>JAXCHB010000212.1:1117500-2597500 GCA_036926305.1 Uropetala carovei
TCTCTCTCTCTCTCTCTCTCTCTCTCTATCCCTCCCCTTTCCTCCATTTCTCCACACTTTTCCTTCTCTCCACATTTCTCTCCACCGACTCCCTTTTAACCGCTCCACTCTACTCCATGAATGTGTGTGTGTGTGACTGTGCATCCAATATTCATTAATATTATCACTTATACCTGTGTTTTCATCTCATCATCATAGGTAGTCTGTCCGTTGACAGGTCCGTGATTATTCATGGTTAAACTTGGTTCTCCATATACTCCTATTTTACGCAGTTTTGTTCATGTCTTAATGGCTCTCTTTCCCTTTCAAGTCGTCTATGACTGTCTATATGTGTAACTTATTATTATTTATCTTCTAGATCTGTAAATAATTCTGTGTGTAGGTTTCGCTGGTTTTTCACACTCCCAATTTCTTATGTGGGTGTTTTCCTGCAGTAGGGTTTTTCCTAAGGTTGTTAACAAATCTTTTTTCCCCACAAACAACTATCTTTATATACTTCACTCGTTTTTTTTACATATATTGCAGACCGCTTAATATGTTTTTTCGTCATTCTTGTATTTTATTTGTATTTTTTATCTAAAATTTTTGAAAGTTTTTGATTTTGTTTTGTGACTGGCAGGAGGGACTGTCCAGCCCCAATCTCGTCCAGATATAAAGACTATATCTATCTATCTATGTACTCCTATCTAACTTCTCCCAATATCTCCCACTTATATCTCTCCTTTCTTCCATATTACCCCTATCCCCCTATTTACCCGTCTTCTCTTCCTCTTTCTACCATCTCCCTCTCTTTCCTATTTCTCTCCAAATTTCGTCAACATCTCTTCCAGTTTCTCACACGTCCTTCTCTCCCCCCTCTCCAACTCTCTGCCCTCTTTATCCTACCTCTCCTGTATTTCCCTTCTCTTCCCTTATTTACAACCTCTTTCTCTCCCATTTCTCCTAATTTCTCCTCCTTTCTCTCGTCTCTCTCCCGCATCTCCGCCTGTCTGTCACGTTTCCCTCCTCTTCCTCCTCACCCTTCTTCATCTCCCGTCCAACTCTCCTCTTTCTCTTACCTCTTCCGTTTTCTCCCACATATATTCCTCTCTTTCAACTCTCTCTCTCGCTCACCCTCTCGGCCTGTTTCAGGATTCCCTCTTCCCTCGGGCACATATAAAACGAGTTGACTATTATTTCTTTCTCTTTTTATCTCGGAATGCGTGCGTGCGTGCAATTTTACGGTGGAAATAATGCTCTCTCTCTCTCTCCCTCTCTTTCCATCGCTCATTGTTACGGTAAAAACTCCATGGATACGTGAGTTTCGTCGGTAGGTTTGTTTTCGTTCCATTGAAGACGACGTCCCCCCCCTTTTTTTTAAATGCATCGTTTAAATTAAAATTGAAAGGAAAATTTTGCGAAGTTTAAATTCGCGAAATGAGTTTTACGCAGGCCTTTTATCTCGACGTGGAGACAATATAGGGGGAAAACAAAAGACGTGCGAAGGGTATCGACTCCTTTTTATGCTTAAAAAGGAGTTACTCGGTATTGATTTCTTACTGTAGCGCGTACGATATATCGAGCAAGAATTGTAAATTTAAAAAAATAGTTTCGTCTATTTTTTTAAAAGTTTTTCTTTTCAAGCGGCAATCCAATATATTAATACGGCCCATAAAATAAAAAAATGGAACAAAATATTCGAAACAGATCATGCTAAATCCGTTACGCTTTAAAAAATGTTCGTTAATTAAGCATCCCATTTCAAACTCTCCAGCATAATCTGAATCTCCGGATCGCTACTAGCCATATGTATTCTTTAACTCACTTTTTATATTGGAACATCTCTTTCGAGTTTTCATCCTAAATATATGTATGCTATGTTTATTGAATTCAGGGTGAATTTTTGTAAATTGAGCGTGGCTCCATTCAGAGGCACGCAAAATATGCGTTATCATTTTATGAGGTGTTTTGTATTACGGGTTATGTAGACATTGCTCAATAGAATAATTAATTTTGACCAGAATAAAACTTCAACCTTCAACTGCCGTGTATATTCTTTATTCATTAATTGTATTGAAATTGGAAATAGGTACATGTCCTTTATCATAAATATGTCTCCTGATGAAATTTCCAATCAGTGAATTTTTCTATGAGGGAATAATATCCGTTTCTTCGAAAATAAATAGGATTACCCGTCATTTTTTATTACGGGGAGGCATGTTCGTCCTGCTGTTTTGTTTTTCACGAATGATTTCGTTTATTACGCCGGCAGGGCTTGCGATTTGCGCCATTAAAGGTTAATTCTGAAGAAAAAAAGACTAAAGGGCAGGTCAAACAGGCGCTCGGTCACGTGGACGTGCGCGGCGGACATTACTTTGATCTCCCGTTAGGCGAGAGAAGGAGAGAGAGAGACAGGAGAGTGGGCGATGCATTTCGATTATGTTCGCCGCCAACCGATGCGTGATCGGATTTCAAAACAAAGACTTTATTGACGGAGCTCAGAGAACGGCTAAACATGCTTGTTTGGGGTCAGGAAATTTTTGGTTATTTCCAAATGATGCGGTGGGTATATTCATGTCAAAAAAGTATATATTCTCTGATTATTCTGTTTTAAAAATGCATATAAAGACTCTCAGGTTTCAGTTGAACGAGTATATATTTTATTTTAATTTCAATTGCTTCGTTTCAATGTTGAATTCAGCTCCAGTAATATTATAGCGTAAATAATGTTTAATGATTTCTATTTTGTATTAATACTCCTGACACTCGAATTATTTTCGAATAACGTATAATTTTTAAATGTATATTTTCGAAATAAAATATTATCATTTGAATGCATTATATGTTAATGACCTAAATTAAAGACTCGTTATGGCATGGTAGCGGAATTTTAGGAATGTATAACTGTCGTATTTGTTCTGATCAGTACAATCTGCTATAAATATAATGTTCAAAATTTAGCGCCAAGGAAATTCGATTAACTCTCAGATAATATCCTTATAGAGATTAAAGAGTAACTTCAAATTATCGAACATAATTACTTATCTAAACTGAACGAGTTTAATCTGAAAAATTAAGCGCTCTAGAAAAAGTTTTCATTTTTGTACGTTTCTCTTTCTCGTAGTTACACTGTGTTAAGTGATACCATGACTTTCTTGATGGCATGACATGCTACAAGTTAATTTAAAGTTGCTAATAAAATTTGTGCATTCTGCTTATTGTTAGATGTAATCATTTCTCTATAAAGGTAGGATTACCTGTTGGAAAATTTTTTTTTATAACTATAGCAGGAATTTATACATTTGTTTCTCTTTTTGTTGTACCTTCACATAAAAATTAGCATCAAAGATAAAGGTAGTCGCAGATCTTCATAATCACCAGTTTTATTCGATGTTTTCATAATTCCTCTCCATCCAGTCTCTTTATGACAAGAGCTTCTTTAAGTGGAGATCTGAACTGTTTGGTGGTCTCTTCATTGTAATCGCATTCATATAATAAATCAAATCCCTACGTTCCATGCATGAATACATATTTATCTCAGTAGATTGTTAACGAAGTTCTATAACCCATTTCGCCTATAATTCCTTCATCGTCGCGTTGATCTTACCTATTATGGAGTATTCGAGTGCAGTGTAACCAGGTGACACTGAAAATTTGTACTCGTGCACTTCAACATTCGAACCGATTATTATATACCACTCCAGTGATAGCAGGATCGATCCTTTCGTGGCCTATGAGATTTCTACTTCTCTAGCACTTCACAGAGAACTCTAAAATATGCTACCCAGGATTGAAAATCGTGCTCAATCAGGCAGGTTTTCTTTCATTATTAGGCTCATATCGACAGAATTGAAACGCATTAGACGTAATGGGTTTGGTGATTGGCTGAGAGTGCTATATGCGAAATATAGTTATTGTAGGACACCGTAATGCCAGTGGTTCTCAAAATTTTTTGGCTCGCGCCTATTCTGACAAATTGAAAAATTTTCGCGCCACCCTGAATATGTAAGATTGTAAGGTAAGATTAGGCATAAAAGGAAAGGAAACACATAGTAGAGTATACAATATAAATTAATGACATTTATAAAATTAAAACAGTTATGATTACGTATCTATATTTCAGAGAAAAAAACAAGTGTTCCTTGGTTAATAATTTAGTATTTCACAAATATAAGTAAAAATATACATTCATAAACTTTAATTATTGATTAAAACCTGGGATGTTCTTGTTGAGCAGAACGAAGCCTATCAAAGCGGGGTGTCAGTGTCGATAAGACAACTCGAAGGTCATCCTCAATTCGTAATTTAGAACGGTGTTTGGATTTGGATTTTATTATTGTTGAAATGTAAAACAACTGAGAAAATTGAAAACAATTCATAATAAATTCATATAATAATAAAAGTTATAATATTTTCCGAAATATATTAACTGAATAAAAATTATTTAAAACCATTAGATTCTAGACAAATCTCGCGCCTCCCCTGACAGCCCGCCGTGCCTCCCACTTTTAGAGCCACTTCCGTAATTCTACTCAATACCTTCACCTTTACGCCAGTGTACTTCTAAAGTTGATGGCACAAATTAGAGCACTTTTTGCGATTGTCTTCGCAGACTCCCACGATAGTGTGTGTTTATATCCAGCCAGTCCTATTAAAGTTACCGAAATTAATATAAATGTAACTCGTATCATGCGACAGCAATTCAAGTAAGCAGTTTTTCAACGAGAAAATCACTCTTTAACGTTGAATGATTGGAAAATTGTTCCTTTTTCTATTTTTCTTAATCTGACAAACTTAAGTTTTTCTGAACGGTTTTTCAAGGATCGAGTTAACATATATGTGTAGCTATCATCTCTTGAGTTTGAATTAATGACTTGCTCTTTTCCTTTGGTTAATTGAAGGGAAAGAAGAAAACCTCTTGCAATCGAGTCCAATATTATTTTCCGAACTTTTTAGTTTTCCGGATGGTATACTATAAGGACATCCCATGCCTGAACAAAATTCCATGCATTAGTTTAATCTAGAAAAGACAGAGAAATAACGAGACTGGTGAATAACTAAATAATATCACAGTATTACATGAGTTATATTACCAATGAAATTTTTTACTGAATGATAACTGCATCAAAATCGGTAGTTGTTGCGAACATATTTTATGTCTTCCAAACAATCCATATACATTGCAGTAACCTCTTCAGAGACGAATGTTTTGGCCTTTCTTCATTTAGTTGAAGGTAATGCTGCAAGCAAGATGTTGAGCTATTTTTTAAAGTTCGTTTTGCCGATTAATGAAAGTAAGCCATACACCGATTGCCTGTCAGTTGAAGGTTTCATTTTAATAAATCTATTTATTGCCATAGTGTAAGATAATTCAGAATTTTTATAGGTAGTACGGACACATATATATGACCGAAAATCAATACGCTTACTCTCGTAGTGTACGAGAGCATCAAGTTTTTTTTTTCGTCTTCCCTGCAACCGAAACATTTTTCTTTCCCCCTTTTCCCTTAAAAGGCTCCGGCACCTTTTTATTCCTTAACCTCAAACCATGTATGTAAAACACGAGGCATTAATGTACCCGGACAAATTGGGTTGGATGGTTTTCTTTAAAAAAAAAAAAGCGTTCTTTTTTCCTCCCAAGCTACGGCGTTGGGTTAATGGATCTCCCTTTCTCTCTCCCCGTGAAAAGACCATCCCGAAAACTTATTTTTTTGATTACATGCGCGATTAATCTTAAGATCATCAATAACTTTCCGGTGCACCTTAACAGCAAGGCAAGGAAAAAATCGGTCCTTTAGCGCCAAACTCAATTTTCCGCTCAAAGTGATTCAACGGAGACGCAAATTAGGACATTTTTCAAAATTTTTCTCGCCGCCCGAGACAGTGATTGAAGTATTTTTTTTATCTCGATATACCTTCCTTCCTTTCTCGCGCACACAAGGCTGCGGCCGGGAAAGATGGATAATCGATACCTCCGATCGAGGGAAATAAAATTTTTGCGAAGAGAAAAATAGGGAGAATGGGAGGGGAGGGAGGAAGAGAAAGTAACGAACAAGTCGACAGGTATTTGTGACGGTTCACGGAGAATGTTTCGGCGAAAGCGCCATATTTTTGTTCGAAAGAGAGTTGTTTTTTTATTTTTTGGCGGGAGGAAAATGGAGGACAGGACGGCAAAGGTATAAAAAAGCAAATTTAATGCGACAGCTTGAATCCGAAAATAAAAACAAAAAGTTTTATTTTCTACCTGCGTTCCGTCGGTCCCTACGTGAAATAGAGTAGAATATTCGGTTAAATCATTGTAAACCTCGCGTGATGCCTCAAAAAAAAAAAACAACGCGAGAAACAGACACGTATAAAGCATAATTTAATATTTGCCAAGTTAGCACATCAACAAGAAAACCCGAAAATTCTTTCATAAATGTGTATTTATTTGTATAACAGTACAGCTAATAAAGTTGTAATTTTATAGAAATGATGGAGTTTCACCAGGTACGGTTGTGTAATCTCTATAAATAAAATTCTGATGTCTGTCTGTACGTTAGATTTTTTTCAAAATTTCACTTTTATTGTGCGTTTCGTGTGAAATGACGACGATTACAACAATTTACAGACTTGGTGTCTGTTTGTTTGTCTGTCTGTCTGTTTATTCAATCATCACGCCAAAACGGGAAGTCGGATTTTCATTAAACTTGGAATCTTTAGGTCAGCCCAACTTAGAATCTAGGGTGTATGTTATCCGGAAATTCTTGACGGAAAGGGGAGTTGTGGGGGAGGGGGGGGGGGGCGCTAACCATAAAATTCACAAAATCTCGCTTACCATTGCTTTTAAAGCAAAAATGTATATAACAAAAGTTGTTGTAAATTAGATTTTGGATCGTTTTTGTTCTGTACAAATTTTTGATAGGACGAACAGTTACTGAGATATCGACAAAAAACGAGATCGGGAGAAGGGAGTGTAGAGTCTAGGTTGTGAGACTTGTCCCCGATCAACGACGGGTACTTTCAGCTAGTATCCAATAAATCCTTTTATGCCCCATTTTTGCTCCAGACGAGTGTGAAAATTACAAGGCATTTCTTAATGAGCAACAAACTTGAAATTTGGCCGAATTATAGGTTTTTGGTAACAAGAGAAGGAAAAAATCCGATATTGCAAAACTTCGAAATCTTAGAGGCTGTTTTGCCCCATCACTGCCCCATACAAGGATTAAAATTATAAGGCATTTCTAAATGAGCTATAGACTTGAAATTTGGCAGGGTTATATGATTTTGGACAAGATCTATTGGGAAAAATTCTAAATTATAAAAATAGCTAAAATTTAAAAATTCACCGTCTGCCAGTATATTATATATATATATGAGCATGTGCACACCCACCAACAGTAGGTATCATACGCGGCGAAACAAGTTTCAGGCAAAAATCTTGTTTGCCGCAACATTTCCGATATTGAATGCGTTAACGTATCAGTGCTCCCTCCAAAAGGTTCCGACCCACTTGCACCGGTATTTCGAGATGTAGAAAAGAAAGGATGAGAGAAAGAGGGAGTGAGAGAGAGACCGAAACGCGAAGGAGAATGAAAATAAAATGAAAACGAAAATATTCGAGCGAAAGAGAGAGAGAGAGAGATGGAGAATGGGGCGGGGGAAATTTTTTTCGGTCTGCCCTTCTCCACCGCAACAAGTAAGTGCCATATTACCTTTTCGGATTTCCACTCCATCCTCACGCTCCATTTATCCTCGCAACCTTACCCATTTCCGCGGTTATGAGTCTCCCGACTTCATACTCCGAACCTTATACCCATTCCTTTCCTCCCCCCACCATACGTCCCACCCACCCACTCCTTGCGCCCCCCTTCCCCCTCCACCCCCCCAAACTCACTCACTCACCCACCCACCCCACGGCGTTTCCTTCCGCGAGACTGTATGTCCTTCTCCCTCTCCTGGTTCCGCTAAAGAGAGAAGGACGGTATCGTGGCGCCTCTAGCATGTCCTCCAATCCACGTTCTTTCCGCTCTAAAGCACCTCCCTCCCTCCCTCTATACACAGGTCACAACTCTCCTATCCCCCTCCCCTCTCCCTCAACCTTCCCCTTCAACCCAGGGCGGATCCTTCAACCGAAAATACCCTCTGACCTCGAAAGGGCCAGATGTTGGGCGGCCGCTAACTGAAGTGGAGGAGGAAGAGAGGAGGAGGGGATGGCGAATCGAATGGTTTCGGGGCTGGAGAGAAAAAAGATGGAAGGGAAAGAGAGGGAGGAGGAGGAGGAGGAAAGGGGAGGTGTGGCGATGGAGGGAGGGGAAGGAAGGTGGTGCGGGAGAGGTCGGGATTTCTGGGTGACAGAAGAGGATCGCCCGGCGCTGTGGTTTAAAGAGAGATACAGTCCATTACCTGCTAGCATTTTCCATTCATCGGGGAGTTTTCTCCTTCCCCCTCCCCACTATTTACCCTCCACCCCCACTATTTATTCTCCCCTCCCGCCCACTATTTACTCTCCTCCCCCCTTATCCATAGCGAAGCCGTGTGTTGTAATGGTCGTGTCTGAGTTTTACTCGTGAGCCCATAAATTTCCATATGTATTTATACATCCCCGCACTCCAGTGTGTACGCATAAAGCGATACGGAGGAATGGTTATGGGGCTCGGTTGCAGCATAAGAGTTTTGTTTTTGGATTCATGGTTGCCCGGATGTGTCTTGTGCGTTGGAAAAAAATGGGCGTATGGTTGGATTACGTTTCAATTCATGCAAGAAGTTTATGATTGCTATCACATGTTCTCCGCTCGGTTTTTGTATCGATGGATAAATTAATACATGGTATAAAAATGCGTTATTATGTATAATTACTTGCTGCCTGTCGACTTTCTTATTTAATGAATTTCTTCATCATGATGGATATGTAATGTAGGTAATTGTCTCGCATTAAAATTTTCTGGTTTAATAATATACTTCCAGAAATTTAAAGAATTTTCGAGATTATTTTTTTTAAATGAGCGAAAGGGGATTAAATTTTTCCACAACGGTAAAAGCCATTAAATAATTTACAACTTAATGGGAAACACGACTCCCCTTCCAAAGGAGAAAGACAGACTTTGCTTCGTTTTTGACATTTCTCGGAAATTCTTTAGCGATGCGTTGGCCATCAAAGTTAATCAATTTTCAAACACGGAATATTTTCAAGTTCGCAAAAAATTATCAACCTAGCGTGCTTTATCAAGGGCGTAATTGCATTTTTCGCATTTTTGTTTTCGGTGGATTAAGTACGTTTTTGACTCGCAGCTGGCAGCACTTGCTACTTTATAAATAGATTGTTTTCGTAGTAGTAATAATAGTAATTAGGTTTTTTAGGTGCGTCAACAGCTAAGGTTATTTTGCACCGTCAAATTTCTCTTAGAGAAAATCAACATACATCACAACATCCATGCCCGAAGCGGGATTCGAACCCGCGACCTTTGGGTTAGAAGGCAGGCGCATTGCCTACCAGTCTAACTCGGCCTGCTTATTTTATTTTGTTCGTATCTACATGCATACTTATTAAATATAAAATTTTATTTTTGCGTAGGTAGCTAGGATTTAACTGGAATCGTTTTCGAACCATAGTGAGTATCTACGTAATAATTGTAGTCATTAAATTCATGTTTGAAAATTCTATTTCAACTAAAAATCACACTTATTTCCGTACTGTTCTTCATTTTATTTAATGCCTTATATTAGGGTTAATCTATTTTTGTTAACTTTCAAGTTTCGATTTCCGCTTATGTTAGACGTGAGCAGGGGCGGATTTATGTGTGGACTTTATGGGATTGATCAGGACCCCGGTTTCTTTGCTAGACTTGTAGTTAAGTCCGAGTCTTAGCTGAAACTGTTACTATCAGGCTCTAGCTTGGGCATTTGGGGTAAATAGAGGTTATCGTATTTCTATGGAACTACTTGGAATTAAGGAACAATTCATTTACATTTATAATCGACATTATACTGCAATACTTGGTGGAACATCATGCTATGTTATTTTATTTATATAAAAAGACATTATCCTGTAACAGGATAATATCTTTAAGTTGCGCCGTGCGGTAATGTTAATAAGGCATTAGGATCAGGTGCAAACTTTTCAAATATGGAGGAAATTCATTATTCCCTATTTCTATGTAATTTCAGCGTACGTGATAAATAAATTTTCATGCTTAGTCTTCTGACAACTTTTTAGGGAAAAGCGGCGTAATCACTATTTCAACACGTCGCGAAACTTTATAAAAGGAGTTTCTATAAGTCGTTCAAATTCTCATTTATTTTGAGGAACAATTTTAGACATTTTAGATTCGGAGGAAAATTGATTTTTTCATATTAAAAACAAACCACGTTATGGGAAATCCTTGGCATGAGAACCCAGATCATTGGAGTAGTAGGCGTTCTTTCACTAACTATGGTTTTTAAATGCGGATTAATGAAATTCGTTCTGTTGTCCTTCCTAAATCCTTCGTTTTTTTTCCTCAAAAGTACTAATTTAAGCCTTAAGCAGGAGCTTTGGGTCTATGTTACCCCACTATATATTTTAAAGACCATAAACAAATTTGTTTTGTTCGGTAATATGTAATTGTTTACTATCATACGTCATTTTAGCAAGTTCTTCATCGATACAATTCATTAAATATATTGACTAAGGAACGGGATGATGATTAAAAGAAAAAATCTGATGTGGTCAACACATGACTTTATCCATAATTAGGGTATAGATATTTAAATTATTATGAATAGCATTATGAGGCAAAATTATTAATTCGTATGGTAAAAGAATACAGTCGTCCTAATTTCCGTAAATTATATTTTGAATATGTTTACAGAATTCACCGCTACATGGTGGTGGCGCTGTATATAGGATTTTACGAAGAATTTGAATATCTCCGATATGGATGGTTTTACAAAGATTTGTTTCAAACAAAACCTGGAAGAAATATTATTCTCTACAACTTTGGTCCTCGCGAAGATTACCAATAACGACGTTTTTAAGGAGATATTCGACGGAAACCGAAAAAACCGATAATTTTTTATAAATAATTCCTAAACAATAACTGCTATGGAAAATTGTTTTAAATAAAAGATGTAGGAAATTATATTTTCTACATTTTTTATAATGGTCAATGTATGCAATAATGATGTATTATCGGAGAAATATCGCAAAAACCGAATCGGGTTTCGAATAAACCTCGACTTTCGGTTAACCGGTATTGTCCAAAAACTAAGTAGTTCTTTTTGCTCATGCTAAAGTGTTATATATGAAATTTGGTATCAATATGACAAGTACATTTGAGTTAGAGCGCCCACAATCACATACATCCACTCAGACACACACACACAGACATCATTCCGAAAATAGTCTAAACGTGTTCTAGAGACCTGAAAACGTGTATTTCCGCTGAAATCTCGAAGTCGATTTTTTTCGTGATCACAATACTTCCCCATAACTACGTATGGAGAAAGTAAAAAACGTGGGGTCATACAGACCCCAGGGGCCCAGTTTGCATACACATTTCCCACTTTTAAAGGGTTTAACTGCAAGAACGGTTTCGAATCGAAAGTTAGAAAATCGAACGGACGGTCCAAGCTAGCGAAAAGGAAAACGAGGTTACTAAGGAACAGCCGCGAATGGGGCGAGCGATTTCTCCAACGCTCCGTAAAGGGATGCACGGAGGAGCGAGAGAAAGGACAAATATGGAGAGGAAAGGGAGGGAATAACAAAAGAAGGGCGAGCGGCACTGTCTGCGGCTTGGACACGCTCCGTAGGAGCACACCAAAGCGTAAAGGGAATAAGAAGGATGAGACGGTTAGGAAAAAGGGGAAGGAGGACGATGGGGAAGAGAAGAGAGAGAGAGAGAGAGATAAGGGGCATGAGAATGGGAGACAAAGGAAGCACAGAGAAACGCAGCGGCTTTGAATCGTAGGGACTCCGTAGATGTTCACTTCTGTTTCCTTTCTTTTCCCCATGAGGACCCAAGTATGTGTGTGTGCACGTGTGTGTGTGTGGTTTAGAAATGGACCGAGAAAGGAGAAAGGTTTCGGGTGCGTGGCAGCGGTTGGCGATGGTGGCGCCTCTAGCGGGGTCGGCGAAAGCGAAGGGTATAGCATTAATTTTGCATTCTTCTAAGAGGCATCAAGTCGACTTCATTTTTTTTTCCTTTCGAAATGCTTCGCTTCCACTCCTCTTCTCTTCCTTTTGCCTCCCTTGTCTTCCACTTTCTGGCGTATTATTTTCCTTCTATTTCTCTCTCTCTGTCTATTCGCTTCTTTCTTCCAATCCTTAAAAAAAAAGACGTTGGTGGTCCCTTCCGCAAACGTGGTCTTCTTTCCCGTTTGATACTTCCCTTTAGATCTTCTTCTTCCATTTTCTCCTTACCTTCTCAGGGGCTTCTGATACCTCATTTTTACTTCCTCAAGTTTTTATTCGGTACTTATTATTTTTCCGACCTTTCTTTCGAAATGATTTTCGTTCCATATTTCATACTTTTGTTTCCATCCTTATCCTTCGTTTTCTTCCATTTCTGTAGGATAAAATGTTTTTTTTTCTCGTTTCGTATTCTTTCCTACTTTTTTTACTTTTGCCATAAAAGTATTAACAGAATAATAATAATAATAAATTATAAATAAATATGAAACGGATAATAAAATATTGTAAATCCAACAATACATTGTTATTCTGTTAATATTTTTATCTCGTTTGACTGTTGTGCCGGAAATGGCGAGGATATTGGCGAGCTTTCGGCTCGCTTAGTTTTAATGGGTAGTCGTCTCCGGACGCTACCGCGCCCTTCGCCTCGCCCGGAACCAAAATATCCCTCCCCGTTGTCCGGTGATTGGGTTTGTAAATGTCGAGACAGGCCAATCAGTTTCTGTTAATGTTGTACGTAAGTATGGCATGGGGATAATACGTAAGTTCCAAAGTGTTTTTGAAAATAACTTTTGTATTATGCACTAAAAAGAAAAAAAAGATAAATTTTGATTTATTTATTTACCGCGAGTTCTGTTGGCAAGAAGAAACAAAATTTACAACAACTTCGGTGGAATAAATTTCTTCCTCTTCAATATTGTTGATTTACTAAAATTTATGAAGAGATTTTGTAACAGATATATGGCGCCTTAGACGTTTTATTATATACTATTGTAATGCCAGTTGAAATATCAGCGGAAGAATTATAGATAGATAGATTATTAATATTTGCATTTAAAATAATTAATAGCACTTTCACATATGAAATATTTCGTCATATACAACATTTCTAGTGAATATTCTGCTGTCGTTTAGTAAATGCCTTTGGTTTTTATTTTCGGCTATAAAATTCTGATATTCTTCTCCCACCTTGTTCTCGTCAATGCTACATATAATTGTCGGTGTGCAAAGACAGGGAAATAATTATATGTATATATAACGTAGGGAAAATAATGAAATTTCGTGCACTTACGTTATGATTGTTTCAAAATTGTACTCTGTACTTACGGAGAAAGAAAGCTTACTCGAATCCTCAACAATGTTCTCCGTCATTACGTAAATAAAACAAACTAATTAATCAATCAGCGGAATAATTTATTTGAAAAGTATACATATAAAAATGGAATTATAATATAGCTCTATGATTTCCAATAAAAGCTTTCCGACATAAAAGCAATGAGTTAGTTGCCATGGTATTCGATTGTTGAGACCCAGAAAAATTCCCACATTTTTCCTACAAAAAACTATAAATTTACGCTAAATCTATAGAGGTTTGAATTCCGTCTTCAAAAATAAGAAACTATAGTTTCTAAACTTTTCGACAGTTTGAGTACCGAGTTCGAATCTTGAGGGAAAATAATTTTTAAAAGTAAACAAAAACCACTACACTGATTTACGAGTTTTTCTTATGGGGCAATAATGGAGCAAAATTAGCTCCTTAAAATTGAAATTTTAACAATTTAGGTTTTCCTCGTGTAGCTCTCATATGTAGTAACTTATCCTGAAAATTTAGTGCATCTAGGTGGAACCGTTTCAGAGACATCGCCTGCGCAGTCGGACAGACTGACAGACTAAGTTAATACATAAGCGATTAGTAAAAAAATCGCTAAAAAATCAATGCAACAATGAGAGAAAAATATATCGAATACCCTTTTATTAAAATTCAATGCGTGGAACTATTCGATCGCAATGCGAGACCGATTGTTTCGTCATACCTTCCTCGACTTCTCTTAAGCTAAAAGAACTAAATAAATCCAAAATAAAATAAACGAAAAAAGTTAGAGAAGATGAGAAGAGGGAGAAATACATTAAAGGAGCAAGTCAGGCTGAAAATGAGCTTAAATAAGGATGATGTCAGGCTGCAGAGAGTAAGAGATTTTAACATTTGGGATGGAAACGGCTGGAGAGAGAATTGATGATGCGTGGAAATTTCAGTAGAGTGAGTTAAAAGGGAAACGTCGTCTAGATCTAGGTTCCCGGCGCCACTTGCAAATTTTTGGCCCAAATGCATTAGTGATTGTATTCAGCAGGACTTTCGCATTCGGTTTCAGCTTTGCCACAATACTGAAATTTTTCAAAACTGACGAAGGAATATTTTTTAAACTGGTACATTTTTTTTCGCATCCGCTCTTTTGCATCTCTTCATAAACAAATGATAATCCCTTATATATTATTTATTAACCATAGTAATGTAATAATCATCCGTTCTTTGTGTGTTTTGAAGTTTAATATCCCTAAATACGTTTCTCGATCAATATCAGAATAAACTCCAGGTTTATTTACGTCAGAAAATAACTACTAAAATCTTAGCAAAAAAGTTTTAACATGTACTTTTATGGGAAAATGGCGCTCGACCTTCGACCGCGTTTTCAGGAACGCATCCCTGTCGAATCTCGAGCGTCGCCTGTAAAACGTCCACGCCTGCTGCGTGCTTGCTCCGTAACTGTTCCCTAGTCGAACGAGTCAGGATGTGCATCCAAGCCGACGGCGGTCATTTTAAACCATTACTGCAGTGTTATTAAACATTTCAAATGCCGATAGCTCCGTAACCATTGAGAATCGCACCCATGTTCAAATGACATTTCTGACTGGGAATGACCTCAGGAATAAGATTTTGAAGTATTCACATAACGTCGCCGGACACCCTGTATATTATACGTATAAAAGGCCAGATATTTCTGTCCGGCAAACTCTTTGTTTACATAGTAACCCAGAAATGGGACTACTTTAGTTATCGGTAAGTCTAATATTTTATTTTGAATTGTTTGAAATAAAATTTGTAATAATTTGTGATAATTGTTTGCAATCCTCAATTTAATATATCGTCTAGAAATTATTCCGCTTATAGACTAATTATTAGTGGCCTAAATCGGTAATTTTTTTACATTTAGACCGAGTTTAATTGTTATAACGTTTCATCGGAGTTTGATTTAGGTATCGGTAGGTATAGTATTTTATTTTGATTTGTTTAGAATAAAAGTAGTAATATTTTGTGATAATTGTTTTGTAATCCGCACTTTAATATATTGTCTGGATTATTACGCAATGCCAACTTTATTCAAATAGATTTCAAATCAACTTTTCTTCCATAAATTCTTCATTGAAAATTACATCCCCCGGGCTCTATTCTAGCTTTTATCTTGGTGAATGTTTTTTTTTTAATAGTTCGTGAAATGAAATAGAATTCTATGCTAAATGTACTACTTTTGCTGGATCTAATATTTATTAATTACTTAGATTTAATAACTTTCACACAAAACGAAAGCTTGCAAACCCATGACGGATTTGCCTGTGGCGACATTTACCCACCCGATCACCGGCCAATGGTGAGGGATAACTTCTTTCCAGAGAGGCGAAGGGCGCGGATACGGCTACAACCGATATAAAAGCCATAATAACCTAAAAACAAAGGAGAGCCGATGGCTCGCCAATATCCTCGATTACTAAGTAAATAAAAACATTTTTTTGACAATTTCTCATTTTCTTAGTTTGTTTTAATGTTTTTCCTATTTTTTATTAATAAAACTAATGCTCAATCCGTAAGATAATAGCTAGAATAGGGCCTGAGGGTCAAATACTGCAAGTGGTCCGTTTTTTTCAAATGTACCCTTAAAATATGAATCTTAATTTTTTTTGTGAAAAACACGTCTTATAATATTCACTTTCGCGGTACTTTCGTAACTCTTTAAAAATCTGCGGTGTTTATAGAAAGAGATTTTTAGAAGTCGGTCTCTGGTTGAAATAATATGAAAATACTCTTACACAGATCGAAGTAGTTCAGGTTTATAACAGAATGAAACGTATGTAGATTATACATTAAAATACCGTTTTTTTAGGTGTTGCCGTTTTTCCGGAAAATTTGGGTTTTCGTTATGAAAAAAATAGGTGGTAGGGTTTGTGCATAACTCCTTATAGTTTTAAGGAGCAAAGAATTGAATTCTCTGTTGAAAAAGAGTCCAGAAGCCAGCTATGAAAAGAAATTACCAATGAATCCGGATTTGAACAAAGTAGTCTTTTATTGGTGTAATCGAATAAAGTCCCACGACTCCGATGGTTATCACTTTTATATCTAAAGGTGACTTGGTGACTTAGGTACCTTAATGCACTTTAGGAAAAAATATTAGTGCAATACTTTTATTTATTTTCTTATGTATTATATTTTTAAATATGTCAATTAAACCGTCCTTACTTTCCAAGCTTATGAATTTTTATACTTGAGCATAATTCTATGGATACATTTCCTAATACCGGGTTTTACGGAAAGTCTTTTATATGGAACGAATTAAGTCCAAAACCAATCAATAAAAACGTGATTTTGGTGCGTCGGTGTTGGATCGGAAACATTTGGCCTACATCACGAATTAACGCTTGTCCGTCAGGTACCATGTTTACGCTCAGTGAAATTGGAGAAAGATCTAACCTAATTATCGTAATAAACACGCGTTTGCCTTCTAAATGCCCTAATTTGGTGAAAGTTTAATTTTCACCGTTATCACCTCGCGACGTTAAAAGTCATTTTGCATCACAACAGTGAAACTATGTGCTTGAGTATCTTGGAAACGAGGGATAATTTTTCAATGAATTTAGCCTTTCATATGGTAAGTGATTGTGCACACTTGTTTTTGTTATACATTTTTCGAATTTAGTTGGATTTATTATCATTTTGGCACTTTTTAAGCTATCTGATTCATTTTTTGGATCATGACTTATTATTAAAATCTCTGGTACGGATTGTGCATGATCGTGTACAATCTGAGAAATATAAATCAATTTACAAAAATTAATGAAAACCATATAATCATATAAGATTCGAATTTATAAAAGAAAGAATTATCACTTGAAGTAAAACAAAAATTATATTTAAAACATCGGGACTGAAAGGTTTAATAAGGATATGAAACGTCTTCAGCAGCGTTAAATTATGGACAATATTAAAAAAAGAAGTATTATATTTTTCGA
The DNA here is from genome assembly GCA_036926305.1 of Uropetala carovei. Lineage (NCBI taxonomy): Eukaryota > Metazoa > Arthropoda > Insecta > Odonata > Petaluridae > Uropetala > Uropetala carovei. The sequence goes on from JAXCHB010000212.1 coordinate 1,134,908, forward strand.
CCCTCCGCGTCGACATTTTAGTGCAAAATGAAACGCCGCTTAAGATTTAAAGGAGGTTTTTCGCAACCAAAATGCTTTCCTTCTTAAACAGTCCTCGCAGGGACGTCCGTCATTTGTTTTCGGGTGTTTTTTTTTGTGTTCGCTTCTTTGCGTCGCTGTGTACATTTCCGATTTCATTTCGTGTTTATTAGGGTCTGAGGATGTCCTCCCACGCGTCCGACATGAGGAGGAGGGGGGGGGGGAGAGGAGGGGGAGAGGAGAAAGGGGAGGGGGACGAAGGAAGGGGAAGGAAGAGAAGGCGAAATGGGAGTGACTCAGTTTGCTCAACGTGGGAAGTATGGGTGGGGCGAAAAGAAGTCCCTTTGTTGCCGACTTCAAGCCACTCTTAAAAAAAAAACGGATGGGGAGAACAAAGCGTTTCACGTGCATTCGTGAATGAAAGGGTGTGGGGGATTGGGGGGAGGGGAGGGGAAGGGAGGGGGGAAAGGAGTGACGTGATAACAAATTCTATACGTAACGCACCGGAAAAGGCAAAAGGGAAGGGGATAAAAGGAATGAGTCTAAAATTTGAGCAAAGAGCTCGGGTGAGCGAATCAAAAACGTGGGCCAAGGGGAATTATCTGTCTCGTTAAGTGTGTTGTGGGTACGTTCCGGTTTAGGGTTTAAAGAATTGGTTTTTGTCTTTCGCGACTTCTTCTAAATGATTTCATTCCTTGTTTTGCTTGGATTGTTAAAAATCTAGAATTCATTTATTCTTGAAAAGCTTCGCATTGACATTTATGACCTCTGCATAATCCAATAGTTCATAAATTTTAAATGACTACGCCAAAATTCTGTTTTTCGTGGTACCGTTTTATCGAAAATTCCGGTTTTACGGAATGAAGAATAATAGGTGGTAACATTTTTATTTGGCTACCTATACTTCCAAATTTAGTCCTTTAACATAAAAATTTTTCGCTATAATATTGTATTGTTTTTTGCACTGTAGTTGTTTAAATCTATCAATATAATTCCAAGGATATTTATATTTTTCTGTATTTCGCCATTATTCTGTATTTCTGTATATTTCCATTGTTGTGTATTTAATTAAAATTACTCATTGCCTTTTTTTTACCGAAAATCCTTTTATGCGCAATGAACTCGGTGCAAATTCATTCAGTAAAACCGGTGTTTTAGTGTGTTTTTAAACTTAAATCCTTAAAAGATGTAAAAAAATGTATAAACAATGTCATTCCGGCATCCGCAACAAGTTTATGGTAACCAGATTACATATTTGACAGCAGAGCAGTCATCATTGTTGGTGTTCCACCGATATTTGATTATGTATTAAAAGAAACTCCGTGAGTTAGCATCGTTTATGCTTTGGTCGAAGAATGGACCTATATTGGAATGAACTGGATTACACGGTTTAAAACATAACGAAGACCATAAGTATGTCGCGTGCTGTATATTTTTGGGCTTCTAAAAATTTGTCTTTGAAAGAGTTTTAAATAACGTTCCTTTGTCTTCTGGTACTAAAAACGTTTCTTTTATCCTCGTAACATATAATACTCGGTCAAATTCTCTGAAAACTTTTGTCCGTAACTTCTCGTTTTATCAACATCTTACTACACATATGTACATCCAACTTCACTACGAATTTCGTTCCAGTTATTTTTTAAAATATATTTTTCTCCGCTCGTACAGTATTCGCGTCACGTTCTTTTTCCATTTCGAATTCACATTGTCCGTGCAAATATGCGGCTGGAGTTTTTTTAGGGCATCGAGTTTTTCGAAATATTTAAGTCGGGAAATATTCATAGTTCCGCTCAGTCTGAAACATTTTTCCTGCATTTTTACTTTGCGAAACTTTTTTAAAAAATAAAAGAAAACTAGAACTGGTGAAAATCATATTTCTAACGTTCGCTCAGTACTTGCTCTACCCTTTCGATATTTTCGGCACATATCCCGAATAAATGCATTTCACGAAACGATTGTTCTCCATCCGTTCTTGTGTATTTATTAGCGGGAATTCGTGGGCAAAAATACGGTCAATATATACACATGGTAGTCGTAGAATATGTTTTAAAGCGGTAAATGCTAAAAATAATCATGCGAGAATATTATAAAGTGTTGTTCTCTGCAGGACCGGGACAAAATAATTTTTCCTCCTGAACAAGGTTAGAGAACCACACCCGCTAATAATGAATGTTTTATCTTCCCAACACTGTAGTTCTTAACAATGTAAGGTAAAATTAAATAAATTTTAAAATATAAAACAGTACAGTTAAAAGTCTACGTTGTCAATCGTTGTCTCGACTCTGGTTCTCCGGTATGTATCCATATAGTTCACCCGGATTCGCGATTTCTCCTTACATTACCTCGTTCGAATCCTTTGTGTTACAGTTGGGGCGTGGCGTTACGTGGAAAATCCTTCCTTTACTTTACAGTATTAAATAATTTGCGCTGAAAAATTAATTAAACCTACGTATTAAGAAGAAAAAATATTTGGTTCTACGGGGAAATTCGCATCGACGAGCTGGTATCTCGAGAATGCGGTGCCTCCTATATGTTTGCGTGCCTCCGAGCGATATAGGATACTACTAACCTTGCCCACACACGCACTTGTTCACTCACAATCATATTACGCTTTCTCTAAAAAAAAGACAATAAAGTCACCATCGTCGTTATTCTTCTTTTAATAATTATCACTATTAATTATCGATGGATAAATTTCGCAATTTAAAGCGGGCCCTACAGGCCCAAGCAACCACATGCATGCCAGTTTTCAGTTAATCAGGAGTATTCTCCCACCCCCAACATTACTCATTTAAGCGCAACCAGTTACACAATTGTTGTCATATCATTGTGCAGTGAATACCACAACATTGTGATGGCTGATTTGCGTATTTTTCGAAAGACTTCCTAACGGAATTTATAGATATTTACAAATCTCAGCCATGCCTTTGGAAGGTGAAAGACTTCATATTGTGATCGAAAGAAAAAATCTCAAGCATACGAATTGTTAATCTCAAAATTTAAGGAAGTGGATACAGATGCTGACAGAGACTGTCGTAAAAAAATCAACTCACTAATTCTTCATCACTTAAAGTAGCAGACATTTATTTTTCAATCTGTTCTGTACAATTGTAAAGACAAAACTGAGCAGCTGGCGTGTGTCGCAACCAGACGGTAGTTTTAACTGCCCAAACTAAATTTGCACAGGCATATTTCGGTTCACATCTAGCTAAAATCACAGTCCATTTTTTCCCTGTGCAAAACAAATGCTTTTCCCCTACATGTTGCATCTAAACTGTACAAACCGGTTAGCGCATTTATTCCTTAAGGAAAAACTGAGCGTGTAGGGCCCGCTTAAGACGGAGAAGGATTTTTCGGTACTTATAATAAATTCATGATTTGATGCGATCAACTAACATAAAATTTTAGTTTAAACGTCGAATAGCACCCCTAGAAGAAAAATAAAGGGAGAACTTTTCAGTTAAGAAATATTCTAGAATTTAAGCATGTGAAAGTGTATTATTGTGGTGAATTAAAAAAAAACAGCTAAATAAGTCTAAACTAATGGGCAAGATTTTTTATAACATAGTATTCCTTCAAATTATTATTCTTATGGATTTACAAAAAATACAAACTTTGAAATTGTTTTGCTAAGTGTCTTATCCGTCCACCATCACTCAGTCTTCAATCATCGTGTACTTAATTTGAAGAATGGTTTTGAAGTAATCTCACACAGCACCGTTATTTAGAAACAAACGGATAAATTTTATACTCTGTTCCGAATTGAAGTCAAGGGCCAATTTCTTTTTTTTTTAGAGAAAAACCTCAGCTTAAATTCAGGAATTTCAGGATAGTATCCGAACATTTTAAATACTCCGTGCGTTGTTACGCATAATCCCAATCCTATTTTCTGCATGCCAGTGTCGCACTATGTATTCCCCATGTCGCGTTTCATTAAACAGAATTATTGTGCGGCGGTAAGCCGTGAATCTGCGGTCGGGGCCATTCTAAAAAAAAAAGAATGCCGTTTAACGTTTGCGTGAATGGAAAACAACTGAAAGTTACGGTAAATATTTGGACGGGAAATAAATGCAACGGGGAAAGGAAAGAGATTTCGAAAGGAGGAAGAAAACGAAGGCGCGTTTTTCATATAAACACACTTGAAACACGAACGAAGGTCTTTTTAATTACAGTCCATTTAACGGAACCGCCTTTGTAAGTTTTCTTACTTAAAATTATCATGCATTAGAATTATTTTGATATTTACAGCGACATTAATCCTGTGACCAGGTTAAATACTACGTTTATTTTTTCGGCAATTCGGATAACATTTTATACACTCTAAACGCGGGGATAAAACTCTCGGAAAATATCGCGTTGAGCAAAAACCAAGTTCAGCGAAATGGAAAAATACGTGTTTGTGTAGCACACGATGTTAATCATATATTAAATATCGTATAATATTAAAATTTTACGTGTTGGGTTAATAACTGCCACGTTTATTAAACTACTTACAATCAAATCCATTTTTGAGGATGTTTTACTGTACATTTCATTGCTAGAGACGACGTGTTGATGATTAAGTGAGAAGATTACAGGACCAAAAATTAGTTTCATCCACGAATGTGAGTATACTTAGAGCATTTGTATGAAAGAGAGAGAAAGAGGTGGAGAGCAACTGGAATTAGGCACAGCATGGGAAATGAGATATAATACTCAAATTTGCAGGTTAAATGAGATCTGAGATGTCATTTTAGGCTACCAAACGTTTTTTTTTAGAAGTCGCTGGGTGTCAGTTGGTGCCTTAAAATTTTTCAAATTATGATTTTGAGTAAATAGCTATAGAAAAAATTTAAAATTTTCAAAATCAATTACAGGATGAATTATTGCGTCATAATTATATTAATGAATTGAAAGGGACAGTTAAAGTTTGCAATTCTAAATAAACCGCTTTTTCATATTGCGTAAACAAATTAAGCTCCCATTTTTCCTTCCATTATTAATGTCAGTAATATTTTGTGTTTAATTTCGTTATGGATACTTCCTTGTTAACGTATTTGAGAAAATGGAAAGAATTTGGAATTTTATCACAAGTTATATACGTCAATTTAACTTATTTTTAAATGTAGTTATACCGCCACATGTTGTCATTAAATACTTGTCGATAAGTTGCATCGATTTATAAATTTACGCCCGAATTTTCAGATATCCCTATATTGTGTTTTCTCATATATTAAAAGTAAACATCTTTAAATGAGATTATACCTTATAGATCAAATAAAAACTGAAAATTTCAGTTTTAAATCTCTTACAGTTTACTTGTTATTTTAATTTAATCGGTATTACAGGCAGAGCGAAAATATAACCTCTTTTACGAAATAAAACCCGCTAATGAACCGAAATGTTAATCTTTCCGTGAGTAGATGAACTTAGAACTAAGAAAATAAAAAATACTTCGGAAAAGGTAAATATGCGAAAGTTAAAGTGTAAGATTTTTGCAACACGTATACGATTTTACGCCCTCATTTCCCATGCTGTATCCAATTCCTGTTGCTCTCTCTCTCTCTTTCATACTGCACTCTCCCTCAGTCCGTCTCACCTCATTCGTATCTTCACCCAAATTTCCTGGCATTCGGATACGGTCTTTCTTTCACCTCCCAACCTGAGGCGTTATTATTTGATGAGTTTTAAAGGGGAAAGCAGAGTATGGAGGTGAAAAAGGAAACAAAAGCGAATCGAAGTGAGTGCGGCCGTGAGTGTGTGCGCGTTTGACTTGGGTGTGTATATATGTGTATATGCATACGTATATATTGTAAATGGCAGCTTATTTTATATATATATATCAGGATATAACACCTAAGGTACAGATATGATATTTTAGTGTGATCATTGAATATAATCGACGGGAAACACAAAATTTCCGAAGGCATTATTTTTAGGTAGATATTTTTCATCGATATCTCATTTAGGAAATGCATCAGGAAATCAGGACTGGGCTTTATAAAGTTGCATTTTCAAATTATCTAAACTTAAATTACGTTTTCGGGATTTGAAAAGCTATATAATTGATAAAATTAAGATATTTTTGTGCGATTTAATTTTTATCGAATTAGATGAATTTTTATTAGACCAAGGGAATAAGTATATATATATATATATATATATATATATATATATTTTGGGCAACTAGGTGTTGAAGGAAACCCAGTGAACACTTACCGGAAGTAGAGCCGCTGGGGTGTTGGAGAGACACATTTGTAGAGGTTAGAGCTTTCGGGATGATCCCTTCGTCAGCACAAGAGAGACACCGAAAGCTCTAACCTCTACAAATGTGTCTCTCCAACACCCCAGCGGCTCTACTTCCGGTAAGTGTTCACTGGGTTTCCTTCAACACCTAGTTGCCCAAAATATCCTTACTTACCTTTCCTCTTCCTTAGTATTTATATATATATATATATATATATATATATATATATATATATATATATATATATATATAGTAGATGGCTGTAGAATCATTGACAAGTTCGAAGTGCTGTTAATATTTAAATCACATAAGATAAAACAGATAAATCACTATTGACTTCCTTCTGTGGAATTTTACTTTTGCGCTTTTAGAGGCTCTCTTCCAACGTTAACATTATTTTTAGAATAATTCGTGAGAAAAAAGTGAATGAACCAAAGTTTCTCAAAATTTTTGAATGAGAAGTTTATTGGAAATCATTTCGTTTACACGAATGACGAATGAAAAATTGAAACGCAAGTCGTTTTTGGATTTGGCTCGTGAGTTGCTATGAATAACTTTCGCTTAAGGAATGACGACGTGTGTTTTTATAATATATTATATATGTATTGAATCTTTCAGTGTAACTTTTCACTATTAGCTCCTGGATAATTATTTGTATTACATTGCATGTGCAGTTTTAAGGGTTTAATCTCAAATGTACAGTTTCTAAGGATTTATAGAAGAGATTTGGAATAGCGTGGAACAAGGAACGTAAAATTTCCGTCCTTATATTTGTGTCGTAAATATCTGCTCCAGATATAGCGGCCCATGAAAGATTTATCGTCATGCATAAGTCGTTTCTAAACCTCTTACAATTTGTAACAATATTAGTTAATGGAGTTTATTTGCACGTTAATATTTCGTCATCGCCGTGTCATTCATAAGAAGTAAAAGTTATCCCTTAAATTGGACTTCAGAACTTAAGTCGTTAAAAAGTTTTCAAAGTGCTCGGTTCCTTTTAACTGCGTCTGCCTTTTTTATGATGCTTTCAGAATATGTGTTCGCAATATAAAACTTTCCTTTTGTTTTTTTTTGTGACCAGAGGATGGTTGTTCTATGAATGAAGAGTGACTGGAATATGCAATGTAAATTCCACAGTTTATAGCGATGGCATGTTGTTGAATAAATATGTTTATTTAAATTAGTTGCAAAATAATTGTATGATACCATCTTTTATGTCATACTTTTTTCCAAGTGTGCATTGAAAAACGTAAATAAACCCTTTTGAGTGTTAGGACTGCGCAAATACTATTAGATATTTTGTTTCTGACTACTAAATCTGCTGACTTGTGGCCGTCATTGCATCAGTAGTGCACGGATAACCAATAATTCATTCTGTTGAAAATACTGGAAGACGCAATATACCTGTCATTCGTTTTTAGAAAGTAATCAGCATTTCTGTTTCCGCAGAACTTTCAAAATCCGGAAAATCGCTCCGGTTTAAATAACCCAATTAAAGTCTTGCACCTTAAAGCAGGGGAGCAGGTGGCGGGGAAGCATTATTTTTCTACGCGGTGGGCCGCAATGGTTTTAGAGAATCCTTCGTGGAGACGCATTGGTAGTTGCCAGCGACGAGCAAGGTTTGAGTTTAAATAGGAAGTTTACCTGAATCTGAGTTATCGTGAAATTGAAATATTGATTTCGTTTTCAAGGTTAAAATTTCAATATTACATTGATTTACGTTATCATAATTTAAATGAAAAATACGAATTTGTGTGTTACATTTTACGGATCTCATCACAGCTTCGCGGGACGCACGACACGCTCTCGTGGGCCGCATGCGTCCCGCGATACGTAGGTTCCTCAGTCCATACTTGAAGGGATTATAGTGTTTATGTCACAGATTTAAAAAATCAATTAGAATCGAGAAAGAATCTCAAGCGATAAGGCAATTATCAAGAAAAAACTATATTCACAAAATCTAACTTCAATTCTCCGAATTTATTTCAGCCATATTTTCCGTGGGCGTAGTTTAAGACGTTGACCTTGGAATATTCTTGATCATTGGGAACAAGTAAAAAATTATCCTAGCGTTTCGTTATAATTAAAAATTTTTTAAAAAATCTTTCACCACGCAGATTTTTGTTCCATGTAGTAAACCAGTGGTCTTCAACGTGGGCGATAGCGCCCACCAGTGGGCGTTTTAGGGTTTTTGGTGGGCGCTAAAGAACTCACCAAATACTATTCTAATTTTTACACTGAAAAATAAAATTCTATAAGAAAGTTTAACGACACGCACACACATCCTCAAATGAGACAGTGTACAATGGAGGCATGGATGGTGACTCCATTCATCGCAAATGTGTTTGATGTGGATATTAAATACCAAGAGGAGATAATAGAATTACTCATGATGAGAAGTGTAAAGCCAATTTCAAGCAAGGTGGATATGTACAACTTTGGCAGAACAAGAAAATACCCTCTCTGTTATCACGATTGTGGAAGAAAATATCGTTGCACTTGTTAGCTATCCCAACCTCATATCTAGTCGAGAAGGGATTCAGTGCAGTCAACAATCTCCTGTTCAAAAAAAAGAGATCGCTTACAAGTAACAGAGAGAGCAGATCTTTGAATGACCCTTACAGACTTGAAGCCTGACATTGATTCCCTGGTTTTCAGGAACCAAGCTCGTAAAATGTTTATCTTAGTATTTGTTTGGTATTAATAAACATGATTAAATTTGATGTCTTTTTAAACATATTTTTTTTCAAAAAATTTATTATTAAGTTGACACGGAAGGTGGGCGGTGAACTTATTTCAAATGGCAAAATATAGCGAAAGTGGGCGGTGAATCACAAAAGGTTGAAGACCACTGTATTAAACTCTCACGAGTTTCGTCCGATTTATATGAAATATATGCAATAGGAAAGGGCGAGCAATTACGTTCAGGAATTTACCATAAATATTAACCGCGTTTTCATAAAGAGATGCAAATTAATATTTTCCTGCTTACCTTATGATCGAGTCACTCCGAGAGCGACGATTGGAGATGGAAAACACGTTTTTTTGTCGTTTTGAGCAGCAAAACGGCCCTCGTTATCATTTTGTTGTTACAAATGAAATTATTCAGTAGCGATGCTACTCTCGGTAAATAATATATTAATTCGAGTACATTTTTTACCTGAGAGGTGGAAGCATGCGTGTAGCGCACACTGAAATCGAAAAGCGTAACTTTTTATAAAAAATTGCCTCAATGCTTTGTTAATTTGTCTCTTTTCAAAAGATGGAGTGCATAAATTACGTTAATTCCCATGAATTTCTTCGCATTTGTGGTTTATAGAGTACCTTAGAAAAAAATTGCGCTGGAATTTATTTTTAAAACGAGATATAAATCATAAAACGAAAAATTAATGGAACCTTCACGCTGTCAATGCAGTCATAAATTCTGTTTAATATCTGTCAGATACTTAAACAGCAGATGTATTTACGTCAACGCAAAAAACATTTAACTTAAGCGTCGGCATAAAGAATATACTAGGTTTCATAAAAACACATTTTTACTAAAACAGACTTTATTATTTTAATTTTTAAATTACACTTTGGTTTTTTGCCTTATAAATAAAGCACAATTAAATCATTCCCGTTATTTTAATGCCATACCTTTTGTTTTTATCTGAAATTGAAATACTCTGAATGACAAAACGTCGAGTAATATGTTGACAAGTGTATGGCTAGCAGGAGCTCACATAAAATATTTTGAATGCATACACTCTGTATTTATCATTTCCTTCACAATTTTAAACATTACTAGCCACAGAGAAATATTTGAAATTTAAATCTTACAGTAAGCACAAAATAAATTACATAGTGTTTCATAAGTGATCTTCTTTATTTAAGAAATTTCTTAATATCTTTTTCCGTTACATGGAAGAGGCCGTTGAAATGAAATACACTGCAGCATGACATATTTAAAATGTAACGCGCAACATCTATTCTCTTAGTAAAATATTGCAATCTCTACGGGATATTTTTCGACGAAGGATTGCATTTCAAAAGCATAAGTATTCGTTTCGGTCAGCATGATTAATATTCCTCATCGAACCAGCGCCAATTTTTTTATTAAAATTTTTATACTTCCTACATTCTAATTTAAGAGATTCATGCTTTCTCCTGTGGGACAATGAACTTGTGCCATAAGATTTAGGAGGCTAGTGTCACGAGGCACGCTTGTCGCGCGGCGGTTTGATGTTGCGTGAAATAATTATCCCTGTTCGTTATCAAACTAAGCATCGGCCGCCAACGCCAGTCAGCCTCTTGAAGTGAACCTGAGTCGGAAATTAATCACTTTGCGAGACTATCCATCGTTGGCGCCGAAGCCATAATTCTACTTTCGACTACGGAACAAGGAATTTGTATTTTACTCTCCACACACCCTTGGTGGCCGGTGGTTTCCCTTGAAATTTTCTCGTAAGAACGTCAGAATAATTTGTAATACTTGGAATGACTCGAGAGAAAATAATACTTACATTAGGGTACGATATTTTACGTTAACGCCTGGGATATCAAATTTGAGGTACTGGACGAGAAACGTTTCTAAATCGGAAACTTTTTTCGGCCCTTTTAGCGTTTTTTAAAAGTAGCTTGTTTTTTCATCTTGTCTGTTCGTCCGTGCATAAAAGTATCCGTACTCCCGTGCGCAAAGATATGAAGAGATTAGAGGAACTGGGAAGCTAAGATTTTTTAGAGTAGTTATGATTAGTGACAGGCAAGAACCTTATAGATGTAGCGGTATGTTCGTCAGTCCGTTTCTGTGTAAAAAAAAACCTTATTAACTATCTATACGGGTCCGTTACAACGGTGAATTTTTCATTTGTTTGCATTGCTACAATAATAAAAGCGAAGCGTAAAGACGTTAAAAAGGTGGTGAAATCATCAGCTTAACTGGTTCGAAGCATGTTTTAAATATATTTTGATAGATTTTGTATTATATGATGTTAATGCTGTTTCTATTAGAAATACAGCGTTACATTATAGTAAAGTACTTGGATTACTAAATCTCAATCACATATACGCGTTAAATTTTTGATTGTGAAAATATTTTTTAAATATTATTTATTTTTATTTATTTAGTATTTTCATTGCTACGTGTGTTAATGAAATGCAGTGGAAATTCTATAATGAAATACTTAGATAATTGCACTTTTGTTGCGATTGCCAATTAGGATTCTAAGAAAAATGCTTTTGGAATGTTTTTACAGTTCTTTTTCAACTTATTTCTAAAGGATCCCGAATTCATTGGTGAACAATGTAGATAAGGGACGGCCAGACTTACTTACCCTCGGATCTGCAGAAGTTCAAGAGCCGCAAGACATTCTGTGCTCGTACAATTACGACTAGTAAAACATAACCTGAATCCGAAGCAACTAAGATGTAATGCATGCCCATTAGGAGGCATCCCTAAAGCGTCTGAAGTCACATTACGTCATTGTGGTATGTGGCGGCAAAACGATGGCACGCCTCTGGATGAAAATTTAAAGCCACGTATTAAGTTAAAAGATTCACATTAGGCTCGCAAGCCGCGATTATGGCCACCCTTGATCTAGATTTTATAAAGACAGAATTAATGCCGTTCCAAAAAAAAAAGCAAACCACTTTTTTTCTGAAATGCTCATCAAACTTGTTTTTACTTAAAAAAATACGTGAGCTCTCTGCGGCCACGTGTGATGTATGCGCCACTTTTTCTCAGATATCGAATAGAGAGTGTCGTTTAAACTCCTGAATTTTTATTAACGGGATTATATGCACGATTACCGTTTTCAGATCTCTCCAATTAATTGTGTGCAGGACAAAACCTTATGTTGATTTCAAGTTACTTTTCTTTCCTCTCCACGCCAATAAAACATCATAAATTCGGGTTATTTAACGCTCTTATATCTCTCAAAACTTTTACTTCCCACTTAGGAGTTGCATCTGGACCGTCCCAATAAAAGTTACCTTACCGTCTTAGAAGGAGATTGGGTGGAAAATTGTATCCAATGGAGTCGACCCTACACTTTTCCGCCTTTTTATTCACTTATCGGAAGTCTTTCCCTCCATTGCCCCACCCATCCTTTTATTCCATTTGCTCTTCCTCTCGAATTCCTCTTTTAACCTTTCTTCCACTTTTTTCTCCCTCTCTGTCTTCATTCTCCCTCTCCCCTTCTCAGTAACACTCTTTCCTCTTCCAATTTCTGTAATTCCCTTCATCCTTACTTTTTTAACTCCTATCTTCCCCGAAAAGCATATATAGGTATATCTGTACATGCGTGTTGTAATTATCGCATGGCCAAACCTTTCCGACTATTTTGGCCTTTCGTTAAGGGTTGTAAACTTCATTAAGTATACCAACGCCACCCTGTCCATCCTTGTTATTTTTTCCCACTACCACGTTTCTGCAACTTCGTTTCCGCCGCCGGCACCAACCCAATCACCTACCATCCCACTGAAGCCTCCCAATCGGCTAACACCAACGCAGCAATCCTCCCACGCACACGTACGCAGCCTTTCTACCACCCTCCAACTTGCTCTTAACTGTTCCCAGAAAAAAAAAAGAAAAACCTCGCCATTTTCCCATTCCCTCTCCGAAACTCTCTGATACTTCTCCCTTCAATTCGTACACTACTACTCTCTCTCTCTCTCTCTTTCTCTCTGAACCTCCTCCTACCTTCTCATTCAATCCCTACCTCTTTCGCCTACTCCGAACGCTTCTTACCTCCTCTTCCTTTCAACTTCTTCAATCTATTTTTTCTTTAGGAATCACTCCAACTCTTTCCTACCGCTTTCAAAAACTTCCCTCCCTCCCTCTCACACCCCTCCCCCCCACCCCCAATTTTGCGCCACTCTTCTTGAAACAACTCCATCTGCCTCCCACCTGCTCTTAAATCGCACCAGTGCCATCTCCCGACGATTTTCTCAACCTTCATTCCTCCCCCCCCCCTCCCCACTCCCAAACCCTCTATCATCTCGGTCAATCTTTCTCTCTCTCTCTCTCTTTCTCTTTTTTTTTATTCGTGTCTCTTTCCTTCCATCAATCCTTTTCTTCCAATTTATTTCTTTTCCTCTTAACTCGTCTCTTCCCCTCCTGTCTCCCTCCCCTTTCAACTTTCTCTCCCACCCGCTCGATTCGCGTCCCTCTTTCTCAGTTCGTCAGTGTCTTAATTTGATTTCCTTCTAACTTTTGCTCCTCCGACCTAATATATATTTCCTTCCTCTTCGAACTTACTTTTTCGATGTTTGCTTTTAAGTTTATTTAGCTGGGGAAATAATGGCGGTGCGATCGATGTTTCTTTTGCTAGTTTTTTTTTGGTGGACTTGTTAGATCAGCACTTTGATCGAGTTGCTTTTTTTGGCATGTTCCTTTTCTAGTTGTGTGTTTTTTATTTTCTTTGGATTTTCCAGCGCTACTCGTCAAATTTGCTCTTCCTTTGCAATTTTCATCCGTTTCCCTCTTCCTTTAATTTTTTCTGCACGAGCCCAATCAAAAGCTCACCGAGAAAGTCTCTTATGAAGTAATTTCTTGATAGAAATAGCTCTTCGTCTCTTTGGGTGAATTTTCCTTTTTGTATTTCGCTTGGCGCATAGAGAACTAGTAGTCTCGTTTTAAGGGTTTGTCATTGCGTTCAAATTGGTCTTTGAATATCATCCCTGCTCATTACTGCATCGCCGTAGCATATATTTTAATTACTGTTTTATAAGCTAGTGTAATTTCCCCGTGTACATTGATTATTATGAAGAATTAAACTGAAATTAAAACACTACCCTGTCTCCTTCCTCATTGTCTCTTCCATCTCTCTCTCCTATTCTCTATTTCTCTCCCTTCATCTCTCCCACCCACTTTCTCCTCAAAAGTTCAGTTATCGCTCTCTCATCGTAACGGAATTACAAACCAAGCTCATAATATATATATATATATATATAGTTATGTGTCTCTTGTGCTGACGAGGGATCATCCGGAAAGCTCTAACCTCTACAAATGTGTCTCTCCAACACCCCAGCGGCTCTACTTCCGGTAAATGTTCACTGGGTTCCCTTCAACACCTAGTTGCCCTAAATATCCTTACTTACCTTTCCTCTTCCGTTGTATTTATATATATTTATATATATATATATATATATATATATATATATATATAATGTAGTAACCGTCGTTGCACATTACTCTTATATAAAAGGCCAGGTTTGTAAAGCTTCAGGAATGCAGAAATGGGACTATTTGTGGGCTACCAAATATATCGGCTTTATTCCTTCTGTGTGAGGGCAAGCATAGAAATATTCCTGTTAAGAGGGGACTAAGGTCAGCTTTTGAAGCACAATAGTTACTCGCGGCTAGGGTTTCGAACCTTCGCTCGGATCGAAGTCAACCCTCTCAGTAGGAGGTAAGATTTCAGGTCAATGAAGACTGCCTCAATTTATTTCAGAATAATCGATCAAGATATGTATTTTTTGATGAATTATTCGTTTTCCCTGTGAAAAACTACACCAAAATAGATATTTAATTGCGCTCCTGCGATACCGAGCTCCATCTATAGTACCTAACAGATGAGCTTGAAATTTGGCGCAGTTATATCTTCAACTTATTATTTGTTTACTTAACTGTCTTAAAATCCTTCTTTCTTATTGTCTTTATTAGCGAAATGGAGGAAAAAAAGAAAGGGAATACATGAAATTATATCGCGAAAGAATTTACTTGATATTTTTTACTTTTAGATGAATATCACTAATACAGGGGCCCCTAATATATATACAGGGTGTCCCAAAAAGATGTATTCACATTTTAATGCTGAAAAAATAACCCTTTAATAATTCAATAAAGAACAATATTTGGTGCGTGCAAAGCAATGAACTTTTATTATAATTTGAACTATCGAAGATGTTCAAAATGACCACTATTAACTTCAAGGCATTGTTGGCAACGGGTAGCAACCGACTGACAAATGTCCACCAAGATATCTGCTGTATACATTACGGATATGTTTGAATGACGTATAAAAATAAAACCACCTCCAATTCTTCCCCCCCCCCCTCTCATTTTCCTCCCTCTCACAGTCCTTTCAGATATGTAGATATCTCTTTCGGCGTGGCATAATTATAAACGCAGCCGATTATTTGTGTAAATTCTTTATATATTACTATTAGACGGTGCTTGCATTTAGCAAGCATTTCAGCCTATAATGAGGTAAAAAAGACCCATAAAAATTAGAATTTTAACATTGTCCGATTTTTTCCATTGGTAGCGAGTGAAGACCTGTAATCGTGCCAAAATTTGAAGTCTCTAGCTCATTTGGAAGGGCGTCTCATAATTTTCATAATTTTTATCCTAGCATGGGCAGCGGCGCGCGGTCCGTATGTGCGATGTGTGCGACGCACACGGGCGGCCAAACAATGGGGGCGACCGATTTATCGTCATATACGTGCAGTGTTTTTAACATTAATGAGGATTGTATTATAATATGCCGTATATTCTTACATATTTATAAGCTACGGAAATTTATCAAACCATAATGTGTTTTTGTAAAGAACGCTTAAAAAGGGCGGCAAATGAGAGACTTGCACACGGGCAGAAAATGAGAGACTTGCACACGGGCGGCCGTGAGGCACGGCGCGCTCCTGCGCATGGGGCAATAATGCGGCATAACAGCCACTAAAAATTAGAATTGTAGGAATTTTAGATTTTTTCCAAAATCTTTTACAAATTCCACAAATTTCTGCCACATTTTAAAGATGTAACACATCTATAAATGCATATACGTATATTGATATAATTGTTAGAAACATTTGTTTTTTTATCGGCCACAATAATAAACTTCCTTGTAATTTTCAATTTTAATTGCTGATGGTGCACCAAGCTCTAACTTCCTGAAAATTTTCGTAAATTTCAAGTTTATAGCTCATCTGTAAGTGCCTCATAATTTGTATCATCCTCGTTCTCTTCCTATGCCAGAAGCGTCAATATATTATAGAGAATGTGTGCCCCTGGATATTATGACGCAGGTGGTGCGTATTGCTTTCCCAATAACAATTTCAGACACGGAAAGACATAAATTCAGAATAATAATAATAACAACCCGACTTTATTCAAGATCGAGATTTAGACCGTTTAGTCCATTCTTACATCCAGCCCAGTATTATGTCTAAATGTCTGCATCGTAAAGTCATTCTTCGACTCCATATTGTCACGAATTATTTTATATTTGTTTGTAGTAATTATGATCTTCAAACTTTTAATATTGTAAGTACATATAGCGCTAAAACTTTTAAGATTTAATTTATTTGATGCCATTAAATGTCTAGGCGAATTTTGATAATAGCTTTCATGGCGTCCACCTACAGGGCAGAACTTAAGGATGCTTGGGAGGGGGGGGGGGGGGGGGAAGGAGGACGAAAAACTATTTTCAAGACTCTCACTATATGAAATGAACAAGAATAAATGAATATTCACAAAAATTTACATGATATTCATTGACCAATGTCTTAATTACGAACTTCTTCCGCTATAAACAAACACTGTTTTGAGTGACCAGCTTTAAACCTGTATGGACACCAGAGAACTATAACTATTAATAAGGATTATATGAAGGCGAATCAATGTATAGCTATTTTTGTGTATAGCTTCAGTCATATATTTGACGTGGTCAATAACCTTTCTGTCAAACAAAAGGTCTTTAATAATATTAAATTTAACAATAAGCTGCCTACTCCATTGTATGGTCTAAAGAAGGTTAAAGTATTTATTACTGATGGGCCGACAGAGAAAATTTCCAATCGAAATGCCAAAAAAATCATAAATTAAAATCATATAAAAATGATTTTATAACTTATTTTTACACAGATGTTTCACTTGCGTAGGGACCATAGTTACTCGGAACTGAGTGTTAATAAGGCCCGCTATGTAACAAACTATGTTTACCTATATTTCGCTACAACTGTGACATCACGTAATTTTATTACTACCACGAAAAAATGCAGTAAAGTCACAAAAAATAGAAATTTAGGACGCTGCCGTCTTCGTTTCTGGCAAGTCTTAATTTGCTCTCGTTAAAAATTCTCACATTTATGTGACGCCGAAAAAATTCAGAGAGACGGAAAAAATTGGAACGAAAATGGCACTCGTAGCTCTTATCCGTAGTTAAACGCTCGGATATGACATAATAACACCGCGCCTGAAATTTAACGTCGCGAAGAACGCGACTTAAATCTGAGAGTTGAGAGGGGGAGGGGGGTATTCCGAGTGCAAAAATTCAGCCGCGAGCATCGCGACAAATGTAAATGCCTCCGCAGCGTCTTAAAAAGATTTATTTTTATTTTCGAAAAGGAATTACGTAATCCTCAAATTTTCGTCCCCGTCTCTGTTCCGCGCCATTTAAATTCTTCCTCCGCGTGAATTAAAATATATAATGTTTTTAATTAAAAAAAAAATCAGAAACGCCATCGTTTCAACTCTGGGATTATTTTCGGCGGGGCGGCTCTTTTCTCTTTGAAATTCCGCCACTCCATCCTCCACTCCTAAAAAAAAACCTTCTATGATATACTTGTATAACCCTTCTTCCCGACCATCTCGACACAACACAGAGAGAGAGAGATACTTTTTATTTGTTTATTTTTTTACGTCATTGGATTTTTTATATCCATCCTCACTTTTTTAAAGAAATTTATAAAGAAAAAATCGGCAATCTGCGGAAAAGGAATTAAAAAAAATATTTTTAAGGGAAGCGCGCCATTGAATGCCTTTTCATTTTCCTTCTTCTCCTCTCCCCCCTCTTCTTTCCTCCCTCCCTTCTCTTATCAGTTTCTTTTTATCCTCTCCCTTTCAAACATCTTTCGATGTCATGGGCGTCCTCTCAACCGTTGCCTTTTCTCCCTTCCTTTTCACTCTCAACCCCTTCCCAGCCCATCTCCGCATGTTTTTTTTTTTAAACGCCGACCCCTTGACTCTGACCTCTTACCTTACGCTCGAGTACACCCTCGTGCACCTCACCCTATCTATGTACTTGTGAATGTCATCCCTCATCTTTCCCGTCTTCTTCAATCCCTCAGTATATTCATATTTCCTTTCATAAATCCGTACACTTTTTTGGGGGGATTTCTTGTTTATTCAAACGAATTTTACTTAATTTTTTCCTCCAGAGACTAAGCTTTGAGATTGCGTTTGCGTATAATTTGTTCGTAGATCCGGGCGAGTCTGATTTTGTTTTTTTTTAAAAGCGAATATTCTGAGGATGTTATTTTCTTTGAATGCCCTTGCTCCGAGCGATTTGTGTTGACTGTATTTCATCCCAAACTAAGGCTAACAGAGTGTCTTTGTCCTGCTCGCTATGAGTTAAACTATTGAAGGACGCAATGTAACATAAATGGAAAATAGGATGCTATAAAAACGATATATTTCGTCTTTACCTCTTTACTCATATAATCGATGAATAAATTTAACACTAATTTGATGATAACAATTCCAAACATCCTTTTAGCTTATTTGAATTACTCCTCAACTGTATTTTTGACTGTTTGAGGCTCGCCTTGAGTGCGCAATTTTCGTACCCCTTCTATAGGCAATATGGTTTTCATGATAAACACGTTAGTCTGGAAGGATTTTTAAAACTTTTCTAATTGTAATTGTCAGTATATTCTTCCTAATTTCTTTTTGTTTAGCTTTATTTTGGATCTGTGTAGATCGGGTAAATTCCTCAAAAAAAGCTTTTAATCGTAACGTTGCTATTACAGTTCATCGATTTTCATTGCTGAGAATATCATCTTGTTGTAGTTAATAGTTAGCTCGATTAATTTAAAATATAATAGAATAAAGAGAAACCTTTTCATTTGGTCTTGATTGTTGATGCTGTCATCAATACATTTTTAGCCTTAACTAATGAATAGCATTTGCGATAAAAAATTTCCAATGTTGAAATTAAGCATAGGAGAAAATATTTGTATGCCTCCACATTTTATTGAACTAACACTAAAAAAGAATATTTTCATAAAGGTTATATTTTTCTATTGACAGCTATTAATAAGCATGCAATGACTGAAAATTTTCATTTTAAAACATTAATTCAACTTTAATTAGCCAAAATCGCATCTATGAAATCATGTGAATAGTACAGAGATTGGAATATCCTATTATTACTATTTACTAAAATACTGAGCTAACGCAAATGTAAAAATTTCTTTGGTTAATATATCAGGTTTTATATTTTGTGTCCGGGAAAAGACACAAATTAAGAATTGTCTCAGGCGAGTTTTACAAAATTAAGCGATGTCGTCAATCGTTTTTGGTGATCATCTCTAGGAAATATCCTAGAATTGATTCGAACCACACAAAGAAAAACAGTGAGTTGATCCGCGTGTTTTAAGACGCTTATAGCTTTTAATATACTTATAATATGTCTCGTAATATATAATTAACATCTAAATTACGTTCACTTTAAGTAATCCACTTTTATGGTAGTTATTTTTTTCCTTAGTTCCTCCCCCCCTTCTTCCCTTTACCACTCACCCCCTTCTCCCCTTCACCCCTCCCCCCTCCGCCCTATCTTCTGCATCTCGCATGACGCCGCCGCCTCTTATGTCTTCAGACCCCTTTTTCCTGCAGCACGCCTCTAATTCCACCCTCTTCAACCTCATCCCCAGCTCTCCACTCGAAACAAGTAAGCACTCGAGAATCAGATGCTTGTACGCGATGCATGCCCTTTTAAGCTTGAAATTTTACCGGCGAATGTTTGCTTTGGAATCGATGTCTACGCAGTGTGTACTCACGATTTTCGTTCCTTTGAGGCCCGCATGACGCTTAGATGTTGTAAAGAAAGCCAGCTTACAGTCGCGTTTTTTAATCGAAATTACCGATGCATGAATTACTGAATTGTGTATGTCTATAAATTTTCACCTTTTACCGAAGATGACGGAGACTTGAACATTTTACTTTGTTAACCACACGTGCTGGTGTATCGTAAATTTGTAGGTGTAGAATTTCTTTACCTCGATTTCTTTGGCATTAGTAAACAGTCTCGCATATTTTTTTCTTATAGTGCATTACAATATCTTATAATTCTGGCTTTACTTAAAAATTTCGTGTATTTTCAATTTCTACTTTCCATATTAGGTAAAATAGGAAACATTTTCTTCTGAATATATTTCATCGGTCTTCATATTTTTCGAACATACATATATCCCAGCAGATAAAAATCCATTGCGTATTTTCGTGAAATTCCTGCATTAAACTGTCTTTTGAACGCTTTTACATGTATATTTACATTTACACAATGGAGTTTTTAGCGAAGCCGATTGATTAATTATAACGGGATTTTTTCTTATTTTAACATACAACGCTGTTCACATTTAAAGGTCATAAATATCATAATTATGTGGTTTTAAAGCTTTTCTTTACCTGCCATTCTTCCTTCGCTGATATGCTGAGCCTCTGTCAACATAAGCGAAAATCATTACGCAGCTAATTATCTCTGGATAGCATTTACGTTAACCACGTCACCAACCAAGTGTTTTTAAATGTTAAACAATATATCAGAAACTTAGATAATCGCAAATTCAACGTTTCGATTTTGCTTGTTATATTTTTATTCTCTCGAATATATTTTTCAAATATTTTTTATAATTCTTTTGTTTTAATTAAGTGCTAGTTTTTCGTAATAATTTTAGGAAACCGAACCATATTTTTAATTTCATTACAAATAAAAAGGTCATTAATGAGTTGAAGCAAATCTTTGATATTGCATTTTATTCTTCTTCATACGAGATTGTATGATGAATTATTGGATATATTATGTTTTGATAATGCATTCTAACATACTGCTGCCGGGCGAGTCAGAGATGCGCAATTCTACTATCACCGCCATAATTTCGAGCCGAGTGTCGATCGAAATATCATACAGATTAATATTTAAACGTACCCAGATATCCCGTTCTGTTATGAAAGGTGCACGTTATCATGCACACACACAAACAAGTGATGTTTGTTGATCATGTCAAATTTACGTGCAATGTGAACGCGCAGGCTAGGTACACACGTATATCGCACAATGCATTA
The DNA here is from genome assembly GCA_036926305.1 of Uropetala carovei. NCBI lineage: Eukaryota > Metazoa > Arthropoda > Insecta > Odonata > Petaluridae > Uropetala > Uropetala carovei. The sequence goes on from JAXCHB010000212.1 coordinate 1,156,201, forward strand.
ACGCTTCAGTCATTGCATAACAAAGTTTGTCGGGTAAAGGTCAAAGCGATTTTTTTATCGTCCTTTGAGACACGGCCACCTATCATCCTCCATATCTTTTTTTTTCATCTCCATATTTTTCTCCAATCTTTCTCTTTAATCCGACACCCTCTTTCTGCTGCTATCTTTTTTCTTTGACCCACATCTCTTCATTCCCTCCTCCTCTGCGTCTGCCACCCACGCTAATCCTTGGCGTTAAAAAAATTCTTCCGTTCCAGCGCAAATAATTTGTACCCTCTTCTCTCCCCCTCGCAATTCCACCTACGCCTCTACAGTTTGTGCGCACATACGCTCTCATTCCGCGCGCGCGCTTTATCATTCCTTCCACAGTCTCCCGTTTTTCTAGTAATATCCATTGCCTTTAAAACCTACAAGCATGACAGTCTGCAGCCTTTTTCGTGAACTTTTTTTCTCTTTCTTCCCAACGTGGAGCAGTATCCTATGTGAACCAGCCGCCGATGTTCAAAGTCTTTCCATTGAATGCGTACCAAAAGGGCAAACACTCGAGGGGTGCTTTTTTTCTTCTAAAAAAATAAGCAATTGCTGTGCCTCTATTATTTTTTCCTTTGTTAAATATTCTTTTATTAGAGAAAAACATTATATTATTTATTATTCTTTAGGAATTGTTTTCGAAAATTTTTATCATCAGCTCTCCACATGCGTCTTTTTCTGCTTACAATTTCCGATGCATTATTTTAAAAAGGGTGTAATGGATATCTACGATCGTAACGCCACATCTTGCGTCTTTTTCATTATGTATAGAAGAAAGGAAAGGATTTCTACTCCTATTCTTAGGAAAATTGAAGCTCTTACCGTGGCGAAGGAGGGCACTAAATTATTTTCGGGTGTTTTTTTCTTTTCCTTTCAAGAAAAATGCATTCAAGGAATAGAGTATATTTTGGCAGAGGGAACCTAAGTAAAGCCTAATACTCTAAAAAAAAAAGAGGAGAAAAATAAGATGGGCCGTGTCGAGAATAAATAAAATATCGATCTTGAAAATGTTTTAAGGTCTTCCTTCGAGAGAAGATATAATATATTTACTTCCCAGTTTGGGAAATTTGCGTAGCTCTTTTTTTCTAAAAGAAATATCGGTTATTCAACTTCTCTATGATATACAGGTCGCTTCAAACGGACTTGAAAGCTACATCTCCGTGAACATTCTATTTTTGGATGTGTATACGATATGTGCATGCATATATAGATAAGTTTGTGTGTAACGCTATACCCCTGTATTGTATCAAATTTGAATTATCTTGGACATAAGCACCCAATGAAGAAACAATAAGAATCATTCCCGTATACTACCGAGAGAGTGCTGAATGACCTTGACAACTTATTCGGGCGTCAATCGATAATTTCTTTTTGAAACGACCTGATGATATATAGCCTCGTATTTGTAATTGACCAATAACTTCGTTTTTTTTCAAACATATTCATATGCTAGGCTACAGTTACCTCCCCTTTTTGCATTATTGTGCAATTCCTATTTAGATGATGCTTTTGAATATTATTTTATATTTTTGAGATTGCCTTAAAGTTAAAATAAAAACTTTTTCGTCTACCTTTTAGCCCTGTCCACGATTTCTTTGTTTATAACTAAGTATTCTACAATGCTTTGAGCTGCTGTTAAATTCTGAATGTCATTTTCGAAAGGACAATTGAAATTGTCTGCGAAGACATATTGATTTGATGGATTAAATTGGAATGGAATTACGAACGATTGAAAAACCACTTAGTTTTAATCCAATTTAAATTAGATCTATTACGACGAATTAAAATATTAATTCTAAAATAAATTTCACCCCATAAAATCGAAATGCGTTTTCACATCGCAGATATTCCGAATCCTAATTGACATGACGCACCGTTCCATTTAATTAAGGGCTCTTGTATGCTTCACATAATTTGGATTGTATGTATTAGGTAAAGTCATAATAATAATGGAGGGTAATTATCGTAAGAATAATATACTAACAGCTTTTACCGTATTAGCAACCGGTGCTCCTGAAAACCAAGTAGGGTATAAAAATTAAAAAAGAAAGTGTAACTTGCTTCTTTCACGCACAAGCAGATGAATTCAGATGAAGTCATCTTACTCTATGGTTAAAGGTGTTCATGAACCGAATAAAAAGGGATGAAAATGGATGGATATATCATAAATGGAAGGACCAGTGTGTAAAGTAATTCTAACTATGTTATTATTTTACCAAAGAGTGCTGCTATAATTAACCAGAGTCGAATGTCCATTTTGCCTTCATATAAAAAGAAATATTGTTAGATCGTTTAGATATTTTTATATAATCGGTTATGCGAATATTTAGTTTATATCAATATAATGATAATGGATGCTAAGGAAAAATTATATTAAATACTTGGAAAGATTCAAAATTTAGACACGGAGAAGAATGCTGAAGATAAAATGGACAGATAGGGGAAAAACGAAGAAATATTAAGAAGAATAGGAGAGGAGCGAACGGTTATACAGACTACCAGAAAGAGGAAGGCGAACTGGATTGGGCATTACCTGAGGAGAGAGTGCATGATTAAAGAAGTGCTAGAAGGAAAACTGGATGGAAAACGAGAAAGAGGTAGGAAAAGGTTTCCGCTGAAAGACAATTTAAAAGGGAAAGAGAGCTATCAAGATACGAAGAAGACTGCGGAAAATAGAAGCATGTGGAGAACCAGGTTTAACCATGAATAATCACGGACCTGTCTACGGACAGACTACCTATGATGATGAATGATAATGCATTTGAAAGTTTCCCGAACTTATAACTGCACCACTAAAAGCTTAAAGATGGATGTAATTTTTTTCGGCTAGGACAAGTAAGGCAGATTTGCACGATTTGAATTTTGATGTAAAATATATGTTATTCTGCATCAAAAAGTCACGTTATGAAGATTGATCTCTCCTTTATAACGACCTTTATTTGTTGTACAACAAAAAGAGTGACTGTCGTACGTAATCTCAGCGGCTGTTATTTTGTCGCGAAAATTTATATATAAATATGGAAATTGCGATCAATAGAGAGAATTTGAAATACGGTTCCCTTAAAATTTTGGAGTGAAAATAATATTTTATAGTTTGAGAGACGTTGACCAGAGACATTATCACTTCAGATTGTAACGGGCCAAACAAAAAATCGAAAATGGACGAAATATACATATAAATGGATGTTGAACCCGGCAAACACGAATAGTTAATTAGTAAATGAACTGATTTTTTGTGAAAAAACTTTTATACCAGAATTACAAATGTGTTCGGAATGGTTTATATATGAATCGAAATTTGTATTGTTAGGTTTGATTCGTTCTCGATGTTTTTATTTTGCCCGATGTTTTGATTTAGTTAGATTGGTTTAATTTTTTAAAAAAAGTTTCCTACATTCGTCCTTCGTTTTGTATTTATTGTTTTTCCATTTACTCTGGTATTTTTTCAGTTCAGTTGGTTATTGTTAGACTCCATTATATTTAAAAAAAACCCTTGATCCTCTCTTTTATATCGCTTCTTTATGGCCGTCGCTCCATTACTAATATAGAGAATGAGGCGTAAAGAAAACCTATAATTTCACAAAGCATGACTACAGTGGCGTCGTTCATGAAAATACAAGCCTAACAGATTCGTTGTCTTGTTTTAAATGAAACATTTATTCTAAATTAATTAATTCTCTGTGTCCCTTATTATCAGGACTTAATTTTGGTAATATATTATACTAGCAGAAGTGCCCGTTGAATTTCAACGGATTTATACTCCGCGGCACGAAAATGTAAGGCTCAAGTTCGACCAACCCTCCGTCCTCCTCTTCGCCCCTCGCCCGGCGATGTTGCCTGATCATACGCTACGCATTTTGGCGTCACTTGTGAGGTAGCTCTCTTAGCATTTGTGCGCTTCTGCTTTCGTCCCTCTCTCCCGTTCTCGTTGTTCACGTTGAATATAATTTAGTTGTTTGTTATCCAGTTATTGGTGTAATTATTTGTTGGCTTTGTTATTTGTTATATTTGTTAGTATATCGCTTTAATTATTCCGATATCAACCTTCGGTGCTTCTTAAAATGAACACCGAAGAGAATGTCGATGAGCCAAGTACGCCAACAAAGCCGTCGGCTCATGGTAGACGGTACGGCACCTACACCTCTATTTAATAATAAATAAATCGGAGATACATTTAATAATGTAGCAAAAATAATTTATCGAAAATGTTATTTATCAAAAATTTTTTCCGTGCACTTTGAAACACCCTATATAAACACAATATAATTTTTAATATGAAAACTGAAAGAGTATGTGCTTGGTTAACACTTCAAGGGAATTTTTTAACAGCCAGTGATCCTTTTATAGGCATAGAAAATGCAACGGTCGTAAATTTTTGATGGAACGGAGAGACATTACTTGCGCGCGGGCGATGTTTCTTCGTGCTATGCACAATGCGAGGTTAGTTTTCCGTTAAAAAAAAAAGTGCTCTTCATTCAGATTACCATATGGAAATGAACTCCAAATTGTTCACAGAATGGTTTGTAGATTTTTTGTCTTTGTTAGAAGAGGGATCCATAATAGTAATGGAGAATGCAAGCTACCATTCCGTCAGGTATGAAAAAATCCCATCATCCAATTGGAAAAAGGCTGACATTCAGGACTGGCTTCGGAAAAAACATATTCAGTTCTCTCCGGATGAGACAAGGGCTGAATTACTTAATAAAAATTAAATTAAAAATGCGCCTAAGATTTACGAGGTAGATAAATTGGCCAACGAAATGGGACACCAAGTAATTCGCTTAGCACCTTATCACGCGCATTATAACCCGATAGAGTTGATTTGGGCTCAGGTAAAAGGGGAGGTAGCTGCCCGTAATAAAACGTTTAAAATTGAATATGTGGAAAAACTCATGCACGAGCATCCTAAACTACCAAGAAAATATCAAAATAATTGATAATGAAATAAAATAGTAGGAATTATTACATACGAGAAGGTGGTTGCTTGCATTCTGCAAGTACTGAGGTTTAATGGATTAAACTTAGAAATGTTCCGTTGCGTTATCCTTACGCGTCAAGTCTGCCGCGACTTCTTTCTTTGTCCAAATATAAATAAGCATAACTCGAGAACGAAGTAAAATATCAGAATGAGTCTTTTATTGAAAGACGCTTTAATCCTTCTAAAATTCATAGGAGACAGTTTGAGTCTATCTTTAATAGAACGTAAATTCGATAGAGACTACTTTTTGCATTGCATCGAGGTAAATTTTTTCGTCGTACAAGGGTAAATAATTTTTTATTTCCCTAATAGCTAAATTTATTCACTATTTATTGAGTTCGTTAGTGAGATAAGATATTGAGCAACATGCAATAATTTTCTGAACAACTTGAGTGTAGCTATGTGTTCATTATTGCCGTAGAAGTTTTAAGAAATATTTGTCACGGCGCGTGCCGTATTTTCGCTCGTTTCATTTCCTTAGTAAAGTGAGGTTTGGCAATGCTGCGCTCTGTACCGCTGACCTTGAGCCTTACATTTTCCTGCCGCGGAGTATAGTGAATCTGAAACTTCGACCGTGTAACATGTAATAAGCATCGCAAGAATAAGATAGTACACAGTTATACATGTCGAATAAAGCAGAAATGAAGAAAATTGCTCCTCATTTTCCTAATTAGATGAATGAAGGAAGAAAATCTTAGGAAAATATCGTATAAACTCCCTCCCCCTCCCTTCTACACTCTCCTTCCCTTCTCCCCCTCCCTCCCCTCTCTCCCTCTCCCTCCCTCCCATCTCTCCCTCTCCATCCCTTTCCCTCCATCTCCCACCCTCCCTCTCCCTCTCTCCACCCCTTCCCTCTAATTCCCTCTCTCCATCTCCCCCCTCCGTTACCATCCATCTCTCTCCCTCCCTATCACGTCTTAAAAGCATTCAAAGCGAACAAACTTACAAACATTCTCCTTTAAATGTTAGATTAGAAGATAATTCAATTAAAAGCAACAAATATTTCAAAGAAATAAACCAATTTAAACAATAATTCAACAATTTTTACGTAAGATATGGAATGTTAGTAAATTTCTATACTTCAATAATGCTATAAATGCAAAAATTATGTTTTACAGAAATAACTGATGAAAAATTTATATTTTTAAACCTATTTCAATTCGTTGCTGAGATAAACTCAAAAAACCAAAATCTGAACCGGCCATTACATTAAGACGTTTTGTCCCAATGTACTGATTTTGTCCATTTTCAGCTAGAAAATGTATGTCATCAAAACATTGATATTGGTGTAGGATTCATCAAAATCGACCCAATGGTTGCTGAGATATCCTCAATAAACTGAAATTTTGAACGACCGATTCGTGACCTCCGGGGTCACGACCCCTTCGGCCGATTTGAATTATATTCGGTACTAAAACTTTCATGATCAACCTAAAGCTACTTTCAAAAGTTCAAGCACCTAACTTTATTCTCTGATGAGTTATAGCTGCCACAGACAGACAGACATCCTCTTTTATTTATTAGATTATATTAACTCTAAAATTTACACGTGCATCTATATATTTTTTATCTCTTTCTCTAATCTATGTTATTCTGCTATTTCCTCTCCTACCTGTTCTACAGCGCTTATACCTTTCTCTCAAATATCCAAACGCAGTCCATTATACTATCTCTATTCCACTTCGCTCTCCGCTTTCCTTCCTACCCCTTTCTCTTCCCTATTGGTTCGCCCACTCTTCCCCCTCTTTCATTCTCTGTCTTTTCGTCTCCCTTTTTCAAACAATTCTCCATTTACCCCCCCCTCCCCTCCCTCTCTCTTTCCCGTCCCCTCCTCGCACTCCCACTCACAATACTTCGCCTTCCTTCCTCGCTACTTAACCCCCTCCATCGTCCTCCTCCTCCTCCTCTCCCTTTCATCTCTTCCTTCCCCATCAAAAAACTTTCCTACGCCTCCGAAACTCTCTTCTCTCTCTTACCCCTTTGCGATTCCCGACACCTACTCGCAAGTCCTTCAACGTAGCCTCTTGTCTCTCTCCCTTCTCCTCTCTCTCTCTCTTTTTCCCTCTCTCATTATTCTCCCACTCTCCTTATGACACACTCTTACGTCCTTACTGTTTCCCTTGTATTGCATAACCCTTTCACCCTTCTCTCTCTCTTTCTCAGCCTTTCCCTGTTACTCTCACATTCTCTCTCCTCCCTCACTCTCATTCTCTCTCATTTTCTCTTTCTCTCATTCTCTCTCTCTCTTTCTCTCGCACATACGCTGCCTAGCGTGTGATGAGTTCCCTCGTCCAAGTCTCCGTCTCACTTACTTTCTCACGCCTCCGCAAACCAGTTCATTCTCTTACCAACGGTCTGTCTCCATCTCTCATTCCTTTGTCATTCTCTCTCTCTCTCTTATCTGTCCGTTACTCTTTCTTTCGTTCGGTGTATCATTTTCCGTTAAATTATTCTCTTAATGGTATTTCCGTCGTTCTAATATGCTATTTTACTTGTGTTATCAACGTTGTCTAATTTTTTACTTCCGGCGTGCATTACTACATTATGTATATTTGTGTGTGTGTGTATATATATATATACGAAATCAAAACATTAGCGAAGATAATTTATTTTTCATTAATTCTTTCGATAGTTTTCTAATTTCCTTTCGTTTACTCTCGTTTTTTTCGTTATGTTTTTCTTTAAAATAATATTTTTCATTTGCTTCTGTATTTCTCTATTTCGTCATATATTTCTCTTCATCTTTTTTTCTCTGAAATCGTTCTCTTTGTCATTCCGTTTCCTTCTCTTATGTATTTAATAAAATTCTTCGTGTTATTTTCAATTTTGCCATCGTTCATACCGTCTTTTCCTTTCCTCGAATTTTATCCTATGGTATTCTCCCCATTTTCTCTTTGTCTTCTTTTCCCATATCATTCTCATCCTCTCACCTAGCCTCCTTTGCCGCCTCCGTCCTTCGCCCTCTCGACCCCACTAAATCTTGCTCCGTCCACTCCCATTCCACTCCAACTCGCTCCTCTTAACTCCTCTTCAACTCCCATCCTCTCCTCTCTTCCGACAGCAATACTCCATTTTGGCCATTCATCGCAATCGGCCCTCTAGACCGCCGAATCATTTTCAGCCTCATTCATAACGAACCATTTCGTGTGGCTGATATGGTCGATCGCTTCCTCAAACCTCGCAAGTTTGAATTCCTCTCCCCCCACCCCTCTTTCTCTCTCTCTCTCTCTAGCAACTTATTTTAATGGAATAATTTTTTTATCACGGTCAATAAGCCATATATATATATATATATATATATATATATATATATATATATATATATATATATATATACATTTCCTTTTATGTATTGACGTCATGATCGTTTCGTATGTTACTTTTTAAATATTAAAAAGAGCTAATAGTACTTATTTAAATATTTTGTACCATCATTAAGGTAGTAATTCCCAGCGGTATATTTTAGCTGTTTCAATGTTTCTCGGCCCATCTCTTTTTATATAAATTCAATATTAATCCTCTCCGCTAAAAATTAAACTGCGTATGTTTGCGCAGGCTCAACAGTTATGTTTCAAATTTTAGGAAATATTTTGTCATTCAACATCTTATTTGCCTATTAATCCTGTTTTCGTGTCAAAATAATACCGCAAATTAAATTAATTCGAATTACAAATAGCGTACGTTGCAGAAATGACCTTTCGCCGCTGTGGACACGATCGAGTCTTGAATCTTTGTAAGTTAAACTTGTGCGAAGTCAGCGTTGTATTCGTTTGTTACTAAGCCATAGAAGGGTTGATACATTGATATAAACTCAGAATCAATGAGTTTTAGGTCGGAGCCATTCAGGTTCAAGTTTGAAATCAAGCGAGGAAAGGATAACTTTATGAGGCTGCATTTTTAAGAAAATTTTGATTTACGAAGGACATTTGTCAACCTGGTATGAAATTCCACTAATATATGTGTGTACATATACGAATACCACCAGATGATGGACAAACAATGGTGGTTTGTATATTTCATGCCGTGAAATTTTTTACTATCTTAACGAAGCTCATTTCCGAGTTAAATTTTCAATTCAGGTTACAATTATTAGTTCCTGCTTCTAATACTGTTGGAAGAAAATCGAATTAAAACAATATAAAATTTTTATGGTATCACTCTGCGACCTGTATGTGAGGTTGAAGAGAAACGACGGATATCTGCGTCAAGAACAGTGTAAGTGATGCGTAAGCATATATATTGCGCCATTTATATTAGCATTTTTCTGTAATACAATCTTTCCATTGCATTGTTATGCCCTTTTCCTTTCGTTCCTTACTTTGGTGTATATCCCAATCTCTTTCAGCCTTAATGGTTTCTTCTTGTTTTTCTTATTCCGTATAAGCGATTATTCCGTCATCCAATTCCTATTATCTTTCATCCTGCCACTCCAAATCCTTCATCTTGTTTTATTCTTCGTCTGTCATCCGTGGTAGCGAACCAAGTCCCCGACACGAGTCCAGATGTGTAAAAATGCAGTTTGCTTGCGCCGAGTCCTTCTGCTATACATTGACCGGAGAACCGAAACCTTTGCATTTAGTGTCTTTTCCAAATTATGAAAGTATTCTGACGAAAGTCAGATTCTAGAGGATGATGGAGAGTTTTGAGCCTTTATAATACGAAGAATCCAATGGGAGGTTGACTATCCTCAAGGGATAGAAACTACTTTTCTACATCCTTTATATTATTAGACAAGGTGAGGTGACGCTTTTTGCCAGGTGGAGTTTGTTCTCTAAGATTCCGGTAGAGAGCGTACATGTAGAGTACAGGTAGTTCCCCCTAACGCATCATTGAAAATTACTAGAAGCTACCTTATTTATCATTATGAGAGAAAATTGCGACAGAAGTCCTCCTCCCGGGGTTTGCACGCGGAGCACGCAGGGGCGGAGCCCCAGTATCTACAGAATACTCTAAGCCATCTCTTTTTTACTAATCGAGAACGTGGCAATTTTACTAAAGAGAGAGCCATTCAGCTTCTTTCCCTTTAGCTATGCTTCTCTAGGCTTGAGATCCCAAATGGATCTTTTTAGTACTTAAACGATACATCTCGCCTGGATATGATGACACGTCATATGTCAAGTGATATGAAATGTAACAGATGACTTTAAAAATTTAGGAAACACTAATCGATAAATATAACTATTTTGTAACCAATCTGGTTCAGAAACTTTCAAAGCGAATTTTTCCACGTACTGTGCCTTGGAATTTTGTTCTAAAATGTTATAATCTACATCGTATTCCGTTTTTATAACACTTGGAATTTTGCCAAATAATAGTGCCAAATGATGGTGTTTACAGTGAGGCTTTATTTACTCTCTCTCTCTCCCTCTCTCTCTCTAGAGATGCTGAAGTGACACACTCTTTGTTATGTCAGTCATTTTAGCATGACATTGTATTTTATATCGCTTTACAAAGATCGATACTTTTTTTCTGTTACATGTTTAGTCATGTGTCACGTCATTTGCTAGGGTAACCTTGCTAAATCTGAGAGGAGTTCGAAAAATATCTGTCGACCATATTTAGATTCTGCCTCTTATCGACTAAAAAAAGAATCATAAAGTGATAATTTGGCTTTGGATGGGCGTCATCTACAATTTATTAGCGTTTCCTTCACTTATCATTCGCCCAATTTTACCAACTGTCAGGTGACATAAATAACACATCCAAAGCCTCACAGAGGTTTCAAAGCTGCAGCTAAGAGAAATATATTTAGCAGTATTTATTTTCATTATGTATCATTTGTATTGACATTAAACGGCGTAAATCATTCGGGAAGATTTTATATTAATTTATAATGGTATAAAAATATTTGTGTTGATTAATTGGGAATTCATTAGATGTCACATTCTCAATGTTGAGTATTTATATAAAATAGGTCATTGAATTTAACTTGCAGTTCCTGAAAATATTTTTGGGTTGAATGACAGGTTGCGTTCTATATTTAAACGATCGTTAAAATTATTTGAGACAGACGGTTTTCTTTTAAATGAATATGGAGGATCGGAAATGAATTGAGAAATTTAGGAAAAAGCTTGCATTCTCTAGCAGCATTCTGCACACTCTCGCGAAACTATTAGCTTTGAACTAACAATTCACCCGGAGTACAACCTTATTCCCCCCACTTCAAAGGAGAATCGAACCAAGGATATTCTTCCTTTCATCCAAAAAGCTTAATTAATCGACCAGACCGAACTTTGACCCATTTACTTCACATCGTGCGCACAAATACAAAGCAAATATTGCAGGAACCGTCCCGAATTCGAGACCATTGTTCCTTTCCACGAGAAATCATCGCGGGTTTCTTCTCACAATTCTCTCTCTCTCTCTCTTCCACACAAAAGAAAATGGGTGCAACCTTCCGATCCATTTTGCCCCTTGTGTCCTTTCCGTCCTAGAAATGCTTCCCTCCTTCGTCACACTCCGTCGCCGATTTGTCTGTCTGTGGCGCGCAAACCTAAAGCTTCTTTCATTCTCCGAACCCAATTCCGTTCCGGGATTATTTTTCCACTTCTTCGGTTGCTTCTTTGGAGATGTGTATTTTTGTCTAACGTCTCGTGAAACGTGTTAGCGAGATAAAAAAAAAGAGAGAGAGAGAGATGAAGGGAAATTTCGGTGCCGAAATGAGACCCGTGTATGCACGACGTTGCTCTCTTTAATTAAAGCACTTGCGTGTGTCCCTTAGCTCTTTGTTCTCGACTTGCGCTCTGAAACTCTTAACCTACCATCAAGCATGAAATAAGTCTCTGATATCTGTAGTTTTTCTTTTTCGGATTAAATCATGAAGAGTCGCCGATTCGTATTTGTTTTTTTTTAAATCTTGGAGACGGCATTGATCGTGTAACTCATTTTCTCAATCAGAGGTAAGTGTAACTAGATAAATTTTTGTCCCGTATGACTTTATATACAAACTAGGGGCAAGCCCCCTGATCGCTGACGCTGGCCAACCGCCCCCCCCCCCCTCTCACTTTGCTCGCTGTTTCTTCATTCTTACCATGTACCTAATGGATTTAAATTAGTATAACGGGAAATACTTTGAATGTGAGTCTAATGAATATATTTTATAGGGGATGTATGTTTGGTTTTTAATAACAAATTAAGAAAATTAGTTGAATATCTCGATAAAATATAAATTGAGGGATGAAATTCCCGGAGATTAAAAATTGCTGAGGTATAGAGCGTTACAGAGAGAGAGATGACTAGAAATAGGATTTTAGTGATATAGATAAAAATACAAATAACATGAATACTGCGTCCGATTTATTTGCATTTAATTCATATCTTCGGTCATTTCGAGCAAGTTTTAATCTTATTTTCGATCTTTAAACCTTTATTTAAGTGCATATGCACGGAAATTACCGTGAACAACAATTCCCGTAACAGTGGAATCTTATTATTGAAATTTTAAAAAATTTACCAAAACTCGAGTATAAATCAAAATATGAGCGAATTCGAATGAGATTGAGTAAGGATAAGAATCCTCATTCATTTTGGCGTGTTTTAGCTCAAATTTTTTGTCGATAACTTAATTTTAAGATATTATAAAGAGTAAACCTTCAAACCAAAAATGTGATTTTTACGTGTTATCTTATGGGAAACGACAATCATCCTCTGGAGTCGAACCCGTGACCTTTTTCTAAATTTTTTAGTCATAACGTAGAGATTCATTAACACTGAAATCCTGAAAATTTTCAGGCTTCTAAGTTAATTTCTAATCGAGTTATTCACAAAATTAGAGCGTTTCGCACCATTATGACCATTACAATTTTATAACATAGAGAGATATACAAAATGGGTGTTAGAAGCATAGCAAAATTTTCTTATTGTTTTATGTATCTACTCAATGTAACGATGTCACTACTTTCATCGTTTCATGGACCACATTGCGATAAATAGGCTTGATAGGGATGATATATGGTTGTATCTGTAGAAATTTGCCCTCTGAAGTGCTGTTCGGGACGATGAACTACATGACTACGAATTTTAATCGAAATTCATCTAGCCATTTGAGTAAAATGGCAGACTGCATTACATTATTGCATGATATGGATCATGCCGAAAAGGCTTCTTCTATTCCGACAGTTAGCTAATGAAATTGTGAGATTCCGTCATATTCTGTCAAATCTCTTAACTTCTAGAAACCGTGCATGCTCAGACGACAGAATGAAGACGGAATCATAAAATATTTTTGGACACATGTGCCCTTAAAAGATGCACATTCATAAGAATAAAAATAGTCGAACGTTTTCAATCTCATTATGTACTTTCATTGCATACTTTATACGTGACAAAAATTAAAAAAATAACGATTGGGCGGTAAGTGGAATATCATTATTTTAACATGTTAATGATATTTAATGAAAAAATTCAAAACGATCAAGAAAGGAAAATATCGTTTGGTCGCATGTGGTGCCAGGTGAGTAAACTTCATTTCCACGGTTCAAATAAACGTTGTCCGATCCGTCGGATGCGGAAAATTATTAATAATCCGGGAACTTTGCATCTACGAGGATTTCAATTACTTTAACAAGTCCGCACATTATTCGGAATAAATTTCTCTCGCGATCCGTCGAGTTAATAATTTTTTACGATGACAGTAGACTGCAATGGGTGGATTAATGTGTGCAGTATCATAAAATTTATAACGCAAAACAGGAGAAAATATTGAAGTATTACAAAAAAATAACACAGGTGTATGGTTAAAAAACGAAGCTTTAAAGTTGATGAAATATTTTCGTTTTATACGGTCTGGAAAAAACTGCAACCGTTTAAGTTATATAAGGATTAATAGTTTTTTTGTAAATCTACACCGTATATAATTTATTATTTTTACTTTAACTCAGGCAGGTGAAAGTGGACAAGGCTCGAAAATAATTTTTTGACACATTATGAAAACTAGACATGGTGTAAAAAATCTTAAATTTATGACGTGCGCTTTCAGCGTTCTCACTAAGCCGCTAACCCACATGTTTCTACGGTTTTTGTAACTTATACACTGGAGGTCGTAAAAATGGTCATTTATACGAGTAGGTTAAAAAAGTGTAGAAAAACTTTGGTCAGTATTCTTTGTCACTTAGATATTGCAGATTTCTTTTATAAATTTCAACTTGCAAAAGCAAAATGTCAATTCGCGGTAGATTCGAATTTTTATGCTTCGTCTTATTTCACCATTGACGTTATCACGAAATGTTTGATTTTTACTTTCACACTTTCAAAAACGGAAGTTATCCAATCGTATTAGCGCGTTCTATTTGGATGAAATAAAAATATTAGCCTTTCTTTATTTGTCCAACCGATTGATGCGAATAGTATCCCGTGGGACATTTAAATAAATCATTGTTTAGTATCCTACTGATTCACATAAACTGCTCGTTATTCTTGTAATATATAGGTATATTGAATTTCGCTTGTGATTGTCGTTTTAGAAATATATGCAGTGTGTTCACGTAGTCAAATTTTTGCCTCGACCTGCTGCAATATTTTATATACATTGCTATACGGGCTAATTTTTTATAATCTTTTTAACATAATGGTTATGGGAAATTGATAAATACCGAATGCGGCATTTTTATTTTGGATATTTTCAATTTAGAAGGTTATGCCAATATTCATTAAATTTTTCCGCTGAAAACATTATATATACACACACACACACGGTTTTGATTTACACGTTGGTTTTGAGGAACATATCTACCGTGTAAATCGAGGGATAGGTGTGTATGTGTTATATATATATATATGCTTAGGAAAAGGAAAGGTAATAATAAAGGTGGCAACAAGGTGTTGGAGGAAGCCCAGTGGACACTTACCTAGATTGAAGAGCCGTCAGAACCCCCAGCGGCTCTTCAATCTAGGTGTCCATTGGGTTTTCTCCAACACCTTATTGCCACCTTTATATATATATATATATATATATATATATATAGAGAGAGAGAGAGAGAGAGAGAGAGAGAGACAGTGGGGGGGGGGGGGGAGAGATATTTTGAAAATAAAGACGCATTTTTTGTGCCTAAAATTTTCTTCGATGTCAAATTTTTAATAAACAATAAGTAACGTATATTGGATTCAATACGAATACTTGCGCTCGCGCGAATACTCCTCCTCTCATAAGGACACGAACTGCACATAGACGCACGCGCACACCTTCGCGCTTTAGTTCATATGTATTGTACAAATAAATTCCCTACCGTCCTGCATAAAAGTGTAAACTATTCGTTTTTTGTATGAAATGGATCTTCACACTGATATTAAATTACCAGAATTGAATGATTGCGCTGAATTTTTTCAGACTGCACACGAATATTTTTATGTTAAAAAAACATCTTAACCCATCAAGCGCGGAGGACATTTAACTATAATACGTCACGCAGGTCGGAAGAGATTTAGGGAAATTCGCAGTTTTTGCGCGAAACCATATAAAAATTCGTAACTTATTAGATATTTATGGAATTTGACTGAAATTTTTTGAGGTTTTACGTAAAACTATGCATATTTACCTATGTTTTTCACACCATCTTAGTTATTATTATTCGCGTGAAATACGCCTATGAATTCTTTCACTCAATCACGGAAGCCATTTACTCAGTTTTTCTTTATTCAAAGTTTACGGAGTACTTCACATCTACTGTTTTATCTTGGATTTCAACTCCTTCCTCGTAAGTTTTTCAGAAAAAAAACCTTCAAATAAGGATTCTTACCCCTCAGCGCCGTCCTGTCTACTGGGTACGCCGCGGAGATTGCTAGCTTTCTTTATTTTTTTGACACAGTAAATTTTCTTAAATATGGGTAACCTTCATAATTTTAAAAGAGGAACCTTTGGCCTACCTATTCAAAACTATTGCCATGGTCTTGTTTACATTAACTGAGACAAGGGGCGAATGAAACACAGTATCCTTCCCCGTGTATACAAGAAATGACCATAAGTAGCCAGTCAAATCACAGAGCTCGAAGGTCTTGATTCCGAACTTGGAGATGTCTGATAGCAGACAAATGGGGCCTATATCCTCTTCTTACACCTCACAGTTGCTTTCGTGCAAAGATTTCGTTGAATAGGAGCTTTTTTAGAAGCCAAAATTCCCCAATTCTCCTATCTACGTGAAAATTTAATCACAAAACTTAACGTATAATAAATGTAAAAAGAAGGAGAGTAAAAATTACAGAATTAAGCACAATAGGAAGGCCAAAGGTTCCTCTTTTAAAATATATAAAGGTTATCCATATCTAAGAAAATTTACTGTGTCAAAAAAATAAAGAAAGCTAGCGACCTCCGCGACGTTCCCAGTACGCATGACGACCGCATGTGGAGTTTCCGTCCGACGTTCCCAGTACGCATGACGACGCTGACGGGTTAATACGACATTGGAGCATATCAATTGCTAACTAGCGACCGTTGATAGTAAATCAGAGTCTTGGCTTGGTATGCCGAAATCTTGAACCTTTTTTCGATATAAATGGGATTCCTCCCTGTTGCATCCGTCTTTGCTTGTGCAAATAGAAGAGCTATTATTATAAATAAGAAAAATTGTTGGAGAGTTTCAGTTACAAATCAGTAGTACTCTGTTAATGCACTGTCCGTTAATTATTTAACATACTTGTGTATTATTTAAATTTTTGTGGGATTGATAGGGATGGGAAAGAATTTGTGTTTCTCAGTATCCTTTAAGGGCACCCAGGGAAAATGCATTCAAAATGTCCATTTTTGGATCAGCTATCACGGAGGACGGCTATTTCGCAACCGAAATGCATATCCTGTTCACATAACCGCCTAACGGCGGCAGCCTTTAGCTTTAAACGTCTTCCCTACCTCAACCACGCGATGCGTGAGGAAGTACGTCACATTTCGCGTATCATTCCACGATGCTGGAGCATATTTCCGTTAGCAAAATATCAAATTCTTCAGAAATTCGTGTAAGAGGGAACGCTTTCCTGTAAGCTATGCATCCCTGCACCTCTCGCGGGCTATTCTCAATTTCCCTTCCAACCGCACATTTTTCTCCCACTTACCTTAGCAAACGTTTCGTCACGCATCACCGTTACCCACCCGATTCAAGAATCCCTCAAAACACAGCCCGGCCCCATTCGACTGCCAGGACTTCACCCATTCCACCCCAAACTCTTTTCAGGAGTGCGAGTAAGAACGCGAACAGAGGTTTTAACAGTTCGTAGTGGGTAGCGCGGAGAGGATGGAGTGGTAGCGAGGGAAGAGGGCGAAGCGAAGCTTGGAGATAAGGAGTGAGGGAGGTAAGGGAGGGAAAGTGTTAAGAGAGGGAGGGGTGGGGGGAGAAGATAGAGGCTCAGAGCCTCGGTTTTGTGCAGCATGAGTGGAGATGGCGAGAGAGGGAGTTTCAAGGGGCAAGAGAAAAGGGGTTGGGGGATGCTTTTGGGTTTGAGAGTCCACGAGAGCTGGAGAGACGGCCGTGGAAGTGTGAAAAGGAGTGGGACAGCTGTGTATTCGTCTACGTGTGTGGCTCTGGGGAGTCTTCCCTTCTTGCTCATTTTGGACGAGGTTACTCTCGAGACGGTTTATCCGTACGGAAGGAGCAAATGGGTGCCTCTCTCTCTCTCTCGCCATTTTTCCATTTGTTTCCTTGCTGTTCTATTTGTTTCTTTGTCTTATTTTTCGGTCTAGCCATTCCTCGATAAGCCTCGTGTTTTTCATTTATTTTATCATATCTCCATTTTACCTTACTTGACCATACTGCTTTGTTACTTTCTACAGTATTTCGGCTTTCGAGTTTGCACTTCCACTATCTTCGAGTTTCTCGTCTTCTATTTTATTCAATCATTAACTTTCCCTAATTATAAAAAAGCAAACATACACAAACCACACCCACACAACCACGCACATAACAATACACACCATCACTCACTCAGAAAAAACCACACGCACACACAATCGTGCGGATATAAATTTGTATATATATATATATATATGCATACCGAATGACATGCATGTATATAGATACAGAAATACATGCTTGTATATATACATACAGACAGACATATTCTAGCGCCAAGACTGTTTTTACGGCCGGCGACATAATTTCGTCAAACGAGCTCAATCATTACTTAATTTGAACTTGGCGAAACGTCAACCTCCTTCATTCCACGTCCCTTAATGTGCTGTGTCAGAGGCTGGGGCCCTAGCTCAACCCTTCATATCCCACTGGTATTTTGCAGTATAATTCAGAGCAGGGTAATTAAACGTTGTATAACATGCGAGCGCAATGCTTGGAAGTGTCAAAATTGTGAGAGAATTGGGTATATTTGCACGGATGGGTCCAAAAAAACGGTTTAGAAATTCAAGGAACGCGATTTTATTCATCTTGGGCGTTAAAATTACGAATTATCACATATAGCACCAGCTAAAATGTATTTAAATTAGGATTTTTCTTGAATTCAAGGATAGTTTTAAGTGGCTGCATTTTATTAATTTTAGAATTCGTTTTTGCGAGAGGCGGTTATCATGCCGTATTCTTTATATGCTGGGGTTGCGAGTTCAAATATTGCCAGGGGCTACGTATTGTTTGAAATTTTTCATTACTTTTATAATATCATTTTAAAGAATAAGTAAAATATTTTCTTTATAGCAAAAGAAAAGTATTACAAAAATTGTTTTGACGAGAAATTGTTTTAAATTATTTTAAATGCTTTGTATTATATTTCACCTATTTATTGTTGTTGACAAAATTATCAAGCTCTTCTAATGGCAATTTATTGCTTTGTTATTATCCTGTTTCTTCCTCCATGTATCTGTTACCTACCCTTTTCCCTACTCCTCTATTCTTATAACTCTTCTTCCACTTTTTCTCTGTCTTCATTCTTATACCTTCCTATTCTCACTTGCCATAGATATGTCATTCTATTTTTTTATCCTTTCACATCTCAGAAAAATGTCAATCTTAAAAAATCCCCTCTTTCGCCTTCACAATGCAGTCAAAAGTGGGGCGAGATGAGGATTTCTGGAGAGAGAGAGAAAGAGATGTACAAGCTCACAACTTAGACGAAAAGATGGATTTAAAACGTTGAAAATAAATTCGGAACCGTTTGCGCTTGGGATTTTCGGGAAAGAAGTTTCAAGAGGGGATTTAACACAGCGCGAACATCCCTCTTCTTTAAAAAAAATTTTTAGGTCGGAACCCTTTGAGGGGCGCTTTTAAGGGTAATTTTTTTCTCTCCTTTCTCTCTGTCGCTCGTATGACAACTGGGATTGCGCGTTCCGAGGGCGTTTTTTGTCCGTTATTTTCATAACGGCGGAGTGTGAGAATTTGGCGGGTAGGGTATGTCGTTTGGGTGGGCGGAGGTGGTTGAGAGGGGAGGTGGTTGAGAGGGGAGATGGTTTTGTGTGTGGTAGTGTGGATGGAGATGGTTTATGAGGGTCGAGACTACGTGGGGTGGTGTTGAAAAGTATTTCTGCTCGTGTCTCTGCGTGGGAGGTGGTGTGCGTGCGTGTGTGTGTGTGCATTGTTGTCCGCCGAGTCAGAAATTCGGGAGGGTTGGAGAGCGTGCGAATGAGAGTCGAGGGGGAATGCAAGAGAGAAAGATTTCTTGTTTTGCGACGTACCCACCCAGTGGTCTCAGGTGGGACGTGGGTTTTATTTTTATCATTTGAATGGGGCGAAAAAAATGGAGAGAAATAATTTTTAAAAAAAATATTTTTGCCCCTCTCTCTTTATATCTTAGGCCGGAGAGACGGATGCGTGGGGGATATAAAGGAAGTGCGCGGTGGAGATTTATTCGCGCTTCTTTTGTTTTTTTTGCGCTGCGCGTTCACTTCGGAAAGTCCGAGGGTCTTTGGAATAACGCGTATTTTTCCTCTCTACAAAAAGTGGTTTTCGGATTATGATTTTCCTCCTGCTCTTCGACAATGCGGTGATATTTTTAATTGGTGCTGCGCTTTTCTCCGGTTTTCGTTCCGCTATTGCGAATTGTTTCCGTTGCTTGTTTTTTACGTGAGAGAATGGAAGGAGTATGTGTGAAGCGTTAGAATGAAATTTCCGATCGCGAGAAAGGTGAATAACCCTGTTTTGATGGGACAGTAGCGTAGCAAACTTTCGGGGGAAGAAAGGCAGGCGTATATGTTGTTTTTTCGATTATATGACAACGTTATATTCTCTCTTCTGAATAATTTCTGAAGTTTTAGAGCCGTGCAATGTGAATCCATGGTTACATACGATCAAACTTTGAAAAGTTCTTTCAAAACTTGGTGAAATTCCACTATCCAAAATTGATATCTTAAAAAATCAGTAAGATCTTATGATGCTAAATATTCGAACGATTCACTAACACAGCATTGGTTGCATATACTTATAAATTATATTAATTATTATATTTGAAAAAGTTCGTTTTTGACATTTATTTATGCACAATTTTTAAATTTATTTTTCACCATAATTCCATTTAGGCCTATATTTACACCCGAAACTACGGTACTAATTTATTCCAACGAAGAGGAATATAAAATATAAATAATTTCAAACATATTATTTTTAAAATCTTTGAAGTTATAGATTTACCGAAGTGCCGGGATTTCTAGGCCGTAAGATATATATTTACGGGTAATTTGTTAAAATATTTTCTGTTTTATATACAATTCCATTGATAATACCCCTGTTAAGTTTTTCAAATCGTCTTAAAAGTGACATGAAATGTAATGCTTGTTCAATGAAAAACATTTCGCCGAGACAATTTATCTGGTGAACGCGATAGATAAATATAAATAAACATAATTATAATCAGATGTGGATCTAGCTGCATGGCTTAGAGCAGGATTTCTTAAAAATTTTTGGCCGCGTACCCTTTAGAACGCAATCAATTGATTGAAATACTCCCTTAAAAATTAATATACTTAAGTATTACACAAAATAGAATTCTTTAAAAACAAACGAGTTTATATATATAATAAATAACACTTATTGAGATGTATGTGGCCATTTTCCATAATATAAAGAATCAATCATTTGCTGTATTGAAGAAATTTCGACGTGATTTCCGACGATATTTTTCTTAATTAAAACTCAAGAGGTGAAAATCCAGATTCGCACATGCACGTTGTTGGGGAAAGGAATGAATATTTTGATTGCTCTCTTAGCCCCTTTCCCATACTTGTTTGATAATTTTTTCCCAGAAAATACCTCCGAGAATTTAATTTTCAGTTCATCGTCCATGAGGCTTCCTTATTCTTTTCCTGTTACATGTGGAGCCGAAAAATCCACATCAAATATATTGCGCACCCAATTATTAGAAATCGTTTCTGGAAAATGTTATCGTAATTGTTCCGTGTTCTTCCAAATGTTCCTTTATATCTAACTAATCCAAACTGAGGAATATAAATTTCTGCGTATTTCAGAATCACCAGTTTCGTTTTACCTGGTATTATGACAATCCGTAACACCTTTGCCCCTTGGTCAACGGAAGCAAACAAAATAGTAAGCCCCCACCCTCAGTAATAATGCTGCAGTTTAATGTAATGTATTAATTCAATGTTTTTAGAAACAAAATATATTGTATTATTTATTTGCACGCATAGTGAATGAGTTTATTGTAAAACACATTCTATATCAACATAAAAGTGAAAAAAGGTTTGTTTGGAGTGTCCGGTGTCATAATATCAGGCATTACGTCAATATTCTTAAGTACCCCCTAGCACCTTTAAAAGAGCACCCAGGGGTACGCTTACCCCACTTTGGAAAACCTTGCCTTAGGACTCGTATACAAACAAATATACCGATCTATATTTATGTAAAACAATGATTTATGATAATAATACATATACAGTGTATATTATACATTAGTTAAATATTTTAATAATATTTTTTGATTGCCAATAACACGAAAACATGAACATATATCGTATTTTAATAAAGGTTGATAGTCTCTATTAGGGAAGGTTATCAACCATAACTCCTCTTAGCATACGCCATTGATTAGAGTGAATATAATATATAATTAATATATTTTACCATTAGCGTATACGACTTGATTAAATTAGTTGTTTTAGTAAAATAAATGCCTTATAATATTTAAAAATATACGAAATAATGGAAATTTTAATTTAGATATTAATCATCAAGCTTGAAAACTAGATGCGTATCTGCTTTAAAACGCGATTCTTCGCTCATGAAGCACGGCACGGGGACCAAGAGACAAGCCGCGTGGTATGGCAGGGTGAGAGAAGCAAGGAGGCTGTAAGTAAAATGAGCAGAAAAAACCGCGACGACCCAGAATCCGTATTGTATTTATCTGTCGCGAAAATCCCACCGTCTTGCATCTCCCTGTTTTCGCGGGGAGTTTTCGAGATAGTTCTCCCGTGCTGTTGGCGTTGTCCTTGTCTCTCCGAGCATCGCTAGATAGATTTCGTGTGGGAACGTATTGTACGACCTTCGAATTTCAAAAGTACGTGACCTCATTATTCATGGTGTCTCTCTATGAGAGACGCGAATAAAACAGTTCTCTTTCGTTTCGTCTTCTTTTTATTGTTAACAAACTATTCGAATCGACACTTGATTCCAAATAAACGTTTTGACAAATTATATATATATATATATATATATATAGTATGCGTGTGGGGGGGGGTTGTGTGTGTGTATGCATGTATGTATTAAGAGGAAAGATAAATTACTATATTTATGGCAAATAGGTGTTTAAGGAAACCCAGTGAGCACTTACCGGAAGGAGAGACGCTGGGGTGTCTCAGAGACACATCTGCAGATGTTGTTGGAGCTTTCGCGATGACTCCTTCGTCAGCACAAGAGAGACAGGCACAACTCACTGACCGTTAGCATAATATATAGAATGAATGTACACCCCGTAAATCAAGGGGTGGTATCACGCTTCTTAAAAATTTTCAGAGTTCTGGTTTGCTTTTCATTTTGAGAAGGGGACATTCCATACCACTGGAGATGAATGAAAAATTCAATCCTCTCATCTTCGATAATTTGACCGCAATAGCATTTCAAAATTTTTAACTTTCCAAATATAAATTCACCCAGCGGAATATTATTGGACTACTTGTATATTCCAATTAATTAAATTCTCAGTTCTCATATAATATCTAGTAAAAAATATAATTTTTCATGTGTATCCCAAAAAAATGTTGATTGCCCCAAGAATGGTGAATTACTGCGTTTTGCTTTTAAGAAAACGTGAAAAGATTACGATATCTTTCGATTATCATATTTTTATACTAACGGCAGTAGCTGATGAGCATACACGCGTGTGTAATAAGAAGCGGAGGAATATTTTATAAATCCGACGTCAAGTTCGAGACTGCTGTTTGCTATTTCCGCCTTGAAAAATATTTGAAATGTAGGTTCGCGTTTATCTTTGAGAAAATAAAATTCTCTTCCGGAAGACGACTAGAAGCGAAATACTATTTCCGTCGAAACGTTGCGATCGCTTTTCCTCGTCGATGCCCGGGTTCGATTCCGATTGTCTCTCGGTCATGCCAAACGGCCCTCTTCCCAGTCGCTATGCGAGATTTTTTCCCCCCGTCGTCCTTGCTTTCATACTTGAAAAGTTTAGACGATTGCATATTTCCTCCCGTCTCGTCGTTTTGCGTCCAAATATTTTTTTTAAATGTGTTGACCTATTAATGCTTTCATAGTCGAAATTAATTGGAAGTGTAAGAAAGACGGCTTGAGTCCATTGAAACGGTTTTTTTTAAATAGCGTTATGATACATTGAAATGTTAAGGTTTACTTTTCTATATCAGAAAATATGTTTCTTCCCATCATAGTTAAAATGTCAGGAAAATGCTTTTTACAAAAGTGGATAAAAAAGAATGATGTCGATTGCATAAACTTCACACTATTCCAAAAGCTGGAAATTAAACCTAAACACAAGCGTTGGATTCCTTTCATGTTATAAATAACAATCATACAACTTAATAAACTGAAAGTTCTACTTAACCGACGGGCGTTAAGATGGGTGCTCGTTGAACAGGGAGAAATGTTACAATGCTGTCATTGAGACCGCTCTGAGAATAATTGTTGAATTCGCTCACTGAAAGGTTTGATTAAGCGAACTTTCGGTACCTAATAGAATTTATCATTAGTGTTAGATAGACATTCCTTACAAAAGTACGTCATTGATTTCATTAGTTGGTAGAACTATGCAATTGCTGCAGTAACTCGTGAAGCCCCTTCGTCTCAGGATCGTTGATGAATTTTGTGAAAGTCGGTTGCTCCTAAAAATGCTGTTACTTTAAGTTGAAACAAAAGCGTTTTAATTCTTTAAGAAATGTACCAGTATATTTTGTAAAGTGAACGGTTAATTATTGAATTATTCACTTTCCATAACTATTCGCTATTTATTTTTGCAAGCATAAAAAGAAGCGACTACGTAAATTTATTATAGTAGCGATTAATTTTACCTGCAGTAACGTAAATAAGGACTCAAACATGCAGTCAGGTAATCCTCCCCCCTCTCTCTCTCTCTATTAAATTGTAAAAATTAATGCTCTAATTTGGGGGGATTACTTTTTTTGTTCAGCGACGCCTAAAATTCGAGCTCGAAAAATCACACCGCCGAAATTAACAGATTTACTGCGAAAACCGCATGCACCCAAAAATAACGTAATATTTCGTTCGCGCCCGAAATAATTACTGCAATTAACCCTAGTAATTAGAGACGGAAGCAACTCCAAAAAAACAACAACCTAACGAAAATAAACACGAGGAAGGGAGGAATTAAAAGAGGGCGAACGCCTCGGCTTGTGCTCGGTACCCCCTCTCGCGTCATTCATCCGTACTAACTAAAAAAAACACCAGATAAGCGGGGAAAAACACACGCGTACCTACATCTAGAGAGGGATAATAAGGGAGGTCGGTGTATTAACCTCCCGTGCACTCTAATTACGTTCAGCTTTTTTTCCCCTTAGGGACCTAGCCGTTAAGTATCATCCATTCGCGTTTGCAGCGGTGAACATACAAACAAAAAAATTACAACTGCCGACATCTCTCTTCCTCCTCGAACTCTCTCTCCCTCTCCCATTCCTTCTCTCCCTCCCTCTATTGGCAGACTTCAAAACAGAATCTTGCCAGGATGAGAGGAGAAGAACAAATCGAAAAAGTTTTCAAACTCCATTCAGGTGCACTGCGGTGAACTGATTCCATAATGCTTTTAAAGCCTATAGAAGCTCATTTTGGCCAACACCGAGACCCATCTAGTCACGGGGGGGAGGGGGGAGGGGTAGGGGTATAGGGGAAGGTTGAAAAGTTTCTTCCCGTTCGCATACTTAGACGATGCAAAACTTCGAGGCGATGAGAGAGAAAAGGTGGAAGAGACAGTGGAGAATGCCAAATAAGGAGGGGATTTAAAAATAGAGAGATCGAGAGAAAGGAGGAATTAGCGAGGATTGTTCGGAATTATAGGGAATATAGATGGCGGAGTTGAGTCACGGAATAAATGGACGGAAGGCAGTTTGCTTCTGACACATATCATCTTTCCCCTCGAAACTATTATTCCCGGAGGGATGTTCTTGGAACGGATGAACGAAATTATTTCTGAAAAGGTAAATGGAAAATTCTTGACTTTTGTTAATGAATCAACGGGGCAAATGTTTTTTATTCTTAACAATTGTTCGAATTCGTTGCGTTGAATTAAAAGAATTATCCTCAGTAAATTCTGCAACGTCGGTTATAGGTTACACCACCTATTACCAACCTGGAGATCGCGAAAACAGAAGTGTCAATAGTATCTATATTTCATTTTTCAGTTTTCTAAGGTGTGCTGTAGTATTTCACTAAAATTATTACAATATGTACTCTACGAATAGTTCAGGATTACAGCATACCCACTCCTAAGATATTCTAATGTATGAGAAGATCTTTAGTTTTGTCGTGACCTAGAAGAATATTAATTAATTAATTAAATGCATGGGTATATATAGAATAAACAATTTTTATGCTAATATAATAAATATTTATATTTTTAAATTAATATTACTTTTGATAATTATTAGTAGAGAGGATAGAGGGGTCCGCGATAAGGTTGGCTGGCTTAATATGGGAGTCAGGGATACATAATTATTATGAACCGCTAAGTTACACAATTTCAGGTTAAAGCATAAAATATGAATTTATATAACACTTGGTGTTTAGATGAAAAATCAAACGTGCAACTCTGCACGAAAATGTATTCAATTGTCTCAAGTGATCCTTCGTTGGTAAAAGTCAATGTTTTTGACGCGCATTAAAGAGGAGACTTGAATCGTTTGCGATTTTCCTCCGCAAGTCGGCAAAAAAAATCACTTTTACCCAGCAGATGTCACGAAATCATTAATTGAAACGCTCTTTTTCATCGCTGCGAAATTTCTTTTTTTTTCAGCGAGGTTTTCTAGAATGTTTCGAGGAAACTCGTACGAAATCGGTACCAATTCACCGCGGGAATGTATGGATAGGACAGGTAGACAGACAAGATGGGCAGGATTAGATCCATCCAGACGAGGCCCTCTCTCTCCCTCCCTCTTGCACAAACTCGCGTGTTTTCGTGCCAAAAAGAAGTTATAGAGCGCGCTGACTTATGAAGAGAAACGTGGCGTGTTACGAGGGAATTTGGAGGAATGGGAAGAATATTGAAAGGAAGGGGGAGACACGAAGAGGGATGGTTTTTTTTTTAGGAATGAAGAATGAGAAGGAAGTACGAATGCTTAGCCATTAAAAGATCACTTGGTTCTTAAGTGAAGAATGGATGAAAAAAGGTAATGGAAACGGAGGAGCGAGAGAGAGAGGAATGGAGGATGGGGGAGGCAGAAATGATGAGAGCGAGAGGGGGGCAAGTGGAAAGGGAAAGAATACTAAAAGATGCACCTATGGAGCTGGAGATAATGCGAGGAGAGAAAGTGAAGGAGAAACTGGAAGAGGTGTAAAGGAGAAAAAAAGGAGGAATAGGGTGGGAGAGTGATGGAGAGGAAAGAAGCGGTGTGAGTAAGAGTGAGGGTCGTGGTGAGTGGGACTGGGCAACGGGTAACCGGAGCAGAGAAATTAGGTGAAGTAAGGTATGGATGGATATGGAACGGAAGTATGGATAAGTAAACAAGTTAGGAAAGTGTACAACGTATCACAAATGGGCGCGTTTCGTGCAATGGAGTATTAGAAAGCAATTATATACCTGTACGTAAGGGAAATTGCGTTTTAAAGTTTTCTTCATCATAAATAATCCATTTTCTTCCTATTTAATAATATTACATGCACACGTAAGGAAATTAAACGTTTGTTTGGGAGATCGTTTATGTTAGCAACAATGAAGTAACCATGCAAGAAATTTTCGAAGTTCAACTCGAATTAAGACATGTTTGTTTGATTTTATTTATAACGGATACTCCGACGATAAAAATGTATAGGAAAAGAAATACTTTAATTTACTAGTTCTACATCTTTTATTTGAAAAATATTTTGATATGTGCAATACTTTACGAGATATGACGAAAATTTAATTTTTTGTCTCCAGTAAAGTGCTACCCCTGATTGGCGTACGTTATTCATTTATGCGATTTTCTTATTATATTTGATTGAAAGTCCTTAATATCAAATTTCATGAAAATCCGTTCAGTAGAAGCCAAGAACGAACATGCGGACGGACGGACGGACAGACGGACGGACGGACCGACCGACGATAATAGGCGCTCACGCTGTAGGCGAAACGCGCCTAAAAAAGGATAAAAGATACGTGAGAAATGGTGGATAGAAGGATTGAGATGAATTAGAGAATTGAGGGAGGGAGTGAGGTAGAGAAAAACAGACAGACAGACAAAAGATTTTATTAGGGCGAAATTGATACTACATAGTCCCTTCTTACATTTAACCCTGCGTCAACAATTACAAATGAGAATAAAATAGTAATAATAATTTCACATAAAAGAATCAGAAAATAAAATAAATAGAAAAACATGCAAGCAAAATACCAAATTACAGATTCGGAAAATTTCTATAAAAAGACAGTAATTGCGGTAAAAAACATAGGAAATACCTGACTTGGCCATCCTAATAAAAGACCACACAGGAAAACACCCACGAAGGGAAAGGGGGGTGGAAAAAAACCTGCGAAAACCCTAGATACATAAATGAACAATAGTGGAATAACTATAATACATACAAGCAGTGGCGTACTGATAGTCCCGCAACCCCCGCAATGCGGGGGGGGGGTCCCGAGATTTAGGGCCCTCCCAATCGTTCAAACCGTACTGACTAAGATATCCATAGGGGGGCCCCATATTATTTGCTCAGGGCCTCCTCCAGATTTTCAGGTACGCCACTCCATACAAGTTTAACAAGAAAAAATTACAAATTATATTTTAATGTTATGAGAAATGAACAAGATAGTAATAAAATAAGATGAAAAGATGCATAGCATACATACATTGCAGAAGAAGTGGAGGAAGAGAGGGAGGGAGAGATGCAGAGTGAAAGGGGGAGAGAGGAGAGAGATATAGGAGAAATGAGGGAGAGGAAAAGGGGAGGGAGAGTAAGGGGGAGGGAGGGATAGTAAGAGGGAGGGAAAGTGAGAGGGAGGGAGAGTAGGAGAGGGCGAGAGAATTGTGGGAGGGAATGAGGTACAGAAAGAGAGAGTGAGGAGGGATTGGAGAAGAGAGGGAGAGTAGGAGAAAGAGAGAGGAGAGAGGGAGAGTAGGAGAGAGGGTGAGAAGGAGAGAGGGAGAGTTGGAGGGAGGGAAAGTAGGAGAGAGGGAGTGTAGAAGGGAGGATGATTAGGAGGGAGGGTGAGAGGGAGGGAGGGTAGGAGGGAGGGAGAGTAGGAGGGAGGGAGAGTAGGAGGGAGGGAGAGTAGGAGGGAGGGAGAGTAGGAGGGAGGGTGAGTAGGAGGGAGGGAGGGTAGGAGGGAGGGTGAGTAGGAGAGAGGGAGAGTTGGAGGGAGGGAGAGTAGGAGGGAGGGAGAGTAGGAGGGAGGGAGAGTAGGAGGGAGGGAGAGTAGGAGAGAGGGAGAGTAGGAGGGAGGGTAGGAGGGAGGGAGGGTAGGAGGGAGGGAGGGTAGGAGGGAGGGTAGGAGGGAGGGAGAGTAGGAGGGAGGGAGTGTAGGAGAGAGGGAGGGTAGGAGGGAGGGAGAGTAGGACAGAGGGAGTGTAGGAGAGAGGGAGAGTAGGAGGGAGGGAGAGTTGGAGGGAGGGAAAGTAGGAGAGAGGGAGTGTAGGAGGGAGGGTGAGTAGGAGGGAGGGAGAGTAGGAGGGAGGGAGAGTAGGAGGGAGGGAGAGTAGGAGGGAGGGAATGTAGGAGAGAGGGAGGGTAGGAGGGAGGGAGAGTAGGACAGAGGGAGGGTAGGAGGGAGGGAGAGTAGGAGGGAGGGAGAGTAGGAGGGAGGGAGTGTACGAGAGAGGGAGGGTAGGAGGGATGGAGAGTAGGACAGAGGGAGTGTAGGAGAGAGGAGAGTAGGAGGGAGGGATAGGAGGAAAAGGAGGAGGGAAGGAGAGGATGGAGGGAGATAGTGAGAAGAGGAGGAAGGGAGAGAGAGAGGGGCAGGGAGGGAGAGAGGTAGTAGTGAGGTGGTAGTGTGGTAGGTAAAGGCTGGGAAGACGCGGAAGAGTAGAAGAGCCAAGGGGGGAGGTGGTTGAGTTTTGGTGGGAAAGCAGATTGCGAAGTGGAACGTGATATAAAAAGTGGAATGACGTCTGGTGGTAATGGGAGAAGATAGGAAATGGAGGTATGGTGTGGGGGAAGGTAAGTTTTCTACCAGATTGGTGTTGATGAAGGCTGGGGGAATACTCTTATATTTTCTCAGCTCAGAGACGGCCGAGTTTTAACTCCAGTAAATGAACCGAGGATTCTGCTGCATATTTTTTTGCAACTTCGACTAGAGATAAAAAATTTCCGCCTTCTATATTTATTCTCCATCTCCCACGCTCTGTCTCATTCCTTATTTCGCCTCCATTTTCTGGGCATCATTTGGGAGAGTTCCTTCGCTTCAATTTTAAAGCTTCTCAATTTCGCTCCCGACTATTTTTGTGCAGGTGGTATTTTTTTTTTTCACATTTGTTTAGCCGCGTTCTGTCTCTAACTAGCGAGTTATCCGTGGCTTTCGCTCGGTTTAAATCCGAATTTTGCGAATCCTTACGAAATCGTGTGCAGCTTTCATTATCCTCCGTAGGAGGATGTATGATTTTTGCGTTGCCCGACTTTAAAATATGTCTTCATTTCTTCGGCGAATTTGGCGCCTCAAGTATACCTCGCATACCCTATTGGAACGCGTATCCGAGCGTCTCCTTAACAGAAATAAATGGACATAAATTGGGGCAAATTTATTTTACGTTCAAAATTTACGAATTTCACGAATTTGAAGGGAAACGGGATTAAGGCATCTTTAAAGTCGCGCACAAATTAGTTCATATAGTTGAGAATTCCACATAACGAACCTCAGGCCGTTTCATCTTTTTAAGTAGTTGCGCTTGCAGTTTCGAAGAAAAAAGTTTCGATGACTCACGAACAAGATTAATGTCTAACTAAGCGTTCGGAACATGGCTTGCGTTGATGTTGGCCCCATTGAAGAATCTCGGCTTCCAATTTTTACCGTTTGTTCGCTAACCAATAATCTCATGTAGTCGATTTTATTAACGAGCGACTTTTAACGAATTAAACAAAGAAGTGAAAATATATCTTTCAAGCAATCGTATGCAATACCTTTTGGATGTATTTATTTTTTTGTTAAGTATAGTATGTATATTCAACTTGACAGTAAATAAGGAAGCCGTATTTTCATAGTTGCATATCGAATTTCCGATATCATTTTACAGTTGTAATTCAGATAACTTCAATAGCTTTACAAGTCGTCAGAATGTAGAGGGCGTCCCAATAAGTGCGTTTACTCCCGGGTGTTAATGTTGCAAGCATAATTAATTGTAACACGTTTTCTTTTTTATATTCATAATTATGTTCATGGTTTATTTAGTCATCGCATTTTTCAATTTATTATAATCAAGAATCGATTTCCCGTAAGCTATTTTACCTCTAGTAAACTGCTTTTGCGATTTAGTGTGATTTTTATTTTTTGGGAGTTCAGAGTTCGTATTTAAATAGAAATTTGTTTAATTTGGCGACTAATTCTACCAAGCATCTTCATTGGTTTTGATTGCCAAATAATTTTTTTTGTCTAAACTATCGCGAGTCACGAAATTGTGTTGAAAATTTTATAGTATATCTCGAATTATAATGTGTGGACATTTTAATTGTCATGGCAAATGGTTAGTTGGCGCATCTCTGCATTATGAATATATTTCTGATTTACATCGTTGCTATTGCTGTTCTATCTATAATAGTGTTTTACCAAATTATTACAACGAACGACTTCGGCAACTGGATGAAAAATAGCTTCTTTATTTGAAAGAGTTGGCCTTAAAATACTACTGATAAAACTGGCGCATATTGTTTTTTTTTTAATCAATGGAAAATGCCTTTGATTCACGGTTAATCGGAGTAGGTCGCGTCGTTCTTCGCACCTCTTAGCGCTTAGTCAAATTACGAATCTATTCCTTCTGGTTCATGCACGTCTTGAATTTTGTTTTTTCTTACTTCAGGTGAATGGACATAATTGAATGTTTCTACGTGTTTAGCTCCGTAATAGGGCTACAAGGTCATCATTCTATCGGCAGAATTCTTAATCGTTACATATTGGGATAATCTGTTTCACAATTCTTAATAGCTCCTAGTACTGTAATTTATCAACGTTTTGTATGAAATATACAAACCTTAGTTATTTCCAGACTTGAAAACTGTGCAAAGTTCCATTGAATTTATGTGATTTCATAATACATATAAGGCAATAGCTAGTTACAATAAAATTGTGTACATTATATATCTGTGGACAGTAGCGAATTTTTCAATAAAGTAACAAAATTTTGACTTAAATACAAAATTTTGAATGCCACTATAAACGTTAAGCTATGAAAAATATAATCGAAATAAAAGGAAGTTAATGATTTAGGTGGTAATGAGTTAAATAATATTAGTTTTAAATAACTGTAAGTTTTCCGTTTCAAATAGGATTGTTTGTTAATGCGGTAAACATTAATAGGCCGCTTTAACTGGCATAATGGGGATAAAATGTCGTTCCGCGAAAATATCGAGAATCTTGAAAAGTACCCGAGAACTACGCGCTCTGGAGATTAAGTTGGGAAGTAGTTTGAATATTGAAAGCTGGTGCCGTAAACTTGTAAAGGTAATGCAACCTTATAATTTCGGTTGAATTCCACGTCGTTGTAAATGTATCCGGTCTAAAAATTAATTGAGAAGATTAAAGGAGTTCTTGAAGCTCCATAAAAAGCGTATTTTTATTTTTCCCTCGCCATCCCTGCTTAGCTCGCTTTTGTTTAAGGTCTCGGTTTTCCTTTCTCTCTTTCATTTTCCATTCTCGTTATCTGCACTTTTTTTCTCATTCTTTCGTATTCTCCATATCATTCTTATATTTTTTTCTTCTCGCTCCTCCCTCACTGATGCTATATTTAATCTTTATTTGTTATCGCGTTTTCATTCCATTTTCATTTTGTAACTTCATTTCTGACTTTAATTCGTCTCCTTTTCTCATATATCATTTTTTATTCCAATTTGCCTCGTTCTTTTCTTCTTAACTTAACTTTCTCTCTGATCTTTTCTGCTCATATTCTCACCTTATTACCATCCCATTTTTTTGTCTTGTGTTTCAGTTTTATTGTATTTTCCGAGAAAGTTTCGCAAAAATCTTTCGTTTTTTCTCCCGGCCGCTTCTTTCTCTGGTTTCACTTCATGACATTTTATGTGTATTCGTCATTTGTTTATATTCGTATTGTGTTTAAATGCGTACACATTTATACGCAAATAAAGCACGCATTTATACGAAAAAAACAATTATAAGCCTGTTTTACTGCTTGTTTTAACAAGATGAAATGAAATTAGTAACCTTTTGCATGTATCGATTTTATGGAATATATTATTTATTGGCAGACCATGTGTACACACACATGTGTATATGTACAAACACTCACGCATGCACACATGTGAGTGTATACATTATAGTTATGTATACAATCGGGGTAGATATTTTTAAATTATGTTTGCACACGGAATTTTCGTCTATACCTTTCTCGGTCTTCCTCTTTTCAAGCCGTCTTCTTCCTCGATTTCTCTCTGTGGCTCTGCCTTTCCTGGTGGATCTCTTCCCTTTTTTCTTTCCTTATGCATGCGACGTACACGGAATCACTTAGAGAAAGAGAGAGAGAGGAGATGGCGGTGGGAGGAAGGAAAAGCGTGAGAGAGGGCGGTGGGGCGTGTGAGGTGGTAGAAGAGGAATGAGGCCGCCGCGGACTCTTGAGTTGGAGTTTTAAGACCCACCCCCCTCAAGCAAAGCGACGTTCGGATGATGTGACTGAGATGGCTCTAGGCTTTGGGTCAGATGTCGCCTATCCCATTTTTTATTTTTTCATATTTCACCTCCACTTCCACCTGCATTTCTATTCCTCTTTTATTTTTCTTTCTCCTTTTTCCTTCCTCTTCCTACCTTTTCTCGTCCCGTCTCCTTTTTTTTATATTTTCCCCTCGCTTTGCAAGGGGCGCACGGGCCAGAAACTGTCACTTCTGCGTCTTCGCGTTTGACTTTTGACTTTTTCTTCTGGCGGGGGTTTCGTGTTCTCGAAAGTATTATTATTTTCCGCAAGTGGCCTACGGTAAGGTGATAAATTATTTATCTCTTTTTTCTGCTCCTCCTCTTCCACAACGCTCCAATTAAGTTTCATTTGGGCAAAGATGTCCTTTCAAAGGGTTTTTAATCTCTTATCGAAAAACCCGAAAAAGTCGTATTTCGCGACCCTTGGTTTTTTTATGGTAATTTTTTGGTCTCTTGAGGAGGTGACTCCTTTCAAATGTTACCAAGTTCAATTCGATTTGCGAAGCTATATAACGATTACCATATTTTTTGTGTCAGTTTTATAATTATGTTCTCTTCATGGATGTTCGTTTATTTGAGTTTATATATATATATATATATGCACGATATATACACACATACATATATACATATACATACACATTTAAAGCATGAATGAGGATCGAATTACCTTACAACGTAGGTATTTTTTGTACAATACGTTATGACTTAGCTACTGAGAAAAAGAGGCGTTATGAGGAGATATAAAAATGTTTTGTAATATTGTAATAATGAATCACAACCTCCTGTTTTCTCCACTAATGTTAAATAGTTTCGATTTTGCTTATAAAAATAGCAGTACTAATAATCTTAAGAGAAAATTATTTTACACATGCAGGTATCGCCAATTCAACCCGCGACCCTTGCATTGGGAGCTAGACACCGCTCAACTAAAGCCTTAGTTATCTCGTAGTTATTTCTATTTTGTAAATAATCCTTATCATTTCTTATGTAATAATAATCTTTTTAATATTAAATTTCTCAGTGGTCGATATGATTTTTTTCTGTGTTAGTTTTTGGTCAATAAATTTATTTTATTTTCTCAAATTTCTGTTTAGGTGCATTTTTCTCAAGTGATAAATTCCTCACTTTTGCATTAAATCTATGGCAACGAGTTATTCTATCGAGTAATATAGTCTTTAGAACTATATTAAACGCTGCTATTAAAAAAATAATGCTTACATAGAGAAATATTTCCGCGTCTTCAACCACGATTCTCAGATTTCCAATGGAGCAAAAAGGATTTTTTCGGTTACGACTCGATATTTTTCGGATATTCGCTTAAAATCGCGAACACGCGAGGCGGCGAACGCGATGAAGCGCCAACTTAAAAAAAAAGCGCGATTTCTTGGAGCGTAAACGCGATCTTAAATTTAAAAAAACGAAATTGTACGGAACGCAGCGGCGTATCATCTGTTCGAGGAATGCGAAATCCTTTATCCCGCACAGAGGATCCCTTTAATGGACTATTTGTATGGCATGTGTAAGAAATCCTTGCTTTTATCATTTTCATCTCATTTCTTCCTTTATTTTTTTGTTTTCGGTTCCTTTTCTTAGCAGCCGGTGCGGGGTATTATCCGTCGACAAGATGGCTTCCTGTCTCTCTTTTTCAAAGAGCTGGGAAAAACCCACGCTCGCTCGGCGTGCTGCTTATACGTCTGTTGTTGCCCATTTTGTTCCTTTTTTTCACTCCTCTCCCTCCTTCTCTCTCCCTTTTTCTCCTGCTTCCTATTTCCACTCCTTCTTCTTCTCAGAAGCTCTTGACGTGTGTAAGTGCTGAAGTCCCGCTATCTTTTATGTAACAGGTACATAATAATGTTTTTTCTTCTATTTCCTGTCTTCTTCCTCATCCTCCTCTTCCTCCTCTCCTCTCTTTCTTCCCTCCCCCCCACTCTTCATCCACTCCTCCTCCATTCCACCCTTCCACTTGAAACCGAAAATCTTCGAGTTATTTTATTTTTTCGGCTCTCATATTTCGCCGTTATTTTTTCGCTAAATATTTATCCGTTTAAAATAAAATTCATAAGGGGAAATATTCTCGTGCCTTGGGTCTCTCTCCTGCTCTTTAACGATCGATGGAGGATTTTTTTCAAGAATTATTATATTGCGCGTGGGTCTAATAAAACATAGCGAAGAAGATGAAGTTTCTTTCGTGGAACTCGAAAGGCTTTTTTTTAAAGGGAATGTGGCATTGAGGGCCTATGGCCAGCGGTGTTTTCTTTTTTATTTTTAGGTTCTATCCGAACCGCGTTAGAGGGTCGCCGAAAGTTTCAAAGTAGCGATGTTCGGCTCATCGGTAAGGAAGAATGCTCATATTTTTATCACTTCTAATTTAAATATTGATAAATTAAGGGCAAGTTAATATTTTGCATGTAAGTCGCAATAAACTGACGTATTTATTGTTGCGGATTATAAGTACGAATGAAACGTTTTTAGCAATTAAAAGGTGTTCATTCCTAAAACTTTAAACCTTTTCAACATCGCTTCATAAATGAATTTTTATAATATTATGTAATACCTGTCATTTACTGGATGAAACTGATATTTGTTTTTTAAATATTCCGCAAAATTAAAATGCCCTCTCTGCAATGAAGATGCCAAATTTTATATGATTTGCATTGTGTCGTGGAATTTTCGATACTCTGTTAAAGAGTAGCCTATTTTTTCAAGGTTTTGGAGTAGAATAAATTTGAGGATGTAATTTAAGTAAAAGGATAAACGTGGCATTAAACTCGATTATAAGAAAAATGTGCTTTCATTTGTTATGAGCTGACAAACATCGTTAAAACATCGCGTGGCTGTCATTACAAACGATTTATTGTTTTGCTGTTTACGTATACATGCAAATGATATCGCTAAGTAAGCGTTATATTTGCACGCTAAATCGCTCGATAAAAGAAAAACTCGGGAACCCCTTCTCTTAAAATATACGATCCGATTAATTAAGCAATCAATTTAAAATTTTACTCCAGGAATATGCGTGGACGAACACCGAAATTAGTCTTAAGATTTATTCCAAGCTACTTCTAAAATATCGCCGAGGAACCCTCTATATATCCCGGTATTTTCTCCCGGAAAGAATTAAAGCGAGTCACTATTTTTTTAATAAAAGAAACCGCAAGGAAATCAATTCATAGAAAATTAATCCCGTCTTCTGTTTCCAACATTAATATTTATGAAACGAAAAAAAAGTAACTAAGTGCACCGTGCGGAATCACTTCGGAAACGGCCGACAGAGGGAGAGAAAGGAAGCGATTCGTTCCGTTTTTGGCTCATTGCTATTCAAAACCGGCCCCCTCCGATAGTTGTAGCAATTCGTCCGCGGCTAATTTTATTCCAATTTTTCTCCCCCCCCCCCCCCCCCCCCTCTCTTAGCCGACACGGCCGTCCTAATTTGCAATTACATTGTCTTCTACCTCCTCCAATCGGTACGTTACATCAACCCAGGAAACGGTTCTCCACATCTACCCTTTTTCTCCTCTTTCGAAAGTCCCTACGCTCTCCACACTTTCTCACTCCTTTCTCCCTCCTTTCTCCCTCCTTTCTCCCTCTACTGTCTCTCTCACCCAAGTCTCGGAGGCATCGTTATGTAATCTCTCCTTTAACCCCGGGCACGTAAAAGTACTCCCTGAGTCGTTCTCATGCAAATGGAGAACAAATAGATATTCATCTTTTTCTCTTCGTGTAGCGTTACACACACAGACATTTTCACCCTTAATATGTAAGTAGGAGGAAGAGGAGGGGAAAAATCGTTATTATTGCCCCGGAATTATTCGAGTATTATTTTTTTCTTTTCTTTTTTTGTTCGTCCCTTCGAGATGCGAGGGAAATTTTTTCTCCTCCCACTACGTGCGCTTTGCTTCTTTTCTTTCCCATTACGACATAAGCTCGTCGTAAAAACGATCGGAGGAAGCGTTTATTATCGTGCGGCGTCGTAACGTCGCGGAAGATAAGGATCATTATTGCCGATGAGGTCAAACGGCGGGAGAGAAATGCTTTGATCGGTCTTTATAACCGTCGCTTTACTGGTTTAAGTAGGCGCTAATTCAATCACGTCGCGATTTTTTTTGTTTTCCGGTCTTAAAATGCGTTTTAGATTGCGTGGCGGAGGGATTCTATAGCTTACCTACCTGTCGCGACACGGAATTGGTTGTTCGGTTTCCGGATCGTTAAAATGTCTGGCGAGGTAGCGTGTTCGACTTATCCTAAAGTCGTTAAAATTAAAAATGAAATGTTTTGTTCGACTGAGATCAAGATTACGAAGGCATCGTTTACAGGGCGCAAAATCAAGATAAGTGTTCAAAACAGCCATCTTCCATGGTGATCCTCCAATAGTCGGTTTTAGAAAAAGTGTAGAGCATGGGGTTCCCAAGTGTTGCCCGCTGGGTAACTGCGGCTCGTTAACTTACTTCATGCAGCCTACGACCAATTTTATAGCACATATTAAACTTGGTCCGTGGTCCCATCTGACGTTCTAGTGTCTTTATCCGGCCCGTCATGAGTTCGAAAATTAAATAATACAATTTTAAGTTAAATTAAAAATGGGAAATAAAAAATACGTATTTTGTCTTCACCCCTCTATTTCCATAATAGACACATTTAAAAGAGATAAGGTAGTATTGTCCACCAACTAAATCTTTTAGTTTCCTTAAATTATTCTCCAACTCTATTTTCAAAGGATATGGCCCGCAGAAAGGACGAAAGTGGGCTATGTAGCCCTTGAGCCGAAAAGTAAGAGAGCCAATGGTATAGAAAAGGGGTCTCTAACCTTTCAGCACCCAAGATCTACTATTCATTTTTAAATTTACCGAGGGTCGACCCTGCGGGTTGAGCTTTGATACAAGATATACTGTTGAGCGGGGGTGATCCTCGCAAATTTCTCCCCAACTTTTAAGATACATCTAAACCAGCGTCATTACACGAAATATCCTGCTTAAAACGTCAATCTAATCGCAGACAGCTTTCTATCCGAGTTAAACAAGCTCGCATAAAGTTTTATTTCAGTTTTCGTTCTGTACAAGAGAATAGTTTAGTTAAAATAAAATTAATTACAATTTTATCCATCAAGATAATGCAGTGCATTACTAGGTCGTAAGCTATGAGAAGTTGAAGATAAAGGCTATTAAATAAACATACAGAGGGAGGAAATCAACAAACTTGAACTATTTAATGAAGTTACACATAAAGTCGCAGTTAGCCTCAACCTTTTGCAGTAATTCGCGATTGGAACACCAAATATCGGGCTACACTTACGCATATTCAGTGTCGACAATCAACGATACGTACGTGTCTCGCTGCCAGAACTGATATCGAGGGATATCTGTATTATTTTACTTATGCATTCCAGTTGCTCTTAATTATAAAATCACCTTCATATCTCGATAAAAAATTCCCAACTGTAAATTCAAAATCTTCATCGGCTCGACATTCCTCACTCGATTCAATAAAAAGTAATATCGCTGAGGCAAGATTCAGCGATCGATTTTAAAAGCGACAAAGATCGATCGGGCGATCGCGATCGACTGGTTTGGAGACCCCTGTTACAGAAGGCGTTTAAGAGATGTTTTTCGTAGTTAAGGGCGTGAATTTTGGAGTCAAAAAGTTTCCTTCAACAGGAGTCTAAAAAATGCTTCGTAGAGGAGTTACCTCCATTTTGTGTTGTCGTTGTTTCTATGGCAGTGTGTCCAGGACTCGCGAAAGAGTCCGTGTCCATCAAGGCGTTTCCCAACGTGTGAACCGATCTTTTATGCGTGCGTTTAGTGATTCAAGGATATCGTAGAACACCTGCCGTAACGCTTGGATCTGAACAAACGGATCTTTCCACCCATATTGGCATTAATTCGTGACAGTGGCATCGACTAGACAAAGCGCGACAGCAGGGCTAGGGAGCGTTTGTCGACCAATGCCGATGGGAACTTTTTTGCTTCGTTTCGAACTCGCGAATTCACGCCTTGAATTATGAAGCACTTCCGTAGCGCCCTGTGTGATCAACGATCGGTGGAACACCTCTGTCGACATTTCCTTTGTAAAGGACATGCGTATTTGTTTTCCTCCGGCCGTTTAGGGGCTAGATTTACCTTCTCTAACAAATTGCCTTCGATGATGCTTTATTTTTTAGTGTCACTGCGTCCAGAGTAATTGCGATTTGCTATAAATATGATATAAGTTTTCAAACTTAAATTCTAGTTCTTCTTGTAATTTTTCATTATTTTAATATCAATTATTTTAAATTGTCCTTTATCAATTGAGTGCGAATTTAAAATAGTAGGCCACTTGCATGAACGTCATAATTTCTAAATTGCGTAAATATGTTAACTTGGCGTAATCGTTAGACTTGGATACAGCTTGGTACAGCTCTAAGGAAGAATATAGTTACGGAGATGTGTACGCCTGGGATAGAGCAGAATGAGTTGTGTAAAGTACGACCTAGAAAGGGGTAGGAAAATATAATCCCTTAAGCTAACAACAGGTTAATTTTTAACCCTAAATATATTGGTGTCCAACACATGACTTTCTCCATACGTAAGTTGTCAACTAAAATCAAATAAATACGGCGATAGGAACAGCTCAACTTACACTCTTCAGCGCTAGCGATTCAATTGTTGTCACTACCACGCGCGCGAGCTGCCCACTAACCGTCAATTTCGAAGAAAATTGAATATCTCCTGAAATATTCCTCATATGAAAATTTATTTTAAACAAAAGTTGTATAAAAAAATATCTACAACGCTTATATCTATGTATATAAACAAAAATTCAGTTTTAAGCGAAATATTTAAGAAAAACTAAAATTTGACGGAAGTAAACCGCTACTTCTGTTTGACCGATTGTTATTCAAATCTTTTCAAATGTTAAGAATATATATAAAATTACAAATATAGAATTTTATTCTGATTTGATGAATAGTTTTTGAGTTAGAGCGCACGAAAAATTTCTGTCACACACACACACACACACACACACACATCATAGAGAAAACGGTCAAAACGTGTTCAGGGGATCTCAAAAAGTTAAGTTTCCGTTAAAATCTCGAATTCGACTTTTTCATGAAAACCATACTTTCTCTATACTACGAATATTGAGAAAGTAAAAAAGTGAAAGGAAATAATTGCACGGATTGTTTTTAAATTTTTAATTACATATTCTTCCCTGAAATTTTTTTGCTCCCGAGATTGTTACACTGCAGTACATAAACAACGGGTGTCGAGGCATCGGAGAATAAATTGAACGAATATCAATTTTTAATTGTTTATTCGAATAAAAGGAAATATTCTATTATATATATATATGTCGAAGGGTGTGCGATAAATAATTTCGAAAGAGCTGAAATCGATGGACGAGTTGACCTCTGACCTATAACTCTTGTGTGTTAATTATTCCATTGAGGAAAATTGAGAATGACGAAGGTGCGGATGACTTAACTACTGATCCGTAGTAGTTAATCCGTCCGTAATTCTAGATGGGAATTAAAGTTAATACTCGTGCGAACGAGAATTGAAACCGTCGGGAGGATCTTTCGCTAATATACCTCCACGCGTAATGTGCTTTTGAAATGCTCTTCTTCACGTCAAATATTACTCTTGAATGATCTCGTTTCCTGCTTTCTTTCACAATTTTTTGTCACATGTCATTGTAGAAGGGCGAAAAAAGACATTTTTACCGGTGTATTAATCTTTTTAAGCCGTTTTTCCCTTTACATTAAAAAAAACATTTACTGGGTTTAAATAAGAATTTAAGCTATATTTAGAATTTTTTTATGGCGCCTTAGGTAATTTCCTCATTAAAACTAACACTTTATGGGTGCTGCTAAAACAAAAACAAGTTCAAGTGAGTACTCCATGGTGTACTAATTTATTTCTTATTAATTTACCTGTAAGGATTGGATAAAGACCAGTTTTTCTCTTAGCTTGTGTGCATACGAAATTAAAGGTCGTTGCCGTATGGATGTATTCCACCAAGCAGCTTTTATATATTTAATTAATGTTTCTATATACATACTTAGATACAGTGGCGTAACTAAGGTATGGCGAAGGTGGCATTTGCCATAGGCGCCGCTTGCATAACGCGCCAAACGTTCCCGAATATAGAGACAAAAGTTTATTTTCCCTTAAATAAGTCATATTATTTCTCAAACGTAATATAAACGCTATTATTCTTTATTAAAACTCAGAAAAAATTATATCCTACATAACGCACTTGTTTCCTAAAATTTTGCAATAGGAGCCATATCGCCTAAGTACGCCTCTGCTTAGATACAAACATATATATATTTATAGCTATAATACAAGGTTAAAAACAGTTCTTGCGCATTTACAGATGTACAAACGTACGCGCCGGAGTCTGTGTCAGTGCGCGACGGCTTATCTTCCATCAACCGCCGGTTCCCAAAAAGAACAAGGCTGATGTAAATGCAAGGTGCTTTCCATTTTCCCTTTACACGTTCACCCTCTCTCGCTCGCTCGCCATGTCAAGAGATTCCCATGGCGATGAACGCCGGATGAATTTTTATCGAAAGCCATCTCTAAGCTGTCCGTATAAAAAAAATAAATATATAAATAAAGTTGCGCCATTTTTTCTTTCTCTCTCTCTCTCTCTGAGCGACGGTTGTGTGTTACAATTCGGAAAAGTTGCGGCGGGTTGAAAAATTCATGCGATCAAATACTGTCGAGGTAGGGCGGCGAGGGTGTGACGCCCGTAAGAGAAAGGGGAGGAGGATGAAAGAGGGGGTGTTGGGTGGAGACGAAAGCAGGAATAGAGGTGGGGAAGAAGAGTGAGGAAGTGAAAGGGAGATCGGAGGAGATAAGTGAGACAGGGAGAGGGAGAGAGAGGATGTATGTAGGAGAATGGGATGATACCTTGAGATTTAGGAGGAGAGAGGAGGAGGAAGAGAGGGTTTTTTTTAGAGATAGATGGTATTTGAGAGAGAGGGAGGGGTTAGGGAGAAAGGTGAAGAGATATGGCATAAAAGGGGAAACAAGAGAGGATAAATACAAATAAGGAATGTTGGAAGTTGGGTGGTGGAGAGGTTAGGGTGCGGTGGATTTTTTGGTTAGTACCGGAGATAAACAAAAGGAGAAAAAATTGCGTTGCGGATTAACTCGGTAATTTTATTTATTAATTTAAAGAAAAGTGTCAGGTGATGACACTTGCTGTTTTTTTTTATGTTGGATGGAGGGTCATAATAACTTTGAAAAATATTTTTTTCAGTTAAGTCCGGTGGTTTTTGATTATTCTTACTAACAGACAACAGATTGTAAATTATTTTAGTCGTACTGATGGATGTTTCAGATCATCGCCAGAATCAATCCAACAGGTAATTGGCAAGCCCGTCCTTTGGCTGAAAGTAATTAAGAAGCACTTTAAAACTTTTAGAATCGACTTTCGTTGAATTACCACTGAAGACGGCCGCTTCGTAGCCGAAATGCGAATCTGTTTTTTCATGACATCTTTGCGTCTATAGGAGATGCAATCATTTTTTTGTGAAGGACCTTAGGACGAAAATGAAACAAAATGTGTGGCGGTTGGTAAAGGGAGGAAGATAAATTACGCTAAAAGGAAGAAAAATAATATGGCCGCATAGAAAGTGACAGAGAGGGAATGAATGGAAAATGGGACGAAAATATCGAGAAAGGAGGGTATCGATCTAATTATTTGCTAGAGATTTACAAAGATACGATTATAGATAAATAGTGAAGCTTCTGAATAAGGAATAAAGTGGGAGGAAGGTGACATACGCGTGAAGAAAAAATGAAACGGAGAGAGGGAGAGAGAGAAAGAGATAGATAGAGAGAGAGAAAATGTTATAAAAATTGATAAAGATTGGAGCATACGTAGGAAGAACCGAAGATATATAGATTGGGAGTTACAGCACAGGATATTTATGGAGATTGGAGAAAAGAAAGAAAGATGGAAGTAAGAGGAGAGAATGGAAAGACTAAGGAGTGATAAGTTATGAGAGAAATGGGAGAAAACAGAAGAGAAACGCTACTCGTAAAAAAAAGTGTATTCATGCATATATAACGATCGTCGCCACGGTTCCAGAACTCAAAACGGATAGAAGGGAAAAAATATATTTGCATAGCCGCCGATTTTTTTCGTTCCATTTGCTTTAGTCTCTTTTTCTTTCCATTCTCGATACGTGCGTCATTAAATTATTTAGTTGTTTTTTTATTATAAATTCGGAGGATCGATAAATTTAGCCATGAGTAAAGAACCTTTTATCTTAAATCACACGGATGAGGTTTCTCTGAAAAAATTTACAGCTCTGTTTTTCTTTCTCTCCGGTCTACGGAAACTTTCTATTTTTATCCTCCCATCGGATTCAAAAAGATGTGTCCGTAGTTAAGGAGTTGGTTCGGAAATTTATTTAGTATCCGAAGCGAGTCCGATTCTCTTGATTAACCGAGTGAGAGCAAGAAGGGTTTAATGATGCCTTTGGAATATGCGTGAATCAAAGTGTTTGTTTTGCTATCTTATGGTGACGGCATTATTTTAAGGGATAGAATATCGATCGATCGTTTATGGAATCCTTAGTTCGTTGAATAATTCCGTAGCTTGTGTTATTGTGCATAAGTGGTAACTATTCATCAAATTTCCGCCAAGCCCTCTATATATATGCTTTCTCATATATGTAGTGATTTTGACGGAATTGCACGTTTTATGTACTCGTATTAGTCCAAAAAGTGGTTTTCGCCATATCGTCTGTTTGTACGCTGATCTAGAGCCTAAACAATTCGACTAAAGCGAATGATAATTTCGTATTTAGGCATAATATCTTCCAGAATAGAAAGTATGAATAGATGAAAGATATAGCGTAATAATGAAGGATAATTGATTCTTGTTGACTTTGCTAAAATATCGATTTATTAATAAATGGCTATAACGATTTTAATAAAAAGTCATTCAGTTACAGAGCTTGGAGTTATAATTAATACACCATAAATTATATTTCTAAAAAAAACTAATATATGACGTCCAGCGACAGAATATATCGATTATTACGCCCACCTTCCATTCAGCTCTCCCCAGTTATCTCATCAAGATTCGTC
Source organism: Uropetala carovei (assembly GCA_036926305.1). Taxonomy (NCBI): domain Eukaryota; kingdom Metazoa; phylum Arthropoda; class Insecta; order Odonata; family Petaluridae; genus Uropetala; species Uropetala carovei. The sequence continues at coordinate 1,200,691 of JAXCHB010000212.1, forward strand.
CAGCAATGATGATTCACTGCCTGTGTGGCTTCGCCATCCAAACAGTACTTGATATTTATGTCTTGTATAAATATTTCCGCGGTTAATTTGATTTTATAGCAGTACAGGTTCCTTCCTGTCAGCAAAAAGTGCAGTTTGACCAGACGCATATGTATATGAGAAAGTTCGTGTCACCGATTTTTTGTTAAGCGTATTTGCTCGCATAGAGACGAAAGTTCACAAGAAAAATATTCACCTCTTAACACTCCTCTTTCAAAGATTCAACTTAGTACACAATACAGTAGACGCCCCCTTTACGATATTGATCCGTTCCACAGACTCCATCCTATTGTGAAAATGTCGTATTGTGAACCCAATAATACACTGATTGGCGGTAATTCGTTCCAGGCAATATATATTTGATTTAATATGGTTGTGATATTGAAGATATATTGAGGGGTTTCGCCACTTTAATTAAATAATATATATTAACGAGAAATAATTTATTAAAAACGATAATTTGGCGGATGTCCAAGAGAAAAAATACATACAAGGCAAGATTTCACACAAAAAGGCGACTCCGCGACCATTGAATTCGGACAACCACTCGCGTTGGCATCGTCTGCGACGACACGGGGCTGGCTGCCCTCTGGTGGCCTAACCGCGAAGCGAAGAATCAAAACAAATGAGTATAGCTGGTCGTCACAATATAAACTTGAAACTTGTATTACTATATAATTTAAATTGAAACTTAAAACAACAATAAATTAACACTTACGCACCTTAGACTTGAACAGCTGCTTCTTACAAATGATGATGGAGTGGTGGTGGAAACGGTGGAGAGGTTGTTACTGCCTGAAAGGAGAGTCTCCTTCCATCAACACGTCTGGAGAGCCCGCGGGCCTTGGTGGAGTTATTGGTCGCTGCGACTTAAAATAACGGTCCAAACTCTTCTGTTTTACCTTCTTTGTTGGATGTTTTTAAAATAACTCAGCACCTTATCTTCAAATTTGCAGGTTAAGAGTTCAGTACCTTCAATGTCTGGGTGTTTCGTAACAGTTTTTTTTACAATATTCCACGCGGCGAACAGCTCTTTGATCTCATGAGGTGTTGCAACATGGTCATCTTCATCAGGTTCCTCACCACTGCCACTGTCGTGTTCCCTCATTTTTTCTAAATAAATGAGCTCCTCTGCTGTCAACTCTCTCCCATGGTCTTCAATTAATTCATCTACGTCATCTGCGTCAACATCAAGCCCTAGAGACTCACCGAGAGTGACAATTTCCTGCTCCACAACACCCTCTTGATCAAACCCTTCAAAGTCATGGATGATTGCAGGCCACAAGTTCTTCCACGCTGAGGCACCGAGTAGTTACCTCATTCCAGGAGTTCACAATTAACCTAACACTGTCTAAAATGTTAAATCTCGACTTCCAGTATTCCTTGAGTGTGTTTTTTTGAATGTCGCTATCACTTGCTGGTCCATTGGTTGAAGCAGTATTGGGTGGAAGAAATTTGACTGTTACAAAGTCAAACTGCGTCTCAAGAGATCGAGCAAGTTCTGGATCATGGCCTGGTGCATTATCTAGCAGTAGCAGCGCCTTTAGAGGAAGTTTGTTCTTCTCCAAATAACTCTTCGCCGATGGACAGAAAAGCTGATGAGCCCATTCATTAAACAGCTGTCTTGTCACCCAGGCCTTCTTGTTGCAACGCCAGAACACACCCAACTTGCTTTTTATAACTTTATGTTACTTGAACACCCTGGGTGTTTCTGAGTGGTAAACCAACATTGGCCTCAGTTTAAAGTCGCCCGAAGCGTTGGCACCCAACAGCAGAGTAAGCCTGTCTTTCATAGGCTTATGCCCAGGCAAGGAGGCCTCTTCCTTGGTTATGTATGTTCTCTTGGGCATTCGCTTCCAGAAAAGGCCCGTCTCATCAACGTTGAACACTTTTTGAGGGCTATAATCTTCATTCTCAATGTACTCACCAAACTCCACCTTAAAAGTTTCAGCTGCTTCCTTATTAGCACTGGCGGCCTCTCCATGTCTGATAACGCTTTTAATGTCAGATCGTTTCCTAAAGCGCTCGAACCAACCTTTGCTGGCTTTAAAATCATCATAACGAGAATCACTGGTTGAGGGTGATTTTTCTTTTAAGTAATCATAAATTTCCTTGGCTTTTTCACAAATGTATTGTCCAGGAAGTGTGTCGCCCTTCATCTCCTTCTCTCTAATCCACAGTAACAAGAGTCTTTCCATTTCAACATTCAAACCTCGGCCTTTTTGCAATGTATTGGATTCATCGATAACATTAATTGACTTGAAGATGTCTTTTTGTTTTATGGTTGACTGTGGGTAACCATAATCACGCACCAATGCACTAATTCGAACACCCTCGTCGTGTTTTCTTACAATTTCTTTTTTGATTTTAATAGTAATCTTCTGCTTACTGCGCACTTTAGAGGCCATGACTATTATAATTGTAAAATCAATTTACAATAATAATGTAAATAATAGATTTAATTAGGTAAATCACTCTAATTGCTGCGAATTAGCGAACAACCCCTTTCGGCGAGTGACCGCAAAGACTAAGGCCCGTACGTATTTTAACTCGCGACTCACAATCAGACAAAAAGTGACATTCATACGTTTACTATGTATGTACATCGTAATTTAAAATCCGTATTTTTAGTCGCCCTCTCACTCAAATATGTATTACAATTATTGAACATACGTCACTTTTTATGTGAATGGCGACTTAAATTACGGGCATTTGCGTGTAGCAAAGGAACACGATATTGGAAGGATATCGTAACGTGAGTCATGAATCGTAATGTGAACCTTAATGTCCTTATGAGCGTACATCGTAAAGTGATTTTATCTTATTGCGAACCCATCATAAAGCGGGGGTCTACTGTATATGCCAAACGATTCTTTATATATTAAAAGGCTACGGCGTTTGGTCCGCCCGTCACGCTTGAAGGCCAACTCAGAAAGGGCGTTTTCAATGTGTAAACACGTTTGAAACTCATTAAGTGAATTTTTTTATCGGAGAAGTTTATCTGGAAAGAAAGGATGTTTTTTCGATTATTTTATCAGTTCTCCATTGTATTTTTTTACTGCACTAGAAATTGCACCGTATAAAACCGAAATAATGAACAAATCCGACACACATTCACAAAATACTCAAATTCAAAAGGCAAAGAAAACATACCGCGCCAGAGCGACCGTGGCTGTGCAGAAACAAAAGTGTTTTTCTCACAGTCGTAGGATAGTAGATTGAAAACTACGTGCTGGCACTCGAGTGTCATCGGACCAATTACGTACGTGTTTTTTTAAAATTTCTTTAAACTGTCGAGAAAAATCGCCGATCAGGGGCAATTTGGATTTCGTCCTATACCTGTGTATCCTGTAGATTTCTGAAAAATTTTATCACACATTATATTTTCGTAATAAAATTTAAATTATGTTATGAAAAGAATCAGATTCAAGTTTACATGCATAATATAGGGTTCAACAGGGAATATTTTTCTCGGGTATCTCCAGTAGCCAAAACAAGGTTATGAAACATAAAATGCTCATTCCGGACACGAAGCAACCTTCTTCAGTGGTAATTCACCGAAAGCAGATTATATAGTCTCGTGGTGGCCAACCGAGCCACCCGAGATAAGTATCTTTAGCGCGATTTATTTATAAATACATATAAAGAAGTGTTTATTATATAAAAGAAGTGTTTATTATATAAAAACACAAAATAAAATAAGATCAATGTACAAATAAGGACTGTCCATAAATACTGTAATGGCAGAGCAGATCCTAATGACGGGAGACGCATGGCGATGCGCTTCAAAGTACGATGGTAAAACCATGAAGTTCCTCATTCCATTACCTTCCAAACAACTCGTAGTCTTATCGGGAACTAAGAATCCCATTTTCAATGTCTCAACTTCTGCTAAAGACTAGTTATTACGTAGTTTCATCAGTGATACAAATTGTAAAATTAGTAAAGCTAGGCATGGACGCGCGGATATTCAGGAGTTTATACCACGGTTGGCAAAACCAAGTGAAAATGGCTAGGGACTGCTGCGTGTATATATGTACTTGCGGAAGAGGAAAGGTAGATAAGGATATTTAGGGCAACTAGGTGTTGAAGGAAACCCAGTGAGCACTTACCGGAAGGAGTTTCTTTGGGGTGTCGGAGAGACACATTTGTAGACTTTGTTGGAGCATTCGGGATGATCCCCTCGTCAGCACAAGAGAGAGACAACTGATTTTCTACAAATGTGTCTCTCCAACACCCCAGCGGCTGTCCTTCCGGTAAGTGCTCACTGGGTTTCCTTCAACAGCTAGTTGCCCTAAATAAATAAATACACATACATATACATATACACATATACACATACACACACACACACACACACATATATATATAGTGTGCACATACGGCTATATCTGGATTTTTTATACGCTTTTAAATACCGGAACAGTCGGGTGTATAATGAATGGCCGAGATAAAAATGGAAACCTTGGGACGTAACTTTAAAATCCGCCGTGTTTACCTGATATGCCTGGCGTAGAAGAAATCTCACTCCATCTTTGTTTACGGTCGCGTACACGCGAAGCGCCGGAGCTTTGTCTAGCAACGGCGTTGCCCGCCCGCTTGGTGTTTTTGTTTGAGTTTTGAATTATAACTTATAATTATTCAAATTTCGATGCCGTAAATTTCTGGACGCCAAACTCCCGGCGCGCGCAATTCTTGTTTTCTTTTTTTCCCCTCCATCCAGGGAGTTAGAGCGTGAGTTTTATCAAATTTCCGAAAATGCGATTTGGGGTGGCATATATCTCATCATATTATACCGGGTGTATTGTTTGCATTTCCATGGAAACCTAGCTCTTCGCGCTCGTGGTGTTGGCGACGGCGAAAATAAGCACGCGCTCATGGCAGCTAAACAAGGAAAATGGAAGGATGTGCTATGCGTCCGCAATAAATTTAAGATAATCTGTCCTGTACTAATTTTTTTCATGGAAAAATGTCTCAGCAAAATTATAGTACGAGAGACGAAAACAATGAATTTAGAAAAATTCTAGGAATATGATTTTCTAGGGCCGTTTCAGTCCCCTAATTGAACTAATGCATATAAAATTAAAAATACCGGGTGGGCCAAAAAATGTACCCAATTTCAAAATAAAAACAATTGGGTGCTACTATAGCGTGCGGTCTACCGGGATATTTACACTATAACGTGCGTTCTACAGCATATTCATACTGAAGACCGCAGTCTACAATTTTTACAGTACTTTCGAATGTGTAAAATCTCAATTTCACCGTTGCGCCGTAATAATACAAAAGTACCCTAAAGCTTTCTAACCCATGACTGATCGGCCTGTCGCGACATTTAGAAACCCGATCACCGGACAACGGGGAGGGATAGAGTGGTTCCAGCGAGGCGAAGGTCGCGGTAGTGCCCGGAGACGACAACTATAATAAAAACAAAGCGAGCCGAAGGCTCGCAAATATTCTCTCCATTTGCGGCGCAACAATCAAGCGAGATTTAATTCCTCTGTAGACTATAAATATCTTGGTAAACCGCACGCTATAATAGCACAAAAACTGAATAAACTACGATATAAATGTGAAACAAAATTCAATCGATAAATGGATCTTTCTAATTCATTTTCATCAATACAGATTTTCCAAAAGTCTTCCATCATTCTGAGCGCAAATGCAAATAGGTGCAGTACGGTTGCTGATTACAGACTGTCTAATATTGGCTATACATAATTGTTGTTGTTAGCTTATCTAAGACATTTTGAATGTAAGACAAAAAGGTTTATTTAAAAAAATATTTGACTTTTTCCTGATTAATCAACTTTATTATTCAATCTTATCTTGTATGTTTATTTCGTAATTTCATTTTAAAATCGGGTACATTTGTTTGGCCCACTCTTTATATCCATATATTTACAAATACTAGCGTTGAAACATATTATATCTGCATCTCATATATTCATAATGGTGGGCATCGTCTCAACTAAACGACCGTTCCTGCGAATTGTTACATATTTTAAAGTCATTTATTGAAATCGTGTCGCTTTGACGACGTATCTATAATTTTTTAACGATCTTAGTAATTAATTATAAGATAATTAATTATTTACTTACATAGGCTCGTAAGAGTATTCCTCATTTCTCTCTAACATCCTGTTCACTTCGAAGCTTATGCAGCGGCAAAACCAATATCATTGCACTAATTGCCAATCGATCCACATGAAGCCCAAAATTTTTGAATAAGTGTGCTGGGTGATTTATGATTATAATATATAACCATTAATTATATGTACAGTGTATCAATGAGAACGACTTAGTCTTTCTTGGTTATTACCTTCAACACATTACATCATTCCTTATAAAATTATACGCGTTTTCCTTCAGGATCGAACCCACTCATTAAAAGTTGTAAATCAACTTTATCCTTTTCCTTCTGATTTCCGTTAAGGGAAAGAAACGCGCGGGCATTGGAGCGAAACACGTATCGAAACCATTTATATCCATTAAAAAAAAAACCCGCTCCTTATCGTCCGACGGCGACAACTTCACTCCTTGGAATATTTATTTTAGTGGCAGAAACAAACGGTGCGAGTAATAATTTTCTCCTCGCTTTAAAAAAACTGGATGCGTTATTTTCCTTTTTAGAACGAAAAAAAGAGTCCGCGTTTATAAATAAAGCGGATTGCGCAAAATGGCTGGGTTGGAGAAAAAAGCGTCCGGCGGTGGATCCTCGAAAAATCACGTATTTCGAACAGGAGCTGCGGAAAGCGGAAGTGACGAGAGGGAGAAAGGGAGAGGGAGTGAGAGAGTTGGGAATGGCTTTATCGCCGGTGTATGGCGGCGGCCAATCCGCTTAAAACGTATGAATAAAAAAAGGTTTTTGTCGAGAGAGGATTCGGATGGGAAAACGGAGTTATTTTGTTTTTTTTTCAAATATTCCTTTACCCGTCTCAGTTTCAGGCGTAATGTCATTAAGCCTCCCTCCTCTCTCTCGTTATCTCTCTTTGTAAACGTAACAGGGAAATGATTAAAAATCAAATTGAATGAAATGCTTTTTCCCCCTCTCTCCTCCCGTAGAAATCGCGTCCCTGTAGAGGCGTTGTAATGCAATAACAATTGATCGGCTTTTCGAGGGAGATATTTTTTTACTTAAATATCAATAAAATTTTACGGGAGGTAAGGTATGAGGTAGTTTCGATTTTTCGCTAGTTTATTTTTTACGGGGGATTTCGGGTGTTTGTGTATGTATGTATTTATATGTATTTATATGCATGTGTATGTATATTTGGGTTCAAATATTTATACATCTGCCTGTGTATATAAGACGATGGGAGGTATGTGTATCTTAAAATTCAAGGAAACTTCAAAGTTTTCAATGTTTAAGGTAAAAAATAAAACGTTTCAAGTTCTAGACTTATTGTTAAGAGTATAGACGTTTGGTAATAATAATGAAGGTAGAATTTCTTTTCGAGAAATTGATAATCCATCCAATTAGTTTTATAAAATTCCAGCTTTCATATCGAAACAGGAAAGATAAGTTGGTTCCGTTCCACTCCGATTATTTCATCGAAAGTGGCTATGGCTCTGCGGTGACATTTAAATTAAAAATTCATAAATTGGGGGATTGTCTTTCGCTCTACGGAAAGGGAAAATTGAAAATGAACCGTGTTTTTTCCTCTGGAAAGGCGAACGTTTTGCCGGGTCAGTATACTTCATACTCAAATTCAGGCTTGGTAGATTAGTTGGTTGAAGCACCTATCCGGCAAGTGGAAGACCCGGGTTCGAGTTAAATTTACATCATTTCACTCTTTTTATTTAACATCTTCTTAAATTCTAGGATAAAGAGTGTTTTCCGCTCTGCCTCAGTGAGGACGTCTATACTGTACGAGAAATAAGTTGGCCTCCCAGATGTTCACGCCCACAAAGCAGAGGGGGAGCTACGTTGTCGGGTTTACGCTTACAGTCCGCGCCCTTTATCTATTTATGAACAAAGGCTACTGAGTGAGAAAACGAAGCGACGCTACTAAGGCACAGTGTGGCAACGTCGCAAGGCTCTGATAGGCCCAAGTCTGAAAATGCTCCCACCCTCCACTTCCTCAGAGGCCAACTTACGTCTCGTCTACTATAGTGTCGTAAGGTTTACTACTGAGTTAGCCCTTTCTTCACCGTAAATGCCCCAATTCGAGATTGGAGAATTTGTCTGACTTGGTAGCTTACCCGGCAAGTGGGAGACCCGGATCCCGGTCAAGTTCTGAAATTTTCTCCTTCTCAAACCTCACATTTGTGATCAGTACTATGCACACAGGCATACAAGTTAAATTTTCATCATTTCACTATTGTATTTCTGAAAGCTTAGTTTTATATATTATTTTGCAGTCGTCACATTTTAAATAAGATTCGTTATGGAATAATATGTGTTGTTGGCATTGCAAGAGGGATGACTGGCGTGCGTGTTTCCGAATGGTAATGTATCGGGTTCGAATCCTGCTTGGAGAATTTATGTTTGGTATTGACTTTTATGCGTTTTAAAATTATAGTTTGTATTAAGAGGATTCATTATTGAAGGGAACCGAGTAGAAAAAATATAAAAGATAACACTTAGTTTTTATTCGTCGGGTATCTTAAAATCCTGGGCAAAACAATGAAAGTTGGAGATACAAATAGGATAATTTTGTCTGTTATAAAACTGAAAATTAAATATCAGTACGATTAATTAATGGTAATAGTTTTCACGCGAACGAATCATATTTACAAACATGAAAATTGTCTTGTGAAGTTCGGGACGAGTAACGAAGATAAGTAAAGGATATAATTCCTTCGAGGAAGTGGATAGCGATTTGATCTATTTATTCTTATTGAAGCAGGTGAATTATAAAAATAAATTATATAAATGCTGTTAGTTAGCAAATTTGAAATGAAGTAAATTGTTTTCTGAATTCATGTTTAATTTTCTTTTAAATGGGCAGTACTATAAAAAAAACAAATTCCTAGAGTTATTATATTTTTGTGATTCAGTTATTAAATACCGATCCTCCTTAATAATTGCACATTCAGAATTCCCCAAAGAAATAAAATAAAATATTCAATTACATATGAAAGTTTTCACTGTTAAATGATAACCATATTACAAAATATGAATTTTATTATGTCATTATTATTATATTGCACAATCACAAAAATATTTGACACAAATGCTCACATTTAGCCGCAAATTGCACTAATTGGAGAAAAACCACGGTATTAAAATTTACTATTACGACCGCAAAAATGCAGTCGTGCTTTCACTAGCAAGGTCTTTGGGAATCAGTTAGATAATAATATCAGTTAGATAATAATATACGAATCGTTCGTATAATGCGATTCGTTCATAAAAATCAGGAATAAAAACTAAAAAAAGTTCATTATACAAATAACGTAAAGACGAATTGCAGGCAAATCCGCGCAGTTGCTAATGCATTCATATCTGTATACACGCTCCCTCAGATGATTCCTTAAAGTAAACCGAGTCTATGAAATTTTCTCCGATTTATTATCTTTTTTTTTTTTGAAGGGTGGAACATATTTTCTTTTCCGAGCTTAAATTAAGTTTTTTTTTCCTCAATCTTTCTCCCGGGCATGCAAACGCTTTTCAGAGACGCAACGGGGGAGGGGTTGAGGAGAGAGAGGAAAAAAAAGAGCGCGATATTTTTCGGTCGGGGACATATTCCCCGAAAATTCGTTCCTCTTCAACATCGTCCCTACTCCTCTTCGACTCCACTCACTTTTTCCCCCTCCGTAGTTTCCCTGTGCCCTTACTCTTCCACCCCTCTTGTTCCCCTCCCTCCCTTCCTGAGATGCCCCCCCTCCCCTCCCCTCCCCGCCTCCGTCACCCTTTAGGGATTACGCTGAGCTCCGGAGAATGAGACACTTTCGTGGTTTTCAATGAAAAAAAAATATTTAAAAAAAAAGGGAGAAATCGCGCCCCAAATGGAGGAACGCCGTATATATGAAGGGGTTTTTCCGAAAAAAAAAACTATGAAATGACGTAAGGGAGGGAATGGGAAGGGGATGAGGAAGGAGAAATGGGAACGAGGGGAGGAAGAGAAAGGAATGAGGTGGCGGTGAATGGGAGAGATAGAGGGGGAGGGGAAGGTCGTCAGTTTGTGAAAATATCGAACAAGTATTGGCGTATGCTTTTATCGGAGGACAGCCTAAGTGGGGAGAATGAAAGAGGAAGAAATGTAGGAGAGAATGGAGAGCGAGAGAGAGAGAGATTTTCAGTTTCTAAAGATAACTAAACGACGCATTAGTATATGAGAAACTTTGTACAATGTATGTTGTACCGATTTTTTTCAGTAAAATTATGATCCCTAAATGTTTTCTGATAACGTTTCTTCCGTAGTAAATTATTTATATTTGCATAACAAGAGTGAAATGATGGAAATTTAACTTATTTGCGTGTGTGCATAATACTGATCACAAATGTGAAGATTGAGGAGGAGAAAAATTCTGAATGGAAAATTAGTCTGGATTGCTAGCTTAGTTGGTTAAAGTACCTATCCGACAAGTGTGAGACCCGGGTTCATTTCTCGGTCAAATTCAGAATTTTTCTTCTCAATATTCACATTTATATTTAATTTTTAATCATGTAAGACCACAGAAAATCTAGATTGCTTCTGATTTATTTACTCATTCGGTCCGCCTAGGCTTTTATTGAAATACAACGTGCCCGTGCAATGTATTCAGAACTACGATTGTGGCCTGCGAAGCTTTGATAAAGATGCGGTGTGCGATGTTATATGCAGATATTTTGTATATTTCGATTGGAATTGTTTTAATAAAATTTTCCTTGTTCATTTTCAATGATAAAAAATGGTCCAGTAGTAATATTCATTAAAAATGGCACATACGGCCTGCCAAGCTTTGATAAAGATGCGGTGTGCGATGTTATATACAGATATTTTGTATATTTCGATTGGAATTGTTTTAATAAAATTTTCCTTGTTCATTTTCAACGATAAAAAATGGTTCAGTAGTAATATTCATTGTAAAAATGGCACATGATCTACTGAATAAGTTCCGATGTAAATTCTCATCTACCTCGACGTGGCACAGCATAGCTAAACTACCCGGATTTCGATGTATAACTTGGTTTAACAACATCATCATAAGATTTATTGTTATAAATTTCTGAATAAACGATATATCAAGAAAAATTGTTAATAATAAATATTACAACCTGGAACTTCAAATTTCATATTAATATTGCATATACTCAGAGACTGCGCAAGGAATTATTGTGCCCTAGGCAACCTTTGAAAATTATGCCCACTTCCTAATGGAAGTATAAAGTACACAATTTTATCTTTCGAAAAGGTACTTTATTTGAAGAGTAGGTGTAAAATAAAATATATTAAAAAGTTCAAATTGTCATTTGTCGCGTCCGTGTGGTCGCCTGCCTATCCCTTTCTATATTATCGTTATAGTTTTATTAATACTAAGCATATACAGTGAATTTGACTCGGGGATCGATGCTAGAATCAATACAAAAATAGGAATAATAAAAGGATGAAACGAGTCTCGATATCTTACTGGACAGCGCCATTCCAGGAGGATATTCCTCGCAGAGGAGTGTTATAAAAAGGATATAGTATGAGAACCGAAGTGAAAAGAATATGTACGGCACGCAAGAAGGGGAAAGCACATTTGAACTGAAATTGAGGTACTTCCTACGCGTGGGGGAGTATTATATTGGAACTACGTGCGGGCGGCGCAGAGATTGGTTGGCAGATGGGACAAATGAGTCAGAAAGTTGAAGTTGAAGGGCAAGGGAGTGAGAAAAAGAAAGAGAGAGAGAGAGAATGAGAGAGAAAGATCGACGAGAGCGGATAAAAGGGTCGAGAACGTTATTCCTCGAAGCGAAGAAAGATTTCGAGTTGGATGGATGGAAGGGGGAGGTTTCAGATTTTATAGAGACCGTGTCGCGCGCGGTTCGTTAGGGTATTATCGAGCGTTGCAAATAAGATAGGATGCAGACGGGGAGAGTTAGTATCACCCCTCTATTTAAAAAAAAAACCCCCCGGGGGAAGTCTTTTGTCGAGTGGCAGACGTGAATAAAAAAGCGGTAATATAGGTTTTTTTTACTTTCTCATATACGAAGTATATTGAGATAGTACTGTTATCGTGACAAAATTCGACCTCGAGATTTTTATGGTAATAAACATTTTAGGTGTGTCTGAGTCCGAAAAAATGGTTTTCGCAATGCCGTATGTCTGTGTGTCTGTCTGTTACTGCCTAAACGGTATAGCAAAAACGAATGAAATCTCGTACTTAGGCATTTTATCATACAGAGCAGGGTCTTTGAAGAAATGGTCGACATTGCTCAGTAATTAAGGGTAGTTTATTCTATGTATTTTTAACAACAATTTGATTTTCTCGAAAACGGCTTTAACGACTTTGATCAAATTTCGTACAGTTACTTGTGTTTACGTCTGCAATAATACCAAATAGTTCATATTTCCCAAAAAAATTAATATAAGGCTAATTTATTCTAGGCAACTTTAACAATAATTTGATTCTCTCAAAAACGGCTGGAAATATTTTGATAAAATTTCCTATCGTTAGTAGAGTATACGTCTGCAATAATCCAACTAACTTCATATTTCTTAAAAAATTGAATATAAGGTTAATTTATTCTTGGACAACTTTAAAAACAATTGAATTTTCTAAAAAAAAAACGGCTAATATGATTTTTTTCAAATTTGGTATACTTTTTTAAGTTGATATTTATAACGATTCTACGTAGTTCATATTTTTCAAAAGATAACTAAACTACGCATTGGTATATGAGAAAGTTTGTACAATGTATGTTGTACCGATTTTTTATATATCTTTACGAGCTCAACCTTTCCCCTCTCCCATTTCCCATCCGAGGGGAGGTAGGATTTTTTGAGGGTTAAAGGGTGTCGAAAGAATACTCCATGTGGTTAAGTCTGCGTGGTTTTCACGGTGTGTTGGGCACCGCCGCATTACGGGAGCGTGGTTGAATGTTGCTCTTAAGGAGGGGTGGAGGATGGGGCGAATGCGGCACGTGGGCAGAGAGGGTGGGGTGAGTTAAGGGTTTTTGCGGGGGAGGGATAGTATCGATTTCGGATGTTCCCGCCGTAGGGCGCTGATGTCACTAGCTGAAAAGAAAAGAGGGAGGGATGAAGAGAGAGAGAGAGAGAGGGGGAGGGAGATGGATGAAAATTGAACCGACTACTATCCGTCTCTTATAGTTTTATTCCACTCTTCATAACTTCAACTTATCGTGAATTAGAAGGGATGAATCGACGGTGAGGAAGACGTCGTTAGTCGATATGTCTGTAAGCTTATCCCGACGCCTCGTTTGTGTAAATTGAAGTCGCAATGTGTTGGTAAAGGGGAACATGCCGGTTTTGTCATGGGCGAGGAAAAATTAGGCGGGAGGGATAATTGAAACGCGGCCATATGTGCGAATTATTTTCGGTCTTGAAAATTATCTCATAAGCTCCGCGGTAAAGAATTGTCCGGAATGACTGGAATATATTTTCTTTATTTAAATTCGTCAAAATATAGCCTTGGCAAAAGTATTTGTTCTTTTTTTTTAAATTGACTGAAAATATTACGAAAAACTTAATTCAATGTGAGTAATCAGAATGAATTGCATACTTCTTGGAATAGGATGATCATCGAGTTATATATATATATATATATATATATACATATATATATATATATACATATATATATATATATATATATATATATATATATATATATATATATATGTATATATATATATATATATATATATCGCATAAAATGAAAATGTTTTTTCCGTAGAGCAACATTTTCATTTGGATGGCAGTTGAGATCACTTGTAGCGATAAAATTATTCCACCATTTATAAAAAAAATACCGAGTGATAAATAAGTATCGAATTGGCGCAGTGGCGCAATTATTGCGGCGGAATGTATAATTTCAGAGGTATTTATTTTCTGGTCTCGATGCATTTAAAATTATTTCATTTACGTTTCCAGTAGTTCCAGTTTTTTTCAATTAATTTTCCAATCCTAGCCTAGTGCGGACTTGGAGCTAAATATAATACAGTTTCTGGAATTTTTTATATCTCAAAACTAGTTTGTTACCATTTTTCCTAATATTCTCGATCAATGTTTACAGTTTTTCTTCTTTCTTCCATGATGAACAAAACTCTTAAAAAAAATTACCACTTCAGAAAGAAATATAAAATAGTTATACGGTAATTTCTCAAATTACGCGGTTTCGACTGACTCGTCCCCGGATTACGCGTTTCCGCTTGACACGTCCGATACAAGCTTTTTCGTTTTAGCACAGTTTTCTTTGTTTTGAAAAATACCTTCTAATTACACACCCATCAATGTCATTCCATTACGATTTCATAACATTTTGCTTTTCTTCCCAGAGGTTATAAATAAGAATAAGGGAAGCAATTTTGAATAATATATAATTAAATTCCCTACTTGAGCCACTTTTTCGCTTAGAAAGTGGAAAATCCCTGTCTGGAGATGTCCCAGGTCAGGGGTGCCCTAGCTTTTTCATCCTGGTAATTTTCGTGCGGGCTACTTATTTTTTCAAAATAATATAAAAAGGGATTTTAAGAATGAATTATACTAAAAATTTACCACAAAATGCATTTATTATACACTATACATCAAACAAGATTATACAACTGATTAATTTAATTTTGAATGCTTGATTATGGGCACGTTTACACTGCGTATCTTCAGCTAGTGAATGGTAATTGGGCATGTAACTAGATACAGAGAGAAGTAAACAGTCTTCAAGATGTTCATTAGTCAGAGCATTTCCAGATTTTGATTTAATGAAGTTCATATTAAAGAATAGAACTCCTTACTCAGGCATATAATCTTAATGCTTTGATGGATGCGTGGGCGACACAGACTCTCCTAAAGGGCGACCAGTCGCCCATGGGAGACGTAATGAGCACCCCTGTCCTCGGTTGATATAATATGTACATACTGGCACAATGAATTTTCCTATACCAAAAACTCTGCTTGTGCTTTGCAAGGGTGCGTTCTATTCTTGGGTAATTAATAATAATCATCTGCATTTCTGGCGTTGTACTCATTAGGTTGAAGAAACTCAGTCAAATGAAATATTACATAGGAAACGAAAGAAGTTTCTTCAACTGAGATGATTGTAAATTTGACGTGTCCACGTGGAAATGAAGTGGGCACTAAATTGGAAAGAGATTTTAGCGTAATAATTGAATACGTGCATAGATGGAAACGAAAGAGAAAAACGCTACCACTTCAAAGATCGATAGCTAGTAAGAAAAAATCTGATGTGGCCATATTTGAGGTATAGATATTTAAATTATTATGAATAGCATTATAAGGCAAAATATTATTTCGCATCGTAAAAGAATACAGTCGTCCTTATTTCCGTAAATTAGGTACATATATTTTGAATATGTTTACAGAATTAACCGCTACATGGTGTTGGCGCTGTATACTGGAAATAAAGAAAAAGCAAAATATCTCCGAAATGGATGGTTCTACGAAAATTTGTTTCCAACAAAATTTGTTAGAAATACTATTCTCTACAACTTTGGTCCTCACGAAGATTACGAAAAACGACGTTTTTAAGGAGATATTTGACGGAAACCGAAAAACCGATTATTTTTATAAATAATTCCTAAACAATAACTGCTATGGAAAATTCTTTCAAATGAAAGTTGTAGGAAATTATATTCTCTGTAACCTTTGTATAGAATTGTATATACAATAATGATGTTTTAACGGAGAAATATCGCAAAAACCGAATCGGGTTTCGAATAAACCTCGACTTTCGGTTACCGTAATTGTCCAAAAACAGATCAGCTCTTCGTGCTCAAGCTGAAGTATTATATGTGAAGTTTGGTAACGATATTGCAATTACTTTTTGAGTTAGAGCGCCCACAATCACACAGACAGACCATTCCGAAAATAGTCTAAACGTGTTCTAGAGACCTCAAAACGTGTATTTCCGTTGAAATCTCGAAGTCGATTTTTTTCGTGATCACAGTACTTTCCCATTACTACGTATGGAGAAAGTAAAAATGTATATGTGTTTTAGAATTGATATCCTGACTTTGATTAATAGCGTCCTTTCCACATTGGGACTTAAATTTCGTACAAACTTAATAAGAATAATTCTGTCCTTTACGTTTTTTTTGTAAAAGTATATAAAATGAATGAGTCGTCTCATTAAATGGAAACAATTATGGCTCTTATAAAAAAATAAAACTTGTTGGATCCCATAATTGGGTATTTCAACAATTAAGAGTTATAAATGACGTGATTACGGTGTATGCATGTCGTTTTTAAGGCGCTTATCGTCCGACGAGGCGGGGAGTTTTTTTAATAATAACCTTCCTTTCGTTTTTTCTTAGCTCCGAGAATGGAGGTAGCTATTATTATACACAATTAATTATGGTTTACGCTAATTTTATTATGCAGCATAGCTTTATTCATTTTTTACTCAGGGTAACTAATGGTTCATGCATTTTGGTGACTTTTAATGCGCTATGTTACGCCGCAGATTAAAGAAAAAATTTGTTTTTGTGCCAATAATGTCGGGAGAGATGAATATCGGAGACTATACGTATAAATGTTCCATTCGTTAAATTTTAATATCTCAGTAAATTAAGATAGAAATTGAACTTTTCTCACTATCGAAGTTAACAGCTTTCTATGACGATTGTGTGTTTGGGAATATATTCAGCCATATTAAATTTGCTAATAAATTTTCGAATTCGTCTTATAAAATAAATTCATCAATAAGGAGAGTAAAAATTAAAAATTTTAATTTTTTTCAACAGTTTAAATCAGGGGTGCACAATTCAAATTCTTGCATGGGACAAAGTCGACTATAATTGGATGTGTGCGGGCCAAACCATTAAATTTTTTCCATAAAAAATAAACACAAATTTATTCCAATTAGAATGCGAAAGAAATGAAGTGAGAAAAAATATTAACTTACTGAATAAGAGATATTGCACCGTTTTTCTCTCGCCATCACGCTTATATCCGGCGTGATGCTGGTAGCTGCTGTTCTGAGAATGTCTCTTAAACTCTGATTTGCCAATGCTGAACGTGATTTGTTTAATTTCATAAGAGAATGTTTGTTCACACACGTACGTACTCCCGAATAACGACACAATTTTTAGAACCTCTTTTCTGAGTGATAAAAATTTGAATTGTCCAAGCGTTTGTAGAAATCAGTAAGTGAACATTCTCGGTGCTTATCTTTTAAGATTGTTGAACACTGCAAATCTATTAATTCAAGTTGCATGCTAGGATCATAGTTTTCAGCTTTAGTATAAAGGGGGTCTCAGTGAATAGCTCAAACATAGCTTCATCTCTTCGTAAATCTGCAAATCTTGTATTAAATTCTACCTGCAGTTTTTTTTTAGATGGGATACATATTTGGCACACACTAATATTTTTTCAGCCTCATTTTCTCGAAATATTGCGTTACATGTTGGAAAATGTGACAAATCAGATTTACTTAGCTGCGAATGACGTGTTGTTTTTTGTGTAAAACTTTTACGGCGGAAAACATCTGAAATAAGGTGGTCCTTACCCTGCAGAATTTTGTTGAGGCAATTCCGACGGAATATTATATCTGAAAGAAATTCCAAGTCACTCAACCATTATTTATTTTCCAACTCTGGTACATGTTTTCCTTCCCTATCTAAAAATTCTTTGATATCAGACCTGATTGTCACAAACCGTTGTAAGACACGGCCACGACTTAGCCAACGTACTTCTGTATGGTAAATAACATCGTCATATTCAGCATCAATCTCTCTCATGCATTCTTGAAATGTTCGATGATTCAGGCCTCTACTCCGAGTAAAATTCACCTCGGAATCAACTACTGTCATGACATGATCAAATCTTAACACGTTACCGCACAAATTCTCTTGGTGTATAATAAAATGATATTGCTTATTTTCACGCCCGTGTCAAAAGTTTTTTTTCAGCAGCATGATTGCGTGGGGGACCGGAATGTGCAATTTCTCGCGCTACACAGAAACTTGCTTTCCTAGCGGCCTCGCTGACGACGTTCACTCTCTTAAATTCATTTTGTTGCAATGAAAGGCTCTTCGTCAACTCTTCAACATTTATCTTTTTCTCACTAGCAGTCAGTTGGCCAAGGACTTAAGATGTTTGGTCTCATAATGCCTTCGAATATTAAATTCTTTTGGCAAATATACTGAACCATGACACACGAGACATACGTATTTGTTTTTGTAAGTATTCTGAAAAAAGTTATCTCTGTCCACTCTTCTTTGAATTTTCTGTGTTCTTTCTCAAATTTCCTCCTCTTACTTTTTTCCATAATGAGGGTTGTAAAATCTTGATTATAAGAAGAAATATAATAGTAATGTCACTGAAACACACTAACACTCTAAAACTAAAAAATTGTGCCACTTCAGCTCCGGTAAATACAGGTACTCCTCTTTGTATGCGAGATCGAAAAATGTGATTTCACTTATATGCGATCAACTAATCTAGACCGATAGAGAGAGATGGGGAAGGGGGGGGGGGGGGGTGTAGAGTTGCGTCGTGAGTCGAATCACATTTCCTGCTAAGAGCAATGTAAAAATAATCCATTCGTTTTTAGCATGGTTTTAATAAAACAATGACTTGATGTTTAAACGTATTTAATTACATTGTATTTGTTTTGCTTGCAGTATAAATTATAGTCTGAATCGTTCTTAAGGCGTCAAACTTTGTTTAGGCCGGCCGTAAGTAAGCGCGCAGCGGCGCCATAAGCCGGAGCACGTTCAATAATTAGTAAATGTCATAAATCTGGAGCTGGGTCTCAATAGACAATGATTTTAGCAATAATTCAAGCTATAATGAATATATTGTGCTAGCATATACCGTCGGAAAATTACTTTCGATTTACGCCAATTCAATTTAAACCTCCGGAACGTGAATATGGCGTCAATCGATCGTCGCTGGTGGCCCTAAGATCCCGCAGTTGGAGGATCCGACATGATTAAATTGTTCTCGTTCTCATGAACTTAAGCGGAAGTAAACAACTTGCCTAAGTTGACCTGCATCAAAACAGAGACGAAAATAAATGCCTGTCTCCAGTGAGGCATTTGTTTAAAAAAAAAACGAAACGAGACACAGCTCTATTTTTTAGTGTATTTTGGTAACAATCGGCTAATAATATGAGTGTATTTGGAACCCATGTAATGACGCACGCGATAAATGCCATTACCAACTTCACTTCTATATTGATGGAAATAGTATCTAGCTCTCATCTACTCTTCAGCGGGCCACACAGGATGTGTCCTCGGGCCAACTTTGGCCCGCGGGCCGTATGTTGTGCACCCCCGGTTTTAATTGTAGAAAAAGTACCAAGTTTTTCAGTTTTTATTCTCCATGACGGATAAATTCCGCGAGCTACGAATGTTATTAATCAATAAGCAGTAAAGTATGAAGAATAATTACCTAGTTAATCTCGAAGAGCCAAGACAGTTTGTTCATAACCTTGTTAAGGCTGTTAAAGATAGGTAATACAAGCACTTATTTTTTATAGTTATGCGCTTATTCTCTATTAAACAATTTTTAACTAATAATTTTGCGTCAGGTTGATTTGATCACATTGGTATTTGCATGGTGACTAATCATATTAATTATAAAACATTTCACAAAATAGTTAGTTCCAGTAACAAGAAAAAGGTTGTTAAGACGTGATTAGAATTCGGCTACTAGGCAACCGTCATCTTAGATGACTCGCCGACATTATGGCTGCTAGAGATACCTCATATTCCAGCGGTAAGGAAAGTCGATTATCCTTGTTTCGTGAGACATCGCATGACAAATAAAAACAAGAGAGTCACTAAGAATATCTCCTTAACAGTTGTTCTAAGAAAGAAACGGAGGAAAAATATCACTCTCTCGCAAGTGAAGAACGTCTATAGTATTCGTTCAAACATCCACGAGTCGTCGTCTCAAAAAAAAGTTCCCGAATTCTCTGTTTTTGATGACGTTCGAGAGTTTCGAGTTTTCCTTAAAGTAAGAAATGTGAATAAAAAGTTTCAAAGTTTTTCTTTCGGAATGATTCTGCTGTTGCTCTTAAAACTTTTCTTTGCTCAAAAGTCTAGTTATAATTTTCCCTCGGTGGCTTTTTTTGCTTCCCTGATGAATAAGTATATAAGAGCAGAGGTAGTGAAATATTTTTCAAAAGTAAACTGCAGAATGTGTTTATCTTATGTCATACTATACATAACGATTTCTATATATAAATATATGCGTGTGCAAGAGATAGTTTTCCAGAAATCAACCTCACACTATATTCTATATTGTGAATCAATCAGATAAATGTTTTGAATAACCTAGTTCTTAGTTTTAGGGTCGTAAATCTTATTGTCAGTAATTAATTGTGAAAATGGAATACATGGCACCCAGTGTTTACTTTATTGAAATTAAATAAAATTATTTATTATGTAATGAATTATAAATCAATATTATTTATAGTATAGGTTTCCTTTTCCGTTTAATCCGTAAAACTGTTAGAAATTTTTCTATAACTATCACCGTTTCCCAGGATAAGAGGGTAGGTAATCTCGCAAAATTTAAAATATTTCTGAAATTTTCTTGCAAAAGAATCCTATAACATTTATTTTTAGGTATAGGAGTACGACTGGAATTCAATTCTAAAATTGCATCTGACTTTAATGGCAACGGAGTGGAAAGGAAATTGAATTTTACCCTGTAAATGCATTCTCTGATGCTCAGAATCATTTACCTGCTGCTGAGCGTGAAAGCATCGTTCAGAATATAAAATTGGCTCGCAAAACTATCACTTAATCTCCAATAATAAATGTGCTGCTATTGTTTTGCATGAATTTTATGTGTGTGTGTGTGGGGGGGGACCTTGTATCCGGCTACCCAGTATCCGGAACGTTCCGGAAACCGACAAAGCGTAATATTTAAAATGGGCGCCAAGTAATTTGTGTTTGTTGGTGGCGCTAATGATGTGTTTTATAACCAGTCGATGGTGAAGGCTTGTATTCTCGTGATTTTTGCTCACATTTTTACTGCTGACGAGACTTCTTTATATTGGAGGTATATTCCTAGAAAAACTGTTGTTGCACCACAGGAATCAGCACCCGTGGGTTTAAAGACTCAAAAGAAAGGATAACAGTCCTAGGTTGTGCATTTGTTTGTACATTTTAGGCCTGGCTACCCGAATTCCGGAAAAACCCCCTATCCGGCAACCCTCAGGTACCAAGCATGCCGGATACAAGGTCCCACACTGTGTACACACACACACATAAAGTAAAGTGTTTGTATGTATGTTTTTTATAACTCAGCAACTACAGCATGTTAAGCGGAATAATGAGTTAAATTGTGTAGTCGATGTTTTTAACCGATTTGATTGACATTTCTAGTTTACAAAAATATTTTCTTTTTTCATTTTCTCCATTTCAATAACATAGGGATGGGTGCAGCTTATTTATCATTTTAATTTTAAAATTACTTATAAACATGGTACGAGACTCTTAAATCGTTCTATGCAGGAAAGAACATAGTTTGTTTATATTGGAGACAGAACCAAAATTAAAGTAAAAATGCGTTTAGAATCACAAAAACACGCCATTTATCAGTTTTATAACAATGCCAAATATAAACTACAATGACAACTCCCATTGTTGCCGAAGTTGAAAGTCAAATGCATTTATATGGGAAAATTTTAAATGTAATAGCGTTTTTCAATTTGTGTGCGATTTTGCTTTGTTTACTTGACAACCAAATAGTTGTTGATTTTAATTGAAATATTACTAATTAAAGGCTTTTTATTATACCTGTGTGTGGTGTAGAGTTCTCCAAAGCAAGCTTTTTTTAAAACTACGTAATTAACTTAAATAATTAGAGGTAGAATTTCCACAAATTGTGATTTCCACATCTTCAAAGATATCGTCACGAGACTTCGCATAGGTATATAATTTTACCCTGCGGGTAACATAGAATATATGGCGACAAAAAATTGGGGGGAGGAGGATATTAATTCAATCATTATTTTCCCATACGTTTACATGTAATTTTCGATCTTTCACAATGCAAGATTTTCATCCTTCATTCATTTAAATAGGGCTGTCCAACTTCTTTGATGTGGCGGGCCAAATATGCCGAAAGCCACCGACTGTCGGGCCGAACTGTGGTTAGGGGAGGAGGGTATCACGTCAAAACGGCGAAAACAAAATGGCCGAAAGCATAAAATGACACAATTTTAGTTATAATACGTAGTAAAACAATGAGTTTACTGGAATTAATGAATTTTACATTTTTCTACGTATCATACCCGACATCTATATTTGCATCCCTGAAGTTGTGATTATATGATAAGAGACCTGAGGACACGGATTATTTTGTGGCATGCCACATTTTTTATTAAAATAAAAAAATCACATTAATAATAGGTATTAAAAAGGCCAAAAAGATTAATATAAATGCTCTGCTGATATTTAAGTCTGAAGCTGAAAATTATGAGCGATACCTCTCAAGAAATCCAACCTATCTCGATTTACATAATCTTTAACAAGATCTTCGATCCGTTGAAATGTATTTCGGTAAAATTTTCGGCTTTAAGAGGGTTTTTGACCGGCGATATATTATTCAGTTTTCACTTCATGAAGATTTTTCTCTCTTTTTATCATCATCTATAAATTTCCAAATTGTTGGATGGATAGATCCAATTAATTGGGCGAAGCCACGGTGCCAACCTTCGAGTGAAATATTAGTTCTGGGAAAATCTAATTTAACAGCCTCGTGGCAATTCAATAAGGTTACAGGATGATGTGGCTGACGACGCCCATTTCTTGGAAATAATCAATGATTGGCTGAAGGAACTGCTCATTATCAACGTAATACATAGAATCAAAAAGAATTTCAAATGAGTTTATATCGTCAGCTTCGGGAACATAAACAAGAGCTACTAACTGTCTAATTTGAACAGGGAAATCATGTACATCTCTTGCATTCCTACTATCTTCGTAGTACTTCCTCATTTTTCACCCTATCTGTCCATTTTATCTTCAGCATTCTTCTCCATGTCCACATTTACACACACACACACACACACACATGTATATATATATATATATATATATATATATATAATTGCAACTAGTAGTGGCGATCAAGGAAGGCTTTTTCTTGGAGCTTTCGGGCATCCGCCCTTCTTTGGCACAAGAGTATTACTAAAACTAAGTGTCTCACTGGGGGGGGGGGGGGGGGGGGGTGTATATACATATGTATATGTATATATATATCAGGATTTAGTTTGGAGCCAGAAGTCGTGTAACTGCAAAGGAAGTAATGCTGCAAAAACAAGTATCTTTTAGTTAACGTTAATAAAATATTGACAGTTACATAGCAGAGTTTGAGGTGAATTTAAATTACATTAGTGAATCTGTGTAAAATTGAAATGAAATGTAACCTAAGTACGCGTATTTCCTGTATCTATTTCCCATAGCTAATAATGTGAACAATATTAGTGGGAGGTGTTCATGGAGTGATGGGCTCGCTTAATAGATATTATAGGTATGAGGTGTGGGTCATTTTACTGTTGTCTGCGTCGAAATTCGCTGTCATTTAAGAAGAGGTAGAAAGATGAAAACTCTGAGAATGCTGTAAGTAATGTAGATGAACTTCATATTCTTCAACAGTTCAGAGAGAAGTAATTTTTACCAAGAAAAGTGTATAAATTTGCATTTCTGCATGGACTCCGCATTGCTGTGACATATTCTGATGTTATAGACGATATAAAATATCTCCGGCGATGTATATTTTCATGCAATAAGTAAAAAGTTGTTCTTTAGAATTTTGTAATTCATAGATTTTTCAGAAATTAACGTTACTTTCAAAATATTTTAGCATTCTAATTTATGACACTGATCCTTAGCAGGACTCGTATAATTTTAGTATCGCACTATACATAATTATGGCGGAAAGTTAGGCGTTAGGAAGGTTAAAATTTTTTTTATTATTCTTATCAACAACCATGAATATTGGATCGTGATTAGGCAAAAATAATTCCCTCGACTATCTTGTAATGGATGAATTATATATGCAGGATGGTTAATTCCTCAGGAGAATGATCATCGAGAAAACGTTTCGATAAAATATGCATTTATTCCTTAAATCAAGTGAAATAATTGCGCATACATCGGTGAGACTACTTCCAAACTTTTTTCGTGATATCTCGGGAGTCATAATCGAATATTATTTTTCTTCTTCTCGATTAACATCGCGATAAAATTTTCCCCCAGAATCCTGATTTATCGAAGAGGTGAGAAAAAGAACACGACCTCTTTGGTGCAAAAAATACGAAATAAAATATGAAGCGAAAGAAAAACGCAGTGGGCCAATTGTTTTTCTTGGACCCATTTATTTTTATCCTTAAAATTGGTGCACCTTAGCGTTGAGATTGCAGCGGCGATTCTGCCGCATTCGAGTTAGCAGGGGATATATACACACATACATACACACAAACACACACACATATATATATGTATGTGTGCATATACACACACACACACACTAGGGAGCAAGCCCCCTGCTCGCTGACGCCTGCCAACCGCCCCCCCCCCCCCCCCCCTTTGCTCGCTGTTTCTTCGTTCCTACCATGTACCTAATGGATTTTAATTAGTTTAACGGCAACATGTTTTGAATATGAGTTTAATGAATATATTTATAAAGGACGTATGTTTGGTTTTTAATAACAAATTAAGAAAATTAGTTGAATAACTCGATAATAAATAAAATCAGAGGGCTGAGATTCCCGGAGATTAAAAATGCCTGAGGTATAGAGCGGTAAAGAGAGAGAGAGAGTCAACCAGAAATAGGATTTTATTAATATAGATAAAAAATATAAATAACATGAATACTGCGATCGATTTACTTGCATTAAATTCATATCTTCGGTCATTTCGAGAAACTTTTAATCTTATTTTCGACCTTCAAGCCTTTATTTAAATGCATATCCACGGAAATTACTGAGGACAATAATACCGGTAACCATGGAAACTTATTATTAAAAAGTTAAGAAATTTACCAAAACTCGAGTATAAATTCAAAACATGAGCGAATTCGAATGTGGCTCGACTGTAAAAATAATAATCCTCATTCATTTTGGCGTGTTTTAGCGCAAATTTCATGTCGATAACTTAATTTTAAGATATTTAAAAAGTAAGAGAATGAAAGCCTTCAAACCAAAAAGATGATTTTTACGTGTTACGTTATGGGAGAAAACATTCATCCTCTAGAGTCGAACCCGTGACCTTTTTCGAAATGTTTTTAATAATAGCGTAAAGATTCATCAGCACTTAAATCCTGAAAAATTTCAGCCTTCTAAGTTAATTTCTAATCGAGTTATTCACGAAATTAGAGCGTTACGCATCATGACCATTACGATTTTATTTTATATATATATAATTTCCGGGTGGTAAATACAAAAGAAATAATTAATGGTTCGCGATGTTTAAATCAAAACCCAGCGCCAGATCACTCCGCGGAGAGGACAATTGAATTAAATAACTGAGGCGTTGCATTTTTCCCATTTGCCAATTCCTGGACTGATTAAAACCCTTCGGGCGTCCTTTCTGCAGAGATATTTCGCGGAATAATAAAAAAAATACGAAATCGGGTGATCTAGGTCAGCGGCTACGTATCACTAATAATTTCTTTAAAAAAATAGTCGCGCAACTAAATTCGTGGCGTTTTTGTTTCAGTTTTTTAAAAAATAATTCCGCACAGTCAGGTGATTGCTAATTCCGAGCGGCGGAGAAGGGTTGGAATGGAGGAAGAATGAAATCAATTTCCTCTGTGGAAACGGTCACATATTTCTCCCTCTTTTTTTTTTTTAATACGTCGAGACGAAAATGTCGATAATTGAGTTTGAGTCTAATTGGAGGGAAAATTTTCCAGGGCTCGGTGTGTAATATTTTTTTTGCAGAAAGGGAAAGAGGAAAGGGTTTTAGGGCACTCTTGATCGTTTGAAGGGTGAGAGAATTCGTTTATGGCTTTTATTTCCTGCACGGAATTCGGCGGAATTTTTTTGCGGAAGATTTTCGAAAAAATGCGGCCTGGCGCACGTTCCTTCGATTGTCGGATTTACTTCAGAATTTGGAATATTTTGCCGTCCTAAATGTTTGATGATCTAAGAGATAAATTTTGTTTATTCTTATCCGAAGATTCCGCGTCGTTTTCGATGTGAAAATGGTCGACCAGTTCATTGAGATTCACGTATAAAATTTTTCACGAAATCGTGAATTTAGGTTTATATAATTGCAGCATCCTGTGATTATCATATTATTTCTTAAAGAAATTTATATTTCGGGAAATTAAACGGCAAAGAGTAGACGTTGATGGTGCATAACAACGGTAAATTACAGATTAATTATTATTTAGGACCAATTGAGTTATTTGAAATGTCTCATGTGCGCATTTCAGTTGCTCATATATGAGTATGACCCGTTTATTTTTAGATTTTATACAATTTGAATCATGAATACATAAAAAGCATTCAGGCATAATTTAAATTCATCCAGTTTCAAGGCGCAAATTTCTATTTATTACAGGACTCTGTCATATCTGAGGAATCGAGTATTGTATGCCTGTGAGAAATCATCTAAATTTCGAAACTTAAATCGTATATTTTTGATTAAAAATTAAATTTATACAGTACAAAGAAGGAAGAATCCTTTCTGAATATAAAAAGTTTTATTAGAATAATATATGTATAATGAACCGAACATTAAAATTAGCATAAATGCTTCCACATAGATAAATTTATCTTGATCATACCTTCGGTTTTTTTTTCTTTTCTACTAAGTTTAGAGATAATTTTATATGCAATAATGCTTTCAAAAAAACTGTTATGATAAGGCAAGAGTATCTTGACATCTTAAGCAAGCGCTGCGAGAGAGCTTGGATTAATAGCGTCAACATTCTTCCCACATGAGAAATTCAGCTTTACCCAGTTGATCAGGAACATTTAAAAGCGCTTCTTTGCATATCCGTGGCAGCTCGAGGTTATTAAACCCCGTCCCACCCACAAAACGGTACTGGAACGAACGTCCAGGACCAGAACAGGCCGCGTCGCCGTGAAATAGCGTCAAATTGTGGCATAATGCGGGGGCAATTCCGACGCAGAAAGGTGACGTTTATCTCGCCGCAGAAGCGGAGGTAAAAACAACGGGTGTTGTATGCATGTAACGTACCTTACAGTTTACGCAGTGTCCACCAGGCGCGGGTGTACCCATAATGAAAGAGCGGAGAGGATGGTTGGAGAAACGGTCGTGTGTTTTATTTTTCTCCGAAAAACTCGCTCGGCGCAACGAAGGGGTGTATTTCTTTTTGAATAGGCGACGTTTTTAAACGCCAGACTCGGCGCGCCAGTTTTAGGTGGTATTAAACCAAAATAAAAAAAATGTATACGCGATGAAAATTTTTTAAAGAGGGAGGGGGGAGGGGGGTTTAGGGATTTTGGAGCCACAATCCTTCTCCCTCTTCTTGCCCTCAATTTAGCCGCTCTCCTCTTCTCCTTCCATTTTTCCCTCTCTCTTTCTCTCGCTCAATTGATGCTACCAAGGGATAATGGGACTCCGCAATTGCAACGTCCTTGTTAACTAGACACGACACGCCCACCGGATAAAAAAAAGAGAAACGTATATTTTTCTGCTTCTACAACGAGAATCTCCCCGGGCTTATTTTATGTCTCTCCCACACTCGCGCGCGCGCACACACATACACGCGGTCGAATGCACAAGCTAAACACCCGGAAACGACACGAACCATCGTCCAACCACACGTGGGATATACATCCCGGAGTCGAGCCTCTCTGGAATTTCTCCCCTTTCTCTTCCTTCCGTCTAATACTGACGTAAATTACTCGCCGTAACTACATTTCCATCCGAACAAAAAGAATCCACTATTTATTTTTATTTTAAATTTAATTCGGACACGCCCATGCCTCCCCCCTTAACCCCGTGAGGTCAAGTTAAAACCAATTCCTCGCGACGCTACCTCTTAATACGGGCGAGAAAAATAACCCGGTCGAGGCGCCATTTTTAATTCATTCCGCGGCACCGTGTTATATATTTATTCTAGTTTGTTTATTTTTTTGGAAGTTTTCTTTTTTTTCTGCTCGCGTGTATTTTTTTTTTTTTAACTGGCGGATTAAACTGGTTTCGGAATCGTGTTTTTTTCATCCTGGTCCCCGTCCCTTTCAGTTTATTTTTTTCCCCTTAAGGGAACGAGTTGTTGCTCTTTTCTCTCTTCCCCCTCCCGCAGATTTTTCCATCTCCCCTCCCCCCTTCCCCCCTCTTTCCTTCCTACGCGAAATGACCGTAGGCGTGTAGGCAGAAAAAAGCCGAGCGTGAAACTGTGTCGGGACCCCTCTCAGCCAATCTCTCAAGTCTATTTTCTGAAGCCTCGCTCTCTCTCTCTCTCTTCTTTTTATTTTAGTAAAAAGCATTTTCATTATTCCCGCCCCCTTCCCATCTCGTCCACGAAATTCACTCCAGATTACATTCTACGCAACGCACTCGTCTCCATTTTAAAACTGTGTATCTCTCTTTTTTCCTCTCACTGTGTTCAATAAAAATGTATTGGCATTTTAGATGAACGTTTGTAAAATACTTGACAATTGGGTTTAGGTGTGGCTAAAAAAGTCCTCGACTTAGCTCAAATGATGACATTTATCTGTATGTCTCTCTATCTCCTCTCACTTTATCTGCCTCCCATTTTTCTGCTCTTTTTTCCTTATCGGTTTTTACTTTTCTCGTTTCCTCTTTTTATTCACGTGTCATTTTGTTTCTTCCCAATCTGATGCTTTCTGTCTCTCTTGACTTCTTCCTAGGTCGAAAATATCGCGGTAGCGGTTTGATGTTTTATTTTTATTTTTATCATCTTCCATCTTTTTCACACTTATTTTGCTGCCATCCTTTTACTAATCAAGAATAAGCGGTTAAGTATCAGAAATTGGGAAATGAAGTAATTTTCTTAGGTGTCTCCAATAGTTCACGAAACAGTGGGCCAGTGGCGGGCAACTTTTCTGCACTCATCACGAGCCACTTTCTGCCTCTTCGCGTGCAACATCCACTCGAAAGTAGAGTTGGAGAAAAAGTAAAGGTTTTAGTTTGTGGGCCATTACTAACGGGTTAATATGTATTATGGGAATATTGGGATAATGACTAAATATATTTGTTTTGATATCTTTCCATTTTTTTTACGTCTTAACCGTTTAAATACATGTCGGGCGAGATGTGGCTCGCGGGCCATAGTTTTGGCATCCCCTAGTTATACATATATAAAATATATATGCCATGAAATGGGTAACGGGCCACGTGAAGTAAGTTCCACGGGTCACATTAGACCCACAGAACACACTATTGGAGCCTCTGCGGTAGACATATCAGGGTTATAAAAATACAGATGCGCATTTCGGCTTCAGTGGATATTCATCGTAATTAGATTACTTAAAAAAATTGAATTTATTTTCAGCCGTATGACGAGCTCGATGAATTCTTTTTCATTGGTACGTCCATTTTTTTCTGTATCATATTACTTTCGATATTTTTATCCCATTCTGCTCATCATCCGAAAATTATACATACTGTGCTTTTGTATCATCGCTCTTCTTATTTTTGGCGCTTCATCTTTATAACTTAATGTCTCAGTAGCGTCAGCATAAATATATATCTCGGGATTTTTCAAATCTTTTCATGCATCATGTAAAGACGGTTAACCGGGCGATTCGTTATTTTCCATACGTCGTCATCAGTACATGGCGCTGGAATGCGCCTGTTCCTTCATGTTTAAATTCTGTAAATCTGTTAATCCATAAATCAAAGGATAAACGCTTCATTTATTTTACGATATCGGTATTACGTCATTTGTTTTATTACAGGCGTGAAAATAAGTTTGGTGAATTTTTTGGTTGAAAAGTGTTTTGCTTTGATGCACAGATGTGGTCTCGTGAGATGAATTATATTTTATTAAAATGTTTGAATAAATTATACACATTTCGTATACACATTATGAACTCATTCATTTCAGGGCATAACACGATTGACGAATAGATACTTTTTTCATTTAATTACGGGCTTTTTATTTGTGAAATAATTATTACGTTGATTTATAAAAGTACATACCTTAATTATCACATATTTGATTTTTAATCCTTTACCCTTTACCTAACATATGAAGTTAAATCAATTAATGCTGTAAAAATGGTACAGTCAGATGCCATAAATGCATGGAATATTCTCCACCAATTTTCCCGAAGTGCAGTTTGTGAGAAATTTTGATTTGTGCCGGTATAAACGGCGATTTGATTTCAAATCGAGGAAATAAATGAATGAAATGGATTGTTGGTTCGGTGTTATGCATCGCTGTTTATTTCATAAATTCCCCGTAGAAGGAACTTGAGATGCTGAATTTAATAATCAGATGTTTTGTTTGCATTGTCATGGTTATTTGAATTACGGTTGATTTCAATTTTAAAATCGACAAGAGAATAAATGTGGCGTTTATATTCAGCTTTTATTCTTAAGTAATTGATACACGTCGTTCGATAAAGAACCAAACGATTACACAAAATAATTAAAAACCACGTCGACAAAAAACCGCCGCCGGTAAATTATAACGTTTTAAATTTCCAATTATGTATCAAATTGAGTTCGAATTTTGTCATTTCCCAAATATTTGCCGACTAAATATAAACGTAACTCTCACAAAAGGTTCATCTGAATTACATAAATCCATTTACGTTAAAATGGCCTAGCCCAGTGGTTCACATTTTTATATGCGTGGAACCATTTTCAAAGATAAGCAGAAATTCGCTATACCCTCACATTGAGACAAGGCTTCATATTGCTGGACACAGTTATTAAAACGTTTTGTTTCAGTCGTTGGTTGGCATTATGTAGTCTTGGATTTATTAGAGGAAAATTATCGGCTTATAAGCATAGCTTATGACTTATTTATTTAATGACATTTATTACTGCACCCCTAAGAGTAAATTGCTGCACGCCAGCGTGCTACAGCACCCTGATTTAGCTGGTAAAATCACGAGTAGTATCGAATTCATGAGTTTTCTCAAATCCGGTGCTTACTGATGATTAATAACCTGATTGGAGAAATTATGTACTTTTATTCAAGAAAATGCACTTAGAAAAGTGCTTGTCTCAGGTATCTCCATTAGGCAAAACAAGATTATAAGGAAGCAGATGCGCATTTCGGCAACGAAGCTACCATCTTCAGTGGTTAATCACAGAAAGTAGATTGAAATGGATTCTCGTATATCGTATTTTCGGAAAATTACCACTGAAGACTCTTGCTTTGTTGCCAAAATGCGCATAGGTTTTTTATAGTCTTGTGGCTATTGGACTTTTTATTAAAACTCGTTCGTGAAGTTTAAAGTCCATAAGACGAGCTAGATTATTCTCTGCCGAAAATGTACCGTTAGGCTCTAAATGGATGAAATTATTTTTGAGTCTTTTTATGTTGTGTTGTTTGTCTTGCAGTAGCTTAATCAATAGCGAATTTTCTTGCTAAGGTAGCGTTTGTCAATGGATTACTGGCGTTATTTTCGAGCAAAATAATTTTCATTCGAACATATATTACGGGATAGATTTGTTCTTTCGACAAATCATACGCTTTCTCATCAATATGTATTCTCCGAATCTGGACTGAAAGCTTCTTGGTCTCTTTTGCTTCACTTTTCTCGAAGCGATTCTTACTTACATTTTACGCGATCTATTGTCTTTTCTCGTAATCTTCTCCAGTTCCTATCGCTTTTCGTTAGGATAATATCCCTCGTTCGCAATCTTCCGCCGTGCCTTTCATCCAATCCCGCTCATCCTACCCTTCCCAAAAACTTCAATTATCTTTGACCGATGACTTCTCCCAATTTGATGATTTTCTTTCTTCCGTTCCTAGAATCTTCTCCCACCGCCTCAAGAGCCTCCGCCTCCTTGTCACATCCTTTGTGTTTCATCACGCGCTCTTTGACTCCATACAGTCAACAACCAGAGGGAATCTTTTCATTTCGTCTCATTCCTTTTGAAGGTTTATTAGCCTCTCATTTCGTATATCCTTAGTCCTGCCGCTTTATTTCAAAACTTTTGATGGCATCACAGAAAAATTCGCCTTGAGGAAAATCAGGACTTTGATGGTTCAACAACCTTAAAAACACACGCACAGACACGCGCGCCCACACACACAAACACGCACACAGTATTCACTGATTAATGGCCGTAATTTTCACTCCAATTTTCTGTTTGAAAATACGTTTCCGAATAACGCAGTGTGGATGTGGGCATTTAAATCGAAAGTGCTATGAATGGCTAATAAGACATTTTTCAGCTATTTTAATGCCTGAAATTTTGTTTTCTTAGGATTGAAGCATGCTTTTGTTTACCGATTAACTGTAGTAAATAGATTATTTAAAATATACGCAATCAAGGAGAAAAGCGGAAGAGAATACCGTATAAAAGCGCAAAATATAATGAGAAAATGAAAAAAATCGTATTCATTCTCTATAACAAGCCGGAAGCCAGAGATCTAAAGATGTACACAAATGGTTCTGTTTAACATTTCCTGCGTCCTCCTCGATCCTTTTGTCTACCGTTTCCTTAACAAAGGACTTTCTGTTACCGACCGTGTTCCATCTGACGATTCCTTGACGTTTTATCCAAAAGTGTTTGTCCCACTCTCTCCATCAAGTTTTAGATATCCACTCTCTTTTGTCTTTCTCTTGCTATTTTTTTATCGGGATTAAATTTCCGGATAATTCTTCTAATTTCTTCGCCATCCTGTTTGGTTCCTTCCCTTTGAACTCTGTAGCAGCGTCGTCTCGAGTAGGAATGTTTCTTTTCTTCCTATCTTTGTCCCTCCCGCTCTTTCTCTTTCTCGTTGATTCCTTCAATCTTTTCTTCCCTTTCTGCCCTCATTCCATCCTCCTTCCTTCTAATTTTTTTACTGTTTCCACTTGACTTGTCTCACTTGTAATCTTTGTTCCTTTCCGCCAGTATCTTCATTCCGCCTCTCTCTCTCTATTGCAATTTTTATAGTAAACCCGTCTTTCACTTTTCGCGCGCTTCCATTTTCCATTTTCGTTTGCAATATCGAGTAATTTGATAGAATTCCTCACTAAAGAGTAAAAGTTACTCTAAAAACGCTGCAATGAGCGTTTCAATCCACGTGAAAATAGTCAATAAATAAAAAAATCGATCTCGCTTTAAAAGTGACGCAATCTTTAACACAAGGTAAACGAGCGGTATTTTTATTTCGTGTATATTCGTAGAATATATATATCATTTGTAGAAGTAGTGTATGCTGCTACGGCTGCCATTAGAAGAATGTAATGTTAGAATTTTGCATAACGGCTGAGAAAATTTTACGAATTTACGTTCTGATCGTGACTTCGTGTCATCGAAAGCGAGTCGAAATTTGCACAAGAATTTTCACCATGTAATAAGAAAAAACATAAATACTTGTTAAATGGAATCGTGCGTCACAGAGACGTAAATAGCCTCTCAACTCCGTAATGAGTATGGTTGAAATATTTGACGGGCTCACCATAATTTTTAAAATTACACTATAAATAATAATGCGAAGGCAAATGTATTAACTGAAGTTTTACTGTATATGTCACACAAATGGAAGTTGTTTATCAAGAACAAAACTATAAGATAATTAAATAAATTAACAGGTAAATAATTAATTCACATTTTAAAGTTAAGTATTGACCACGGGGTGGAAGGGGGAGGGTGGTGGCGGAGGACGTGAATGCGGGTCAGTCCTCCAGGTACTTCCATATTGTATCCGA
This sequence comes from Uropetala carovei, assembly GCA_036926305.1. Classification (NCBI taxonomy): domain Eukaryota; kingdom Metazoa; phylum Arthropoda; class Insecta; order Odonata; family Petaluridae; genus Uropetala; species Uropetala carovei. The sequence continues at coordinate 1,234,627 of JAXCHB010000212.1, forward strand.
GAATATAATCTGGTTAGGTCGTATCTTGTATGGTTTTAATTGCTTTAAATATCCTTGCGCCCTGCGGTATAGGCAGGACTATTCACTCTCGACCCCCTCTAAGAATGAAAATTTTGTGACTCTACAAAATAGTGTAATTTTCTTCTTTACGAAATGACACGGAATTACTGCATCCTTCAAAGTGTATTTTTAGCGAGAGTAATCTTGGCCGCCTAACTGCGTCCATTAGATTTTTAAATCGGTGTTTTGATTTTGAAAATTAAAGGAGTGAACACGGCTCGAGTTTTGATATTTTTTTACTCTATCCAGAGTTCTCAAACTATATGCATCTGCAACTTCCTCTTAAGGCAGCCAATCTTTTCGCGACCCCATTAACCCCATCCATCTACCAATATAATATGTGACTTGAATATTTAGAGGTAAATCAGGATTTATGTTTGTGTTAGCAATTCAGTAAAGTTATGCAATTAAATAAAAAATAAGAAAATAAAATATTTAAACTTTTATGCATAAACTGTTTCGTCTTCGCGACCTAAAGTTGGGGAACCGAATCATATTAACGCATGCTTTAATGCATCATCATTTTTGGTTAAGCTCGCAAGCGCGCTGTTTCGTTTCACATAAAATTTAATCAATGCTGAAACACTATTTTGTCCTAAAGAGTATATTTGCGGTTTTATGTAAGTGCGATGATACAACCGACGTCGCTCCACTGGATTTAAAAAAAAAATTATGTCCACCATTAAGTTGCAGTAATTATTTGTTCCTGTCATTACACCATATTGAATCCTTTCCACAGAAAATAATACCTGAAAATTCATCGATGTTCGCCAACACTTCTTTTTTGCTCACAGTCCCCGATCTGAACCTCCGCAACGTTAAAAGTTGTAAATAGAAAATTTCAGGTGGAAGACTACATCTGTAGTATCGCTTACTCCAACATGCACCCCTGGTTTTATAAATTGAAAAAATCATACGTCTTACTGAAGTCGAGGAGTTACATCATTACTCGTATTTATGTCAACCAAGAGCTCAGGAAGCTCATTTTTACGGAAAGGTGGTACTGTGTTTTCTCCTTTCTGCTATCCATTCGCGAGCTTCTTTTCATCGCGACGCTAATGATGCGACAGTTCTAAAGCAGGTGTACGGAACGCACGACTGTCTCATGCTTTCGTACACTATCTTTTTGGACGTATCCGATATCAATTTAAAGAATCTAGAGATATGGACCTGACACAGTTTGGTATATTATCTTTGTTTTATACAAACCGTAGACATTTTATAGTTCTCTTTCTTGCATTTGGCAGTAATTACTACCATGTCACATCAATGTGATTGCGCCAAAGTATGCGATGCATCTTGACGTTTTAGAAACCGATGACATAGTGCTTCTGATCCTGTCAAAAATATAAATAAAGGCGACGCCCGAGATTCCATCGTTCTACTAACTCGAGAATTCGACCGTTATACATTATAACCTAAACTCGACTTTCGACCGGTCAAAACTCGCTTATTCGACCGAGCCGATAATTTTCTATGATTCCGTTCGAAGAAACAATCAAATTTTCCATGAAACGAAAAGGAATATTTATAGGATTTACTCATAAAAGCATCTACTGATGAATTTACAGTGAGACTACTTCTCTTTGGGTTAAGTCCTTCAGTTAACTTCCACATCTTTATCTGCTAGCAGACCAATAACATATCTCTATAGAGTCTCTGCTTATTAGATTTCTTTTGATGTCAGAGCATATTTTTTGTTTACAAACAGAAGGATTAATGAAATCTTTGGGAAGTACCTTTTGCATTCAATTATAGGTTTGGAGTCGCATAGTCTCTCTCTCTCTCTCAGTCTATTTCTTAAAAGAACTTTTGTGAGTTTCATTTCTTCAAATTTATTTTAAAAATAAATTGAAACGAAATTTACGGAAAGAAAGCTTGTTTCAAAAGTTATTTCGAGCAGAAGAGAAATTCATGATAGTTCATTTTCATCGTTTTTCTGATTCAGGATCTCTGGTTTTCCCTTATTAGGTACTTTTTCTAAGAAAAAATATATTATTGGAGTTGAAGGGTCGAAATTACGTATTTTATCAATTCCCGTTGCCAACAGCCTCTCTTCTTCCAACAAAAATTTTACAACTTCACAATTAATAAACCAAGCCTCGTAATCACAGTTGAAAAATATTTCAGGTACGAATATATTTTTATATGAATCATTTTTCCTTAGTCTTATTACTTTGTGCTTTTTAATATTGTTTTCTTAGCGCGTTAGTAATGTTATTTTAACTTTATGTAATACGAGATGGAAATCAGTAATTTTTTTCCGAGATGCTGGAACGCATCTCCCAATAATAACATGTACTTTTATGGGAAAACGACGCTCGACATTCGACTGTTGGAAATTCTACCGCGTTTTCAGGAACGCATCGCTGTCGAATCTCGGGGGTCGCCTGTACTGTAAATAAAATAGAAATTCCCGTATATAGTATGCGTATGTGTTTTAGCAGGCTGCCAGGATGACCGCAGAGATGAAGGATGGATATCTAACTCATTAGTCGCAAAATTCAGTCGAAAAGGATTAAAAGAAACAATTTCAGGGATTTTATTTTGCGATTTTAAAATACATTTACGTACGTACGTTGTATACGTATATGCTATTAGCGTTCAAATTTCATTACTCCTTTTACTAAAATTATCGGTAGTGTTCTCCGTATATGTTTATGTGTTTTAATGAAAAATATTTGTCTTATATTCATGATATTAAAAATAAATTTCTTGTAATTTATTCATCTTAGTGCTCGGTTGTTTGGTTTTGTGAATAATTATACTCTTGCATGAAAGCATCACAAAAGCGCGTCCCTTATGCGACGGTTTACTGCTGTATAAGTACGCGGATATTTTTCTGCGATCCAAGCTTGTTTCTCGCTTTATCGATGTAAAAGACTTTAATCTGCAAGACTAAGGCGATAAGCGAGGAAAACATTAACTGGGATTCGTCTCACGTAGAACCTCGGGGAGATTTTGTTACGTGTTAACGACGTTTAGCCGGGGGACGCGGTTAATCGGAGTAATTTGAGAAGAGGTTTAGTTTCTAGATACTCTGACGGTGGGGTACCGTGACGAGTTTTATTTCTTAACTCCTATATCTGGATTTCATTCAATTATAACGGCAGAAATCTAGGATGCATACATTGTTTGCGCAATACTTTAAAAAAAATATGAATACCCTTTGGGTAATCATTTCAATGAAGCTTTCGTAAAAAAACAAAACATCGCAATGTCTTTTTTTTAAAGGGAGCCGTTTAAATGTAAAATTTTCCTTCTTCATTTCCTTCATTTCCTCAGATATAATGTTATCTCATTTTATACAACAAAAAATAATGGTAGAATAGAAAAAGACTGTCGTGAAAGCGCATAATAATTAACAGCGTTACATTTTTCTATAACAGCTTCTTACACTTTATCTTCCGTATCGTTTTCGTGGGAATTGGTATTTTTTTTACGTAGAATAGGACATTCCCCATTGAGAGGTGCTATAAGCTCCCGTATCTAGCGTATAGATGAAAATGAAGAGCTCAATAACTTTTCGAGTTATCGCCATGTCATTCTCATACTTTGAAACATTGATCCTTTCGCTCAGGGCGACTGTTATAATTATTCCTTTGATCGTTAATGACATGATCGGTATCTTCAAAGGCGTAGCTGTTTCTGTTCTCTTATTATATCGGAAGCGAGGTAATTTGGTCATTTCGCTTCAAGAAATCTTCCAGACTGTTTATAACTCCCCGATGGAATATCCTTATTAGATTCCTTTGCGCGGGTCGATTTAATGACTTTTGAATTGCCTGGTAAATTGAACCAATCTGTCTTTTTTTCGTACTTTATTAACGGATTCGGCGTTCTTCTTATCACGATACTTGAGTAGTTACCAAGTCTAATTTTCTTCAAATTCGAGGGATGAACTTTATTGCTGGAATACATTCTTTTTTTCTATCGATGTTTCATTATCATACATGGATATGCACACATACAAACACACATATGTGCGTGTATGCATATAAATATATAAATAGAGAGACAGGCAGTGATATAGCATCGTTTTTATATTAGTATATTTGTGCGCACGCGTGTATTCACACACACACATATACGTATGTATGTCTATATATGTGTGTATTTTTTTCTCGTTATTCCGTAAAACTTGAGACTTATTTTACTTTCTGTCCGCGTGACCCACAACTCTTAGAGTTATCTTGTGAATATATTTTCCGAAATACCATTTCCGAAGTCGGGCATTATTTATCCAATTATTTTTCTACATCTCTTTTTTTATTTACTTCTCCATTCCTTTACCTTCCCCTTTTTTAACTCCGTCTTCTCTAGAAATTTCTCCGCCAAATCCATACATCTCTTTTGCTCGTTGTATCCTGGACGCAAACGGGAGATGATATAAAGAGAAGAGATGATGAAAGAGGAAAAGCGGGGAGAGAGAGAGTGGAATGAGAGGGACGGAGAGAAAGCTGCTGGGAGGAGGGCCGTTTTCCCTCCCTCAAAGTCAGACCCTGCAGCAGGAGCCACCGCGGGTAGACATTCAAATTCAATTACCCATAACGAACACTGGCTGAACACTGCGGAGTCGGAGAAAGGGAGGAAAGGGGTGAGGGGGTAGGGTTGGGAGAGAGAGAGAGGGAGGAGGAGATGTAGCTGAGGGAGGAGAGAGGTTGTCGGGAGGGGGGGAGGGAGGATGGCAAGGGAATAACCGGAGGTTCGGCAGATCGCGAGAAAGGGTATAGGAAAAAAACAGTGGGAGGGTAAGCTTTATAAGGGGTAAGGTGGGGGGAGGGGGGGGGGAAGGGTCGGAATGGTGACTGTAAAGGAGTGGTGTTATGGAAGGGAGGGGGTAACGGGAATTGGTATGTGGAGGGAAGTGTTAGGTGCGGAAGTGGTGGGTTTGAAATGGTTTTTATCCAATCCTTCCCGAGTGAAAAAGGGGTTGGGTGAATGGGAGTCGGTTATGGAGGTGGATGGGATCTGTAGAATAAGAATCCGGGATGGTTACTTCTTCTTCTTCTCTTCCTCCTGGAAACCTTGTTCGTTTATGGCTAATTCCTTTTCAGTGCATAGGTCTCTCGAAACGTTCCTTAAGGGAAAAAAAACGAGAAAAGAATAAAGGAACATCTGTTTTTTTTTATTTTTTAGGTCCGGACTGTTCATTCTCTATGTAAGTATATCCCTCTCTTTTTCTGTCGTTCTTTCGGCCGTTCCGATTTAATCTCTTTCAATTTCTTCCTTGTTCCGTTTTTTTATTTCCTGACCATTCGTGTCATTCCGTTCCATTTTTTCAGTCCCTTGCCATTTTTTCGTCTCATTCAATTTTTTTTAAATTTCTTTCCAATATTTTCGTCCCGTACGAATATTTTCGTTCCCTTCAATTTTTTTCATCCCGCTCCATTTTTTTCGTCTCCTTACATTTTTTCATTCTGTTTCATCTTTTCATCCTGTTCCATTTTTCTGACACGCTCCATTTTTTAAGTCCTTTCCAATGTTTTCGTTCCGTTCCAATATTTTCGTTCCGTTGCAAGTTTTTCGTTCCGTTCCAATTTTTCCATTCCGTTCCACTTTTTATTTCCGTTTTTTTTTATTCGTTCCGTTCCATTTTTTAATTCCTTTCCAATATTTTGGTTAGGTTAATATATTTTCTTTCCCTTCCGTTTTTTAATTCCTTTCCAATATTTTCCTACCGTACCAATTTTTTCGTTCCGTTCTAAGTTCTTAGTTCCGTTCCATTTTTAAAATTCCTTTTCAATGTTTTCGTTACGTAAAATATTTTCGTTTCGTTCCATTTTTTAATTCCTTTCCAATGTTTTGGTTACGTTAAAATATTTTCTTTCGGTTCTATTTTTTCACCCCGCTGCATTTAAAGAATCGTGGAAACGTTTCATTTCTCGGTTCTAGACACTTTTTATTCTCATCCCGACTTCTTATCTTCCCTTTCTTTCCCGTTCTGTAATGGAGAACGAGTCTGGTGACGTCTGCAGGTCCGAAAATTAGGTTATCTTTTGTGGTCGGCTGGGAAATTTTCCCCAGGACCGCAGATTCCGCACTTTGTTTTGAAGGTGAGTTTCTTTGATGTCTCGAGGGAAAAGATGCCTTTTGTGTGCGGCGGGACGATTTTGTTTGAAATTCTCCGTCGGCGTTTGCTTTACTGCTGGTTTATTATTGAAAATGTTTGGTTTGGGCTTCTGTGGACGTTCGTGTTTTGCTAAATCTGACCTGTATACAAAGGAGGAAAAGAACGACTTCTCGCCGTGAGTTGGATTATTATTTTTTTAACTAAGTCTTGCGTATGCGATGATAAATTAATTTCAGTTGTTATACTGTATGCGTGACTTACTTAGTTCAACATTTCGTTGGATGTCCGTTTCGAATCCTTCTGAAATTACGTATTTTACTTCATCTTATTGTTTTTGCCTGATAGTTAAAATATTGAAGCATTCGTGTATGATGGAATACTTAATGTTTTCATTGAAATCATCCGAAATCTGTAAATACTTCTACGAAAAATGATTATATAATTATAGATTTGTACCTGCAAAGGAATGTGAGAGGTGTGCGTAATTTAAAAATTAAGCACATCTCCTATGCATGAAAAAATTACACGAATAGATAAAATACATGCGTAAATTCAGAAAAATAATAAGCCGTGTGAGAAAGCACTATGCAAACAATAGTAATTTTCATTGGTTGTCAGTTGACGTTTGATGAGGAAATATTCAGTGAAGATTTGTCGTTAACATTCATCGCAACAAACATAACTTTTTTAATATTCTGGTGCACACTTTCTTTTGCGTCTTATGAATCAAGTACATGGTCTCTTTTAAATATGATCGTTATAAAATTAATGTCATATATACCCTTTAACGACTATGTGAGAAAAAGCTAATATTAATGAAATAATTGCTGTTCAGTTTAATCAATAAAGGAATAGGCTTTGTGTACAAAGATTAATGGAGATTTTCGTAATTTTTCGTTTTTACTATCTCCATACGAAGTAATAGGAAAGTATTGTGATCACGAAAAAATCGACATCGAAATTTCAACGGAAATACACGTTTTGAGGTCCCTAGAACACGTTTAGACTATTTTCGGAATGATGTCTGTGTGTGTGCGTGTGCGTATGTGTGTGTATGTGATTGTGGGCGCTCTAACTCAAAAAGTACTTGTCATATTAACACCAAATTTCATATATAACACTTTAGCACGAGTAAAAAGAACTGAGTAGTTTTTGGACAACAACAGTTAACCGAAAGTCGAGGTTTATTAGAAATCCGAATCGGTTTTTGCGATATTTCTGTTAAAACTTCATTATTCTATATACAATTCTATACAAAGGTTATAGAGATGCTAATTTCCTACAACCTTTATTTGAAACAATTTTCCATGGTAGTTATTGTTTAGGAATTATTTATAAGTAATCGGTTTTTTCGGTTTCCGTCAAATATCTACTTAAAAACAACATTATTGGTAATCTTCGTGAGGACCGAAGTTGTAGAGAATAATATTTCTTCCAGGTTTTGTTTGAAACAAATTTTCGTAGATCCATCCATATTCGGAGATATTCAACTTTTTCGTAATTTCCAGTTTACAGCGCCACCACCATGTAACGGTGAATTCTTAAACATATTCAAAATATAATTTAAGGCAATAAGGACGATGTATTCCTTTACCATACGAAATGATAATTTTGCCTCATAATGCTATTCATAATAATTTAAATATCTATACCCCAAATATGGAGAAAGTCGTGTTGGCCGCCACAGATTTTTTTCTGAGGGAACTCGGTATATTTGACCAAAAAGTTATCCTACATTGTTTACTTACACGTGACGGCGGTTGCTTAAATAATCTGAATTTTGAATGGATTTTATTATAATATAGGTTTGGGAAGGAAATATGGGTCTTACGCAAAAGCTAGTTATTCGCATTGTGACCCGTATCATCGCGCTTATATCTTAAAAATAAAACTTGACCTTAAAAATGTCTGTAATGTTGTGGCGACAGAGCAATGTATTGTAAAAAATACAACAATACGGGAGAATTTTTCAACACTCGGCATAAAAAACAAAATAATGCCCCGATATTTCTGTCACATTTGAAAATGGAAGTACCTATAGAAATAATGGAATAATAATACATTTATTTAATAAACGAAGTAAACGATATTTGAAGCAAATCACGAAAAAAAAATCATCAGCCGGTAAGCATGTATACCGTGTATATTTTTCTTAAAACTTATAAACAGATAAATAAATAACAACAAACATGTTTATTCTTCCACGGTCGCTCGTTGAATTTTAAAATACGGACGAAAATGATTTAGTGCATCGATTTAGTCTCTCCTTTATCACGAATTTACGTAGCACTGTTTTTTTCGCGTACGTTAAAGTGTACGGGCCGCTAATTAAAATTTTCAAATTCCTTTTAAATGAATTAAGGGCAGTTGCGCGGAATAAAAACCTATTTATATTTAGTCCAACAGTGAAGAAATGACCGGAAATAGCATCAGAATACGCGTCGATAGGAAGCGTTTGCGCGAGCTCGCTTTTTGGATGTTTTCGTGCGTCGATAATTCCAAACATATACTTCGGAAGGATGTGGCAAACTCGAGGAATTTTTCCTGTGCGAAAAGTTCCCAAGGCCACACCCACACCGGCAGAGTTGCAAAACTGCTCGCTACATCCCATGCGGAATTCTCAAACAAAAAATAAATCGCTCCGAAAATCGGAGTTTTTGAAGAAAAAACGTGCTGGCGCGGATATATTTACGTAACTAGGTTATGACGTATTTTCCGACGAACTTACGGCATTTCGACTGGGCTGTCATATAATTTTTTAAATCTCCGAGTGACGTAAGTAAATAAAAAAAATCACGCGAATAGCAACGAAGGTTCCGTGCCCTTTATCGGATTTAATTATTTATTATGTTTTTCCCCCGAAAAAATGCGATATTTTGCTTTATTTTAATGGCGGCTCACACGTGACACCGGCAGAAAAAAGCGGGTGAAAACACCCGACGCCTGCACGGAAAAGGCGTATATCCATTTCACAGGCGAAATATTCTGTACGAGCGCTTAACAGAAAAGAGCGGCTGAATTATCCCGACACAGCAGTTTGAGCGAATGAGAACGATCCCAAAAGTGTTGGAGGCAGAAAACGTGTGGCGGGTTTCGTCAAGCGAGCATCCACGCCTGGGTGATTTACCCAGAGGTCCCTATTATATGAGAGGCTGAATTAGATTGATTTCCCATCATCATCCCCATGCGCGCCTTGGTTTTGAAAGAGTGGGCGACTGCTGCATTGCTCAGCGGTGGGATTGGTTTGGATTTTTTTTTAATGTTTTTTTTCCATTTTGTTTTTTCAATTAAAAATTTCCACCTTTCCGTTCCTCCATCTCTGTCACCTTTCTCTCTCTCTCTCTCCCTCCCTATGTTTGTCATTCTCTCTCTCTCCCTTTCTCTCTCCAAACGTGTGCAAAAATTAGCGGAAGAAAGTAGTTCCAATTTTGTGTGTGTGTGTATGTTCGTTTGGAGGGAATAAATAGGTTCCAATTCCATCTCACGTTCTTTTTATTTCCCTCTCCGTTTTTTCTTTACCCTTTTTCCCAATCTACCCACTCTCCGTCATTCCATCTTTGCTGCCAGAACACACCCCTTGCTTGGACTAAGTCGTACGGAGGTTTTAAATTGGTGCAAAGTTAGGGAAAATATCTCGTCGAGGCTAATTTAAAAAGAAAAAAAAATCTTCCGGTAGGACCGACTGAGGGCAAAAAAAAAATATTTAAAAATTATAGAAGGTTCTGCGTCCCTTCCTTTTTTTAATCGCGCTTCTACGAGGAGATATTCGAGGGAATACAGGTACGCAATGTTCCCGTCGTATAGGTCGGAGGAAATTTTGGCGTCGTTTTTGACTGCCGAAAACTACGCGAGATATGCATCTTCCCTGTTAAAGAATTTATCTCCTAATAAATGTCTCTCTCTCTCTATAAATATTTGTGTATCTCTATCTACGTTTGTGTATATGTACATATTTAGGCGCATATGTTGGTATGTCAGCGTGTATATTCACAAATAATTTTTGAGACTTCTCATTTCGTGTTTATGTGCATGAATATGTAAATTTATATCTTCGTTGGGCTTCGTCTCTCCTGCTTTCTATCGGCATATACATTTTCTAATGTTCTTCTGCCTCTCTAGAACAGAACTTTTATACGGCATTTTATTTGTTGCTAAGCTTTGCACACCTGTCCGTACCACTGTTTTATTCTCTAATTGTTTTTCTTTATACCCAAGTTATCCTTTATTTAATCGTGTGTTTTCTACAGCACGGCTTTCGCTGTATTATCATACGTATATGCTAGCTATACGTGCATACATTGTACTGATTTTCAAACATGCTAACCTTTTTGCTGTAATAAGTTTGTATTACTTTGAAATTTTCTCTAAAATGTTTACTACCTACATACATTCTAACTTAATTCACTAGTTGCTATTCCGATATTTATCTTCCTTATCTGATTTTTCTTATCATGTCTTTCGGTTACGTACATATTCCTGGTTTCGGTATTCAATCAATCACATTGTACATTTCTGTTGTCCTACAGTAGCGCTAATCTAACAATATCTACCGTTCTCTCTCTCTATTTTAACGTTCTGGGAAAGTAATTGCCTTCCTCCCCAACTCCCTCTGTCTTATTCAAACAGAAATCAAGGTTAAAATTGATACCAGCCTTTCCACTTTCTCCCCCTCTCATTATCTTTCTCTCCCCTACGTAAGGGTTCAACACCCAATTTCTCTCCATCCCAAATCCCTCAGACCGTTCTTAGCGTCCGGAGATCTCTCTTCCTAAAACCCGAAGTGAGGTCTGCCGTTTCCAATGCCTTTGCCGAACTATTCAGCTTCACCTCTCTCTTAATAAACGATCGATAATTTCCGTCAGATCATAAAGGCATCACCGTACGGTTCAAAAATTTTTTTGTCAAATCCATTCCGTTAACCTTAACATAGTGGAGAGAGTGCGTGATTCGGAGGGTTAGTCCTTTCACCGTGCGCGCCACTCCGTGCGAGTTTGGGCTTTTTGGGGGAATATGTGGCGTTTATGATGTATCTTTCATCAATCATGATCACGGGTCTGTCCCTGTTGACCGTTCCACGGATGTCGGAGTGTGCCTCATTAAGTTCGAATAAGCCCTCGGTCAACCGAAGAGATTCGACGTTTTGAGACGGGCGTGATCTAGTGGCTTAGCCGTTGGCGTTTTGGTCACCGACAAATATTTTCTCGTACTCAACGTTGAGAGAGCCGAGCTGCCGTCTAGCGGAGGCCGTAAGGTTGGTGCCAATTAACGCGTTTCGAGCTGATATGCTGCGATTATAGTGTGCATGGATGAATCTCTCTCTCTCCGTGTCATAGGTGAAATGTTCTGTCTCTGGGGCGTAGTACAGGGCCAAATGTCACTGCGTTCACGTGAACTTTGGCCGTCTATGTTGAAATGGATCTTTCGCGGAGTCGGAATTATCTGAAGTGTTTTGTATTTTTTCTCGAGAAATTTTCGTTTGCCTTCTGAAATTATTGTATTTTTGTATTTTTTCTCGAGAAATTTTAATTTGTCTTCTAAAATTTCTTCGAAGATTTGATTCGATAATGAATGTTATAATAAATGAACCTGTTTCAAAATTATTCCCAAATGTCCAGTTTGCACCTGTGTCTGAATACAATTTTTATAATCATAAAATCCCCGGAATTTAGCTGAACTTTGTGGAAATTGATACTCATATTAACGAAGAAAATAATAAAAAATAATAATGTGGAATTTAACAAAGTTATTATTTTTTCATTAATATCTGATGATCAGTTTATTCCATTAATATTGCACATGTTTTCAACCATATTCCAGAGAAGACGACTGAATGATAACCTTTTTATTCCCATGAGTCATAGGCTTGACTGTAGGAGTTGATGTAGGGCTAGAGAAAAATTCTTCCTTGACGAGAATGCTAACTTTAATCTTCCACTTGCAGGAATTATATTATACCGCTACATTGTTAATGCGGAAGTATTATCTTTTCCTGTGAGTAAATCACACGTAGGTTTTAATTCATTCATTTAAATAAAAAACGGCGGCTTGAGAAAATAAGATGTTCTTAATAGTATACTATTTAAAGTCATGTCAGAACAAGAGCTGGCGCTATAAATTTGGGCGCCAATATACAATAATATATTGTGACCATCGAATTATTGCTTTAAGGACGTGTTCAGGCCTATGATATTATTATGATATATGTCGCTACTGTGGATGCGCTGTTAAAATTAGCATTTAGGTATACTACCGATGCACTATAAAATTTAAAATTGCACATTTACAATAAATTAGATTGAAATTTATATACATAATTAAAATGAAATATTGCATATATATATATGTATATATATATCTTATCCTATATTTTTGCATGATAATATTTAAAAATTATAAGCACTTTATATTTGTTCACTAACATTAAACTATTATTTCAACATTTGATCAGGGCGAAATGCATAACAGGATGCATTCAGTTATGAATTATATTAAATTCGATTTTCTAAGCTCCCGAGATACAGATTCCGTAGTCTTCAAGGAAGACAGCAATTAGAAAAAAAATGTTTGTTACAGCCCGACTTAAACTAAACTTCGTTTTTTTTTTAAACTGGCTCCGAATACTTTCAAGTGATACAGCTCCCTATAGATGTTGATTTTAAGTCGAGTACTATGTGATCACGTGCATAACAAAACTGCCCTTATTTTTTTTTAACCATCACCAGTTGCGGAACACAAGTCGAGATCTATATCTGTCCCCCATTCCAATTCCCGCTCTTCCCTTTAAATCCTCCAAACAGGAGAGCATACACATTCACATACAAACACACACACACATGTGTAATCAGAGGTGCTTTCAAATACACCAAAATGTCTCCTGATGCTAGACTCCTGCTCGTGTGTGCTTACGTCTGCACCGCCACGCGTGTTTGTGTGTACGTATATGTGTGTGAGTGTAACTGTGGGTAAACACACGCTCTGTGTTCCATTTCCTTCTATCCCTTCCTCTCCGTTCTTCGGCCCTTTACCACCCACTCCTCCAAAGCAACTCCCCGCCTCCACGCCTCTCCATCAACCCCTGTGGGATCGACAGGTCCTTTCCATTTCGCCTCGGGGAAAGGGAGCGCGAATGGGAAGGGGGTGTGGGGAGAGGTGAATTCGGTAGAGAGTGAAAGGAGAATGGGGATAAATGAGAAGTGGGAAAACGAGGTGACGAGGGAGAGAGACAGACAGACAGACGACTTTATTTAGGGAGAGAGAGAGGGGGGGGGTGAGTATATTAAGAGGAGAAAGGATGATAGAGTAATTAAAGTAAAAAGAGAGAGAGAGAGGGAGAGGGTAAATAAAAGATAAACACGAAAAGAAGATATGAAATAAGTATGAAAGAGCTTGAGGTGAGTAGAAGGTAAAAAAAGGAGAGATTGATATAATAAGTAGAGAAGAGATGTGTGAGAGAGATGCGATTTAAGAATACAGTAAATGAGAAAATAAATGAGAAGAGATTGTATGAAAGAGTGAGAAGGAGAGATTTTAAAAAAAGGAGGAGAGATTGACTGATTGATTATTTGAGCCTTTAATGGGGGAGGTTAGGAGTCCCCCCCTCTCCCCGAGAATTTCTGAACACTAGAAAAATTATCCATTTAAATCTCGTTCATAATTTAAGTTCTTTCACTCGCTTCACTATAATAGACTACCGTTTCACTGTATGTATTCGCTTTTTGCTCTTAAGTTCTACATTTCGTTTTTTCTGATTAAAATATGTATTAAATAAGATAGTATCAAATATTTTATTAAATAACTTTTATATTAACCTCACTCTAAATCTTATATCTATAATATATAGCTGAAAGTAATTTTTATTTCACTTTGAGTTTATACCCGCAAAGGGGTACTTAAAATTCAGTGGAAAGTCGAACTCACTACATGTGCACTTATGTATAATAAAGCAAGAGAATTGAAAGTGTAATGTGAAGCGCCATATTAACTTTTACAAATGTTCTTAATAAACTTTAGTAAATCAGCATTGTTGTATAAGAAGAAACTTATTCTACTGAAACTGTCGCGAAATTTGTTCTTCCTTACTAACAGAACTCACAATTGTACTAAATCAAATTTTATTTTATTCTTTTTAGTGCATAATAGGAAAGTTATTTTAAAGAACCATTTTTTATTAATTTATCTTTTCACTCCTAAATTACCCCCCCCCCCTCCCCTCCCCCTTGGATGAAGTCTGGGTCCGCCCATGCCTAGTATGCCGCTAATTCTAAAGTACAATTATATAATATTAATAAAAAAGTTAAGGATAAGGTCAAAATTGTAAATATTGGCAAAAAGAAACAAGTAAAACACAATTCCTATGTATTAAAATGGGTTAGTTTTGGGAAAAAATCCTTAGTAGCTGAGAGAGAAAAAGAAAGAGGAGATAAAAGTGAAGGAGAGAGGACAAATGAGAAATGGGTAGATGAAAAACTAATAAAGAAGGATTGATAGAATGGGAAGAAAGTGATGATAGAAAGAGAGGAATGAAGAAAAAGGATAGGGATGGAGGTTAGGAAGAACGAAGAAAGGGTGAAGAAAGGGTAAGGTAGGAGGGAGGAGGAGAGGAAGGGAATTAGGAGGAGAGAGTGGAAGAGGAAAAATAAGATTTAGGAGAGAGGAGAAAGGAAGAAGCCATAAGAGAAAGAAAATTGTGATTTAAAGAGAGAGAAAGAGATAATGAAGATAGAAGCGATAGAACAAGGAACTAAATTGGAAAGGAAAACAGAGCATGGTACGATTAGGAGGAATAGGTGGCCAAAGAAAAAGTGGGAATGAGTTTTTGAAGAAAAGTAACGAAGAGAATGTTATAGCTAAAGCTCTTACTGTTTCATCATAACACACATTCCTGATTACATACTATATTTCACTATTTTGCTTTCCCATTACCTTTTTGCTTTCTAATATACTACGAAGTATACTGAGAAAGTATTGTAATCGCGGAAAAATACGACCTCGAGATTTTTATGGAAATGTACGTTTTAGGTGTATCTGAGTCCGAAAAAGTGGTTTTCGCAATGCCGTCTGTGTGTTACTGGCTCTACAGCCTAAACGGTAGAGCGAAAATGAATAAAAACCCGTACTTGGGCATTTTATCATACTGAGCAGAGTATATGAAGAAATGGTTGACAATGATAAATAATTAAGGAAAGTTTATTCTACGCCGTTTTAAAACAGTTTCATTTTCTCAAAAACGGCTAGAAAGATTTTGATCAAATTTCATACAGTTACTTGAGTTTACTTCTTCAATAATACTGTGTAGTTCATATTTCTCAAAAAATGAATATAAGGCTAGTTTATTCTAGGCAACTTTAACAACAATGTGATTTTATGAAAGACGTCTGGAATGATTTTGAAAAAAATTCGTACCATTACTTGAGTATACGTCTGCAATAATAGTACACACTTCATATTTCTCAAAAAATGAATATCAGGCTAGTTTATTCTTGGCAAACTTTAACAGCAATTTTATTTTCTCAAAAACGGCTTTAACGATTTTGATAAAATTTCGTACTATTACTTGAGTATACCTCTGCAACAATGCTACATCTCTTATAATATATTTTGAAGGGTGTGTTTGTTGGTTTGTAATGGAACTCCTCCTAAACGATAAAAGCTAGATTAACCAAATTTGGTACGATTCTGGGTTACATTCTAACTTAGTGAATGGTAGGGATGGGCGATCTTACACTGAAAGATCGATTCTGTGAATCGATCTAGATCGTATTAAAAAGGTCGATTTACCGATAAGATCGAACCAAAAAGATCGATTCAAGAAAGATTGATCTTCGATTCTAGCAACAATGAAGGTTACAAACTAAAAAAATAATTTTCGTGTTACAATTTTTTTAATATAATAAAGATCGATCTTTGATTCAAGTCATAAGAACCAACATTTTAATATCATAATAAAGTAATAAAAAGAAACAAAGAAAATATGTAACAAAAGTTCGCGATAAATTACTGTGCAGCATTAATTTCCTCTCTAATATAATTTTGAATTATACAGTTTTCTGACTGACTATTATTCGCATAATAAATTGCCCATACGCACACACAGCCATGCCCTCAGCGAGATTCGAACCCGTGAACCTTACATTGGAAACCAAATACATTAAAGTCCTATGCCGGGGAAATGCATTATTAGAGTATAATGTGAATTATTGAGATAAATTTATTTCACACACTTCTTAATTTGTCAATAATTAATTGAAAAAAAACATGCAAACATTGCGCGGGTACAGCTATTAAGGTTAAGTTGCCGACTAGGTTTGATGCCCACCACTAGAGTTCACCACTTTCACCAATCACCACTGCCCCCTCTCCTTCATAGGCACCCCACGAGGTGGGTTCGAACGATATCGATTTTTGGCTAAAAGAATCGATCCACATAAAAATCGTAGAACAAAAGATCGATCCAAAAACATCGAATCGGATTGCAAAAAGATCGATCCTGTAAAAGATCGATCTTAGATCGCCCATCCCTAGTGAATGGTCAAGGTTTTGTTTCTGTACGTCACTTTGATTCGAAATGGCGAACGTTTTAATTATTGAACGTCACGTATTTTGCCGCGTCCTGCAACTGAAATACATGGATGAGTGTAGACTACTTTTAATCTGCACTTTAAAATTACTTAAAGTCACGGTACGAACTTGAGACTTGGATACTTCTCAGCGGGAAAGAACTTTAACAGAAATTGAATTTTCTAAATAAAACGGCTAATACGATTTTCATCAACTTTCCTATAGTTATTTAAGTTGATGTTTAATTATACATAACGTCGCATTCGTATATGAGAAAGTTTGTACAATGTATGTTGTACCGATTTTTTTCCTTTTTATTTCGGATTCTCCATTTCATTCCTGTTATTTTTATGCCCCAATCCCTACTCTGCCTCTTTCTCTTTCGCAGCCTCGCATGTTCCTCTCCTCCGCCTCTCTTTTCTCCTCTTAGAGACCTCACCTCGTTGCTAATGCAGGGGTTAGGAGTGGGATTCGTGCATTAAACGTCAACCCTTGCCGAGATCGTCCAATCGTGTTTCGGCCACGTGTTTTGGGTGGCTACACTCTCTCCTCCCTTTCCTTTCTACTCCTCCTCTTCCCCATTTGCTTTCTCCTCTCTCTCTCTCTCTATCTCTCTATCTCTCTCTCTCTGCCGCACTCTCTGCCTTTTCGATCTTCCTGTACCCCTTTGAAGCGCTTGTGTACCTCTCCCGATCTACTTCTCCATTCCTTTACGCTGGAGACTTTGCGAAATTCCCTCTCTCTCTCACACACTCTCTGCAGCTTTCACTACCTATACAAGTTTTGAGAGAATTTGTGCGTTTATATGGTCGCGTTTCTGGTTTTCGCATCTATATATCCGATCGAGTTTTTTTGTCTGTTGCTGTGCCTATTCTTCTATTCCGTATTTTTATAAGCATGTGATGGTCTGTCGAGATGGAATGCACCTAATTCATTATGCCTCAGTTGTATATTTACACGATATTCATCCAAGTTTATGGTATGCGCAGTGCCACGATCTGAATATCATCGTCATGAACTTCGATACAAAGTCGCACTTGGGTCAAATTGTGAACGTCGAAGCACCTTGTGCATTTATTATCTTAATCCTTCTTTGAAAACTGCTTCAAGATGAATACTCATTTCAATGCGTACATACTGAATATGAAACATTTATATTTACTAGCAATATTTTCCGGCGTTGCTCACAATCAGTATATGCCCCCGAGAGCGTTTTATGCGGCCCGCGAAGCCATGATGAAAATTATAATTGATTTTCACTAATATGAGACCGCAAAATATCTATGCAACATTTGATTTAAACGTCCACCCGGCCCGCCGAAGCTCTCGCGATTTCCAATGCGGCCCTCCGAATCATTTACAACATATAAGTAGAAAAGGTTGCCGACTCCTGCCCTAAATGGGCAGTACTAACTAATCACGCTTGACCAAACCTTCATCATTCACAAAATTATGATGTAAGCAAGAACCGTACCAAATTTAGTTGTTCTACGTCTAGGTTTGGGAGTGCAAACTTTCGGAAATATGTATTATAAAAAGCGTAGGAATCTTGTCTGTTTGGTACCTTGTCTACACACTTTTGAAGCCACACTTTAGACGCAATTTAAGATAAATTACGAGTAGGTACGAGTTTGAAATTTAACAGTAATGCACTAATCACGCATTAAAAGGCAATGACGAAAAAAAAATCCCAAAAAATGATCCGGGTTCGACTCCAGGAGAACATTTCTGTTTCCCGTAAGAAAACACGTAAAATACATTTCGACATGCAGGCTTTCACTCTTTTGCAAATTAAAATTAGAAAAAATGGACCTACATTCACCGTGCTTAGACTATTTTAAAAAAGAATCTACAAGGTTTCTTATTCTTATCGTCGATTTACGCCTTCCATTCGAAAATACCCACATTTAACGAATATGTGACAGATTTTTATCAAATATCGCGCTTTTATCGATAAGTTTCCTGGACAACGAACGTCATTGTTGAGACTGGAGATCCCTATAATAGCCTCGCGAGAGTTCAATTTGTAACATTGTAACAAAAGTACTGTCCACTTAGGCCGGGCGTACACTGATAGAACGAAACAAGGCGAAACTGTCTCAAGTTATGAAGGAAGGAAACGCGTCGACATGTTTCAAACACCGGCTCTCGCACATTGGTTAGGCGAAACGAAACGAAATGACGCAATTTGTACAGAAAACACACTTCATTTCAAGATGTCAAGCGATGATGATGTTGAGCTTGTTCCCATTTTGTGGGACTGGCTGGTGAAAAAGTCCGCAACACTCAACACTCAATACAATAATAATATACTAATGTAATTAATGCAATTAAAATACAGTTCAATGCATAGTATTTAAACACTCACCTGTTGCCTTCATCTCATTCCACAATTTATCTATAACCCTCTGTTGCTATAATCTTTGCTGGTGTAGTCATAAATTGCGCTTCTTTCGTGAACAAGGGCCACGAGTTTACCAGCATCACACTCCATGGCTTGAGAAATACTGAAACGTTTTTGACGAAACAAAGTGACGAGAAACAGCATGATACACGATTCATCCTGTTCTAACCAGCTTGGAGCAGATGTTTCGCTTCGCCTTAACAATGTGCGCGCGCTCATTCATTTCTACGTACTAATTTTCGTCTCTTGAAACTGCTTGGAGCAGTTTTGACTTGTTTCGTTCTAACAGTGTGCGACCGACCTTTTATTGTAACAAAGTATTATTCAATTAACATAAATTTATGAGCTTGGTGTCTAATGTAAGTAGGTTGTTATGAAGGTTGGAGTAGGTAATAGTGTCTCGTCGCACCATCAAATGGCATGGATGTCTGTGTTGACCAGCATCATAGCTAATCATAATATTCAATAAACTGTCAAGCTTCTTTGTGTGTATTATAAAAAAAATTCTGATACCATTTCAAAGTTTAAATGCATGCATCCCTATTAGATATATAAGACTAGTATAATTGCCCGTTAAAATTTAACGGGAGAATTACGATCATTAGAATAATTCATCGAACGAAACACTTCAAATGTAATACATCTGAATACTCGAAATAAGTATTCTACAAGTTCATTGTAATTTTCTGTGATGATAAATTATGGCATCTTTATATATGTATGTACCTTGTTATTTTTCTTACGATGTGATTTGTCAGTCTATTTCTCAGTTGTTCTTTCCCTTGGTTTACCAGGTTATTTCTTAGCCTCCCGACTTTATCTGACAGTTCTTTAGTTCGCTGTTTATTGTTTTATATCGAACGTTTTAGTCTTTTTCTTAGAGCTTCATCTAACGTTGTACAGCTAGTTTCATAATCAGAATAAAATTCAATTTACATACAAAAATATTTTATACAAAATATTTTATAATTAAAGAAGTTTATTAAAATTAATTTAACGAGTATAAAATTATCATAGTTTTCTGCAATTGGAGTAAATTACGTTCTCTGACATATCATTGACTTTTAAATTTAATTTGAAAAGTGAACATGTTTTGCGTTGGATATTAATAATATAATGAATTTTTTGCGATGCGTAGATCTAGAAATCCGCAGCTAAATCACATTAATTAACGAATTGGCAAATACGTCATAATTTGAGTTTTTTCCCTTTCCACTCTAATTTAATTTTATTCTACGTGTACAACCCCATGGAAGAAACACTTTGAGAGCATTGGCTCTGTAACTCCGCAAAAGTGCCTTTGTAGATCGAACCATTTTACGGGTCGCCAACTGGGTTTGTTTATTTCACAATCCAAGTCACGTGTGCAGAGCAGACCTTCGATTCTCCATCCAATTAGTTAAACTTCCTCATCAGACTGCGTTTGCGTTGCGTGTAAATCTTTACGGTCTCCCTACCCAAATCGATCGCCCTACTGCATCCCCTCTCACGCAGAGCATATCTCTATTTCCACCTCAACATACTTCCAACCCACTTCTTCTTCTGCCCCCCCCCCCACACCTATCACCATTTATTCTCTCTCCCTCTTTTAACCCCTGCCCTCCCATCACCTCATTTCTGACCTTCTTTGGTTCCCTCCGTTCCCTCATCCTTCATCCATTTCGTTCTCTCCCCCATTCCCTCTCTTCCCCCTCTCACCCTACCTCTCTCTTCCTTTCCCTCTCTTCCTCCCTCTCCATCCCTCCCTCACTCACCCTCTCCCTAACTCACCCTCTCCCTAACTCACCCTCTCCCTCACTCACCCTCTCCTCACTCACCCTCTCCTCACCCTCCCTCTCTCTTACTCTTTCACTATCTCTCTCCCTCCCTCTCTCTTACTCTTTCACTATCCCTCTCCCTCCCTTTCTCTCCCTCTCCCACCCTCCTCCTACACTCCCTCTCTCCCCCTACCTCTCTCCCCTTCTCTCCAATCTCTGCCTCTCACTTTCTCCCCTCTCTCTCCCCGTCTCTCCCTCCTTCCCCCCTCACTTCCCCACTCCCTTCTTCCTATTACCTCCCTCTCTTCCCCCTCTCACCCTACCTTTCTCTTCCCCTCCCCCTCCATTCGTCCCTCTCCATCCCTTCCTCTCCCTCCCTCACCCACCCTCTCCTCACTCTCCCTCTCTCCTACTCCCTCTCCCTTCCTCAGTCTTACGCCTTCACTATCCTTCTCCCTCCCACTCCCTCTCTCTCCCTCCCTCTCTATCCCTCTCTCCCTCTCTCTTCCTCCCTCCATATCCCTTCCTCCCTTTCTCTCCCTCCCTCTCCCACCCTCCTCCCCCACTCCCTCTCTCCCCCTACCTCTCTCCACTCTCTCTCTCCCTTTCACTTCCCTATATCTCTCTCCCTCCTACTTCCCCCCTCCATCCCTCCCTCTCCATCCGTCCCTCTCCCTCCCTCACTCACCCTCTCTTCACTCTCCCTCTTTCTTACTCCCTCGCTATCCCTCTCCCTCCCTCTCTATCCCTTTCTCTCCCTCCCTCTGCCACCCTCTTCCCCCACTCCCTCTCTCCCCCTACCTCTCTCCCCTTCTCTCCACTCTCTCCCTCTCCCTTTCTCTCCTCTCTCTCCTTCCCCCCTCCATTCTTCGTATCTCCCCCCTCTCTCCCCTCTCTCCCCCCTCTCCCTCTCTCCCCCCTCTCCTCCTCTCCCTCTCCCCCTCTCCCTCTCTCCCCATCCCTCCTCCATCTACTTACCATATCTACGTACTTCACCTATCTCCCTCCCCCTGTTCTCTCCTCCATCTCTCTCATGCCTTCCCCACATCTCCTCCACCCACTCTCTTTCCTCCCTCTCATTCCCCATCTCTTTCACTCCTCTCTCTCATATTCCCTTTTCTATCTCTCCCTCCTCCCACTTTCCCTATCTCACTCCACAACTTTCCCGCGTATCTCCCCCCACTTTCTCTTCTCCCATTTCTCCCCTCCCCCGCATATCCCTTTCTCTTTATCCTCTCCTCCACTCTAATTCCCACTCTCCTCATCTCTCTCACCTTCTTCGCCCGTTTTAATTGGTCTCACTTTTTTCTACATTTCACCTATCTCTCTATTCCCTTATTCCATTACAGTCTCTTGGTTTATGCCATTTTTCACTTCTTTCTTCTTCATACTTCCTTTCACACTTCCCATTCACATCTACTTGTCTATTTCTATTTCTTTCTATCATTTTCTCCCTTTCTCTTTCATTTTCCCCTCCTGCCCTTCCATCACCTTTACACTCGTTTCGCTTTTAAAAAAACAGGAGGAAGGCAGGCTTTCCCGATAGCCACAGCCTACAGTTCTCTAATTAACAACCAGCAACAACAAAGGATGGCCTCACTTACGGTTTTCGTCAATCAGCACTCCGACACTTTTAAATTCCATAGATTTTCGCCGTCATCCAAAACCTGTACTTCGAAGGCGTCAGAAAAAAATCAAGATTTTTTTTCCCCTATAACCAATCCAGACACTCGATCCAGCCGCCCACGACGTGAATTTTCGCGCTGCTCCGGAATGCCAATTTCCATGCTTGTCCGTCATTTATACATATTCACACCATTGATTTGATTGATTGGTATCCGTTCCGCAGTGGTACTCCCGCGTCCAAATTGAGTCTATATCCAATTTTCCAGGTGTAACTCGCGG
This sequence comes from Uropetala carovei, assembly GCA_036926305.1. Taxonomy (NCBI): domain Eukaryota; kingdom Metazoa; phylum Arthropoda; class Insecta; order Odonata; family Petaluridae; genus Uropetala; species Uropetala carovei. The sequence goes on from JAXCHB010000212.1 coordinate 1,257,383, forward strand.
ATTTTTCCGTTGTAAAACTCTCACTTTGGTAGTTCTTCTTTTTGTTATTTAAAACAACTCCATTGCGATAGAATGCAGTACTTTCCGCTGTACGTCAGAGGTGCGTGCCTGAAAACTACGACGTAGAGCGTAACGGCGCATAACGTAGAGACGTATAGCGTAAGGGCGTATAGCGTGAGAACGTAGAGTGACACAACGCACAGGAGAATGACGTATAACGGAATTACCCGTAGCGTAACGACGTAAAGCGTAACCACAGGGGAACGTCATATAGTGAAACGTCATTTTTCCCATGCGTGTAAGTGGAATAATTTTACGTCCAAGGCAATCTTATTTTTACACGAATATGAATTATTTTTGAAAAAAGATAACTATTAGGCATAATAAAATTTCAGTGGTCATGGATCTTGTTTAATTTTATAGGTCCCATAACCTCATTCTTTTGTTTAAGATAGCGAAAGAGCGTATAGCGGAAAGACATATAGCGGAGTGACGCGTAGAGGAACGGCGTATAGTAAAACGCAATTTTTCCATGCACATAAATATGAAAACATGCTTTGCGTTCCTGGTAAACATTTTGTTACATGAATTTCGCATTTTTTGGGCAAAAATAAGCATGATAATACACAGAGACAACAAAAGTTTTGTGGTTCTATCGTTAGCATCTTTTTACAAGTTTCCTAGCCTCATTCTTTTATTTACGATAAAATTTCCCGAAAGCGATTATGTAGCTCAGGAAAATCAAATTCATTTAAATGTAAATGGAGATACCAATGTCATCTGCAATTTAAATATCTCGAAATCATCAGTAATAATAAATAATTATGAGAATATTTTTGATGTCCTAGATCTGGTAGTCTCACAGTTAGGGTACAATAAAATGGATTTTTATGTTATAAAACCGTAATTATAGAATCAAAAAGCTTCATAGAATAATCGCGCAATGAAATTAATGATATGTGATAATGCCCACCTCTTCCAATCAAACGCATAATAAAATTATTTTCGCCGCCTTTTCTTAATTTTGCATGAACCTCCAAAGTCAATATTCACTCATGCCAGTTCATCCTAACACCCTTGGCTGCATAACAATCCAGCATTCTCGTTCTTATAGCCCACGCCAAAACCCAACAACATACACCCCCGTCACCATTGGACTCACGTAGCCATCGTCCACTCAGACTGTCCGAACACCCAAAACTCATCCATTTAACACAGCGAGAGTGGATCATCTCTCTCTCTCTCTTACCTCTCAACCCCTTCCACTTGCCGTATTCACTCGCACCTCTCCATACTCCATTTCCCCCCACGCCCGCAGCATCATCCTCGAACCATCTCCGATGCCGTAGGCGGCAGCTTGGAACTCCCACGGGAGTGAAGCGAGGGCGCGCGTACGGCTCCCTTCATTCTCACACCCCATTCGACACCAACACCGTCACTGAATCCACTACTATACTACCCTTCCTCTCCCCTCTCCGCCTACGCTCCATATGTATATATATAGGACAGCTATCGATGAGGGACCATCCCGGACAACCAGCGTCCGATACTCACCCCTGCTTGGGCACCTGTGCTAACCCACAACGTCGTAGCCGCCACACACACAGGAGTAGCCCTCGTGAGCCCTATGTGGATGGTGCCGTGCTAGGGGTGAAAGGAGGAGGTTGCTCCTAAGGGGGTGGGTTGTTGCTTAAACCCTGTAACGCTCCATTTGCATGGAGAGTAAGGCGTTGGGCTGGGTGAAAGGAAACCGTGGCGTGGGTCGGTGTACTAGTTATGTCGAACAGTACGGCGGTACGGATAATCGTTCCGTACACGGAGTTGCAGCGGTTCTTATATAAATCGAACTGCGAGGTAGTGGATTGGGATCAATTTTCTAGTTTTAAAAGGTTAATTAGTTCGAAGTCATTGCTTGTGGGAACGTCGAATGATGTGTTTTTATTTATGTAATAATTTTGTTATAGTATTAGTAGTAAGGTATATTAGATTTATGGTTGGCGGCAGGAAATTTTCATTTTTATTAGAATAGAATCGTCGGTTTGTACGTTATATGAATTTTACTATAGTATATAAAAGGAATAACGCATTGTAAGTCCCTCAATTTTTATTTTTATTTCACGTCTCGGGTTTCGAAGTATACTACTTAATCGTCAGGTAATATGTACTTAGAAACCTGGGAAGTGAAATTAAAAGAAATACTTACAAAATGTTTTTCCTTGTGCTTATTATGGCAAGAGTTCACAAAGTTACGCCTTAAACCTTTAAATTCGAATTGTAATATATTCAGAATAACGCTATAATTAAAAAATATTTCTAATAAAATTATTTCTCTTAAGCATTTTAGCGTGAAAGATTTTCGACGCCCGATTTACGTGGCTTAGAAAATTAAAAAAATATCAACGAAATATAGATAAGTTAGACACATTTCGTAAATAGCACGAATAAATATTGGTCAAATACCGAAATAATTCATAGAAAATTTGAAAAGTATCGGAGTTTCCATACCTACACCTTGTAAACCGTGGCAGTTTCAGAAGTGTACTTGATGTCTCGGCAATTGAAATACATCGACCGATTTCCAATCCACGATAATGAAGTATCCAACAGTCATTGCCTCAATCAAGAACTCGCCGATCAAACACAAGCGCCCAAGGAATTGATGATTTTTTACAAGACCAATCCTTTGCGAAGATAATTTCCCCGATATGTGTGTAGGGAGGGTCAGAAGTGGTGTGGGGAGGGGGAGGGGTGGGAGGGGAAAGGGTGGGGGGGAGGGTGAGACGTAAAGGGCGAGAGAACACGGGCGGATAGAAATCGATATGCTGAAAAAAAGTTTATTTTGAGGAAGCCTGCTAAAAACAGAAATTTGTTCGGTAGGATGGGAAGCGCTTTTTGGAATGGCTTTGTGAAGGTTCTGTGTTGAGTGACCAATGGGCGTTGTGCATGTGTGTGTGTGCGCGCGCGCTCTTTAAAAGAATATAAAAGAAGGGGGAGATGGAGAAAGGAGAGCTGGTAAAGGTCAGGCCAATGTATCTTTAGTATAAGATTTTTTTTTTTTCGTAATCAACGCTTTATCTCGTTTCTATAAAGGAAAGGGTCAAGACTGCCAGTCCGTGTAAGGTCGATGTAGATGTCAGTTCTTTAGCGCTCTCCGTGTGTGAGTTTTAACGATATTTTTCATACACTCACTTGCACACATTTGTGTCAGGCACGTAAACAAGCGTATAAAAGCCATTACTTATTGTAAGTTGGGTAGGGAAGACGGAAATTGGCGTTTATTTACTTTTAATTTGCATGCGCATATTTTATTCTTGGATATATGCAGTATATTTTAGCATTTTACTCAAGTTTAATAGTATGTAACTGAAAATCAGGATGGACGATTTATAATATTCCTCGATAAATAATGATACAGATAAATCAGCCTCTCTATATATTTTTTTTGGTTATGCTTGACGGTGTAATGTCTAGTCGGAGTTTTCGTTTGTCGAATGGCAAGTGAATCAGGGTTCGGGACATCATTATGTCAGTGACGCTCGACGGCTACGCCGTTTCTAAAGCGTGGAAGAAACGCTAACTAATAGAATATATTCGGTGCTATAATTCGAAGTTATTTGCCACTAGAATTTTGAATAAATCTCTGATTTTTGAAAGATATGAATAGATTGTTTATAATAATAATAGGAGTAATAGTAGGAGAATTAAAATAATATATTCCTTAACGTCATATTGACGGGCTTATATACTAGTACTTGTGTAAAATATATATCATCTATCATGTACGTCCCACCAGCTTTAAAAATACGAATGCATAAGTTATAACCTCGACGCATTTTAAAGAATTTCGCGACGGTTGAACAGTTATACATTTGTTTTCGAAGGAATCCGCAGGGATACCAATGTTCGGATAGCTCCGGATATCGGGTGTTATTTTCTTTCTTTTCCTTTCCTCCGATAACTTTTCCACCGTCCAGCCGTTCGCTCTTCAAAGAATGTTTTCGCTCGTAAGCGCCGCCGTAGTGGTTACAAGTTTTTCAAAGACAAAAAAAACAATCTTTGTTCTGTTCGCACGTATCACGGCATAGCTAGTAGGAGGAGAATAAAATCCGAAATCCCAGTCCTAAAAAACGGGCGTTGCATTTATTTCTTTCCCACTCAGGCGTAATATAAAAATGTTTTGATTCTTCGTTTTCCCGCACGTGTCGCCTTCGAGGGACATAGGGGGGAGTATTTTTCCATTATTTTCCGAGCGGCTTAAAAATTTCGATTCTCTTTCGCGGAACGGGAGCGGATTTTTTTTTTTTACGTGGTGGAGAATTCTTTTTCGTGACGCGAACGCTGAGGTTTCGTAATTCTTGATGGGAACAAAAGACGAAGAAAAAAAACATGCTAAATGTCTGGCCCAGTTACCTTTTAACAGCACGCGGAGAGCGAAGCAGTGGTCAGCGCATGAATATCCTTTTCCTGTTGCGAATTCTCCGAATGCCACGTTTGCATACCTTTCGGGACGATAAGTCGTTCGTGAATGAAAAGAAATATTTCTGGATTATTATAGTTAATGCTTCATCGAAAAATGAGTGCGTTCGTGCTTATGAAATTCGTTTAAGAAGCAACAGGTTTCGAGTTAATGAATAAGGTTCTTAGAGTTTTGCAAAAAGAGTTAAAAACCCTAATTATTAGCGCAATAAACAGGCATGACGTTTTAAAAAGAACGGATTCAATTTGCTTTGAATTTTCGAAAACGAAATTATAAGCAATTACGGTATGTTGGTTCAGTACAGATAAAAAGCCATATAATACACATATATAAATGAAAAAATAAAATATATACATAATTATGCTGAGGACGGATTTTTGTAGACGGTTTTACTTTTTTCTAGTTTCTTATTTCGAAAAAACCTTTGTAGTACTCGTCATCTCTTTTCTACAGAAACATAACGGCAATCTCCTATCAGCATTAAAATATCGGAAGCGGTTGACTCCGACTTGTACGAGGTGGTTTTGGGTGACTTTCCGTCCCCAAAGGCAGGGTGATCAACGATCTCGCAGATATCAAACGCTCACAAAGCACTCAAAAGTCCTTTTTATTTGTCCCTGCAGGGATATGAATCGCTTTTGACTTTGTCGCACGGCTAACACTTGCAGTACGTGTGGTGGCTACTGGAGTTGTCAGGGACATTCTGGATAGCTGGGAATATTAAAGAAGACATCGGTGTTAGCCGGAAATTTTCGTGTAATGGAGTTAATTATATTACCATTAGCATTTCCGCATAATCGTGGTTACTCAAATTTTTATTTATGAACATACACTCAAAAGTCATTTCGTTCTGTTGGTGTTATAATTTTCACATGCTACCGAAACAGTGTTCATATTTAAAATATTATCCTCTAGAAGCACTCAATGTTGAAGAATTCAAGATATCAATTATATACGACATATAAAGTCGAATTCTAGAGTACGTAAGTTTAGAAACTTATTGAAGTAAACAGACAACTAATTATATATATATATATATTATTCCGCATTTCACAATCGAAGCAAAAATAACAATTTTTTGTTTATAAAATTACACCGATAATCTAATTAATCTTGAAATACTTCTCATATATATAGGATTACCTATTGTGGGCCAGTTTGTTTTTTTGTGAAATTAATCGAAAACTTTTTAGAATATTGGCATAGGGTTAGAAATTCCCTTATATATATTCGGAAAGCCTCTACGATTGCATAATTTTAGGAAGAAAATATTTAATTTTTCGTCTGCTATATAATTTTAAAGTACATACTCATGAACATTAATAAAAGAGCGAAACAGGAAGAACGATCTTGGCTGATAAAGAAGAGCTACTCGCAATTCAAGAGGCGAAAGAATTTTTCTATTTGTGTAATAAAGAGACGATTGTAATGAATACTCAATTCTTCGAGGATGAAGGCATGCTATGGTTATTTTATTCAGTTGCGATATTCTATAAAGGACCCATTCTAAAATCTAAGCGACGTGGAAAATTTTTCTCTCCAAGAAAATTTTTAAAAATTTTTATCGTAATTGGAAGCAAAACATCGAAGACGCGAACGCATTGTTTTTTATTTGGATCCGTCCCGAGATTTCAATGGAATAAAAATCTCCGTAGCAGCGGCAGTCATCACCTTACATTTTAACGACCCCCATAATCATCGATGCATGTATAATTACCATCCTTTTAATGAAAAGGGAGTCGTTAATTGGCGGGTATCTTTTTATGAATTTCTCCGCTTATGGAAGGCTGTTCGGAGGCCTCGCACGACGCCTCAGTAACGAGCGAAGAGCAAAAGATTCTCTCTCCCTTTGCGTTACTTGGGTAATTTTTTTTTTCTTTCGTAAGTCTCTGTATGTAATTGCTAGCGTCTCTCGGAAGGTATTCCATCGCCTAAGGTATCTCTTTTTTTGTTAGAAATGAGAGAGAGAGAGACATGCAAATTTTCGCCGTACACCGGATATTTTTGCGTTGCAACAATTTCCAAAAGAGTCTTCTCGGAGGTAGGCCTAATATGTTTTTGTTTTTGTTTTGTAGCCTTCTTTCTTACTTCACATGTCGCGGCTGTTCCGGGTTGTTTAATTAAGGCTAGAAAACGTTTTCCTCGGCGATCAAAAAAGAAAAAAAAAACTGCAGAGGAGAGGGATCCGCGATGTTTCCAAGTCGAGAAGAAATAAGAAAAGCTTTTGCCCGTAAACGGAGATCACGTACGCCTTTGCATGGCTCCCATAAATTAACGGGAAGAATTTTTTTCCCAGAAGGATGGAGAGAGAGAAAGGGAGAAAATGAGAGAGAGAGAGAGATGACCTAATTTTAGTTTATCCACGTCAAGGTATGCGCCCAGCGAACGTTTAATTTGAGAAGCACGGAATATCTTAAGGTTTTTTCCCCCAACAACCACCTCCTCCTCGCAATGAAAGAGCTTCCCGCAAGAAACGAGTTATGTTTTTAGTTGTGTCTCGGACAGATCTTTTTAATCGTGGCGCTTTGTCAAAACGACGCGCTGGAGTGAAATTTGTACGTTAAAGATGCAAAAAAATAATAAAAGTTTCGCGCGGTTCAAGAGCAATAAACGTCTCCTCAGCGTAAATGCGATGTGGTCGAAAAAATACGTGATAAATAATTTGAATTTGCGTCGTTAAATACGAGGATTAACTTTTTATCGTTTAATTTATTCTCCGTTTCGATCAATTGGTCGTCACATGGCGCAAGCACTCGAACAAATTTCTCTCTTCAAATATGTATTTTGATAATAATCACCTTGCATTACTAGTTTCGCGTGTGATAATGAAATCACATTCATATCGTGATCTCCTAACACGACAATTTGTGGTCCAAGAGTGTCCATCCGTTGCGTTTTTTCAGTGACTTCCAGATGAAATTACGGGGTAATGTCCTAGGCTGGCCCAGATCCATTGTCTAAAACAATCTAAAATCTCGGGAAATAGTCCGGTTTCGATTCCTTAGACGTTTATCTTCAAATAATACGGGTGAGAGTGCAGGCTTTAGCATTTTAAGGTTTAAAATAAACGTGACTAAAATAAGCACTCTGTGATAGAGCATGCAAGATATATATGAGTGTGCTATATTTCATGTTCTACGGGGATTTTAATATATTTAAAGTCGGAAAAAATCAATACTTAACCGGAAAAAACGTTATTTTTCAATTTTTAAAATAAGATGTATAATATTAGCTAGAATCACTTCGCTTCGCATCTTCGCCGAATGTTTTTTTTATTAATTTACATAGGGACAATTCATCGGGGAGAGCTTCATTTACAAATATATAACAATTATTTACGAAAAGTTCTAGGAATTTTTAAGAAAGATGAAATAAAAGATTCTTTACTTAAACTTAGTTTTTCAACATAGTTGCCTCCTACTTTAATACACTATTCCCAACGAGAAATTAGTTTTCGGAGTCCATTATTAAAGAAGTCATTTGTAGTGTTTTTTATCCTATTATTTACTGCCGATTTCAGATCATCTAAGGAAGAAAATCTTATTCCACGGAGTGGTTTCTTCAGTTCTTGAAACAGATGGAAATCACTGGGTGCTAGGTCTGGAGAGTAGGATGGATGAGGAAGCAAGTCCCAGTAAAGATCGGCTATGGTATCCATAGAAAGTCTTGCAGTGCGAGGCCTGGCATTGTCCTGCTGCAGCAGAGGTCGTAGGTGAAGCTTTGTCGTTATTTAATCAGTGCTTGCCGTACAGGACACTTAATAGCGCCGAATAGTACGCTGCATTAACTGTGTCTCCTTTTGGAAGATATTCGATGTGAATAATCCCTTCGCAGTCCCAGAAAAGTGCCCATAACATTACGAATAGAAGGAGACGAACGTGCTTTGAGCGGAGGTCCATCAGTAGGCCGCCGCCATTCCATCGATTGAGTTTTGGCTCAGGATTGAAGTAAGGCAGCCAAGATTCATCTGTTATTATTATTCGACGCCAAAAGTTTTGCCCGTAATTTCTTGCTAGTTCCAGCAGCTCGCTACATGTTTCCATACAGGTGATCTTTTGGTCAGGCCCCAACAACTTAGGTATCCATCTGGCATAAACTTTGCTCATGCCCAAGTGATTATGTAGGATCTCGATAACAGAGTCAAGACCAATTCTAACGGCTCCGGAGATCTCTCGAACGGTCACCCGTCTGTCTTCCAACACCAATTTTTCAAATTCTCCGATGTTTTCCTCATTAACAGCAGTTCAAGGCCTGCCAGTCAGAGGATCATCTTCAAGACTCTGCCGGCCACTCTTGAATCGCCCTACCAAAATTGAACTGTGCTTTTTGACTCAGCAGCATTCCCAAAAACATCCTACTAACGTCTCACTATTTTTGCTGCCTTCACTCCTTCCTTCCACAAAAAGAAAATAATAAAACACTGAGATTTCACTGAGTCTTCCATTATGGGTTAAGGGCACTCAACATTACGGTCACTACAAGACAGCTAAAGAATCGCAGTTGAATTAATTTATCAAATTAGAGTGATTACTCATTTATCTTCATTATAACTAAGTTTTGCCTTAATTGATTGATGAATTCTTGTTTCTCAACACTATTCCAAAAACTTTTCGAACACCCCTCATAAATGCAAAAAAACATGTTATAGGACGTTGAACATGTTACTAAATAATAAAACAATGATTAATTAAGCGATGTTACTTCTCCTAAGGGAAACCTGTCAGGAGGAATGTATGGTAAGAATGAAAAAAATGTACGTTCGCTTCAATCCTTGGAGCCAAATTGCCTTGATTCATGCCATCCGATTGCCTCCTTATCTTGTGCGCGCTCTCAAGGAAGCCGTGTCCGTGTTATTTCGGATAAAAAATTATCGACGCTGTAAGGGGGAACCCGTGTTGGGCGAAAAAGAATACCCGTCATTACGTGGTGAGTCTTTTAGTTCCCAAGACGGTGGATAAACGATGGCGTAGGGAAGGGAAATGACTTCTCAACTTGCACGAGGCGTATAAATCTAGTCTTGATGGAGGATAGTCATACCAACCTCATTCCTTTAACCGGCCAAACAGAGCATTATCATATTCGCGCCGTAGTCAGGAGACGTGTACCGTGGTAATGAAGTTGAGGCCATACAAATTACCTTACCTCTTTTCCACTCTGTTTTCTTCTTTCACCCACACCTCTCTTCCTCCGCCCATTCCTTCCTTCTCTCTCGTCCCCTGTTCCCTCTTCCCTCTCGCGTGCCTCTTCCCCTTCCTCTCTGCCCATTTTATACTCACCCCCTCTACTTCCCCTTCCCAGTCCTATTTCATTATCTCTTTATCTTACATCGTGCACCTAGGTGACAAAACATTCATAGTTGTGAATTAAAATTTGTTTTGATGTATTTAAAATGGAATAGTATGTCATTTCCTTATATTTTTATTTTAGCATTTTAATGTATACTATTATTGTAGCTTTTTCTATGTATATATAGGAATGCACATGTATACGCTTATATTTGTTTTTTCATGCATACACGCTTTTTTATTTTTATCAACTGCTTAGGAATTTATCGCCATTTTAACGCCTAACAATCTTGTAGTTTATACTAATCAAAGACATAGCAATTGTGTGTTTTACGTGGCACATGATAAAAGGGTTAAATGTAAGATGCGAATATATAGTGACATTTTCGCCCTTGATAAAGTCGATTGTCTGTCTGTCCTTTATCACATTTTCCCTAGTCTCTCACCCTCCCCCTACTCTCGGCTTCTCTCCCTCCTTCCTACTCCTCCCAGTCCATCTCGACTAATTACATAACCTTTCTTTCCTTCAATTTATTTCCGCGTCCCACCCTCTTCTCTCTTCATTAAAGAATTATCTAGCTCGTCTTATGGCCGAACAAATTTCAAGGTTAAGTATTTGAAATTTAAAAAAACTGAAAAAAGGACTAATATCTATTTTAAAATATAAACTTACGGTGAATTTTCACTGATGACGCAGAATTAATGTAAAAGTGCGCATCTGGTTTCTCGTTACTTTGTGGTGGCTATTGAAGACAACTGAGATAATTTTTTTTTAATGCTTATTATTGAATTTTTGTTACTCCCTTTTGTTCCGCTTCTACAGGTGCAATATCTTTCTCTATCTCACTCTCTGCGGAAGTATTTGCTTCAGCTTCTATTCAGTAGGCGTAAAAAGGTTGCTTGTTTTGATACAAAGCTAAAGTGTGAAGGGTTAAAAAGATAATGAAATGTTCTTTCTTCATACCCTCCCTTATACTCCTCCAGTCCCTCGCCCTCCTCCACCCCCCCCCCCCCCCTCCTCCTTCCCTCCCCCTTCATCTGACTACCGAAAAGAAGTTTAATGGCTTCCGTATTAAATTTCCGTAAACAATTTGCGAAGGGGCGGAAGAAGAATAAGATTGGCGTGAAATTAACATTTGATGCATCCGCCAAAATTCAATTCTCTTCACCCGTCCCTAACTCCCCCTTAATAAACGTGATTTGAAATTCAAATGAAACGTAAACATTGAAAAACTAAGATAAGCAACTGTGGAGTGGGGAAAAAACCTCGGCGTTGAGGGGAAAATTCGTTCTATTGTTTTTTTTTAATTCCTCCCTCTCAGTAAGTCCCGTCAAAGTTTTCGTAATGGCGATTGAATCTGTCTGTTTTTGCCTCATACCTTCCTTGCCGCATTCGACCCTGTCGTTTCCGTTTGAATTGTTTTGCCGCTGCCGAATTAAAGGGGACTTTTGCGGCGTATATTTTTTGGGTAATCGTCGCCTGTGGATATATATATATATATATATATATATATATATATATATATATATATATATATATATATATACATATACATATCGAAGGGAATAAATTGGAGGGATTCGATCCCTACCTGCGTATTACGAAATCGGTGAACGCTCATCGAGGATTGATTTCGCCCCACCCCTCCATTTTGGAGGCTTAATTCCTACGTTGGAAAATTTACCCGTTCGGTTCCGAAAATTAGTCCAATTATTTTGTTTTCCGTCAATTTTACCTGGCCGAATCCAATTATAAATTTTTCTCCGAAATTATTATTTTCTTGTTTTTGGTGTCCGTTCTTGTGCCGAGCTTAATTGGATGCTTCGATTTTTTTAAATGTTGGTGTAGTTAAATTGAAAAAAATGTGTATCACTTGGACTTCATATGAGATGACCTTTACATTTCTACGTAAATGTTTACTAATATTTTTTCGTATTGTTAGGAAATATTTACAACTAAATGTTTATTGTTTAATCGATTTAATCCATTATTTCTCTGGGGTATTTTAATATGCCAGCGGAGTTTGAAATTTTTTTAAAACTTTAAAAAAGTGTCAATATAGAGCGCAAATTATTTTTATTTATGGTTTTACGATTATTTCTGTATATTTCTCATGAAAAATTGATGTTGCATAAATCATTTATTGAGAGATTAATTTTATTACAAATTATTCGATTTTACTCACTTAAGCCTTACCCATGGAAAAATATAAAATCCACTGCAAATTATGATCGCGTTGGTTTTAGGAAATTAATATAAAAGTGTTATTCGTATGGTTATTTAGAAGCAAATTAAGATTAGAGGATATTTATAACCTAAAACGTTTTTCTCTTAAGTGCAACGAAGAAATATTTTAACTAAGTTTTTAAATTAACGAAGCGAAGTATAATGGCCTAGAGCTAATGAATTTTGAATATTTAAAACTATTGAACCTTATTATGAGAGGACCTTCGAAAATAATTATCGTGGATGTTGTTGAAGAAATAAGGATTATTTTCAATAGAATAGGCTGATATAGAATTAAGATATGGGGATGATTTGGATTACGTCCAGAGTAAATGAGAACCTTTCTTATTACTCATAAATTTTGCATGATAGAAACAGCAAAAATCAACGTATATATTAATTAAGGGAGGGCCTATGTCAGTCACAACCGGAAGCGAAGCTTACCCTCCACTTTCATTCAGCCACGCTTGAGGGGAAGGATATGCGTGTGGCGCGAGGAGGGCACGCTTGTATCTGGAAGAGGTCTTCGAACCTCAGTGGGTGGTGACGGGCATCGGGGGGCGCGCGGGTGTGGGGCACTCGGGCTGTGCAGTGGAGGGCCTTCATACCATAATACTCCAACACATGGGTGCCCGCGGAAATTTTTTCGGGGGAGGGGGGGCAAAATGCCTTCCCATTAACATTGGTTGCTCACCTCGCAGGGGCCGCGATAGATACCGAAAGATTCCAAATTGCTCAGCGATGTAAGTCTTTTCGTTATAGATAAATGTAGATTGCCTACATTGGAGCAGAACTACTCATTTACGTTTATATTCAAAATATTCGTTTATTTGTTATTCGTAGTAGCACAGTAGAAGTAAAACTCCCCCCCCCCCCTGCTGTGCCTGCTTGCAGTACTGCCCTGATAAAGTTTCAAAGATTGATATCTCTGCTACTTCAAATTCAAGCGTAGGGCACTTGGAATAATGCCGGAGAGCAAATAATTACTTAACGTGTTCCGTCTTTTCTTCTTCCGTTTTGCGAATGGGTTTCTGGAAAGCCTCTCAGCAAGTGCTCGGATTACTTGTTTCTTTGCCATTGATTATAAGAACCCAAATGGCAACAAAAATGTTGGGAAAATTACATCCAGTCATCTGCATTCCTTATATTTCTTACAATCAACATTCGGAAATACAGTTTCAACAGGAGTATGGGAGTTTTTATTGCACTCAAAACATTTACTTGCAGCCACACTCCTGCAGATTTTCGCCCAGCCGCAAATAAAACAAATATTTTTGGATGACGCAGGGCCCGGTGTACTCACACCGTTGAAACCGCGATCTGTCAGCTCTGCTTCTGCCAGCGTAAACTTGAAAATGCCATATGTAATTTTTTTGGGAAACGTAGGGGGGAGGGAGTGGGCAAGTGCCCCCTGTCGCTCCTTACTGCGGGCGCCCATGCTCCAACATAGCTCCGATTTCGAAGCTGTTCGGGCAACTAGTCCTTATATAATTACTAGCTGAAAGTTCCCGGCGATGCCCGGGTTATGCCAGATATATTTTAATGTGAACTGAAACCAATAAACTTGATTCAACTTACGTATTCCCATTTATCTGACAGGTACTAGGTTTCATTAAAATACATTCCTTACAGTAGCTTATTGATAAACATACGAAAGAAACAAACGTCATTTAACATGGCAACGTGACGAAAAATCGTGTGTATTTCCGTTGAAATCTCGAGATCGAATTTTTTCATGAAAACAGTACTTTCTCTATACTATGTATATTGGAGAAAGTAAGAACTAATTCTGAAATATCTCTCATACCTATGAATTGGGCCGGGAGGTTCCATGGAGGTCCGGAGAGAACGTGAACATACGTGAGAGTATTAGGATTTCGAGTTTAACAATGTAATCGGTTGGCAAGGCAACTGCACGTCATAAATGCTAAATATTGTCAACATTGGATATTGAAACTTTAATTCGGAAGATTTAGATTCGAAAGCGATAAAAGACGATAAGAATAAGAAACTGCATTTATTTTTCTTTAATACAGTCCAAGTCCGAAAATCGTAGGTCAAGTATGTGAATTTTAATAACCAAAATAAAATAGGTTTGCAGATCGAAATATCGATTTTTTCATGTTATCTTTCATAATGGAAATCATTCTCCGGAATCGAACCCGGATCAATTTTGGAATTTTTTTTCGTAAATAGATTCAACATTAAGAACCGAACATTCCTAACAAATGTCAATCTTCTAGCTACTCGGAAAGTTTGTTAAAAACAGCATTACATAGTTCCGATTTCCCACCGACGACGACGAAGTCAATTTTATATATTAGATTATCAATTATCCGTCTGTCTGTCAGAGTATGTTCACCACCGGTGGCATTAGATATAGGGGCACATTCTATAGCTATTGCAGTGCGAAAAGGAGAATGGGAGGGAGAGGGGGAAGAGAATGGGAAGAGTTTTAATTAATTTCTTTAGCAATGCCTATCCGCCAATAGTTTATTGAGTAGTTCCACTAGTACATATTAATTATTACGCGAAATGAAACCAATTCATATAAATAATCTATCAAATATACCTCTCCTTATCCTTTGACATATCGAAACATCACTGAACAGTTAGAACGAGTTTGTACCATTAGATGCATTCGATCAAAAAAAACTTGATGAAATATAACGAAAACCTCTCCTAGTACATATACCATTCTGTTAAATTGTGCATAAAGGGGCTTCGGCATCGTCTCGCGTGAAGCAGCGAACGAAGTTCTTCAATGACTGTAACGGAACCGATGGACTGTTTATCAAACGATAGTTGGTGTAATGGAACTATAGCAATATAGCAGCTGGAGGTGGGAGTGATGGGTGGCGAGAGTCGAATGGAGCCGGAAGAAGAGGGAAGGAGGGACGAATGAGGAAGATTATCAGAATGAGAGAGAGAGAAAGATGGAGACATCTTTCTTGAGCGTGGATGGGACGACGATGTTCGCCTTCTGGGGTTTGAGGTAGTGAAAGAGCGAGGGAGGGATAGTGTGTGTGTGAGAGAAAGATGTCAAGATAAGGGTAAGAGTAAAATGGGGCATCCTTAAGATGGGGTGGGGAATGGGAAGCTGTGGAGTGGGAGGGCAGGGAAAGGACGAGAGGGTTTCAGAAGGGGAACTTCACTTAAAGTTTGAAGGAGCTTGGAGAAAGTAACGGAGGAGAGGGAGCGAATGGAGACGTCGTGGAGGCAAAGGGAGGAGTGTGAGTGCGTCGGAGATGTGGCTTTGAATTTCGAAGGGTTTCGAGGGTTTTATTTAAGGTTGAATTATAAAAACAGATTTGGGTAGCTATTAAAATGACGTATTTGACCCAGTCTAAGAAATGTATTGTACAATATATCGAAAGCATATTGATAAATAAATACCTTTTAATGGATTATTGATGGATGAAATTTGTGTCTCTCATGTACGAGTGTTTAGCAATTCATCAAGAAAAATTCTGAAGTAGCCAAAAAATTCACAATAATTGCACAAATCAACATCGAAAATATCCCGAAATTTATAAAACAAAAAGGATAAGGAAAATGTAGTATATTGGTGATCTTTGGCAACCATTATGTATTTAAGTAAGTTGTTTAATTAATTAAAAAAACTATTACCTTGACCGTTAATCACATTATGCATTTTATATTATTTTAGTAGATTGCATATATTTTACTGTGGAAGAATATCACATAAAAAATACTGATTCTGTTTTATTTAGAAATATGGGAGTTATATAGCAATTCATCTGATAAAACTAAGTATGTGTAAATGAAAATTTATTATAAATTCGAACAATTGATTTATCATAAAGAATCTTGAAATCGTCGTTTTATGCCAAAATATTCGTCTCTGAATGAATAGCTACTTGGAAAATTCATTTTTGAGTAAATTAATGAAACATAATGCAATGGGATCCTTATCCGTTCAATGAATTTAACGTAATGAGAATTTAACGATATTTGCTCGTAAAGGTTTATGAATTTAACTGTAAACTAAGTAATGAGATTTTACTGGATTAAAAAAGATAACACGCTTAAAATGCTTGAATGCGATGACAATCACAAATGCGTGTTTTGGCAGATAAATATCTACTCTCAATCCATCTGTCATGAACGCAGGTTTAAATGAAGTGGAAGTTTTCAATTTTCAGGCAGTTTTGTAAAAACAAATCATGAAGTCGTTTAGTTTGTATTATTTAAGACATTATTCATTGGCTATGAGAGCCATTTTTTGAGATCTCTACGGTGGAAGTCCCTAACACGTGGCTCGCAGGCCGCACGCGGCCCTTCAGTTCAGTTAGTGCGGCCCTTTCATTACATTGATTCTAGATCGAGTTGTTCGAAGAGAAAGCGTAGCAGTTTGCTAATGAAACGAATAATAAAAAATTAGTTTCCAAAGTAAATACCCATCATTTGGAATTATGTGCTTTTAAGTTTTAACGAAATGTTTGTAGTTTTTATTATGTTATATGACCCTCCTTAGACCACGTTACAATTGTTAGGTTACACTCGCCATCTGTTTCAAAATTATCCATTACGTTCCAGGTCTAGGGTTTGTATGTCATAGGAAGGAAGACATTAACATAATATACATTCTCGCAATGATATGTAATCATCTTTTGGTAATCGATTTAATTCCAATGCGCAACGAACCTTTGATCAACGCGGTTCCTTATTAAAACCACGACAGACGTTTACTGCTTGTCAATATGTTTGGAAGTAGTCGAGGAAATTTGGACGTGAGTCGAACGAGAATGGATGGCGTCTGGATAAGAAGTTCCGTTCCAAACGGGGTGTGGAGTCGGGGGAGGGAGGGGAGGAATGGGGTTGGAGAGATAGGGATGTAGAGGAGTGGGAAAATTCGGAAGAGTAAGGCAAAAGTCGGGCAGCGGAATATATCGTTCCGGGTCAATGGGCGCCAAGCATCTTTTCCTCTTTCCAAACTCATTCTCTAGATCTTTCCAAATCTTTCCGTTTTTTTATTTTTTTAAAGGATGTTTCCAAAAGGGAGGGTTGTCGTCCTCAGTTGCCGGAAAATCATTCCTGTCCCTCAGTTCATGCGGAAAAAAATCCGTGATAATGCTTACGAGTTATGTGTCCTTATCTTCCAACTCGCGCAAACAAGCGTATAGCAGCGTAACCGTTCGAATCCACGAATGATTTCTATCTTTATTAGGAATGGCGGACGGTGCCAAAAACACCTAGTTTTTCAATAGCTTTTTATCTTAGTACGATTTAATTTTAATAGACATTCTTGGTGAAATTTCGTATTCATACGCATGGTTATTTGAAGATGGTTCTAAAATATATTTCTGCTATGTTTATATAATTAAGTGTTCTAGGTAATTTCTAATTTCATTTTGCCGTTTGAATTTCTCCTAATCGTAATTGTTTAACATTTACTAATTTTTAACAGTCACAGTAATATAGGTACTTCATTTTAATTTTCAATGTTAATTGCCGCTGGAATACCATTCTCTAACTGAAAAATTTCAGCTCCCTATCTAGACCGAAAGTACATAAAAATTAGTGTATTTGTTAAACATTTATTAATTTTTAACGACCAAATAAATAAACATTGAAATTTTTTAAATTCCGTTTTGGCTATTTAGTTAATTTTAGCGTTAAGGAAAATTTTCAGTATTTGTAGCACATTTATAAATACCTAAACAATGAAATATTTGTTTAAATTTTAGGATTTTTTAAATGCCAAAAAAATAAACATTTTTTTATTTTCGATTTTTCTGGTCGATTATACTAAAAGACCTACCTATTTTCCAAATTTCAAGTTTCTAGCTCATATGGAAGTGCCTCATAATTTATACCATCCTCCGCGTCCTCATTCTCCTATATTGTATGTCAGAAGCAACTGTATCTTATAGATATTACAAGTTTAATAAATAGTCATTGATAATTTTTTGATGGATGCTTAAATAGGCAATTTTATTAACTGAATACATACAACGTGCTCTAGATTTTATCATCAAAGAGTTACTTTTCAGTAGAAGACAGCCGGGCATATGCCGTACTTTATCGTAATGGACTTTCTATGAAACTAGTAGTCTTCTACAGAATTAATATTTTCCTTACAAAGTCATTTAAGAAATGTAAACCTATGAACGATTTTAAGCAATTTTTTTCGTTATAATTTTATGTGAATTGTATTCGTGTTCTTCCGTTATTTATGAAGAATATTTTTCGCGTAAATACATTTCTGCACTTTGAGGCCTTTCGATACGATTACATATATATTTAAGTACGTGCCTGTCTGTATTGCGGTAGCATATCTTATATGGTCGGTGTTGCACAGTTCCATTCTACAATTGAAATATTCGTGTCGAATTTGCTCTAAAATTGTTTGGAAATGTAGTATGCGATTTTATTTACATCAGTTATGGATAATTCAAAATGGACTCTCTTCCAACTTGCTGAAATTGTCCCTGAAATACGTATGTCATATCCAATAAATGTGCATTCCAACTTTTATCTAGATCTAGAAACGGCAAGGCAATTGCGAAACAATAAGGTGGCGTGGGTGGTCAAATGTCACTAGCCCTGGAGCCCCATTGAGGCCCTCGATTTATTTCTAATATAGAATAAATACATATATTAATCGATCTCTCTTTTAATATAATTTATTAATGATTCTCTAGTAAATCATTATTTTTGGGCAGCTATTTAAGAAAGCAGAACTTTTTTTAATAAGTACAACTTAATACGTTTTGCAATGGGTTTATATTTTAAATTAACATTTATGTGATACTTCGCCGCGGGACCTTCTCTACTCCTGTTTACGCCACTGCGGTAAGACCAGTTGAATGGCGATACCGCAAATTTCACGTCGTTATACCACGCTCAAAGTAATCCTTCCTTTACCATCAAAGGCCGCGAAAGCTATTAAAGACAACTTCCTTCCACACGTGCTCGTGATCTAAATATTTAGCAACTTCTACTTCAGGGGCCTCCTCGTATGTCTCCGGTTTTCCACGTATTCCATTATCCACTTCCGGCATCTTGGCACATACGCTCTTCTCTCTCTCTCCACCCTGGTGTTTCTAGGAAACATATTTCATTTCTGCATCCCTTTTCCGACCCATATACTGCGTATTTCTTTTCCTTGTTTCATTTCCGCTTCCCTTCTTCTTTCTTTTTTCCCACTGGCATGTCTTATCCGTCTTCCTTTCCTCTTTCGCTTTGCTCCATTTCTCTTTCTTTCAGCCTTGCGCACTGCATATATTCACTTCTATTATTACCTCACTTTCTTTTACTAGTTCATCTCCATTCTCCTCTTATCCGCTTCACTTTATCAGCCACTCGTTTTTATATTTCGTGTATCTTTCTACTAGATACCTTGTATTTATTATTAAAATTTCTTATCATGAAACCTATATAAAAGATGGTGTCACTTTGTCCATTTGTGCCTTTGCCCCTTTGTCATGTAATGCCTTTTGAAGCTTAATATCTCGCAGACGACTGAATCGAATTTGATGAAATTTTCAGGATAGCATTATGATATAATAACGAAACGTTTTAATGCATCCGTACTATATATATAAGCCTTGTTCTGTCCATTTGTCCTTTTGTCACTCCCTCTGTCACGCTCTGAAAATCAAATAATACCTGGCAGGAGGGGTCTAAGGTCAGCTTTTGAAGCACAATAGATACTCGCGGCGAGGGTTTCGAACGTTCGCTCGGATCGAAGGCAGCCCTCTCAGCGGGAGTTATGATTTCAGGTCAAAGAAGACTGCCTCGATTTTATTTCAGAATAATCGATCATCCCGTCATTTTTGAGGGGCACTAATATTAGTTTATAATATTATTTTACTTCACTCTGTCTCAACCTCCGTCCGTCCGTCTCTCTCTCTTTTCTCATTTGTATTCTTCCTATCCTCTCTGTCTACATTTCCTATCTTCCATTTCCACTGTCCTCTTAAACCCATCATTTCCGCCATTATCTTTCCTTATCAACTACTTCTTCATCAAATTATATCAGCGCTCACTGTAATTTTGTCTCCTTTCCCTTTCTCACTTCTTCTAATCCTCCTTCCCTGTATCTCCACCTCCGTTTCACCTTCCATCCTATCTCGATTGCACCCTCTACATCCTCTTTCTCTCTCTCTCTTCTTTACATCTTAATTCCTCTCTTTCCACCCTATTATCCTCCCTCACCCCTCTCTCCATTCACTAATTCTTCCTCCCCATCATACACTCCTCGTTCCTCTTCTCTCTCTGCTCCCAACCTAATTTCTCCCTCTCCCTCCTCCTCTCCCTTCCATCCTTCCCTTTCCTATTCATCCCTTTTCTCTCTCTACTTCCCAAACTCCTCACTTTCTCATCTCCCTCTCCCTCCATATCCCTCCACCCATACTCCTCTACTCTCTCCCGCCCATCCTCTCTCTCTTTTCCCTTCCAACCTCATTTCTCCTCCTCCTCGTCCCTCTTCTTTCTCTCCCTACCTCACCTCTCCTCCCCACTTTCATGCTTCACTGGATGCTCCGCCTCGTATCTTCCGCGGCACGTCCGTTCGCAAACGGAATATTAATTCCGCGCGACATTTGCAATAGGAGTTCCAACATGACGGAAAACTTGGTTAATTCTCCGTATAAAAAAAGAGGGAGTTGGGAAGAATGAATGTACGACTTCCAAGCGTACGAATTATGCTTTTTTTTTTAGGGTTCCATCGCGAAGGTTATTCGTTTATACGGTTAATAATCCTCGTTCCTATCCATTGCGCCTTCGGAGCGTGATGAAATTTTCGCGTAGCGCTGAAAGGACTAACGCGTTGAAATGTCATATTGTTTCGAGTTCTGCTTTCCTTTACAAATGTGCCTTTTATTACTCGTTTCTATTCGGGATGAAACCTGCTGTATTTTCCTCGCCGTCATCAGCTTTTGTAAAGGTGACTTTTAAAATGTTACTCCATCAAATAAAGCGAATGATACGCTTATCAGTCATCCCTCCTCGTCTCGCTGATATTTTTTAAATGTTATTAGTAAAATCTAATGAAAATTTCTGTAAAGTCATCGCTAATTAGTGAATTATATTTCTGATAAAATAATTGTATGATTTTCTGTAAAATCTTGTATAATATAGAAAATTTTTATTTTCCTTTTCAGGTAAGCTGATTAATTTCTAAAACTGGAAGTTTTGAACGTATGAGTAAGTACATTTATTTTTCCTTTTGAACAAAATGTTACTTATTATGTTCAGTTTCATTAAACATACAGTTTATGTATGAAAAGCTTCTTTCATTCATTTCGCTTACGAAACTCACGGTGGAGCATTATCCGACATTATCAAAAATTATTCCTGGCGGGGAAGTTTTTAAATAGCTGAATTTCTACATTGATTGTGATATTTGAGGATGTTGCAAAAGAAGCAATTCTTATTCTTTTATCAATTAACTATTAACAATAACATATACAATGGAAATGCATTTCTCTGCGAAAAAACAGCAAAAACTCAACTAATTTTAATTGGAAAAATCATTTTTACTGTTTCCATCTCTTAATGTAACTCAAAAATTCGTAATAACAGTTGTCAATCAAAAATTATTAGAAGAAAAAATATTATAAACAAGCAAATGTTGAATGACCATTAATATAGGCTAATAGTCTGTTATAACAAGCAGTTTACGCCGAGGAGTTCGTTTTAACGACCATTCCTTAAATCGCCGCCAACGTATTATTAAATGCTGATTTTGAAGTCGAATTAGGAGACACGTAAATTCTTCGATCGCGGAATTTTTCCCCTACTAGTTAAATGAAAGAGAAGGTCTGCTCGGAATCTGCATTTAAGGACTCCGCAAAAACATAGACTTCTTTTTTTTATAACTTTTAAGGGAAAGCACGCCATGTAATTTCGCACGTCCCAAGGGCTGTAAAAAGCGACCCACGGAATACGTTCCTTGCGATATATAAAACATAAGGAGTCGGGGAACCAATTTACCGTTCTTTCGGAATCGCTCTCGTGTGAAACATCACCCAGACCTCACAGTTCACACGCTCTCACACCAGAAGGGGATTGTTTGGGGGGGGGGGGAGGGGGGGGAGGGCAGGGCGCACATATGCACACGAAAACGCCTGCATACACAAGCCATTTTTAATCATCAACCTCTTTTCACCAGTAAGGCGAACAACAGCCTTTTATAAAAAGGAGCCGGAAAAATAGAGAATAAAAACAGATCGCGAAGGTTATCGCGCGGCATAGATAAAACGAGATTAGGGGGATTAATAAAAAAAACAAAATCAGTAGTTACCCTTCCAAAATACCTTATTGAATAAAATGATTTATGATGGAGTTTAAGACTATTCATAGATTATGCTTATTTATCATTTTTATTGTTTTAAATATTATGTGAATTCATGTTATTAATAGTTTAAACAATATAAATTTATTTCATTTAAGTTATCGTGTCTCCAATACGAACAATTGTAAGTTAAATCGCAGTATTGGATGGGGTGATTTTTTTATGGTAGGTATCCAAAATATTTGTTTTACCGTATCGAAGTTTTTTTTCAATATTCCTTAACGTGAATTATTAAGTCGAAGTTATTACTAGGGATTCAATAAGGTATTAGGTCATAGTTGCACTTTCGAGGTTGAGACGATAAAACCTCAAGAGCATTTCATTATTTTCTACCTATGAACAAACGTGCGACTATGTGGCATTTATTTACGTATTTACATGAGTCATTATGGTTTCGATGTTAATGACACAATTGTGTGTAACTCAGAATGACATTGAAAAATGTTTTGGTGCAAGTCCACTGAAGGGGGCATTGGCATTGCGCGGAATGCCGAAATACCGACGGTCCGACCCTGCTCATACTTTGAAGCTGTCTTTTTCGACAGGCATATAAAAATTTAACAATACCTAATGTCAAAAAATCTGATATGGCCAACACATGACCTTCTCCATATTTGGGGTATCGATATTTAAATTATTATGAATAGCATTATAAGGCAAAATTATTATTTCGTATCACAAAAGAATACAGTCATCCTTATTACCGTAAATTATATTTTGAATATGTTTACAGAATTCACCGCTACATGGTGGTGGCGCTGTATACTGAAAATTAAGAAAAAGTTAAATATCTCCGAAATGGATGGTTCTACGAAAATTTTTTTCAAACAAAACCTTGATGAAATATTATTCTCTACAACTTTGGTCCTCACAACGATTACCAATTACGACGTTTTTAAGGAGATATTTGACGGAAACCGAAAAAACGATTATTTATAAATAATTCCTAAACAATAACTGCTATGGAAAATTGTTTGAAATAAAAAATGTAGGAAATTATATTTTCTACATTTTTGTAATGGTCAATGCACCAAACGTATTATCGGAGAAATATCGCAAAAACCGAATCGGGTTTTGAATAACCTCGACTTCCGGTTTACCGGTAGGTATTATCCAAAAACTAATCAGTTCTTTGTGCTCATGCTAAAGGCTTATATATCAAGTTTGGTAACGATATGGCAAGTACTTTTTGAGTAAGAGCGTCCACAATCACATACATCCACACACACACAGACATCATTCCGAAAATAGTCTAAACGTGTGCTAGGGACCTCAAAACGTGTATTTCCATTGAAATCACGAAGTCGATTTTTTTCGTGATCACAGTACTTGCCCTTTACTATGTGTGGATAAAGTAAAAACTGACGGATTCTTTCGAGAATTTATTAGTTGCTTTACTTATCTCGCAGTTGAGAAAAGTGACTTCGGGTGATCCGGGCACTTTGCAAACGACAATTTTTACCTCGAGTGCTCTTTCTTAAGCAAGAGATAAAAAGTTCAGGTGCAGAAAATTTTCTATCAACGGAAATGAATCTTACCGGCCCTAACGCACGCCTAGGGATAAACGCCTTTTAACCCTCTTCTTCCAGCCTTCTTGACGGAAGCTGTTGTTTGAAAAAAAAATACGGGTTTCAGAGACAATTGAAGGCCGTAAAACATTTCAGTCATGCCACTGGCAACTCCGATGTCGATCAGCGAAGAGATCGCTCGCACCCATGTTGCACGCAATGACCTAGCCTGCGTCTGCCTGGGTCACGTGGAAGGAAAATGGGTCATTTCTAACAGCAGGACACGGGTTCGAGAGTGGGCGAAGAGAGAGAGAGGGAATTTAGAAAAAAAACCCGAAAACGGGCGATAAAGAAATGAGAGGTAGGCAATTTCCGCCGCAGATTGACGGCGGGTTTCCACCTTCAACTTTTTTTTCGGTCGCGTTCCGTCTTTTATATTTCGATTTCGTATTTTCATCCCGCCACGTGAGCGAATGAAGCAGATTTTTCCCCCCGAAAGTGTTATCCCCCGCTGTTTTTTTTTTAATTTTCGACCATTCCCTAAAAGT
This sequence comes from Uropetala carovei, assembly GCA_036926305.1. Classification (NCBI taxonomy): domain Eukaryota; kingdom Metazoa; phylum Arthropoda; class Insecta; order Odonata; family Petaluridae; genus Uropetala; species Uropetala carovei. Next base: position 1,281,752 of record JAXCHB010000212.1, read on the forward strand.
GATTTAAATGGCGTTCATGCGGCAATAAACTCCGCCGCGTAACGTGTCCGTCTCGGAAGAAAATTGAAAGGGGTGATATTTTATCTTGGAAACAGGTCTTTTATCTTCGGAATTACCTTTAAGCTCTCGGTAGGCCTTTCTTTCGGAGATCGTGCGAGGATTGTTAATTTTATTTTTTCGTTTTACATCATTAAATGTCTGCACTTTCGCTCCAGAGCTATTCTTCTGTGTAAAGTGCACGAATAGCGGTAAAGTTGCGGAACATGTCGCTTTCATGCATGTTCCGAGAAAAAAATGTAGATGGTTCGATGAAATTGCCCGTACGCAGCTATCTGACAGGGTTCGTTCAACTCGAGGTTATTGTTCGTAAGAAATAAGGTTATTTTTTCGGTTTCTGTTTTTGTCCCGGAACAATGAAGTTAAAGCAGCGACACAGAGATCTTCTATCTAAGACATTGCTTTTTTCGTCACTCTGTCTAACTGTCATGTTAACCACGAAATCGAAAATTATAAATCCATTTTGTTGCTAACTTTCTGGATATATACGCCCAAAAGGGGGGTTATTCGTGGTTGTGGAGTTCCAATTTTTAGAGAAATCCGTCACCCGAAGAGGTAAGCCTCCCCTTGTAAGAAATGTAGCTGTTGGTTGAAATCTACGGAACGATGTAGCATTAGCAATAAAATGATCACGTTTTGTCCCCTATCCATTTTGAGCCACACAAAATGCTTACATTATAGCTCAGTATGAAAAATTTACCGAAACAAATTAGATACCCTTGCTAAAGCAAGAGGTGAAAGGACGTTTTCATAAAACAGATCAGGGTTCCGAGGAGGGGACAACTCCACACAGTTGGATGGTAGGTCGTGTTTAGACCTTCGCATTCGTGGCTCTAGTAGTTTTCTTACAATGCTGTTTCAAAGTTTTGGTTTTTCCTGGCGGGAAGTCTATGAATTACTTGGATAATTTATGGATTTATAAGAGCTATATCATTAAAATAATTCAAAATTTCTCATAAAACAGAAATGTTGATTGTTCATAGATAGACACATTATGTGTATTATTATGACACAATGATCACATTAGCACTATTTTTTAGAAATTCTGCTAAACGGAGACTTAACTAACTCGCTGTATTTTCCGAGTCATACTCCTTTCATTGTTGTTGGTGAATAGCTAGTAAAAGTGTACTTTATATGAGTATAAGTCATTCTTTTAAAAATGCCAATAACATTTCATGGAGTTTTGTATTTTAGGTATTTTTACCAGTTTAACCTTGAACCGTCGATTAGAATCAGTGGCATGAATTAATAATGAATATCGCGCGAATTAGTAGAATATTCTAACATATTTTTCATAGAATATTCCTCATTCATGTGAAAAGGTAACTCTTCCTACGGAACGCATCCCCTTTTTCGTCACTTTCCATTCAGGTGTTCTATATTAATATACCTCACTCGCTCACCCTTTGTTAAATCACACGCAGTTGTTCCTCTGGTAGCAAAATACTTTTAAAATTAAATAAAACACCCTTATAAGTTTCCATTTAAAACTTGCACGATTTTTGTCTCCTGTAACATTAATTTTTCCTTCCATTGTTCGGATATTTCGGAACTTTTGAAACCCTGTATATATGTGTTTATATATATATATATATATGGATTGTGAGAGATAGGCTAGGACATTCCTGTCCCCCTTTTTTTCGTTCATCCAAAATCTGGATTTCGGAAACTTTTTATTATCATTATGTCTTTTGTTAACACTCAACTTGCTGCTTATCTTTCTCTGCTCGAATCTTTTTTACCTCTCTTCCTTAGCTCACCTTGTCTCTTCTTCTTTTTTTCACTTTCATTTCCAAAGGAAACATTTTTTTTAACCCAAGGTTTGCCATTTTTGAGAGGGCGAATGAATAAAATACAACTTCGTTTTTTTTTTACTCCCTGGAGAGTTGATAAGGTTGAGTTATGAAAAAAATTCGTAATTAGAATCTCGTAATTAAATCTCTTACTTGATTAAAATATGGGAGTGTTTCCCACTTTCATTAAGCGTTAGGTTTTTAAGGTTTACTTTAGCATTCCGTTGTTAGTTTTACCATAGGCGGCGTTAAAGTTTAAAGGTATCGTAACAGTTATATGAGGAGGAATTCGAAAATTTGTTCTAGAATCAATATAGTCTGTACTACGAAATCATTGCTCTGTTTTTGTTTAATTAAATGGAATTGATTGTAAAACTGGCGGAGAACGAATTTTACGTTTATAATATCACTTGATGGCGTAATTCTTTTCCTGGATATTTTATATTATGCTGGGAAAAAGATAGGTTTGTTTTGCGTTTGAAATTCATGTGAACATTTCGGTAGATGCGGTAAAAAAAAACGTGTGGGTATACAGATGCTTAACAAGGGACGATTTTTAGGCTGAATGCGCTAGAAACCACACAGCGCGAAACAAAAGACGGCCATTCAATCTTCCTGTCATCATTCTCACGTCGGCGGAATTACTTGCGTCTAATTTATGACGACATTTTTCTTGGTGTCTGCGGTCGTTACTTTTATAATCCCCCCTCCCACCACCCCCCCCCCCACACACACACACACGCATCCAAAATAATCAATCGGATAGGTCTCTTTAGCGATTTATTCAATTTCGCCTTTAGATCACAACCTGCGGCGAGTAATTATTCACGCACATTATCCTTTTAAGAGAAAATCAGCCGAAACTTTAAAAGCGAACGCAAAAAAAAAATGCAAATTCGTCCCCGTTTGACTAAACCAGCGGACAAGTTACCCTCATTATTATTCTACGATACTGTCACGCCACGCAATTAAAAAAAAAAAGATTGTTTTTTTGGGACACGCCTCAAGGGATCGCACATTTGTTCCTCACCCGGATCTCCTTTAGTCTATCCTATTCTAGTCATTCTTCTCTTTCTCAACCCTTTCACACCTCTCTCTTTCTCTCTTCATCTCCTTCTCCATTTCTCTCTCTCTCTCTTACTCTCCTTCTCTCAATCCTCACCTCCATCCCTGCAGTATATTCCCATTACATCGCTTCCTTTCCTGGATATTCCCGTTCCTTTCCAACCCTACCTTAATTCCTTCCTTCCTTCCTCTCTCTCTCTCTCTTGCTTTAATAAATTTCAGACACGTAACCGGCCTAGTCGAGCCTCCATCTCCTCCTCTTCCTCCCACATCCACATAACCCCCGGAGGAGAGATGGGGGAGGAAGGGAAGGAGATATTTTCGGGAGGGTATGGGTCGGGGGATAGTTTTCGGGCGGGGAAAGAGGAGTTGAGGTATGGCGGAAGAGATCCGGGAAGGGTAGGGAAGGGGTGCAAGGTTAAGATGAGAGATTTCGAGGAAAAGGGCGAAAGGGCGGCATTTTAAGGCGGTTTTAGGTGATCGAAGTGGGAATGAGAGGGTGCGCTCGAAACCGGCGTGCGAGAGCACCGCGGTGTGAGCACCAGGGGTATTTTTTTTAGGGTTATCGAGAGGATCCGTCAAGGCATGTTTGATGGAAATGTCAAGGAAAAGTTCTTTATAATAAGGAAATGTAGACTCTTTTGAGGCGATGTTCAAAGTGCAGGATAATGCATTTCGGCTTTTTCTAGCTTAAAAGTGCTTGCGGAGGTCAAGTGTTTGGTTAGTGCAGCACAGAAGGATCGCTAACTTAATATAGCTAATGAATGAAATTTATTTAAATTATTCTGTTATGTATGACGTTCATTTATCTATTTGAGAGTAGTGGGTTCAGTAGTAATGTAATCTTCCGTTCTATTATTCCTGTAGGGTAGTTTCAGATGGAGAAGATGTAGAATGAATGGCAGCTCTCTAATCTCGGTAGTTTAAGCAGCAATAAAGCATAATTTTGCATGACGTGTATGTGCATTTCACCCCTACCACGCAACACGGTGATAAATTTCAGGGTAACGTGTAGATGTTAATAACAGCACGTAAATATGTCATGTTTAATTTTAACGAATTTCGTTAAATAATATGGGCAAGATTAGTTATCAGTACTGGTATGGATCTAGCATTGTTTTATGGGGGAAATTAACTAATAATTTACATGTAAGATGTCGAATACATTTAATTGGTGTGAAAAAAGTACAATTTCTTGAGTAGCTATGGACTCGTGTCTCATAGTATTGTAAGCCTATAGATTTAACTTCCGGTATTATATCAGTTATTGCAGGCAACGCACGATATGAGAACTTGCGTTGCGTACGATGATAATTACGTGACCGTGAAGATGGATTTTTGAGGCATAAAATCTATCCGCAGCGGAATTTCTTAAATGGTGTTTTAGGATGAAAGAGAAGGAATAATGCAGGTAGGCGAAAGGGCTCCGGGGCATTTAAAGCAGGCGGGGATCGTTCTTCGCGTTAGGACAAGGTGGCCGAAGGCTCGTAAAAAGAATGAGCCATGGGAATGCTTTTGAAGTGAGGGAATGCGACACAAAAGAGGAAAGTTGAGGGCGTTACACAATATCAAGAGAGACAGGGGGAAGGGGTGAGCGTTAGAGGAGAGGGTGGAGTCGAAGGAGGTTCTTATGCCTTTAAGCTGCGTTTTAGGTAGAGGAAGGTAAGGTAAAAATAAATGAAATGTCCATATTTGGACTTAAAAAACATTTAGCGTTTCCACAGTTTCGAAAAGCAAGAGCTTTAATCATGAATCCAAGCAGAAAGGTTCCGTTTTTCCGAAGGCACGCCATCGATTTTTAGTGGAGAGTCCAGCTTTAAACGCTGATGCGTTGCGTTCGGAATCACAAATGAAAGTGTTCTTTAACGCTTGTTGTTTTTCGGATGTATTTAATTCGAATTTTGTTGTAAACGTTATTTGGTGTTCGGCAGTGCTCGGTCGATTAAAGACGAAAGGTCGTTTCGTTGCGTCGTTTTCCGAACCAAACTACGTATCCGTTGAATAATTTTCTTTTGGTTAATTCAGAAAGAATTAAAAAAGTGTTGGAGAAGACTACGGCTAGATGGATATTTAAAAAATTAATAACTCCTTAACCGTACGAAGCTTGAACTTCTTACTTTGTACGTTTAAGGAGTTCTTAATTTCAGAAAGAATATTTATAGGATTTGCGTTAATCCAAATGAGGAAGGAAATGTCTTCTCAATATTTCTGGGTCTATGAAAGTATTTCGAATTCATGTAAGCTACAGCATTGGCTTAGATTTTCCTTAGCTAAATGAACGTCGGCCTGTGATTGATTCATAGATCAAAACTACAGAAATTTAACTTCACAAAGCTTGCTCTATATTTTCAAATACGTCACCTTATATGTTTAAATGAATATTTATGTAGCTACTCGGGTAATATTTCATACATTTCTAATTACTATTAATTTAGATGAGATTTAGAGTGAAAATTTCATTCAAATTTTTTTTAGTGGAGCACTTGAATGTTGTTGAGGATCTCGGAGGAACCACTTAATGATTTTTCTCCATGTTGTCCAACTCTTTCAATGATTTAGGTACCGGATCCTAATACGGCCATCTTCCCATGAAAACCACGCACTGGCTGAACATTACAACATCGTGACTGCGCGGCGATGTGGATTTACTGTTTTCAAATTGAATCTAAAAATATAAAAATTTTAAAATTTTGATTTATTTATCATTTTACTTTTTGTGTATTTTTTATTGTTTTAATTTATGTATTACTATTTTAAACATTTATTTTCGATTGTTCTTCAATGGCCACCTGAATGGAAATTGGTAACATCTGGACTACATTACTATGAAAGTTATTATTATAATGAAAATTAAAAACAACGGTGTCAAAATGGTTGCTTGATCTTTTGCGTCCTAAAATGAAATAAATGTTTACTTTAAATATACATGCGAAAGGACGATTTATGTTTTTTAATTGATCATTAAAGTTTTTTTATGGATTTGCGTTTTACGTCGCGTCAAAAACATATCTAGAAAATCTTTTTGATACTATTGGCGGTTGAAGTCGGCATTATAAATGTTCATTGCTGAAAACGTAGCTGGTTCATGAGGCTCATTCATTGAGTTCGTGAGTCACCTTCCGCATGCATTGGCCATATGATTTAAAAAATATAAATATGTTACGGACTTGATAGTGATGAACGGTATATTTGTTTTTGGCTTTAAAATGTAAATGAGATGCCAAATGTTTACTGTTATAATTTGCAACATTGAATGTATCAATTTTTCCATAAGTATTATTGGATCTAAAGATGTTCATAGCATTTCTGATGAATTTAGTTCATTGTACCTTAGAACAGTGTTTCTCAACCGGTTCTCCGCGGAGCACTAGTGCTCCGTAACTATTAGGTAGGTGCTCCCCAAGATTTTCATCCTTCGTTTTGCATGGATTTATTTTTTTAATTAAATTAAAAATACCGTATATGCCCGAATATAAGGTGACCCCGAATATAGGGGGCGACCCCCTATTTTCCCACCGAGGAAATTAGAAGAAAAACAATTTGACAAATACTTGAATAATGAAAGTCCGAGCGAGGGTCCGAATATAAGGCGACACCTTGTTATCTGAGGGACAGTTTTGGGGAAAACCTCGCCTTATATTCGGGAATATACGGTATATAATATGTGTGAGATCGTCTTTAACATAGTTTTGATTTTTTGAGTCAGTTCATTCACTGTTTTCTTGGATCATTTTCGTACTGACGAGTGTACTATGATGGACATTCCAGCTGGTAGGTAACAAATATTTTCCTGAAAAGTTAGTTCTAGTGCTCCTCCTATGTTAATGAATACCTCTAGTTGCTCCTCGGCCTACTAAATGGTAAGAAATACTGCCTTAGAGCTTTTCTATAGCTGTTAATATGGCGGGTTCTTTCGTATCTTCATGCATTGTATTCTCTATAGACTATCATTTAATTCTTATGGCATGGGCGCAGAAATTAAAAATCCATTGCCTATAAAGCAAATTGACTCCCTCTGTATATCACGACATAGCCGGAGATAATCACATTTTTTCTACTTTTCTATTCAGCGTATAGAATGAAAAATTCCATTGCCTTTGTAATATTAATACAAAAATATTATCTTAGCCTTTAAAAAAATCTTTTAACACAGGGTCGGTAGCGTTATCAATGCGAATATTCTTATTATCGCAGCTATATTTACGCCTAAAAGTTATTTAATATCGGTTTATTTTGTTCGGCGGAAGTGTTATCTCGTGCAAGCAGCAAAAGCGTTCTCCTCGGTAATTTATTCTTTCGCGATTCGTTTCCTCCTCACATAACTAAGGACGAGGCAGTTTCCATTAAAAAAACAAATCAATTCAATTCTTCTCTCTCTCAGGGGAAAACATTGTGTTAACACGAAAGCTACCAATGTTTCGTTTTTACGGGATATGTGAAAGTCGTGCGTTTTTCGTTGTCCTGTAACATTCCTATTTGTGGTTCGTGATTGTGAGAGGGTTTGAATATTCGAGCAGTGTTTTGCGGTAATGCAGGGAGAAGGATTGAAAGGCTACTTTTTTACGAGGGTAATTTTTTTCTGATATTTAAATCATTGCATCGCTCTGATGCTAGCCTATAACACAGGGAAAATTTGTAAATGCGAACGTCTTTAAAAATATCGTCCATGTTTTGTTGCAAAAGTAAGTTATGCAAACATGAATTGCGATGGTATGTTGCATCCTTGAGAAATTGGGTGTTTAATGTGAGCCTCGGGTGTTTGAACAAATTCTACCTACTGGCGTTGGAATTCTTGTAATCTTTTTAGTCTGATTTAGAGGAATTGTTAATTCCATGCGGCCATTCAGTTGTAGTGGTAGTTGAGTATTTCATATGTTAAGTTTGTATGGTTAATTGCTATTAGTAAGAATTTATAATGCGATGTAAAATTGCTTGCCATTTTCTATTTTCAAAGTAGCATGTTAATCACATGCTCAAAAAGAATGTCTGCTTTAAAATTTATCATATTGTTTTATTATTCATAATTTTGCATTAGTTAATTGGTAATCGTATTCAATAAGGTGAAAATTATATGAATCTACTACATTATGTATTCCAAAAATATATAGAAATCTACGTCTCTCTTATGGCGCCTGTTGGTTTATCATATTTTTCAAATATAAATAAGGAAAAAAAGGCAAAATTTAAATACTGACGTGAAATTTAGAAAATCTGTTATTTAAGTGGGGCAATAAACATCACATTCGACAAATACAAATTAATAGAATGATATTAAAAACGAAGTAATATCGGTTGGAACGAGGCGTTCCAGAAGTGTTTGGGTGAATATAAAATGAAACATTTTTAAAATGAATTGCAAACATAAGCGAACGTCAATGTGTCCGTCTTCATATATTACGATTTTATTATTTTCCGCAATTCAGTTTGTTATTTTCACTCCATTTTAACGTAAAAGTTCCTGATGGCTATTCAGAAAAATAACACATTATGCTATTGAATTTAGGCTTACGCATATTGGAAAACATTATTTACTAGTGTAAACACGTTCAGTGTACGTTTTTTATGACATAAATTGAATCGCTATTTTTCGAAGCTTGATTTAATCACTGATTTTCGTTATGTAAATATATGCAGGAAGAGTGTTGCCAAACAAATGACTTTCACATACGACCTCTTTGACCTAACAACCGCGCATAGCCTTTTGTATTAATGCCCTAACCTTCGAATATCCTTGACGACAGCAATTTGTTAAACATCGAGGCAGAAAAAATGGATATGCACCAATAAATCGACTCAAAATTTGTTTCCATCCACGCATTATTGCCCTGTGCGTAAACCAAAACGATGCCGGAAAACAATTCATCATTCACGCGGCGCGGGAAAAAATATTCACGTGGAGGTATTTTCGTCCCAGTATGCAAGGAGTAAGAGAGAGGGAGAGGTGGGGGAGAGAGAGATAGTGGAGAGAGAGAGGGAGGAGAGAGACGGAGTGGAGAGAGAGAGGGAGGAGGGAAATGGAGTGGGGAGAGAGTGGAGAGAGAGGGAGGAGATAAATTGGGGGGGGAGAGAGAGAGTGGAGAGAGAGAATGAGGGGGAGAGAAATGAGGGAGACAGAGAGGAGGAAGAGTAAGGGAGAGGGAGAAAAAGGAGAGAAACGGAGAGAGAACGAGGGAGAGGAGAGAGAGAGAGAGAGAGAGAGAGAGAGAGAGAGAGAGAGAGAGAGAGAGAGAGAGAGAGAGAGAGAGAGAGAGAGAGAGAGAGAGAGAGAGAGAGAGAGAGAGAGAGAGAGAGAGAGAGAGAGAGAGAGAGAGAGAGAGAGAGAGAGAGAGAGAGAGAGAGAGAGAGAGAGAGCAAGAGGGAGAGAGGAGAGAGAGAGTAAGAGGGAGAGAGAGAGGGACGGAAAGAGAGGGGGGAGAGGGAGGGTCTAATATGAAGGGAGTGAGGGAGTGGTTGAAATATGAAGGGTGGGAGAAGTAGAGAGAGAGAGAGGAGAGGAATGATGGCCGCCACGCTCTGTATAAATTTCCCTTCGCATTTATGGCGAAAGGACGTGACATTGTCATTCCCTCCCTTCTCCCTCTTCCTCATCCACTCTTGTTCCAGTTCCATCTCTCTCTCTCTCTCTCTCTCTCTTTGTGGTATCTCTCTCGTTTTGCACTCTCTTCCTTTCTCCCTCTATTCCTGCCTCCATTATTCACTATCCTCTATCCGTCCTTATTTCCTTTGCTCTAACCTTACCCTTTTCGCTTTCTCTATTCCCATTCTTCCTTCTCTTTCACCACCTGCCTCTACTTTATCATTTTTTCTGTTTCCCTTCTCTCACACATTCTCGAACCCTTCTCATTCTCCCGTTCTCTCTTTTTCTCTTTTATTCCTTTTCGTAGTAGATTAATTCTCGCTTTCTGTCTTCCTTCTTTCCTCCAAGTATCGTTTCCTTCTTCCTCATCCCGATCTGATTTCGACTTTGTCCATGTCAAATGGTTGACATTGCTCAGTAATTAAGAGTAGTTTATTCGACGCATTTTTAACAACAATTCGATTTTCTCAAAAACAGCTCTAAAGATTTTGATGAAATTACGTACAGTTACTTGAGTTTACGTCTTCAATAATACCAAATAGTTCATATTTCTCAAAAAAATGAATATAAGGCTAGTGTATTCTAGGCAACTTTAACAATAATTCGATTTTCTCAAAAACGGCTTCAACAATTTTAATCAAATTTCGTACAGTTACTTCAGTTTACGTTTTCAATATTACTCTATAGTTCATATTTCTCAAAAAATGAATATAAGGCTTGTTTATTCTAGGCAACTTTAACAACAATTCGATTTTCTCAAAAACGGCTCTAATGATTTTGATCAAATTTCATACAGTTACTTTAGTATACATCTACAATAATACTACGTATTTAATTTTTCTCAATGAATGAATATTAGGCTAGTTTATTCTGGGGCAACTTTAGCGAAAATAGGATTTTCTAAAAACAGGCTCATACGATTTTCATTTTCTAAAGATAACTAAACGACACATTGTATATGAGAAAGTTTGTACAATGTATGTTGTACCGATTTTTTTCTGCACATTCCTTTTCAAAATCATGTCTTATTTTCTATCCCCAGCGTGAAGTTTTATAACTATCGTTTGCCCCCCACCCCCCTCCCCATATATTTTCCACACACTTAACTACGAGTTACTGAATAGCATGTTTAAATTTTATTATATTTTAAAACGAAAAAAGACTTGAACGAATGGATGGCTTTATGTCCTGCAAATGAGACATTTAAGGATCTATGCATTAATTTACTTTCTCATATGTACGTAGTTGCGCTACACCACCTGCCACCCACCAATCTGTTGATTTGCAGGGTATTATGTAAACGTAGATGTTTATGTAGTTTTTGCAGAAAGTAGTACAAACGTGAAAAAATATATCTCGAGAAGGAAACGCACGTTTTAGGTGTCCCCGAGTCGAAAAAAATGTTTTTTGCCATGCCATCTCTCTCTGCTTGTGCGTGATCCTAGAGCGGTCGTTCTCAACCGGGGTGTCGCGACGGTTATTGAGGGGTGGCGCGAATATTTGGCTTATACGTATAAACATAAATAAAACCAGGAGAATAAACACTCGTGCTTATTTAAATGACAGAATTTTTTCTTTATTTGGCAGGGAAAGTCCAATTTATCTTTAAAGATGACTCGAAGATAATGGAACCGTAAACTTGGTGGCGCATAACAGAATGAACTGAACATGGGATGCCGTACCACTACCCTACAGCCTATACGGTCCAACAGAATGGAATGGTACTTCGTATTTAGGCATAGTATTGCTCAGAATAGAATATGGGAAAAGATAAAGGATATATCGCACCAATGAAGGCTACTTTATTCTTGTTGATTTAAATAAAATCGATTTATTCAAAAATAGCTCTTAATATTTCGATGAAAATTCACTCCATTATGGATCTTGGAGTCGTCAAAAATACGGTGTAATTCATATTTCTAAAAAAAATATAAAGCATTCAGGGGCATTATAATATACACAGTTTTACGCCCTGCTCTCCCAAGTCTACTTTCGCTAAACTAACTTCACCCAACAATAATGTTTCAACGTCTATGTGACTTCGTTAATCCACGTAATTTTTTTCTGTGGTATAACTATATATCAGATTTTGTGTTCATAGTTATGAGGTTATTAGTATATTAATACCATTTACATGTAGAAGATATTTTCCGCGGTTTTGTTGTTCTTCTAGCAATAATTCCTTCCAGTAAGATAAGAATAGTGTTGCATACGTATATGATTTTGCGCAATGTATTTTTTACCGATTTTTACTGTCTCATATAAGAAGTTTATGGAGAAAGTATTGTAATAGCGAAAACATTCGACCTCGAGATTTTTACGGATGTATACGTTTTAGGTGTCGCCGAATTCGAAAAAGTGGTTTTCGCAATGCCGTCTGTCTGTGACTGCTCTTGAGCCTGAACTGTGGAGCAAAAATGAATGAAATCTCGTACTTAGGCATTTTATCATACTGAGCAGAAGCTGTGAATAAATGGTTGACATTAAGGTAAGTTTATTCTACGCATTTTTAACAACAATTTGATTCTCTCAAAAACGGCTCTTACGATATTGATCAAATTTCGTACAGTTACTTGAGTTTACGACTTCAATAATACTACATAGTTCATATTTCTCAAAAAATGAATATAAGGCTAGTTTATTCTTGGCAACTTGAACAAAAATTGGATTTTCGAAAAACCGACTGATACGATTTTCATTTTCTAAAGATAACTAAACGACGCATTAGTATATGAGAAAGTTTCTACAATGTATGTTGTACCGATTTTTTCCATCTGTCTTCCTCTTATCGCTGCCTTAATTCCTTCATTCTTTTCTACTCTTCTATCCCTCACGCCTTCCCGCACTTCCTTCTAACTCTGCCTCTCTTTCCCTCCATCCTTCTTTCTGCCATATTACCGGGCCATTTCTATTCAATATGGACGGAGGACAAGGAATGACAGAGAGAGAGAGAGACGGCGGGTAAGTTTGCGGGCGAAGAGTCGTATGGGAAGGAAAAAAGGAAAATCGCTTTCTTTGTCCCTATTTCCTCCCTCTCCACCCTGAAGAATAAGAGGTTGCCTTTTTTTGTTGTTGTGTGGTAGGGGAAGAAAGACTATGCAAGCGGGGGAGAGTCTGAAAAGAATACGGGGAAACGCTGACCGTTTGAATCATTCACTGGGGTCAGGTAAAAAATGGGCGGAAGAAGGGGCGAGGAAGGAGGGTGGTTTGGAAGTGTAGCACGAGGATAGGTTGGTTTCTTGAGGGGGTTTAGTGTGTGTGTGTGGAGGGAGGGGGGGGGGGAGGATTTGGTAGGATCTCGTCCAGATGAAGGTCTAAAACTCTGTTGACCCATTCTCTCGGTTCCCCGCTGGACGTAGCGAGGAATACTTCCTTCGGGACGTGCGATGATTTTTGAAGAAAGGGATGCGAGGAAAGGGAGAATGTTTTCTTTCGCCCACTTGCCTCTCGGATGAGGAGAAAGCTCTCTCTCTCCCTGACCGGCAACGAATCCTTGTATTGATTTATCTCTTAAAGATTTTAATGTTTTTATGGACGTACGTATGGGCAGGGATGACTTTTTAAGGGGAAAGTAAACGCGATATTATAATAAAATATTATGAAGACGTGGACTCGTTGAATTTTTCTGTTTCCTTCCCGCGCTGAAACGATCGTATGATTCTTTTTTTTAACGCGCATAATTTACTTCGGGGTTGGAATTGTTAGAATAAAACACAGGGGAAGGAGCCCGTTAAATATTTTTATTTCTTCCCGTACCAAAATATTCTTAAGAATTTCCTTTTGATACGCATACATTTCTTCATATTATTTTTTTCTGCTTTTAATTGTAAAATTTAATGCGCCTTCATTTACACAGTTTTCCGATATAATAGTTAAAGCTTGAGTTTTTCAACGTTTTTCTTTAAACAAAATTGTTTACTGTTCATAATTGTCTTGCGAAGGATCCAGGTGTCCAACAAAATATCCTAAATATAATATTCACCTACTCGTTTTGTTTTTTCTTACGAAACTTTAGTTATCGTAGGATAATTTTGAACTGCGAGGGAAATTTTTATTGAAATATGTTCTTATAAACAAAAATACTATTTATCGGTTTGAATATAGTTTACAGCGGAAAGGGATAATTTAAGTTAAGGTACAACTATAAAATGGAGCTTCCGAGGTTATTTTGAGGCTTAAAAAAGGCCATCTACCTCATAAATTCTTCTCAGAACATAACAATATAAAAGGCATCGCTATTTCATGTGGGACGTAATCGATACATTATTTGAAGAAAAGGAGTCAAGGAAGGAGTCAAGGATTTCTTCAGGATTTCCTCCTCCGAGCTCTTCACTTTTTCTTAGGAAAAGAAAAGAACGGAGGATACGATATTCAGTGGACGATGGCACACTAGGAAAATGGGACGAAGAAACGGTCAAGTATGGAAGGGGGAAGAACCGGGAAGAGGAGAAAGATGTGTAAATAAGGAAATCGAATTTCATGAAGCTTTTTCGGGGTTTTGAGACGGCAAAAATGGGGTTGACGCCGGAAGGATAACAGCTGAGAGTAGGAATGAAAGTGGGGTGGGTGGATGTATATTTTTTTATAAAGAGAACGAAGTAGAGGAATAGGAAAGTCGTGCTGCGAGAGGTAAAAATGGGGGGGGGGGAGAAATTCGCGGGGGGGGAGAAATTCGCGGAGGAAAAAATGTGTGATGGCCCGGGAATAAAAGTTGGCAGAGGGAATTGTAATATAAGGAAGAAAATCTGGAGAGAGTATGTTATGGAGGTTAGGAAAGGTAGGAAAATGGACAGAACAAATAGTGTCTGTTGTTTGAAAGATTATCTTGTTAATCTCCTTTCGGAAAAACAGTGCTAATACCTCTGTATACAGTGTAAAACAGGTACTGTGTTATTGATGGTTAATTATATACAAACACACATACGTACATTCATGCATAGAAAAGCAAACCACAAACATACCCATACACATACGTTCATGGATGTTAGATTTTGTGGAGGTTGGCATGGAAAAAATAGGTCTCGTCTTATACCAGGAAAGCGATGATTTTACGAATAACGGAGGTATAGTGATTTAAATTAACAAACCATTTCAATATTACGTAATGATGAAAATGTGAAAAACAACATTGAAATGTATTTCTACTATCGACATACATATCAATGGAGTGCTCGGGTGTTGCTCTACCCCAGCTAAGTGGTGTGAGCATTTCTGAAAAGGAAGTACATGTGCAATTTTTTTCAAAAATACACGTTGCAGCAGTGAATTTTCCATTAAATAAAATGCGAGATTGACTTTTTAAAGGTCACATATGACATTGACCCGCTTCTTATTGTTAGTTGATCACACGAGAGATTTTAAGACAAAAAATGACATTTAACAGTGTATTTTATAAGACAAACTGCTGACTGAATTTGTAAGCCATTAATTAAGCAGACACTTCTATGCGCGGAAAAATTGAACGAAAGCGATTTTAGCTGAAAAAGAGTATTTTATTAATTGGTGTACATTTTGAGATACTTGTATAATACAAATGCTTTTAATTTTACAAAATGAGTAACATGAATGTTACAGTTATAGATAAGTTTACGTATATGCAGAAACAAATGATTTTAAGTTTATATGCAAAGTAATGAAGTCATATATTAATGACGAATATGTGTATATATATATATATATATATATATATATATATATATATATATATATATATATATATATATATATATATGTTACGCAAGCGAGGACGACCGCCACGAGAAGTGCTACCAGAAGCGGGACGGAGAAGGAGAGTACTAAGAGATCACGTGACGCGAGAGAGAAGAGTGTGTGACGGGACTCGTAGTAGTGTGGGCCGTGTGTTGGCTCGTGGAAGAGCTTCTGCTGGAGAGCAGAATGCTGGTGTAATTCGGGTTTAAATAAAGTTGGAGTCCCTTGGACGTGTTGTGTTATTTCGGGTGTGCCTCCCCGAGGAGGAAGTTGGAGAGTGGTGTAGTGTTTTCTGACAGAGCAGCGGCGGGATCGGGATCAGATAAGGATAAGAAGATCAAAAACCAGTTTTCGGAAAGGAGCACGTCGTGAGAGAGCCGACTGTTTGCCGATGAAGACTGTACCCCTCCGTAAGTACGTGAAAGAAAAGTGATTCCCGAGTGAACAATACCCCAAGTATAACTAGGGTTGTGAGCGTCGAAACAGACCTAAAAAAAGCGAAATTAGCGAAAAAAAAGCGACCGCATGGCGTTTAGTGGGGAACCGGAAATGACGTATCCAGTGGCGGGAACAGGAGTAAGCGAGGCGTTCTTGACGCGAGCAGCGAGCTTTCCTGAGCTACCGAGAGCGATGTCGACGCCCTCTGTGACCCGACCAAAGAACCACTTAGCGCCTAGGGCGAGCGATAACGACATTGAACGTGAGATTCTACGACGAGAAAGACAGTTGCTGGAGAGAGAGCGCGCGTTGTTAGACCGCGAAAGAGAAATAATGGAAGCGGGACATTGTAGTGCGATGGCGACAACTGTAGTTGCTCACCGAGACATGGCGGAAAGATTGTTGCCCGAGTTTGACGCGTCGACGACCTTAGGATTTACCGCCGAACAGTGGGTGCGGCGAGTGGAAGGGGTCGCTTCCGCGTATTCGTGGGACAATTCCGTATTGCTTACTCATGCGGTGAATAAGCTGAGAGGAGTAGCTAAATTGTGGTTAAATAGTGTCGCGGAAGAAGTGTATTCTTGGGAGACTTTTAAAGAAAGGTTACTTTATAGCTTCCCATCAACAGCTGATCAGGCCGATGTCCACATGAGTCTCACGAAGAGGAAGAAGCAGCGCGACGAAACCTATGAGTCATACGTGTATGCCATGAAAGCGATAGCGCGACGAGGTGACATAGATAAAGAATCCTTGATTAAATACATTTTGAACGGCTTAGGTGACAAGGAATTAGTAAGGTCGCTGGCTTTGTGTGAGTTCAAAGATGTTGAAGGGTTACTGCTCAAGATAAAGCGCTATGAAAGTATTACAGAAAGAGCGAGATTAGGTGAAAGACAGTTTTTATCTAACCGTTATAGTGTCCCAATTGAACCGCCAAACGAAGGTAATGTGGTGAGGAGAAATAAGCAGACAACGCAGGCGAGGTGTTATAATTGTAACGGCCAGGGACACATGGCTAAGGATTGCCCAGAACGACAGCAGAGCAGGCGATGTTTCCGATGCAATAAAGAGGGACACATGATGAAGGAATGCCCTCAGGGAACCCAAGTTAATAGACAGAATTTGGAAATGAAAAGGCGAGTCCAAAGAATTTCGGTGCCGAACGACCAAATTAAAGACGAATATTATAAATGGATAAAGGTTAATGATGAACAAGTTGTTGGGTTCATTGATTTAGGGAGCGATGTTGTGACCATGAGGCAAGATGTCGCTGAACAGCTAGGTGTAGAATACTTTGCGAGTCAAAAAAGTCTGATTGGATTCGGCTGTGGAAAAAGTAACGTAATAGGCTCCAAACAGTTAACCCTTGTTGTGGACGACGTAAGCATTGAGGTAGAAGTGCTTGTGGTCCCAAACTGTTCGCAAGACGATGCCATAATTCTAGGACGAAGCGCCCTAGACCAATCGGGGATTCGAGTTGAGAAGAGCTATCAAAAACTTGTAATTAGGAGAGAGACTGATGGGCAGGAGGAAGAAAGTAACTTCGAAGCCAAAGTTCGAAATGTCAAAGAGAGGGCCGGGATAGAAATGGAAGAAATAAATTTGAATAACGACCTGTCTGAAGAGGAGAAGGATGCGGTATACGAAATGGTGAATGAGTATCGAGAATGTTTTGCGAAAAATTTGAGTGAACTGGGTACAGTAGAGTCTGCCAGTTTCGAGATAGAATTGTTGGATAACCACCCTGTGAATTTAAGACCGTATCGCCTACCGTACGCCCAAAGAGCGACTATGCAAAAGGCAGTCGATGAGTTAATGAAAATGGGTATCGTGCAGGAGTCGACATCAGAATACGCAAGCCCAGCATTGTTAGTGAAGAAAGCTAACGGAGAAGACCGGCTGTGCGTCGATTACAGAGCATTGAATTTGAAGACGAAAAAAATAAAATTCCCCATGCCAGCCATTGAGGAACAATTAGACGCGCTTGCAGGAAACAGTTATTTTACCATTTTAGACTTGGCGTCGGGATACTATCAAATCCCTGTAGCCCCAGAGACGAGACCCTTGACAGCTTTTGTCACCTCAAGTGGACTGTACGAGTTCACAAAAATGCCTTTCGGAGTAGTAAGCGCACCTGCAGTGTTTAATCAAGTGATGAAAAGGGTAGTGCGAATGACAAAACCAGGAGAGGTCCTAGTCTATATGGATGATCTGTTGATACCCAGCAAAACGGTGAAGGAAGGGTTAGAGAGATTAGAAAGACTGTTGCAAGTACTGAAGAAATTGGGGCTAGCGCTAAAAGTATCAAAATGTGAATTTTTCAAAACTAAAGTAGACTATTTGGGCTTTGAAATAACCAAAGATGGGATCCGACCAGGCGAGAGAAAAATTCAGGCAGTTAAAGAATTTCGAAGGCCGGAGAATGTTCACGAAGTGCGACAATTTATTGGTTTGACGAGCTTCTTTAGAAGATTTGTATTAGGATTCGCTACGTTAAGCAAGCCGTTAACGCTCTTGACGAAGAGAGATACGGTATTCGAGTGGACAGAGAAACAAGAAAACGCATTTCAAGAGCTGAAGAAAAGATTAATCGAGCGTCCGGCACTTGCGTTGTTTGATGTAAATGCCGAACATGAAGTTCACACTGACGCCAGTAAGAATGGACTAGCGGGGATTATCTTACAGCGTCGAGAAGGAGAATCTCAAAAACCTGTGGCATATTATAGCCGACAGACGACAGATCTAGAGAAGAACTATCACAGTTATGAGCTAGAAGCGTTGGCAGTAGTTGAAGCCGTAGACAAATTTCGAATGTATTTATTGAACAGACCCTTCAAAGTTGTTACTGACTGTAATGCTTTAAAGACCACCATGTCCAAGAAAGAATTGTTACCGCGGATAGCGAGGTGGTGGCTTCGATTACAAGAGTATGATTTCACGATCGAGTACCGACCAGGACGCAACATGAGTCACGTTGATGCCCTCAGTCGAAATCCCGTGGGAGATTCCGAGGAACCGGATACAGCAGACTTGAAAATCTTCACGTTGCGAATAAATCAGGATGATTGGTTACTAACGATGCAGCTGCAGGATGTAGCTATCCAGAAAATACATCGTACCTTACAGCAACCTGCGGTCGCCAATGAGGATAGGCAGATCCACACAGACTATGTGCTGAAAGACAACCGTGTCTGTAGAAAGGTAGACGGTGGGGTCCGTTGGGTTGTGCCTAAGAACTCTATTTGGCGCATTCTAAAGGGAAGTCATGATGACATGGGACATTACGCAGAAGAGAAAACCCTAGAACACGTGAAGAGATATTTTTGGTTTCCGAAGATGAGAAGAAGGGTAAAGAAATATATTGCAGCTTGCATTGAGTGTGCTTATCATAAGAGACCGGGAGGTAAAAAAGAGGGGCAGTTGCACAGTTTAGAGCGTGTAGCCATCCCATTTCACACAGTTCACGTGGACCACTTAGGGCCATTCCCAAGGAGTAAAAGGGGCAACGAGTATGTTCTCGTGTATCAAGACAACTTTACAAAGTTCATCCTACTAAAGGCAGTGAAAACCACAAAAACCAAACCAGTGTGCGAAGCTATCAGTGAGATTACGAGCTTATTTGGGTGTCCTGAGCGTTTAATTACAGATCGAGGTACGGCATTTACAGCGAAGGAATTTGAAGAATTATGCGAAAGAAACCAGATAAAGCATATAAAGAATGCGACTGCTACCCCTCGAGCAAATGGACAAGTAGAGCGATCAAACGCATCCATTACAAACGCCATATCCACTATGTATGCACAAGAGGATGGAGGCGACTGGGACACGAATTTGAGAAACATCCAATTCGCCATGAATTCTATGTCAAATAAAACTACTGAGAAGAGCGCTTATGAGCTATTGTTTGCTTATAACCCAAGGAATTCATTGCAAAACCGTGTTATATTGGCGTTGCAAGAAAGCGAACTCGATGAGACTAGAGAGACCTTAGGCGAAGCAAGGGAAAAAGCGTTAGTAAAGATATCAGAGACGCAGAAAAAACAGAAGGAGCGTTACGATCAAAGACATAAGGTGCCGAGAGTGTACCAAAAGGGAGATTTAGTCATCGTAGAACGAGAAGCGCAAGCGACAGGGTGTTCGCGAAAATTAGCTCCGAAATTTAAGGGTCCGTATCTTGTCTCAGAAGTGCTAGCGCGAGATAGGTATTCTCTCATGGATATACCAGGGGCAAAGAGGACACAGCGAGCGTTCAATTCCGTGTTTAGTGCAGACCGAATGAAACCCTGGTGTAAGCCCCCCCAAGGCGAAGTAGGAGATGACGACCAGGCCGACGAGAGCCAGGACGAGGGAGATGACGACCAGGCCGCGGACAGCAGAGGGAAAGAAGACGGGAAGCGGATGGAGAACGGCGCGAGCGCCAGAGGAGCAGTTCAACCGGAGGCAGACCGGACCGGGACCGAGGACGGCCCCGATGTCAGGAAAGGCCGACTGTTACGCAAGCGAGGACGACCGCCACGAGAAGTGCTACCAGAAGCGGGACGGAGAAGGAGAGTACTAAGAGATCACGTGACGCGAGAGAGAAGAGTGTGTGACGGGACTCGTAGTAGTGTGGGCCGTGTGTTGGCTCGTGGAAGAGCTTCTGCTGGAGAGCAGAATGCTGGTGTAATTCGGGTTTAAATAAAGTTGGAGTCCCTTGGACGTGTTGTGTTATTTCGGGTGTGCCTCCCCGAGGAGGAAGTTGGAGAGTGGTGTAGTGTTTTCTGACATATATATATATATAAAATAAAAGTGGCAACAAGCCGAAAACACCAGGGAAAGTGTTTATGGAAACTCATTTACCCATGGAAAGCTTGGGAAAATCTTCCACGAATTTCATTCAATCGTCGGAGAATAACCGAGCCTTTCTAGGAATAGTGTCTCGTGGGCGGAGTTCACGGTGAAATTACTTGGCGCAGAACTATTTCGGGAAAGTAGACGAATATGATTAACACCTTAACAGTCTTTTCAATTTTGCATTATTTATTAAAAGTTAAATTTCCTAGGATATTATTCTATAAATAAAAGTAATGACAAAAGCAGTAGTTAAGATATTATGGTATATTAAACGAATGTTGTGAGCCCTTTAAGAATGTTTTAAATTTTATGCCAAAAGTTCAATTTAATGGATGTTATTCTACATAGAATTAATTATCAAAGCAGTAGTAACTTCTTCAGTTAATATAATATGGTGTTTTCAACGCAATGCAGCAAAAACTCTTTGAGAAATTGTAATCTGAAAAAAAACTGCCATATAAAAACAGAGAACACGTTTATAGTCTGTTCACTATCTAAAGTCAGCAGCCAATAGGAGACCGTTCGTTTGGGGAGGTAGTAGTGGGGGGAACTCAGTGTTACTCTCTCGAAGCGTTCACATCGGTATGCAATGCCATTTCTACCTCCGTTTCCTTGCTGTTGCTGTTCGTGATTGGGTATCTGTCCTCCCGCGCGAAATTTGAGGGGGGCGATGGAAGGAGAAACGTTCGTGATTGGCTACTTGCTCTATGAAGGTCAAGAGACTTGAGATAGTGAACAGACTATAACAGTGCCCGTATATATTACCGGAAAATTTGGCAAAAGTTTAAGAACATAAAATAACAACGCAAGGAAAACGAGGAGAAATGAACTGATGAAATACCGAGAAGAAGATCAAAGGATTAAGGGAACACTAAAAGAAACACGTCCGAAGATGAGATAAATAAGCACGCTTCTATAAAATGGGAAATACTTGAACGCCGGATACAGAAAGGATCGAAGCGGGAGAAAGAATGAAAAACGGCGACGGGGAGGGAAAGGTTCGGAATCCAATGTAACGAAACGGCGGCGGCTTGATAACGGAACTGGAAAATCGGCGACGAGGAGTAAGTGATTACGTAGGTGTGGGTGTGTGCGTGTATATTGGGGCGGAGTGCGAATAAATAACGATATGCGAGTCGGATTCATATTAAAGGCGGGGGAAAGCCGAAAAGGGTAAATATGGAAGAAGGAGATATATTAAAGGAAATAGAGAGAAAGAGGGGGGAGAGAGATAAGGGGGAGGGTGGGAGATAGAAAGGTGGAGAGAGAGAGAGAGGGAGAGAGATGGGGAGAGAGAGGGAGAGTTGGGGGAGAGAGAGGGGAGAAGGGGAGAGAGAGATGGGGGAGAGAGAGAGGGAGAGTTGGGGGAGAGAGAGAGGGAGAGTTGGGGAGAGAGAGAGGGAGAGTTGGGGAGAGAGAGAGGGAGAGTTGGGGGAGAGAGAGAGGGAGAGTTGGGGAGAGAGAGGGGAGAGGAAGAGAGAGAGATGGTAAGCAAGGCGGGTTTTTTGCTTTTCTGCCGCGGTTGAAGACGAAGTGGGAGATGTTGGTTCCTCGTAGCCGTAGGGTTTTTTTCAAACCTCCACAGCGGAACAGAGACGAGCAGTGTTTTGTGAAAAAGGTTCGAGGGGGGGAGAGAAAGGTAATGTCGAATGGAGAACAGTGAATGTCAGGAGAGACGAGGAAGAGAGGATAGAGGGATGGATGGAGAGAAAAAGAGAGAAACGGACGCAGAGAGGGAGGAAGAAGCAGAGACGGAGGGATGGGACGGGTCTTTAAATTGTAAGGAGAGAGGAGATTAGATCATAAGAAAGAGAATGAAAGAGATAAAAAAGACAGGGAGGAGGGGGGCTGAAGAAAGAGAAAGAATTATGGAGAAAACGTGCAAGAAAAGGTGGAAAGTTGAAGTAAAAACGATGAGAGATGGGGTGACGAATGACTGCGAAAGCGGAGGCGTTAAGCGGGAGTTAAGGAAAAGTCGAGAAAACGTGATAAATGGAGAGAGAAATATAAAGTACAAGGAATAGAGATGTGAAATGGTGCATGCGTTGTAATTATATCTCCTATCAGTATGTTTTAGGAAAGTCCAACCCAATCTATGATATCCAAAGTCGCTGTCTTCAATTTCTCATATCAAATTTATTTTTTAATTCATTTAGTACGACATCGTACGCGATCCATAAGAGAATGGCCTCATATAGGTGATGGAACAAAAACAGAGAAGGGCAGCTAGATTTGTAAAATGATATTATGATAATAAACAGAGCGCTCATTAATAGAATATTTGAAATGGGAGTCTTTAGAAGAACGCAGATTACGGGCTAAACTTCAGTTGATTTAAAGTATCATATATGTCGGGTAAACTGCATAATAATGGGAGATTGGAGCAGCATACTTGGTGAAGGACTAGAAGAAAATATTGTCGGTCAATACATGCTTGGGAAAAGAAACCGAGGAGGAGAAAAACTGGTAAAAATCTGTGTTAATAACGACCTAGCAGTGACTAATACATGGTTCAGAAAATATAAACGAAGGTTGTACACATGGAAAAGTCAAGGAGATCGACTGAGATGCCAAATAGATTACATCCTAGTAAAACAAAGATTCAGGAACAGTATACAAAATGCTAAGACATTATCAGGAGCAGACATTGATTCAGATCACATCCTTCTAATAGTCGATGTAACTAAAAAGCTTAAACAAATAAAGAAAACGAGAAGAGAAATACAGACTTGGGACCTAGAAAAATTGTCAGAAAAGAAAAATGCATTCAGCACGAAGTTGGAAGATCACCTTAGAATTTTGGAAAACAAACCGAAGATCGTGGATACAGAATAGGAGGAAATGAAATACAATATCAAAGATACCTTGAATAAAGAGATTGGAAAAAAAGAGAAGAAAATCAGAAAACAAAGGATCACTAAGGAAATGCTGGAGAAAATGGATGAGAGAAGAAAATGGAAAAATGTTAACAGTGAAGAAGGTAGAACCAATTATAGACGCATAAACAATGTGTTGAGAAGGGTAACAGATAAAGCTAGGGAAAAATGGATAAAAGAAAAATATGAGGAAATACAACAAATGGAGAAGTTAGGACGGTACGATATAATGAACGCTAGGGCAACGGAGTTAGAAGATAAGAAGCCTAATGGAATTCGTGGTAAAGGAATTATGAATACAGATGGAAAATTAGTCGCAGAACCAAATCATGTAGCACAGGTATGGGAATAATATATTAAGGAACTATACAAAAAGCAGGCAGGATCGGCATAAATAGAACTGGAAGTAGAGGATAACATAGATGAAGACAATTTGGGACAAAGTATTATGAAAAGCGAAGTAGAAAAGGCGATACTGGAACTAAAGAGAGGAAAACCTACAGGCTGCGATGGAATACCGGCAGAGGTACTTAAAGCCATGGGATCGGAAGGACTGAAAGTGATTATGAAATTAATTAACAAGATTTACGACTCGGAAGAGAGGCCTCAGGATTTCTTAGATGTAACAATGATCCCTCTAAAGAAGAAGCCAAAGGCAATGCAGTTTAAAGACTACAGAACGATAAGCCTACTGTCGCACACTTCAAAGATCATCACGAGAATTCTTAATAAAAGGCTAGAGAAATAGGCCAAAGAAATGCTAGGGGAAGTTGAATTTGGCTTCAGAAAAGGACGAGGAACCAGAGATGCTATCGGTGTAGTGAGAATCATATCAGAAAGGGTAATAAAATACAGCCTAGATTGTTGCGTATGTTTCGTCGACTGGCAGTAGGTCTTTGATAGAGTAAATTGGGTATTGCTGATGAGGATATTAAAGGGTGTAGACAGGAAAGACAGGAGACTGATCAGGAATCTATATTTGAATCAAGTTGTAAAGGTCAGGTTTGAGAATGCGGACATCAGCAGAGTAAATATCGTTAGAGGAGTAAGACAGGGCTGTTTTCTATCGCCGATATTATTCAGTATATATGGAGGAAGCGTTAGAAGGCACGGGAGATTTCAAAATCGGAGGATGAATTAAAAGAACAGTGAAATACGTGGATGATCAAGTACTTCTAGCAAGAAAGGAAAGGAACTCCATAAAATTATAAATAGACTAGTGATAACAGGTAGAAAATACGGTATGGAAATTACTACAGAAAAATCCAAGGTAATGCGAATATCAAGTAAAGAAGAAGAAAATTTGAACATAAGTATTGGATGAAAGACATTAGAACAAGTTTCGGGTTATAAATACCTTGGAAGCATCATAACGAGAGAAGCAAAATGTACCGATGAAATCAGGACTAGAATAATGAAAGCGAAGGCCGATTTCAGGAAACTCCTTCTAACGGGGAATGTAAAGGAGGATATCCGCAATAAGTTAATAAAATGCTATGTATGGGGCAGAAACATGGACACTAAGGAAAATTGATATTAAATACTTGGAAAGCTTCGAAATGTGGACATGGAGAAGAATGCCGAAGATAAAATGGACAGATAGGGTGAAAAATGAGGAAGTACTACGAAGAATAGGAGAGGAGCAAACGGCTATATAGACTATCAGAATGAGGAAGACGAACTGGATTGGACACTGCCTGAGAAGAGAGAGCATGATTAAAGAAGTGCTAGAAGGAAAACTGGATGGAAAAAGAGAAAGAGTTATCAAGAAATGAAGAAGACTGCGGCAAATGGGAGTATATGGAGAACCATGTTAAACAATGAATAATCACCGACCTGTCTACTGACAGAAAACCTATGATGATGTTATGTCGGGGAAGTTAGCGAACGCGGTCGTAGAGCTTCTCAGAAATCCTACGTATTTCGGAAGTCATGATATTGAAGATAATATTCGCGAGACCTGTTTGTAAAACGTAGCGATCAAAGGAACGCTCTTCCCCAGGGCGAATATGGATTAAAATAGGAATGCGATAAATGGGAATTGCTAGGGACAAATTTGGTTCATTTTCATCCCCTACCATTTACCATTTAAGTGGCTTGTAGGATGAGATGTAGATGTTACACAACATTCCTCTTCCTACTTATTTGCCTTTTTTCTAACATTCTTTATTCTACGACCTCTTTGAAACGTAACCAAGCGAAACAAAGGAAGGTGGAGAATAATAACCGGCAATGAAACGAGAAGAAATCAGAGCTTCGTATGGAGAGAGCGTAACAGAAGAAAAAATGAAAGAGAAACAAAAATTCGAAAGGGAATGATTTTTCTCCGGAGGGTCGAGTAGGAAGAAGCGAATGAGATTTTCCCTCCTCGTAAGGAATGATGCAGACGCCGAGGAAATATACCGGGTAGGATGTTTAAAAAAATCTGATGTGGCCAACACATGACTTTCTCCATATTTGGGGTATAGATATTGAAATTATTATGAATAGCATTTTAAGGCAAAATTATTATTTCTTGTCGTAAAAGAATACAGTCGTCCTTATTGCCGTAAATTATATTTTGAATATGTTTACAGAATTCACCACTACATGGTGGTGGCGCTGCATACTGGAAATTTACGAATAAATGGATGGTCCTACGAAAATTTGTTTCAAATTAAACTCGGAGGAAATATTATTATCTACAACTTAGATCCTCACGAAGATTACCAATGACGACGTTTTTAAGGAGATATTTGTCAGAAACCGAAAAAAACCGATTATTTATGAATAATTCCTAAAGAATAACTGCTATGGAAAATTGTTTCAAATAAAAGTTGCAGGAAATTATATTCTCTATTATATTTGTATCGAGTTGTATATACAATAATGATGCTTTAACGGAGAAATATCGCAAAAGCCGAATCGAGTTTCGAATAAACCTCGACTTCCGTTTAACCGGTATTGTCCAAAAACTAATCAGTTCTTTGTGCTCATGCTAAAGTGTTATGAAATTTGGTATTAATATGAGAAGTACTTTTTGAGTTAGAACTCCCAAAATCACATACACACGCGCGCACACACAGACATCATTCCAATAATAGTCTAAACGTGTTCTAGGTACCTCAAAACGTGTATTTCCGTTGAAATCTCGAAGTCGATTTTTTCTTTATCACAATACCTTCCCCATACTATGTATGGAGAAAGTGAAAAGGCGTAGTTTGGAAGAGAGAGCGAGGAGGATTTAGCAGTGAGGCCGCGTGCATGAGAGGGAGGCAGAGAGGAAAAGGAAGGAAAAAGGGATGTTGTAACGTTGAAGAGGCAAGAGAACGACCAATTATAGCCATTAGCCGGTAGGCCGCCTCTGGGATGTTAAGGACTCCTTGGGGTTGGGTTTTGTGTGGGGGTGGGAGCGATACTAGGCGATGCGTGGAGGCGAGGAGAAAGGGGTTTTACGTGGGTGGATTGGGGGGGGGGGGTGATGGAAAGGGATGGGGGACAGAAAAAAGGAGCGAGAGAGAGAGAGAGATTTTTATGCATTTTTTTACTTTAGAATGAAAGAGAGAGAGTGAGAGAAAAGAAAGAAAGAGAGAGGGAAAGAGAGGAGTTTTTGTGATAGAGAGAATGAAATACGAGAATTGTGGTGAATGGAGGCGGAAAAAAGGTTTCGAGTCTATTTGGTTTACACAAAGGGATAAAATGTGTTCTTTTTTTTATTCCCTTCCTTTTTTTTTCAAGTTGTGCCTTGCTCGTTTTCTTTAGGATTTTAATTCATTTTTCTAAATTATGGCGATAAAGGGGGTTACTTTTTATTGCGATGGGGTTTTTTGTTTTATTCGCGTATGTATGTGTGTGTGTGTACGCGCGCGCTACGGGTTTGCGCTTTTGCGGAAGGGTATTTTTTGTGTTTTTTGCATTATCGCATAAGTTATGATTTTTCTTTAATTAGGTTTTCCCAAGGTGCGGGGAAATTTGCGAGGCGAAAAATAATTAAATCGTTCAGAGGTTTTTTTCACTCCTCGTGGGGCGGAGAGATTATTTCAACGGTTCCGGTGTAATCATCATAAATATTCGTCCAATTACATGTTAATGGAGGGTTTTTCTCTATTGGAATTCAATAGACGCGCCACAATTACGATAATAAACGAACTTCAATTACTTCGACTGATTGATATGTTTTGTTTAGAGGCAGAGGGAGACGGTGGTAAGAGTTATGAACTTTTATGAGAGATCAATTATTTTTTATTAATTGTCTTTTGAAAGGTTTTATATTTCTTTGTTTTTGATTAATCACTAATTTCTATTATTATTAATCCGCTAATAATGTTTTTCAAATTCGCTGTTATTCTATATTTTTGTGGAGTTTATTAGCGTAAGCACTTATCACGACTTGCATCTTCTGCATCATTGGACGTGTTTCGATTAAATCGAGTATGGGTGATCATTATTAAAGTGTATGGCCGTGTTATGTTTTTTTAACTACATCCGCCAATTAGAACTTCCTCTTTACATACGAACTTAACATTAGGAGTACCGGGCGCCCTCAATTGACGGTTTTCGGTTTTGCTGCAACTCTTGTACTCTAGATCGTAGATTCCTTAAATATTCTGACTTTTAATATTTTAGGCTAAGGTTCTTTTTGCGCTGCGTTGTAATTTTTTCTCTGCTTTAGATTCTTCATAATAGGATATTTTACCTACTAGTAATACTACCCGTCAATTGAAGGGTAGGCTATTTTTCTACCATTTTTACCTTTTTATGGAGGAATTTGGACGCTTGAACATTGTTCACCGTCTGACAATGTTCCATAACGTATTTTGGTATGAAAAAAAATCGTATTTGACTAAAAATGACGTATCTCGCGTTATTATGAGTAATACAGGTGTCTTTTCAAATGGTTTTATTTATACTAGTAGGGCAGCCCCGGATCTTCGATCCTCAACGCGATTTAAATAAACTGAAAGTTTAGTGAAATACTTTTGATTGAATAATTAATGAAATAAATGAAATGCAAATAATCTAAATAGTTCGGCCCTAGGTTAGATCTTCTTTGTTTCCTATTCATTTGACGTGTTTCCCTATTTCTTTGTCTTTCTACTACTCTCCGCTCCTCATCTACACGGGCTATCCTATGAGCTTCCGTATCACTTTCTCTCTCTTTCCTACAATACTCTTCCTTTGATCTCTGGCTCCTCTTCCCTTCTCTGGCAGCTGTAGCTGGGCTAATAGCTCTACCTTACCTTAGTTCCAATGATTATCGTTACACCCTTATAGACGAACTCACAAACATTTGCTTTACTTCAAGTGTCTATCAACGACTGCTTTTGACTTCTTATAGGACCTACTATAAAGGCGTCTTCAATGCAACCGTTTATCTAGATTATTAACGAAGAGAATATAACCATATAATGTGTTTACAAAGTAACGTATGTCCCTATTCTTATCTAATTTTTAATTGATGCGTGAGCCTATTTGCGTTAATAAGGATTACAGATGTGTCATATGATGGTTCTACTTACAAAAAGGTAAGATTCCAGCATTCAAACGATGAAACAAAACAAAAATAAATTAATTGCACAATTTAAAATAAAACTCAGTACGCTGGGAGCATGTTTATTATACACATGTTATTGGCACAGCTAGAAACGCTTCCCATACGCAGTCAACCAAATAATTATCCGTAAATATTTACGTTGCTATGCTTGATTAATTTCGATGCTTATGTTAAACTAAAGTGCGAAACGAATAACGCTATTCTTTCACCTATTTGAAGGTATAATTGATAGTAATTGAATCGGAGGCAACAATGACGGTCGCCTTGGCAACGCCCGGAAAGAGTAGGTACGAAAAATCCGAAAAGTTCGTAAAAGAATGCGTATTTCTGTAAACTTCGACCGTGCAACGTATAAACATCGCAAGAATAAGATAGTATAGAGCTTTAGCCGTCAAATAAAGGAAAAAAGAAAATCGGTCCATATTTATGTATTTTAACGAACGAAGGAAGAAAACCTTGTACTTTGAAAAATCGAAAATCCCGCGTAAACTTATGGGAAAATATAATTGTTTCCTGGATTCGAACCCGGGACACTTTAGCAAACGAAAATTTTTCCAGGGACCTCATAGCCAGTAGAAACAAAACGCCGTTTACCGCATATCTTGACGACGAACGGTTCTCGAGAAATACGCCGACATAAATTGTAAACAAATGTCTAAAGACGTCCACTTAAAATTAATATATAGTTAGATTAGATATGCGATACGAAACCTAAGTTGGAATAGTGCTCATATGAACGGGCAGTGCGTAATTCGGCTTTTTTATGCAGAGCTAGAGCAAGGAAGTATCGAGGGGATCTCTTCTGGGCGGGAGGGTGAGAGGGTGTTTTATTTGCGTATTTGGATGTTATTTAAGCAAATAATATCTCAGAACATATGATAAAAGCAAGAACATTGTAATTTTATCATTCCGAATGGGTCTCATATGTTCTTTGCCACGAGAAAAATAAATTTGTTTCTTTTACTGTAAACTCTTCGTTTTTCTTGTATTGTAACTTCTCTGCCCAAAAAATATGCTCTAATGCGGTAAGACGACTCAAATGGATAAAACTCATAAAAATACATCTTATTTATTAAAAACCAACACATTTACATTAAAAATTGCCGTCAATAGCGAGAAATTCCTCCACCCGTCTATTGACGGTACCCGGTACTTGCAGGCAGGCGGCTGACCCCGGTACCCCTAGTGTTAAATGTTAAACGGTATCCGCCGTGCAACAATTAAATGACACATTTTTCTCTCTCTAGCTCTTATATTATCTGCAAGGTATAGATTAAAAAGTTTATTCGGATAATAGTAAATATCTACAACGAAAAAGTTCACTAGAGAAGTGCTTCTCAACCGGTGTGCCGCGGCACATTAATGTGCCGCGAGGCAGGGACTAGTGTGCCACACACTCCGAAGATATTTAATTTTTTAATTATGTATGGATTTAATGTACAATAACATTATACAATTATTGCTTCACCAATCGTAACAATCTAATATAACTGCGACTTTTACTTGTTACGCTAGTTTTTATTCTTTAAAATGAGTATTTACGCAGTGAAATTAATTAGTGGTGGTTTGGTGTGCCTCGGTGTTCTTAAGAATGCATGAAGGTGTGCCGTGGATCAAAAAATGTTGAGAAGCAGTGCGTTAGAGCATATGATTACGACTTATCATTTCGGAGATGAAAATTTGATAACCGTCTACTCTATTTCGATACCGTTTTGTACGTAAATTCAATAAAGTACGCGTTTGAAATTCTTTGTATTCCATTTATGGAGTATACTTTTCCTTCATGTTTCTTTCTTTTCGGTCCATCGAATATAAATGTATAGGTTGGTTACCTCAAAGAAAAATATCTGATGTGGCCAACACATGATCTCCATATTTGGGGTATAGATATTGAAATTATTATGAATAGCGTTTTAAGGCAAAATTATTATTTCGTATCGTAAAAGAATACAGTCGTCCTTATTGCCGTAAATTATATTTTGAATATATTTACAGAATTCACCATTACATGGTGGCGGCGCTGTATACTGGAAATTACGAAAAAGTTAAATATCTCCGGAATGGATGGTCCTACGAAAATTTGTTTCAAATTTAACTTGGAGGAAATATTATTATCCACAACTTAGATCCTCACGAAGATTACCAATAACGACGTTTTTAAGAAGACATTTGTCAGAAACCGAAAAAAACCGATTATTTATGAATAACTCCTAAAGAATAACTGCTATGGAAAATTGTTTCAAATAAAAGTTGTAGAAAATTATATTTTCTATAATTATTGTGTAGAGTTGTATATAAAATAATGATGTTTTAACGGAGAAATATCTCAAAAACCGAATCGGGTTTCGAATAAACCTCGACTTCCGTTTAACCGGTATTGTCCAAAAACTAATCAGTTCTTTTTGCTCATGCTAAAGTGTTATATATGAAATTTGGTATTAATATGACAAGTACTTTTTGAGTTAGAGCACCCAAAACCACATACACACGCGCGCACACACACACTCAGACATCATTCCAAAAATAGTCTAAACGTGTTCTAGGGACCTCAAAACATGTATTTCCGTTGAAGTCTCGAAGTCGATTTTTTTCCTGATCCCAATAATTTCCCTATACTACGTATGGAGAAAGTAATAAAAGCGGAATTTGCTCCAGAGTAATTTTATTGGAAAATTTATCATTAAGCCATTCTCGTTTTGGAAGCCTTTTGTATACTCTTGCTTCATAAATGTTTTCAATAAGAGCAAGACATGAGGACCCTACAATATTTTACCACATTTTTGTAAGGGATATTGCACAGGATTTTCCATAAGGCTTTCCATCCTCGCAGAGAGAGGTATTTTAGTCTGGCTTCCTCTTTCCGTATGACGTCCTTTCCTTGACATACAACCGAAATTATCCCAAAGCGTATCTTTTTACTTTACGTAGATGCTCCCAATTTCCTCCCGGGCGATTTTTGAGTGCGTCGTTTTAATACATTTCTCCCCCCAATCCTTGCCTCTTGGATTCAACGGAGAAGGAGTGGGAGGAGGGGAAGGATAGTGAAGTAGGATACAGAACACTGTGAGACTCTAGTCTTGAGGAGTAAGAGGAGGTAGGACAAAGTACGGGTTAAAAAAGGAGAAGGGTGGTTGGTGTACGGGAAGAGAAAGAAGGAAGCGAGGATCTGGGCAACGGTTAAAGGGGTATTCGGCGTAGCAAGGGGTTTAAAACGCCTTAGGAATAACAAGTGCCGAGTTGGGTCCACCGGGCTCTTTTTCCACTCCGCTTCTCTCCTACTCTTGCCTAAGTCTCTATCCTCCCTCGCGTTCCATACTTTCCCCTCGACTTTCATTCGTCACCATTCGTATTCCGCGCTGTATTCTTTTTTCTCTTCCTCCGTGTTTCCGGTTCGGTATGCGTGAATGCTTGGTATAGAGGTCCACACATTGTGTATAGAAGTTTCCCTGTGTGTGTGAATATTAACGCATATATATTGTTTGTATTTTGTTTCGGATATGTGTATACTCAGTTAGGTATTCGTATATGGTATACCCTACTAACAATTTAATTAGATTAGTCTGTTTTTAGAATTGTCTTTTTGCGAAAATGTGATTATTTCTTTTGAGTGATGACGTTCCTTTTTTTAGAAAAAAAGAGAAGTTTTCAGGAATTTCTGAACGCAAGAAAATAAAAATATACCAGTTATTACGGCCCACAGTCGATTATAAACTAACGCTATTGCATACGATTTGGGAAAAAGTACGGGAAGTAGTCAATAATGGTTTCATTTCTTACAAGATATACAGGAAGTAAATTAAAACTATTTATCAGGCGTAAACATGGATCGAATATGACGCTTTCCTCGCCAAACGTAAATCAAACAATGAACGCTTCAATATAAAAAATTTGATAAAGCAATACTTATTTTAGGTATCTCCAATAACCGTAACATAGTTTTTCACAACCTTGTTGTGGCAATTTCTAAGATAAGTATTACTCGATGATGCATTGTGCAATACGGTTCCTACGTGCGCGAGCGAATAAAAATTCATTTTTCGTATCTTATTCTATTTTCGGTATATGGTATACTCCTCTGTCTCGTTTTACTTTTTCTTTCCCTTGTACACTTCACGTTTGCTGCTACGAGTGCCTTTCTTTTTCCTCCTCACTTTTTCCTCCTTTATACCCCTTCCCATCTCTTTCTTAGGAAACTCTTCTTTCCTAACTTTGATCACTCTAGGGGGCTTTGGCGATTTCTTCCCTATTTCTCCCTTTCTCTATCCCTCGTCTGCCTGTGACTGCCATCTAGTTCCCGCCTCCGAAATCCTAAAAAAAGGAAAAAAAAAGAAGCGAGGAGCACTTTTCCCTGCCAGAACTATCTTTCGTACGTTTCATGTTTCGACGTGGTCGGACGTGTCGGAAGGTGAAAGGAGGCGAACTACCTTCGGGATGTTCCTGGAAGTTCAGGACCTTTTAAAATGCTTTTTGCGTCGGTGCGCACGCAACGGTTCGGAACTTGTTCAAAGATGTGTAAAAGAATATTTTCTCGCCGTGTTTCTTTCTTTTTTTCGGAGCTACAGCGTTTGTTAATTTGAGTATCGGAAGAGTGGGCAGCCATTGATCTTAAAGCGTGGCAGCTTACGTTCGACTATGCCTTCATCGCGGCCTTTCACTAGGATGGCCAAGTCAGGTCTTTCCTAGGTTTTTACCGCATTTACTCTGTCTTTTTATAGGAAATTTCCGAATTTGTAGTTTGGTATTTTGCTTGTATGTTTTCTATTTATTTTATTTTCTGGTTCTTTTCTTTGAAATTATTATTATTATCTCATTCTCATTTGTAATTGTTGACGCAGGGTAAAATGTAAGAAGGGACCATATAGTCTCAATTTCGCCCAAATAAAGTCGTTCGTCTGTATGTCTGTCATCCATCGCTCTACACGGTATTTCCTGCTCTATTGCATTTTACAAGGTTTTGTTTTACAAGGTTTAAATTTACAAGGTTTCACATTACACTGTTTCACATCACATGGTAACGCATTGCATGGTTTCACCTTTCACGGTTTCGCTCAACACGATTTCAATTTAGAACGCTTTTAATTATAAAGTCCCATCTTGCATTGAGCGGGCATAAATTTCACTTGAGCACGATATCGGAACGGTCTCCGAGCAATTTAAAGTTATAAAATGCTTCATTTCGACTCGGAATAAAGAATAATTGTGGCAATAATGAATTCATTATAGCAATCGTAAGTTAACCTTAAAAGATGGTGCTCATCTCATATAAGTATTTAGGTATGGAAAAATCTATCCCACTTCGCTGGGTTTCACTTCGCATGGCCTTTACAAGGAGCGAATGTTCCGTGCGAGGAGAGGGAGTGAATGATCTAATTCACTCGTCAAATCTTATTCATTAATGGTTATCGTCGCCGTATCCTCAAATTAAGACAATTAGGTGATTAGATTACTTCTCAAACATATGTTTACTGCGAAGTATGTGCCACCTTAATTTGCAGATTTAGAGATTAGGTTGCTAGTTATCTGCGTAAGAAATAATATTGTGAAATTATTCTACAGTTTTTTTTATACATCCGCCGTGTAATCTTATTTCTAATAACATTAAAATTAAAAGGGCGCGAGTCTCTTCCGCTAGTTGATTATGTGGATATGTTACCTATGTACGAATTTAAAGATATTAATGCATAGTTCAGTATATTTCAGCGTATGTAATTATTGGGAATGGTTATTTTTATCATGGATACTTCTGAAAATATAATGCATAATATATCATTTCTTAAAGAATACATTTCGGAATATTGTACCGGAAATAACGGTAAATCATAACGCGTTAGGTTTTAACATCCTTACACGTTATCAGAGCCTTAACGAATAAATTTTAATAAATTCATGAAAAATTGGAACGGTTGACAGTTTTAATTAAAGCGCATGTTATTTTATAAGAAGAACCGATTATCCTCCAATGATTGGGACTGTTTGCATTTCTATAAAAGAACTTCGTATAATTGAAGTATTTTTTGCAACGGTATAATTTATAGGAATATTTCGATACTCTAGGTAAATTTGTAGTTAATGCTGTGACCGATAGGTTGCTGCGATAATAAAATGAATGAATAACGAAACACGAGAAGTTATTAGATGATGAATAATACCTATTAATTTTCAATATTGGCTTATTTGAATTTTTTCGATTTTTCTTGTTCAAATTCATTGTAAATCTTGTCTCATAAAATTTCGGTACTTTTTATGTGTGAGAAATTTGGCGAAAGAGTTCTTTGAGAAATAGCGTTTTAGATTTATTTACGATGCTGTAAAAAAATCGTTCCCGTCTCAATCCTCCCGTTACCACCGTCTTTATCTTACTGGCGGAGTCTTATTTACCTTCTTTCGGGATGAAAACGTAGCAAGGTTATGTGTGTGCGTGTGTGTGTGAGAGAGAGAGAGAGAAATAAAAACAACCCATTAAAAATACTTACAAAACAACCGCACCAATTTTTTAAAACCCGAATTTGACGTTACGCTTTTTCCGCTAAATAACAATTTTTTAAACGGCATTTCGCGATATATATATATATATATATATACGTACGTATCGCGCCCTTTTCCTTCCTCACCTGAGGTTTAGCGTCATTCCGAGATAAAAACCGACACTTACAAATCATCGTTACAAATACATAAGGAAGCTTAATTCGACCGATTTATTGCGCCAGTAAAATACAATTTGGCGCCTTAATAACCTTCCCTTTTTTTCCGCAGGCAAAAATAGAGGGTAACGGAGAAGTGGGAGAGGATGGAAAGGGAGGGATAAAGAGAGGGAGAGAGAGAAAGAGAGGCAAAGCTTTAACCGCTTTAATCATCATGATATCCGTTTTTCAAAGTCTATCTCGCCCGCTTTTAAAGTTTTCCACCCTTGCGTTCCCCAACATCTGTTCTAAGGCTTCCAAGACCACTATACAGAAATTGCCTCCATCTCTCTCACTTTCTAGTCCTCATTCCGAGAATGTTTTTCTTATTCTTTCATCAAGAAATAAATAGGATGTTTTTTATGTGTTCTTTGAGAGACTTTAGTCTCGTCAGCCACTTTACCGATTGTTATGAGATTTGATGTGGGAGATATCTGCTGGAATTTGTCGGGAAGAACTCATTTCGGTCGATGTGGATCAATTAGAACGTTACGTAATGGCCTCAATGAAAGTTTACCTCGTTAATGATACGCGCACAGTGATTCCTAACAAGAATTTCCCAGTTATTTGTGTCGAGAGAATTTATTTCAGGGCTTCTACAGGAAATCATAATCTCAGCATGGTAAGTTAATGCTATATTATTACAATTTATTTTTGAAATAACAACCGTATGATTCTTTTAAGTACTCTATGATGTGTGAAAAATATCACTGCACTGTGTTTTGTGACAAAATATATCATTGCGTCCTCTAATGTGAGTGTAAGGTGAAGTGTGTAACCCTGTGTAGTGGCCTGAAGAGTAATCCATGAAATGACAGCTTCAGGATCTCGAGCGTGGATTTCGACTCTCAAGTATTTTCAGCCGTCCGTAAATATTCGAAATGAATTTGAACGTGTCCGCTACACTGGGTGAGCCACACATCTGCCTCAAACCGTTGTTTTTCTTTAGTTTACAGAGTTTACGGACGCTTCGTGCGAAATTTCAAGCCCGTAGGTTTATCTGTCCGAATATTACAAATGGTAGCGGACAAAAATATCACCCCGTGCATCATAGGGGAGGCGGGAGTGAGAAGAGAAAACATTCCGTTCCAGACTATTTCGCCACAATTTTGTCTCATTCCGTCCTTCCTCTCGACCGTTATGGCCGCCTTTAACTCCCTCTCGCCCCCCCCCCCCCCGTCATTCCCTCCCTTTAGATCCTCCTCTTGATCTATATGACCTCTGAAATGTTTAGCGCCCATTGGCCGTCCGCTAAAACCATCCCATCCTCTTTTTGCCCTTTTCTCCTCTTCGCCAAGACCCGTCCCTTCCTATTTTTCCTTTTCTCCCACATTTTCATCCCTTCCAGCCCTTTAAAACCCATCTCTCGTTTTCCAGGAGGGAGAAAGAGATAGTCCCTTTCCTTTCTCCCTATTTCCCTTCTCACGCCTTCTCCCCACCCCTCCCCCTCCCTCCCTCCACCCTCTCACCCTCTGCAGGACCGAAAATTATCATTTGCCTCTCACACCGCGTGCTCCACTATTTATCCTCGGTTTAAACCTAACTCTCATCGCATATTCCTTCGTCCAATGAGCGTGTTATTTCTCTCTCTCTCTCCCTTTCCTGCCTCCTTAACTCCTCTCTCTTTGTCCTATCCTCCCACTCACCTCCCTTGAGCCCTCGCATACATTTGCCTGTCCCTTTCTCTCGTCCACTTTCTCTCTCTCTCTCTCTTTACCCCTTTCTCTCATGCTTTCGCCAATCTGTACCATTTTGTGCGGAATTTTGCATTCGGATGGCCCGAGGAATTTCTAGACGCTTTAAGGATGTCTTTTTCCTCTACGGGTTTTCTTGCGGTTTTTTGCCCCCTTGCGTCGTTTGCTTTTTCTCGAATCTTTATCCGGCGGGAAGAAGAGTCTTTTGTTTTTGCGTTGCGTGACATTGCGTCCTTCCTCGTTATTGCCGGGATTTTTGGTACTCTTTTTTTTAAAATTTTTATTCCCTCTCGGACGCTCGGCTCGGAAACGAATTGTGATACACATTCATTTATCCGTTTAGATTTGCGTGAAAAAAGGTGTCCGTTTTGGTGTTTCGCTAAGCATTAATTCTAGTAATCAGTTAATGTTTTTTTCGTTTTATGAATAAAACAGAGATGAGGAGAAACATCGGGAGATGATTATGCACTCTCCGGCGTGTATTTCCGTTTCGTTGGATATATTACAAAAATAAAAACGTTCTGCCTGCTAATGATCTCCCGTTTCCAGGAATCACCGGGGCGTTTTATATTTTAAAGGACGCTAGAGGTAGAAATCGAAGCATAAAAAGGAGAAGCCCACAGCAGACCCATGGGTTCGCATTATTTCCACCTGAGAGAGGGCAAACGTAGCTTAAGGGCCAACAATATCGACAGAAGTGAATGTAAAGCGCGTATGACATTATCCTAATATTTATTTCCCAGCGGTTGAAATCATCTATTTGAAAATAATGCGTAAAATAAGTTAGTTAACAAATAGTTTTAAGAGCTTTATGGAATTAATTTTCTGAAAATTATTAGTTGGCATTATAGTACAAGTTTTATCATTAGAGAGTGTACAACGTGATCTACGATATGTGTGTGTGTGTGTGCGTGCCTTCGTGCATGTGTGTGTAAATAAGTACTTGCGGAAGAGGAAAAGTAAATAAGGATATTTAGGGCATCTAGGTGTGGAAGGAAACCCAGTGAGCACCTACAGTTGTGTATCTCTTGTGCTGACGAAGGGATCATCCTGAAAGCTCCAACAACGTCTACAATGTGCCTCTCCGACACCCCAGCGGCTCTCCTTCCGGTACGCGCTCACCGGGTTTCCTTCAACACCTAGTTGCCCTATATACGATATATATATATATATATATATATATATATATATATGATGAAATAATTTCTATAACATTTAAAATATTAATTGATATATATTAATATTTTTGCAAATTTTCGCAAAATCCCTTGATCTCTATTCACGTTTAGTTAATTCTAAATACATTCAAATGTGATAATTATTAGTTTCATTCTATTGAATATTATTGCTTCATCGAGATTGGTTAAACCAGGGGTGCCCAAACTTTTTCATATCATGGGCTACTTTCATCCTGGTATTTGTCTTGCGGGCTACTTATTTTTTCAGTACATGAAAAGGGATTTTAAGAATGAATTAGACTACAAATTTACCGAAAAATGCATTTATTAGACATTATACATCAAACAACATTATACAAATGATTAATTTAATTTAATCTCGATTTGCGCGATTATGAGCAAGTTTATACTATATCTTCAGCTAGTGAATGGTAATTTGGCATGTAACTAGAAACAGAGAGAAGTAAAGTCTTCGATATGTTCATTAGTGAGAGCATTTCTGGTTTTTGATTTAATTAAGTTCATATTAGAAAATTGAACTCCTTACTCAGGATAATAAGCTTAATGCCTGGATGGATGCGTGGGCGACACAGACCCTCCTAAAGGGCGACCGGTCGCCCATGGGAGACGTAATGGGCACTCCTGGGCCAAACTATTTAAAAGAGGGTTTTTATATGTTAAAAAATATTCTACTTTTTTCGTATCCCCAGTAAAGACGTAGAGCTTCTAATGCTTTTGATAATTGTGAGCATCTTGAAAGAAAGCATTAAATTTCTCAAATTCTCAAAATTCGAGCGAATGAAAAGTTATAAATATAAATATGGGGAAAATGTCGAATAATCTGGGAACTTCTTTATTCGAATAATAACGTACAAATGGTGTCCGTGTTATAGCATTGTACCAAGTAAAAATATTCAAGAATGGTTTCTTTAACTTCCATGAAAGTCAGATTCTAATCAATACAACATCTCTTTTTCGTCCATGAGAATTCTGACTTTATTTTTTCAGCATTGAACGGATCCTGAATATATATCTATTTTCTTTATATCCGTCTTACAAGTAGCAACGATCCGCAATGATCTTATAGCGTTTATTTTCAGGTCTTTCTGCTGGATCGAATAGAATTTGGTGTTGGAATCATTGCAATAATTTATACGGCTGATTTAGCATATTAGACGTTTTAAAGTATTAATACTATTATCAAAAGAAAACGCATGCAAAATTCGATTAGGTTTCAGGAATAATATTGGATTTTTATCTTAAGCGCATTTAAAAAATGCAGTGATTCTATTCCAACCACACGTTTATTGAGAGCATATTATCTGGTCATAGTTAAAATTAGAGACCGCTTCATTCCAAAATATCTTATCTAAAGCGAATGCGAGTGTTATTACCAGATCTCCGTATCGAGTTGTCCTGAATTTTGAACCTCGAAAAAAATGTATATATTCTGCCTCGGTCAACGAATTTAATCCACGTTGAGCTTAATTTAATAACTTAAGTCTCAGTCTCAGTTATACGCACTCCCGATGCTCATATGCATAATCATGACGTAGTGGACATGAGGTATTTCAGGAGCTTTAAGAATTTCGCTATGCTCGCCCGAAATGGGATGGCTTCTCTTCCTGCATATTCATTTACGTACCTAATGCCGGCTATTACCATTATTCATTTCTAGTAATTGCTAGCCCTTCATTCGCATTGGAACCATGAGATCAGAATATTGATAAGATTTATATTGCCATTTCGAGGATTCGAACATTCTTGCGAGTCGTCTCTATAAAAATAGGATGGATAGAGCTTAATTTCTTAAAGCTTTTTGGGTCGCATGATCAGTCATCCTATCATGATTGACAGATGGGTAGTTATATTAAAATTCGCCATTTATTCTGACGTAATATAAAATATCAATGTATGAAATTAATATGTACATGCATAACTATTAGTAGCAATAGTGTAAAATTGATGTCTCTGTTGTGAGGTGGTGAACTATGTGACGAACAATTTTTTTTCAGATGTTATCTTCATAGGGGTTATTCTTGTGATTATAATATACGTTCTTGAAATGTTAACATTCAAAACCAATTTAAAATACTAAATACTTACTCTTTATCTTTCTTTAAACCATAATTATTTTACTATGGTGGACAGGCGTAGGACATAAATTTAGCTTCAGGGTTTATCAATATCGTCATCTAGAGCGAATTTCTCTTAAAATTCAGACTCACCGATATATGTAGATTCAGTATCCAAAAAAATCGTATTTAAATTTGGAACCATACTGAAATTGGTATCTAAGTTCTAATTTTTTCCATTATCCGTTTGAATCAGTCAGCAGACTGTTCCATCTTTAAATCTTTTTAAAAACATATAAATTTTATATCTGACACATTTAATGAATGCGACGGCCCTCCAAACATTGAGCTACACTGGTTTTATCCTGGCGCATCCCCATCCTTTCGTAAAGCCACAAAAAACAGGACACTTATCCAGGAACGTCGGATTTCTTCATTAGACGATGATGAAGAATCCTTAGGCAAAAAAAATTACCGGCCGCTTGAGCATCGAAATATTCGTTATCTTCGCCAGGAGCTAAACACGACGGAACGTAATGAAAGTTATTTGTCGACTGTCAATAGTGTTAGAATGCGATAAAAGAGGTGTGTCCAGTAAGTGAGAGGGAAGCATACATGATGAAGTAACGAGAAGGGAGGAGGATAGCTTGAAAGAAGTGGGAAAAGAAATGAAGCGAGAGAGATAGAGAAAGAATGATACGGAGGATAAAGATGGAGAGGAAGAGAGACAGACAGACAAACATACGACTATATTACCCCATTTGCTCGCTGTTCTTCGTTCCTACCATGTAGCTATTGGATTTAGATCAGTTTAACGGGAATGTGTTGAATATGAGTTTAATGAATAGATCTTATACGGGATGTATGTTTGGTTTTTAATAACAAATTAAGAAAATTAGCTGAATAATTCGATAAAAAATAAACTTAAGAGGGCTGAAATTCCGGGAGATTAAAATCTGATGTGGCCAACACATGACTTTATCCATATTAGGGGTATAGATATTTAAATTATTATGAATAGCGTTATAAGGTAAAATTATTATTTACTATCGTAAAAGAATACAGTCTTCCTTATTGCCGTAAATTATATTTTGAATATGTTTACAGAATTCACCGCTACATGGTGGTGGCGCTGTATACTGGAAATTTACGAATAAGCAAAATATCTCCGAAATGGATGGTTCTACGAAAATTTGTTTCAAACAAAACTTGGAAGAAATATTATTCTCTACAACTTCGGTCCTCACGAAGATTACGAATAACGACGTTTTTAAGGAGATATTTTACGGAAACCGAAAAAACCGATTATTTATAAATAATTTCTAAACAATAACTGCTTTGGAAAATTGTTGTAATAAAAGATGTAGTAAATTATATTTTCTACATTTTTTGTAATAGTCAATGTATACAAAAATGACGTATTATCGGAGAAATATCGCAAAAACCGAATCGGGTTTTGAATAAACCTCGACTTCCGGTTTACCAGTAGGTATTGTTCAAAAACTAATCAGCTCTTTTTGCTCATGCGAAAGTGTTATAAATGAAATTTGGTATTAATATGACAAGTACTTTTTGAGTTAGAGTGCCCACAATCACATACATCCATCCACACACAAGAACACACACATACATCATTCCGAAAAGTCTAAACGTGTTCTAGGGACATCAAAACGTGTATTTCCGTTGAAATCTCGAAGTCGAGTTTTTTCGTGATCACAATACTTTCCCCATATTATGTATGGGGAAAGTAAAAATGGCTGAGATATAGAGCGTTAAAAAGAGAGAGATGGGGGAGAGGGAGAAAGGGGTGGGAGAGGGAGAGAGAGGGGGGAGGGTGGCAGGGAAGGAGAGAGAGAGACAACCAGAAATACGATTTTAGAAATATAGATAAAACATATAAATAACACGACTGCTGCGTTCAATTTATTTGCATTAAATTCATATCTTCGGTCATTTAGAGCAAGTTTTAATCTTAGTTTTGATCTTTAAGCCTTTATTTAAGTGCATATGCCCGGAAATTACCGAGGATAACCATGGAATCTTATTATTGAGATGTTAAAAAATTTACCAAAAATCGAGTATAAATTCCAAATATGAGCGAATTCGAATAAGATTGAGTATTCAGCGGTAAGAATAAAAATCTTCATTCATTTTGGCGTGTTTTAGCACAAATTTCGTGTCGATAACTTGATTTTAAGATATTTTAAAGAGTAAAAGAATGAAAGCCTTCAAATCAAAGAGGTGATTTTTACGTGGGAAACGACATTCATCCTCTGGAGTCGAACCCGTGATCTTTTTAGAAATTTTTTTAGCTATAACGTAAAGAATAATCAACACTGAAATCCTGAGAAATTTCAGGCTTCTAAGTTCATTTCTAGTTGAGTTATTCAAATAATTAGAGCGTTACGCATCACGATGACCATTACGATTTTATATTATAAAGGGATATATATATATATATATATATATATATATATATGGCAACAAGAGAGACACAACTCTCTCTTGTGCTGACGAAGGGATCATCCCGAAAGCTCCAACGTCTACAAATGTCTATCTCCGACACCCCGGCCGCACTCCTTCCGGTAAGTGCTCAATGGGTTTCCTTCAGCACCTAGTTGCCATAAATATCCTTATTTACCTTTCCTCTTCCGCAAGTGTGGGCTTCCTCCAACACCTTGTTACCACCTTTATTTTTTATGTATATATATATATATATATATATATATATATATATATAGGTGGACAGGCAGTATTGGGAAAATTATTCGAGTGCAGTAACTAGGAAGATATTGAAGGGAGTAAAGACAATGATTGACAGAGACGGAGATACAGATGGTAGGAAAAGTGAGATGGATAGCGAGGGATTCTGAGGAAAAAGAGGGAAAGTTTATCCTACGAATCAGGAAATCTCGGAAGGATAAGTTGAAGAAGAGGAGCATCGACTTTTATCAAGTTGTTTTTGTAAGAATATATGAGGTGTGATCGGGACGGAGAGTTTGGGGGGAAAGAGGAAGGGAAAGGTCAAGATAAACAGATGGAAGAGATGTTGCTA
Source organism: Uropetala carovei (assembly GCA_036926305.1). Lineage (NCBI taxonomy): Eukaryota > Metazoa > Arthropoda > Insecta > Odonata > Petaluridae > Uropetala > Uropetala carovei. The sequence goes on from JAXCHB010000212.1 coordinate 1,325,318, forward strand.
GAGTCGGATCAAGCGTTAGACGAGGGAGGCACCCCTCTAAGGCTCAGCACACTTAGGGCATCGAAAAATGACAATATGAACTTCTAAGTGGAACGTTCTGTATTTCCAAATATTTATTTTTGCCTCAGCAAAGTAAATAAACTAGTTTTGAGAGATAAAATTCTAAACTGTGTGCTTTAATTAAGAAGTGGGCGTGATTATTTAAGCCTTGCCTAGGGTGCAAAACGTATTGTCCCGGATCTGGTCATTACTATGGTTGGAATATGAAGGAGAGAAATGGAGGGGGGAAATGTGAAGAACTTGGCGACATATCAGTAAAAAACACAGATTCTGAGGCACAATGTCGATGTAGAATGGAAGGAGGATGAGAAGGCGAGAAAGATCTATAGGGACAAGTAAATATTTCTTAAATATGGCAGAAAGATTTCCGAAACGAAATAACTTGAGAAAAAAGATAAGTAAACTATGAAACTGAAATACATGAAAGGGTATAAAGTGTAAAGGCAACCCTCGCGTAGCATCATTTCGCTTACCGATGTTTCACATTTATATTTTGACTGTTTCTCTTAACGACGAGCACGATCCGCGATTATGACGCTGGCGCCAGCATTTTGGCGCATCCATCGTGCTAGTCGGATTGATATTCGCGTAATGACCTTACGAATGAAGACGCATTCTCGTTAATCGAATTAACGTCGCCGTATGAAGGATCCCGGTATTGATAAGGGAAGTGAACGCATGCCAGAAAGGTGAACATGGCGGAATAAGAAATAGAGTGGGAGATAGATAGATAACTGTCTTTATTTTCAGGGCGAAATAGAAAGAGAGAGAAAGGAAGGTATTTTTTTTTTTTTTTTAAGCGGAAAGTATTGAGCGGAGAAAAGGTTTTTGCCGAATCGGGTTCGAAAAATGTCAGTCTTGCGAGAAAAGGCGGGTAAGTTAGAAGGTAGGGTCGGATGGAAGGTGGGCGCGAAACTAGGGGGGGGGTTTGAGAGGGGAATTTTTTATTACTTTACGGAAAAGAGAAAATTATTTTATTCTTTTATTTATTTTTTTCGGGCTTTGAAACAAGGACGGGTCACACGCAAAGGATGTAAGGACATGGAAAGTGACGTTAGATCGAGGTGAGGGATTGGAAAGGGGAGATATGAAAAGGAATGGGGAGGAGGAGAAGGGGGGGAGGGGGGGAGGTAGATTAGAACGAGAACGATTTTTCAGTAAAGAGAGATTGGCTTCTATAGCTGGAAAAAAGTAATCTACATTTCATGTCCAAGTTGGTAGTTCAAGTAATTTATTTAATTTTCATTTACTCTTTGGTAATATCGGGGACGGTAAAAAATACAGTTAAAAGTTTAATTTGAACCGTAAATTTTGCTCCGTAAAAGTAATTTACTTCGGATTTCTGTTTAAATGGGATAACAAAGCTTCGTCCTATTTTGGAACTGTCATGGGTTTTGCATTAAAGATCTCACGATTTAAAATAATTTTTTTAAAATTTATCACAAGTGATGAATAAAAGTCTGTATGTCACTTCGGTTTTTAGGGGTTCCTTATGTAGGAGTTATTGTAAAGCAGTGCTTCTCAAACTTTTTTTATGATGCTATAGCATCGCGATATACCAAACGACCCATAATTAATTTCAGCAGTATAGTATATAATTTTAAAGAAAAAGATAAGTAAATGTATTAGATTTATGATTGGTAATATACTGTTTAGACCCTCGGCTACCTTCGTTGTTGTGAATGTTTCGGATGGCCGCATTTGAAATCAAAGAGAGCTTCAGTGGGCCGGATGGGCGTTTAAATAAAATGATACCTAGAGATTTTGTCATCTCATAATAGTGAAAATCAATTCCAATTATTTTACTAGCCTTAAAACTCCACCAGAAAAGATTTTGAGACCGTAATTTCACCGAAAAAATATGGATTTGACCGAATTAAATTGTACAGATCACTATTTATCATGACTTTGCGGGCCGCATAAAACACTCTCGGAGGCCGCATGAAGTCCGTGGGCCATAGGTTCCCGATCCCTGATTTAGAGCATTGAATAGTTTTAAATGAAAAAGTATTTCTACAATTTCAAAATGATATGCTCATCAACAAGGCCGGATTAAGAGACCCATGGGCCCCGCGCACAGCGCGTTTAAGGCCCCACCGAAATCGTCAATTTTTTTAAAAGTAACATTATGGAAGATTTTTGATCTGAGCGGCAACACTTGGAAAGTGTTTCGGCAAGACGGGGTAGGGTCAGCCCACTTTGGGCCCCCTTGTCCTCGCGTGCTTCACATACCGCCTAATCCGGCCCTGTAAACAAGTAAGCTAGAAGAAATCCAATTCTCGGTGATGTGTACTTCGGCAACGGCCATACCACGATGAAAAAACCGCTTTTCGTCCGATCACCGAAGTTGAGCATTCTAGGGCCCGGTTAGTATTTGGATGGGTGACCACCTGGGAACACTGGGTGCAGTTGTCATTTTTGCAAAATTTTCCCTCGTGTTTTGCGGATTCTGTAGGAACGATTTCTATTTTTCCGACTTACGTCATTTCCATTTTCTTTCCTCGAGTGAATTTTGTCGAGCTTGATCCGAAAAGCGTGTATTCGGTTTAAAAATTTAGTAGTGGAAATTTTTATATTGTTTTAAATAAAAATTATGGTTGTCAAACCTTTCTGGTGACGTTTAAACGTTAAAAAAATGGTAATAAGCTACGTTGAAACCCGTTATTCGGCCCACCGTGAACCGAATTTTTTAATGTGTAAATAAATGTTGCACACTCATTTTATATGATATTTCAAAGAAGCTGATGCTTTGCAGTATTTCAACAATTTGAGGAAAATAGAAGAAAGAACAGCTCGATGAACAGGAAAAATTATAGTATGGGAGTCAGGAGGGTAATTTAACAATTCTATACACGATTAAGAGAACTATGGGCCCCAAGCGCAACACATTTAAGGTGCCACTCAAATCGTAAATTTGTAACAAGTAACAGTTATTGTAAGGTTTGTGATCTGTGTGGCAGCACTTTGAAAGGGCGAGATGAGACACGTTCAGCCCGCAGTGGGCCCTCTTGTCCTCTGGGCCCCACGCACTTGCGTACCGCTTAATCCGACCCTGCTCATCAATCGGAAACTTGGACTTGTCTGTTAGATCAAATACACTTTATATTTGCCACATTGGTAGAGAAATATACACGAAGTTCAACATCTAGGTTCTTTAGCCGTGTCCGTTTCTTATGTTTATTAAGGGTTGATTGCGGAATGGTTAATTCGCATAACACATTCTTGGAAATCGGAGCAACAAGTCGATTGCAAATTCGGGTGTTGACGGATCTTAACCTTAAACTTTTAGCCAAAATACATCCAAACGTACCATACTATAATTTATGTGTACGGTCGTTTCTGAACTCGATGCCTTCCTCTGGAAATTTCCAGACAAGTTCCATTGTTAGTAAAACTTTTCTTTGTTGCAAACGCATTAACAATAACTAAAAATCTATGGAATTCGTGGAACACTATTGGCTGCATCGCGGCAAACCGGTTGAGAAGCTCGGTTTTGAAATATTTTGTCTTTCTTTATATAATGTTTGAATAACGGTGTAGTTTCTTGCCCAAAAATCGTCGAGGAAGGAGAAAATTCAACACGACGCTGTAGAGATCCCTTTCTACGTAGTTTTTCCTGGAATTCTTGACAGGGTGTCTTTTAGGTATATCTACGGCCAAAATAATGAGTGTGTTTGCCTCTCGGAGAGCATAAAATACATTTAATGGGCCTATAGGGTATCGCTTTTCTATCTCCTCTTTATGAGGCGCTACTGTTTCGTTATTGGACGAAATACGACGTTCGTATCCATGACTAATAATCCTCATTTCATTGATTTTGGAAAAATAACGTAAAAATCTCTTCACTCTGGAGTAAAAATAAAATCAAACTCCGCCTTTCGGGATTAAAATTTTCGTTGGTCTCTAATAAAATATTTTGGTATTCGAAACGCACGTAAATTATCCTTCTAATTAATTATTCCTACTAGAATTACTCCTGTATGTATAAGTCGAGAGCGGAGATATGAATTAGGACCGGAAAGAGATACAAAAGTAACAAAGTAACGTCTCGTCGCTTAGATAAGCGCTTCTACGTCAGTTGTTTGAAAAAGGAATAATTTCACGACTCGACGAAAATAAAAAAAGGCGAGGAGGATTAACAGCGTAAATTGAGATACATTTTACGGAAGGGAAATTAAAAAAAAACTGAGATGGACGAGATAGAGAAGGGGAGGAAAAATACGCAGAGAATAAGGTTACTTAGACTGAGAGAGCGCCTATAAAGGTAAAGTGGTCGAGAGAGAGAGAGAGAGGAAAGTGCGCACACTAGAGTTATAGTTATCGGAGAGAGAGAGAGGATAATGGAGGGGAAAGTTTGGGAATGGACGGCGATGCAAGGACGAGAAAGAGAGGAGAGGAGGAAGAGGCGAGGAAATATGGAAGTGGGTATTTGCCAGTTTTGATACTTTTGATGAGAGAGAGAGAGAGAGGAGAGAAAAGGCCATATATTTTCGAGAGAAAGGAATCGCTGGAGAAAGGGGAGGAGAGTGACTGAAAAATAGAGGAGGGGCGATTAAAGATTTGGAGGAAGTGGCGGAGTAATTGGCAATAAAAAAATCAATGGACTCCTTCGCTTGGCGACGCCTCCCTCGATAGTTTGGATGGCAAGGAATAAAGAATGAGGGGGAAGGGGAGAAAATGCATGCGCAAACAGGAGAGAGAGAGAGAGAGGGTCTGCATTTGCCGAGTGAGCGATTGATCAGGATGGAAAGAGAAGGAGAGGGGAAGAAAGAAGATGGATTAATGGGAAGAAGAGAGAGAGAGAGAATTGGCAATAGAAGCGATGGAATTGAAAGAGTGAAAATGTGTGGTAATGTTATAAATGGGGGATGAAACAGAAGAAAAAGTTATCAGTGGATGAAATTAAAAGGGTGATGCGTAAAGAGACAAATGATAGGAATACAATAAAATAATCGAAAGATGAAATACTAGAGAGAGGACATATACAGAGGAAACGTACATTTTGTTAAGGGAGGAACAGGCTGTAGAAAGCTAAGGAGAATGAAATTATGATTAGAGAAAAATCGTAATATCATAATCGTAATGTACAATCGTTTTTGTGATTGAAAAGGGTAGCAGAGAAAGGGATGAGGAGGAGAACTTTACGGGTTTAATTAATCCGCCATTATTTGTGAAATTGGGTTTTACAAGACACTCTTTCATCGATTACAAGGTATTTAAATGCGTTAACAGGAAAATTACGATGATTTAAGCAAATTAAAAAAATGACGAGCTTAATGACAGTAGCAAAAGAGGCGTCACAGACATATTTTCATTCGATTTCGTTATGAGTTAATGGGTCATATCGTCACCATAATGTGACCTACGCTGATTTTGAGTAGTTTTTTTTTATAGCAGTTAGAAGTTTCTACGCGGAAATTTGAGGAAGATCGGGGCTCGTGGGAAGATAAGACCCTTAATAATGGAAAATACGCAATTCACGGAGACACTCAAGCCATTCCGGGAGGGTTGGCAACGCGAAAGGTAGAAAGACACATTAAAAGAGAGAGAAATATCGAGGGAATGAGAGAGAAAGAGAGAGAGGAGAGGAGAAGAGACAGAAAAGATCCGTCCCTTATACCCTCGGAGAAAAGCTTTTAAAAAACAAGGTGGGAGGTAATTATATTCAGGGTTCGGAAGAGTGTCGGACGAAAGATAAAGGGAAAATCGCAGTTTTTTTGCGGATTCGGGAGAAGGGGAAGAGAGTAATTAACGCCGGAATATTTGAAAGGGGAACGGACGCAGGCACACGCGCGACACCTACTATATATAACTTAGGAATTTATTTCCTTTTGAAGAACAACACCGTTCCGCCTGGCCGTGTTATATACACGGTCGAATTCCTCGCCGGTTTGTTTTTATCGCGTTATGCCCGGAGTGCGAGGCGTTTTGCTTATTTTTGTTTTAAATGAGAAGCGAAATATAATTAAAATTAGCAGGTTGAATAAAAAATTATCCTCGCCTGCCGTTAGTCTTTCGCCCGGCCACTTTGCTTTTTATCCCTCTCCTCCATCAAAAAAATATCACTTTCTCTCTCAAAACATCGCGACGCAGAAATTCCTAGATAACAAAAATGGGCGAAAAAAAGGAGAGCGTTTTTTAAAAACATTTACACCTACTATAAAACTATCAAAACAAACAAGAATTTAAGGAAGACGGACGATATATATATATATATATATATATATATATATATATACGCTCGGACTGGATAAATTCAATAATTAAGGTGAACAATACGGAAGAATTAAAGAGAGATACGAGTTTTATATCATTCCATGTCTCTGGGGGCACTTATTTTTAGATAAATAACTTATTTAGCTAAAGCTATTGACGTAGGTAACGCGTTTTATACTGTAGGAGTTTTGAACGTATGCAATGCGATTAAATTGTGCACGCCCCCTTTAATTTTCCGCCAGGCATTCCAAAAATTCCGAAAAATAAATTCTTTAAAATTCGCGTGCCAACCATCTCGTCGCGATTTGATAAAATTTTGATGGGAATTGGAAGTAGTTTTGACGTAGACACGGTATTTTGGATTGTTGATATACTGGACTGGATTGGTTGAAAGATAGCAAATCCGAGTTCTAAATTTGTCGCACGAAAGTACCAAAAAGAATACATTCCATGTACCAGAGAACCTTGTAAAAGTCAATAGCAGAACGACGGAAATCAGTTTAGCTGACTTATTTTTCATTAAATATTAAGTTAGGTTAAAATCAACCAAGTTTAGAGACGATGAAAATATTTGCATACATCGGCCATTTTGATTTTATGTCGGAAAAATTTGAATTTATATTAAAATGGGTGGGGAGGATTGGAAATACTGGTAAAAAACGTATGAACAAGAATGAGAAAAAAGATTCAAGTTTATGAGGAGATGCAGCTTATTACTGAGCGAGATTTTTAATGGAAAAAGTTTGACATCTTGAAAGGTGCATTGGAAGACCTCAGAAATACTCCAGAAACTAAATAAATTATGGCAGTTAATAAAAAATATGGGAAAGCCAATTTTGATGCCGCAGTTATCTTAGCAAGACAGTTAAATAGGAAAGGTATATTTTAGTTTAAACTTGCTTCTTAAATGGTAGTATGAGCTAAGATTGGTTAATTAATGCCAAAGTTGAGTGAGAGGGGTGATATATTATTGAGATTAATGTAATTTACGAAGTATTCCATTCAACGCCGTTTATACTGAACGAATAATTAATAAAATGTAGTAAATCATTCAGGAGCAGTGTGTAGCCATTTTTTTTAATAATACCATTTGATGCATGGTATTTAGCGTAGTTAACCACCACTTCATTCTTAGCACTTAGGTTCTTCTACTAACCACGTATAGCATAAGCTTACTGTTACTGTTGAATAGCAACTAAGGATCTAAAAATGTTTTCCTTTCATTGCAAAAACTAATCCTGCCACTGTACGAGTTAAAAGAATGTTTCGTTCGTTTTCGATCGGAGAACAGACTGTTTAAACAATACAAATTATAGCAGTGTATTTAAAAAAAAACAGGGAGGTGAAAATTTTCGATGAAATGTCGCCCACAATCGAGAGTACTATACCGTTTACGGACTGGGAGAAAAATCCGAATACAGTGCATTTGCACGACATCTAATGGGAAACGCCCATCTGCTACACCCTATCCCATTTTCTCTTTTCCTATTCATTTTTTATCGGGAAAATTTTCCCCTTTAAAATCATATTCTCTCCCTTCACGACCTTAACCCTTTCTGAATTTTTCCTCCCTTTCTAAAACCGTGAGCAATTCATTCGCACGCAGAGCTATCGCGCGAAGGAATATTCCTTTATTCCACCCAGTATAACGCTTTTTGCTTTTCCTTTTTTTTATTTTCGCCGCTCGGAGCGCAGAGAGAGAGAGAAAGAGAGGGAGAGAGAAAGAGGGAGAGAGAGAGAGAGAGAAAAAGAGAGCGCTTGTGTATATTCGAAGGTTAATATTTAATTCGAAAATTTCCCACGGTGAATAGCGTCACGCGGGAAGCGTTATTTTGATCTCTCATCGATTCGCATTACAATAAAAAAGAACGAGATGGAGAAAGGAGGCTGATAGAGAGGGGGAAAGAGAGGGAACGTAATGGAACGACGAAATGAAGGCCTTGATGTTCTGCCGAAATATTCTTCCTTTAGAGGTAGATAGATCTCTCTGAACCCTGACAATATGATCCGTCCATCAAGGACCCCCCCTCCCCTCTCCTTTTCTTTCAAACACTATATTTTCCTCTTCTTCTGCACCTGCTTTCACTCACACCCTAGTTCCCTTCGTCTCTTTTTCTCACCCTCTTTTTCTCTCCCTCGTCCTGTTTCGCACTTCTCCCCTTGACTCGGTTATGTAACATTTCGAGCTCTATCCTCATCCGGCCTCGGTTCCATTTTCACCTTTTTTCGCTCGCTCATCTCCGTTTCTATCATTTCGTCGCTTTTTTCCTCGCGTGTGTGCGCGCGCGCGCTGCCCTTCCATCCCGCGCCGGAGTTTCTCCAGCTTTTAACGTACAGTATTTTTTTGCGTCCTCCTCCGTTTTGACTTTCGTTTATCGCTTAGTTTCACCTGTCGTTCTTCCCGTCGCTGCTTACTTTCATCCCTCTACCTCCCTTGTCTCCCTCTCTCTCTCTCTCTCTCCCTCTTTATATGTAATACCGTTTGTATGTACCCCTCTCTCACTCTCTCCCTCCCCTTCCCCTTCCTCCCTCTCCCTTCTCTCTCTCTCTCCCTTCTCTCTCCCTTTTCTCTCTTCCTTCTCTCTCTCCCTCCCCTCACTCCCTCCCTCTCTCTCTCTCTCTCTCTCCCTCCCTTTCACTCTCCATCTCTCACTCCCTTTCTTCCACCACTTATTCTGCTAAATATGTATGTTCTCATCTTATTTTTTTTTTATTTTATTTATTTTCTTTAATTATCTTGTTTATTACTCATAAAATTAAAATATTTTTTGTAAATCTTATCTTTATAAACTTGTACGTATTATTGTAATTCCAGTATTGTTCTTTTATGTATCTAGGGTTTTCGCAGGATTTCTTCCACCACCCCCCCCCCTCCCCCCCTTCCCTTCTTGGGTGTTTTCCTGCGTGGTCTTTTACTAGGATGGCCAAGTCAGCTCTTTCCTAGGTTTTTACCACAATTACTGTCTTTTTATAAAAATGTTCCGAATTTGTAATTTGATGTTTTGCTTGTATGTTTTTCTATTTTTTTCTGGTTCTTTTCTGTGAAATTAATCGTACTATTTTATCCTCATTTGTAACTGTTGACGCAGGGTTAAATGTATGAAGGGATTATATAGTCTCAATTTCGCCCTAATAAAGTCGTTTTTCTGTCTGTCTCTCTCTCTCTCACGTTCTTTCCTTCCATTCCTCCTCGAAATCCTGATTGTTGTTCATTTTCTCGTGTTCTCCTTGAATCTTCCATTTCTTCCCGCCTTATTTCCAAAATTTGTCTTCCCATAATTTCCCCATTTCCACACCAACTCAGGTTTTATTTCTTCGGCACATCCTCAAAATTTATTCTTATCATCTCTTCTTTCTTCCCGTTATTCATCTTTTCTTTCTTTGTCTTCTGTCCTTTTTAACACCCAATTCCTACATTTCTTCCTTTATCTTCCATTTCTCCCTTCCTTGAAAAAAATCTTCATTCATCCATTTTTTTCCTTTCCGTTTATCTATCCCTAGTTTCTCACCTCATTTCTCCAGTTATTCTTCCATTTTCTTTCATAGCCTCCATTATTATTTTCTCTTACTCCATTCCATTGAATTTTTTATTTTCCATTTCTTCGTTTATATTTTCTCACCTTATACCTTTATTTATTCCTTCCAAATCTCCAATCTTATTTTATACATTTCCCTCTCTCTCTCTTCTTTATTTCCATTCTACCTATCCTCAATTCTTCCACATTCTCACCCCTTTCTCGAACCTCCCTCTTCCCATTCATTCTTAGCCCATCATAATCCTCTTCCCCCTTCCTAAGAGCGCTCTTCCTAACTCCTATATCATCCTTCTCCCTTACCTCAGTTTTCCCCCCAAATTGTCTCTAGAAACCTTCCTGAACTCTCTCTCTCTCTCTCGGCCTATATTACTTTTTCTCCCAAACTCCTTTCTGTCTAGTCCTAGCCTAAATTCCCTATCTCAAACACACACGACATTCAAATCCGCATGACTGGTCCCCCTTCTCTACAAAAGCCTTCTCCTTCCCTCTCCCAAAACCCTCAACCGTTCACCTCTAACCCCTTTTTCCATTCCTTCGGCCCGCATAAAGAGAACCGAACCTTTCGCAGAGGGTTCCTCAGTTTGTGAGCCATAAAATAAATCTGTGATATTACCTCGACTCTCCCTGCTCCTTCTTCCTTCCTCCTCCCCTGCCATTTTCCCTTCTCGTGGAAACCTCCCTCGTCCGTCTCCCCTTTCTCTCTCTCTCTCTCTCTCTCTCTCTCTCTCTCTCACACACACACACACACCAACCGCCGAGCCAACGCGCACGAGGTAAACCGCTTTTGAATATATTTCAATCTAACCAGATCGCTATCCTCTACGTTACTCGAAGTATGGAGTCTCGCGTTTCTTTTTTTTTTACCGAGGAGTTCCGCAAGAAAAAAAAGGAGACCTCGGAACACCTTGAGAAACGCCGTCTCGCGAGGGAAATTTTTGAAAGAGGGGAAATGGGAGCTGGTCCCACCCACCCACCTTCGCCTTCGATGGCTCCCTCAAGCGAGAATATTCTCGGGAGATAAGAACGTATTGGTACGAAGGAGTGAAGCGTCTCCGCGTGTGCGCGTTTCGGCGTATTAGTTTTGTGCTTACGCGTTGGCGAGTCCCCGCGTAGATGTACGTGTTCAAGGGTGTGAGAGGGCTTAGGGAATTGCGTGGGTTGTTTTGAACAAGGGCGGATCCAGGATTGATCTTATAGAGGGAGTGGTAATAAAAGGTGAAAAGAATTTAACCTTTTTGAAAATTCTTCAAAAGGATTCTGATTTTAATGTATAAAATAATAGATAGCATTTTGTGCAGATAAATAGATAAATTAAAAAACCAACCATTTATTGATGTTTTTTATATTGTATCAATAATATTTTAGCGTTATTTTGGGAGGTGAAGGGGGAATATACTTCCCTTTGCCCCTCTCCTCTCTGGATCAGACCAAGGGTTTATATGCATGCGAGATTTGTTGAGAAGACGGGTATTTGCGTGTTTGCCTCTGCGGTATAAGGTATGTTTTTATGCGTGAAGGCGGATTCCGCGTGAATTGAACGATTATCATTTAGAGTAGGAAGTGACCTGGAATGGTTAAATGTTTGAAGTGGTTCTTCTGTTTTGCTAGTTTCTCCAGTTTTTATAGTAGCTACTTTGCGTAAGCTCTACTAAAAAAAAAACTCATCCTCATAAAAAATTGATATACTTTGCTAGGTCAGTGTAACTGCAAGTCAATCACGACTGGTATGCATGGACAAAGTATTAAATTAAAACTAAATCACTTCCCATTCTCCCACTTTATCTACAATAGTCATTTTCTTCCCCCTCTATCCATCTCACTCTATCATCAAAAATGTAGCTATATCGGATATATTCCTCTATATCTTTTACCGACAGCAGTGCATATAGTTGAGCGTGACGGAATATCACATATAGCTTAGTATTTATCTAGATAATAAATTACCTACTAAGATCAGGTTAACGCGTTTTACCACAATATTAATAATAACAATAAGTATTATGTATCTAGGTAAAATTGTATATTCTAATAGTGTGTTGTATATGTGAAGATTATTCGTATGTGCATGCAATAAGTGGAATTTTATTCGGTAAGCTGGGAGTTACACGAACGAGAAGCTTATGAACGTCCTTGCACGACCATTATCCGTAAGACTAGTATCTTGATCGAAAAGGTATGCTTCCAACGCTAGTGGGCTATTGCCAGCAATAATGGATATAAACCGAGTACTCCGGTTAACCTCCTACATCAGCGATAGCCAATGGCTGCCGGCGTTCAGTTTTTTTTTTCGAGGAAAAAAAGAGAACCATTCCCCCCCTTTATTTTTCTTGTTCGCAAAAGGACAGTTTGTGGAATATCGATGGACGCAGGCAGCGAAATCCAATGGACCTATTTATGGCTTCCTATATCGTCTCGTTCAGAACGACCCTATCTGTTTGGCTGCGAGATGGGCTACCAGAAAAATAAAAATGCCGCATGCATGCTCTCTGTGTGGCGGTCGTATATATAGTATTAAAAAAATGATTTCCTTGCGGTTTGTTTTTTTCTCTGTTATTTATTATAGGGGAAGGTGTACCCATCTTGCGTCCCCTTCCTAATATATATATATATATACACATATATATAACCACGCGTCCCACACCACTTCCCGTCGATAACTTGATGGCTAGTTACGGTTATCGCGGACGAAGTGTTTTTAAAGAAATGTTCTCTGTCAGGAGATTCGGCGTTTTTTTTATTTAATCCGAGGAATATTTTGGACTATTTATCGCCTCCCTTTGCGGTGGAATTCGTGGATTGCGTGCGATTCCGAAACCCACATTTAGCGAGTTTTTGATATCTGGAATGCATGTTAAGTTTTATAGTCTACGTTTCTCGAGGAACTTTTTGATGCTGAGGGATCGAAAAATGTTTTGGAAGAGAGCGTTAAGAGAAAGGTAACGTTTTTTTTTGATGTCTCCATTGTTTTAATCGGTATTCACGCAAAAGGAACACCAAAGGAACTTTATTTGAGGTAAAAAATAAAGTACTGGAATACAGAAAGTTGAGCATTTAAAATGAGAGATATGCCCGTTTCGCTTTATGATTAATATATTATGTCGAGCTTTTCTGCAATGCGGAAGAATGGGTTGATATCTCAATCTCTTAGCGACTGAAACGGTAGCTATCTTTGTATTTACAAATTAAGCAATGTGGTCGCCATCAAAGGAAAACGAACAAATGTATGATTTGAATTTTTATTTTGAAAAGTTCACCGGAAACGTTAAAATTCTCTCTTGCCTTGATGATGCTGTCTTTCAAGTGGTCGCTGTTTTATTATTATCTTGTGGTATCTTAATAGCTTACTTAGTTTGGGCTCTTGTCATGTTAAGTGTCCGACTTGAAATACTGCGTATGGAGTTTTCACTGTTATTTCCTGGCATTTTATGGATCGCTACTCATTTTACGGGGGTGATATTTCCTTTTATATTGGAAGTTTTTGTCACTTGATTATTTATGGATAGTTCAGCAAACAATGAATTAGAAATAATGCAGTAGTTTTGTTATTATAGTATTTTTTCGTATTGATTTGTATCAATTTAGAACTTAACATGCACACATATCACAGCATTGAATCAACTCTCAACTCATGTCCTTAAAAAGAGAATAAATGCCTCATAGCTCCGTAGAGGTAATATTTAACTGAAACAGATACTCTGTGTTACGTATGCATGCCAATTCCGACGAGTTTTCCCATTATTAAGAAATTTAAAACATCCTTATGGGCCGCTGTTTTAAATAGAGATTATGGTCCAAAAACATTTTTTTATTCTCTATTTAATACAAATAGGAAATGCACTTTACAGCGCATTATAAATAAAAGTAATCAAAGTATGATATGTATATGTTTGTGTGTAAACCATACATATTTCCTGAAATATTTTTATTTTTTATTTCAGGTAAGAGAAACACTTCTGTACCTCAAAGACTAATGTGGCCAAGTGGTGAGTAAATTTTTAAAAAATAGCCACGTTTCTATGTATCCTTTTTCTACGGCAACATCGTTTCGCATTTAAACGACGCCCAAAAAGAAAATCGGTACATCATACATTGTACATACTTTCTCATATACGAATCCATCGTTTAGTTATCTTTAGAAAAATATGAACTATGTAGAATTATTATAAACATCAACTTAAATAACTATACGAAATTTTATGAAAACCGTATGAGCCGTTTTTTTTTAGAGAATCCAATTGTTATTAAAGTTGTCCAAGGATAAACTAGCCTTATATTCATTGTTTGAGAAATATGAAGTATGTAGTATTATTGCAGATGTATACTAAAGTGAAGGTACGAAATTTTATCAAAATCGTTATAGCCGTTTTTGAGAAAATCAAATTATTGTTTAATTTGCCTAGAACAGAGGTACCCAAACTGTGGTTCGCGAACCCTCAGGGGGTTCGCGGCAAAAAAAATCCGTAATGGCGAGCAAAGTTTTTTGGAAAATCGCTAAATTTGGTCCTTGTTGGCACTCAAGTTCTTAACAAATTCTATATAGCTACTTTGTTATTAAAATTCAAAATAATCCATAAGTTAAACAATATTTATATCAAGCTTTTATTTGAAGCACGAGAAGAATGTGTCTGGAGCTAAACCTATTTTACCTGCATTAGGAATGAATATCATCGCTCCCATTTCACTACGTAGAGGAGCCTTTTGTTACAACTTAAACTGTATAGGCCTTCGCAAGCAATAAGTTGATAGAAGACCATTGTCTTCTTCAAACAATGCACAAATCGATATCATGGCGGAAGATATAATTGAATGCATTCTTAACGAAAGGGACAAGGACGAATATTGTAGGCAAATTATAAAAAAAAGTAAATTTTGTACTTCTGGGCTTTCTTTTAAATCTCAATTTTCATGATAATTCTTCGTTATTTTAATATGCACATCAAAATTACGTTTACTACTAATATGACCACAAGGTTACAAACACGTAAATAAGCAACGGAAAAATATATATATAAAAGATGAAAATAAAAATATTGTATAATTAAATTAATAAATATAAAAAACTGTCTACAATATATATTCTTTAATAATTTATACTCATGTAGGAAAGATAATCCTTGAAAATTTGTATTTTTAGGGGGAGGGGGTTCAGGAGATTTGGATAATTATAAAAAGGGGTTCGCACGGGCAAAAAGTTTGGGAAACACTGGCATAGAATAAACTTCCCTTAATTATTGTGCAATTTCAACAATTTCTGAATGATAAAACGTCTAAGTACGAGATTTCATTCATTTTTGCTCTGCCGTTTAGGCTCTAGAGCCAAGAACAGACAGAGACGGCACTGCGAAAACCACTTTTTCGGACTCATGTACACCTAAAACGTATATTTCCATAAAAATCTTGAGATCGAATTTATTCTCGATAACAATACTTTCTCAATGTACTTCGTATATGAGAAAGTAAAAAAAAAAACACGACGCCGAAAATAAAACTTAAATAATTGGAATTTATTACCCTGTAAACCCGCTTCGGACCAATTCGGCGAAGTAGTAACGCGAAATACGCCGCTTTTCCGCTCCATAAGATAAAGCTAGAAACTTATCGCCTTTATTTGCGCATACGTTTACGTTCCTTCTCGCCGAGTTTCCCCACAAATCAAATTTATTTGCTTATTCCACGCCAACGTTTCGCGACCCATCCTCTTCTCCCCTTTTATAATCTCGCACTCCTTTTAGGAAAGACTCGGGCGATTATAACGCCGCCGCAGTTTCCCGTCAATAAACTTCTTCCCGCATATTCCGACATGACCGAAAGGCGTCGAACGGTTTTTTTTTGTTTGAAGTGGCGCTTGTAATCCTCTCCAGCCGCGAGACTCGATTGCATCGCATGAGCATGTATATGTATTTTTTTATGCGTCCATGTGTTTGTGCGGGTGCGTGCATGCTTTTGCGCGCGAATGTGTGCGTGTCCCGGTATCCACGAACCGCTACCGTCTCTTGGAGCGGCCGCTTTAATCCGAGAGGCGCAGGTGTTTCTCCTTCGGCTTTTGGATAAAAAAAGTCTCGAACGCAGACTGTGTGGCTGTGTAGCGCTTGACCTCTTTAAGGAGAGAGAGAAAAAAAAGATTGCTTCACTTCCCGCCAGGAGAGTTTTATGCATATCTGACACGATATCTGCCTTTAGAAGAGCGAGGGAATTTTCACAGGCTACGGGGCAACAGCCAAGCGTACGATCCTTAACGACACGCTGGAATCAGACGCCGTGGCGCCAATGCTCCGTTACTTCCCTAAACCGACCGACCATGCCGCTTTCCTCTCCTCTCCTTCCCTAAAACGTTGCCAAATCTCTTCCTACACAATTTTAACCACCTACTTCTCCACTCTCCCGTGCCCTTTGTCTCTCCCTCTCCTCTTTTTCCCCTCTTTTCTCTCTCTCTCTCCCATCTGGCCTACCCCTACTCTCTCACCCCATTCTCTCCTGCCTGGTTCATTTTCTCTCCTTTTTATTATATTCTCTTTCTCATTTCCGCATTCGCTATCCTTTTTATGCTACCGATCGTTCGCTTTTCTTTTTTTTTTTTGAAAAGTCTGATTATCTTCCTTTTTTTGCCTTTCTCGTTATCTCGCTTTCCATTTTATTTATGTAATTCATCATTCGGTATTTTTACTATTTCTTTTCCTCCTGTCTACGTATCTCCAATTACCATTCAAAGTGTTTTAAATTTGCGTATTTTTTTTCTTATTGTGTCCCACAAGGTTTGTTTCTTTCCCCTCCAAAAGTTTCCTTCTTTTACTCAGCAAGTTTATTTTCTCCGACTGACAGGTTTTTTTTTTGCATTTACGTTACTTTTTCTGCAAAAAATCCTAAAGGTTTATTTATATCTTCCATTCTACTTGGTTTTTTATTCAGGATGTTTTTTAGCCTTCAACCGGGAATATTTCTGTTCTAATCTTCTTCATAATTCTGTTCATCTTTTACGTTTCCTTTACTCTCTATTCTCTCTTTTTAATTCCAATAATTGCTATCTTATTTCCTCTCATTTTAATGCATCTAATTAATTGTGATCTCGTTCAGTTTTGTCGAAGTATATATTAGCTACTTTTAATGGAAATATTTAGAGTAAATAAGATGGAATGTTCTGTTTTAAAAATTTCGTCTTATATTTGATTTTCACAGGCTGTTTGTTTCTTTCCATTTAGATTCACTTTTCTTCGTATATTCACGGAAGATTAGCACGCTGTTGAATTATTTACTGTATTCTATGTTGAGCATATTAGTAATCTTGACCACTTGACACGGGCGATACTAATGTTTCCTTCATAATCTGTTTGTTTCTGCACTCGTTCTAATCTCTTTTATTTCCAGCTCTAATTTATACGATTCCTTTATGTTTCAACTTGCTTAACTAAAATTTTAGGAACGATCCTTTTACTGGTAGGCAGTGCGCCTGCCTTCCAACAAAAGGTCGCGGGTTCGAATCCCGCTTCGGGCATGGATGTTGTGATGTATGTTGATTTTCTCTAAGAGAATTTGACCGTGCAAGATAACCTTAGCTGTTGACGCACCTAAAAACCTAATTACTACTACTACGATCCTTTTATCGCCCTTCCCTGTTAGTTTCTTATCTTTTCAAACTTGCGCATGCTTCAGTATCGCTACGACTCCGCCGACGCACACTTTTGTAACGTTTTAAACCTTCCAACCCTCGCATCTCATTCCGCTAGAAGGGGAAAGAGGTTTAAATGTCATTTGAGAGTATGATAAAGTCGAGTGTTTCCTTTCCTCTTTCGAGAGTTTTATCTGAATTTCACGACGAGAACGGAGTAGGAGTATAGGGAGACATGGGGTCACCGGGATCGACTTTTTTTTACCGATTTCACCCAAGCAACTGCTTTTTGGCCAAGGATTAATGTCGAGATCTTTTACTAAAACGTTCTCTCAACTTTCTCTCTCACTCGAGTCTCTTTCTCTCTTCCCTCGATATCTCTTCCTCTGTCCCGCTGCAGCAGCCACTTCCAGCCCTCCAAAAAAGCCCGTTTATTTTACTCATCCGCGTTTGGAACGGGTCTGAGGGTTGGGAAATGTGAGCGGAGGAAGGATCTCAGTGACAGATAGTTCCAGGAGAACGGACGTGGCTCTCGAGATTGATTTCGTCCTCCTTTATTATCCTCCTCAGCCATTCCTCAAGTAGCGTTTAAAACCTTTTATCTTTAGCGTGCAAGGTGGTGAGGGAGTCGAGAAGGTCTATTTAATTAAAGAATTAGGGAGCCTGCAGCATCTCTCTTTCTCGGAGCGTTTGAATAATTGATGCGTGTTAAAATATATGTGTGTGGAGACCAGTTGTGACTTTTGCCTTGCATTTATCTATATGTATTCATAAGACTTACTTTTTTACATATTTCACTTAACACATTCATCATTTGTATCTTCATGGATACAGCAGTTTTCCCTTTTCTAAATTTCTTTTAATTTATCGTTATCGTATGAATACGTTAACTATGATTATTTCATCTTCAACATTTGAACATGGCTACTTGTATGTTGGTAACGGTACATCGTACTCCCATTTTCAGTTTTGTGTTTGAGAGGTAATTTGTCTTTTATTGGATATTAGAGTTCATGATATTTATAGTTACTGATACTATTATTAGCATTATCCGATTTTCATGCAAAGTAAATTCATCGCTATTAATGTATTTAAATTACTTTTTTCAATTTGTATGAGTGTATTTTCGATGGTCTTCTTATATTCGAGATCGTCTCCGAGTCGGGAGAGTGTATACATACAAACATACCTATAGTATGCGTATTATGCTCTTGGGTAAGCCAAAAGAATATTATATAAAGTTTATAATTTTTGGGCATCGGAGTTACCGATCAGGTAAAATAAAGAAAATCTACAGTTGGAATTAAACGCAGCGTCCCTTAAATAGACATTAGGAATTGAAATATAGAACACCCTACAAAAATCACGAATAGCGTAAATTCTATGAAAATTGGGAGTAGTAATTCATCCATTTCAACCACAAAGTTGCCTTCCGCAAGATACAAAAGTTTAAAACGATTGTAGGATAGCAGTACATATCTCACGGCAAAAGAATTCCGACGATAAAATATTTTGGCAAAACGTTTGGCGATTAAATAGAAGATACAGCAGAGGTAACATTTCAACCCGAGCATTAAAACATTTCCCTTTTCCGTTTTATCGCAAGGTACCTCTCGCTGTCGCGAGTTATCGCTCAATTTAACTATTTTAATGTACGACCGGGCGAAGGATATGCCAGCGAGACACTTTGGTGTTTTTATAGACGAAATTTTGAATTCTTAGGGACGCCGAAAATAAAAGAAAAGGAAAAAAAAACGTTTGCCAGCGTGGCGGAAAGGAAAAATAGTAAAAAGTACGTGTCGGATACCACTACTTCACGGAGTGCTTCCGTATTTTTTAAGACCTCACCTGAGACTTTCCTCCTCCGCCGTATTCCACCCCCCTCCCCCCTCTCTCTTTTCCAACCGCCCAACGTATGCCAAAGAGAAAATATGAGTTCTTCGAGGCATTCCTGTTCCGTCTTAAACACGTATACAGTTGAGGTCAGAGTTTCTTCCCCGCGTTAAGACTGTATATTTTTCCATCGCAATGGAATTTCCTTCTTGAGAAACTGCTATGGCTCTTTGATAGCGACAGGAATTTCCCGCCTTCTTCCCTCCGTTACTCTTTTCGCTTCTCCTCCTTCCCTCTCGACCGCGTGAGGAAAATTCCCTCTGGTTCTTTGCCTCCTCGCTCGAAAAGTCTCTCTATTTATATTTTTTTACATATACGTACGTTGCCTTTAAGCTTTCTGGTTCATCCCAATTTCTCAAACGTCTCTCATGTCTGACCGATTTCCCTCGGCAGTTTTCGGGGGAAACGCGCGTGTTTATTTATTTATTTCGTGTTTCTTTTCTTACCTCCTTCCGTTCATCTCTTTCCTTGGAGTCCATTGTTTTTTCTCTTTCTCTATCTCCATGGCCATGAAACTGGATCCATTAGGGTAAACGAGTCGGTATTGCTTTGTTTTGATGGGTGAAGAAATTCCTCTTAGCCTGTTTTTGTTTACCTCTTTCACGAATCTTATCGTAGTTTTTACCTAAGAAGATTCCACTATGATATTTTATATATAGTGAACGAAATGCTAAGTGACCTAAATGAAATTAAGCACGTTTGACCTTTTCCCGTTGTTTTGGCTACGTTTTTCGTGTCTTCCCTTAAGCTGTTATTGTAAACGAAGCGATTGGAATAATGGAAGGCGTATGCTTTAATAAGACATTTTTGAACAGTGATGGATAAGTTAACAAACTTTTTTAATATTGCAATTGATACACTGCGTACCTAAATGATTCTAATATCGAAATATATAGAATCATTAGATTATGAATTTAAAGTCATACCCTTATTGCTATTCCTCCGTAACAAATTTTACATCGGGATACCAGAAAGACATCAAACAGTTTTTCACTGGGTAATAACGAAGCACGATGTGAAAATTGGTTGTTTGTTAATGATTGTATTGTATATTTTTTTTACTTTAGTATGATGTTATATTTTCCGAAAATTCTTCTTATCAATTACTTAGATCTCTCAGCACTATTGATACCGTTAATCAATCCTTTGAAAATTGAAGTAGCGCCACTTAAATTTAGGTTTTTTAGAATAATAATTTCAAAGAAGTTTTATAAAAATATATATGAAATAATTTGCGTTGGACTTCCTCTGATGTGTTGGCCTATACGTATAGTAGTGGCTTATATGGGAAGTTAAATTTGAATGAAGGAAGTCTTCCTTGACCTTTTCTTTTGAGGCAACATTATGAAACAAAATACGTTTCCTCAAGGCAGATTAGAAGATTATAGGAAGGAGGAAAGCTTTGAATGACTAACATCAGCATGGGAGTTCTCTGAGATTCGCGAAATTTTAGAACCGTGTAGAGGTTATATTCACATTAAGTTTTGCCTCGCTGTTTTTTTAAGTGTCCATCTTATGTTTCTAAAAAAGTCTCTGTTTCTTTGAATTGAATCACTTCTTGTTTATAAATATTTTCTTTTATTTTGCGAAGGCTATTGACCTTAGTAATGTAATACTTATATCCACTTTCATTATTATGTTAGCTAATGCTTTTCTCACTAAACGAACTGTTGTTTTTAGAATTAAGTTTTCAGATGATGTTTTAACAAAATCCATAATTTCGCGGGACTATATTATTCGGAAATGTAATTAACAAATATTTCTTCGAAATATAGGTCGAAACTTGATCTCAACTTTTTTTTAGAGAGACAGGCTAAAACTTCTAACTTTAACAAATTTAATTCTATTTTCCTGACTCGAGCCAAATTGATTCGCTCAAGAAATATCCCTGCCTTGCCGAAAATATTTAATATTTCCTGAAAGCTTTTCGAAAATTAACGTTGTTAAATTTAACGAAAAGCTCTCCTGCTTCATATTACATTATCTTTTATCTTCTTTAATCCAGCTCATATTTCGATCTTTCTGTGTTTGGCTTTCATAGCTATCTGTCACAAATATTTCCTTTTCTTGAAGAGAATTAATAGAATTCCAAAACATATGATCAAAAAGGGGGAGTAAGCTTAGAGCGTTGCTGCCAATTGAATTTTCAGTTTAGCAGTCTGGAAAACATATTTATCTTTTATAAAAATTGTATCTTGTCTATCTCGGGATGAAAGAGATAAGATTCCGAGTTTTATTTGCTGCAACTTAACATATATTGATGAGTAATATTTGTCAAGTATGCTATATTCACCCTCAGTTACAATGCGAGAGGAAATTGGCAATTCTGTTTGGGTGTTATGACCCAGGCATTCCCTTTTCCTTGTAATTCATTCAGCATTTGGGTTAGATGGCAGAAGGGACTGACCAGTCTCAATCTCGCTCAGAAATAAATATATATTCATTATTATCTTCACCACTATATTTAGGAATTCTGTCTGTCTGTCTATCTGTATTTCTGTCTGTTCCTTTATGCACGCCAAAATTTCTGAACCGAATACCGTCAAATTTGGCACTACTGTAGGGGGTACCAAGTAAAGGTTAATGCTTGGTTTTAATGTCCGTCTGTCCCTTCGTTTCAAAATGGCGGCTCATTTCTTGACTGCTCCTTTATGCACGCTCACAATAAACTGATTCCAACCGAATTTGGCACGATAGTAGGGAGCACTAAGGGGAAGGTCAATGCGAGGTTTTAGTGTCCGTCTGTCCGCTTCATTTAAAATGGCGGCCGATTTAAACATTAAAGTACCCGTATTTTCCCGAGTCCTACTTTGATTTGAATCAAATTAGGTACGATTGTGGAGGGTTCCAAGGAATACTTCATACGTGGTTTTTGTTTCTCTCTGCGCTTTTTATACAAAATGGCGGCCGATTGAATTCTTAAATGCCATGTATCATCTACGTTTCCATTGGATTTGAACCAAACTTCCCCGGGCAACGCCGAGTATTTCTGCTAGTCATTAATATTAGGGAAGCTGAACGGCGCTGCTTGGCATCCTAGATTTTAGGCAACGAAAACAACTGCTATAATGGCTGAATCAATAACTTGGATATTAAAATGTGTAAGTGGTCCCAAGACACGAATAAGGCCAGCATACCCTAACCACTCACCATTCAATGGTTCCATTAGTCAAACGAAATAGAGTACACTTGAACCTTGCATGTTGCATTTATTAAATCAATTTTCCAAAATATTGAATCTATCATCGTTACCTGCGTTCATTTTAAAACATTACAACATTATGTCTATGTGAAGAGATTATCTTACGTGCTTCGGTTTTCATCAATGAATCGGCTCTTTTTCTTTTAATGGACGTCATTTATAATCCATTTTCTTTCGCAGTAAAATATAATTGATATAGAACTTAAGTTTTAGTACTTTCGAGCATCTTAAAGTCTGTTATATAAATACATAATTTAGAGTTTCTTGATGAGCTGAAGTATAGTTTTTACTGGATAAGTTGGAGGATCTGATGTTGATATGATTTTAATTTAATTTATTTTGATCAATTGCGAGGAATTTTGTCATTGTTATTTTCGTATACCTTGAGCCGCCGAACAATTACTTGTAATTAGCCTTGTTTCATGAATTGTATTACAAGATTTAAAATGAGATAAGTAGCGCGGTGCTACCGTAAGAGTAGCAATGTCAAATATTATTCGCTGTATCATGGCATTCCAGGACATTTTCATCCCTTCATGTAACTCAAAATTGGCCGTCTTCATTGAATTATTTGATGCAAAAAAGTAATTTTTGTCTTATGATTCGGTATAAATAAAAAAATAGCAAAATCTTACCGTAATACGTCCGGTAGTAAAGCGCGTTAGGGTCACACAGACGGACAAAATTGATTATGCACTTTTCTTTTAAATGAACAAGTCATTTATTCCGAATTTCTTAGAAATTCTCAGCTGTACGAGTTGTGATTAGTTTCCACGTTCCGAACGGAGCGGAATGGAGGAGAAGAAATTACAAACTCCAATGCAATTCTCGACGTTTTGAAAACGCATCTTCGGAAACGGCGAGAAGACGGGAAGTTTTTTCTTCCGGTCGACTAAACTTCAAGCGCTAACTTTCTCGAGAATTATTTTCCAGGGCGTCGCCGGGGACGTTGGACAACTCGTCGAGAAATTTCACGATGATCTCGCCTCGTGCACATTTTCCGAGAAACGTCTTCCTCTCTCAAACCGCCCTCATTCACGACGTTATTTCCGCTCCCGGTATCCGCACTCCACCACCTCGAGTTGCAAAATTCTCTCCTACGGCAGGAAAATAAAGTGCTGCGCATTTTTGGTCCCTGTTGTCAAACCTATACTTCAACGAGTCTAGAAAAAAAACTTGTACGTGTAACCGAGGGAAATGTATGAGAGTTGCTGCAGGGAGGCAAAAATGGAGGCCGTATTGGAGGAGGAGGAGGTAAGGAGGGAATGGGACGGATGAAATAAATGGCGAAAGTAAGCGGGCAGGTCGATAAAAAAAAAGAGATATGAATAGATGTAGATTAAAAATAATGCTGGTTAATGGAATATGTAGATAGTAAGTCGAAAAACATGGGGTTGGATGTAGTAGGTGGTGATAGGAGGAAAATTAGATGAAGATTAAGATAGTAGTAGATGAAGATAAGAGTAGGTTGAGATAAGAGAAGGAGATGGAGATAGGAGTGGAGATGGAGATAGGAGTGGAGATGTAGATAGGAGTGGAGATGGAGATAGAAGTGTGTGGAGATACATTAGGAGAAGGAGATGAGAAAAGGAGGTAGGGATAGGAGATGGAGATAGGAGAAGATAGGAAAATGAGGAGATATTGATAGGAGGAGGTAGAGATAGGATATAAAGGAAATAGGGGAATAAATATGGACGCATGTGAATGAAATGGATATATTAGAAAGGTAAAAGTAGAAGTGAGGGTTACGTATAGAAATAGGGAAATAGAGGAAAAGAGAAAGAGAGAGAACAAGAACGAACTGGAAGCGAAAGTGAAATTAAACTGGAAAGGGTCGAGGAGAGGAAAAAAAGAACAGAAAGAGATGGGAGCGAGACAGTTTCGATGGAGGGAAATGGAAATGAACAGAGATAAAGGGATAGAGTTAGAGATAGAGGGAGTGAGTTACAGAGAGAGAGGAGTGGAGAGAAAAGGGTATGGGGGAGAGGGGGGGGGGAAGGGGGAGGGGGTTTGAACAGGATTACTAGCGAGTCAGGTAGAGCGAGAATGAGGTGGGTTTTGTAGAGGAAGAAATGTTTAAAGGAATTTCTTGGGAAGAAAAATTGGAAATCGGCCGCCTCTCTGCAATTCTTGAGAAGCTGTCAGAAAAGTCTTTTCCAAATCCTTTAAGGACCCAATCTCACCGCCATTTTTCTCATTTTGTAGATGTTTCTCGGCTCTACATCTTTCGTTCCCTCCTCTCTCTCCCCCCACCCCTCCCCCCTCCCCTCTCCCTCTAATTCTTTGAGTTCTCGATTTATTTTTTTTATATTCAGGATGGGATGAGGAGTTGATGATAGAGGGGGAAGGAATAAGAAGTGGCGAGTTGGCTCTCTTTATCGCAGAAATAAGAACCAAGGAAAGCGAGCATTTCAGCGCGCTGCTGCAGTAATTCTCACAATTCTGTTCATTTTTAAGATAAAACGAAAGTACGTTAGAGACGCAAGGAGTTTTTTTAAATTTATTTATTCGGAGGCGTGTTTGAGCGGCTATGAGGAGAGGGGAGGGGGGGGGGGGTATGCCCGCGTTAAAAATGTTTTTGGGAAATTCTTTCGGCGAAAAGTGTGGATGTGTTTCCTCGCTAGCGTACCTAGCGTGTTGTGTATGGAAGATTATTGTCATGGTTCGTTTCGCGTGTATGTTTTTAGGCAAATTTAAAGCATTTAAGCGCAGTCAGAAGGACTCTTCATGCTCTAAAAATTTCTCCTTGGATGTTTTCACCGAGTCGTCACTGTGAAGTACCCCGTGTTTTGAATCACAGCTGTATTAGATAGTCAAGATGGATGGTTGAGCCAGTAGACTCGATTAGAATAACGTTATATAAATTATTATCGTGAATTGAAGTGGGTTTATAGAGAAATGATCGGTTATAGGAACTCGGAGTGAAGATTTTCTCTTTAAAGCTATCGCATGTTTCCCGATATTCGATCCTGAGAGTGTAAAACGAAGCTTCTTTCTCAGGCAATCTTCAATTTATTATCAAGTTTTCATTTTTTGCGTTTTTTCCCCGGTAATTCAGTTTTGTTTCATTCTCTGAATTTGCTCCGCAGTGTAATTCTGCTTTCCTACTTATGAGCTTTTATGGTATTTCTTCCCACTTGAAAGTACTCATTTCCTGCATTCGCCAGATAACAGTGATTCGGTAGCCAAAATAAGGATGTTAATTATCAATTTCTCCAACGCATTAAAAAAAACAACGAGAGAGTAATTTTGACTTTTAAGTTTCTACCAAAATTCCCTGAATGTCAATATGTTGCTTAAGGAGGAGGGGCTCTTTCCTCGCACAAGCGAAACCTAGCAGAACTGAGCAGTACCTCTCGTGTTGCTATGCTAATTTTTGACTCGAATGCATGATGTTTTAGTGCAGCAAAGGTTGGAAAATGCCATGCATAACATATATCATCTTTCCAAGGCCCCTGACAGATAATTTCTTAGTTTTTTTATTATACCGTGATAATTGAAGAGCATACTTCTATATGAATACATGAATACATTTTCACAGGTATAAAAACAGAGACCTTTTATAAATTCATAATATCATCTAATTACATATAATACCGGAAGACACAGTAGTTATGCTGCTTTTTGTTTCATCAACGGAAAAAGATTTAATTATGCGAGGGCTCATTATTAATCTTTCAGGTAAAATCTAATATTCCACTGGTATTTAATATTACCGAAACAAAAACCTAACCGAAATTATTATAACAGAATAGTGAAATGAATTTTATCAGCATGATTTTTTTCACTTTTATTCATTCCAGTTAAATTTATTCGTTTAAACTGAGGTAATGTAGAATTGTTATTATCAGAAACGCAGTGCAATTTTAAATTTGAAGCTTAAAATATCCCTGATATATTATCAGACAGCACATTGAAGAAATAATCGATTTTTTTATTTTTAAACCGCTGTCTTATGAAGTCATCTAAATAAACCGTAGGCAGAACTTACCGTGGATAAATTTTATGAAGTAAAATTATCCATTTATATGTCATTAGAGGGATTCTTCAAAACGGTAAAGTTTAGCGAAATGAACGAAATGGAATCTAGGAATCTCGTTTTACGGACATAATTTGCTCGGAAACGCCCATTCTGCTAATCATTCAGCAGTTAACACGTATGGCCAGCTGCAGTTCCCAGGAAAAATTTCTCTGCGGCATATAGATTGACGAGCCACGTAAACGCTGCTTCTGCTGCGTCGCTCTTCTTATTATTCCAAGGATTTAAGATTCGTGTGTTATCGTATCATCCCCTTAAAACGGTTGTTTTCGCGTTTTATTTGTTTAAAAAATAAGTTTATGCAAATTAAATAGTTTTATTCTTTGATTAGCGTAACAATAATGTTTCTGCGAGGTCTCTTTTCTGTTGTCGTTGGATGTTTTGATAGTAAATTTTGAGATTTCTCGTGATAGTTAATTTTCCTTTTCCAATAACATTGTGAGGTTACGCTTATTATCTCTACTAGGAAAATTTATAATAATGCATAAATTTTTTTCTGTAAATGTAAATCGTAATGAAATTACTGCTATCCATTTTTATTTGCTTCGAGATAACACAAATTGTGACAGGAGGGGGCGGGATTATGGGAGTAAATACGTTATTTTAGGTAAGAATTATCAACAGCCAACATAAGAAATGAATTTCGGTAATGAATATAGTCATTAATTTTCTTCATCGTCTAGAAAACCTAAGGATGATTTGAACTTTTGTAGATAGTTATCATTAGTTAATGTTTACGTTTTATTGACAAGTTAATTCACAGACTGGGGAGTAATGCTTGAGGTATCGTGAAATATCTGGAACGCCAGTAAATTCCTTCATGCCTACAAACGCCAAATTAAATCGAGGAATTTTTTATGGATAGGGTGGTCTTAGGGCTTCCTATTAGGTAAGCATAAAACCTATCGTTTGTTGGGTGAGTAAATACGTTAACGTATATTTTGACGAATGGAGTTTTTCGCTATACACCTCGCTCGGAATTTGGACAATAGGGACCGACATATACGTAAAAAATGAAAACCCAAAAAGCCGACGAAATGCGGGAGAGAAAGAGAGAGAGAGAGAGAATTTGGTGGAAATTGAAATCTTGGGGCTCACAATATACAAAGAAGGGGCGTGTAATTTCGGAGGAGGAAAAAAATTGCGATTCTTTCAATTTCTCACACCCTTCTTTCCGCTTTCAGAATCCGCCATCATCTATCTCTCTCTCTCTCTCTCCTCTCTCCGTTCGTTCAACACTGTTCTCTTTTTACCACTCATCACACGACTGCTACACCGTGACACTTCCTTGATCTTTTTTCACAGCATCGCAACATTCTCATCTGCTATAAATTGCCACCCATTCCAACGTTTTTGAAAGTTCGCTAATGACAAGACAACTTTTGTTAAGCTCCACATAAAATGGGTGAAAATGTTAGGTAAAAACATTATTTTTCCATTTACTCCGCCTTCTAATCTCCTTATTCCAACATACATACATACATACACCTCTTCGCCTTTGTCTCCTCTTCTCTCTCTCTTTTCTTCATCTCTTTAATGTGGTCACTGGTAGCGACGGATAAAGTGTGTTCATCACCTTGCAACTCTCGACCTACTTCTGAAAAACTTCTGAGGTTTTGCTCCACCGTTAACCTCTCTACTTCGTGACGTCTAAAAATGACCGTGTATATTTTTCTCCGTCCGGTTGAAAATGTGAGGACTAAAGATTCGGCGAGGCGTGGGTGAGATATATATATATATAAAATAAGGAAAAAGGGTTTTCTCAGCGAGAACTCTTTTCTGGATCTTTATAAGTTACCTTACAAAGTGACCGCTGGCTCATTTGACCTTTAATTCTCGAGAAAGAGAGATATGGAGTTTTTTAAGGTTGGGACAAATCGTCGGCTCTCGCTGAAAGGGGTCGCGAAGTAAAATATCAAATAAATACTTCACGAGATAACTTCCTGAAAAAGAGTGCTTTCTGGAGGTAAGGGTGCAAGGGAACGTTTATTATGTCCCTAATTCAATTTACACACACGCACGCGCGCGCGCACACACACATAGAGATAGAGTGAAAGGGGGGGGGGGGTAGGGCTGGGATCGACCGCATGAAATTGTCGTCTATAATACTTTATGGAGTAGGAATAAGTCTCTAGGTCTACTGGTAACTCAAAATGAGGTCTTTTAGTTCATAAATAATTTTGGCATCGTTGCGTGAACTTTAGATATCTTAATAATGGACCTCTTAAATTTAACGGGAGTTATATTAGATCGGAGGTTCCCCAAATTTGGTCCCTGGACGTAAAACGCTAATCCATTAAAAAAAACACCATCTAAAACGCTCAACTAAAGAGCTCATATAGTCCTTCCCTTCAAACATCTGTATATTTATAATTTATATATATACACATAGGTATATACTGGTAATAGCCCGTCAATATGACGGGTCGAAATACTTTATCAGATATGGAAATTTCAAAAAAATAATTTTTATTCCGTTCAAGAACTCGTTTTCAGTTGTCTTTCTTTTTTGAATTTAATGCCTGAAGTGAGGTGCACTATCTATAGAGTTGTATATGACGGGCTATCATTATCTAAACTTAAAATAGTTGCGTTAAAATGAGTAAATGACTATCGAACCGTCATATGGCGGACTTTCTTCAGTTAAACTTAAAATATTTGTGTTTATTCTTCCACTAAAGAGAATGAACGTATATTCAATATAATAACTAAGAATGTTGTTTATTTTGGTTTATATGAAAATCATTTCCATCTCCTTCCTTCTGTCTTGTATTAAAAGCATTCAATGACCGCTTACACCCATAAGAATTGAAATAGAAATAGTATTTCGAGGTCTAACAATGCAATTGGTAGGCAAGACAACGTCCCGTTTAAATGACGATATTTCTCCCAAACTATGTGAATTATAGACGTTTATCAGGAGTGATTTCGAAATGTAGTCGGAAAAACATTAACAGTATAAGAAACTGTATATTTTTTCTTCAAAATGGTTCAGATCCGAAGATCTTCGTTAATTCTTTCTAATTTTAATTTAAAAATAATGAAAGCATGCACGTCGAAAAGTCGATTTTTACGTGTTATTTATTGGAAATTAAAATGTCTTCCTTGGAGTCTAATCCAGGACTATTTTCTAGATTTATTTTCGCCATAACCTAAAATATGTGAATCAAGAATTTCTGCCAAATTTACAGTTTCTTTCTTGAGATATCGGTAAAGGAATGGTTAACGTGTCTAGCTCCAAATGATAGGTTCACGGTTAGGAATCCTGCCGATGACATGTAAAAATAAATATTATTATTCGCAGAAAAACCAACAAACAAGCAAGCCAACAGATCCCGGAAACACACACACTATCTCTCTCTCTCTCTCTATATATATATATATATATATATATATATATATATATATATATATATATATAAATGTGAGAGTACAAAAGATCGAGTAACGATTTAGACACTGTTGTCTTGAAGTTTCATTATGATAAAAAAACCTTTTATTAAGATCTACTTCAGAATTTTCGTACGTGTGATCCGCGGACCGCAAGTTGTCCGTGAGTTCCATACAGGTGGCTCGTGAAGAGTGATTGAGACTACATAAAAACATCAATAATTAAAATACATGGAAAATAACGCAAAACGTAAATCTAAATTTATAATAGTTTTATAAATATTTATAGATTCTTTGTGAAAACTAATCACGTTGCCGCTCCCTCACGATTTTCGTGGTTTTCATGGTAATATGAACCTTTAAGAATAACTAAACGTATTTTAAATCTTTGATCTCTCAAAAGAGATAGTAGCCAGCTTTTAGAAATTGGGTATTCGGTAGAAAACGGTATAATTGAAAAGAAAATCGATAGAAGGAAATGGTGAAATCGATGAAGTTTTCCGTCGATATTCTCGGCAACTTTCAATTTGTCCGCGAAAAAAAATAAACTTTGAGAATCGTCTTATTAAACCATTATACAAATGATATGTAACTCGCACGTCAGTATGAAATGTATGTTGACATCTCCAAATCTCACTTTAACGACCATTATACGTACAATGCGTAAGGAAAACTCCAAATCAATTCCATAGGATCCAAGAAATAATAATAACGAGAGCTAACAGCTGCAAATCCTGAAGAACTTACTCTTCTCTTTCAGAGACATTTCATTAGATACAATTAACGGTTTTTAAGAAAAAATGTAGCTAAAATCGGTTATAAGGGTCTACTATGAAGTGGGGGGAATATTTTTAACTAAAATGTTTTTTGTTATTTTTTCCTTCAGTGAAACGTTTTTTTCTAAAAACGCTGAAATGCATTATTTTATATATAACAAGTGATTATTGTTTTTTAATGATGCCGTTGCTGTGTACCGTTGCGTACCACAGGAAAAAGTTTTGTATGTATGCATACAGACATTCATATACTTCCTTGCAACATTGAAAGCCTAATAGCATTGTCCACACTCAAATAAACTAGTTATGCCCCTTCCTTCAGTTCCATTATTCCCCACGTCCATCAATACCTTTGTATCCTGTATCATCTTTCAGTCAGTTCTAGGCCTAACAGTCTTATTACTAACGTTTCTTCCGTCGTCCTTCCGTCCAATCCCCTTTAGTTTCATCTTCCTTTTCCCTACTTCTGAATCCTCTCTCCGCATATATGAACTTTTATCTCTATAAGGAAGGATTTCATTCTTTCTAAGAGTACTGCATGGTTTTACGCCTATTATGTGCCTCTATATCGTAGCAACAGAAGATTTAATTTCGTCAAGTAGAAGTCTTTTTAAGACAAAATGTATTCGTCTTCTATGTTTATGCAGAGATAAATGAAGTCTTACAGGCATCCGCTACATAGCGACAACTTTACGGTAATAGTACTTAATAATGGCTGACGATGTTGATTTGAGCATAGATTGTTATGAGGCATATAAATACTCCTATCCCTCTGGAAGTGTTGTTTTATTGTGAGTGACGGAGTATGTGAAAGACTAATTTCAAAAAAAGTAATCCGTACGAAAATTTCTTTTGAATTACGCCATTTGCAATCTATCGTAATAGAATACCACGTAATAAATTTTGTTTTTTAAAGCGAACTCCAATTACTTAACGTTTGTTGAAAAAACAACTTGTTTTGAAAACTACGTTAAATTACTTGTTTTATAAATTTCTTAATTAAGGGTTAGTAGTAAGTGAGAGATATACGATTATATTATAAAGCACGAGTAATTTTTCAACAAGCGTTAATTTGGACTTTGGCTGACATTGGAGAATACGCTAATACCCACCTTGGGAATGCTTTGGAATGAATTTATTCCCTTCATTTCAACGATATAAAAGGAATAATCATTGCTTTGATTTTTCTGGATTGATGATCAGAATATGTTAGAGATAAATATTCGCCCAATCTGAGGAATGAAATCCCATCACTTAGTTTAAGAGGTTATTTGTTGCTTCGAGGGAAGAACATCTTTAACCTAAAACAAAAGCCTCTTTTTTTTCCCAACATTTAGGTACATTACCCAAACTGGCCAAACTGCCGCGTTGCAGCGGATGATAATATGGGTCATCTAATGGCATAACAACCCTCTTCGTGATCTCAGTCCGTTTTAACGGCGGGAATTTTATCGTTATCAATCCACCTTGGACCACCTGAAAAGGGATTTGGTGCCTCCAAAAAGAAATCGTCAAAGTGACAGAAGTGTGCAAAAAATATTTTCTGCGATTGTCTGCAATTAGGGGGAAAGTTTTTGTATGTATATTTTCAGGTTCTGTTTGTGATGCGCTTGTGGTTTCACATTGGCTATCCTTCTGCCCATAATGTAACAGATGTTATGGCTGAAACAAAAGGACTAGAGTGATATAGTTTTTCGGGGTACATTTTCTCCGATATACAGTCGCTGTCATTCAATAAGTCTGTCTGTTCGTAACGTTCTGTCTGTAGTTCAAATAATGGGATTGCCGGATTTATAAAGATGGGAATTTGAGGTTCCGTGTCTTTAAATTTATTATGATGAAAACGCCGTAAGAAATAAACTTTCTCAATATCATTGCGAAACAAGTGAGCGGAGTTGTCTAAAGATTCACTGGGAGGTTAATCCTAGTCTGGTAACAATAAACTCATACACTGGCCTAAATAAGATAGTTAGAACACGTTATTACGACATTTTCTGCATACATTATTTGATTCAGTAAATAAAAGTGAAGGAGTCTTGATGAAATCTTTTCATGATAAAATAGAAAAAATAATAACTCTAAACGATTTGTAAACATCTGAATTTTATCGAGGTTATTTTTTTGTCACTTTATTCAGTCCAATTCCTTTTACGACGCAGTAAGCTTGACTGGCGTTTCTTTCGATACTGAAACTCGGATTCGGATAATTGACGTTTCGGTTGGTTGGCTTTCTGTTAATATAGGCTGTAATGTACCTATTTTGATATGAACGATATCGGCAACAGTAATATTGTACTTTTTCGGCGTTGCTATGCCATTAGTAGATTATTAATTACAATAGCGGAATTGCCTGTCAAAAGCGGCTGTATTCACGAACAAACTGTATAATTGTAATGCAATTATACATCACAGTTTAAGCAGTAAAAATCACTCTCCCTGGATATTGATGCCGCCGGTAGTGCATATATTTCAGCGTGGCAGAATTACAAGGAAATATCTCTTTATTTGTAACTGAAATTAATCTAGCGCAATTCAGTTTTGCGGTCGAAATTCCGCTGTTTTTCTTACTTACTTATGTTCGCTAAAAATTAATGGCGGGTTGTTTGCAGAGAAGTTGCGGAAAACGGCAAAATTCGCTCGGAGGAAGGAGAAGATGAGAAGGATGATGAGTGCATCACGTGGATGGAGGCAGACAGCTTGCCAATGAGAGAGAGAGAGGAGAAACTGGGGAAACAGCATCTGCGAGAAAGGGTTAAAGGCGTTAAAGGTTTTAGAGAGAGGGGATGAAGCGGCTTTGAGGGGAAGGGGAGGGAGGGGGGGGGGGAAGGAGAGTGGCAAGAGGAGAATGATTCCGATGGCGAGGATGAAGACGAGGGTAAGAGGAAACGGGATGTGAAATGAGATTGGAAAGGAATCGCACCGATGGTGTGTGTGTGTGTGACCTGTGCCGTGGAATAACTTCGAGTTGGATTCTTCAAAAAAAAAATCGGTACAACATACATTGTACAAACTTTCTCATATACTAATGCGTCGTTTAGTTATCTTTAGAAAATGAAAATCGTATTAGCCTGTTTTTATAAAATCCAATTTTTGTTAAAGTTGACCAAGAATAAACTAGCCTTATATTCATTCATTGAGAAAAATGAAATACGTAGTATTATTGTAGATGTATTCGCAAGTAACTGTAGGAAATTTGATCGAAATCGTTAGAGCTGTTTGTGAGAAAATCGAATTGTTGTTAAAGTTGCCTAGAATAAACTAGCCTTATATTCATTTTATGAGAAATGTGAACTATACAGTATTATTGAAGACATAAACGCAAGTAACTGTACGAAATTTGATCTAAATCGTTACAACCCTTTTTGAGAAACGTTTGAGAATCGTAATTATCCATCAATGTCAACCATTTCTATGTATACTCTGCTCAGTATGATGAAATGCCTACGTACGAGATTTCGTTTATTTTTGCTCTACCGTCTAGGCTCCAGAGCCAGTAACAGACAGACAGAGAGACGGCATTGCGAAAACCACCTTTTCGGATTCAGCGACACCTAAAATGTATATTTCCGTAAAAATCTCGAGGTCGAATTATTTCGCAATACCAATACTTTCTCTATACTTCGTATGAGAAAGTAAAAATCATAAAGGTGCGACTCATCGAAAGAAATTTTGACAACGTGGGAGATCCCTCTCTGAACTTTGGGAAATTATCGCGCATGATTATGACGCTTATAGGAATGGAATGCGTGTTTAGCAAACGTGGCGCGAAAATGGAGAAACTTTGTATCTTTGCCGGGTAATCGAACCCGAGAGGATGGCCTGGAATCGATTATCCGTCGGAGCAATATTTTCCCCCAACTTTTAGAAATCTTCATCTCCAGCGAATCCTAATAAAAACTTCACCGGCGCCTTCATTTGTGTTTGTCTGGCCATCTCACCTTTGGGATGTAAATGAGTTTTCTTTGGGATTTTTTTCATTTGAGGACATCCAATGGGGAAGTTATACCGATTCTGAAGATTGAAGAGGCAAGTTAATATTAAAGTTATTAAAAGATGAAACAGTTGTTAGCATTAAATAGGGTATGGTAAAACAATAAAAATTAAAAATTACGCAGAGGTTGCTTACATAAAATGGCAGTGAAAACAATACGTTACAATAAAAATCCAAGGTCAACATTTCAAAAATTTTCCTCTTTTCACTATAATATATTTTGCGCAATCTTCTGCAGTGCGTTGGAAATGGATACAGGAACTTTTTATGTAGGAACCAGAAAAAATTTTATCAGTCCTCATTTTTACTTTCTCCATACGTAGTATGGGAAAGTATTGTTATCACGAAAAAAATCGACTTCGAGATTTCAACGGAAATACACGTTTCCAGATCCCTAGAACACGTTTAGACTATTTTCGGAATGATGGCTGTGTGTGTTTGTGTGATTGTGGGCGCTCTAACTCAAAAAGTACTTGGCATATTGTTACTAAACTTCATATGTAACACTTTGGCATGAGCATAAAGAACTGATTAGTTTTTGGACAATAACTTTTAACCGAAAGTCGAGGTGTATTCGAAACCCGATTCGGTTTTTGCAATATTTCTCCGTTAAAACATTATTGTGTATACAATTCTATACAAAGGTTGTAGAGAAGGTAATTTCCTACAGCTTTCAGTTGAAAGAATTTTCCATAGCAGTTATTGTTTAGGAATTATTTATAAATAATCGGTTTTTTCGGCATCCGTCAAATATCTCCTTAAAAACGTCGTTATTGGTAACCTTCGTGAGGACCAAAGTTGTAGAGAATAATGTTTCTTCCAAGTTTTGTTTGAAACAAATTTTTGTAGAACCATCCATTTCGGAGATATTTCACTTAAACTTAATTTCCAGTATGCAGCGCCACCACCATGTAGCGGCGAATTCTGTAAACATATTCAAAACAAAATTTACGGCAATAAGGAAGACTGTATTCTTTTACGATACGAAATAATAATTTTGCCTTATAATGCTATTCATGATAATTTAAATATCTATACCCCAAATATGGAGAAAGTCATGTTTTGACCACATCAGATTTGTTCAACAACTGTTCCTAAAACATACTGAGATGAGAGCGATTATACGTTGTTTAAACAAGTTTTTGGCGGTCAACTCGATGCATAAGTCGCGGCAAATCGAATTAGGCGCGGTCGGAAGGAGAGTGTTTGTCGACGACGCAGAATTCAAGCGGCTTGAAATTTAGGACGTTGCATGCAGAAGAGGAGGGTGAGGTGATGGCCAAAAAGAGGGAAAGGCATATAATGTGAATAGAATGAACCTTTGAGGGTGGATGGTGTGGGTTGGGTTGAAGAAAGAGGCGTCCGGAGGCAGAGGTGTGGGAAGGGCAAAGGGTTGTGTGGGGGGGGGGGGGAGGGAAAATCGGTAAGGGGAGAGAGAGAGAGGGATGGGGGTGTTTGGTTAGGCCTGGTAGGTGTTTTGAGGGTAATGGAGTGTAGGGTGAGGAAATATAGATTTAATGGTAGGAGGACAGGCCGTGGATTGGAAGTTTGAGAGGGGAATTGTATGAGGTTGGATGGATATAAATTGGGAGTCAGGCCGGTAAAGGAGGTAGGGGTGTTGTGAGAGTGTTATGGGAGCAGATGAGGGGAGGAAATGGGTGTGAAAGAATTTTTTTAAAGAATGTTGGAAGGGAAAAGGTTAATTCCAGAAGTGTGTGTGTGTGTGTGCGCCAGAGGAGGAGGAAGTAAGAGGGTGTTTTTTTTTTTGCTTAATAGGAAAATAGGGTGAATTGAACTGTGAGAGGAGTTTTTGAGATCTGCATTGCAGTCTCGTCGTTTGGGTGGGAGCATGAAGGTGTGAGGAGAGGAGGAGTTGGGAAGGAGTGAGACAGGGAGGGAGAAGGAGAAGAGTAGTGGAAGCGAGAAGGCCGATAAAAAAGCATTCGATATTTTTGGTGTGTTGATTTGGGAGGAGGGCGTTATTATCGTTGCCTGCTGGCCCAGTGGGAAAACTGCGGTCTGAGAAGCGTGTATTTGTGTTCGATAGAATATTCGCAGTTTTTCGGATTTCGTTTTATGATCTCAGGTTCTGGGAACCTTTTCTCTTTCGGAAATAAAACAGTCGTGTTTTCTGAATGGTTAAGGTTCATGCCATGAATAACCTTATTGTTTTATTTTATGTAAAATTCAGTATGTTTTTGATGATCGGATGCTGATATTTATTGCGTGTAGGCATATGTTTACGTATATTGTGTGAATATTAATTTGCTTTTTGCCAAAATTAATATGCTTACTGTGACAAAACATTTTAAAGCATAAAAAATGAGATACTTCGCGTTTAATTGCCTGGACATATTTTTAAATTGAAATGTTATCTTTCAAACGAAAACTCATTACTGATTACTTGGAATAAATAGTTATTTTTTGGGTATGGCAGACGCGTATCTCGTCCATAAAATCCTAATTAAATCCTAATATTTTATTTAACTCAGCATTTGTTTGAAAATAGGTTAGATTAAACTCATTAAATCAAAATTTTTAGCCAATCCGAAAATTCAGTGGTCTATTTACGGCCTCAGCGTTTGCTTTAATAATTTTCTTTAATAAATTGAAATTAACACCGAATAAAGATCATCTTCTTCCCACCGATTTTGTAAAAGTCCGAAAATTTTCCGATATTTTCCTCCACCTTGGTTCAACTCCTTTTGTCGCTTCAGATCCAATGTTCTATCTCCTCAAATCTTTCAGACCGTAAAGAACTTCTCAGCTCCCTCTCATTGAATCGAGTATGAGGATGCGAAAGGGTGTCGCGAGAACATTCTAGAAACTCGAACCTTCCGGACATTTCTCCACTCCTTTATTTTATTTTTCAAAGATTCCGGCTAATTCAGGAGGCGAAAACCTTCTTTCCATCCGCCCCGTTCCAATTCCCTCGGCGGCCGAGAGACTTAAGTCCGGTTTAAGTCGGCCATTCTCGCCGCCGCATCCCGGAGAGTCCTATAACATCCTTTTCTACGTTAAATTACCAACTGCAGCGGGACCGTTGGTACCTCGGTCCCAGTTGCGCAAGTCTCCTTCCTAAATCACTTATCTCGGATGCGTTTTAGGATCAACCCAATTTCTAAAATCCCTGGAGGATTCCGGTAGGAGTTAATTCCTCCGGGTGGGAGACACGAAACCGTTAACATTAGAAAAGATTAGCGTGGGAATTATTCGCGTTCCGATTCAACGTTTAACGTGCGCGGTAAAAACTCTCCTATCTTTACTCGGCGTAAACAGCGTATTTTTTTATCTCCCGGGATAAATTTTGAATAAAAAGTAAATGAAAAAAGAAACGCAAACCGCTTTGCGTCGTGCTCGCTCGGGATCACTCCGTAACTCTCCTACTCGCTTGACCCAATTCCGGTGTACATAATCTTCTGTTCCGGCGGAGGGTCTGTAAAAAAAAATGGGGGAGGACGTTTATGTCTGTACAATGCTTCTCGGGTGGAAAAATAAACAAATAAATTCTCTCAGTGCACTTTCCTTTTCCGAAAACACGCCAAGACATCTCTTGTTTAGATAGAATTGTGTTTACGTCCCATTAAACTCCCATCCGAGGTTGGTCTGAGTGTATCTCGCGACAGTGGGTTGTTTTATTTTTCGCGCCGTTAGCTCCATCGCGCGTGGATATTTCTTTAAAAATTTCCTCGTTTCTTCCTCAACAGGCATTTCGTCTTGTTTATTTTTTGTTTGTTTCATTATTAAGCTCGCTTCTCAATTTCATCTTCGTGAGCGTCACTTATGGTGGGATATATCGCCCACGGTTTTAAAGGATGGATTAAATGCTGTAATAACATGAGTCGCATTGTGGTAGAAATCAATATCTCCAAACAGGCTCATGACTACATTCAAACTAATATACATTTTTGGTATAGGCCAGTGGTCGCCAAAGTTATTACCCTGAGCATGAGTAAGTCCACTGAAGAAGTTTTAGGTATCCGGAAGAATTTGTCATAATTGAGAAAATTCATTTTCTTAAAAGAGCATTTTGCAACAACTTCTTTAAAAATGTGGAATTTTATTTCATGGCTATGGTTAGTTTTTCTTGGGATTGTATGATTTTTCTCCGCCATGTTATTACATTTGCATGCAAAAATCAAGATAGCGCCTTCGGCGAGAATTTTCGTTTCAAATAAGAAAGGATGACGTTTCTGATAGAGATAAAGATGAGAAAACAAATGAATAAAATGTTGAGCTATGATTACGAACTCTAGTGATAGACAAATAATAATAAAGCGTTTCCTAGGCAACGTTTCGAGTAAACTAACGTTTTAGTTCGTGACACCTACCGCTTGCGTCAGTTAAAAAAAACCTTCGTTTCATAGAATACCTTGCGGAGCGGAGGTGGAACTTGCATTAGAAATCTTATGAAATATTCATCGCGCACTCGTTTTACTCCAAAATGTATTCTCCGCTGCATATTCCGCCAAAATTGAAGAGAATCCATCTTTTTTATTTTTCACTGCCTGTTAGGTGAGAATGCATGTATTCGCCGACCTCGTAGCACTCTGACCGTAAAACCCAATATCCCTTCAACCGTTTTGCATCACATATTTCTCAACAACAAAACTGAATGAAGTTCGCCTCCGGTACTCCCTCTCACGTTTTACTCTCTATAACTCTTCCTCTCTGTTCTTTCCAATCTGACCCTAATTAGGCTCGATTCGTCGATATTAGGAGCCGAGTCCAATTTCAACATTTACCTTCTCCCCGGCGCTCGTCTACTTACGCGTCTTAAAGAAGCTTGCGAACCAAACGTGCAATTTTCGGTGATGTTTTTCTACAGAGCCGGTTAAAATAGGTGTAAGGGTTTGCCGAAATGTCCTTTCATAAGGCGTAAAAAAATCGGTACAACAGACATTGCACAGACTTTCTCATTTACTAATGCGTCGTTTAGTTATCTTAAGAAAATGAAAATCGTATCAGCCGGTTTTTAGAAAATCCAAATTTTGTTAAAGCTTCCCAAGAATAAACTAGCCTTATATACATTTTTTGAGAAATATGAAGTATGTAGTATTATTTCAGACGTATACTCTACTAACGGTACGAAATTTGATCAAAATCGTTAGAGCCGTTTTTGAGAAAATCAAATTATTATTGAAGCTGCTCATTTTTTGAGAAATATGAACCATTTGGTATTATTGAAGACGTATACTCAAGTAACTGTACGACATTTGTTCAAAATCGTTTTAGCCGTTTTTGAGAAAATCAAATTGATGTTAAAAATGCGTAGGATAAACTTCCCTTAATTATTGAGCAATGCCAACCATTTCTTCACAGTTTCTACTCTGTATGATAATATATCTATGTACGAGATTTAATTCATTTTCGCTATACCGTTCAGGCCCTAGAGCCAATAACAGGCAGACAGACTGACGGCATTGCGAAAACCACTTTTTCGGACTCAGCTACACCTAAAACGTATATTTCCGTCAAAATCTCGAGGTAACAATACTTTCTCAATATACTTCGTATATGAGAAAGTAAAAAGTGTTGCGTTTGACGTAATTTTATCCAAACGTATTTGAAGTACCGTCTTTAAATTTTTAAGAAAGGAGGATCGTGATAAAAGGAATTAAGTTCTTCGAAATAACTTAAATTGTGCTCTTTATTTCGAAAACATTTCAAAATAAATATTTTTATATACTGTTTAAGCCACTAGTTCTTCGCGGGAGTTAGAACATATCGCCACTTAACGCTAGACTGCTTTTGCGTTTTTATTTTTTTATCAGTGTAAAAAATTGCGATCCCCCTTATAATTACTCTTCGAGACATTTTTACCTCTGTCGTCCTAGAGTAATTTTTACAACAATTCCAAAACTTTTTTCTTCGGAATTTATTTTTGTTATTTATTACTTGCAAAAGTAAATAGTACTTTGCTACCTACAGCTATGGCGCAGTTTCTGGACATTTTCACTCGGAGCTCTCCGAGCGTAAATCGCGTTGGAGCATTTTAGAGGAAATTTTTGTAAAAAGAGCGTATGAAATTCAAGTGGAAGCAGGTTCTTCTTGATTTAGATCCTAATTTTAACCGCGGTAAAAATTTTAACGAGTATTCCACAGACCCAAATAAATGAAGAGTTTATGAGTAAAAATTATTTTACGCTATGATATAGAACTGGGACGGGTATATCCTTATTATTCGCTTATTAAATTTCTTAAGATTGATTCATAGTTTTCCGTGAGCTACTGGTCAGATGATCAACAGCATCAGTAAAGGTGTTATCGCGAATGCCACAAAGGTTAGTCTTCTATCATTTACGCTCTGCATTAAATATTGTCGGTGCAGAATATTTCCTCTGTATCATCTTGAATTTTTCCTTGTTCAAATTTATTTATTAGATGAAATTTTTACCGAAATTTTTACTCAAATAAGGGGTTTTAAGGAAGGACAACTTTGTAAATTCAATTTTTTTTCTAGAAATGAAACTGGAATTTTGAAAGTGTTTTCCTTGCACAGAATATGGACTGACTCCACAAAGTTACGCCGATTAACTTCAGTTTTATATATAACGGGAAATGGCGTATGTAAATTTGGAATTTGCGTAATCACCGTGTTAAAGTTTTCGACAGACGTAGATATAATAATACCTTAATATTAGCGGTAGAGGCGTCAAATAATAGTGCGACTGTTTGTATTCAAATACATGCATTTGAAATTTTGATTACATTTCTAATTGAATGAAAATACGATATAACACGTCAGTCTTTATCATATACATAGCATAAGCTTTCGAAATTAATTGGAATAGAATATAAGAAAACAGTTGTATTATATAAATCGCACTACAATTGAAAACTTGCACTTTTTCTCAGAGAATTAGCAGACAGTTTCAATAATTGACGTTTTTTATTTTATATACCTGTTCCTCTTTAACAGTGGTCCTCAATCGTATACCTGTCGTTCACCACTTTCTCCGTAGCGAATTTTGATGCTCCATTTAATTTTTAGTACACAACAAAAGCATATGTAATAATAATAAATCCTACCTTTTACACGCAAACAAATCCGATGTAAATGATATAAATCGTAATTAAATTTTATGGTCATCGGTGTCAGTACGAATTATATTTTAGCCGTGGAAAAGTGATATGTTAACATGAATTATGTGAATGACCATAAGAAGTGGCGCATGAGACGAAGCTTTGTCACCCCTTCTGTATATGTATTGTGAAATTCAACAGTGTCTTCGTTTGAATATAATATAAATTTTCACCGTGAATATTCAAAGCTTAAGATGGACATGGGTAAATGAAATCGGTAGCCTAATTATCAGTATTGATCTATTCCCTAGGTAAATTTCAAATGTCATACCTTGGAGTATGATAGTCAAATTTATATATTTAACTACGCTTTAGAAATTATTTACATAGGCTAAAAGTAGACCTGAATAAAAGTCCGAAAACGGTTATGATCAACGTTCAATCGGTAAAGATTGTATATTAAATTAAAAATGTCCTCACGTTGCCGTGCATAGATAGTTTGCATATTGAAGACGAATTTTATCCACGGTGTATAGAATCAGAGCGATTATTAATGACATGATCGTGCCTAGTGTTTATTGCGAAAGACAAGAAAAATGCGCGTAATCGAAAATCGTACTTTAAACATAAAATAATATTTAAATATCGATGATCTTTTTTTTATAGCGCATTAATGCCGTATGTATTTGGTGGAAAATTGTTTTATTAGTACTTTGACTTAACCAGGGGTTCGCTGGAAATTATGTATTCAGTTTCATTTGCTTGCGTAGTAGTAATGTGTTTTTGAACCTCGTTTCTATATCTCCCTCAATAAATCGAATGGATTTCCTGTATCGGTGGAAGTTTGATTTGTTCCCGCAAGCAACCTATGTATGCTCGTATTTATCCTTTCTCTTGAATCACAAGTCTACCGGTGCCGCATTCAACTATCTGTTTTTTCCAGTAAATTGTCCTGTCAATTACACGTGACTGGGTTTCGATTAACTATCTGCTTTTATTTATATCGAAAATTGAACTCGGTTTCTTAATCAAAGTAATTTGTGGAGCACACCCGGAGCAATATCATCACATCGAAGCTATCTCGTCGATGTGTCTTTTCTCGGTGCAACTTTATAAATGGTGAAAAAAATTCGATGGGATGACGTGTTGCCAGATAACAAGCATTCGGAAAGGAATAAACTGTTGCGATGAACGTAGGAGTACGTTAAACGGGCATCGACAAGTGAACGGAAGAGAGATATGTAGGAAGAGGAAGAGTGAAAGAGGGACGAAAATATAGTGGCAGAGACTCCCATATTCAAACACGCACAAAAAATATACGTATGAATCCAATTTACTTTATAAGAGCAGGGAGATAGCGTGGGACCGTTTGAGTTTTTGGTGGAATGGGGGAAACTCAACGAACCAAACGAGGTCGAGGTTATGTTATATTTAAAAAAAAAAAAGA
The DNA here is from genome assembly GCA_036926305.1 of Uropetala carovei. NCBI lineage: Eukaryota > Metazoa > Arthropoda > Insecta > Odonata > Petaluridae > Uropetala > Uropetala carovei. The sequence goes on from JAXCHB010000212.1 coordinate 1,368,497, forward strand.
GCCCATCGATTGAACCAATATGGATGGCGGGGAGAAGAGGAACGAAATAACAGTCGCGTCGGAAACTCGACATTTTTTTTATTTTGCGCTTGGTGAAAAAAAAATATCCGACTGGATCCGATAGAGCGAGGGATTGGGCGATAATGTTTATGCCCTGCGGTTTTATCCCGGATAATCTCTTCCCCGGAAACAGTGCATGTGTATGTTCGCGCGTCTATGTAATTATATATATATATATATATATATATATATATATATATATATATATATATATTGTGCTGCCAATTCCGAACGTGTCGTAAAGTGAGTCTGAAGTTGGGAGAGAAATGATCTTTACTTTACAAATGCACGAATTTGTTTTTTTTCTGGATTTTTTTAAGTTGTGAATTAATACTTCGTGATCTCGAAATATTATTGTAAGGTTTCCTTTGTTTCTTCATCGCGTGGTTTGGTGTTATTTCTGTTTGACATGATTTTTCTAAATCATGCCCATTGGTTCACTGTAAGAAATGTGTGCAGAATATTAGCGATGGGGCAAACAGCCGTGAAAACGCAGTCAGAGTGAAAGAAAAATTAGATAGTAACTCTTATAGATAAACATAATTTTTGATGGAAAACCGATGTCATATTGACAATCCATGCAAAAAAAATTGGAAGAAGGAACGTATCTTGTTTATTAAATATTTACTTACGAATCTTAATGGATAATTTTTCGTTTCAGTGCATTATATACCCATCTCCAATTTTTCTTACTAATTTTCAATTAATATGGCAAAGTTAATTAAAAAGGGATTAGATTGGAAAAGAAAAATTATTATCATATTTTTGGACGCAAATGAAACTTAATTGCGGTCGATTCATGCGATTCTCCTCCCTTTCATATAAAAATGAAACTTTCAAGAGACGTCCAAAACATTACGACAGAATCGTATGCGACTATTTGGAAGATAATTTAGAAAAGCCAACTGTTGTGTCTTTTGGCAATTGAAACCATGATGGCGGATCTCCTGACACGAACCGTCCTCTGGTCTCGGAAAAAAATAAATTCCGAGATCAAAGACACCAATGGAAATGATATTTTCATCAAAGCTCGAAAATTTGAGCTTTACCTTCCTCCATGTTAAAAAAATATTATATCCCCCTCTCCATCAAACTTATGCTCAAGATGCAGTTCTATATTGCTTTAATCCCATAATTCCCTTATTACGTTTCTTATCTTCCAGCCTTACCTGCTCCTCAATCTCGCTCCTTCGTTTTTCACATCTCTTTTCTTCATTCGCGTATATTTCACCCGTCCTCCCTTCTTCCTCTCTCCCTCTTTATTTGCACACCCACTCCAAAATTCGCTCTTCATCATCGAGGATGAATTTCAATTGCGTTTTTTTCTCTTCCCGCTCAAACTTCCGGCGGCGCGAAATATAGCCGAAAAACTCCGGGGCAAGATGAGTTTTTTCGTGCCATATGGAAGAGAGAGAGAAGGGTTCAATTTATGCACAGTCGTAAATTACTTTCTAGCCTGTTCTGGGATCCGAACTGGTAAAGCCCCTAGAAAGGTGATCGCGTAGGATTGTATATATATGTATTAAAAAAAGAAAATTTCGCGGTCTCACTCTGCTACCGTGTGGTACTCGCGCAGCGGTTGAACCGAAGAGTGAGGTGACGGGTGTGGCTGTGAAGGAATTGAGGTGGGATGGAGGAAGAGAGAGAGAGAGAGAGGTAGAGAGAGGGAGAGAGAGAGAGACCGTAAGCAGTGAAAGAAGGCAGGAGGAATGACTCGCCATTTTCTCCTCTATCCCTCCCTCTCTACTTCTACCTTCCTCTCTCTCCTCTTCGTTCCGCCAGGGGTTCCATTCATCAAGTGTTACGTTCCCGTATCACCCCATCTGCCTTCAAACGGGATTTAATAAAGCGAAACTGAGGAGAGAGGGGGGAGGGGAAGTGTGCGATATGACGAGTGGAAAGTTAGGAGAGGGAGAGAGAGAAGAGAGGTGTGTCAGAGGAGTTGGAGAGAGAGAGAGAGGAGGCGGGGGGGAGAATTTGGGAGAGGTGGAGGTATAGGCAAAAAGAGGAAACGGGAGGTGGGCGACGAGGAGAAAGGAGAGACAATAGGGTGTAGATAGCGCGAGGATGCTGCGTAGAGGACGAATCGAAAGGTCTGTAGAATGTTGAAGAGGAGATATGCTCTGAGGGTAGGAAGAGGAAGCTGGGAAGTCGCGGAGAATTGCGGAAAAAAAGAGGGAATGAGACGAAATGAATACTTTAATGATCTATCGGGAAGAAAAATGTGGGTGGCTGTGGAAATTTTCCGAATTCCTTCTTCATCTCTATCTCTCTTATTTCGCTTTATCAATTACGCACTTTTATCTTTCTCTAGGGCGATCCATTTTTGGAAAGAGAATGTATTTTCCTTTTAATGATTTGAGTTCTCGTTTTTTGGCTTTAACAAACCTCTGGTTGTTCGTGTAGGGTATTTATTACTAGTTTATTTTTTTAATAATTGTGAGTGATAAGCTATTCCTAATATCTGGATTGGAATTACTTGATTTTAATGAATGATTATAGACACAATCTATTTATCTACGGAGTATGATTAGATCACAAAATATATACTTTCTCCTTCTCTTTTACTTAATCATACGAAGTATTGAGAAAGTATTGTTATCGCGAAAAAATTCCACCTGGAGATTTTGATGGAAATATACGTTTTAGATGTACCTAAGTACGAACAAGTGGTTTTCGCAATGTCGTCTGTCTGTTGGTCTGTCCGCGGCTCTAGAGCCTAAACGGTAGAGCAAAAATGAATGAAATCACGTACTTAGGCTTTTCATCATACTAAGCAGAGTATATTTAGAAATGGTTAACATTGCTCAATAATTAAGGGTAGTTTATTCTATGCATTTTTAACATCAATTCGATTTTCTCAAAAACGGCTATAACGATTTTAATCAAATTTTGTACATTTACTTGAGATTACGTCTTCAATAATACCAAATAGTTCATATTTCTCAAAAAATGAATATAAGGCTAGTTCATCCTAGGCAACTTTAGCAATAACTTGATTTTCTCAAAAACGGCTCAATTGTTTTTGATCAAATTTCGCACAGTTACTTGAGTATACGTCTGCAATATTACTACCTATTTCATTTTTCTCAATGAATGAGTATAAGGCTAGTTAATTCTTGGGCAACTTTAACAAAAATTGTATTTTCTACTAATCGGCTGATACGATTTTCAATTTCTAAAGATAACTGAACGACGCATTATTATATGAGAAAGTTTGTACAATGTATTTTGTACCGATTTTTTTCAAAATATTTAATGTAATCCTTCATCGTAACACTCATTTCCTCGATCATCTCTGGAATTTTGTTTGTAATATTAATCAGTCTCTATAGTCTTTCAGCTAATTAAAATTATTTGCCTGCCACTCGAATAAGAGTATATTCAAGACCTTCAATTTTAAAAAAATATGTATCTTTTTGTGGTTTTAATAAATTAGGTCTTTATTTTACTATCTTAAAGTTGTTGCAATTGGGTTATCAATCCAATATCTTAATATCTTCTGCAGAAAATACTTTATGGTTGGGGAAATATTCTCCGTAGATTCTCCGAAACGTATCGGTTAGGTTAAGTTGAATTATTCCAGATTTTAGAAGGCGTTAAGCTAAATGCGCCCCTTGACATGAGTCAATAGTTTCGGGAGAAAATAAATCCATTGTCCTGAATTTAAACCTCAATGATTTAGGACAAAATGAAGTTCAAAACCTATACCAGTAGTGCTTAATGACTTTAAATCAGTTTAGAGAATTGATGGTTTTTATTGCGTCGGTGGTCTGTAACAGTTTTATTGAAATAGTACCCGTAAAATTGGTTGTTTTCCGCTGCTAATGGGAACGGAATGAAGTTGGCAATTTATGTCAGCAGAATTCCCTTGATATATGATTTCATTTGGCTCCAAAGTTGTACTTCAAGTGTATAATTTTGACACATTTTTATTTTTGTAAAAAATTTTGTTTGTTTCAATTCCTTAAACGTGAATATTAATTATTTATTTGGAAACCTTCTCCATTAGAGGTGATTTATGGCGGCAAGTATTTTTTAAATTTTATCAAAAATACTATTTCTATGCCGGTAAAGATAATTTCATTGGCAGTTTCTTGCTCACGTATAGTTTTCTCTTTAAGAAAAGAGAAGATGTGTAGGAGTGCTGAATTAATTCATCTCTCAGTTGTTATTATTTTTGTTCGATCTATCGCGGGAATTAGTTTGAATAATGCTGGAGCTAAATGTCATCCTTATAGGTGAATTTATTTTCAATCTGCGGTAACTTTGATACACATAAATGCAAGCTTTAACTCATTTACATAGCAAACCTTTCGGTTTTCTTAAAAATATAAAGAATAAGTCATTTCTCCCTTTGCTCCATAATTCGTGAGACCTAGTCAAAAAATACATCGAGTTTGCAGACGCTTGACAGAACTTTTTTTAAAGCTTCGATAGTTAATTCGAACGAGCGGCGTCCATATCAAACATGAAGTAGAGAAATTTAAATGTCAAATACTTTACTTCGTGTATCTACATTTTACGATCGATGTAGGTAAGTAATTATGTATTGTTTTTAATTAAACCTGTTCGAATTAAAAACCAGCTCTTCAGCGCTATGAGGATTCAGCACGGCTTTTAAACCTATCCATTTTTCAATGGGGAGCGAAAGCTATTCTCCATGGGGCGCACTTTTGGATTCTAAAGTTTTTTTCTCTAAAAATGTCGAGCCCGATAGAAACAAAAAAATAAAGTCTTGTATTTTTTGTGCCGGTATAAAAAAAGTGAAATCCTAACTGTTGGTTTTGATGATAGGGAGGATAGAAAGGTGAAATAATCGTTAAACAAAGTTTTATTTCCCCTCTTTCAACCGATTGGTTAAACGAGAGCCTTATCGTTGAAACCTGCAGGAATGCTGCGGATAATGGTAGGAAGCGAGGAGGTATTCCGCGGAACAAGGGGGGGGGGGAGAGGGGGGGATAGAGAAAGAGGTAGAGGGAGAGAAAGATAGAGAGAGGAGGGAGGGGGAGCGAGAAGGAGGGAGAGAATGTGTCTCTCTCTCTCACACACACAGGGAAGCGAAACTCGTTCGTGGGGTTGTTTATATGATGAGCGTAGCAGAGATAACGAAAGATGCGAGGAAAAAGGATACGTGATTAAGAGAGAGTAGGAAAATATAGAATAAGTACGTATATTAAAAAAAAATCTGTGGCCAACACGACTTTCTCCATATTTGGGGAATAGATATTTAAATTATAATGAATAGCATTACAAGGCATAATTACAATTTCGTATCGCAAAAGAATACAGTCGTCCTTATTGCCGTAAATTACGTAAATTTTGAATATGTTTACAGAATTCACCGCTACATGGTGGCGGCGCTGTATACTAGAAAAAGCAAAATATCTCCGAAATGGATGGTTCTACGAAAATTTGTTTCAAACAAAACTTGGAAATAATATTATTCTCTACAACTTTGGTCATTACGAAGATTAACAATAACTGCTTTGGAAAATTATTTCAAAGAAACGTTGTATGAAATTACATCTCTATAACAATTGTATAGAATTGTATATACTATAATGATGTTTTAACGGAGAAATTCGCAAAAACCGAATTGGGCTTCGAATAAACCTCAACTTTCGGTTAACCGTTATTGTCCAAATTTAATCAGTTCTTTGTGTTCGTGTTAAAGTGTTATATTTGAAATATGGTATTAATATGACAAGTACTTGTTGAGTTAGAGCGCACAAAATCACATACGAGTACATCCACACACACACACCATTCCGAAAATAGTCTAAACGTGTTCTTGAGACCTCAAAATGTGTATTTCCGTTGAAATCTCGAAGCCGATTTTTTTCGTGATCACAATACTTTCTCCATACTACGTATGGAGCAAGTAAAAATATTTTAAGAACGGCGCTCCCAAAAAAAAGCACCGTATCCGTCTCGCAATGCTATTTTTACATTCTCCATACGTAGTATAAGGAAAGGATTGTGATCACGAAAAAAATCGACTTTAAGATTTCAACGGAAATGCACTTCTTGAGGTCCCTAGAACACGTTTACACTATTTTCGGAATTATGTGTGTGTGTGTTTGTGGATGTATGTGACTTTGGGCGCTCTAACTCAAGAAGTACTTGTCATATTAATACCAAATTTCTATATAGCACTTGATTATGTACACAAAGTACTGATTATTTTTTGGACAATATCGGTTAATCGGAAGTCGAGGTTTATTTGAAACCCGATTCGGTTTTTGCAATATTTCTCCCGTATAACATCATTATTGTATATACAATTCTATACAAACGTTATAGAGAATGTAAATTCCTACAACTTTCATATGAAACAATTTTCCATAGTAGTTATTGTTTAGGAATTATTTATAAATAATTATTTTTTTCGATTTCCGTCAAACATCATAAAAACGTCATTGGTAATCTTCGTGAGGACCGAAGTTGTAGAGAATAATGTTTCTTTCAAGTTTTGTTTGAAACAAATTTTCGGCATTTCGGAGATATTTAACTTTTTCTTAATTTCCTGTATACAGCGCCACCACCATGTAGCGGCGAATTCTGTAAACATATTCAAAATATAATTTACGGCAATAAGGACGATTATATTCGTTTACGATACGAAATAGTAATTTTTCCTTATAATGACATTCATAATAATTTAAATATCTATACCCGAAATATGGAGAAAGTCATGTGTTGGCCACATCAGCTTGTTTTTCTCTTCGTGAAAGGTGAATAGATGGCTCAGTTACTGAGATTTGAGTAAAGATAGGTCAGGGTCTGTACATGTTTACCGATAACTGCTACTGCGGTTGGATTGTAAGATCCGTAAACCTGTGAGTCAAACCGGCTTTTGGGGTTGTATTGGAAATTAAGGTCATCTTACGAGGTACTTTTTGAAATATGAATTAGTTTTTTTTTCTGCCCGTTGCTTTCGCGTTACTTCTGAACATAGAGGTCATATTAAGTTCAAGGTTGCCCAGTAACAGGGCCATTATAAGATTATAATTTCATCGTGTTAAACTCTAATTTAAAAAGGTCACTGAAATTTTTATGAAGGTCATATGTTGCTTTGTAAATCAGGAGTATAAAGGAGTTAGCTCGCGAATTCGTTATTATGAATACCATATTAGATTGACTGAGCACATATTTTAATTTGCTTAGATTTTAAAACAAACGCTCTAAAACTTTTTATTACGCATCTCTTATTCATATGGAAGCGGAGCCGATGAATTCTGGTGCAGGATATAGAGGTCAGTTTTATAGATTCTCCCGCTATGAATCACCAACGAACGTGCTGATGGAGTCTCTAGCTGGTATGAATTACACGAGAGAGCTATTCCGCAGTAGACTTGCGCGAGGAAAGGAAATTAGGATTCATACGTTATCCCGGACGAAGCCTCGTGCCAAGACAATGTATGTCGCTAGGATGGAGATATTCTTTATAAAAACGGGTAGGTTTGGAGTTGTTTTTTTCCAAGAGAAATGGGGAATGTTTGAAGAGATATGATGAAAAACGTAGTCGTTGCTTAGGTAGGATGAAGTGGAAAAAGGAAGCTAAACGCTTTTTTGATAGAGGTTAATGGACTATCCGTTTCCATTAGAAAATTCGAATCTTGAAAAAGTTATATATTGAGCCAGAAAATGTTCTCGCTTAATCTTACTTCTCGAGGATGGGAATATTTTTATATAGAAAGAATTAGTGTGTGCGTCACAAATAATATAATCATATAATTACGGTAATTCACTCGCATGATGTAGGCATCATATACAAGCTTTTTAAAAAAATTGTTACAGACTTTGTGGGCAGATAGTATTCTTCAAAATAAGAAAAAAAACTCCTAGTGAACATAGGTCCTAAAAACAATACCTTCGAAGTTACGGGTGATGTTTCCATTTGACGGGGTAGTAGGGTAACGCTACAATATACCTAACGTGAAGGCCAATGCACGTCATTTGTATGTGCTTACATCTCTCTAGCATGTGTTGCCACCTTTCAGTTGGCTGTGTACGCTCTTCGGAGTCCTCACGTTTGTAGCTCTGTATAATTGCAGTGTACTAGGAAGTAGAAAGCATAGATAGTTTGATTAGTGTTGTGCATGTTTATCAGTACTGCAATTTTGTGCTTTCCTAATTGAAGCTTATTATTCGACATTGGAAATGGCAGACATGCATTTCATTTATGGTTGGGCAAGAGGATATAGTCGGGAATCCCGTCGCCTCTACGCGCAAAAGTATCCACAACGCAGACTCCCATCTCATAAGTTTTTCACCAGCAACTTGCAGAAACTGGATCCTTTACTCCACGAGTGTCAGATCGCGGAAGGCCTCGTTCAGTTCGAACGCCCGAAATGGAGGTTCGCGTACAAAGAAGAGTGGAAGAAGATCCTGGAACAAGTGTTAGAAGAATATCAGCAGCTGAAGGTATCAGTTTTCTCCTTGTGCGGTCAATTCTTCACGAACAGTTACTTTACCCATATCACATCCAAAGAGTGAAAGCTCTCAGACCACCTGATCATCATGCAAGGGTAGTGTTTTGCCAATGGCTTCTCGCAAAATATGGTGAAAATCCACAATTCATTGCCAACATCTTGTTTACTGATGAAGCGGGATTCACAAGGGACGGTATTTTGAACTTCCATTATATACGTCTGGTCAGATCAAAACCCCCATGCCACGGTAGCATCGAGGTATCAGCATCGATTTTCCATCAATGTCTATGCAGGAATATTAGGTGATCAGCTAATAGGACCTATCGTATTACCTAAGCGAAGAACAGGGGCTGCATACCATGATTTCTTGGTGAATAATTTACCTGTTCTGTTGGAAGATGTGCCTCTTCATCAGCGACAACGATTGTGGTTCATGCATGACGGGGCACCACCCCATTTTCTCCGCATCGTCCGACAACATTTAAATCAGACTTTCGGTCAACAGTGGATGGGTCGTGGAGGTCCAGTTAATTGGCCTGCACGATCCCCTTACCTTAATCCCTTGGATTTTTGGCTGTGGGGACATTTAAAGACTTTGGTGTATTCAAGGCCAATCAACGACTTGGAGACTTTACATCAACGAATTGAGAATGCCTGTCAGCAGATTCGTGACCAACCAGGAATTTTTGAGAGAATGCATGCTTCTCTGCGACGAAGGGCTGAACACTGTGTAGAAATGAATGGAAACCACATAGAGCACTTGCTGTAGTGATAACAATAAAGGCCTTATAGCTCGGTAGGCATTTGTTTTTAGGACTATTTTCACTAGGAGTTTTTTTTACTTATTTTGATGAATACTGTCTCCCCTTAAAGCATGTAACTTTTTTTTAACACCCGGTATAAGTTGCTGTTGCCTTCCGCTTCCAACGAATTCACATGCAAGTCGATTACGTCACGATATTGAGAATAGCAGTATTTATTCGAGACAATCACTCTGTTTGGTTTTAATTCTACAGTAAAAGGAATTGGTAAAACTTTTCATTGTCCATATAACCGAACCTTCAATTGTCATATTTTGACTCTGGACCGTCACCAATACGCAACAAATAACCGGCAAAATCCATAGTGGCAACTTTTAATACAAGTTACAGAATTCCAGGAATCGTGAGAATCCTTTTTTTAAAAAAATGCTTCTCCCCTTCTTTCGGCGAAAATGTATACGGCGTGTAAATAACAGAGGAACCTTCCCACTGCTTCATCTTTACCTCTTTTGTGCACTAATCCAAGTGAAATGCTGGCAGAAATATTTGTGTAGAGTATTTCGAGAAGAAGAGCTCAGTTTAACATTCTCAAGGAAAACTTTTGAGAGGGTAGCGTGCTATGAAATGTTTGACTTAACTTTATTTTCTTCACTCTCGTCTCTTGGGTAAATAACTTCTTCCAACGGCTAATGAACTGCAGGTTAACTAATAGTTTTACATTGAATTTTTTCTCTCGAATTCTTTTTGAATTACAGCAAGAATTATTAAAGACAATTTAGCATCAATTATCGTTTTACATTGACATTATATTGTTATTATATAATTTAAAACATCCATAAGCTGTGCATGTAGAAATGTCGATTCAGAATCGCAGATATCATAAAATAATTTATTCTGTCACGGAAAACCTACGCTTTCGTGGCCTTGGATCCCTTAGTAGAGAGCTGAAATTACAGGTGTATGGGTAATTACAAACATTACATTGTCTCACATCCATGATATACACCGGGGAGATCTGAAACGATCGGCTAAATATCAGAATCCAAACGATGTATTTCCGATAACACTCACAAAAGACCATTATTATATATTTTTTGACCGTCTATCCCTGATGGCCGGGAATGATTAAGCTAAGAGTAGGAAATCTCCGGAATCGGGTGTCACTACGGTCGGAGAGACGGTAAAATATAGCGCGCAGATGCGGACGTAATTTGACGTCCGATTCTCGGGTGGGTTTCATATGACGCGCCGAAATTTACTCCTTCCTCTGTTCTCTCTATTTATCTCCACCTTCTATCTCTCTCTCTCTTCAGTTTAAATTGGCTTTTCCGCAAGAATGATACCCCTTTGACGTGCGTTTTTAGGAGGGCTGGTAAAGCCGACAAAGAGGCGGGAATGGAGAGAGAGAGAACTCGCGATAGGCTTTTGTTTTATTTTCGTAGCAAAAAATCGGATGCTCATTAAAAGGGACCGAGATAGCGGTCTCCACGTCCATAAAACCTCTCTCTTTTTACTTTCTCCATATATAGTATGGGGAAAGTATTGTGATCACGAAAAAGATCGACTTCGAGATTTCAACGGAAATACACGTTTTGAGGTCCCTAGAACGTTTAGACTATTTTCGGAAGTATGTGTGTGTCTATGTGGATGGATATATGTGATTGTGGGCGCTGTACCTCAAAAAGTATTTGTCATATTAATACCAAATTTCATATGTAGCACTTTGGCATGACCACAAAGAACTGATTGGTTCTTGGACAATACCGGTTAACCGAAAGTCGAGGTTTATTCAAAACCCGATTCGGTTTTTGCGATATTTCTCCGATAATACTTCATTATTGTATACATTGAACTTACAAAAAATGTAGAAAATATAATTTCCTACTTCTTTTATTTCAAACATTTTTCCATAGCAGTTATTATTTAGGAATTATTTATAAATAATCGTTTTCGGTTTCCGTCAAATATCTCCTTAAAAACGTCGTTATTGGTAAACTTCGTGAGGACCAAAGTTGTAGAGAATATTTCTCCAAGTTTTGTTTGGAACAAATATTCGTATTACTATCCATTTCTGAGATATTTTGCTTTTTCTAGTATTCAGCACCGCCACCATGTAGCGGTGAATTCTGCAAACAAATTCAGAATATACCTAATTTACGGCAATATGGACGACTGTATTCTTTTCCGATACCAAATAATAATTTTTCCCAAATACCCCAAATATGGAGAAAGTCATGTGTTGTCCACATCAGATTTTTTTAAATAAAGACTATTGAAAATGTTTTAAAATTATTGTCAAGTGTAAGTATTGCTGAGGACGCTGATGTCGAGAGCAATCATATTCATTGCTCTCTATGGAGAAAGTCGTATGTTGGCCACATCAGATTTTTCTATGTATATTTTAACAATTTTTTAGAATAATTATCACAATAGTTTGGAGTAATTTAATGGGAATGTATCAGGTTTTATTGTAAGACCAAGGTTAAAAATACATCCACGGCGCTTTCTTCCGAAATATTAAAAGTCAATATAATGGGGATGGAATTTTATATTCCATGATAATGCCTGAGAAATATACATTCTCTCCACCTTACCCATTTTTAGCCTTCTCATTGTTATTCTCGCATCTTACTGTTCCTTTTTCTTCTTTTTTTAAATTTTCAATTCTTCTTTATGCACGTTCTTTCCGAACTTTTCCTCGCGGTCCGCCCTCATCCGAATTCTTTTCTATCCTCTAATTTAACTTCAGTCGCTTCCTTCATACCTCAACGCCGCCCTCTTTTCCATTTCTTCGCAAAAGTTTTCTCGAAATAAAGTCTTATTGTTCACTTTTTTCGTGTTTGTTTAACTTTCACTCCTACTTTTACTGCCAGCCGCAGGGTGGCGTTATTTCCTTTGTGCATGCGACATCGTATACCGGAGGAAACAATGAAAGAAATTTATGTTTTTACCAAGGTTTATTTAATATAATTTCTTTTATTTTTTTGAAAGTTCCATTTTTTTTCGTGAATGTGAAAACGAATCGGAATAATTCGCCCAAATAGGCACCAATTTCCATTTTCTTAACCATCAAAATGCGGAAAATTGTAAGAGTCTATACCGGGAAAAACTCATTAACATTGTACAATATTTCTCATATACTAATGCGTCTTTTAGTTATTGTTAGAAAAATATGAAATATGTATAATTATTATAAACATCTAGTTAAGCAACTATACTAAATTTGATTAAAATCGTATTGGCCGTTTTTTTTAGAAAATCCGTTTATTGTTGAAGATGCTCAAGAATAAACTGGTCTTATATTCATTTTTTGAGAAATATGAAGTATTTAGTTTTATTGCAGACGTATACTCGAGTATTGATAAGGAATATTATCAAAATCGTTGTATCCGTTTATGAGAAAATCAAATTATTGTTGAAGTAGCCTAGAATAAACTACCCTTATAATAATTTTTTGAGAAATATGAACTATTTTGTATTGTTGAAGACGTATACTCAAGTATCTGTACAAAATTTGATCAAAATCGTTGCAGCCTTTTTTGAGAAAATCAAATTGTTGTTAAAATGCGATGAATAAACTTCCCTTAATTAATGAGCAATGTAAACCATTTCTTCATAACTTCTATTCCGTATGATAAATTCCTAAGTACGAGATTTAATTCATTTTCGCTGTACCGTTTAGGCTCTAGATCCAATAACAGGGAGACAGACGGCATTGCGAAAAGACTCGGCTATATTTAAAGCGTATATTTTCCTCAAAATCTCGAGGTCGAATTTTTTTCGCGATTGCAACACTTTCTCAATATACTTCGTATATGAGAAAGTAAATATATATATATGTGTGTGTGTATATATATATATATATATAAATGTTGTAGAGAGATATTTATACGAAAATTTCAATTTTCTACGGAATAGATGATACGGAGGCGGTATTTTAATATCCTACGCTTATTTTAGCAGTGGATTTTTTTCTTTAGAAAAAATTATTTTCAGAAAAATTAACAATATTCCTTCCCCATAAAAAAACGTTCCTCTTTCTTTTTAAAAATATCCTTCTTATGTTTTTTATTCCTTCGTAGAACGAACGATTATCGTTCGTCGAAAAGTGCGCATAAAAGCGCCCTCGGAAAGGTCAGAGGAGAAGGGGGTGGAGAGGTAGATTTGAGTGAAGGAAGAACGAGATTTTTTTCCATTCCCTTCATTCGGAGAATGGCGACCGTGCAGTTTCAAAGGCAATTACGCGTCGGAGGGTTGCATGAGGGAGGGACTGTGGACGAATAGGAGGGAGAGAGAGGCGGGATAGAGAGGATAGTAGGAGGAATTAGGTGAAGAGATAGATAGAGTGAAACAGGGTAGGGCGAACTGGTGGGGGGGACATAGGCAGAGGTGGAAGGGACGAGACGGACGGAGGAAGATGGGTAGCAGCGAGGCTATTCAGTCCGGGCATAACAGAGGTCAGCACCCGTTAAGGTTATTTATTTATACTTTCTCATATACGAAGTATAGTGAGGAAGTATTTTTATCCCGAAAATATCGACCTCGAGATTTTGGTGGAAATGTATGTTTTATGTGTACCTGAATCCGAACAAGTGGTTTTCGCAATGCCGTCTGTCTGTCTGTGGGTCTGTCTGTTTACGGCTCTAGAGCCTAAACGGTAAAGCAAAATTGAATGAAATCATGTACTTAGTCATTTAAGGATACAGAATAGAAGTTATGAAGAAATGGTTGACATTGCTCAATAATTAAGGGAAGTTTATTCTACGCATTTTAACAACAATTTGATTTTCTTAAAAACGGCTACAACGATTTTGATCAAATTTCTTATAGTTACTTGAGTTTACGTCTTCAACAATACAATATAGTTCATATATCTCAAAAAATGAATATAAGGCTAGTTTATTCGAGGTAACTTTAACAATAATGTGAGTTTCTTAAAAACGGCTATAACGATTTTGATCAAATTTCGTAGTTACTTGAGTTTACGTCAGAAATAATACTACATATTCCATTTTTCTCAATGAATGAATATAAGGCTAGTTTATACTTGGGCAACTTTAATAACAATCGGATTTTTGAAAAAACGACTCATCCGATTTTCATCAAATTTCGTATAGTTATTTAAGTTGTTGTTTATAACGATTCTACATAGTTCATATTTTTCAAAAGATAATTAAACGACGCATTAGTATATGAGAATATTTGTACAATGTGTATATGTTGTACCGATTTTTACTTTCTCATATACGAAGTATATTGAGCAAGTATTGTTATCGCGAAAAAATTCGACGTCGAGATTTTTACGGAAATATATGTTTTAGGTGTCGCTGAATCCGAAAAAGTGGTTTTCGCAATGCCGTCTCTCTGTCTGTCTGTTACTGACTCTGGAGTCTAAACGGTAGAGAAAATGAATGAAATCTCGTACGTAGGCATTTTATCATACTGAGCAGAGTATATAAAGAAAGGTTGGCATTGCTCAATAATTAATGGAAGTTTATTCTACGCATTTTTAACAACAATTTGATTTTCTCAAAAACGGCTTTAAAGATTTTTATAAAATTTCGTAGAGTTACTTGAGTTGATGTCTTCAATAATATCAAGTGGCTCATATTTCTCAAAAAATGAATATAAGGCTAGTATATTCTAGGCAACTTTAGCAATAATTTGATTTTCTCAAAAACAGCTGATATGGTTTTCATTTTCTAATGATAACTAAACGACGCATTAGTATATGAGAAAGTTTGTACAATGTATGTTGTACCGATTTTTTTTAAGGTTTGGCTCGTATCGACGTTTAATTTTTTGTCATTTTCTCTCTCTCTCAATGGCAGCTTCATATGGGCCTTGTTTTTTTCCTTTGGAATTGCGCGCTAAATTGTGCTTAGCGTTTCGGCGGTGAACTTTCTGAATAACTTATTCGTGGAGGTAATGCCGGAGTATTTCTCTAGCGGTATCAAAAGTGAAGCTTATTACTTTGAGGAAGGGGATGTTATCTAAATTTGAACGATATTAGAATGTATGGTTATTTGGGTCCCTGGTATACCAAGCTTTAAGTTTAAAGTACGGTTATTTATCACATAGGAGGATTAAGGGATATGAGATTTTATTAAGTTTGTTTATCTTTAGTCATGTTTAATACTGTAATTACGACTACTTTCCACTGAAATAAGATATCAGTTGGTAAAGTATAATAACTTACAGTAACTTCAGTTTAAAAAAATCATTATCCTTTGTTACAATATAACACGATTAACGGTATTTTATTACAAATTTTGCTGTTTATATGAATTCCTCAAAATATTCTTAATTGCAAAAATTGGATACGATCAAATTAAGTCATCATATTTTCATATTGGCCGTTGATTTGTATTTTTAGTTCATCCTACCGCAGTTTAACTAAAAAATTCCAAGGATTTTATTAAGAAAATTAATCAATTTATTTATTATAATATTTACGGTTCATCAATTTCAAAATTCGCTAGCCTCTCTTCACTGCGATACTGTTTCGAATCTGCAAATAAATAAGCACGACCTCTCAAATATTAAAAATGCCAGACTCGATCGAAATAGGTTATTTATATAATGAACGAGATAGGAAATTAATTTCATCTCTCTTCCTCGAGCTCTCCAAAGAAAAAAATATTTCTTTAAAAAAAAAAGAAAACAATCGGTTATCGCGTTAAGAGCGGAACTTCATTGTGTGTGGCGCTGCAGTGGGAATGATTTTTTTTACGCTCTTCTAAACTTCAAGGACTTTTCCACATCGGCATTATAATTGCCGCTTTTATCCGCAGTCGATACTCTTGTGAGAGATATAAAAAAAGAAAGCTCTTGAAATCGTATCCATGGATCCCACTGTAGTCCAAATTTTTTTTCTCTTTTCCGGAATGAAATTTCATTCGTCGAAAAACGCCCACGGACGCACGCGTTCACCGCAACGCATTTACGTGTTTTAATCGAGGTTGAAAATTAAGAGGGGGAGGAGACTGGACAATGTGGAGGTGGAAGAGAAAACAGGACGGACGCAAAGGGGTAAAAACATTGGAGATTGGAAGCGTAGGTATGTGGAGAAACAGTTTAAGGGATGGCCGCGATAGAAGACGGTTAGGACGATGATTATGGAAAAGTGAATGGAATTGGAGTGAACGCGCACCCATGCCTTGCTATGCACGGCGTACGTGCTTCTGAAAAGTAACGTGTGGTGGACGACCTTCTTTACATAGCGGGCCGCATTGCAAGTTGTCGATGCTTTGGAGGATCGGATCAGAGTTTTAATCGGACGTTAACTAGAGATTAAAGAGATATTAAGCCGGATAAATCTAAGCCAAAATATATTTATGAGGTGATATCTTCAGTATCACGAATTTTATTTTTTTTAAATTTAAATTTAAATTATATTAACTTTTGCGTTAAAGTTTAGGGATTTCTTTTTTATCATAGCTTAGTTGGCCGCATTGAACGCTCTCGAGGGATTCATGCGGCTGCGGGTCGTAGATAGCTCATCGTTGACGTGCAAGTGAAGATTCGGTATTTGGATAATTATCTTTTCTGTTTCCATATGTTAAGGTCATGATTTCGAACCCGACCAAAGGCATGGTTTTATATGATTGTCTTTGATTGCGTTAATTCACTCGTTGTAAAATTTGGGAGACGTTTATTTATTAGCTGGCATAAATATCGGCCCTCAGGAAAGATTGTATAAAATATTTTTTAAATCTTAAAATTTGGGAATAGAGACGAATTATAAAGATGGGCAGATGGGGCAAAAACGAGGGAATACTAACAACGATAGGAGGAAGCTAATACAGACTGACAAAGAAGAAGACGAACTAGATTAGACATTGCCTGAGGAGAGAGAGAGAGCATTATTAAAGACATGTTAGAAGGTAAAATAGAAAGAAGTAGGAAAAGGTTTCAGCTGATAGACAACTTCAAAGAGAATGAGAGCTAACGAGAAAAATTTTCTTGTGGAGGAAATGTATGTCCAATTCTAGCATGTCTGCAGGTCGATAACCAGGCCCATACACAGTTAGTTTCTGATAAGTAACGCTTTAATTATTCGCTTAAGACTTCCAAAATAGTGATATTGCAGTACAGTTTTCATTACACAGTAATCCACGTACTTCCATTAGTTTCTTTTGACAACAGTCGATACAAAGAAATTGGAGAATATTATAGCGAAAATGATAATTATGACCGATAAAGAAGTCAGAGGGGGAAAGAGAGAGAGAGAGAGGAAAGGCGATAACGAGTGGAAAAGTCGAATGCAGAAACAGAAAGAGAGAGAGAGAAAGACAATAAATTTAAAACGAGAAAAGGGGAAAATGAAAGACACTCGAAAAAAGGTAAGGGTAGATAAAGAGAACGAGACGAATAATTTTTGCTAAATCTAAAAAAATAACAAATTAAAAAAAAACGGGCGACGAAAACCCCGGGGAAAGAGGAGAAGAAAAAAAATAAAAACATTTAAAAAAATCCGTTTTCGCTCAATTTGTTGCTATTTATCTCCTTTCACGCGATCTAACTCGCGGGTTGGCACGTTGATTTCCCAATGGCAGCCACGCGTATCTCGAGTTTCCAGCCGGTTGGACGGCGTGAATGTTTGCGCCGGGAGGCAGCGGAGAGGGGGGGGGGGGGGGGGGGGGGGGGGGCTGGGGAGGTTTGGAAAAAAAAGGGAGAGAAATAGTGTTTGGGCGGGGGAGGGGGAGGATGGAGAAGGGGGATCGGAAGGACGGGGGTTTTGCAGCCGGGAGGTAGGGGAAAAAGGGATAGTTAAAAGATAGGAACGGATGGAGGGAGGTGAATGCGGAGGGAGGAAGGTGGGGAGGGGGGGATTAGGAAGAGGGGGGTGAGTGCGAGAAGGGGGACGTTTTTCGCTTAGATTTTTCGGACGAGCTTATGCGGACGAGTCTCGTATCGTTATTTGTTGTGCGCTGGGAAAGATTCGGAATGGAGAGGATCGTGTTTTTTAAGCGATGATGGCAGTTGAGATAGAAGAAGACGGGTTTTAGGGTTTTTTTTTCCTGCGCTTATCTAAGGACGCGCAATTGGAAAAACTAGCGTTTTTTTTCTTGGTAGTACGTGGGGAAGTAGTAACTGGTTAGGATTTTCTCGAATGGGAAATGGCAGATGTGGATGTTTGGTCCGATTCTCGGGAGGGTTGAGGAAGTAAAGAGAGGGACTCTTGTGCGTTCGTCCGTGTGTTATTGTTTTCCGCGAGCGTGTGAGTGCTTTGTGGAGCGCACGCAGTTGTGCGCGCATGCAAGATTGTGTGTTTGTGTGAAAACAGAAGGGTGAACGGAAACGAGACTTTCTTCATTTATGTTGGGATTAAGACTTTGAAATAAGTGGCTAAATGTTATCCGGTGTATTGTATAATACGTTTAATTAGTTATGATTAAACTATTTCTTTTAGTGTTAGTTTTCTCAGTTTGGTTATTATGTCATAGTATTATTTATTTATTTGACACGAATTTAATTTAATAACAGTATTATTCTATCTCTAATTTGTTATATAAAATCTATTATTTGATTAGCTGTGTGGTGTTTTTTATTGTAGAACATACTATAATGGAATGTGGAATATCTGAAGTATATCTGGGTATATGATTTGCTGTCTTATCAGTAGTCTTAAAAAAGTATGGAAAATTAACTTCAGCTACAAATCAATCATCAGCGGTGCGCCACTGACAGCTGATTCACGCGGATCTGGTTTTCTCATCCTTCTTCAATGCTAATGGAGAGATAAAATTTCTCAATTTTATTTCAGCCACAATGCGAATTCATTTCTACCCTTCTGAAAATTACACCTCTATTTGAGTATTTCGATCCTGGCTAAAACAGAAAATCGGTAAATGGCTCACTTTATCTTAATCATCCATTAAAGAACTTTAAGGAGGCTAAGTTTGCGAAAATTAAGGCTGCAGGGAGGAGAATTGATCTGTAATGAATGCGATTTTTTATGCTTGGAGCTTATATATGGTTGCCGATGATGGATGCACATTAAATATGGATAGTTGCGGAATTTATCGCTGAAAGTAGAATGGTGCAAGCGTGTAGGAATAGGGAGATATGGTTAGAGGGGGATTTATAAAGGACGTGCAGAGTGGAAGAGGACACTGCGCTTAGATAGGGCGGAACGAGGGAGAATCGAGGGAGGGAGCGATAAGGGAGGGATGGAGGCGCAGATGGAGATATCGGAAGGGCGCGTGCGTGCGTCTGTGTGCGTGTGGATGGCTGTAAATGGAACGCGTGTAAACGCATGGGAATATGGCGGGTGAGATAGAACTGTGGCGCAGTATGGGACGGTTACCCTTGGGAGAGAGCCTTCGGAGGAAATAGAGGTTGAGGGGCTTTAAAGTAGAGTTTCGAGAGGCAGGCAGGAGGAATAAAGGAACGAGACGAGGACGTGAGGTGAACGTGAAGTGAAAAGCGGGAAACGGGAGGAAAGCGATAAGGTATTGATAGGGTAACGGGAGAGGACCGATGCGATGGCGAGAAGGTAGCGATAAGAGAGCGGGAAGTTATTGAGAAGGGTTTGGGTGGGTGGGTAGCTATAAGGTAACGTGAGGTTGTGCGAAGGGAGTGGGTAAGTAGGGAAAAGTAGCGAGTGATTGAAGGGAAGGTAGCGTGAGGATAGCGTCAAGGTAGCGAGTTGGTACCGAGAAGGTAGCGGGATATTAGGTGTAAGGTAGCGTGAGGATTGCGCGAGGTTGCGGGAAAGGAAGTAAGTAGGGAAAAGCAGCGAGTGATTGAAGGTAAGGTAGCGAGAGGATAGAGTGAAGGTATCGAAAGAGTAGCGAATAAGTAGCGTGAAGGTAGCGGGAAAGACAGACAGACAGACAAACGACTTTATTTAGGGCGAAATTGAGACTGTGAAGTCCCTTCTTACATTACTTACAGGGGTGGGAATGTGGGGGAAGAGAACGAAATACTAGCGGGAAGGTAACGAGAGGTAGCGCAAAAGTAGCGTGAGAGTAACGAAGGAGAAATACAGCGGAATATAAATAGTGAGGTTTAATGTGGAGGCAACGATAAAAGGAACTTTAGGCCGTGGGGAGAATAAAAGTTTGTGAGTGCAAAGATAGTCCATAGAGCTACTGGAAAAACGTGCTGTACTGAAGAGTAACGAGAAAGTAACGCTGAGAGTATCGAGAGGGAGCAGTCGGAAGGACAGAAAATTAGGAATCGGCTATTTTGGACTGGAAGAGCGTGAGAGATGTTGCGGGACAGAGGGTTGGCGGTTGGAGAGAAATGGAAAAGTTTGGACAAAGATGTGGCGCGTTAACGATACAGCGTTTTGGGTACAAAAGCGAATGGAGTGGGAGAGCGTGCCAGGAAGGTGGCGGGGGGTGTGGCATAGGTGAAGAGAATTAGGGTAGGGGAGGGTTGTTGGAGATAAGGGAGGAGCAGGTCCTGTGGAATGGGAACGGGGTCGGGTGGAGATGTAAAAGCCCCTTGTGGTTTGGATCGTTGGGAAGGTGGAGGGGGGGGGGAGAAGGCAGAGGGAATACTGGGAAGGGGAAGGTGGATTCTTGGACATCGCGCCTAATTAGAGCCTGCTATAGGGGGACTGCTTTCTCACAACCTTAATGAACCAATAACTCGCCAGTGAAGGGGGGATTCCACTTTAAATTCCCACATGTTTAGCTTTCTCTCTCTCTCTCACGCCTCTCTTAAATCCTGGCATTATCTCCTTTTCCTCTTCTCTTCTGCATTCCTATTTAAGTATCCTTTTCTGATGGCTTTTAGATTTACACTTTTTTCGCTACATTAAATTGTGCACTTGCTTCTGCTTTGTGCACTCAATCTGGCGAATTCTCGAACGAGATGGGCGGTACCAAAAGCACACATTTTCAAGTCGACGGCATATTTTATGATATAAGATTGAGAGTTTTTTTATGTTAATTATAAATGACAATATTATGCAATATTATGAAATTTATTATTTTGTTTGTAATGACTCGGTCATTATCTTTCTCCGATAGTCTGACTATAAGGATCGTTATAAGTATTAGTAACGTCAAAGGAAAAAGGGCGGAACATTTTAAGTTAATCTAATTTAGTTATTGCCATTATTATCGCAGATGTGGCACTCTTGCAAAGATTCAAGTATTGTATTCGTGGACAAAATTGAACGCGATATTCAACAGAAATACACGTTTTACGGTCCCCTGGATACATTTTTCCTATTTTCTTGATGATGCTCGTGTGTGTGATAGGGATTTTGTGTATACTAGACCTCAAAAACTACAAATAAAATCAATACAAAACTTTATTATTAAGACTTTAATGAGAAATAAAGGTCTGATTAGGTTTTGGCTGAAATTCGTCTTCCTAATTGTAATTTAAAACGCTTTGAAAATTTTTCCAACACCATCTATTTTGTAAAAAAATTTCTTATAAATGTTGACAGCGATGTTAACGGTAATTTTAATTGCACATGCATTTTTGTTCTCCAGAACACCAATTAACAATTTTGTTCACCTATAGTTTACTTCACTTTGTAAAAAATTCTGCGCTTAAAAATTATTCACGAGTGTAATCACCTGTAGTTATTCATGAAGACATTGTTGCTGAGAGGAACTCGTAAGTACTGTTGCAATCATTTTCTTTACGCCGCATGGAGAAAGTCATTTGTTGGACACATCACAGATCATATCACAACCTTTAAACGAACTCATTTGTTGGCCAAAATTCATCACAGAAATTATTATTTTCGTAATAATTTATCAATGCTTCCAAAATTAAGATTTAAAAACGACCGCTGCGCCACTTTTGAGGAAATGCTTATATAAATCGATGACATGTTTTGGTTATACACGGTTTCATCTCCAAATGACAATTTAAACGTCATGAACATCATGATTTCTTATCTTTAAATGGCTTTTGTCTTTAAAGTTTCTATTGACGAATAAGTGGAACCGTTGTACTACATTGTGAGCGTAGTACACATTCTTTTGTCTCGTGTTTTCACATTTTTGTGCTCAGTGGGCGCCCAACTAGTTTTTAGCTTCGATGTACTCCCATGTACGCCGCGAAGTTGAAGGCATGAATTTTTTTTCGAGTGGCATTGTTATGGAGTGGAAGCCGGCACAGAAGATATCGCTCGAGAATGCCTTTTTTTTTTGGAGTGACACCCTTAACAATAGTTTGAAGTCTGATATTTTTGGAAAACGAACACCGCTTCCAAGATGATTATCATGCGTTCGCGAGAGAAGAAAGGGTTTTTTTTTACTCTTCGGTTTGTTTCAAGTTTTGATTGGAAAGTCTGTTTGTTTGACTGAGAAACGAGAAAGGAGGAAGGTTTCGGACAGAAAAAAAGGGTTTCCCTTGATGGATCGTTTAGGTCCGTTAGAAGGGATTCTTGTGCAACCGAAAAAGAGGTAATTAGGTTCCCGGGAGAGAAAAAAACAAATTCTCTTTCGCTTTTACGGTGCTGAAAAATAAGTTTTTTGTTCAGGACTCGTTAACTTTTTCGTTGCTTACCGGACCCGCGCAGTGATATAAAGGTTTTGAATGATTTTTTTGAAAGAACGGCATTTTCCTTTCGGTTTATGCATAAACTGACTTAAACTCGGTTTAGTTTATTGTGGATTATTTTAGAAGGCAACAAATGTGAAGCGTATTTCAAACGTTGAGTTAGAGGAAATAAATATTTCGAAATTAAAACTCTTTAAGGTTGATGTGAGTTTAAGTATCGCTTTCATTATCAGCGTAATTAATCGGCCGATTTTGGGTCAAGCGTTCACTTCATACTTGTAGCTATTATAAAATTGAATTTTATGCCGAGTGCCGCGATAGGGGCAAATGAAGCTGTTACGTGTATGGAATGCATTAGTAGCCCCTATATTAAGTATGATTTTGATTTTATCGTTTCAAAGTGCATCGATATGATAAACGATGTAAATATAATTGGCCATGCAAATATGCGAGATCAATGAATAAATGCTCGTTTAATCGAATTATTATGAGTTTAATCTCTATGAAACGATTTTAACCACTTTGATCTCCTCTGGATTTACAAAATATAGTCGCATCAAGTGAAAATGATTACCCGGGGAAGAATGTGATTTCTTTAAAAAAGTAACTCGGTTCTCTCGTTACTTAAATTTGTATCCAATTCTTACAAGAATTATAAACATATATTTAGAGGAGTTCTAATATGCAGACCTGGACAATGTAATTCATACACAAATTTCAATGCAGGATCTCGAATTAATTTGAGTTAAATATTTGTTACTATAGAGTCTACAGTATAGACATTAGCCACGGAGTTATTCACGATATTGTTTACGATAATTTAGGCAAGGGGGCATCTAACTTTATCATCTACCCCTGCAACGTATACCACACAACGTGCACAGAATCACCCTGATTATATGCCACCCAACGCACATCATCTACCCATGCAACGTATACAGAACAACTTGCACAGAATCCCCCTGATTCACAACGCGCATGAGTGTGCCTTATTTTATGCCACCAATTTACATAATCTGCCCCTAAAACTTATACAACACACTGCGCACATGTGCCCCCGGATTTTATGCAGCCAACTAACAATATATGCCACTGCAACGCATATCACACAACGTGCACCGTTGTTCATGATTTTATGGCACGACTTTCATCACCTGGCCCCTGCAGATTATACAGCAAAACTATATCAGAGTTAACGATCCGTGCCCCTGCAGCGTATACTGCCCAACGTTCACCGAAACCTCCTTTCCATGTATACCAGCAATAATACTCCAAATGTCCTCTGAATTTATGTCATCAATATTACACTAGTTCAGTGATGGCTAACCTTGTATTGCCCGCGAGCCAATATTACTGAATTTGTCGAATCTTTTCCCTTCCGTCCAACAAAATGTCCTTAATTTTTTTTGCGTGTCAACTAAATTAAATTCGTGATCAAGACATAAGAGATTGAAGTTTGTATCCATAAAACTAATGTGTACAATAGTTGACTAAATAGCACGAATATTTTTGCGGCACTAAATCAGTACGATATATGCTTTGATTGGTTTTCGCCTTTCGTTGGCGTGCCAACCAAAATTGTTTTAAGTTCCACGTCTGGCACGCGTGCCATAGGTTCGCCATCACTGCACTAGTTGCATTTAAGGCATTTACCAACAAATTTTTGCTGATGTAACCGGTCTAAGAGTCGGCTCTGTGGAAAACGTGTATAACCAGCAGACTTCAAAATAAATGGTCCACTAACTTTTGCTAGTTTGTTACTCAGACGTATGCCACCAATTTCACACCAATTACTTTATGCCGCCGGCCTTACATTCGACCACCCCTACAATATTAGCGCCTAAATTTTATACAACCCAACTCACGGATTTCGTCCTGAAACATAAGGATTCAAATTTACACCTGAAAGTAAGATTTCTTTGAGATCCAATATTTTTAGATAAAATTGTTACTTGTGTCGAGTTGTGGTTTCCCTACTTGGTCCTGAGCTAACGTTCAGAAGTTGCCAGTGAAGACGTTCAGGAAATACTTAGTTTTCAGAAGTCAAAGGTTTGCGAAAGTGTCAGAAAATCTTGTCATCTCTAAGAAATTCGGTGCCTTTTACGACCAACCTGTTCCGATATGTTAAATGAATAACGGTGAGTAGTATTCCTATGTGCTAAACGGCCTACTAATATAATAATTCAAACCACCAAAACATTTGGGCATATCTATCATATTACCAGAACTTGCTTCCTGGGGTATTTTTTTCTCACCGGCAGCTTAAAAAGTATAAGAAATTACAGTTTAATGAGATAAAACACTATTGCTAGTGTAGTCTTTAAACTTTCAAAAATTGATTTTTTACTTGTCTTTGCTACATGGCGAAAAATATTATTTGATGGAGGGTAAATACCCGTAATGATAGCAAGTTGTTTTTAACTCTTCGAGCTGGTCAAAGTCCAAAGGCTGGTAGCCCCTGTTCGTCGTAGAAAATTTGGCGAAATTTCTGACGGAGCAATTTTGCGGGCAATATTTTAAAACTCGATTAAATACGGATCAAATATCATAAAAATTTGAATACTTGTAGAGCAATTTTAAGCAAGCAATCCCCTTAATCCTGTTAATTTACGATCATCACCCGTCCGTGTGTTTATATACAGGGTGTTCAAAAACTTATAATGCACTACATTATTAAATTGTCAATGATAATTACATGCATTACACCTGATCCGAGTGCATAGACTTTTTGAACGCACTGTATAATTTGGCAATTAGTGATTGCAATTGAAAGGATCGGTCTATTGGATATTTAATTTCTGGGCTGTACGCCCACAGAGACTCATTGAGCAAGGCTCATTGTTTTAGCTTTCTGTCATCTGCCATTCTTTGGCAAAAAGATAAATAGTGTCATTAGAGCTAAAACCTTTTCTTTCGCCATATGTAAGAAACCTTAAGTAAATTACAGATACTACTTTGGACCTTTTTGTAACAAAATTTCATTGTCAAACACGATAAGATTACGCGTGCGTAAAATTTAAAAATCATCCTGTTTAAAACGTTTAGAATAATTCGAATTAATCGAAACTTTTTTTTATATCTTTTTGAGTGGACATGAAACTGTGACGGTAGAAGCCGCAATAAGAATCGATTTCGATCGTCATCGAGTTATTTGGAAAGGGCGTACTAGGAAAGTGAGTGAAGGCTACAGAGAGGAAGGTGTGAATATAAATTGGGACGCAAGCCTCTATTTTTTTCCAACATCCTTTTATCTCTTTTCTGTATCTTTCTGCCTTTTCATTCTGCGCATCAAAAAGGAGTGTGATCCGAACGTCAAAGGGTGGAATATCTCTCTTATTCTCTTCTGCTCTCATCCAAAGTGCTGATTGAGTCCGTGGTTAGGAACTGGAATAGGGAGATGGAGAAAGGCAGGAGATAGAGGAGGAGGAGGAGGGAAAGGATTTGGCGAAAAAATATTTTAGGGTTTCGGAGAGGGACTTGATTGATTAATGATGGTTTTTTTTGTTGAGAAATTAAAGTTACTGAACCGTTCATTGCTCCGTGCAGTATCTGGAAGGTTGTATATTTTTATTTTTAATCTTTTTTTTTACCTAACCCTTTTAAAGTCTCGGAGATGGGCGAGTTGAAGGGAAGCTTCTTAATTGACAAATTCACTACCGGTCTGTTTCGTTCTTTATTCAATTCTGTGTCCGAAAGAATTCGGCAAAAATGGGGTATAATTTACAGCCGAAGTTTTTTTTTTAGGTATCCTGATCTTTCATTCATAAATATTTTGGTATTATTACTTAATTATCCTGGTCTTATTTTAAATATTGAAATTTTATTGAGAAAATTATAGGTTTGTCTAGTTTTCTTATTACTTTCTCCATACGTAGTAATGGGAAAGTATTGTGATCACGAAAAAATCGACTTCGAGATTTCAACGAAAATATGTACACGTTTTGAGGTCTCTAGAACACGCTTAGACTATTTTCGGAAGGATGTCCGTGTGTGTATGTGATTGTGAGCGCTCTGACTCAAAAAGTACCTGCCATATCGTTACCAAACTTCATATATAATACTTTAACATGAGCATAAAGAAATGATTAGTTTTGGGGCAATACCGGTTAAACGGAAGTCGAGGTTTATTCGAAACCTGATTCGGTTTTTGCGATATTTCTCCGTTAAAACATCATTATTGTATATACAATTCTATACAAAGGTTATAAATAATGTAATTTTATACAACTTTCATTTGAAACAATTTTCCATATCAGTTGTTGTTTAGGAATTATTTATAAGTAATCGGTTTTTTCGGATTCCGTCAAATATCTCCCTAAAACTGTCGTTATTGTTCATCTTTGTGAGGACCAAAGTTGTAGAGAATAATATTTCTTCCAAGTTTTGTTTGAAACAAATTTTTGTAGAACCATCCATTTCGGAGATATTTAACTTATTCGTAATTTCCAGTATACAGCGCCACCACCATGTAGCGGTGCATTCTGTAAACATATTCAAAATATACATAATTTACGGCAATAAGGACGACTGTATTCTTTTACTATAAGAAATAATAATTTTGCCTTATAATGCTATTCATAATAATTTAAATATCTATACCCCAAATATGGAGAAAGTCGTTTGCCACATCAGATTTTTTTTAAATAGTCGTTTCTTATATGGTATTAAGGAGAATCTGGTATTTAAAGTTTAGAAGTGTCCTCGTCTCGGCTCGCCTCGTCCTTTTTTAAGAGAAAAATTTTGAAATCCTCGTTATGTTTTACTACTTAAATATCACCTGTGTTATTCTATAAATATTGGCCACGAAGTAATGCATTAATATTTTTATTATTTGTGGACATTCTTCCAATGTTCATATCTCTAGCTTTTAATTAAAAATTCATAATTTGTTTTTTTGAGCTAACATATGTGGCTGCTGAAACTTTTAAAAAGCTCGTTCAGCATTGTATTTTTTAGTTTTTAATGTTCCGTTTTTGACATTACCAATTAAATTAAAAAGAGTAAAAATGTATACCTTTACGCTGATTTTAATTGGCTCACCAATTTGGCGATATCCATTTTAGATTTGAATTTTAATTAAGGAGATATATTTACTCGCAATAAATTAGCAAATATAATTAATGGAATATTCTGCTAATTAAAATATTAAAACGTTACACTAAAATTTCCTGAATTTTTTTCGATCTATGTTATTAAAGACTTTAATTGTTAATCTTTCAAAGACAGTGAGCCTGCTATAAGTATCAAAAGAACGCCGCGGCGGTATATTTATTAAAAGAATTAATGTTCCTCCGGTAACAAAGAGGTATTCCACAACGCCAAGAGTGGTTCGGAAATCGGCTAGCGTGGAAAATTAAAGGTGGAAATTTATACTTGGAAAAGCCATCTAGGCCATGCATTTTCATTACTAATAACCTCGGGATAATTCTTCAGTTTCTTAAGAAATTAAATTCAGTTTAGATCAGCTTAATTTACCCCGAGATTTGCGGTATACGTGTTCCGAATTAATTTATGACCCAAAAACGTTCATGTGCAAATAAGAAATCCGAATCCGCAAGCTGAACTCAGAGAGTGCGAGAGAGAAAGAGGGGATAGAGAGACAGAGAGAGGTAGAGAGAGCGGGGTTGAAGCGTACTCTTCCCTCAGTGTTCCACTTGCTCGTTACCCGAGACCGTCACCTAATTACAATTCAATGACATTTTAAAATGATTCACGAGTTCGCCAAGGAAAATTTTAATTAAGTGCCTACGTATCCAGTCGTAAATTTATGCATCGAGGACAATTTTTAATTAATATATTTTTTTTTTGACTCTGGATTTAATGCTTCCTTGACCACGAGGAAGGATGAAAGTAATTTTTTACGCGTTTCAGTTTCGCGCAAAAGTTAGGCGTTCCCCGAAATATTTTTTTCGCCCATTGGTATTTTTCAGTCCCAGATTATGTTCTGAACGGTTCGCAACATCTTTAAAATAATATTCCGGATTAATTTAACCGTTTTGGCTTTAAATATTGATCTTTTTCTGCCAAACGCGCGGTTTGGATCTGTAATCGGGAAAAGCAAAAAGAGTTCGTTTCCTGGAATTTATAACTTTACGAATGAAAGTGTGTTATAAACGCCGTTTAATTTTTAAAAAATAACGTAAATCTTTAAACCTAATTTTGGCGTCGAAGTTTTACTGAGGAATCTTGCTCGCAATTGATGAAAACGTGGTTTTAGTCACGCTAAAACGATAAGAAATATTTTTTTTCAAAGTACACTTAATTCGTGAAGTGCGCCTCCTAATTGTATTTTCAAGGTTTTGTCACTCGATGCGTAAACTCGCTTATCGAGATCCTAGTACCTGAAATTAATTACAGCAAACATTCAATTAACCGTGCGAAATTAGAAAAAAGTAACCCTATCACAACCTTTGATAAATTAGTTTCGTCATCCGATTTCCACCGCCGACAAGTGAACGTCTTTCCTTCCAGACAAAGCAACCGTGACTTCCGTTCCGCGTTCTAAGGGCAATCCTTAATTATCGTATCCTCGCCAACGCGCCTCACATGAACCATAACCTCTTGGAAACGCTACATCAGAACTGGATAAAGGGCGCTCAAGTTTGTGCAAGGAATTCCGACAGGGAGGAGGAGGAGAGAGGGGGGGGAGGAGGAGGAACAGAGGCAGAAAACAGAAGCGCAACGTTCTTCGTCTCGACGCATCGCTCATCTCCTCCTGTTTTAGGAGAACACGGCCTTTCGAAACTCTCTCAGACTCATCTCTACTCTCTCTCCCCCCCTCCCCCCATTCCCCCTTCTCTCTCTCTGTCTCTCTTCTACATAGCAGCCGTCTACACCTCCATCTTCCACGTCACCTTACGGAGAGAACCATGCACTGCCACCTCCCAGTCCGTACGTCTTCTTCCGATGAATTATACATGTGAATTATTTCGAACCTTGTCTCCAATTTGCTTTCGCGGCTTCTTTAAAAAGATTTCCACTCGCTTCGCTCCCTGCCCCATCCTCTTCCCCCCCCTCCCCCCTTTATCTACCATTCCCCCCCCCTCCCCTTGGGACCTACCCTTTTCTTCCGCCCTTCCGTTCAGCCCTTCCAGTTTTCAGCTCTCATCCCCTCGCATAAACTTGTCTCGCCGCGTCTTCGCATTTCTGAGCAATCTAAATGTATCTTATTTTTCTTTTGAGTCGGAGGAGGTGGATGGAGGAGTATACGGCGTAGTCGTCGTGGGTCGAACGTTAATTTATTTTTTTTCGCCGATTTTTTAACGTCCTTTTTTTCCCATTACGGGCAGCGTCTTGAATCGAATTGTTGCTCAGTTGGAGTTTTCATCTAAACTTCCTTTTCGATTTGTGCCGTATTGATTTTTTTTTTTGCGTCTGCTTCTCTCTTTCCCTATGCTTTTTTCGGTGGTTATCTCGTTCTCATCCCCATTTTTCGTCCATTATTTTTTGCTGCTAATCCCATACTTTCTTTTTATGCGTTTCTGCTTATCTTTCCTCTCATTCTTTCCTCTCCTCGCTTTCTCTTCCTCCCTACCTCTTTGCAGATCCTGTCCTGTTTTCAATATATTTCTCCATTTGACTCTTTCTTCCCTTTTTTCTCTCTCTCTCTCTCCCTCTCTCTCTATCCGTCATTTTCTCTATTCCCTTCACTTTCTCTCTGTCACCCACTCTCCCTCCCTCAATCCCTCTCTCATTCAATTCCTCTCTCTCTAATTAAAGTAGTTTGTCTGTCTGTCTATCTGTCTCTCTCCCTTAATCCCCGTCGATATTATTCTCTCTGTCTCTCTTTTTAAAACTCTCACTTCATCCCTTTGTCTACTTCCCTCTTTCTTTCCTCCGGCTCTTCTCTTCCGCCGTCTCTGCAGCCTTCCTTTCTCTCTTCCTCGCTGTATCTTACTCCCGTTCTCTCACTTCCTCTTTACCTGTCCCTTTTATCTTCCTCTTTCCCTCTCCTTTCTTTCTCTTGTCCTCTCCCTTCGTCTTCCCTACTTTCCTCCCACTTTTTTCCTGCATCTTCTTCCTTCCTCTTTCTCTCCCCCTTCCCTCATCTTCCATTCCCTTTCCCTTTTCCCTCCCTCTCTCTCCACCTCCATTTCTCCTTCTCTTCCATTCTTTGTATACCTTCCTCCTCCTTCCCTGTCGCTTCCTACATCCTTATTCCTCATTATAACTCTCTCTCTCTCTGTCGCCATCTTTCCCGCTTTCATTCTCCAAGCTTCCCTTCTATCTCTCCTTTCATACTTCTCGGAATCATCTTCTTTTGGACTGGCGCATATACTCCTCGGATTTCTGGCCTTTTTTAGCAAATCCTCCTCTTTTAAGATTTATCCTCATTCTTCTGTATGTAAAAAAAGCATTCCACTCTCCCCTCCTGGATGCTTCCACCTCTCAGTTCTTCATTCGCCTCCCGATGATTATTCAGCTCCTTCATTCTTAACCCTCCCTCCCTTCCTCCTCCTCCTCCTGTCTCGTTTTTTTTCCAATTCTTCAACAGTTTCCATTCCCCACTCCTCGTTTTCCCCTCTACATCGATCCTGTCAGAGCGTCTTCCATTACTTCCCTAAGATATGTTTTTCGTCTGTTTCCTCTCTTTATTCCGCTGTTTATTAGTTTCTATCTCTCTTTCTCTCTTTCTGTATATATATCTATCTATTTTACTCTCACACTCATCCCTCTCCGCACGCTTCGAGTTGAACAAATTTTCAAATCTCATTTCCTCATCTCGTATATAGCGAGATCTTTTAAATGAAATGCTTTTGTCAAGGGAAGTGGATGAGTTTCGTGCTTCAAATGTTATTTTTTCGTCTCGTTTTTTATCAACCTGCGTGTCTTAGAGAGGGAAGTAGGGCGAGAGTGGGAAAAAGGGGATAGACACACACACACTCTCTCTCTCTCTTAATACTTGGAGTAAAATAGACTCTGCCGACATAAATTGGTAGGAGTTGAAATGAAATCGCTATTTTTGCGAAGGCGAGGAGGTTCAACGACATTATTCGTAGCGGGATATATTTTGACACTCTGAGCAGATCTGCTGTCTCCTACGATCCGGGGAAACGTGTACAAAAGGGTGAAAAGGAAAGCAATTTGTACACTTTGGAACTGGAATGAGGATCCATTATCGCGCGTTATTTAATGTGATTTGCCAAACAGAAAAAAAGAGGCGAGAAAGTTTTAGCGGGAAGTCAGCGAACTCGGTGCACTAAGGCTAGGAGTGGATGACAAAATATCTAAGGGGGAACGGGGCTATAAGTTAATGTTCTCATAATTCGATATGATGAATACGCTGATGAAGTACGCGTAAGGGAAAAATAGAATTTTTTATGTTATGAATCGAAATTTATACCGAATTGACACTTCTATAAACTTGCACATCTTTTCCGACTTTTCGCTGCGTTATAAGTTCGCAACAAACATTTTTGAATCTGGGGTTTTATGCCAAATTTCATATGCATTCTAGTTAATTGAAGCATAAAAAATCGATTTTGATAAATCACATCATCGTGATTCGAAGTTGCATGAGATCCTGGATGAAAAATTATGATACAAATCCTTTTACTTACTTACCATAATGATCGTCGTTTTAATATTAATCGACTTGCTTCGCGTCATGCGATTGGTGTTATTGCGTTGTTCCACTTTCCTCCGAGGTAGATTCTACAAGGATCAGCGTCGTTCAATTAATCACTCGCCTGGAGAATAGAATACGGAAGCCCTAAATCCCGGAAACGCCCGAATCTTTATCTCGCGGGTTCTCAAGCACATTCGTCTCCCAACATACCACCTTGATTATTCATTTCCACGGTCGGTCAATAAATCACGGCGGACAAGTTGGAACGATTACTGCCAAATCGAGGGAACGAGCCATGTCTTAATATTCACGCAGACGAATAAAACGAGGTTTATCGTGTAATATCCTAAATTGCTCGACCTAGTTTACAGGCGGTGATTCACTTTCCCGTGATTCCGATAGTTCCGCGTCACACACCTGGGGACCAAAGCCGCAGATTTCTCGGGAAAGGGACCCGTGCGTAGCGGTTGCGAGGAGCAACGACGACGGAGATCACATGGGAGAAACATTTCATCGCGTTTCTCCCCCCCCCCCCCCCCCCCCCCAAGGACTCGATGACATTACGTGCATAATTCTCCGCGCGGAGAGAGAGAGAGAACGGTAGGACGAAGGGAGTAGAAAAGGAAAATTCTGTTTATTCGGGGACACCATCACGAAACAATGTTTGTGCGTGTGTATACAGACGGCCCCCGGGTTACTTAGTACTCGAGCTACGCATACTCGTACTTACGTAGGCACCCCATTTAAAAATAAGGGCAATAGGAAAGGAAGAGAAAAGTATGCCTGGTTTTAAGGCAACTAAGGATTGTATAACTATGTTGATGGGGGGAAATGCAGCAGCCGATTTTAAACTAAAACCGCTCTTAGTTTATCATGCAGAAAATCCTAGGGAATTCAATGGGATTAGCAAGGAGACTCTTCCTGTTGTATGGATGTCAAACATAAAGGCATGGGTGGCTTTGGCTATTTCTGAGCGTTGGTTTTGGCACCACTTTGTTCCTGAAGTCACGTTGTACTGCCAAAAAAAAAGGTATCCCATTTAAAATATTATTGATTCTAGATAATGCCCCTGGACATCGTCGATTCCTTAATAACTTTCATCCTAATATAAAGGTATTTTATTTGCTAACTAACACAACTTTGCTGCTTCAACCTATGGCTGGTGGTGTTTAATGTGTTAACACTTGCTAGATGTTATTCTGTGTACTGTACAGGGTACGTATTGCATACTCATACTTATGTTAACTTCACATATGCAATTCCGACATACGTATAATTCGAGTTACGTAGCGTATTCAGGAACATAACCCGTACGTAACTCGGGGACTGTTTGTATATGTAAAGGTCAGGTTGGAGAATGCGGACACCAGCGAAGTAGATATCAGTTGAGAAGTAAGACAAGGCTGTTGTCTACCGCCAATCATATTGAATAGCTTATGAGGGAGGCGTTATAAGGCACGGGAGAATTCAAAATCGGAGGAAGGATTATAAGAACACTGAAATACGCGGATGATCAAGTCCTTCTAGCAAGAACGGAAAAGAAACTCCAGAAAATGATAAATAGAAACAGGTATAAAACTTTGTTTGGAAATAAATACAGAAAAATCCAAGGTAATGCGAGTAACAAGAAGAAGAAAATTTGAACATAAGTATTGGAGGAAAGCCATTAGAACAAGTTTCAGATTATAAGTACCTTGGAAGCATCATAATGAGAGGAGCAAAATATACCAGTGAAATCAGGACTAGAATAACGATAGCAAAAGCCGCCTTCAGAAGAAAGAAACTCCTACTAACGGGAAATATAAAGGAGGATAAGGATTTTGTTAGATGGGCAAAATCTATTTTATTCCCGTTCATCTGCACAGACATGTTTATTTCGAAATTACAATAACTGTTGTCATGATCGTTCTATTTTTACTTTCTCCATACGTAGTAATGGGAAAGTATTGTATTCATGAAA
This sequence comes from Uropetala carovei, assembly GCA_036926305.1. Lineage (NCBI taxonomy): Eukaryota > Metazoa > Arthropoda > Insecta > Odonata > Petaluridae > Uropetala > Uropetala carovei. The sequence goes on from JAXCHB010000212.1 coordinate 1,402,766, forward strand.
AAAATCAACTTCGAGTTTTCAACGGAAATACATGTTTTGAGGTCCCTAGAACATGTTTTGACTATTTTCGGAATGATGTCTGTGTGTGTGTGTGTGTATGTTATTGTGGGCGCTCTAACTCAAAAAGTACATGCCATATCGTTACCAAACTTCATATATAACACTTTAACATGAGCACAAAGAACTGATTAGTTTTTGGACAATAACGGATAACCGGAAGTCGAGGTTTATTCGAAACCCGATTCGGTTTTTGCGATATTTCTTCGTTAAAACATCATTATTGTATATACAATTCTATACAAAAGTTATAGAGAATGTCATTTCCTACAACTTTTATTTGAAACAATTTTCTATAGGAGTTATTGTTTAGGAGTTATTTATAAATAACCGGTTTTTCGGTTTCCGTTAAATATCTCCTTAAAAACATCGTTATTGGTAATCTTCATAGTTGTAGAGAATAATATTTCTTCCAAGTTTTGTTTGAAACTAATTTTCGTAGAACCATCCATTTCGGATATATTTCGCTTTATCTTAATACCAGTATACAGCGCCAACACCATGTAGCGGTGAATTCTGTAAACATTCAAAATATACGTAATTTACGGCAACAAGGACGTGTCTTCTTTTATGATACGAAATAATAATTTTGCCTAGTAATATTATTCATAATAATTTAAATATCTATACCCCAAATATGGAGAAAGTCATGTGGTGGCCACATCAGATTTTTTTTCTTTTATAGCAGATGGAAGGTTCCTGTTTGAATTTGTAAAAATAAAAATGTTTGCGGACAAAAGCGTTCAAGTGTGGAACTTAAATATTATGAGAAAAAACTACATTAATTCCAAACTCTCTGTAGTATTTTTTATAAATTAAACGCAGATTTTCTTTTATGTAGCGCTACCAAAGTGTTCTTGAGGCTTTCATATGATAAATTGCTGGATTTAATGCTGTTTTAACTTTCGAATTACATAAGAAATTTTTTTGTGCCAGATATCAATAAAATAACTCAGTTATTCTAAAAAATTTAAGCATCACAGATTGCGATTTGCTCTTCCCAATTGAATTCCATTTTCCCATTCGGCAAACGCTTCATTAAAGATCTATCACATAACTTATCAGAGATACTACGATGCCCTTAAGGACAGACACACACAAGGCCAAAAACATTTCATGACTAACGGGAGCCACAGCGTTTATGCGGTACCACCACTCCTTCAAAAAACAATAAGCCAAACCTAAAGGGCGTTTTTTTTAATAAGGAATTAGACGAAATGAAAGGAGAAAACGTCAACATTGTTAAAAAGAGAGGGAGAAATGCCGGAGAAAGAAAGAAGAGGTAAGCGAAGGAGGACGCGTCGAAGAAAGAATCGCATTGATAAATAGTGATGAGGGACGAAAAGACAGGACGTCGTATATCAACAAAAGATCCCTTTAGTTTCAGCGGGTCGGGAATTACGGCTCTCTTCTTCCATATATATTCTAAACAAGGCGGAATGAGATGGAATGGAGGAAACCCGCCGCGCTAAACTGTAAATGAAATGAAACCAGCGAGCGAGGCAGAGAAACAAATAGGCAATGGCATCGAGCAGAAGAAAAGATGGAATAAGAAAAAGAAATAATTGCAAGAAAGGGAATAAAAATGCAACAGAGGAATTAGTAGAAAATGACGTTATAAAATTAATTTTATAAACATCCTACATGTAGATAATACCAACATGCATGCATGATCCATATCATGCAATGTACTGCCTGTAGTTTTACTATTACAGTAACAAAGGGATTTCCCTTTGACGTAGAAATTTCTCATGTTAACGTAATTTTTTTTTAGTTCAAAGCGAATTCATCCATCAAATCGAAGCGTAGTTGAAATTCGTTCGGAAAATTAACCTTACCAAGTTCCTCAGATTTGTAAAAGTAACTTTCAAATGAACATAAAAATACGCTGTTGCCATACCCATGTCATTCAAATGAAGGAAGGAAACTGTCCTGGAATCAGACTTTGGCCATTATATTGCATGTAGATTACCAGAAATCCTCTTTATGCATCGTTTTCGCTGAAACAGAAAAAAATGGTTAAATAGATTCAGATGCTTTTAGTCACTGAAAGTTCCAAGTTTCTAATCATGTTTTCGTCTAATTCTACATCCTAGAGTTGAATATTTCTGTACACACATATTGACACACACACACGTGCGTGCGGTAGTGTGTGTGTTTACTACACACACATACGTGCGTGCGTGTGGGTAATAAACACACATACATATAACCGTATATGTATATATATATATATATATACGGTTATATGTATATATGTATGTGTGTGTATATATACATATATGTGTGTATATATATATACATACATATATACATACATACACACACATATATATATGTATATCATCATCATCATCAGCCTTTTTCAGTCCACTGACGGACGAAGGCCTCCCACAGACTCTTCCAGTTTTCCCTGTCAACTGCCTCCCTCCTCCAAGTTTGCCCCAAGAACTTAACAAGCTCTCTGTCCCACCGGTCTTTTGGTCTTCTTTTTGGTCTCTTGATGTTTCTTGGGATCCATTCGATGACACTGGACGTCCAGCGCTGGTAATTTCTTCTAGCAATGTGGCCCGCCCACTGCCATTTTAACACCTTCACTCTTCTAATCACGTCACAGACTCCCGTCTTCTTTCTTACCCAGTCGTTCCTCTTGCGGTCTCTTCGGGTGATCCCTAACATGCATCTCTCCATGCCCCTCTGGGGAATGGGACTTTTAGCCGCAGCCACCTCGCCGCGGCCGCCTCGCCGCAGCCATCTCGCCGCGAAGGTACATCTCGCCGCGGCCATCTCGCCGCGAGGACTTCTCTCGCCGTGATTGATTAAAAATTAACGGAAAATCACGTTGAATATTCCATATTAGTTTTATTTTACATTATACGTGTATTTTTAAGTAGGTATATATGAAAATCTCACGGCCTATGCGAACAATGTTCAGTTTTCTTTCTGTCTTCACGTCTTTGTCTGATTTTCGTCCTTTTAGTAATAATAAGTGTTTAACATAATATTAATATTAAACGTGCTGATTATCCTATGCTATTAACATATCGATCTACCGTAGCAACAAAACTCTGACAATCGCGAAGAACCTTAATCGCTTATCCATCGCTAATTTGATAAAAATGCTTTGGGTGCGATTCGTCTAACATGTAACTATACACTATTAAATTGAGTAAATTGAGATAAAGCGAAAAGAAGATTTCGACAAACCAAAAAGAAGCGTTGAGTTTTCAAATACGAGTGCCCAAATATGGAGTTTTGAAGTGATAAAAACTATGAATTGTTTTCATGCTTGCTTCGTACTTTCTCATATACGAAGTATATTGAGAAAGTATTGTTATCGCGAAAAAAATCGACCTCGATATTTTTACGGAAATACACGTTTTAGGTGTTGCTGAATCCGAACAAGTGGTTTTCGCAATGCCGTCTGTCTGTCTATCTGTCTGTTACTGGCTCTGGAGCCTAAACGGCAGACGTTGAAGAGTAGAAGAATTGATTACAAAAGGAAGCTTTTTGAAAAATTCGAAAGCTCCGAATTCGTTGAAGACGTACGCGGCATAGTCGTCCCCATCGGTGTTAGTGAACGTAATGTTAGATCAGAGTACAGGAGAAAATATGTCGAAACAAATCGCTAGAACAGAGAAATACTACAGATCCTTTTTCCCAGACGCGATAAGACAGTCCAAGAGAGGAATTAGTTAGAGTTCACTTGGTGTTGTGACACCCCCTGCCAAACGCTTGTAGCGGCTTGCAGGGTATTGATGTAAATGTAGACGGTAAAGCGAAAATGAATGGAATCACGTACTTAAGCATTTTATCATACTGAGCAGAGACTATGATGAAATGGTTGACATTGATCAGTAATTAAGGGAAGTTTATTCTACGCGTTTTTAAGAACAATTTGATTTTCTCAAAAACGGCTCTAACGATTTTGATCAAATTTCGTACAGTTACTTGAGTTTACGTCTTCAATAATACTACATAGTTCATATTTATTCTAGACAACTTTAACAATAATTTGATTTTCTTAAAATACGAAGTTGCCGCTTCGTTAATATGTGATTCACTTTGGAATACAAGTGGGTATTCTAGCTTTGCACATTCCACGTTCTTCACAACGCCAAAATTTCTCACGCTCATCGCTACTTAACCGCTCAAACACATACACAAAACCGTCCACTAATAGTTTCTCCTTTCCACGGATAGACAGAATAATTTCCATTTTAAGGGATTAGTAAAAGTTAGAAAAACTTTCGGAATGTTATTGTAAAGTGAATAAAAATGTTCACTGAGCAAGTTAGCAAGGATCCACAGACGATATCACACCGTGAATGGGAACTCGGAGGACGGATGTTTACCATACGGTAGCAAAGATAAGACTGCCATAATCATGGTCGATCTTAGGCTATAGCTCGATTGTTTAGCGAAAGGCCGAATTGTCCTACCTTCCATGGTCATCGACACCCTCACGCTCCCATACCCTGTCGCCATGGGGTCCAAACCCCAACCAAATTTACTAATCCTCAAGTCCCTTGGTTCGTTCCACAAATTTGACATTAAGATAATATCTAACGACTTCCAGAAATTCCATGGGGAAATTTACTCATTTGAGAATTCCTTGAATCTTATGAATGCCTAGTGGGAGTAGTTTTATTTTCTAGTTCAGTTCCTCGTGCAGGTGGCCGATAGAGGAGGAAGCTTCTTTGATACAAAGTATAACAACTACTGAAATATATTTTTAAGGAAACCTTTATTTATCATTTTATACATGCAAAATATAATAGTTACAATAATAGTTAATAATTATTTTGATATTTATTAGTCACTTGCTTCAGTGCTATCACTTTCATTCTCCGAATTTATATTAACAAGTATTTCTTCAATTCCGTTCATTATACATTCTCTTTGAATGTACCTACTCATTTTCTGTATTTTTTCTGGCATACTGTTCTCCACTCATTTTCACCTATTAAATTACGTTTCTCCTCCACTAACTCCTGCGTCGTCGCCTGCCATTGTAAAACGATCGAGCTATAACCACGGCAAATTATGTATGAATCTCATCGAGAGAATTTTTTGAAGCCATTAGTGCATCTCAATAAGTCGATTTTTTTAAATAGAAAGAAAAATTTATTCAAATGGTAATTATACAAAAACCTTGTTTTTGTGCTTTTTGATAGGCAAACTCATGCAATAATTTTCAAAAGTTTAAGAAAACTTCTCTACATTAATGGCCGCCAGTCAACCATTCCTATGACTGCTGATATCAAGCACGTACACAATATAGGAAGTCTAATTTGGATTATACCCCTAGTTCCATTATAAACTCAAATGATACAGAAAATAATTTCTTCAGAATACGAATAAAATGTACTGAATAGACGCTTTAATAAAGTTTTCTAGATCAAAAGAGGAGATAATAATTTGCGTAAAAGCACGTTTTATAATTATATGCATTTCAAAAATGAATGTAACTCACGATGATCATTCATGCGGGTTGACTTAAAGAATTTAATTTTACAGTCAAGATAACCTAATAAAAAAGAATTTCGGAATATTTAATTGGTTATTCTGAATTTTAGAGTTTCGTTTCTAGTTTAACTCACAAACGTTTACCATAAAAATTCCCTTAAACACTCGACTTACTAAAATTCAATGACTTTCTCTCAGTTTATCAATACATACTGATGTTTTTCAACTTGGACTCGCTTCTAGAAAAGTAAAAACATTAAACTATTACACACTATACATTTTATATGCTTTGTATATCATTTACACATTTACATAAGTACCCTGCAAGCCGTTTGTATTGCAGATAATACCATAGGTAAAAATTACAATTCGGAAGTAAACTTTTATCTATCTTCTCTAAAAATTCAACTCTGGAATGCGCTTAAAAACATCCGCCGCAAAAAGTCCCCGCGGCGAGGCGATCGCGGCGAAAGTCCTCGCGGCGAGACGGCTGCGGCGAAATGTCTCGCGGCGAGATGGCTGCGGCGAAATGTCTTCGCGGCGAGACGGCCGCGGCGAGGTGGCCGCGGCGAGATGGCCGCGTCGAGATGTCCTAGACCCGCCCCTCTGTGTTGTTTGCAGGCGCTGTATCATTCTGGCATTCATGGTCCATGTTTCACAACCATATGTCAGAACAGGCAGAACACATTGGTCATACAGTCTCCTTTTTAGGAAGACTGGAATATTTGATTTAAAGATGTTCGCATTCTTGCCAAAAGCACCCCATGCCATCTTCACTCTCCGGTTGATTTCTCCAAGAAGCGAACCATCAGTAGTGATGAGTTGACCTAAGTAAACATAGCTGGTTACTTCTCCAAGTTCTGCTCCGTTGATATGTATCTTCTCAGAATTTGTGAAGGAGTTGTACATAACCTTTGTTTTATTAAGATTCATCTTAAGTCCAGCTTCTCGGCTTGCTTGCTCAAGCTCTTCAGTTCTTCTATATATGTACATATATATATATATATATATATATATACACAGATAATAAAAAAAGCCCTCAAGAGGAAAGCTGAAAAATAAAATAACAACAACCCTGGATATGAAGTGATGAATAACCACCAAAACGAGAAACGAAGGAGAAGAATGAAGTGGGACTGAAATTGCGCGAAATGCCACGGAGAGGGAGCCTGAGGAACAAGAGAATGGAAATTCGGTTAAAGGAGAGGAATACGGAGGAAACTCGCAAAATGATGACGCGGAATGGAATTGGAGGGAATAAGTAAGAGGCGGGAGTGGAAGAGGAGGAGATGATCGAGGGTGGGTGCGCGCCTTACGAATGGATGCAGAGTCGTGTCGGTTGTGAGAAAGGGAGGAGGAGGAGTAGCGAGAAGGGAATTAGAGGATGAGACCGGGACCACGGTAACGTAAAATTGAAGATGGCGCACGTGAGATAAAGTTATCTCTCTTTTGGAAAAGTGATGGGCGGTGAGTAGGGTGATGTTCTTAAAGGTGACGTGTCATCCGGGCGATTGTTATTCCAAAGGCTCCTCCTGCACATCCGCAAATTCATAATAAATATTGCTCTTGAGGATGACATATACGAGATATTTCTCCGAATGTTCTATTAAAAAACTTGTAAGTTTTTCAAGCGAAAAAATTGAATTTTATTTTCGATAAGGGCATTTTTCTTTTATGTAACGCAATCTCGGTATTATTGGGAATTCAACCAATTAATTTTGCAAAATTATCTTAAAACCAGAGACACTTACTTTACCGCAGTAGAAAACACGTTCATTAAATGGATACAAAATAAAAAATTGGTACTACTGAAAAAATATATTGCTTGGTTTGGTTAGTACATTTATAGCTAAAAAGAAGTTACGTTTAATCTTCATTAAATTCAATGATTAGGCTGTTTTTGAATTAGTTTATCTTATTAATGAAGGATTAAATAGAATTTTTAATATATATATATATATATACACTCGTGTGTGTGTTTACACACACACACACAACCCTGTCTATAAAAAATGATTTCAAGGAAAAAAACCTATTTCACGAAAAACGATATTATTTTGTTTAATTTTTAGAATATTCCGCCAGCATTTTCGGTGAAGGAACAGCTAATGGTTTGAGTCGAAAAATGTTATGTTTTTAGAGGACAAGATCTTCTAAAATAAATAAAGTCGTTTTATTTTTTATTTTTCTAAAAGAGGAAAGCGAAACTAATATTTCATACCAGCAATCCATCACTGTCATTTAACTTGCATGAACTCCAAAACTTTTTTTAAAAAATTTATTGATAATGAATGAATGCTTATAAAAGTTTTTCACCCGCATTCATCTTAAAAAAATAAAGGCAACTATTTTTATCGCAATTTTTCGAGCTCAGCTTCTCGAGAGGACAAGAAGTCTTTTTTTTTATGTTCCCATTTTCTACTTTCGCAAAAAAGAATATTGAGACGTGAAATGGATTTTGCCATTAATATCATGCATGTGTTCGCGGCCTTGTACAAACCTGGTTTTTACACAGATATCAGTTGCTCGCCCACCTCAAACAACCTATAGCTAGTAATTCTTCAATCATATTTCAAGTCAAAATTGATGAAATGGCAACCTCGAAATGTACAGTAAGACCTCTATACCCGTCGTTAATTGGTGCCCGGAATTCCCGACAATTAGCGAAACGACGATAGTCGAAACCGATTTTCCCATAGGAACAATTTCCTAAGTCAATAATTCGTTCAAAACGACATTACACGCATCATACAAAAAATAATTTTTAGCCCTCAGTTTGCTTGAAATTGTAGACTGCGTCATTTTCATCCATTAAGTTATAGTTTTGTTTGCAAGGATGTCAAATTTCTGGATCTTTTAGTAGCCTTGCGCTAGCACTGCGTTTTGGGACCATTTTTATCACTTGAGGTTTAAAATCTATGAAATATTTTTAAAATATGTTTACTGTTGATAAATGAATTGACAGTCGTACTGCGGCAATCCGCGAAGGAACTTTTTGCTGTTTAATTCTTAGTTTTGCGGGCAAAATTCAAATAATATCTGTAACGAAATTTTTTCACTATATGTTCTCCGAGAACAGCCGCAGCACGCCGTTTCGATAAATCAGGGGTGCCCAACCTGCTGCCCACTATGCAGTTTAATGCGGCTCACCGCCAGTGTTTTATAGTTTTTCAAAAATGGCGACGGAACTTTTTAATTTTTTAATACCACTAAGCGATAAACGACGGTTGATCGAAACAACGGTTATAGATGGCGACGGTTATCGAGGTCCTACTGTAGATCCATTAGAGGCCTAATTGAGCAACCAGGAAAGTTCAAAATTCTTGAATTTTGCTTAGATGATCATCTATTCTTGTTGGGATAGTCACAGTTATCCCTATCTGCAATTTACCGATCGATCTATGAAAGTAATCCCTCTTGAAATCTTAGTTGAATAGGTGCAAAGTTAAGCATTGCCACATGACTTTAAAACATTCACAGTCGAAGTCGAATATTTTATAAGTACAAATTTCCATTGGCAAGCATCGTCAGGAGTCGTGAAATTAGATTGGAGTGACATTTACACGGATAGAAAGAATCTTTCAATATATTTTTTTCAGACACGTCAGCTATCACGTAATAGAAAATGAATTACAATATCAAGGAGTTATCAAGACCAATAGTTATGCAAAGAACGGAAATTTTATGTTTCTTTCTGTAGTAATACAATTTTCCCTTATTCTTTTCACTGTTTATGTCAACCCTTCGCTTCATCCCTTTTAAGTTTCCAGCCTTCCGATATCCCTCATCTTATTTCAATTTCAGTTATATTTATCATTTTCCCATTAACGCATTTCATTTTTATTATTTTTTTACGAATATTTTCTGTGCCGTTTTCTCCGTTATATGTGAATTCGCTTTACTCCTTCGTGTATTTTTAATTACTCGGCGTGTCAGAAATATACATAGACTTTTCAACTCAGAGTGCATATTCAACAATTATATGATCCCGAGTATCTGCATTTATCTCCAAATCCTATTTTGCTTATGCAATTTTCACTTGTCCTAGCCAATGCCGCGTGGGTAGTAGCCGAAATTGATATTTAGTTATTGAACTATTAAATCAATTAGAATGACGCTTAAAACCAAAATAAATGTTGATTTGCGTGTCGGAGTGTTTGAAAACATTTCAATTTTTATGTAAATTTAATGATTAGCATATATATTAAAGTCCAGGAATTTAACCACCAAATTAATTTCAGGCGCAATGGAAACAATGCGCAGACCTAACAATCGGTACGTTTGTAGAATTTCCATCAATTCCTGAATTTAATTTTAAATTTATTTATTTTGAAAATTATCTGCCTGGCTTTTATTGATTCGAATGCTGACATAACTAACTGGATTAATAATATTTTTGAACCAAAACATTCCCTGGCGTGTCGTTGAGGACTAGCATACGTATATGGAACAAATTATCTTAAAACGTCCACTTTTGTATCTGTATACCTCTCCTTATCTCATCTTTAATTTTCCTATTTCCCGCTCGCCTGAGTCGTTCGCTTCAACCACAAAGCGATTCGTTCACCTTGTCCGCCATTCATTACCCTCTCATTTTCAACCCCATCTTTTACCCTCGAAAATAAACAGTTTCTCCTCGCCTCCCATCCCTTTTCTCTCTCTCGCCCCCCCCCCCCCCCCCCCCCCCCCCCCTCTGCGTCCTTTGCTACGTTTTCCACCGCCCGACACCATCTTCTTCCTCCTCTTAATCCGAGTTCCCTCATTTTTTAGAAAGGAACCTTAACCCATGCGTGCGAAAAAGTATAATGTACCTTTAAAAAAATCGAACGGCTGCGGTTAAATAAATAAGAGAAAGTAATAAATGTGTCGTATTCTCGTATAATTAAAATTTTTGGAGCTATTTTCCTAAAAACATCGCTTTTGTACTAGGTTCATCCGCCAGTCTGTCTGTTCGCGTACAAAGTAATTATAGATGACGTATGTAGTTCTAAATTAGTGGTACATATGGTGAAAAGGTGGTGAATCCAGAAGTTGTAGCTAGGGAATAATTGGTCATTTATTAAATTGTCGAAAAAAAGAGCGTCATACGGATTTCTCTGCAATTATTCTCTCAATTACTTTATTATACTTTCAATTTTCCTTTTAAGCACATGCAAATTGGCCTGAAAATTATGTCGACGCGATTTTAAAAGTTTCTCTAATTTTTTTTCACGGAATTACGTTTTAAAGTGGTCATGTTTCGTCGAAAATTTTCGATTGGCGAAAATTTATGCGATTATTATGAATTTAAAACATGATGCGTGCCATATCGTTTTGACTGTCTTGTTGCAGTTTGTTTTAAATTTCTTTCTCTTTAGATTACATGAAAAATTCAATTAATATTTTTTTTAAATAAGAATATAAAATGATTTATTTTTTAATTCCATTTTGTTTGGATAATAAACTGTGCATGTGTAATTTAATTAGCTGGTTTTTATATTTACAGCAGAAGTATGTAGAGTATAATACCTAAGAAGGACTGCAAATGTGAAATTTGGCACTATAAATTATATACAAACAGTATTAACTCCTTATTTTATTCTCATTGTCTCTATTTTATTTATTTAGGATTGATAAAGTATATTACCTTACGTAGACTACGTATAATATTCAGGATATGAATACATGGGCAATTTAAATTCTTTTTATCACTGCGTTTTAGTTTATACATTTTTCTCTAATTTACTTTTTTAAAGAGGCGATGAACTAAATTCTTTGCAAGAATAGCGCATTAAAAATAAAGGTTGAAGGGAAACGTGGTAAGATTTACAAAATTCTCGGCAAATCTGGACAAAATTGATGACCTTTAACTCAGTTATCCTAATCGTTTCTTGTCTTTGACGACAGATGCGCTAAAAAAAATATTATTTCCACATTAATCCTTCATAATATATGGATGAGCCATTCATTCATTCTTCATTAACAGCAATGTTGAAATTCCCATCTATGTTACTATTAATCAAATATATTAATGATACTCCGGAGAAAATCTTTATGTATGTGCAAATCTATGTAAAGGAAGTTATCTTGCTTTGAATTAAAAAATTATTTTACATAACAATTTTAGAAACTCGATTTTTTATTTTAAAAAAAGCATCTTCCGCTATGTTAATATTTATTTTATTTAATATTTTATATAATCCATTATAAAAGATGGTGAGGAAAATGTCATTTATAATAATAATGTTTTCCTTTTTATTTCAGGTAAGGGAACAATTTCTTCATCCTATGGCTAATTGCGACAAAGTGGTGAGTGATTACTGAATTAATAAATAAGCTTTAAGATATATGAAATGGACTTGCGTCAACGTAGAGCTTTTATCTGGCTTGTGAAGAAACTAGAATTTTTTCCAATTTACACATCCGTTTCTTATGTCGGCTAATGATCTGAAATTCAGTTCGATTTTTCAGTTCCAATGTCTAAGATGCATTTTCACCAAGATTTATTTCGTTCCCATTTCGATAAATAAGGAGTGGAAAAAATTTCATAAACTATCTAAGAAACTCCGTTGCCTTACCTAGAGACGGAAGGCGTTTTGAGGGAACAGCTAGTTAAGAAGCGGAGGAAAAACATGGGGATGAAAAGCATTTGAAAAGGAGGAAGACCTGAAAACATTTCCTTTCAACGTTTTTTAATGTCCCTCTCTCTCTCTCCCTCTTTCTGCCATCCTTATTTCTCCCCCCCCTAAAAAAACATCACATCCTAACCTCAAAATCCCACTCATCTCTTCCCTTTCATGCCTCTCATATTTCTCCTCCTCCACGCGGTGAGTAACAGCAAACCAGTCAAAGAGACTCGCGCAGGGGAGAAGGAGAAAAAATGTGTCCACCGAGAGAGAAAAAAACAACTATGTAACTCCAACCAAAGGATGTGGAACGGGGGAAATAGAGAACGTTTTACGCGGGAAAACGTAATACGAAGAAAAGTGGGATAGAAAAAGTGGGTAGTATCTGTACTTTTTGGTTGAAGAAGAAAAAAAAAGAAGGAAGCAGATTCTGAGGGATGTACGTAAGGGATATAACCATCCCTCCTCCTACAGTTTTCACTCGCGAAGTTTGAGCGAAGGACTGTAGTGGAGAAAAGGAAAGAGAGAGAGAGAGAGGGGTGGGGATGGATAGCACAAGGAGTAGCGGGTAAAGAAAATAGGAGAGGCGTATGCGTCCTGGATGAGGTTTTAGGTAGACGGGTAAAGACTCAAAAGGGAGAAAAATGGACTGTTTTGAAAAGGAGCTGTAGCTTGTTTTAAGGGATGGCGTTCGGAGGGAAAGGTATGGTGAGGCGATGTGACAGAGAGAGAGAGAGAGAGGCAGAGACGGAGAGAGAGAGGGAGGGAGGGATGGGGGGAGGGAGGGAGAGAAAGAGAGAACGGAAAATGGAAGTAGCAGGAAATGGACGAAGGAAGAGTGAGAAAAGGGTAGGTTTTATGGAGTAGAAAATGAGATATAGAGAAAGTGGGAAGATAAATCGAGAGCGAAGAAGTTTGGCTGCTGATTAAATATGCGAAAAAGGATAGAGAGAGGAAAAATTGCAGGAAATAAGAGACAGGGAGAGGGATACGCAAACAGTTAGAAATACAGGAATAGGATTGAGGATAGGCAGCGATGGGGAAAGAGAGAGGCAAGAGACGGAGTATAATTTGCGAATGGAAGAAAGAGAGGTGGAAAACGGAGGAAAGAGGAGAGGGAAAAGAGAAGTGCTAGAAACTGAGAATCAAACGTGAAGGGTAAGTGTGAGAGTGAATGTATGACAGAGGAGAAAAGGTAAATGGGAGGAGGAGCTGGGGATGAAGGAGTGAAATAAGAGGCAGGGAGTAGGAAGAGAGGCAGAAACGGAGAGGTTTATGGGGGAGTTAAAGGGGGCGAGAGAGGTAGGGAAGAGAAAGGTATGGTTGGAAAGAGGGAGGAGTAGAAAGGGGGGAAAAGTGGCGGTGAGAAGATTAAGGAGGAGGATAAAGAAAACAGCCAGGGATTAGAAACGAGAAAATAGAAATAAGGGTAGCAAAGGAGGGGAGAGGCTAAAGAGTGGAGGAAAACGAGAGCAGGAATAAAGGAGAGAGAGAGAGATGGAGGGAGAGAGATAGAGAGAGAGACAGACGGACAGACAGACAGACAGACAGACAAACGACTTTATTTAGGACGAAATTGAGACTGTGAAGTCCCATCTTACGTTTAACACTTTCGTCAGGATTGAGGATTACATACAAGTTAAATTACAGATTTTCTCATACATATATTTTAGTTGAACATAAGAGAATTACCGCAGAATAATGTTAGTTTTGTGGTTTGGAAAAAAACTGTGTAATCACTTCTTTTAGCAGAGAAAAAAAGTCCCACTGCGGAAAAACACCTGCGAAGAGGAGGGAGGTGTAAAAAAAACCCGCGAAAAATCACTAAACAGATACAGAAAAAAAATTAAGAGATAAAAACTAGGGATTTGAATGCCAACAAATAAAAGGAAAAAAGTAACATACACATACATAGAATATAAGAAAATTTGCATAAAAATATACAAATACAGCAAATACTTATGCAAAAAATACATACAAGAAAGTTTTAAATAATGTACAAAAGAGAGAGAGGGGGGATGAGGGGGAGTGGGAGAGGGAGAGAAAGGGGGGGGGGGGGAAAGCAGATAAAATAAGGGCGATTAATAAAGGTGGTAGGATAGGAAGAGAGTGAGGAAGTATGGGATAAAAAGAGGGATGAGAGCGAGAGAGAGAGCGGAAAATTAAGAGGTGGATGGGAAGAAGTGAGAATAGAAGGGGGAATGAGATGAGAAGTCGGGATGAGTGAGGGAGACAGAGAAGCTGTGTGTGTGTGTTTGGATCAGGGTGTGCGAAAACGTGGTGGGAGAAGGTTGGGGACCTTTCAAAAAGCTTTCCGCTATGTTTCGCTCTCAACCGCTCATTCCCCTTCCCTTTCCTCCAACCCACGTCATGTAGAATGCATTGGAATTGAGCATAAAATATGCATGCCTCTCCCTCCTTTTTCTCCTCCTCTCTTCAAATGTCCAATCTATTTTAAAACCACTCCTCTGAGAGCGAGAGAGAGAGAGAGAGAAGCTGGGAGAGGAGAGATAGATAGCTAAAGCTTGGATATGGAAGAGGAAGGGGTGTTGAAATAGGGGAGGAAGGGTTGGTTTATAACGCTAAGTTAAAGGACGATGATAGATAGTATACAGGAAGGAGGGAAGGATAAAATAAAAATGGAGGAAAACGTAAAAATTTTCGAAAAATAAAAGCTCGTAGTAGATGGACACGTTAGGTGGTCGGAGATGACCGCAAACACACACACACATACGTACATAACCGTGAGTGGGGAAATTTTTACCGTGTTTACAGTCAGTTGCACATGTGTACGACGGGGGAAAGTCCTGCAGGAGAGGCGGAGGCGGAAAAAAAGTCGAAAAACGTTTATGAATGCGTTCAACCTTTTACTTTTTTTTTAAAAGTTCGAACTCCTTTTGGCAGTCTCGTTACCGTGTATATCGCAGCGATAAAAGGGGGATATAGCGGAACGGATGCACGGCGAGGTTGTATCCCTTTCCCATCCTTAACTACGTCTCTCTCTCTCTCTCTGGACATTTAAAAAAACCGAGGGTGTTTTTATTTATTTTTATGCACGGTGGATCCCTTATCTTAAAGGAATCGGTACTCTCCGCGAGGGTTCAAAAGTGTGCTCACTTCGGGAATGTGTGCCTCAGTTTAATGCGCCGTGAGACGATGGAGGTTAGGGGGTCGGTGACGGGAAGTGGTCTGCGTGTTGATAGGGAGGGAGGGAAAAGGGATGGAGGATAGACTGGGAGGGAGAGAGGATGGGGAGGGAGGGAGAAGGAGAGAGGGAAAGAGAGAATGGAGATGGAGGAGAGAGGGAGGTAAGGAGGAGAGAGAGAGAGAGAGGGGGTGAAAAGATAGATGGTGGAAAATAGAAATAGGTAGATTCTTTTATTTAGGCTGGGTTGAAGTTTGCAAGTCCCGTCTAAATATAATTGCTATTTACAGCAGAATGAAATGTTATACAATGTGATAATTACATTTACGGCAAATGGAAATTAAATTTAATGTATACTTTTTAAAATGAGGACAACACGCAACTAAGAAAAAAAATATATAAATCAATTCTTAACCACAATTGACTCTTGAATTAACCATGTACAGTTATAAGGATATTCATTGCGATAGTTTTATAACATAACAGGGGAAAAAGGTTATTGGAAAGTGGATGACCTATGACAGGGATGGCTAATGATTTTTGAGTCGCGTGACAAGAAAGAAATGTGAGCCATGAGAATTTTTATTCGAGTGCCGCTAGCTTACTCCTTCTCCAAGAAACTGCATACGTTATACAGAAAATACAGGCTTACGCGTGCCAAGTAAAATCGCTTGCGTGCCATTTCTGATACGCCTGCCACGTATTTGCCATCCCTCGCCTATGACATAAAAATCTGCTAAAGGAATTACCGATGCACGAAGTTTTAATATGTAATTCTTGAAAAAAAAAACGTTTATTTCCGAATTAAAATTGTTGACTGGAAGTGTGAACATAGTGCTGTTTATGTAATAAAATAAGGATATGCATTTTATTTACATGCGATAAACCAACTATTACAAAGGCGCGTACTGGTAATGCATTAGTTGGGTAAAATCCCATATGCAGGAAAAACACCCTCAGTAAAGGGATTGTGATAAATCCCCGGAACCTACTTTAGAGAAATTGTTGTCCAGAAATTACACTATTCCTATTACCAGACCCATACCATTAAAATGCGTGTTAGTGCGATACGATACGAAAGACTACACAGAAGGGGGGAAAGAGAGAGCATGTGTGCGGTTGTGTTGGCGTGTTAGGAACGGAAGAATAATAGAACGCGTGGAAAGGTGGTGAAGAAAGAGGGTTGAATGGAAAAACTGGTCTTTAGTACCCTCCTGCACGTGTTTGTGCGTTGGGATGGAAATGGGTTCGTTGCAAGGGAATGGGGTTACGAAAGAAAAGGTCGAAATAAATCAGGGTTCCCGCTTTTTGGCGGTGGCAGCGAGTACGGTTTTTTCCACCCGTGCACAGGGTATATATTGAAGATTTTTGCTTTTTTTTTTTGGGAAAGGCGAGTGATGCGTATTCCGTAAAAGCCGGTGATTATGCTCCATTTATGCGTTTACGATTGATTTGAATTTTATTTTCATGCGTGAATTTCATTTAGACGCAAAATTGCGGCTGCCAGTATAATTTAGATCTGTGGTTAATATTGTTGTTAGTTGAATTAATTTAGCCTCTCATTACATCATTAATTTCCGCAATGAGTTTTATTATTAATAGTGTTATTAGTTGAATTAATTTGGCCTCTCATTACATCATTCATTTCCGCAGTGAGTTTTATTAACTTTTGCCATCAGGAAGGAAACCCTTGCTTATAGGGATAATATAGACTTTTGTTGCAAGATTTTTTTTCGAGCAAAAATATTCACGTTTTTTACAGTTTCATTACTGTTGAACCTATCTGCATATTTTGGGTTACAATTGCTAGGGCACAACTACGAAAATCTAAGATAGATCAAGTAATGTCATTTTGACCTTGAGAAATATTTATGACGTATTTTTCAGTTTATAAGCATCGGCCATTCAGTGGCATGCTATCATCCCACAAGTGGAAGAACAGAGTTTGATTACCGTTTTTAGCAGACATTTTCTCGTGCTTTTCCAGAATTATTCGTGTCTAGCATATTCCTGCACGCATATAATTTTCATCAACATTTTCATTAGCGTTTAAAATGCTGTGGGTTATATCTAGCAACTTTGGCTATTTTTTTCTAAGTCGCTTATCTCTAGTCTTTCAAATAAAGTACATTACAGACAATGATTAATTTAAAACACCCGTAATTTTTAATTAATACCTTACGTATATATGGAGTATTTCTCATGCCAAATTTATTTTGTCGTTTTAATGTGATATCTAACCTGAGTGTCCGTTTCATCTCTTAGTCTAGCTGGTGCATTAAGATCAGAGGGACACTATGCCTTCCTATTTTATGCCGCTAAAGTGAGCTAGATTTATAATATGCACAAAATCGCACACTGTAAAAAAAAAAACTGTATAAAGCTATGAATATATGCAGAAAATTCTGGCGTTTTAAGCTTTAATCTTCGTTTAAAAGCACTTCCCCAAAATGTTGGTTTTCGTATGAATTCCCACGTAAGGTCATCGCCATTTGCATTAAAAGCGGCGTAGTTATGTAAATACCTTTGAAGAATTGCAATGCTACCAAAAAAGGGGGGACAGAAGATGTAATGCTCTCCGCAGGGATTCTGCAATAGATTCGTTGAACGCTGTTTAAAATGCAAATGTAGGTTTTTCGATTTATAGTTTTTTGTAAATATTGGCTTTGAAATTTTCAGTACTTATTTACTTACGTTGTGACTCAACGATCCTGCAATATTTTTCGTTACAGTAAAACTTATGCGCGAAATAACAGGTGCGTCGCCATCGAAAGCGCTGTAAAAATCTAAATGTTTTATTAAACAACGCCGAGTCTCGCGGTTTACGCCGTTTGTTTAATTGATATCCTTTACTAAACAGGCCGAGTATTGTTCACTCTCGCCGCAGCGTCATGCCTCGTGGATTTCGAAACGTGCATACATAAATATAAATGCGTAAATATCTACAAAGGGAAGCTAAAGCCGGGAGTTGTTTAATACATGAAGTCACGCGAAGTGAATTTAAAAGGCATTTGAAAAAAAAAGAGAGTGTGACGGAAGGCGGTGAGGGAAGTACAGAAGGGCGTACAATAGTTTTTAAAAAAAGTCGAAAATGGACTGATAAAAGTCGAACGTTTTGCAGGGATTGTAATATCGAAGAGGAATGGGTAAAAAGGGAGGTGAGAAGGGTTTGGTGCATTGTAATGGGTCACTCGCTCGTCCATCAGTTGAAGAGGAGTGGATGGATGCCTATGGAAAAAAATGAGGATTACACGCTGAGGGTGGATGTACGGAAAACAGGGAGAGCAGCGAGGGAGATAAGAGGAAGGGAGAAGGAAAGGGAACGAGGAAATGAGAGAGAGAGAGAGAGGGAAATGGGAGAGAGGGTGTGTGGAAGACAAGAGAGTTGGAGGGGTGGAAAGAGATAGATAGTTACGGAGTAATTGTGAGGAGGGAAATGGAAATAGGGGAGAGAGATGTATAGGAGAGAGAAATGTAGATTTGGAGAGAGAGAGAGGGGGGGTAGATAGTGAGAGAGGTAGAGGTGAAGAGAGAGTGGGAGTGTGAGAGGGAGAGTAAAGAATGAGAGGAGAATAGAGAGGGAGAGAGGAAGAAAGGAAGAGAATGGGGAAGAAGGGAGAGGAGGGATGAAAGGGAGGGAGAGGTGGAAGAAAGGGGGAGATGGGAGAAGAAAGGGAGAGGAAGGTCGAAGGGGAGGAAAGGGAGAGAAGGGGGGGGAGAAATGGAGAGGGAGAGGGAGATAAGGGGGATGTGAGGAGAGAGAATTGAGGAGAGAGATGTAGATAGGGAGAAAATGAGACAGAGAAGTGTAGAAAGAGAGGGAGGGGGAGAAAAATAGAGAGGTAGAGAGATAGAGAGAGCGAGATAGAGCGAGAAAGAGAGTGTATGTAGAGTGCAAAGGGATTCTAAAGGAGCAGGTTTTTGGGACCACTAAAGTGCGCGACCAATGGAGGGAGAGAACTGCTCAAATGGCGGGCCAAGTGGCCGCGTTCGCATCGACTCGTTTTTTTATTCCCTCTCTATCCTTCCTCCCCTCTCTTTTTACTTTCTCACATACGAATTATATTCAGAAAGTATAGTAATCGCGAATAAATTCGACATCGAGATTTTGACGGAAATACACGTTTTTAGGTGTCCCCGAGTCCGAAAAAGTGGTTTTCGCAATGCCGTCTGTCTTTCTGTGTGTCTGTCTATTCGAGGCTCTAGAGCCTAAACAGTGGAACAAAAATGAATGAAATCTAGCACTTTAGTCATTTTATCATACACAATAGAAGCTATGAAGAAATGGTTGGCATTGCTCAATAATTAAGGATAGTTTACGCACCTTTAACAACAATTTGATTTTCTCAAAAACGGATATAACGATTTTGATCAAATTTCGTATCGTTACTTGAGTATATGTCTGTATTAATACTACGCACTTCATATGCCTCAAAAAATGAATATAAGGCTAGTTTATTCTTGGACATCTTTAACAAGAACTGGATATTCTAAAAATAAACGGCTCATACAATTTTCGTCAAATTTCGTATAGTTATTTAAGTTGAAGTTTATAACGATTCTACATAATTCATATTTTTCAAAAGATTACTAAACGACGCATTAGTATATGAGAAAATTTGTACAATGTATGTTGTGCCGATTTTTTTCTATTTTTTTATCCCAATAGAGTGGGGGGGAGTAGAGGGCGGAGAGGTTTATCAGCGTAAATACGATAAGATGGAAGGGGAAGCAGGCGCGAGGGAATGATATAAGGAGAATCGGGGAGGTCCATTTTGAAAGAATGGAAGAGGAGGAGGGAGATTGAAGATTGAAGGATGGAAATTCGAAAACGTTTCTCCCTCTCTCTCTCTCTCTCTCTCTCTCTCTACCTCTCCTTTTTCGGTTCACGGATGAACAAAAGTGGGTGACAATATGGCGCCATAAATTTTTTCTCTGAAGTTCTTATGTGACATTCTCTCTCTGCCAGTGTCTGATACACGGTCGGCGGTTTTAGTGCTGGGACGGTAGGACGGAGGAATGAAAGGGGTGGGATAGGGACTTTTTTTTTCATACATTCGGTTTATTTTGGACCTTGCCGTATGAAAATATGAAGCGGCTTTACCTTGGCAGTGGAGATAGATTTTAGGATGAAACTATGTATTTTTAATGAAGGCATATTTTTCGTTCGTTACATGGCCATCTTATTGACAGATTTTTTTTCGAATGTTGTAGTAAAACAAGGAAGCATATGGCCTTTTGAAATACCCAATAGTATCAATTTTTGTTTTATTATTAGTAATTGTTTTGAAAAATCTAAAAAAATGGCTCTTAGGAGTCAACGGAAAGCTGGCGACATACATTAAAAACTGTTTTAAATACGTCGTCATTATCTGACATAGTACATTTATGCTGCTTTGCTTTTAATGAATGCTGAGACCCATAATAGAACTGAAATATTTAGCAGTTACTTTAATTATATTTAAAATAGGTTGTTAATGATATTTACTTAGATTTATCCGAAATGAAAGCATTAACAGTTTATAATTGTCATTACAGTAATCAACAACAGTTACAGATTTCAAGGATGGGTAAAATGAAAAAGTGTAAACGTAACTGTCATATATTGCATTAAGATTATTTAGCTATCCCTCAAATACTTCAGTAAATGATTCACAAGCAAGAAGACTTTTAAATTGTTTCCAATATCGGTGTCACATTGTATGTACGGCTTAAAAAAACGCGTTACTTAAAGAGAATTACGTTCGATATAAATGGAAACGAAGTTAACTTGATTAGAGGATGAAAATTATATATATCTAAAGCATATATGCTGCTATAGGAAGCAAGGCATCTCCCACGCAGCTCTTCTCAGATATACGAGTATAAATATATTCAAGAAAAATAAGGGGAACACAAGTCACTCGTATTATTCCCCTAAAAAGAAACACGGGATTGTTCGATAAATAAGAGCAAACCAAGTCGAAACCTTCGGGCGCTTATTTGGTTGAACCGGAGGATCTGCGTCGGCCTCTTCCTCAGCTTTACCCTCTAGCGGAGGGAAGAAGAACTTGGGGGATGCCAAAGGGGGAAGGAGGGGGGAGGGGAGGGAGAGAGAGAGTTTTCCTTCTTTGAAAAGCTGGAAAAAGGAAGGAAAATTGAGACGGCAGATGCCTGAGGTAGTTTTGCCAAGAGAGAGAGAGAAAGAGACGTTTCTTCTCCTTTTCGGAGAGATGCGAATTCTTTTTTTTTCTCTCCTTGCGACTTGTATGGGTGAAGAGAGGAAGGGAATAAAAAAATAAGGGGATGGAGGCTGGTTGAGGAGGTTGGTTCAACTCTTAGGCACCGATATTCCAAACGCTACCCCTTAGGCGGGAGCTACATCCACAGCTCTCAACTTCTCTCTCTCTTCCTCGCTCTATACTCCAAAACCTCTTTCTCTCTCTCTCTCTCTCCGGCACAACTCCACCCCTCTATTCCTAAAGTCCTTCTCACCAACCGCATGGAGGATAAGGAAACCATCTTGTGTTGCTCAGACCTCAGTCATCCCTCTCTGTAAACCGTTTCATCCCTCTTGCCTCTCTCCTTCAGTGATTTCTATCTTTCCTCTTCCAGCTTCCCTCTTTCCTCCGGATATTCTGTCGCAGCGTTTGAAACCGTTGCGTTGCTTCTGCTACACCTCTTCATCTGTGTTTTGCATCAGTGTAAGTGCTTCTTTTTTAAGTCCGTTCGCTCTCTGCGTTTTCTATCCGCGATGATTGTCTATATTTTCTTCTCCCAATTTGCTTTCACCTAAGCCTTCTTAAGATGTAGGGATGGAGTAGTAAGTTACTATGATTCGCCCTTGAGGAGTTTGGTGGACAAAAATATTTGTAGGAGAGTAAACATAATTGAAGCCGAGAGATATGTTCATCGAGTTTTTAGGCTGCAAAGTTTGCCACTGTATGCTATGCATTATTTATTATAAACGTACTTAATCATTAACTTATTTAATTATTATTTTACTATATTGTTAACTCATTTAAATAAGCTTTCGTTGCACAATGCACATCCGCTGCAAAAGGTAGTGCCTTCCTTAGAAAAAGTATTCTATTTTTTTTTAGAAAAATTCGTCTCTTCAAATCTTTTAAGGTTTTCCCTCGACTAATGAGAAATTTCTGCATCATCTGCATCATCATAGAACCCACTAGCGCCATCGTCGGAAAAGGAAAGGACTTGAACGTGTATACACGGTTTTCGGTCTCTTGCTTAAGAAAATCTACGACGTATTTACTCATTCGTCGTCTTGCGTAGGTGACCTTAGAGCGTGTATACACGTCAGTCGTAGCGAAAAGGTTAAAAACTTAATATAAATATAATCCAAATTTGATTTCTTATGATACAATAGCAACTGTGATTTTAAAACCCCTCTCTCTCTTCGTTCTCAAATAATGTCAATTAAAAATTTACCCATTTTCAACTTCTAGCAGTAACACGAAATTTTGCAACGCAGGTCTATCTCTAAAAGTTATAATAAAATTCCCTATGACTGATGAAAGCCCTCGTAATTAGTCAGGAAAATGAAAATAATTTTAGTGCATTGACTTTTAGGTATCGTAGCCATTAGAGATGTTAAATTTGGTATCATTTATCATCGCCATTCGTTCTTATAACTAATCAAAATTCTTCCCTTAAACCAGTGGTCTTCAAACTTTTCTGAGTCACCGCCCAATTTTACCATATGTTGTCATTTGAAATAAGTTCACCGCCCACCCAGTGGCGTAGTGAGGGTTTCTGGCGCCCGGGGCAAAGAAAAATTTTGCGCCCCCAGTAGCAAAGCGATTTACGGAGGTAAGGTAACCCTAATACTAGTGGGATTGTCGTTAGATGAGATTACCGAATACGGTCTCAGTGGTAATAACAGTGTTTAAAAATATATGACTTTATATATTTGATAAAATTAAACTTAAATGCTTCGCTGCTTCTGCGAGAGACTCCGATCACCCTCATGGGTCTTTCGATTTTATCGCAGCATGGATACATTGTCGCTAGTATAATATGATATTATACTATAGTTAACGACAAACGAACTCTAATAGCTGAATATAAAATAGTAGTACAGAATGCGTGCTTTTTTATAGAATTTTATTTTTCAGTGCAAAAATTAGAATAGCATTTTGTGAGTTCTTTAACGCCCACCAAAAATCCAAAAACGCCCACTGGTGGGCGCTATCGCCCACCTTGAAGACCTGCCTTAGACGAATCTCAATTATTTTTGAATTTCTTTATTTAGACTCGTTTTACTCGTTCCATTAAAAAAAAATTACCTTCACTTCCGACTCACCATTTCTCGTCGTGCTCTCCAAAATAAAAAAAATCGTTTTTCTCCTCCATCTTCGTTTCTTAAAAATACCTTTCCGATTCGTCTACCCCTACAATGCTCCCAATTAACCAAGGCGGTCTGCCATTAAAATATTTTCCTATCTCTAATCCGGAATAGAGAGGATATTTCTATATTGCTCTGGAAACAAAAGGAGAAGGTCCTGTTCCCTGCCTCATTCCTCATTAGGGGCTTTTCCTCGGGATGGTTTATTTTTATTTTTTAAGGGGACCTAGAGAAAATTGGTCCTTTTTTATTTCCTGCTTGGGGGTGAGGGGGTGGTGGTAATGGAAGGAGAAATGGGGTGGGTGGAAGGTAGAGGGGTGAGAGAGGAAATGAAGGAAAGAAGGAAGGGAGAGAGAAAAAAAGGTGTAGGCATCGAAAAGCTGGTGCCTGTGTAACGGAGTGATTGGTTGGCTCTCGGGGAAAAATTCGGTTTTTTAATTTTATTAATGTTTCCCGTACTTTCTCTTTTCCGGAGGGTACGTGTGTGTGGGTGTGTGGTGGGTGGGTGAGTGGATGGAGGTAAGAGAGGGAGGGGGGGGGGGGGGGAGAGTATTCGGTCGAATGTGAAAGATGGTGATTCATCATTCAAGAGAATTATTCACAAAGTATATTCCTCCCCGAGTTGACGTGAAAGAGTTCCGTGGTTTAGCGAGGAAGAAGGTTAATTCGTCGCATTTTTACTTTCTCCATACGTACTATGGGAAAGTATTGTGATCACGAAAAAAATCGACTTCGAGATTTCAACGGAAATACACGTTTTGAGGTCCCTAGAACACGGTTATAGTCTTTTCGGAATCGTGTGTGTGTGTGTGTGTGGATGGTTGGATGGATGGATATATGTGATTGTGGGCGCCCTAACTTAAAAAGTACGTGACATATTAATACCAAATTTCATATATAACACTTTAGCATGGGCACATAGAAGTGATTAGATTTAGGACAATAACAGTTAAACGGAAGTCGAGGTTTATTAGAAATCCGATTCGGTTTTTGCGATATTTCTCTGTTAAAATATCATTATTGTATACACAATTCTATACAAAGGTTATAGAGATGGTAATTTCCTACAACTTTTATTTGAAACAATTTTCCATGG
Source organism: Uropetala carovei (assembly GCA_036926305.1). Lineage (NCBI taxonomy): Eukaryota > Metazoa > Arthropoda > Insecta > Odonata > Petaluridae > Uropetala > Uropetala carovei. The sequence goes on from JAXCHB010000212.1 coordinate 1,427,482, forward strand.
TAGTTATTTTTTAGGAATTATTTATAAGTAATCAGTTTTTTCGGTTTCCGTCAAATATCTTAAAAACGTCCTGAGGACCAAAGTTGTAGAGAATAATATTTCTTCCAAGTTTTGTTTGGAACAAATTTTCGTATGATCCTCCATTTCAGAGATATTTAACTTATTCGTAATTTCCTGTATACAGCCCCACCACCAAGTAGCGGTGAATTCTGCAAACATATTCAGAATATACCTAATTTACGGCATTAAGGACGACTGTATTCTTTTACGATACGAAATAATAATTTTGCCTCATAATGCAATTCATAATAATTTAAATACCTATACCCCAAATATGGAGAAAGTCATGTGTTGGCCACATCTGATTTTTATTGAAGTTGTAGGAAATATAATTATTTAAAAAGTTTTGTTTGAATTTCATTCCAGAACGGATGGTTTAAGAGATATTTCAATTATCTGTCTGGTTATGCAAGTGATACTTTTTCTTCCGTTACTATGATAAAAATTATTGATAGCGATGCAAGGATAATTTTAATTATCAAATTTATTAAAATTTAAAAATTGCCAGCTATCCCAGCTCCACCAAGGTTGTTTTTAATCGCGCATCAACATTTTCTTACCCATGGAAACATGACAATTTTGTTTACTTTTTGTATTTCAATTTGAACGTGATAAAAAGCAGTTTGATATGTGAAAATTATTAAATGTGTTTATTCACAAGTATAATTGCCGATATTTATTTTTAAGGACGTTACTGTTAAAAGCAGCTTGTAAGTTCTATTGCAATTATATTCATTACTTTGTACAGAGAAAGACATTTGCTGTACACGTTAGATTTTTTACTTCCGTCGTATCAGTGATTAGTTGATTTGAATGATTCTATCGTCAAATTTAAATTATAGAAGTTCGTGGAAATAAATTTACGAATTTTTCGGCATGCAGAAAAGTAAGAAGGACGAAAAGGATTTTTAATTTTTTTAACATAATATTAGTTCCCATCGCTTTTTGTAACAATTTTTTATATAAAACATATTTAAATTTGTTGTTAAAACCACAAACCCAGCACGCAGATTCATTCACTGCCACGTATCGAGCATTTGCTTAACGACTGACTTGTAACTAGCTGAAACGCCCGGCTTCACTCGGGAAAGTTTTCTTTTAAATAGCAAACGATTTTTATTGCATTCTGGGCCGTATTCATGAAAACTTTTGATGCCACATAATAGAAATCCCATAACCTGGGATATTTTAGATAAGTTTGCGTGGCGTGGATTTATCTAGCATAAATCTTTACGTGGCTATTTCCCTTTGAAGAGGACAACAATTAAGAAATTTAGCTTTGTTGCTCCCTGGAAAATGGTCATCTAAACCGATAAATTTTGCGCTTAATGGAAAATTTCTAGCGATTTAGCATGTAATACGACAAAACATGAACAGAATTACAATATTCGGTCTTTCATGCGTAAAATAAGCCATTTTCCGTGACCGTAAGTTCATATTTAGATATATTTATATCCACATCAGTGAAGGGCTGAAAGGCATTTTGGGGTTTCTCCACACAATTTCCCATGCATTCTTATAGAAATAGTATTTTGTTGACCCCATGGGGTATAAGAGATCCCACTGCCTGCAAACTTAGACCAAGTTCTTCCATAGGATGGCCCATGAAACTATTGAATTCGATAGCTTCAACGGTGTAAAACGTATAAAGAAATACACACACACACACTAAAATATTTATAAGAGTTAGTTATGAATGACGCAATTTCTTTCCTTGTTCAATAGGAATCTTCCATTCAAATTATCTATTCTTTTCGAGAGAGAGAGAGAGAGATAGGGAGAGTAGGAATCTGTAAGCCCCTCGGCGAAAACGAAGCAAAAAATAATCTCGTTATCCGATTTCGCTGCAGAAAAAAAGAGAGCAAAGGGAACGAAATAAAAGGTCATTCATTTTGATTGGAAATCAGCTCGTGCCCGCGAAAACCCCCGGACCACACAAACCGTTTAAGTCGGAATAATTGAAGGTTCCTCGAGATCAATCAAGGGAGCGTAGACAGGCTGACGGACATTCGGACTGACATATCGAGAAAAACCGCTGACGGCTCCCAGCAAAACTAATGTACGTGTAAGGCGGGAGTGACAGACGGGGAAAAGAATGAGAGAGCGAGTTCACGTGACGTTCCTGATAATAAAGCCGATTCCGCGCCGAAAATTCATCTATTCAGCCTTTTATGTACGCTACGAAATTCGCGGCGCTTTTGTTTTATTTCCTTCCCTTTTCGTTTGCGGAGGAAAAAAATTGCCAGAATCTCGATTATTTTGTCGCTACTCCCTCATTTTATTATCTTTCTTTTTTTATCTTCCCTGTTTCGGGATTCGTATTTTTTTTATTATTTTGCTCGTAGCCACGGGCGGAATGCACTCGCGCCGATAATTCGTCGCTCTTTTGTTATCGATCCGTTCGCGATTTTACCATCCGGAAACACATAGTGGGAAAAGGCTCTCTCTCTCGCTCTCTTACTAAAAAGTTCGTGTGCGAACTTCGCTAAAATGGACTAGCTGCGGGATCGTAAGAGGATGATTATCTAATCCAGGAGTCGGCAAACCTTACAGTCATACGAGCTACTTGAAAAAAAATGAGATCTTAAGATCGACCTCCATTTCTTATGACGTGTGTATTAGTTTTGATGAAAAAAAAAAGTTATAAATTAAAATATTTATTAAACATTATAAAAGAAGTCCTACGCGGTCGACCACGACAAGCTTCAAGATGGACCGGTCGATCGCGATCGACCTTTTGCCGACCCCTGATCTAATGATTGAAAAAGTTGGTCCCTACGTAATGTTTAAAGATGGGATAATTGGGGAAGTCCAATGGGAGAAGCGGGGATGGAGGCTGTTTCCAATTCGTCTTTGGCTGCCCGCACTTGGATGCGCTCTCCAACGTTTTGCACATAAATCCTCCATTTCATGTGGTATGACAGGCACTCCTGATCGTTGAAAATAATTCCAGTCTTGCATTCCTTCTCGATGGAACGATACGTTGATAGCATGGCCGAACAATGCAGTTCAAAGACAGATATGTAGCTTCAAAAGTATGCTAAGCTGAAGGTTATTTACGTCTAGCAGAAAGCTGATGATAAGGAAATATCAGAGCTGTAATTGCCTTGGGTTGATGCTTGAGAATGGAGATGCTTTAGTTGCATAAATATCTTGTTCGCTAAACTAGGTTTTCTTTCTAAACAAATCCACAATTGCGACAATAATTTTGATAAGCGATTTAATTATGTTCCAATTATTTGCATTAGATTTTGTGGGAAATGTGTAAACAGGTGAAAAAATCTGCTATGACCGTCAATCAAACCCAGGATTTCCACTTGCCGGGCGGATACTACCACTGACCACGGGAATATTTTCTCGGGTTGGGTTAGCATCAACCAGCCCCAACGGATGTATTAGGCAAATGGACCGATTATTTCATTCCCATCTATCCAAACAGATTTTTTTCTAAATTCTTGATAAAAGAAATAACTGCGGTGGATTTCATGTGAAACAATTAAAAATTACGTTATTTCTAAACTAAATTGTGCCCAACCTACGGAACGCGAAGCTATGATGAAAAAATCGGTAAAACATACATTTTACAAACTTTCTCATAAACTAATGCGTAGTTTAATTATATTTAGAAAATGAAAATCGTATGAGACGGTTTTTAGAAACACTTTTTGGTTAAAGTTGTCCAAGAATAAACTGGCCCTATATTCATTCAATGAGAAAAATGAAATATCTAGTATTATTGCAGACGTATACTCAAGTAACTGTACGAATTTTGATCAAAATCGTTTTAGCCGTTTTTGAGAAAATCAAATTGATATCAGAAGTGCGTAGAATAAACTTCCCTTAATTATTGAGCAATGTCCACCATTTCTACATAGCTTCTGCTCTGCATGATCAAATGCCTGTGTACGAGATTTCATTCATTTTCGCTCTACCGTTAAGGCTCCAGATCCAGTAACAGACAGACAGTCAGACGGCATTGCGAATAGCACTTTTTCGGACTCAGCTACACCTAAAACATATATTTCCGTAAAAATCTTGAGGTCGAATTTTCTCGCGATATCAATACTTTCTCAATATACTTCGTATATGAGAAAGTAAAAAAGTTTTAGCAACACGGGGTTAATTGAATATAACGAAAAAATAAACGTGTAGTTCAGCAATAGATTTAATGAAGAGGGCGTCTATCTAGCGTTAACATCAAGTATTTATAAAGAATCCGACATGCGCCGGAATGTAATTCTGCGGTTCATTCAGCCGAGTTATCGCGCGCCTCGGAAATCCATCGCCCATCGCCTTGAAGCGCTCTCCGATCGAAATCAAGCCGCGGAAGACGTAATTCGTGTCTTCGCATCCGTTATCAACTTCCTCTTCCACCTTGAGGCGCGCGTCCTCGGGGAAAGTTAGTCAATCTGCATATTCTGCGGTGCTTTTTGTTAAGCGCTAGCTGATAGGACGTTCACTTTCGGTGGCTTATGACAGAGCGCTCCCCATTTCTCTAGTGGAGCGTCATCGGGAGGTTTTCCATAACCCGATAAAAACTTTCGTCTTATTCGAGTTAAGTGAAAAGTCTTCACCTCGAAGTTTCGGGATATGACCTTCAAGGGTCATGCGGCTACGTGAAGTCTCAGCCTCAGAACGCCATCTTAAAAGCGATCCTCTCAATTCTCTATGGTAGTCCCTAATCATCATCATCATTACCGTATCTTCATACCACTCAAAAGAAAAGTCGCGGATTTATATAATGAATTTATAAACGAATTTTAAAGCTATAATTCAATGCCCTGAACTTCAATTTTTGATTTTATATCTTATCCAAACTCGCTACCATATTCAGCAAATTTGTTTACCATTCATATGAAGACATACTGATCGTTTACCCCAGATTTGTAAAATATTATATCTATGGACACTTTCCCTAGAACTTTTAACTTGTCAGTTTTACAGCAACACTTACTACACAGATTTTCAGAAGACAAGTTTATCGAAAAAATTCCTTTTTAAGCGGTATTGAGTTTGGATTATTCTTAAAGTTATAACTTGGCATATATATATAGCATATCGTTCTCAAAACTAAATAATATTTTAAATTGAACTATTGCTTACAAAGTATAAAATCACTCATACTTAAACGGTGAATTAGTAAAAACGGTAGCTCTTCTACATTATTGACATTATTTCTCTTCAGCTACACTTAGAAAGATGTAATTCTTTTTCATAATAATAATCTTTAAATTATGATAGCATTAATGTATTTATAATCAAATGGAACAGCAATCAAAAGGGAAATCATAGTTAGTATCACAGAAATCACGCTTAGAAACATTTTCGCAGGAGTTATGACTCCATATATATATATATATATATATATATATATATATATATAGGAGAATATGGAGCTATGTCATTTAGAAAAAAAATTGTATATCACGTCGAACATTTCCGCGTAAGTAAACTAATTGTGGGACGAAAATGTTACAGAGTCGGGCGCTCCGAAAAGATGCGCCATTAAAATCGCGCATCACGGATCCGCAGGGTGCAACCTTGCTCTTTCCATCACAGGAAATGTGCATAAAACAACAAATGTGCATTCCTGGAACCTGGGATTCTTCAATTAAACTTGCATCACTGCGAAATCTCCCATAGCTGCTATTCCGCCAGCCCGGAAGGCATTAATCGCATATCTGACCGGCGTTATTAGTCCAACAACCGCAGGTTGTTTACAGCTGATGAATGTTCTTCTCGCTCCCATTTTCCCGGCGGAACGTTTCATGACGTCAAGGAGGTTGAAAGATTACTATTGCTTTCTGTGATCTGGTATTCATAGCCACGCTGATTAGGAAATAATATTTCGTTTTCGGTTGCGGCGCTAGTCGGAATAAGCAATTCTTCCAAACCCTTGCTGTTTTACTAAAACTGACTGTTGTAAGTGGCTGTTATTCGGATGTAACATCCCTTCTGTAATAAGGTTAGGGTGGCATAGGTGCTGGGATGAAGCTTAACTTCTTGTAACACACGGTCTGTAACTACAGAAATGTGTTAGCTATCTGTGCTTAATATCTTAATTTTTTGTTGGTATTAATATTGGAGTGTTTTCAGTTGAAAAATCCGAATAAGTTCAGTATATGGTTGGCTTATTTTGTTAAAAATATTGTTTTCATCTAGTATACATAACATCGGTAATTGAAGTTTTAAAACCGTATTTACATAAAGTAAAATATAATCTTCTTTATAAGATACAATCATTTCCCAAAGTGAATTTTTAAAAATCGGTACAACATACCTGTACAAACTTTCTCATATAGTACTAATGCGTCGTTTAGTTAGCTTTAGAAAATGAAATTCGTATCAGCCGGTTTTTAGAAAATCTAATTTTTGTTCAAGTTGCGCAAGAATAAACTAGCTTTATACTCATTCATTGAGAAAAATGAAATAGTAATATTTCAGACGTATACTCAAGAAACTGTACGAAATTTGATCAAAATCATATGAGCCGTTTTTGAGAAAATCAAATTATTGCTAAAGTTGCCTAGAATACACTAGCCTTATATTCATTTTTTTTGAGAAATATGAACTATTTGGTATTATTGAAGACCTAAACTCAAGTAACTGTACGAAATTTGATCAGAATCGTTATAGCCATTTTTGAGAAAATCGAATTGATGTTATAAATGCGTAGAATAAACTTCCCTTAATTATTAAGCAATCTCAACCATTTCCTCATATACTCTGCTCAGAATGATTAAATGCCTAAGTACGAGATTTAATTCATTTTTTCTCTACCGTTTAGGCTCCAGAGCCAGTAACACTCAGACGGCATTGCGAAAATGTTTTTCGGATTCAGGGACACCTAAAACGTATATTTCCGTAAAAATCTCGAGGTCGGTTTTTTTCGCGATAACAAAAATTAATATACTTCGTATAGTGAATAGGGAGATTACGTCAAAGACATTACTATTTTGGGCGATCTCAATATGTAATATTAGAAAGGTTCTGACAGCATCAGAGAACGCACCGCGTACTACACACTTTGATATTATATACCTACTTCGATAAAATAATACAAACGTGACAGATGAATGAAGAATGATGTATTTATAGTCTTAACTTTTATTGCTTATTTAACCAATTTTCTACGGTAAACAATTGCAATTTGTGGAAATTCCACGCAGTCTTAGATATCGTTTTAATGATGGTTGCTGGTTAGAAATTGTTGAAACATACTTGTCTTCAATTGTGGTGCATGCCATGTTTGGCATAACCGATTAAAGCAAGCGTGTGAAAGTCATATTATTTTTGTTTTTCCTTTTTTATTTTCCAGGGATATATTTTTATCTGCGCTGTATTACTCACTATGGTGTATTACGTCTTAATATATTTATATGTCCTATTATATTAACACGTAATAAAATTATACCTATTAAAACCTTATTTAAGAGTAATACTTCGATGAATGGTGTACGATGGATTATAACATTTATTACTTCATATTCCATGATTTTATAAGGACAGGTTTGACATTTATAGCTTTTCGCGAATATAGGTAACTTTCACTTTAGACAAAGATGCAAAAGGTCTCGTTATTCTCGCAAATTTTCACAGTTTACTGTTATCTTGGAAATCTTATTGTTTCCTTAACAAGAAATACGTTTTTATCCTCATTCAAATTCATAAATCATAATATTGCGTGGATAATCAAGTTGTTATGTATTCGTTTGTAAAGTCTGAGATTAGATGGGAGCATTTGGCATAAGTCAGGGAATTTTGTCAACGTGAATATTTTTCATCTCTGAAAATAAAACTTTCATAGATTCGACATTCGTAAATCACTGGATAGGATACAATAAATTTTAGCGAAATTTCCATAGAATTTTTCTCAATGCTAGTGAGATACATTTCACAGTACGTCATTCCCGATACAGGTCGTCTGTGAATTAACCCTTTAAGAGGTCGCGAGTACAAAATTATAGGTTAAAAGAAGCTCTCATTACGTCTATTCAAATAATGTTTTAAATATGGATGATCGAGATGAATTATTTGAGTCCATAGGTTTGATTTAGAGTAAGGCACGTTCCTATTTCACGGAAGAGTAACTTCCAAATTAAAGCTTTAAAATATAGCGTTAAAATGTTTTATAGCAAAGAGCTGATGGCTAAAAGGCTCACCTAATATACAGCCAGAGAAAAATCCGATGTTTTACCGAATCTGATTCTTTTATATCAATGCTATAATTAAACATATAATGTTATCCTTCTTTTTAAGGAATCGGTTGTAAGCTTTAAGCGAAACGATGATATAAGAGAAGGTAAAAAGTTACGACTTAAGCAGCGCGCTGAGTATTTTTTTCCTCCAGATTATAAAGTTGCAAAGTGAACCTTCCCAGTTGGATCTCGCATTCCCGAGAAGAATTCCAGAGTTATAATATACATTCCGCGGAGTATTTAAGGAGAGTCGAAAGCGGTGAAGAGAGTGAAAGCAAATGCCATAAGTCACGAAATACGGCAATGAGAATTCCTAGAAGCTTTCCATTCCAGTTTTGCATTTATCACCAGGCGACGGAAAGAGTGGAAAAATAATACAGAGAAAATAGAGATAATCAGGTAAAGCTCGTGAGATAAAAAGCTTCGGCGAAATGAATGCGGCTATGGGTGGTTGGAAAGGGGTAATCGAGAGACAGAGAGACAGAAGTGAAAGTATTTTCCGTGATATTCAAAACCGAGAGATTTTGTAAAACCGAAACGGATATATATTTAAATGATAAAGAGGGATACTGTGAAATGGAGGTAACGAAAATCATCGCCGGAATAAGGCCGAAAGGGCGATAAAAAGATTTCGTTATCAGAGATGGGAATGGAAAGTAATTTTTTTAAATATAAAAAATGCTGTAAAAACCGGGGAAAATACCCTACTTTAATGTTTCCGACGGTTCTCAGACGTCGGGTTTATGGAGAGTTTAACGGATGTTGTAAAACTCCGGTGTATAGGGAGTTTATAAGATAGACCAGAAATAAAGATCGTAGATGAAGGTTGGTTTATATGTCCAGACGGAAGAGCACGCTTCAGTTTTATAGAAAAAGGTGAAAACACGACAAATGACTTAATGTTTTGTATCCTTACGAAAATGTGGCCGTGGTCTGTTATCACCGTCCAAATTAAAAAAAAAAAGATTTTTTTTTCGTTATTGGTTCGCTGCTTCTCAGTTACAATGATACGCCCTATAGTACAGGAAAGTTAGGAAAAATAGCGGAAAAAATTCGAACTAAGCAGATTTTTGGCAGAGTCCTCAATGATCCGGTGTGAACTTCGGCCGCCATATTGAAAAAATGGCGCCCGAAATCAGTTTTTCGTGAATATCTCGCGAACGGTGGCACCTACGTGAATTACAAAGTTGTAACGAATTAAATTTCCTACAAAAAAGTTTGTATTACTTTTTGTCGTCAGAGTAGCTATTCTCCGTCAAAATAGCGAAAAACAAAGTGAACTCAATAAAAACGGCGAGAAACGTGGCGAAATCCGTATGAGTATATGTTAGTAATGTCTCCGCATCGCTGTTTTTTATATATGTGCTTTGGTGGTGGAGGGAGGTGGCTAGGGGGAATTGTCACTGTCAAACCGGGGATGGGGGGGAGCATGACTCCCCCCCTAAAAAATTTCATTCCTGGAGAAAGAAGCGCTGAACGATATACTTCTGATGTTCACATTTACATCTTTTTATACTTATTTCCACACCACCCTGGAGGTAAAGTATATGGCGCGTTTGTATGGGTTGTACTCCAGCACTGCAGAACAGCACGTGGACTGGCGAGATTCTCGATCAAATAGAGATGATGCAGATGTACAGAATGTGGATCAATGGCTTTCAAGAAACCCGTCTTTCCCTGTTTTAGGCAAGTGTATGTCAATCAGTAGTCGATTTGTCGGTGACTAAAAAAAAACTGCTATGATGCTCACAATATCGGAAGCAAAGCAATGAAGGCGAATGTTGGAAAAAAATTTTGGTGATGTATAACTTTCGCGTAAAGACCGAGTACAAACATAAGCATTGGTCAGTAATTCTTATAAATTCCAGGGTTCTGTTGTCACTGCCGATCCGTTGCTCCTTTTTCAGCGTATTTCAGTATTTTTGAAGTCTGAGGAAGAATAGAATTCTTACTTCCAGTATGAATTGCTCCTTTCCTCTTGTCTCTTTTGGATGAAAACGGCATGCGGAAAACCAAAAAAGCAGCGCTTTATGCAGTTTTTGTAAAGAAAAGTGATCCTACGGTTCCGGATGATTGCACCTGCATCATAGATGGAGGATGACTTCTACATCGCGTTATTTGGCCTAGCACATATTGTAGGGTTGCAAATAATTACGTTTCATATGTCGAACGAAACTACAATCGTAAATCAATTGTCGTTTTTGACGGCTACTCAGAAGACGTATACAATACAAAAGCAGCTGAAAGATCACGTCGCTCCTATAAAAACTTGGCGCCTGATATCCAGTTTGATGAACACACGAATGTAACAATACCTCAAGAAATTTTTCTGTATAGTGATCGAAATAAGACGAATCTTATCTCCATGCTTATGAAAACATTTTCGGAAAAAGGTTTTAACGTAAAGCAGGCTGAAGGAGCTGCAGACGCGCTAACTGTCTATACGGCTATTGAAACAGCAGGTTCTGGTGAGGTTACAGCTGCTATTGGAGAGGACGTTGATCTCCTTGTTTTGCTGACTGCTTTAGCTCCTCCAGAAAAAGAAATATTCTTTGTAAAACCAGGTAGAGGTAAAATTCAAACAACCTTATATTCATCGTACAATCTGGAAAATAAAGCAAATGTAAAGAATAATATTTTGCTTCTGAATTCTTTCTCCGGCTGTGACTCGACGTGTGCTGTATTCGGGAAAGGCAAAATGTCACTTGCAAAAGTTTTAGAAAAAAATGAAGACGTAAGAGAAACGGCTCAAATTTTCCAAAACGAAGAAGCTTCTCACGATGATATTGCTGATACTGGAAATTTAGTTTTTCTTGCTTTATATGGCGCTAATAAAGATGAACAATCTCTAAACAATCACCGTTTCATCTGCTTCAAAAAAGGAGTTGCTCGAGGAAAAAAGAGCCTCCCAGCATTATCCCCAACCGCCTGCACAGTTATCGCGTTTACCATCAAATTCAGTTATGGCGTGGCATTAAGATGATTCCTGAAAACTGGGGCTGGAAAATCCAACCTAATTTCTCACCTCTTCGATTAACCAAACCACCTGCTCCAGATAATATTTTACAAAGTGTTTTTTGCAGCTCTACTAAAGGACGTCGCCAAGCTTGTGGATGCCGAAAAACCGGATTGAAATGCTCAAACGTTTGCTTAAAATGCAGTGGAGTATCCTGTGATAACGCCAGGTACTTAGTAGTGGAACAAGAGGAAGATGTTGATGATGTAGAAGAACAGAAGAGGAGCAGAACGTTCGAACATGCAGAAGAAAACAGCACCGACTATGATACCGAAAATGATACAAAAAACGATGACGAAAATGAAACCGATGATGGTACCGATGATGACCCAGTAAATGAACCATATGTATTCGATGATGATAGAATGGAGTATAGTGACGTATTTCCTTCTACATCTACTAAGGATGAACCAACGACTAGTAGAGTTGTTAAAAGACTAAGATTGGAGTAAGCTGAGCAATATTTTGTGGACTATGCCTACTGGGGATACCACATTAAAAAAGCGCCATATACTTTACCTCCAGGGTGATGTGGAAATAAGTATAAAAAGATGTAAATCTGAACATCAGAGGTATATAGTTCAGCGCTTCTTTCTCCAAGAATAAAATTTTTTAGGGGGAGGGCATGCTCCCTCCTTCCCCGGTTTGACAGTGACCATTCCCCCTAGCCACCCCCCACCACCACCAAAGCACATATATAAAAAACAGCGATGCGGAGACATTACCAACACATATTCATACGGATTTCGCCACGTTTCTCTCCGTTTTCATTGAGTTCACTTGGTTTTTCGCTATTTTGACGGAGAATGATTACTCTGACGACAGAAAGTGATAGGATATCTTTTGTAGGAAATTTAATTCGCTACATTCACGTAGGTGCCACCGTTCGCGAGATATTAACGAAAAACTGATTTCGGGCGCCATTTTTCCAATATGGCGGCCCGCCGTCTGTCTGTCTGTCTGTTACTGGCTCTGGAGCCTAGACGGTAGAGCGAAAATGAATGAAATCTCGTACTTAGACATTTTATCATACTGGGCAGAGTATACTTAGAAATGGTTGACATTGATCAATAATTAAGTGTAGTTTATTCTATGCATTTTTAAAAACAATCCGATTTTCTCAACAACGGCTCTAACGATTTTGATCAATTTTCCTACAGTTAATTGAGTTTACCTCTTCAATAATACTGTATAGTTCATATTTCTCAAAAAATGAATATAACGCCAGTTTATTTTAAGCAACTTTAACAACAATTCGATTTTCTCAGGAACGACTGTTTGCTCTTTGTACCTACGTTGCAATTCCTTACCTCAAGCGATATTTCAGCCGTTTGGACCGTAATAACGGACCTGTTCTGAAAATTCTAATTAGGTTCATTTGTTATTTTGCGTAGGTATATATTTGGCAGTTTTTGGTAATAAATAATCCGCGTTATTTTTTTTTAGCTTTTCGGAAACCTTGAAGAGATGGAAAATTATCGTGGAAATATTTCTTCTCCCATCTTTCCTCTTTTATTACCCACATATACTTCTTCGTTTGTTTTATACCTCTAGTCGTCTTATTTATCGTGATTCACGACGAAATGAGCTTTTGTTAGCGTTTGCGAGCCTATTGTTCATAGTTCATTCAGATCCCTGCAGTATATTTTTTTTTCGAAACCCATTCAAGTAGACGGCTGAGATTGGAGTTTCCAAATTGAAAACGTTAGGAGGTTATTGTGGAGTGATGAAAAAACGTTCGAGATGAAAGTTTCAGAGGCTGCGAGTGGGAGGTTTGGAAAAGAAAGTTTTGCTTTTTTTATAGTGGCAGACGGAACCGAGGTTCAGCATGTGCCTGTGCTTCTAGAATCTACGCATTTTTTTTATCCGAAGTAATTGTCGCAGTATACCTCCTTCCATACGTCTTCTTTTTTTTTTGGGTGGATTAGTGTTGTGAAATTAAGGAATTAGATAATAAAAATGTGCAGATTAGTTTTCCATGAAATTGTTCTTATTCAAAGAACTCAGTGTTTCTGTTTTTTGAAAGGAATTGATTTATTTCATCCTCTCTCACTCCCTCTCTCTCTCCCTCCCTCTCTCTCCACTTTCTCTCTGATATATATATATATATCCTTTATATATATTATGCACGTAGTGAAGCTGCGTCCGTCCGTCCGTGCGTATGAAGCCTCGCGTAATTATAGGCGTATCCCTCGAGAGCTGTTCGTCGTAAAGATAGGCGGTAAACGGCGTTTTGTTTCTACTGGCTATGAGGTCTCTGGAAAAATATTTTCGTTTGCTAAAGTGTCCCGGGTTCGAATCCAGGAGACAATTATATTTTCCCATAGGTAAGTTAACACGGGATTTGCAAATTTTCAGAGTGCAAGGTTTTCTTCCTTCATTCATTAAAATACGTAAATATGGACCGATTTTCTTCTTTTTTACCTTATTCGACGGATAAAGCTCTATACCATCTTATTATTGCGATGGTTAGAATTAACACGGTCAAATCTTTCAGAAATACGCATTCTTCAAAAATTTTCGGATTTTTCGTACTCATTTCGGGCGTTGCCAAGAAGACTCTCGTTGTTGTGTGTGTGTGTGTCTGTCTCTCTCTCTCTCTCTCTCTCTCTCTCTCTCTCTCCCCCCCCCCTCTCTCTCTCTCCCCCCCTCTCTCTCTCCCTCTCTCTCTCCCTCTCTCCTCTCTCTGATATCATACTTATTGCACCACATAGGTTTTATTAACGTTGATTACTTTAAAAAGGGTAGGTCAAAAAGTACGATGTTGAAAAATGTAGATATCGTATTTTAAAGTTTTATAACATTATTTTGGTCAATAAAGTCTATTCATCACCTTAGATTTGCATGCATAGTATAGAACGAATAAGGTTGATAACTGCATTCGAGGCGAGATTTTTCATTTTTACATGATCCTGCGAAATGCGTCTTACTGAGAAGACAGACCTTATGAACTCTTGGCAAAGATTGCAATCGACGCGAGCTTTTATAAGTAGCTCCTCCGCTAACGTCGTTTAATTTTTGCCCTCCCCCCCCCCTCCCCGTCCCCCCCGGTAGTTATCCGAAAATAGGTCCAGTAAAAAAAATAGTAGGAATATAGGAAACTATTTTTACGACTCGATAAAACATCCGCTCCATCCATACAGGAAGAGTCATAACGAGAACATATCATTTTACCGAGTTCCCGAGAAAGGGGCGATTTTTTCACGCCAGCACGACCCTACCAGTACTCAAGTACCTCCTACTTAAAAAAAATCGACATCTTTGAAGAGTTTATAAGTCGAACTCAACGGAAATCGTCGCGTAATCCGGGAGTTTCCGGGGAGTTGGAGGGGGGGGAGGGGAAGGAGGGAAGAGTAGGAGGAAAAAACAAACACCATGGCCCATTGGGCAAATGGAACTCTCTCCGGAAGTTGGTTGGAGGTGGAGAAAGGGAGAGGAGGAAGTGTGAGGGAGGGAGGGATAGGGAGAATAAAAAAAAAGGTTGTGGGAGAGAAAGAGAGAGAGGGGAATTTTGGCTAGTTCTGAAGTCGATGGATTCAAGGAATGGATGCCGGCTGGTTTTCAGGTTCGGGGGGTGGGGAATAGGGGGGAGGAAGGGGTTGGGGGAGGGGGGAGGGTGGGCGTGGATAGGGTAAGGAGGATCGAGAGAGGGAAATCTTGCTTTCGGCATGTCTGTGCAAGGAGCGCAGGTCACAAAACTTTCCGGTCCATTTGAGTTGAAGGAGAATTCCGAAGTGTTAGCGAAGGAAGTCTGTTTCTCTGAAGCGGACGAGGATTTCGTGGTTTTAGGGGAAGTGGCTTAAACTCCTACCCCGGCAGTCATTCATAAAGAACTCCTTCGTTCTCTCCTTCTCTTTTCTCATCTCCCTATCTCTTCCCCCCCCCCCCCCTTACTCTGGGCTGTTCTGGCCATTCTACAGGGAGCCAAGTTATGCATATTTATACAGAGGAAGTGTAACGGAGAAGTTCGGGTCACTGTTCTCTCTTTATTTTTCACTTTTATTTTTCCCCGCGCGTAACTACACAGAAGTCTCGATATAGGCTTCTACAAAAGTAGCTGGACTATTATTTGTTTAGTTATTATTCTGTATCTGAAAAAGTTGTCGAATTGTTACAAGCGATCTCATGGAAAGTTTTCGTCTTTTCTGATTCTGACTTGCCGAAGTGTTCTGCTACGACAGTTTTCAGTTAATTTTTTTTCATCTGCTTTGTCAGCTCACTGGTGAGGCTTGATTAATATTAGTGAAATATTAAGTTTACCTTGAATTATTATTTTTGGGTTAAGTATACATTTTAGAACAGTAAGAAATGTTACATATTACGTTTTTTGTTATAGAACTAGTGTAATGCCCGTCAAAATGATGGGAGGAAAGATACGATCGTTCAAACTATTTAGGGAGATCGTATTAACATCAGAAACTTCAACTGTCTTGAAAATCGTTTCCCCCCCCTCCCTCACCCCCCTCCCACTCTCCCCCTCTCCCTCTCCCCCACTCTCTCTCCCTCTATCTCGTATTAAAAGCATTCAAAGCACGTTTATACCCATAAGGATTGAAATAACAATATGATATCGAGGTCTAACAATGGAATTGGTAGGCAAGGAAGCATCCCGTTAAAAATGACAAGATTTCCTCAAACTGTGTGAATTAAAGGTTTAAATTGAGCGATTTAGAACAGTAGGCGGAAAAAATATAAATATAATAGGGAACATAATGTTTTCTTCAAAATGGTTTATATTGGAAGATTGTAGGTCAATTTTTCTAATTTTAATCTAAACAAGAATGAATGCCTGAATGTCAAAATGTCCATTTTTACGTGTTACCTTATGGGAAATGCAAATTATCCTCTTGAGTCTTTGATCTCGAGTTCCATAAAACGTTTTTTTATTAAATGCTAATGATATTCTGAAAATTTCATCAAATTCGGTTGAGTCGTTTGCGAAATATTAAGCTTCAAATAGCATTACTTGACAAAGGGACAAAATGCCACTGTCTTTTATATTACTTTTATGATACCTCAACGTATAATTAACACAGACCACGATACAATCCACTAATTTAATATGGACCTATACAAACGACTAATCCTTTACTCGCTGAAAGAGGGTAAGAGTAATTGACAAAGTTTCTTACGTAATGTGCTGGGTGCAAGCGTAAAATTTGTATCACGTCTCGACATTAGGAATTTACATATGCAGCTTATTAACTTTTCATTCCCTAATTCTCTAATATGTTATCTGTCAATATCTATGTTAGAAGTCGCGAATTACTTGACAGAATCTTCGGATATTTGGTGGTATCCTTGTCTTTCATCTTTTACTTAAAATTCTGCATTTCGAACGTATGTGAAGTTTTTTCCTGATAGTGAACGTGATGTAGTATTCGATGCGCCCCAAGTTGATAAGATTCATAATGTTAGAATTATCGAACGTTTTTTTTAAAGGTGGAATGTTTTAAAATTTTATGGAAATGAATTCTAAAAATTTTAGACGTGGAAATTGGCATTAAATGCTATTTCGAAACGGAGAATGAACGAAACTTCATTATTATTGTTGAATTAAATACTACATTCAGAAATTAATAGACTGTATTACTTCAGTTATTTAATCGTCGGGAGATTACGTACCACCAGAAATGTTTATTTTTCTCTCGTCCGGGAAGTATCCTAAGAAGAATTCAAATCGCCGTCCGAATCTTCCTTTTATGGCCGTAAAACTCGTTGCGATGGATCCAGTTATCGATCCGTGAACTCATTTGGCGAATGCTTCTGTGTACTTGTTCTTGGGGTATTACCAAGCTCGAGGACTGCTGCTAACCACTTGATTTTCCGGGGTATTTAAAAAAAATATATAAACCGTCTTGTACGAGGCGAGGAATTCCGAACGAAGTTCCAAGTCCTAATGAATAACTTGAATCCCCAGAATGTCTTGCTGCTTTTTTATTTTCTTTTTTTGAAAGATTTATTTCGAGAACGTGCCTTATTGAGCTTGCGTTTTCCTCGGCAGCTCGCTCGAACGTAGGGGAAGTGTTGTTAGTGTGCGCATAGAATAAAGGATACTAGATTAAATATTTCAGCGCTTTGCTGGCGTTTATTAATTTCCTCCTGACAAGAGATATTAAATCATCTGGCTGCGTTTATTTTTAAAAATAACATTAATTGACGGAGTCTCTCTTTCTGTGTGTGGCTCAAAAGGAATGTAGACCATGAAACTCATTTGAGTTAATTCCGATGAAATTCCTTTTAAGGATGGTTCTATGGGTTACTTAAAGTAATTTAGTGTTTATTTTAAACGAATAATTAACGCATTAATATTCTGTCTAAATTCACTCTGTGGTTTAGGTCACTGCTTGACCTTCACATCTATTTTACTTAGTTTCCGAGATATGCTTTTTCTAATCTCCGTGCAATGCGTGAACGTGTCCAGCGAAAATAACTTGCTTCGGCTAGCTCGTAATAATTCTTTTAAAAAATGAAAGTTAAGGATATAAATTTGAAAATGCAAGTACAAGATTCATGTACTAAAGTTAAATGCTTACTTTTTCGCCTTTTGATTCTCAAATGGTTATTTTTACATTATTTATGCCGTAAGACGAGCTCGATAATGTTATTTATTGAAACTTTAGCATTTAAATATGTATGGTTTTGAACGTGCAGCATTCTAGAAGTAGAATGCGAATAAAACAACATTATGATTTGAATGCAAATGTGAAGTTTAATTAAAATTTAATTTCAGGTTATTTGTGCCGTTTCTTTCGCTGTCAAATTTTTAAATGATATTACTCTCATTCATTAGTCCATTTCATTTAAAATTTAAATAAAGTTAGCGATTATTCACTAGGCCGTTTGCGGAGTTGAACTTGTTAGCCAAGAGGGTGATAAAATAAGATCGATAGTTTTATTTTTTCAAGTATTCGGATACGACTACAAATTGCACTGAAGTTTACATAAAGGTCTTTCAATCATCACAAAATTCAGTTTATTCTTATAATTTATAGAAGTTTACCGAGTTTTTATAATACTTACAAGATATCCAATAGTGTGTTATAGCCATATTTTTTCGTGTCTGTCGCTCTATTGCAGCAACAGAGATGCAAAACTTGATGTATTTCAATGGTTTTAAAATGTCTTTTAATTAAAAAGCTAGTATATCGTGAATATTTCTCTCAGCTAGCAAAATACCAATTCAATGGATATGTGCAAACAACCGACAAAAAAGATTTTCCGTTAGATTATTTGTCATTCATGTGCACCCATTTCATTGCCTCTTTTCAATTTAACACTCCGAAGAACTTTTTCTTCCCATCTTAACACAAACCCATGCGTAATATTCATTTTAAAATTTAATAACTTTGGTCTTCCCATCACATTACTATTTATATTATTAGCCATAAAAATATCAACAGAAATTCTGGTTGTTTCCATCTATCTTGAAGCATGTATTAAATCACGATCGTAGTATAAAGCAGGGAGTTTATTGCCGCGCGATTTATGGCTTGAAATAATGTAACATTTTTCTCTGTAATTCCCGTAATTCAAAAGATTTCTTTAAAAAATGAGTGCAGTACAAAGTGCAAAACCAAGCGCAAAAGGCCTTGTGACTTACAATTAGAGATTTTTGGTATTTGGATATTTTTCGGATTCTGGAAAGTTTATTTATTTATATGGCCTTGGCCATAAATTATCAAACATGTTTCACAAACGAGTCATAGGAATATAGAATAGCGCTGTTTTATTTCCCTGCGGGAACATTTAATTCTCCTCCGCATAAAAAGTATTTCATTTACAATGAAGGACTGCACATTGATAATTAGTTTTTCTATAAAGGAAGACTTCTTGCTCTACTTTCTCAATATTTTTCTATAATTTTACGCAATTTAAGCTGTTTCGCGCACTCGATCTTGTCTTGAATTTTATAAACATACGTATCCAGTCCTGTTCAGCTTACAAAAATTCCTGGTTTTCGGAAAATTCATGTTCTTAATATTTGTACCGTATATTATTTAAAAATGGTAAAACATCCTTAATGCTGCCACATCTTGCGATATTGTTGGCTGAAAACGCGCAGCGCTGGCGCAGTGATATTCCTCTTTCCCGAGTAAGTAGCTATTCATGCCGTTAGAAATTTTGTATAAATTCCCGTCATCGATCTTAAAAACTCGGTGATTTTATTTTCCAAAAGTAACGTTTAACAATCAAATACACACTACCGACTTGGGAACCCAAAAGTTACGCCGTGGGATAAAAATAACTTCCACCGAGGAATCGCCTAAACATATTTTTTTGTTATTTTCGCCGCGCAGACAGCGCAAAGCGTTGCGCGGAATACAAAGTCTTCCATCTGCTTGTGCATAAATACCCAAAGGAGGCAATGCGTGACCCAGTTTATATTTTAAAGAACTTCAAGGAAGGAGCATGTGTTCTGACATGTTTGGATATTCGCAGAGGTTTACTGATGTTTCTTTTCCTTTTTTTTTTTTGCTAATAATGTGTCGAGGAGAGAGGTATAGAGTACCAGGGGAAGTGGCACAAGACGTTGAAGCGAGGATGCATGGTGGGATATATTCCGGGATGGATGAAGTCTAGCGTATGAGTTAGTGGTTGGGTTGAGAGCTGGGTACGTATAGGATAAGAGAGGATAGAAGGGTAATTCGGGCCCACTAAAAGCGTCCCAAATTCGATGGGAAAGAGAATCGAGACAGGAGTTTTTTTTGGCATAAAGGGCAGCTTTTGCTGCAGCAACAAGACTGGTTGCTAGTCACCTCACCGCATCGCACCAGAGTGAAAGCATCGGTATGAGTCTTAAAGGCTGCGTGCACCGCGGATCGCAGATGCTTGCGAGTTCCTCCCAGAGATGCTGCATGCAGGTTCGGTTAGCTTCGTTTCTTTTTGAGGTTATATTTTTTTCGTCGGGGCGAGGAATTTCGGCACGGATTTCGCTGAATCTTGTCTGAGGTTTCTGAGCTTAATGTTTTGACATGTATTCTGCTTGATGTGCATGTTGGAAGGAGGTCTCAATAGTAGGGAATCAACCTCGTGTTGCATGGTAAAAAACCATGATCTCAAGTTGTATCTTTAATTTCTTGAACTGGAAAATTTTTATAAATGAGGCTGCTGCGCTAGATTTTTTTAAAGTAATAAACATGCATTCAAAATTCTGGTTAGCAGTTTGAAAATATTTGCAGAAATCGAATATTATATAGTCGTTCGGAAATATACATCGCGGAATAAAGCCTTCGTGTGTTGGGACTGTTTTCCGTGTGTTATTAACATTTCAAGATGAATATTATAGTAGGATCACGGCCGAGTTTATTTATCTTTGTGCATTTTTTATCGGCATAGAGGTATTTATATTAAATATCTTATCACTTATTGAGTATAAAATGCTTTGATTTTAAACAAAAGAGGAAGATTTATTGCTCAAGGGTTAAAAATCTCTTCATTGTTTTCGTTGGCCGACAAAATATTTTGTGGTTTTTATTTTGATGCGATTAAATACAAAATATATGTAATTTTAATGTATTGTGCAATCATGCGCCATAATATAATCTTAGCTTTTTAATGTTTAACAAAAAGTAACTCATTCTAACTACTTTAATACAGGACATCGTTAGATATTCAGATAATTCAGTTAACAATCGCTATAAATCATAAATATTGTAAACTTATTACAAGTTTTTAATTTTTATATTGTTTTTGATTATGCGGAAAGTTAATTGTTTCTGATTTAGGAAATCATGAGGAAAAAATCCTTCGATATCACGAAAAAATTTGCTACGGAAACTTGCTAACATTAATGCGAAAAAATAAACTTCTGCCTTTTTTCATTGCAAAATTTTCATCAGTCCCTTTGGATTTCGATATCTTCAGCGTACTTGGAAGTCTTCTATCTTACAATTCGTACTACCTTTTATGAACCATTCGAATCTATAACTTTGCCGTTATACTTTCTACTAGTTTCTCAGTAAAGAGGATCACCGGTTCGCACGGATTTATCTGTAACTTTACTATCCCAGTTTCCGCGATGCACGAGTGTCTTTGAGGAGTGACACGTTAAGTCGTGGTCTCTTTTAGCGGACGGACTCACGTAATACCACTTTGTAAAACTTTGTCGGAAGAGTTGGAGAACATATGAGGCTTCCTATGATCCTTCATTCATAACTGAGTCTCGAAACGACGCTTAAGTGACTTAACAAAGTTTATAAATTCACTAATGTCTAAAAAAGAAAAATGCTCTCTAGGTTATATAGATGGCCAAACTATTTCTTCTTTCACTAATGACTTTGATTCTCTCGGTTCGCGTTTTACTAAAAGAGAAAAAAATGTCGCCTATTACGTTTTCCTGAAATTTAAAAACCCTTTCGTAATGGTTTATTCTTGATAGAATTTCAGCTAAAAACACGAAAGAAAACTTAGTGCTTGTGACTGTGTATTCTTAGTGGAACTTCACGAGGCTTACTCGATGTTTAAAATGGCTGACCTGTTTTTATATTGAAAGAACTATATGAAATATTTTTTTTAAATCAGTAAGCATTATTTTATGTAAAATTTGCATAAAAACTACTCACATATTCATATTACATCAAGTTAAAAATGTAATACATTATTATAACAAATTGGACCTATTTCCTTGATGATATCGTTGTTTATGAAATATTTTTTGAAAAATCAATAATCATTATTTTATTTAAAATTTGCATACAAACTACGCACATATTCATATTACATCAAGTTAAAAATGTAATACATTATTATCACAAATTGGACCTATTTCCTTGATGATACCGTTGTTTAATACACGAATACGTTTTACTGTAAGGAAGTATTGTAGTTTTAACATGCGACAATGCATCTAATTACAATTTTGAAGAAACCACTTCATCTTGTCTTGCGAATTTTAATTTCCCAATTACGAAAAATTCTTTATTTACTTAACTTGGCATTCGGTGCCGAATTATTTTGAGATGTTTTAAAATGAAATTTCTTTCTAAATTTGTAAGGAATAGAAAAATAAACTCGGTACAGTTATCGGAAATTATTATTAGTTCGTTCCCATGCTTCACGTAAAGATTAAATTTCATCCTCTTTCTACTAATATTTTATCTGAAAAATATCGAAAATCTTAATCGAACTCCTTTTCAGCTCCTTTAGTGCGTAGGTCCCTTCCTATACCTATTTTGCATAGAATATAGGGAACAGCAGAAGTAAAAAAAAATCGCGGAGAAAACGATTCCCACTTTTAGCCCGATATTAGGTCACAATGGGGCACGATGAAATAAAATAAAAGCCGGCTAATAAAAATCTCGCCGTTAGAAAATGGCCATTTTAAACCGTATCTTTTTCAGGGCGAAACTATTCTATCCCGGCGTCCACTTCAAATTCATGTCATTTTCTTTTTTTTTTGCGGCACGAATTTCGATATCCGATTTTCATCTCGCGAAGCAGCTTCTGCGGCATATCTGGTCGCGCACGGTTTTTAAATAGCCATTCCGACGTCCATTCGTTCTTCTTTTTTTTTTTTTAAATCAAACCATCCCGCAGATCCGGAATTTTTGCAAAAGGGGAAGCACGCGATGGTTTTTATTTTATCTTCTCCTTTCTTTTATTTTAATTTTTTCCTGGCGGCTGGATTACGGACGAACGATGCTCTCATTTTTCACTCGACGATATTATTTTCCTAAACGAGCTGTTTGTTTGCGGTCTGGGTCCGAGAGTTCTTTATTTTTTGTTTGTGTGGTTGGTGTTTATGAGGTAGTTCGATCGTACGATAGTGTGTGCGCTTGTTGTACTTTAGCGTGCGTGTGTATACGCTTGTGCGTGTGTCTATGAAAGCCTGCACGCGTTTGTGCGCCGTGCGAGCCTACATGTGTGTGTGTGTGTGTTTGAATGTATTTTATATATTTTTTGTTTCGTTGGTGTGTGTGTGTGTGCTCGCATGTGCACGCGCGTCGCTCTTGAGTGTGGCAAACGTTTGTTGAATCGGCGCCCCTGGACGTCACGAGTAGGAGGGTGATAACTGCACACCGCAATATTCCACTCGGACCCAATGGCGTGGAATTGCAATTGAAGCCGAGGCCGTTCCAAACTATTGCAAGCGACGCTGTTCTCCCGCATTTCGGCTCTCAACGTTTCGCGCTCAAAATGTGCCATCGCTGCGGATGAATACTGCACATACAGGCAGCGGAATTGACGCCGTCTAAAGCCCTATGAGTTCTAATTTAATCCCCGATTTGATTTTTTTGGCTTTTTATTTCCATTTAGCTGGAGCTCACCGGGTTTAGAAAGAGAGACAGAGAGAAATAGGGACATAGAGTGCGTCGCTTCTTTCGCTAAAACTGATAAAGCGATACGTTTTTATTTTCTTTTTCGCTGATCTCCTTCCTCAACGCAAGGGAACATGCTCCCAAGGCAAATACTTCACGGGATATATCTCGAAACTCTTGGAATAAATTTCAGAGCCGGGAGCTTAAAGCTTGCCGTGCTCGGTAAAATTATTAAGGAAATCCGTGAAGATTGGGAGTATAAACATGGGTTTTAAGTTTTGATTCGGGAAGGGGAGATTAAAGAAATTAAGGCATTAGAATTATACGGTTTGTTTGGGGGTGGTAGGGAGGAAACTTTAGCTTATGGTATTAGGCTGAATAATTTAAGCAGTTTGAATGTTATTTTGGAACGGTGAAAGTCTATGAAGGAACGCGTCAGAAGATGATATAATTTAAAAACAGTTTTATATTAATGATGTTTGTTCTTTCTCATTTCTGCAGTTTTGTTTGCGGTAAGGTGCTTTATTTTTAATTTATGAATTGCGGATGTAGAAGAATTATTATACGTTTTTATTCATAGGATAAATGTTTTTTTTTCGAAAAAGTCTCAACTTTTTACATTTCTGGTTTCATGAGCTCATTTCATCCAATGAGAAATTTGGCATTTGTGCGGTGAGATTCAATTGGCCGCAAATTTAGAAGATGAGGAGAATTTTTGAAAGAATGATCAACCCTCGAATGCCTATACTACTGAGCAAGACGGTTTTAGCAACAAGAAGAGATATTTTATCAATTGATTACTATGTTTTAAGGACGAAAATCTAGGAACCTGGGGATATAATATTCACAAAAGAGTACTTCTTACGCATCCATTTGTTTAAAGTAAATTCAAAGTATTTTATCTTAGCACTGTAGAGAATTTTAAATAAAGGATAATATTTTAGTAAACGAATGAACATATATCAAACTTGGAGCACATATTTAATCATTCAGTCATGGTAACATATTTATTTCCCTAGATATTTGTTTAAAAAATAGATAGGTTTCAAAGATCAGTCGAAACTAACATTTCTTTTTTCTGAGTAATATGCGTATTTTTATCAGAAAGGCTTTTTATAATTCAGAGGGACGATATGGTGAAATAATTTTCTCATTCCATAATAATTCACATTCTTGGTCTCTTAGTTTGTGACTGCGAGTACATAATCTATTTCGGCTTATCGAGTTGTATTATGCAGATTAATTAGTTATTTTTAGGTTTCAAATGCTTGGTACAGGTAAAAAATACTGAAAACGTAAAATTGACAATAAATTACTCAAAACGCTTCACCTGGATTGTATAATAGACATTTCTTAAGGCGAAAAACTCCGTCACGTCTTTAATTTCGTGTTATCCACGATCGGAAAATATTATCAATTCACCAAAATGTCTTGCGAATAATTAATTGTTATTATTAATTTATTATTATTATTTCTTCCCTTTGCGTTCTCTTCGTTGTCTAAACGTAAAGGATAAAAAATTTTCAATCTTCAAATCTCGGAAGTTCCGCTAAATTTCGCCGTCAAAAGATTCAGAACTAGCAGGAATTGTAGTCAGCGCCGTCGAGTAAATAGATTCTTATGCGATTCGCTCGCCCTCGTGTTTATCCTTTGTGCATCAGCATGCCTAACCTCCCTAACCCCGTGCGTCATTATCACGCCATGACGTCCTCCTTCCGACTTCCATATCTCCGTGACCGCAGCCATCATCCCACGGGTCTTCGGCCGCAGGCCCTTAACTCCCAGCGAACCTATGGCTCACTGGAGTCCCTACCTCGCCGAGATGACGCTGCAGCCTCCGTCTTGATTCAGGGCGAGCCTACGATCGAAACAGCATCACACACACACACGTGTTAGCAGAGTGGAGGGGGAGTAAGCTTATCTTTGGTCACTGTGGCGATTTCATCCTCTCTTTATTCCCGTCCCTTTCGGACGTTTTCTTTCGCGTCCCTTGAGGCTGTTTTTTCACTGACCACTCTCCTCGCTGGAATGACCCAGTATACGATGTCAGAGGTTCTCATCAGCGCCGTGCGATGGCGTCTTCTCCTCCTCGTGAAAGCGTTAAAGCTCAATCATTTATCGTTCGTAAAGAGAGAACATTTTCCTCCGTACTTCTTTTTTTAGCGTTGCTACGGCGAGGAGGAAAGCTATATTGGAATTGCGATAATTTTTTTCTTTTTTAATATTGCGCGTTTAGGGATTTTCGAAAAAGATGGAGGGTCCAGAAAAAATACGAAATTGCTATTCGATGGTTTCCAAGAATATGGGACCATACGTGAGTATTGTCGATGTTGTTTTTCTTATATATATATATATATATATATATATATATATATATGCATTTTTCGTGTTATTTAACCGTCTCAATGCTCGGCTATGTATCACAAACTCCTGAAATGGAGCTGTGGATTTAAATTGGCAATTTCTGCGGTATATCGCACATTAAGATATCTTCCGTAAGCGATCGTTAAAAATTTACGGTTTTGAATGGTGGTCTTTACAGCTACCTCTAAAGTCAAATGGACCTCACGTAAACTGGATAGATTACGCCACCTTTATAAGTGAACGGAGATACTTCCAAAAGTCTCCAAGTGATTTTTTTAACTTAAGGAGCGATATTTTATACTAGTAGACGGCATTCAGCAAGATTTTCAGCCTACTTTCAATAGTGGGGAAAGCAACCCCTAAAATTTAGAATTTCAACTATATCGTATTTTTACCATTGGTTGTGACCAAAATCCTACAATCATGCCAAATTTAGTCTCCGGGTCATCTGGAAGTTCGTCATAATTTTTATCCTTGTATGAGGCAATAATGGGGCAAAACAGCCGCTAAAAATTGCAATTTTAACAATTTTATATTTCGTCCAATATTTGTTACAAATGCCACATACTAAATTTTAATGATATAGCGCCTCTAAAAATGCATATATCTATTGATTTATTTAAAATTAATGAATTTTTAATGGCCACAATAATAAGCTTCATTGTAACTTTCAGTTTTAATTGCCGCTGGAACACTAAGTTCTAACTTTCTGAAAAATGTCAACTCTCTTGCTCGACCAAAAGTACATAAACGTTTGTCTATTTGTTTAACTTTTGTTTTTACTTAATCATATACGAAGTATATTGAGAAAGTATTGTAATCGCGAAAAAATTCGACCTCGATATTTTGACGGAAATACGTTTTAGGTGTAGCTGAGTCCGAAAAAGTGGTTTTCGCAATGCCGTCTGTCTGTCTGTTACTGACTCTAGAGCCTAAACGGTAGAGCGAAAATGAATGAAATTTCGTACTTAGGCATTTTATCATACAGAGCAGTAGCTATGAAGAAATGGTTGACATTACTGATTAATTAAGAAAGTTTATTCTTCGCATTTTTAACAACAATTTGATTTTCTAAAACAGGGCAATAACGATTTTGGCAAAATTTCCTACAGTTACTAAGATTACGTCTTCAATAATACCAACTTGTTTATTTTTCTCAAAAAATGAATATAGGTCTAGTTTATTCTAGGTAACTTTAACAATAATTTGATTTTCTCAAAAACGGCTATAACGATTTTGATCAAATTTCGTACTTTTACTTGAGTATACGTCTGCTCTAATTCTACATATTTCATTATTCTCATTGAATGAATATAAGGGTAGTTTATTTTTTGGGCAACTTTAACAATAATTGGATTTTCTAAAAACCGGCTATTACGATTTTCATTTTCTAAAGATAACTAAACGACGCATTAGTATATGAGAAAGTTTGTACAATGTATGTTGTACCGATTTTTTTATAGGCAATATATATAAATGTATTTAAACATCTATTTTCCAGTTTTGGTAATTTAGCGAATTCTACCGTTAACAAATCGGCATTGCAGCACATTTAGAAATACGGGAACAATTAAATATTTGTTTAAATGTTGGGATTTTAACGGCAAAAAATTAACATTTTCGTAATTTTAGATTTTTCTCGTCGGTATTTTCATTAGATCTACCTACATACTTAATTTCAAGATTCTAACTCGCATGGAAGTGCCTCATAATTTGTGTCCTCTTCCTATATCCTGTGTCAGAAGCGTCAATGTTGTAGAGGAACACACATCAGTTCAGTCAAAGGAATATAAGCTTAAAGTTCATATAAATGTGATTTTTAATATTTAGAAATAGTATATTATGATATTTAGAAAATGAATGTTCCCGAAAATTAGTTTAATGTAATGTAATGCACCGTTTTATTTATTCCTTTCTGCAGCAAAGCTTAAAAATCACGTAATTTGTATTTAAAGCAATCGAAAGCAATGCGATGGCAAAGTTATGTTGAATTCGTTTGATTTGCCTCTACATGTCATTTAATCTGTTCCAAGCGTTAACGGAAGAAATTATTAAATATTTGAAAATTTGCTTTCACTGTTGCAAATGTACCATTTGCTCTGTGATGAATCAGTATTGGAAATAAATATATGCTATTTTTCGTAGCTTTTCATATAGATTCCACGACAGTCTTTGGCGTGAGTTACTTCAAAACCTTTGTAGTATTACGTACCGCCATCCTCGCGGCCGATTTGAGCAACGATATCTATGGAGCTTTGCGTCTCTTTGTGTATACGATATTTTATTTCACTCGGGCCGTTCTACGTCCATCGGGATGTAATATTTACAATCTTTTGATGTTCGTGCCAAAGACGAAATTGCATTGTTACTGCCAATTTCACATGCAGGTCAGGCAGAAAGGCCTTTTTCCCTTCATCCGCTCTCCGGAAATTTTTTAAAATACGTCGGAAGGTCAGCTTTTGTTCGATATTTCTAAAAGTGGGCGATTGACGAATGTTAGTTTGCATTTTCATCTTCCTATTCCATTTGATTTTGTATTCGTATTGTGGATTTTATTTCCTTGGTGGCACAGCATCGGAGTTTTCATTAATCGATTCTCGTCATTCGAGTAACCGATTAGGATAAAAATTTTCAATCGTAATTTTGGATTTCAGAACATTGGTGGTTTTTTTATATTTCTATAAAACACTATTAAAAATCGACAAATTTGCTACACTATCTAGGAAAGTTAAAACCAAAGAAATTCCTGACGCTAGAGACAATTATTCAGAATGGTTTTTATTAGTTCCCAAATTATTTAGAGTTGTGGGAATGGATTAAAAACATCTGCATTAAAGTTGCAGTAATTCCAACACCGAGTACTGGTCTACCCGGGTACTCGGTGTTGTCTACGATTTTTCGAGTACCCGGATAATTTTGTTCGAGTACTATATCATTATTGGAAAAATGAAAAGTACAAATTTATCATTATTGCCGACAGATTAAAGGTACAATTATAATGATTTTAATAAATTATTTTTAAAATTAAATATAGATGGAATCTCATTTAATACTATTGTTGTGTTAAGCAATTCGAGGTTATGACATTAATCGCAACTACAAAATGCCAACTAATTCATCTACAGTTCGAAAATGTGTTATGCAGTTTTCCGAGGAAAAGAAAGCTGAAACTAAAAAGGGCTTAGAAAGCAGGATTGAATCTGAAGAAAAATTTACGAACACATAGGATGAATGGGCTGATATTGCGATGAGAAGATACTCAAATTTAACGCTGCAATCAATTGCAAAGCAAACTGTCCTTGGCTTATTGCCAATTGTAGAAAGTTGCACATCAGAAAAAATGAAGAAATGGTGTTTCAACGGTTACAGGAATTTGGAGTTGATTTTAACAAAGGTATCTTTGCTTCGGCACATGACGGAGCAAGTGTTATTGGAGTTGATTTTAACAAAGGCATCGTTGATTCGACGCATGATGGAGCAGGTGTTATGGTGAAATATGGCAGGATCATTTCAGCAAAAAGTCATTGCTGCTACAACCACGCTATACGTTTGTTGGTTGTAGAAATATTTTACAGAAATTGATTTCGAGGAACAAATTGAATTTTCTGATTACGAGGACGGAGATGAGCAAATTTTGAGTGACAAGGAAACTGACGATGAAATTTTAACTAAAACTGACGATAAAATACCTGAATTTCGTCCTGATTACAAGAATGCATTCATTAGATGAGATTAGAAGAATCATTAAGTTTTTTAGTAAACCATGAAGAAAAACCACTTCGATTGATTTCAGATGTCAAAACTCGTTGGAGTAGTCTAGAGGCAGCCATAGTTCGATTTTTGAAACTTATTGACTCTATAAATCTTGCTTTGAAAGAGATGGGATGTGTACATTATAATGAAGATCACATTACCCTCTTAAAGAAAGTGGTGCCAGAACCAGTCAAACTTGCACTATTTGAAATGAGCAAGCAAAGCTCCAATTTGTTGACAGCTGAGGCCACTTTGATCTACGTATTTAAAGAGCTAAAATCAATCAAAACTCCTCTGGCTCCGAAATTCCAAAAGTAATTGAAAACTAGAATTTTACAACGAAGGAACATGGATTTTATATCACTACATTGCAGAAGTGCCCGCTGAATTTCAACGGATTAAGTGAATCTAAAACTTCGATCGTGTAACATGTAAACATCGCAAGAATAACATAGTGCACAGTAAAGCGAAAATGAAGAAAACCGTTCCGCATTTACCTATTTAGATGAAAGAAGGAAGAAAATCTTGCACTGTGAAAAATCGAAAATTACGTGTAAACATAAGGGAAAATAATTATTGAAATAAGCTCTCCCTCCCCCAGAAATTTTTATTGCCATATAGCCTATGTTACCCGCAGGGTAAAATTGTTTATGTACCTATGCGAAGTTTCGTAACGATATCTTCAAAACGAAAACTGTAAGTAAAACCAGCAAGAACACAATAATCAACAGAAAAAGGATGAACAAAGGAACAAACGAAATTAATTAATTTAACGAAAGACAAAATAGTAAGTAGAGAAAGTTTAAGAATCACAGGTTCATCCATAAGTTCTGCTAGGAGAAAATTGTTTACATGAGCAGTACTTTGGAAACAATGAAACGATTTATCCAATCACATTTTGTGAAAAATGTACATCTAATTATTTAAGTGACTTACGTAGTTTTAAAAACAGCTTTATTTGGAGAACTCTACATCACACGAAAATATCATTAAAAACTATTTATTATTAATGTTTCAATTAAAATAAACAAATATTTTATTTCCATGTAAACAAAAAAATCGCACACAGAAATTGAAAAAGGATTTTACATTAAAAATTCTCCCATATAAATGCATTGGACTCTCAACTTTGACGACAATAGGAGTTGTCATGGTAGCTTATAATAGGTATTGCCATAACACTTATAAAATCATGTATTTTTCTGATTCAAAAAGAATTTTTATGCTAATTCGATCAGGATTCGGATTCTGTCTTCAATAAAAATAAACTTTGTTCTTTCCTTCACTGAATCATCCAAGTCTCAATATTTGTACCATGTTTCTAAGTAATTTTAAAATTCAAATGATAAATAAGCTGCACTTATCCCTATGTTATTCAAATGGAGAAAATGAAAAAAATAAAATATTTTTTAAAATTAGGAAGGTCAATCAAATCGGTATAAAAACCTGACTACACCACTTAACCCATTATTTCGGTTAAAATGATACCTTACTCTTATTTATACGTGCTGTAGTTGCTGATCTATAAAAAACATACTTTCATACAAACACATTTCTTTACAGACATCTATAGATTGTGGTTTTTGCATCATTTAGTGTATCCAAAAACCAACGAGTTTTTCACTTATCCCACAAAACATGGAATCAAGACAATTAATCGGCTTTATCCAAGCGGTATTCACGATTCAGAAAGTTCTGACGATGTCGAATACCATGAAGAAGAAAATCAGAATTCGTACTTGAAATTGCAGAAATGCATTGCATCATTCACCACGCCAAAGGCAAAAGAATCTCAGTAGTTAAGCATAGATAGAGAGTTCAAACTATTTGAAGCAAATAATGGAAAACTTACTGACAGACTGGAGAAATTATATCAAGTATTTCCGACTGTTAAGCCGACTTCCACTGCTTCTGAGCGTGTGATTTCATCACAAAATTGCGAAACCGCACGAAAACCTGCAATTTAAACGCTCTATTTTTTACTTTCTCATATACGAAGTATATTGAGAAAGTATTATAATCGCGGAAAAATTCGACCTCGAAAAGAACTAAACGACGCATTAGTATATGAGGAAGTTTGTACAATGTATGTTATGCGGATTTTTTAAAACACTATTTATTGATTCATTGAATAACTCTTATACCAATAAAATATCCTTTAAATGAATATTTATTTAATTTTTTTTTCATTAAATATTCGTGCTACCCGGGTAGCTCGGTGAAATATTAATCGAATAACCGGGCACCAAAAACGCGAGTGATTTGTCGTCTAATTCTGTGGATCGTGTGTGTTATTTTGTTAATAATTGTTCATTGCTTTAACTCAAATGTCTCATTTAAAATTTCGGCAAGTTGAATCAAATAATATTATATTCATTTTATAAACGTTAAACTTTAAGTTTCATGTCTCCAATTTTCCGCATTTCTGATTTATTTGCTACTTTTAAATTTCGTGACAAACGTTGAATTTAACCTCGTAGCATATTTTTCTAGTCTTCGACATTTTAAATGAATGGAGCAAAAATCAATTATTGGTCAATTAATTTATCTAGCTAATCATTGAACATTGAAGAACAACGTTAGAATAATAATCGCGGATGTTGTTTCCGAGAAGGATAAGATGGAGGAAACGATGTCTTAATTGAATAGATAGAGCACAATGTTTTTAGAGACCGAAATCTCCCAGTCTCTTTCTCATACTTTTAAAAACCTCTTCGCCTCGAGCGAGTTGCTACGAGGAACGTTTGCTGATTGCCGCTCAAATTTTAGCTGTTTTGTAAATAAACTTTGATCGTTTTTAGACAACTCAATCATGGCAAATTTCCGCGTAGTTCTTAATTGAATCGATCACGGTTAACTTGCGATGTTAATCTTGCGATTCTGAAAAAAAGTATTCTACGAAACAAGGGTAAATATCAATTTTCCATCTTTATCAACTTCATGGAAAATAAGCAAAGATACTGTTTTCTCAGTTAAATTGTTACCAATGAATATAAAAATATTAAATATTAGAAAAATACATTTTTTTATGTGATTCGGTATAAAATAACGTGTACGAAATGGATTTTCTTCTCACGATATAGATAAATCCAGCCAAGTCATTACTGGAGAATCTCTAGAAAATCATGAAGAAGAAATTATATTCTTAATAATAGCAATATTAAAACTGTTTCAGTTACATATAAAATTTTAATTTCTTTGCTAAAGTGTTCCGTGACCATTTTTCTAGATTTTTTAAATGGTGTAACGTAATACGCCGCGTAAATGGAATTTTTTAACCGGCACCATTTTAGCTCAGTGTAAGCAGTAGATTGAGCGAGAGCAGGTATTTGCAGTAATTTTAGACAAAGTTGTACCTTTTTTTTAATCGGAAAGCAGTACAACATTTTTACTGAGAAAAAAACGAAGCAGAAGCAAATTTATGCGTGCGGTAACATAACACTTTATAGTCTACGCTTCAGGATTAACAATTCAAGATTACTTTAAATAGGAAGCGAATGAAGTACTCTTAAAGTTTGGCATTGGTCCTCGAGTAATGAGAAGTGTACGGATGTGCGTTATGCAGGAAGGTAGAGATAGGGGTGGATGAGATTGAGGAATAGTAGGAGAGGTAAAGAGAAGAAGAATATGGAGGACTTGGAGAAGAGAGAAAAGCGAGAAAAACGCCATGACTGGTCAACTTAAAATCTCAGCACGCAGGCAAACCTTATCCAGCCGAAACACACGACTTCTAGCTCCCTCCCTCTCCCCGTATCTTACAATTCTTTCCAGAAAATGCTGGCGGTACGTCTATCGATTGAGGCTATTTTATTCCTTTGACAGGAAGTTTTCAGGAGGGGTCGTTGCGATCAGCTCTAGGGGGATTTTTACGGACCTACCTCGCCAAGTCATCTTACCGTGGATGCGAGCGAGAGAATGCCTCCTGTCCTTCAGAGAGGGGGAGGGGGTGGTGGGGGATGGAGATTGGGAAGGTCTCACGTAAGCGCTCCTTTGTCGCAGGTTTTCCTTTGAGCGCTATGCTGGAATATTATTCCTAGTCTATACCGAACCCAGTAGGTATATATAAGTAATCCATCCATTCCCCTCGAATGCGCAGGCTCTCTGATATTTAAATAAACGTATCCCGTATGGTGCCTGATTGACGGATTCAAGTGCGTTGATCGTGTTACTAACGTGCTGGCAATTTTGACCTTTTTTGGAGAATACCTTTTTAGAGTGAGTTCTTCAACCCTTGATTGTCGTTTTCTTTCCTTCCTCTCTCTTTCGCTACACTTTTCCTTTATGCTTTCTTTACTCTCTTTAGCTGCGCTGTCTTTACTTTCTCATATACGAAGTATGTTGAGAAAGTATTGCAATCGCGAAAAAATTCGGCCTCGAGATTTTAACGGAAATATACTTTTTAGGCGTAGCTGAGTCCGAAAAATTGGTTTTCGCAATGCCGTCTGTCTGTCTGTCTGTTACTAGCTCTACAGCCTAAACGGTAGAGCAAAAATGAATGAAATCTCGTATTAGGAATTTTATCATAGAGAATAGAAGCTATGAAGAAATGGTTGACATTGTTTAATAATTAAGGGAAGTTTATTCCATCCATTTTTAACGACAATTTCATTTTCTTAAAAACGGCTCAAACGATTTTGGTAAAATTTCGTACCGTTACTTGAGTATACGTCTTCAATAATGGCAAATAGCT
Source organism: Uropetala carovei (assembly GCA_036926305.1). NCBI lineage: Eukaryota > Metazoa > Arthropoda > Insecta > Odonata > Petaluridae > Uropetala > Uropetala carovei. The sequence goes on from JAXCHB010000212.1 coordinate 1,461,823, forward strand.
CATATTTCTCAAAAAATTAATATAAGACTAGATTACTCTTGGGCGACTTGAACAAAAATTGGATTTTCTAAAAATCGGCTCATACGATTTTCATTTTCTAAAGATGACTAAATGACGCATTAGTATATGAGAAAGTTTGTACAATGTACGCATGTTGTACCGATTTTTCTCTCGTTCGTTACTCTGTTTCGTCTATCAATACACGCACATCTCCCCATTCTCAGTACTTTCTCGCCTCTGTCTTTGTAGTCTCTTTCTACCCTCTTCCTCTTTCTCTCTCATATTCTAGCCAAATCCACTCTTTAATCATTTTCTCTTCATTCTATTTGTTTCCCATTCCGTAAAGAGGTGAAAATGGAGGAGGTAAAATAGAGTCGCAGCGAGAAAGGAGAGTAATGACAAGAGATCGGGAAGGGAGATAAAGGAAGCGAGGAAACGTTGACGGCGTCTGTCAAAGAAAGGAGTGGGCTTTAGGGGGGAAGCGATAAGCGGTAGATGGGGATATAAGTTCTGAGATAGCGAAGGGGTATACCAAGCTATTCTCCTCTTCATCTACGTTAAGAGCGGAGGAGAGAAGCACGTGGATGCTAGGACAGGAATATAGGGAGTCTTTGAAGATTCCCTTTACGAAGAGGGATTGATGATGACCATCCCTTAATTAACCAGTGGTTGACGCCATATATTTAAAACTCTCGTATAAACGTATACGCGTATTTTTTTAAAATTTCACGTTGCTTAAGTTTTTAGAGCGCTGTATATTCTGTGAATAAGGCTACTTAATCCTTAATGATATGCGCTTTAGTGCTCATTTTCCCTTCAAATAGGATAAACCGCGAGGAAGTTCTGATTATTTTACAAGGATTCTTTTTTGTTTTCTTCCAAAAACAGTGGAAACAGTTCTGTTCTTGATTTTATTTTTAAAACCACTCGTTTCCATGTTACAGTGTTCTTAAAAGTATATTTTTTTATAAAAAATACCAAACATTATAAATTTTGTATTTTTTTCTCATGTTAAGAATACAAAAAAAAACACACAAACACTCGTTAAATGTTATAACATTTGAAATGTACAAATATTTTTAGTGTCTCATTTATCATAGTAAAATCCAGTAATCTTTCTACATTAGTGAATGAACTAATTCCCATTATGCAAGTTTGTGTTAAACAAGATTATTTTTCATGCAGCGGTCATTTCTTTAGGCAACCCGATGTAAAAGCATATTTATTATATTTAGCTCATAAGCCACTCAACGTTTACCAAAAGTTATAGGTACGTAATATATTTAGTTCTCATGTTAAATATCCTCTGCACAAAAACTTACTGTGCATTTATGTTTTACTGGAGAGCCACGAATATTTCATTCGAAAATGAAAAATATTAACATTAAATTGCTTTTTGTTTTATAGTGCAATTAAACATATACAAGAGTAGGTAGATTAAATAATATTTATTCCAGCAAATAGCATTTTCCTATGGTAATACTTTTTTTCTGTTGAGAATTGTTTCACAGTTGAAATGTAATATATCCGAAATAGGGGTGAGAGAGCACAAGCATATGTCATAATGTGCAGCCGTAAGGGATGTTTTATGCATAACGCTCAAGGGTGATATTTAATGAAGATTATCGCGAAAAACGGGTAATATCTCAAAATATAAAAATAAGTAATTTTATAATTCCGTTTTCAACATTCTCCATTGCATATATTTACATACTGAATATCAACGAATAGCCGCAAGTGTCGTATGGCGTGCCAATTCGCGCGTCACTTGCTAAATTGCTTTAGAAAATTTATCGCTAAAAATAGTTGGGCAAAAGAAGAATTCGTTAATTAGAGCGAGGTAATTAAATCCCGCGTGAAGGCCAAGCTAAAGTTAGGTCGAAGTTAGCAAAAATACCGCATGAGGGCATAATTCTTAACGTTAGAGTGGAGTCATAAATTCAACATGGTCGTGTTTGTTTAGATAAACCCAAGGCGCCATAATCATGGCAGATTATATCTTCTTCCGCGAGCGATAAATACATAAATATATCGACTCTAAAATGCTGTGCATTAGCAACCGCTCACAGAATTCCTATTACAAAGACTAATTTCCGAGTTGACCAACCAGAGAGCTACCTACCTACCTTTAGACTTTTTCGCTACCTTAACAAGTCTACAAATTAATGCCAACCCGTAATTGAAATGGGACGTGGTGTATCGTTGGCTAATTAACAGTGAATAGAGGTAGGAGTCAATTAACTTCCGGGCAAGGTAATTTAGCTTGGAAAAAGATGAACTTCGATTTGCACATAACGCTCGCGGCGGTAGGTGTATATCTGATCCAGAACTTTGCCGTTTAATACAAATAGCTCAAAGTAACATTTACAATACGAATATAGCCGTTTTTTTGCCGTGCTTATGAATTTGAAAGTAAATCTACGTCATAAGAATGAATATTATGAGGTAGATTAAATTTTTAATGAAAATTATGGTTAATTATAACCCGTTTTATTGTAAAAAAGCACATTTTTTAAAAAGTTAAGTTCATTAATATCTGAGACATAGCATTAAATTCGACACGTTTGCGTATTATTTAAGAAGAAACAACTATTCAATCAACTAAGTCAATTAAAATATTTATCTACTAGTGTAATTCCAGTTGAAATATCAACGGAAGAATTATAGATAGATTGATTATTAATATTTGCATTTAAAGTAATTAATAGCACACTATTACATATAAAATATTTCGTCATATATTACGTTTCTAGTGAATATTCAGTTGTCTTTTAATAAATACCTTTGGTTTTTATTTTCGGCTATAAAATTCTCATATTCTTCTCCCACCTTGTTCTCGTCAACGCTACATATAATTGTCGGTGTTCAAAGATAGGGAAATAATTATATGTATACATATATAACATAGGGAAAATAATTAAATTTCGTGCACTTAACGTTATGATTGTTTTAAAATTGTACTCTATACTTACGAAGAAAGAAAGCTTACTCGAATCCTCAATAATGTTCTCCGTCGTTATGTGAATAAAACTCTTTAAAGGATTTAATTTAAAAACTAACTAAGTAATTAATCAATCTGCTTAATAATTTCTTTGAATACTATGTAAACAAAAACAAATCAATTTATTTCAACATCGTATACTGTTCTCTTGACGATTTTATGGATCATTGTATTGGAGATTCTTAATGACAGAAGAATAAACTAATTGTTTATCGTAGAAACCGTTACATAAACAAACGTGTTTATTATATATTCCCGTCGATTTCGCCGAAAGAAAGGTGAGTTGTTGACGTACATTTGGCGCCGACCTATCCGGCAGAATGAGAACTACATTTCGCTGTCGGCCATATTGCGTTCCTTACAGAACAACGTTTTTATTACAGAGAATATATTGGCGCTCATTTTAAAGATTATATTTAAGGCAACAGATTTAAATCAGTATTTTATATGAAGCTAACCATGGCCGTATTTCTCTGCCGCTGTTAAATAACTTGTTCAAAAATTCCTTCATTAATGTACGCCGTGCATAATTTAAAGCAAGGTAAAAGCTTTATAGCTGGGTCATTGCTCTACTTGGCAACTTATGCGGCAATTTGAGAGTAATTTAGCGGGTACCTCTGTTTCAATTGCGACCGTAATAACTTGATTTCGATTTTTATAAATAACCGTTTAATGATATGTGAGCTAAAGTTCGGCATATTTCACGTGTACTCAAGCTAAATTGATTTTAATTATCCAAAATGACGTGAAAGGTTATGGGGCTATTATTAGCTAAGCGATTCGTTTAAAATCTATATCTAACTACTATTTAAGCAAGCATAATGGATCGATTAGGCAAATATTTGGCAAAAATTTGGCAAATATTTGGCAGATATTTAACATGGGAATCCGTCATTTTGAAACCACATTCAATTGAAAGAAGATATTAAATTTGCTGGATTTAACTATGGTAAATGTTTTTTTCTTCTTTTTTTACTTAAATATTGACTTTGACCCTCAAGTAAAAATTTCTTAAAATCATAATGCTGTTTTGCAAACATTAATCGTTCAGTAATAAAGGTTTGTAAAGGTTTTTGTTCGTCTTCCTTGCAGAAGCACTTGACTGAAATGCTTATTACAATACTTAAAGGAAATATACGGAGCGTTGTCTTTGTCCACTTTCATCACACATTTATTAATGATAAAAAGAAAAACTGATATAATTGCGTAATTTTACCCTGTGAAATTTACAAATATATTCAAGAGAACTTTGTAATTCAACGATCAAATCGCAAACAAGTAATGGTATAAATGCTGATTTGGAACTCAGAATTGTCTCTTTTTGTAAAAAATAAAAGAGAATTTACAAGGTAATGACGTTATCTACACTTCATTATTCTAAGAAATTTTCCTATATACTTCTTAAAAGTGAAATTAAGAATCTCTGCCAATATATGCGCAGTGTAAATATTGTAGATATTTTTGGTATATGAAAATAATCAAATACCTTCACGCCCGAATACAACATTGGGAAATCAATGAGAATACGCAAGTGAAAATATGCCAAGAGGCAGTTTATTTATTATAAAACAATTTAAGAAAGTGTCAGTGAATCACAAACAGGCGCGTTTCGTTGACGTGGAGTATTTGAAACTAAGAGATACAGGTCGAAAATAGGAACACCGATCGTGTCTCTGACTATTAAATCCTTCATCCCTCACATAAGTTGGTGTCTTATGAACGTATTAACGTAATTTTATCCGATGTTATTTATATATCGTTTGCGACGAAAAGTTCTTCCGAGGAAAAATATGACATTCTATACATTTTATGTTCAAAATGAATTGCAGCCCTTGTTGAAGCAGTTTCGGTCACAATCGGATGTACCGGATGCTTCCCGGGATTCACTTATCTCCCCACCCTCCCCCCTCTCTCCCTCACAACCTCTTCGGGTCTCTTAACCTTCCCACTCCCCGAAGAGTACTTCGGAACCAGCGTAATTTATCGTTTCAATTTAGATCGTGTTTTGTCTCGGCTGCGTACGCCACGCGGGAGTTTTGCGAGCACGGGATTGCAAAACGTGAGAGGTGGTGCTTTCCGAGATATCGAGAGAGAGAGGGAGAGGGGGAGAGGGAGAGAGAGCGAGAGAGAGAGAGAGAGAGAGAGAGAGAGAGAGAGAGAGAGAGAGAGAGAGAGAGAGAGAGAGAGGAGGAAGAGTTATGGAGAGGGAGAGACTAAGTCGGGGAGAGAGAGTAGGTGAGAGGGAAACGGAGCTTGAAAGGAGAACGAAAGATACAAGAGAGAGGAATGAAGGAACGATGGAGTTGAAGCATACTCGTGTGGGTGTGGATGTACGTTTGGGAGCGTGCGTGTGTCGATAAGTTGAATAGGAAAAGGGGAAAGGAATGTCTCCGCGTGCTCAATGCGGGTTGGATGTGTGTGAATGTTTGCCATCGCCTATATCGGAGTTTTGTTGCGAAAATGCGTATAATGCGTTTTTAACTGTGCGTGTGTGTGTCGACGTGGATGCCGAGTCCATTTGCGCGTGTTTTCGAGCCTCGGCGACCGCGTAGGGAGACCGTGGCGCTGCTCTTTCGTGATCAGGAACGCGAAGTGTCGCCAGGAGGCACTGATTCCGAATTCAAATGGCGAGTAACGATGTGGAGCAGCCAATTAGAGCTCCTACGGTTTAGGGAGCGATGAATCACGGCCACGGTTGCCTCAACAAATTGCCTCCCTCCCTCTCTACCTTTCGGGAAAAAAATCTTTCCACCCGCTCTCCAAAACTCTCGGCCCTCGAAAAGCCAACCAAAACCCATTCCCTTATACTCACACCTACCCTTCCCCCTATTACGGTTAATAAAAAAAATCGGGTGGGAAAAAATGCCAAACTATCGATCCAGTGGGTACGAAAAAAAACAAAGAGCGAGCGGGAAGCGAAATTCTTTCTTTTATTTTTTGGCTCCATCGGTGAGAAATATGACGGTAAGTGATTTTTATTTTGGCTTATTTTTTTCAAGGAATGCAACGTTTTGATGAATATCGTTTGGTTTTTTTTTCTCACGCTCTACCTATCCTACCCTTCCTTTTCTATCTCTCTCGTGCGTCTTTTTTTTTGGATCGATTCGAAAGTTCGGAATTGGTCCTATTTTTTTTCTATTAATCCGCGTTTTAATTTTCGGTTCGAAGTGAACGGCGTCAAAAATTCTCGCAAATCAAAAAGGGAAAAAAAAGCTCCAAGCGTCTTGGAATAATATTGGAGGATTCGATGGATTGAAGATATTTTTAAAGGACCTCGGAATATGGGGCGTTGATGAACCATTTATTTAACGCGAGAAGGCGACATCGATTGATGGATGGAATTTTTATCGAAGATCTACATTAGAAATTTTGCTTTTACATTGTTCAAAAGTTGATACATGCTACGGAAACACATGCATAAATGTATCTATATATGTCTGTGTGGTTGTTTGTTAATGTGTGTACACATACACACACACACAAACATACACTTGCGGAAGAGGAAAGGTAAATAAGGATATTTAGGGCAACTAGGTTTTGAAGGAAACCCAGTGAACGCTTACTGGAAGGAGAGCCGCGGTGGTGTTGGAGAGACACATTTGTAGAAGTTATTGGAGCGTTCGGGATGATCGCTTCTTTGTCTATTAGTGTATGTGTGTATATATACATATATATATATATATATATATATATATATATATACACACACACACATATACATCCTAAGGGCTCCGCCTCTGCTCGCTACGGTCGCCAACCCCGATGGGGGCTCCGCCCCCAGATCCCCCGGCGTGATTCGCGCGCTCCCTTCGTCCATTGTGATTCGGCTTGATATTTGGTCAATTTTAATCGAATTCGAATATCAAACCGATTATCCATTTTGTCATATTCCGAATAGTGGGAAAATGACCGAATAGCGAATGGTTTTCGAAAATTTGGTACATCCCTACTATCTATTGATTTCTTAATATTTCATCGTACACAATATTTTGAATCGTGTGAGTTTCCGTGTCGTTTTTAGTTCCTGTAATTTTTATTTTCAGACTGGCCATGGATCGACACCGAGAGAGGGCCACGTATAGCTGACCGTGACCAAATATTGGCTTACTCTGATCGATGTGAATGCCTATTCGGTTAATTGTTTGGCCTTGAGATTTATTAATTGTCATAGCAAAGGCTGACTGTATGGGGAATTGTTTTCTGTTAAGAATAAAAGGTAACTCATGTTTATGTCGAGTATTTAAAGAGATTCGGGATATCGTAACGACATTTCTTTCTTTGTCACCTGTCAATATTGAACAGGTCTGTTCTTGATGGTTTGCACAATAACGTCGCTTATGTTCACGGTGCTTAAATCGTTTTTGTTCTTCCGCTGTTTTTGGAAATTTTTCTCCTAATAGCATCCTTTTCCGTTTATCTACAACCTGTTCTTTACTATGTGACTTTCTTTTTCTTTCTTCTATTTCAGTTTCAGTATTATTTTCAATTCCTTCTGTGATACACGTTTTTCCCCCTGTACCGGGTGTTATAAACCTTTTTATTTGTCTGCTTCTCGGAGTTACTCTCATTTTTTTTTTCTTTGATTCCCCCATAGATCGTTTCCTTTTACTTTCTTCTTTATCAAAGTCATCATGGCCAGCATGATTGGATGTTGATAAGTTATTGTTATATTCGTTTGTATTTACACCAATTTCTCCATTATCTACATCATTATCCACAACGTGCTCATGCTTTGTTAAATTACATTCACTAATAACCTTCCTTTTGGCACTGTACCTTTTATTGTTTTCTCGATTTCTTAATCTATTCCGTTCCTTTTTATCTACTAAAACCACATAGTAGTGATCGAGCTTGAGTTGTGCCTGATAAGGGCACTTTTGCATGTGAAGATGAAGAAAATAATGACATAACCTCCACTATAGTCAGAGATTGACTGGCGGATAACTTCGGCTGCATCTCGCCTGGCAGAGCCTGCGCACAACAGTCATTTTCCGATCACTCGCTAGGCCATGGCAGCCAGTGGGGGAGGGGGAAATGGGGGAGAGTGTCCTGAAACTACGCGCCTGCGCACAACGGTCATTTTCCGATCACGCGTCACTTACAATTAGTTACGAAATTAGAGGATCATAATATAGAGAGATAAATAATACATTTATACATACATACATATATATATATATATATATATATATATAAATACTACGGAAGAGGAAAGGTAAGTAAGGATATTTAGGGCAACTAGGTGTTGAAGGAAACCCAGTGAACACTTACCGGAAGTAGAGCCGCTGGGCTGTTGGAGAGACACATTTGTAGAGGTTAGAGCTTACGGGAAGATCCCTTCGTCAGCACAAGAGGGACACAATATATATATATATCTTTTTTCAGTTTGTCTGTTTGCATTTGTAGTTATAAAATGAGTGCCGTAAGCGAAATTAGCTACACTAAAAATAAGTATAAAATTTGCTAAATGTATAATTAAAGTCGAGAGGTGCAATTTTACAAAGTAAAATTTGAAAAATTTTTAAAAGAAAAATATAACATTAATATAGATTCGCTATGAAGAAAATTGGTCTGCCTGGAAACAGTTTAAAAACTTTGCCGACTATTAGTTTCTAGAATGGTTCTTTTTTTTTAGATTTTACTTATTGTCTGTTGAATAACCACTAATGACGGCTGCTGCTTTGCGGCCGAAATGCGCATCCGGTATTTCCCACGCTATTAGGGCTCTTTGAGAAACATAGTTCTCCAGCTTGATTACAGCCACACAAAAACGAGATGATTCTTTCTGGAATAGAGATAGTGCAGTTGTTCACCGAAAGGACACGTTATATACCATCATGGACTTCTCAGAAGTGGACTTGATATTCAAATAAGGTTTTAATTTTAATTCTATTTATTTCCTTAAATATACGTATTTACACGCTTAATTGCTCCACTTTTATGCACGAATTCGTATTCTAATACAGGAGGGTTGCAAACATTTGGATTTTTCTTTATGCAAAGAACATAGCCTTTTTATATTAATAAAATATATTTAAGACGTTTATTGGTAAATTTTCCCCGCACAAAATGGTTTCTAAGAAAACTGTATTTTATCGATACTTGACAGTGCCATCAAGTGTGTTACATAGAGTAAACAATGATGGCCATCCTGTCAAAGTCAACGAGGTGGAAATTTGTTCTTCCTGCGCGGTAATAGTTGTATATCTTTTTTAAATAGTACTATTCATAACATATACTCAACTTTTGATCTACGTACAACCGAAATAGACACCTTGTCAGGGTAAAAGAGAGGAAAAAATACGCGACAAATAAAAATAAAAACAATACTTTATTTCCTCCTCATTATTCGAGCAGAGCAATTACGCGATGGAACCAATTAAGTGGGTAAATACGTTATTATTTTCCTTCCATACCCTCACAGGAATGATCTCTTTTCTTAAGCTGTTAGCGCAAGTACTTCGTCAAACATTTACGCAGTGTTACGCATGCAGCTTGGGTTGACGGCGACTATATTCGGTATGCGTTTAAAAAATATTCTTTTTTTTTAAGAGAGAGAGAGAGATGTAGAGAGAAAAAACAGAATCGAGATGATTGTGCCCGGCGTCGGGAGGCAAATTGAATTTTATTTCGTTGTTTGCTTTAGAACATGGAATATGGCCGTTGACCGGATGTGATAGATAGTTATTAGATCGGAATTCAAGAGTGGCCGTATTTCTTTCCCGATTTTAATCAAACTTCCCCTACCTTTTCTCCCCCCCCCCCCCACCCTTCATCGAGTATAACTCCATTCCCTGTGCTTATTGAGAGTCATATTTTTTGACAAGATGGACGCAGGTTTAATTTTCGTTCGAATCGTGCTAATTGATTAATTTGAGTATACTGCAGTCGGTGACAGCGTTTTATTTTTATTTTTGCCGACATATCATATTTTTAATGACAAGCGACGATCGATTGGAATTGCGATACGCTAATTTTTGTTGAAATTTATTAGCCTCGGGTTTATTTTTAGTTAATTACTTCTTTTTCTGTCACAACATTTATTGTTTTTTAAAATAAAACTATATATATATATATATATATATATATTAAAAATGATCAAATGGCCGTGAATTTGCTTTCTGTTAATAATTAAGTCATAAATCCGATGAAATGTTATAGAAAATTTTGATGCCTGAAAAAGATCGCAGTGAGGTGATGATATAAAATGGCACGCAAATTTTAGACTATAACTTAGTTTAATAAATATTGGATGTTACAAGATGTACTCAACTAAATGTTAGCACCGAGATACCGTCATTAATTCACATGTAATATACCTATTAGTTAATAAAGGATGAAAAATCCCGAGAGGCTTGGTTTCCATAGGAATCATTCCTATGAACAGCTTTAGTGTAAAACACGTTTTAATATTTCACATTTTTTATCTCCTTTGTTGGGATGCAAGGTATAAATGCCCAACGGTTTTATATACTATTGAATGTTACTTACCCGTTTCTCCTGACTGAAAAATTGTCTTAAATTTACGTATTTTAATAGGTTTTGACGTTTTTTAATCTAAAATTCATCTATGCACGTGTGTATTCATGCGCATATTCGTGCGTGTAGTGACGCACGCCGAGGTTAACATAACTATGCACCACAGTAGGATGAAATAATTATTTTGGTGTTGTCTTTGTTATCTGTTTTCTAATACGAGAGTAAAAAATCGGTAAAACATACACTGTACAAACTTTCCCATATATTAATGCGTCGTTTAGTTATTTTTTCAAAAATATGAACTATGCGGAATCGTTATAAACATAAACTTTAATAACAATAGGATATTAGATGAAAATCGTATAAGCCGTTTCTTCGAAAATCCAATTGTTATTGAAGTTGCCTAGAATAAACAAGCCTTATGTTCATATTTGAGAAATATGAACTATGTAGTATTATTGAAGACATAAACTCAAGTAACTGTACGAAATTTGATCAAAATCGTTGAACCGTTTTTGAGAAAATCAAATTAGTGTTAAAGTTGCCTAGAATAGCCTGGTGATTTGCAGGGTATCATGTAGATGTAGATGAATAAAGTAGCCTTATATTCATTTTTTTTGAGAAATATGAACTATTTGGTATTATTGAAGACATAAACTCAGGTAATTTTACGGAATTTGATCAAAATCGTTATAGCTGTTTTTGAGAAGATCAAATTGTTGTTAAAAATATGTAGGATAAACTTCTCTTAATTTTGAGAAATGTCAACCATTTCTTCATAGCTTCTACTCTGTATGATACAATGTCTAAGTACGAGATTTCATTCATTTTTGCTCTACCGTTTAGGCTCTAGAGCCGCAAACAGACAGACAGACGGCATTGCGAAAACCACTTTTCGGACTCAGGTACACCTAAAACGTATACCTATTTCCATCAAAATCTCGAGCTCGAATTTTTTTCGCGATAACAGTAGGTACTTTCTCAATATACTTCGTATACGAGAAAGTGAAAACATAATTTATGTGATTCTAAATAATTTGTAGGCTTTTTAGTCGTTGTTAAATTATACCTCTTAAGTGATAAAATAGATAAAATGTCTGCAGTAATTTATAGTTTTGAAAATGCATCTGATTATAAACTTAGTCGTATAACTACCATGTAAAGTAATGCCCGCAAAAGATGGGTATTAATGTGTCTAACATAAAAATACGAAAAGTTTCCTCCTTTCTCGAAAATGCATTTAAAAATTTCGGATGCATATAATTTTCTAAGGGATTTTACAATATTTCATCGATTTTTATATTTTTTTACTGAACTGATAATATGTTTATAAATACAGGACGTTTTATCGTACGTTTCTTTTTTCAAGCCCAAAACGAATGATTCATGAAATACATTAGCGATAACTTCGCTAGTTAATAACCAATTAGATGTAATGGATAGATTATTTTAAAAAGATAGAGACAATTCAAAACGTTTCATTTGAAAAAGTTTATATTAAGCATTTTGTATTTTGATTTCGAATAATTTTACTTCTTTTCAAAAATTCGTCCGAGCACACGAATGTAAGTAACGTTCAATAGTATTATTATTATTAAAATGCAATCACTGTCCACAGGAAAATTTTAATGTAAACCGAACCACACGAAATATTTTGACTTCAGTAAAGTGCCCGAAAATAAATCGTGATTTGAAAAAAACAATTGAAATAGTATCGACGCAAGCTGAGAATTTTTTATTAAATCCCGGAAAAAAAATTGTCAATGGAAAACTTAATGTGTTGCGTTTTTGTTTTTATTCTATTAGGGCTAGTAACTCATTGGACATAATTGATCATAGAGTCAGAAATTTTTCAGAAGATAGTTACAATAGTCATTTTTTCTCAATTGCGTAGAAGAAAAATTTTACGTTCCAAAGGCCTCTTTCACATAAATGGAACCGATCAGGAGCGCGATAATGACAAACTTTCATGGCGTTTTTAAGCCGCTACTTTTGAGTAAAGAAAACCATGGAAACCGATTTGGAAAAAAAACGCTTCGGGATAAAGAACCCTTTAGTTCGCGATTCTGTGTCGTGATTATTTTCAGATACTCATACTACAAAAGTCTAGTTCTTAAGAAAAAATCTGTTTTTATATCTTTCCAGAATCAATCTAGCAAAAGAACACGAGAAAAGCGTTAAAACGCGCGATATTGATAATAATATCCTCGTTCGTTTTGCGGAGGAAAATTTAACAAAAATCATTCAGCTGATTATTTAAACGACTAGTGCGTCAGGTGTTTCTGAAAGAAAAATTTATATAGCTACGCGTTGTGTGCGCCTTCGTGGCGTGTTTGTGTGCGCGCACACGTGCGTGTATTTGGAGTGGGAGGTATTGGAAGCGTATATAGAGAAGAAAAAATATATTTTTTTACCAGCCCTGTTTTGCGGGATGACTGCGACAAACAAGAGAGCGATCGCCCAATCCAATTGCATGATGGGAAGCGGATGAAAAGCAACGGTGGCGCCAGCGGCGCAGTGGCATAGACGGCCGATAGGCGTACTAATTCGAGGGTAAAGCTGGTTGGAGTCGACCGGCAGACACCTGTGGGGTTGGAAACCACCCCCTCCCCCTCCCCCCTTCGACGCCTTCTGGCCTCCATTTCGCCCCCCTCCCTTCATCGCCCTCCCGCCTGCCCCCTGCCCTAGCACGATTCTTTCCTGCCCTTAACCCATACCCTCGTTGCCAGGCTCAACCCTGCAGTTTTTTCTCTTCATCCACTGGGATGATTTTGATTGGATGTAGGCCGGGGTGAAGGTAACGACGCCCTCTGAGGATAAATTTCTTCCTCCCTCTTCCTCTGAAACCCCTTCCTCGCTCTTTCTCTGTCTCTCCGCAGGGTGGAATACGTCGCCTCTGCTACGGGAACTTTTTTTGTTTCGTTTTTCTGTTGTTTTTGTTTCGTTTCGCGCGGTGCATTCGGCTACAAAAAGAAAGGGAAAAAGAGCCTTCTCCGGCACTAATCGATGGCCCGAAAATAAATTCAGTACAGTGTCGCGTTTCTGAGTCTCGTCCCGACGTCGCCTGTCAAAAAGAAGGATGGATTTGAAAATTTGGCCTTGAGTAAATATCTCCCGAATCGGATCAAAAGGCGATTGGAGATTGGCGTATCGATGATTTTTGCAAGAATACTTTAAAGAAATCTAAGGGATTGAGAAGGCTAGAGAGGAGAGGCATATTGAGTTTTATTTGTTATTAAAGTTGCGTAGTAGTGATAAAGGATTTTTAAACTACATGATTTTGGATAACGATCATCTCCAGTAAGTTATCGTGACATATTTTGAGTAACAGGCGCCACTCATGATCATACTTTTACATTTCCTTATGTTTATATGAGATTTACTAGTATTTAGTATTTGTACATATTTTCATAAGACCTTGCGCAATTTCATTGATTTATTGGTATTTCCGGGAAACGTTTGTTGGTATTCCTGAACTTTTCAACATATTATATTCCAGGATAAGCACTAAAAATATTTCAAAATAAAATATTTCTCATATGTACCTCCAACAGTAAGATTAGCTCTATAATTTCCAAATGAAGTATATTATCTACTTTCCTTAACAAAATGTCATCATATAGCTAGTCACTTTCCGAAATATTCACATAAATATAATGCATTTATTGTCATAAATATGTTTCTATGCCGTTCATAGCCTCGCCAAATGGTTCGGTGATTGACAGGTACGTTTTCTAAAGGCTGAGAGGATTCTTTTGGGTTGCTGACTCTTCATCTGATGAGCGTACATGTGGCCTCTCGCTAGCGTATCGCACAATCTTTATAATGGTATTCGATGCACAATGCAAAACTCGGTGTGCTTGCTCGGCTGTATTTTTTAAAAGTACGATGACCTGAGGAAAATTTCCATGACTCCCTGCGTCATCCTAAAACAAAGACAAAAACACCTCTATTGAGGGTGGAATGTTTGCACGGAAAAGTCCCAGGATCTGCGCCGCTGCGTCAAGTTAAAATACGGGAACAACTACACGCTTTCGCCTTTTTCTACGTTAAAATGCCGTCGGGAGACATTTTTTCGTTCCCGTAAAATAATTGCAATAAATATTCGAATCAGACCGCGCTGCGTGAAACTTTTCATGCAGACTGGAATATTAGGATAACATATTTGATATATACTGACGTATTTAAGTGTTTACTTAAAATGTAATCGGAAAATAAATTAGAGGACATTCGTACAGTTAATCAAAATTGCCAGTCCCTCACGAATTATTTCGGTACTTACGTTCGGAATGAATTGCTGGAATTTTGTGCAGGCATAGGTGATCGTTGGTTGTGCTCAAGTACAGTTGAAAATCTCAGGCATTTAATTAATTTAATATTTTAATATTATATTTATACCAGCCTGAATATTTGAATGAGAACTTCCTTTGTATCTGCTTGATAGTCTTATATATTTATGAAAACACAATATTGCACGAGTAAAAAATGAACAATTATAATATACTAGAAGTGCCCGTTGAATTTTAACGGATTCAGTGAATATAAAACTTAGACCGTGTAACATGTAAACATTGCAAGAATAATACAGTACACGATTATAACCCTCGAATAAAGAAAAAACGAAGAAAATCGGTCTATTTATGTATTTAGATGAATTAAGAGAAAAAACTTAACAATTTGAAGAATGGAAAATTAGGTACGTGTAAACTTATGGGAAAAGTATTTATTGAAATAAACACCCCTTCCACTCCAAAATTTTTTATCGCCATATAGCCTATTTTACCCTCAGGGTAAAATTATATATACCTATCTAAAGACCCGGGTTCGATCCCTGGTCAAGTTCAGAATTTTTCTCCTTCTCAATCTTTCTATTTGTCATCAGTACTATGCATTCAAGCAAATTATTTAACTTCCACCATTTAACTGTTATTATTTAACATCTTCTCAATGTCTGGGATAAGTGTGGGGTGTTGTCTGCTGTGCTTCCGTGAGGACATCTAGTGTGGGAAGATTTACTAACCGAGTTAGCTTTTTTCCACCGTAAATACCCCAATTAGAGAGTGGAGATTTAGTCTGGCTTGATAGCTTAGTAGTTAGAGCACCTGCCAGGCATGTGGGAGACCCGGGTTCGATTCCCGCGGTTCGATCCCCGATCAAGTTCAGAATTTTTCTCCTTCTTAATTCACCTTCTTAATCTTACCTAAGGAAGGTGCGAGACGATATCTTCAAAAGTGTGGATTTGTATAGCGAACAAACATAATCTAAGTTTCGCTTTTATATATGTAGGTGTGTGTGTGCGTGTTTTTGTGTACTAGTAATATGTGATTGCATAATTTTATAAAAAAATTCAGTTCCCTAGCTCTACCGATAGTACATAAACTTTAGTCAATTTATTTAACATTTATGAATTTTTAACGACCGAATAAATAAATATTTTTAAATTTCTATAATCCCGTTTTCGTTATATGGCAAATTCTACCGTTAGAATAAATTTCGGTACTGTTGCGCGTTTAGATGTACCTATCCATGAAATGTTTGTTTTAATGTTATTATTTTTTAACGGCTAAGAAAATAAACATTGTTTTAATGTTCGATTTATTCTGTCGGTTTTGCCACAAGACCTACCTATGTACGTACCTAATATCAAGTTTCTAGCTCATCTGGAAGTGTCTCATAATTTTGTATCCACCTATATATATGTGTGTGTGTATATATATATATATATATATATATATATATATATATAGGTGTGTGTATATATATATATAGGTATATATATATATATATAAGGGTAGCAACAAGGTGTTGGAGGAAGCCCAGTGGACACTTACCTAGAATGAAAAGCCGCTGGGGGTGCTGAGGACACACGAAAAACACAAAAGAACAAAAGTATATGTTTCTCCGTCGCTGAAGAAGGGCATCAGCCCGAAAGCTCCATTTTTGTGTAGTTTTTGTTCTTTTGTGTTTTTCGTGTGTCCTCAGCACCCCCAGCGGCTCTTCATTCTAGGTAAGTGTCCACTGGGCTTCCTCCAACACCTTGTTGCTACCCTTATTATTACTTTTCCTTTTCCTTAAGTATTTATATATATATATAGGTATATATAGAATGTCATACCTTATTGCTAAATTCTACAGTGAATGCATTTGCTTATAATAATATCAGTGATAAACTTCTAAACATTTAATGACCGTTTAAATTCATGATTAAGTAGCAGTTTTATTAATATTAATGACGTATTTAAAACTGGACTGCCAAATCAAGGTCAAATGTCAAATCATCTGCAATATTACAAATTATAATTGTGAATATATTAGTTTTGATTCAATCAAGTAAATTTTTCCTGAATCGTAATGGGCATCGGAAATATTGCTTATTCGTTCCACTTTTGGCTGAAAATTTGAATTAGTCGGAATTTTCAAATATGCATATTAAATAAACGAACGAAAACGGCTCTACAAATTAATAGAATAAAAGAAACCGTGGTATCTTTTACTTCAGAATATTTTACTAAAGCAGTATGCGTCTATTTCTATATATCGGTGATTGGCCACAAAAAGCTAATAAACTGAGAAGAAACTCATTAGAAAAAGCATTCATTTTTATCGGCAATCAGTGCGAGTGCACTCGCTTTTACCGGAATATCATTTTAATACGAAATTTTAGCGTATCCGCTTTGTATTGCTATAAAACTCACCGCAATGAAATTCAGTAAAAATTATAAACCGTTATGTTTGAATAGCGGCGCGTTCATAAATGCTTCGCGTTCGAATGTGCGTTATTAAAAAAAAACGTTTTCATCGAAAATAACACGGTGACGAACATTTCCTTTGAAACCGCAATATATTTTCCTTAAAGCAGACTTAAAGTAAAACAGAAAGCATGTTTGCAAATGGACTCCGAATTTTTTACAGAGGAGATGTAAAAAAATCGTCACATAGGTTTAGAATTCGCTTCAACTCTATCGTCTTTTAAAAAAAAGTTATCTAAAAACTTTGAGGTTTTTCATTACGAAAAGTAAAAATCATCGAATGCGTAGCACCAATTTTCCTCCAAACGGGACATCGTCACTTATTATTTTTCCCGTTAAAAGGACGAAGCCGTGAAATTCTCTCGAGGACGATAAATTATGGATCACGTAAAGCAATCGAGAGATACATTCTCTCACTCTCTCTCCCTTTAGGAATATTCTCGCCAGCCGGCCAGGAAAAATAATATAATTCTTTGGAACGTGGCGGAAATGCAAACAAATAAATATTTGGACGTCAGAGAAGCAAGACAAATGGCAGTTACCTCCTCTCCCCCCATTGTCTCCTTTTTTTCCCCGAGAAGGGATTTGGCGAGACGGGGTGTTTGCGCAGCGGACGAAGGAGAGGACGAGTGGGAGAGGGAGACGGAGATAAAGAAAGGAATGGGAGAGGAAGAAAGATATGTAAAAGGAAAGAGCGATGAAAAAATAAGGTGGGAAAAGCAGAGAGTGGGAGAGAGAGAGAGAAAGAGGCAGAAATTTTAAAAGTTAGGCGAGAAGAAAGATGGCAAGGAGTCGAAACAGCATCGAGGTAAGAATACGAAAGGATGAAACGCGTGAGAAGAAGGAAAGAGAAAAGGCGAGATGCCTTTTCAGTTTTAAAGAGCGAGAGATAACGTAGGAGAATGTGATGGAATGAGAGGGTGCGAAAATTTCAGAGTAAAAAAAAATCGGTACAATATACATTGTACAAAATCAACGGAGGAAGACTTGGTGGAACTCCATCATGAATAAAATGAAAAAAAATCATTTGGTATAAATTCCACTTTATTAAAATAGATACGGCCGGTTTGCTACTTCTTTTTATACCTGATCATGACTAGATTTTAATCGAAACCGGTCGTATCTATTTTAATGAAATGGAACTTATAGCAAGTGATTTTTTCTCATTTTACATTGTAGGTACAAATTTTCTCACATAACAATGCGTCGTTTAGTTTTCTTTTGAAAAATATAAACTATGTAGAATCATCATCAACTTAAATAACTATAGGAAATTTGATGAAAATCGTTAGAACAGTTTTTGAGAAAGTGAAATAGTTGTTAAAATTGCCTATAATAAACTTCCCTTAATTATTTTGCAATGTCAACCCTTTCTTCGTAGCTTCTATTCCGTATGATAAAATGTCTGCGTACGAGATTTCATCCATTTTTGATTTACCGTTTTGGCTCTAGAGCCGCGAACAGACAGACCCACAGACAGACATACGGCATTGCAAAAATCACCTTTTCAGTCTCATATACACCTAAAACGTATATTTCCATTAAAATCTCGCGATCTAATTTTTTCGATATGATAAAGTAATAATGACAGGATATGTACTTGGAAATAATGTTGTTGTAATAAGTGCTTCAAGTCTTTCCAGTGGCTGCGGTTATGAAAAACCGTTTGCGCATTTTGGCTACCTTCCTCGCTGGCACTCACTAATGGTTCATTCTAAAATAATCTTGTGGTGGCTGCCTAGTAGCCAATTTGAGCGTGTGGATTTTATAAACACTGTTTAGTTATCAGATATTTAATTGAAAAGCTCTCAAAATTTACTCAAGAAATATTTATGTTGAATTGTAAATATTTAAGTATGTATTTTGCGAATTAGAATTTGGCAATGGGACGGGATAAATAATTTTAATTGAGCTGTGTGAATTAAAAAATTAACAACATGAATAAAAGAAATAAAGATAGTGGTGACTTGAATATCTTTTCGGAAACAGAAAAATTAGATGGCAGGAATTTAGGGATAGGGAAAATGATTCGGCTGGATTAGTTGACGAAAAGGTAAAGAGTGATTCGCCAAACAAAGAAAGAAACGACAGGTCGCGATTGGTTTAAATCAGTCATGTCGAATAAGCGGCTCCTACAAGCCACATGCTGGAATTTCTTTGTTTTCCGCCGTCCGAAAGTTAATTTTGTATGAAGAAATCGATAGAGATTTTGTCAAAAATTTACCTTTGGGAAAAATAAGGCGAGAGATTTTCCTTTCGGATAAACCATGACTCAACACGTTTTCTATGTCATTGTTTTTAATAGCAAAATAAACCTTAGATCACAGAATTACAGTTTCCCAAAATGCGGATCTCTGCAATCCTAATGGGACCCTCATATATAACGTACTAGCTGCAGTACCCGGCGTTGCCCGGGTCAATTTGTCTGAGGAATGGACAACTTTAAATCAAAATTATGGGGAAATGGGGAGACATAGGCCCCTAAAATTTTGAATACACATTTTAGAAGAGATAATGTACGACTTAAGTAAAAAAATTGAAAAAATATGAAAATTAAAAAAAAACTCCAAGTGCGTAGGGGGTTATTGGGGGGAGATGGGGGGAAACAAAGTTACCTAAAATATTTTAAGGGATGATATTAAATCATGTGCAAAGTTTGAAAATGGTGGAACATTTGGTTCTTAAGTTATAAACGGACATACATACAAACACACTAAATTATATATTAAGATAAGGCGACCCCGGTTTATGCCGTCGGGTTTGACAATACGGCTTCAGATTAAAATATAAATACGGAAATGGAGATGTGTGCGCGAAAAAGGAAATACGTACTTTGGATGGGAGAAATAAAATAGGATGCATTTTGACTAGGAAAATATGGCGTAGATTAATGTAAGAAGATTGAAACGATAAATGGAACTGGAATGACAGGGGGGGATGAAAAGGAAGAGGCGGAATATTCGAGGTGATTTTTATGAGGAGGAAAAATACCAAACATTGGCACTGTGTGAAGGAGGAGAGGGAGGGGGGCGAGGGGAGAAAAGGACGGGAGGGGGGGGGGGAGGATGAGTGTAACACAGCGGTGTCCGCTCGAACGGTTCTCTGCCACTCCGTGAGGTCTCAAACGCCCACACACAAAACACGGAGGCCATTGGGTGGGTGGAGGAGGGGAGGGATAAACTATCCCCTGACGATTCCACGTAACCCACCCACCCCCAACCAAGCCTCCCTACACGCTTCCCTTTCTGCCCTGCCATCCTTTGTTCTCTCAGGATCTCGTATATGTGTCCGACCGGCCCCTTCTCTCTCTCTCTATCTCTCTCTCTCTCTCATTCTCCTCCCTCTTATCACCCATCGCCTTCGTATGTGTCTCTCTTAATTTTTTTCTCCCCTTTTCTTTGCTTTTTGCCTCTTTAACTTTCCTTCTGACTTTTTTCTCCTGCCTTCGCCGTCTTCTTCGTTCCCCATCATTCTCTGTCCTCTCGCTTTGTCTCCGTCTGTTACCTTCTCCTGCTCTACCGATCACTGCTTCTCTCACACTCTCTGATTCTCCTTTATCACTTTATATCTCATTCTCTTTCGCAATCCGCGTCTCCACATCCTCCCCCTCCAAATCTCTTTTACACTGCACCTCCGTCTTTCTCCGAATTCTTCCTTTTATTTCCTCTCCAACTCTCTCCCTTCATCTCTTCTCTCTTCCCCTCTCTCTCTCTTTTCCTCCCTTCCTTATTTTCTCCTTTTCTCCCTCCATTTCTTATTTTCTCCATCCCTTTCTACTTTTCCCCATTCCTTTCTCATTTCCTCAATTTCTTCCTTCTTTCCTCCCTCCCTTTCTCCTTTCTTCCATAACTTTCCCCTTTCCTTTCTCCTTTTATCCCTCCCTTCCTCCTTTTCTTTCTGCCTTTCTCCCTTCCTTCCACCCTTTCTCCCTTCCTTCCTCCCTTTCTCCTTTCCTCCATCTTTCTTCTTTCCTCCCTCCTTTTCTCCTTTCCTCCATTCCTTTCTCGTTTCCTTTCATCCCTCCCTTCCTCATTTTCTTTCTCCCTTTCTCCCATCCTCCATTTCTCCCTTCCTCCCTCCGTTTATCATTTTCTCCATTCCTTTCTCATTTCCTCAATTCCTTTCTCCTTTTCTCCCTTCCTTTCTGATTTCCACCCTCCCTCTTTTATTTCATTCCTTTCTCCTTTCTTCTTCTCTCCCTCCCTCTCCCTTCCTACCTTCCACTCCCACCTTCCCCTCTCTATCTTTCTCTCTCTCTCCATCTCTATCCATTCCCCTCTCCGTCTCCTTTCATCTTCCTTTCTCTCCCATCTTCCATCTCTCTCTTCTCTCCCTCCTTCCCCCTCTTTTCTCCTCTCCATTCTATTCCCTATACATTTCAGTCGTCCGTTCACCACCTCTTCCCTCCGTTCTCTTTTCTCTTTCATTTTCTCCTTTTCGTTCCCTGTTTCAATCTTTATTTTATTTCTTCCACCTATCTCTCTTTTATTTGCTTCGCCATGACACAATTTCTGCAGCCTTCCTTATCCTGTCAGTATTCACCTCTGCCTTTCCCCTAACTTTCCCCCATTCTCTTTCCCTCATGTTTACTCGTCTCTTTCTTCTTTCCGCTATGTTTATAACTCATCCTTTTTCCCTCTTCAGCACTATTTCTCGATGACTCTCCTCTGGTCATAGCAGGCGACAGCTCTAGAAGGTTTTTTTTTATCTTTACCTGCTGAAATCCATATCTTATACTTCTTTTTCACCCGCATCCAAACACCCTTATTTTAGTTCTCCCTTTCCTACCGAACCTTCCAGTCTGCAGGTCAGGCTCGCGTTATTTTTTCTTTCGTTTCCTTCATTCGATCGTATTTTTCCGCGTTCTGTTTGTCAATTTTTCCTGTTTATTTTTTTCGAGCGCGCATATATATATATATATATATATATATATATATATATATATATATATATATATATATATATATATATATATATATATATATATATATATATATATCTGTGTGTGTGCGTGCGTGTATGTGTATATATATATATATACACAGTTGTGTCTCTCTTGTGCTGACGAAAGCTCTAACCTCTAAAAATGTGTCTCTCCAACACCCCAGCGGTTCTACTTCCGGTAAGTGTTCACTGGGTTTCCTTCAACACCTTGTTGCCCTAAATATCCTTACTTACCTTTCCTCTTCCGTAGTATATATATATATATATATATATATATATATATATATATATATATATATATATATATATTAGGGCAACTACGTGTTAAAGGAAACCCAGTGAGCACTTACCGGAAGGAGAGCCGCTGGGGTGTTGGAGAGACACATTTGTGCTGACGAAGGGATCATCCCGAAAGCTCCATTAACTTCTACAAATGTCTGTCTCCAATACCCCAGCGGCTCTCCTTCCGGTAAGTGCTCACTGGGTTTCCTTCAACACCTAGTTGCCCTAAATATCCTCATTTACCTTTCCTCTTCCGTAAGTTTATACAAACACAAACACATATATATACAAATTAGGGAGCAAGCTAGCTAGCCAACTCCCCCTTTGCTCGCTGTTTCTTCGTTCCTACCATGTATGTACCTATTGGATTTCGATTTGTTTAACGGGAATATGTTTTTAATATGAGTTTAATGAATATATTTTATAAGGGATGTATGTTTGGTTTTTAATAACAAATTACGATAATTTGTTGAATCACTCTATAAAAAATAAACTTAGAGGGCAGAAATTCCCAGAGATTAAAAATGGCTGAGGTATAGAGCGTTAAAGAGAGAGAGAGGGAGAGGGTGAGAGGGGGAGAAGGAGAGAGGGGGAGAGAGAGAGAGAAGGAGAGAGAGAGAGACGACGACGAAGACTAGAAATAGGATTTTATTAATACAGATAAAAAATATAAATAACATGAATACTGCGTTCGATTTATTTTCATTAAATTCATATCTTCAGTAATTTCGAGCAAGGTTTAATCTTATTTCCTCTCTTTAAACCTGTGTTTAAGTGCATATGCACTGAAATGACCGAAGACAACAATATCGGTAACCATCTTATTATTGAAATGTTAAAAAAATTATCAAAACTCGAATATAAATTCAAAATATGAGTGAATTCGAAAGAGATTGAGTAATCGACAGTAAGAATAAGAATCGTCATTAATTTAGGCGTGTCTTAGCGCAAATTTCTTGTCGATGACTTATTTTTAAGATATTTTTAAGAGTAAAAGAATGAAAGTCCTCTAACCAAAAAGGTGATTTTTGTGTGTTATCTTATGGGAAACGACATTCATCTTCTGGAGTCGAACCCGTGGCCTTTTTCGAAATTATTTTTTAGTCATAACGTAAAGATTCATCAACACTGAAATCCTGAAAATTTTTAGGCTTTAAATTTATTTCTAATCGAGTTATTCACAAAATTAGAGCGTTACGCATATTGATGACCATTGCGATTTTATAATATAATATATACGATATATACTAGACGATTGAGCCCGTCTAAAACGGCCTTTGAAAACAAAAAATGTGTAAAAATAAAACCAAAAAACAAATGATAAAATTATAACATTTGAATATGATTGGAAAGGGCTACAAAGGATTGGTATTAATAAATTAACAGGAAAACAGTTCTATACCTCAATAATATTATTTTAGCTATTCAATAGCTCTCTTATAATGACGTTCCTTGTAAATACTCTTTCGTTTAACAGCAATTGCCCTTGATTATCTTTATCCTTAACCCAAAATTTCAAATTATGTTTGTCACATGTTCTAGTTATGGCTACATACAGCTGTCCATGTGAAAAAAACTGCATCTGGCAAATATAATTCATAATATCTGTTTTATTCAGATAATGCGAAGTCACAGCGCAAGCAACTGCCTTTAATATGTAGAAACACTTCAATAAGACAACGAAGGCACGTTAAAACATAGTAGAATTATTTCAAACATTGGCATATTTTAAAATACGTAATTTACCACATTTATCCATCCAATTTACTGAAACGAATACAGGTTTATGAGCATATATGGCTTGAAATAACAATGCCCGTTTCCAAGGCGATCATTGACGAAAATGAACGATTTTCCTTACATCGGCGAATTTAAACGTAAAATTTAGGTGAGAAAAGACGAAAATGGTTCTAATTTGAAGGTCGTAGGTCAATTCTTTCTAATTTTAATTTCCAATAGAGTAAAACTCTGCACGTTGAAAATTAAATTTTAGCGTGTAAACTTATGATCCGAGATATGAGATTTATATCGAATGCTTTTTGAACGTATTCATATCAATCCTACGGAATTTGGCTGGACTGGCTGAAGAAATGGCCGAGATATGTTGAGATATTTAGCGTTACGCAAAGAATGATGACCAAGAGATTTAACCTTTTATATTATAAGATATACTTATGTATGCGTGTGTGTGTGTGTAATATTTTGTTTTTTTTTTTGTTAGCTTCCCTTTGATAAAAAATTTAAAGTGTCTGTATGATGAATTGTTGCGGTGCAGGAGTGTAGGGAGGGGGTGGCGGTGCGTTATTTTGTTTTTTTTTCGCGAATTTTAACGGTAACTGCGGCAAGCGCTTCGAAATGTTTTAAATGCCGAGAATGAGGCGGGGAATCTTCAAACTTTTTGTGCGAATTTTTTGCTCGTTTTTGCTTTGCCAAGGTTGTCTTTTTACTTTCTCCATACGAAGTAATGGGAAAGTATTGTGATCACGAAAAAAATCGACTTCGAGATTTCAACGGAAATACACGTTTTGAGGTACCTAGAATACGTTTAGACTATTTTCTGAATGATATCTGTGTGTGCGTGTGTGTATGTGATTTTGGGAGCTCTAACTCAAAATGTACTTGTCATATCGTTACCAAACTTCATATATAAAACTTTAACATGAATACAAAGAAATGATTAGTTTTTGGACAATAACGGTTAACTGGAAGTCGAGGTTTATTCGAAACCCGATTCGGATTTTGCGATATTTCTCCGTTAAAACATCATTATTGTATACATATACAATTCTATACAAAGGTTATAGAGATTGTAATTTCCTACTACTTTTATTTGAAACAATTTTCTATGGGACTTATTGTTTAGGAGTTATTTATAAATAACCGGTTTTTCGGTTTCCCTCAAATATCTCCTTAAAAACATCGTTACTGGTAATCATTCTAAGGAGCAAATTTGTAGAGAATAATATTTTTTCCAAGTTTTGTTTGAAAGAAATTTTCGTAGGACCATCCATTTCGGAGATATTTCGCTTTATCTTAATACCAGTATACAGCGCCATCACCATGTAGCGGTGCATTCTGTAAACATATTCAAAATATACATAATTTACGGCAATAAGGACGACTGTATT
The DNA here is from genome assembly GCA_036926305.1 of Uropetala carovei. NCBI lineage: Eukaryota > Metazoa > Arthropoda > Insecta > Odonata > Petaluridae > Uropetala > Uropetala carovei. Next base: position 1,487,406 of record JAXCHB010000212.1, read on the forward strand.
CTTTTAAGATACGAAATAATAATTTTGCCTTATAATGCTATTCATAATAATTTAAATATCTATACTCCAAATATGGAGAATGTCATGTGTTGGCCACATCAGGTTTTTTTTGTTTTAATTTTTTTTGCGTGATGTCTCCGCGAATTTAGGTCTGCATTGTCACGCTGTAATATCACATATGTATATACATATATATATATACATGCACACGTAGTTTGTCACGTTCTCGTTATGTTTCGTATCTGTTCATCGATAGGCATGCGTACATCATTAACCAACCACGTCGCAGGTTAATTTGGGTTGAAATGAACTGGAAATTTCAACAGTCATCAAACTTTGGACGTCATACCAATTTCTGCTCTGTGACCATTTCCATTCCCATTTCGCGTTCGTTATTATCTCCCAAATTCACTTAATGGGAGCCACAAGTTGATCTTGCTTATTCTATTTCCAACCGGTTTCAGTCCATGTCTCTATTTTTATTGAAAATGATAACTACCGTAAAATCGTGGAGAATGTCATTATAGATGGCTAACTTGAAACTAATTCTTTTATGTGTGGGGTCAGCGATCTCCGTGTTTTATTTTATCTTAAGAATGGACATTTTCTGCGTATATATCGCATTAAATTATTTTGTGTCCGTTCAAAACGTGTCTTTTGTTTCTTATAAATGATGCAAAGAATGAAATTCTTTTTATACTTTTAATTTTATAGGGCATTATATATTTTTTCCTCTCATAAATGTGTAGATATCAGTAAATTCTCTTACCACGTATGTCTCAATAGATGAAATGATTTTTGCTAGGCAAGACAATCAATTTCAGAACATTTCTCCTAAAAAGGAACTGTGGAACTGCATAATTCCTCGATTAGGCGAAATTTGTGCATTCTTTATATATTTTATCCATATACTATGTACTATTCTTAAATCCTCGTTTAATCATTAAGCTTACCTGATACAATATTTTCTGAAGGATTGAAAAGTTATTGCTATATTAGTGTTCGGAGTTTATAGGCGCGCAGCATTTATGTTATTAGCGCCTTACGATAATAATTTAACGGTCAAGTAGGGTTATATAACATCTGCTAATGGATGCTATGCGGGTAATATTTATACCCCGCTATCACAGGCCTTTGTACTTGTATGTGCATAAAACCAATTGGATCGTCCATAACTAATGATCGTATGCGTCATTCACTGGTGTATCCTATTAGGATATTTGCAGTTCCCTGCATTGGCAATAACTATAATCACTAAAGCTGTAGGGTAGCAATAAATTAGTTTTCGCGAGAAACTCCTCCCCTCCCCACCACTTTCGGCATTCACATTGATCAGTCAAAAGGGCGGATAAACCCCGGGAACCAATTATGAATCCTTATTGATCATAAATTTCCCAGTTACCTACGATTTCGACGCATGCAGAGGATGTAGTTATAGCTGAACATGAAAGAAAAATTATATAATCCAGGCAAAAAAATCTTAAAATCGAGGGAGCAATTGATATCACAACTGAACGAAAAAATATCTTCTTTGATGTATCTGGTCGTTTGAGCACTACGAAGAGTTCTGGCAAAGTTCGGAATTGATCGATAAACTCGCGATTTTATCGTCATTCGTTTGTCCGAATCCCATTTTCAAATTCCAAATTTCTCACAACTGTGATTTAGTGCAATCTTTAAAATGTACGATTCTGTCACTGCAACGTATGTTCTTTGAATACGAATTTAATAATATTTAGTTAAGTATAAATTGCATTTTTTAGTCTTGTAGTATGTTGAATGTATGTCGTCGAAAAAAAAGTTTCATGCCTTGATAAAAGTATATATTTTACTAAAAAACTAACATTTATTCAAAGCAGACAATTAATGCTACTGGTTTAATATTAAATTAAAACTTCGTATAAAGATATTTAAAGAATATTTTTAAATTGGTTACTCATTTTTCGAATCATATCTGTAGTTTTCACGGTATATTGATTTTTTTATGATATTTTGTTTACTTTCAGATAGGTAAAAACGCAAATTAAGGTCTACTTAAGGTTAATAGGCGTAATTTTTAAGTGGTATACTGTTTGCACATATCAGTTGAGTCGTTACGCAGGTTGTTTATGAAGTTATTGGTAACTTTAAAATAGCAATAATAATATAAATAAATATTTAGGATCAACATTTCATCATTGGTAAGATTTAAGCTCGAATTACCGTGAAAGTTTCGACGGGAACGGCACCAAATAATCTCTTGAAACGCACAAAACGCGAAAATCTAGGAAGCGTCAGCGCCATGAAGAGATTTTAAGTTTATCAACTACATTAATATTTGCCTAGGAAGTGCTAAAACAGCATTAATTAAAATCTCCGCGTCGGAACTAAGGGAACAATGAAGAAGTTCGGTCGTTATTTTTACGCCGAAAATGAAATTCTTCACAGCGAGGTAAATACTGGAGAAGTGTAAACAACAGGAGGCGCGGCTAGAGATTTTCTCTTAAAAGAAACACCGTCCGTTAATTTCCGCTGCGCGTTAATTTTTAGTGATGTTTTAACGCGTCGCGTCCGGGGTTTTCTTTCTGGGTGTTAGTTGCTAGAGACGTAGTCACTTTTTGATAGTTCATCCACATTAATAGGAGGTTTTTAAACACTCTTCAACACTCTCTATGCTTCTCTTTCTCTCTCTCCCTTCTATCTCTCTCTCTCCCTTCTCTCTCTCTTCCACCCTCCATCTTTATAATTCTAAGTGAATCCACCATATCTAGTCCTATAACGTAATTTACCAGGTACTCTTTGAACGGCTTCATACTCCGTATCCCTCATCTGTTAACTGAATCTGTGTACGCCTCTACCTTTTAACTACTAATTCTCTCTATATCGTTTTGTTTAAATACAGCAAGAAATTGCATTTTCTATCGACTATCAGCATGTATGTGTGTGTGTGTGTGTTTTTAAGTGTTTGTGCGTGTTTGAGCGTATTTGTTTTATTATTTGTGTGCATGTTTTTGTTTGCTGTTGATTGTTGACTGACCTATAATTTCCTCAGTTAACATTTTTATATATTTTTGAATTTATAAGTGGGCAGCATATTTAGAAGAGGTACCTAATGTTGGAAGTTATCTTTTCTTGTCGATGCACAGAAATAGATATTGTTTTTAGAACGGAGAAATCCCAGGGAAGGATTTAAATGCTTACATTGACAACTGTAATGAAAATTGTATGCGTTCAATTCACTAAATATCTTTCACCTTCATATATAAGAGTTAAGAACGTATCGGGACCCATAACTGCCATGCCTTCTCTTACGTCTCCTTCTTGGTCGTGCTGAGTAGTCTGTTTCTTCTTCTTCTTTTCCTCAAGGAGTAGGTCAAAGACCTTTCCCTAGAGAAAACTCTCTTTGCCACTCTCTGTCCTTGCATGGATCGGAGTCTTTTGCGCCCATTAAAATTCTCCTTCACGGCAAATTGCATTACGAGATCTGTTCTCTCAATTTAATTCGCCACCCTAAGGTTTCACGGGGATATTTTTTGCTCACTCGCGATTTTTTTTCGTTCTCCGTAAATCATTTTATTTAATAATTCGAACCGGTTCATTCAGTCTTTTATTTGATCAATCGTCTTATTGATTAGAAGGATAATCATTAATAATCATTTCTAAAGCTTCGTCAACCGGCGTTGTGTCCGATAGTGCATTTAAGTTCATTCTTTATACCTCCAGTGAAGGATTTGAAAGAATTAATGTTGTTATCAAATTCACTGTCTCCGAGAAAATATAGAGCTTAATCCTAGATCGACGAATATACGTTATAATTGCTTTATATTTTACATGGCATTTTTAAAGGATTGTAGAAAGGTTAGATATGCTATTTGGCTATTTGAATTACATTATGTTTATATGATAGATATAATTAATTAGAATGTACTAAAATGGTCGATATAATCGTTGAGAGATACGTACGTTTTGGTTTATATTTTTACGCATTTATGAAATTGTTTTTTGTTAAATTGTTTGTAAACAATCTGGTAAAGTAGTAAATTGTAGTCAATAAAAACTGATTCGCATTTTATGTGGCTAAATTCTGTTCATTGGTACACCATCTTTCTTTTTACTTTCTCCATACGTAGTAATGGGAAAGTATTATGTTCGTGAAAAAAATCGACTTCGATATTTTAACGGAAATACACGTTTTGAGGTCCTTAGAACACGTTTAGACTATTTTCGGAATGATGTCTGTGTGCGTGTGTGTATGTGATTGTCGGCGCTCTAACTCAAAAAGTACTTGCCATATCGTTACCAAATTTCATATATATCACTGTAGTATGAGCACAAAGAGCTGATTAGTTTTTGGACAATAAAGGTTAATCGGGAGTTGAGGTTTATTCGAAACCCCATTCGGTTTTTGCAATATTTCTCCATTAAAACTTCATTATTTTTTATACAATTCTATACAAAGGTTATAGGGAATGTAATTTCCTACTACTTTCATTTGGAACAATTTTCCATAGCAGTTACTGTTTAGGAATTATTTATAAATAATCGGTGTTTTCGTATTCCGTCAAATATTTCCTTAAAAACGTCATTTGTAACCTTCGTGAGAACCAAAGTTGTAGAGAATAATATTTTTTCCAAGTTTTATCTGAAACAAATTTTCGTAGAACCATCCATTTCGGAGATATTTTGCATTTTCTAGTATACAGCGCCACCACCATTTAGCGGTGAATTCTGTAAACATATTCAAAATATACCTAATTTACGTCAATAAGGACGACTGTATTCCTTTACGATAGGAAATAATAATTTTGTCTTATAATGCTATTCATAATAATTTAAATGTCTATACCCGGAATATGGAGAAAGTCATGTGTTGGCCACATCAGATTTTTATTAAATGGCCTCATAATATTTTATATATATTTGATTAATTTTGCTCTAAGTTATAGTTATAATATTTATATAAAAGAACAATTCTATTTATAGTAAAAATAAATAAAACCGTAATTTTTTCTAGGGATGTTCATTTATACTTGCAAAGGTCAAAAATCAAATGGAATCAATTCTATACTTCCGTTGAAATAAATACTAGGATTGAATAATTTTTGGATGTGCTTAGAATCTTTTAATAAAATCATGATTTCACTATATTGACTAGTATAATTTCACGTAGATAAAAATCACAGTACTATCGTAATGGTTAAATATTTTTACGCTTTATGTATTTCTAAACCAGCTGCTGCATAATGCAGCCATAAGTAAATACACGATTTTTTTACTTTGCTTTCGCCTATTCTTTTCGAGCCGAGAAGTCGTTCGAAATACAAGACTACATTCTCTCTTGCAAACGATGCGACATCAGAAAAAATGCTGGCTTACGAATATCTCTCGTGTGTGCGACATGTTTCCCAGTCCTCTTTTTGCCTTCATTTCTCCCGCAAGTGCCTTTTTTATTTAAAATAAAGTAACGCGTGTTCCCTCTCGTCTTTCCCTAGCAATGTTAACACGAGATTATTTGCCCCAAAGACTCGTCCTCTGTCCTCCTCCCTTCACGCTTTCCTCGCTTTTTTCATCTCGGCCAATTGCTCTCTGAAAGAGCTATCGCAGCCTCTCTCTCTCTCCCTCTCTCCGTCCATCTCTACTCCTCTCCCTCCGTCAATCTTTATCCTTCTCTCTCCCTCCCTCTCCTATTCATCACCCTCCTATCTTTCTACCCCTCTCATTCAACCTTCTGTCTCAAGGGTTAAATGTAAGAAGGGGGTGCATAGTCTCAATTTTACCCGTATGAAGTCTTTTGTCTGTCTCCCTAACTCTTTATCTATCCTGTTTTACTTTCTCCGTGCGTAGTAATGGGAAAGTATTGTTTTCATGAAAAAAATCGACTTCGAGATTTCAACGGAAATACACGTTTTGAGGTCCCTAGAACACGTTTAGACTATTTTCGGAATGATATGTGTGTGTGTGTGAATGTAATTTCCTACAACTGTCATTTGAAATAATTTTCCTTAGCAGTTATTGTTTAGGAATTATTTATAAAAAAATCGGTTTTTTCGGTTTCCGTCAAATATCTCCTTTAAAACGTCGTAATTGGTCATCTTCGTGAGGACCAAAGTTGTAGAGAATAATATTTCTTCCGGGTTTTGTTTGAAACAAATTTTCGTAGAACGATCCATTTCGGAGATATTTCGCTTTATCTTAATACCAGTGTACAGCGCCAGCACCATGTAGCGGTGAATTCTGTAAACATATTCAAAATATACGTAATTTACGGCATTAAGGACTGTATTCTTTTACGATACGAAATAATAATTTCGCCTTATAATGCTATTCATAGTAAGTTCAATAACTATACCCCAAATATGGAGAAAGTCATGTGTTGGCCACATCAGATTTTTCCTTCACATATTTCTCCTTCTGATTCATCATTGGTTCCACAGTTTTACTATCCCTCATTGTTGCCTTTCCCCTTTCTTATTCAGTCACATTCCTCCAGACGCTTCTCACATTCTTTAACTATCAAATCTTCCTCCTAATTGTATTTATATTTATGTTATTACACGCGTTTTATTCTCTTGGTCTATTTGGTCATTCGTTCGTCCTTTGTTTTCGTACACCGCTTTATTCTTCGAATGCTTTCTCTTCTTATTTTCGGCTCTCTCTCTCTCTCATTTTCACTCTTCTCCTATTCATTTTTACTTTCTCCATATACGTAGTACATATAGAAAAAGTATTGTTTCCATGAAAAAAATCGAATTCGAGATTTCAACGGGAATACACCTTTTGAGCTCCCCAGGAACACGCTCTGACCGTTTTCTCGATGATATCTGTGTTTGTCCGTGTGTGTGACAGAAATTTCGCGTGCGCTGTTAACTCAAAAACTATTCATCAAATCAGCATGAAATTCTATATTTTTGATTTTGTATATATTATTAAGATTTTAAAATATTTGGATAATAATTGTTCAAACGAAATTAGCGTTTTACTCTTGTAAAATTTTAGTTTTTCTTAAATATTTCGCTTAAAACTGAATTATTGTTAACATATATATATATATATATATAAGTTGTAGACATTATTCTTTTCTACAACTTTTGTTTGAACTAAATTTTCATGTGAGAAATGTTTCAAGAGATATTCAATTTTCTTTTAAATTGACGGTTAGTGGGCAGATCGCGCGCGTGGTAGTAACAGCAATTGAACCGCTTGTGCTGAAGCGTGTAAGTTGAACTGTTCCTATCGCCGGATTTATTTGATTTTAGTTGACAACTTACGTATTTGTCTCCTACCCATGACTTATATTTTTCTCAATTTTTTCTGCTTCTTGGTATCCTCTGTTCTGTATGTAGCATTCTTTCTATGCTTCCTTTCATCAAGTAAAGTTTATCTTTTCTCGTGTCGTGTACCATACCTGTTTATTTCCGCATCCATGGCTTCCGAACGCCTTATTTTCCTTCATGTGTTCTTATTCCTATCCTTTCTTTCTCGAAATTCTCTTTTTCTCTCCGTTTCCTCTATCAGCAAACCGAAATTTTTCCTCATCTCTCTTTCCCTTACCTGTTTTCACATATTCCTTTCTCTATCTCTCTCTCTCTCTAATGGAAGAGGGGACCTTATGGTCTCAATTTCGCCCTGAAAATAAAAACAATTATCTATCTATCTCTTTCTCTCTCTCTCTCTCTTAGCAGGTTTTTTCCACCCCCCCTTCCCTTCGTGGGTGTTTCCTGCGTGGTTTTTTACTAGGCTGGCCATGTCCTAGGTTTTTACCACAAATACTTGGTCTTTTTTTTTTAGAAGTTTTCGAATCAGTAATTGGATCTCTTATTTGTGCTATTTTTTGTTTTGTTTCAGGTTTTTGTTTTCTGCCAATGTGTTTGTATGTTTTTGCGTTATTATTTTTTATTCTCATTTGTAATTACTAACGTAGGGGTAAATGTAAGAAGTTACTATGTAGTCTCAATTTCTTCCTCAATAAAGTCGTTTGTCTGTCTGTCTGTCTGTCTCTCTCTCTTTCTCTCTCCTTTCTCCCTTCTCGTGTACTTTACCTATCTATTTCAGCCCCTTCGTGCACGCTTTTTCTCTTTATACCTCCCTTTTCTGCCTCTCGGTTCCCTCCACCCCCTCCTCCTAACCCGCAATCCATCCCTCCTCTTTCTCTCTCTCTTTCTCCCCCGCCATTCTCTCTCTCTCTCTCTCCTTCTTTCCACGCTCGCCGCAGTGGGTTCCGCCCTAGCACTCGAAAAACCTTTTTATTTTCCCTCACACGCAATGCGGGCCTTGGCTTCAATACGCACACTTCCCCGCTCCTTGTTTAGCCGTCTGCCTTAATAGCGACTCATCTCTAATTTTTTTTCCTCTCTCTCTCTCTCTCTTTTGGACCTTGTAAAGCGTCATTCACAGGCGTTTTTCGCCTCTTGCTGCAAGAGAATTGTTGTCTCGTGAATATTATTTTGTCCTTTCCCTCTCACTTTCTCTCTCTTTCTCACTCTCACCCTCTCCGTCTATCTCTCCCCCTCTCTGTCGCATATACTTTCCTTTTCTCGCTTTCACTTTCTTTCCCTCGAGTGTATTTTTTGTAAAGTGTCCTCATTTTGCGGGGTAAGGTTCTCGCACGCGTGGTTTAGTCGGAACGGGAATTTGTGTGCGCATCGGAAATACGACGACTCATCCTAGATTCGAGAGGATTTGAAAGAGTAACGTCCGTTTCTGTTTTTCGACCGAGGGTAAATGTTTTTCGTTGTGTTAGGCCGTGGAAGTGAGGAGGAGCTTCTTCTCATTAATTTGGAATCAAAGTATGATAACATCTTGTGTAATCTAAAGAAATACTAAACTGTCAAGTAAATGTTAGATTGAAGAATCGTAGATGATATTATTTGTAGTACATTTTTGAATTGGGATAAGAGAAAAAATGGAGCGGTAGAGCAATTAATTTTTTTATCTTGCCGTGGTGAACCGATTGGGGTGAGACACCGCGAACCCGCGCAGTGACTTAATATAATTGGAATCAAAACGTTAAAGAGCTTTTATTCCTACGTCTTATTATACCTATTGAAAGTAATTATGTAACGGTTACAATTGTATTTTAACTCAACACTAATTTCAAAAATTTTTTTGCTTACTAGCCTTAAACAATTAAGTTGTCACAATAGAACATTCAATCACGAGGACTGTTATTGTGAAAAAATGGCTAAATATAAATGAAATCATATGATAAATAGTTTTTGTTCATAGGTCTTATTATGCTGATTACAAGTAATTACTGGAATGTTACAGTTACGTCTTAGTTCAAAATTAAATTTTTAAATATTTCCGTTTACTCGACTTAAACAATTACGTCATCGCAATACGAATCACGAGGACTGTTATCGCAAAATTCAGTTAGCTAAATAACTTGTTTATTGACCTGAGTTTCCGTGGAAAACTCGCGCATCCTTACCTTATTTGAAGTGCTGTTATAAAAGTCCTTAGGAAATACTGTCGGGGGAAGCAGTCCGTCAGGCGAGGCTGGGTTCCGGAATGAGCCAATGGGCGGAGCTCCTGCCGCGATAAATTCTTAAATGCGGCAGGTTTTTTATTGCTTAAAGTTTTGGCTTCCTACCGAGTTCGCGTAAATTACGACTTTGGTGCAGACCGGCTTCGCAGCTGTAACTTTATATATTTTTAGGGAAGGGTTAGCTAAAATTGCAGGATTGCCCTCAAAACGGATATCCGGAATTGGAGTTAATCCCTTTTGGGTTGTATTGATGAAAATTTTATTGTGCCGGGTGCTGGGTTTGATCGTTACTGCCATTTTGTCAGGAAGTGCGTCGGGGACAAGATTTCTTAAATCTATGCTTTTCTAATTTATTTTAACCTCGGAAATCTTCCGCAACGCCTAATTTTTTGTTCTACCCCAACATCATTAAAAACAATATATGTAGTATACCTGCACCAATCAAGTAAAAAATAATAAAATCAATTATAATACTTATAAGGATGTTATTCAACATGCACAATTTGTTACTTATTGTTAATAGTACTTTTTACTTTCTCCATACGAAGTAATGGGAAAGTATTGTGATCATGAAAAAAATCGACTTCGAGATTTCAACGGAAATACACGTTTTGAGGTACCTAGAACACGTTTATACTCTTTTCGGAATGATGTCTGTGTGTGTGTGTATGTTAGTGTGGGCGCTCTAACTCAAAAAGTACATGACATATTAATACCAAATTTCAAATATAACACTTTAGCATGAGCACAAAGAACTGATTAGTTTTTTGGACAATATCGGTTGAGCGGAAGTTGAGGTTTATTCGAAACCCGATTCGGTTTTTGAGATATTTCTCCGTTAAAACATCATTATTGTATATACAACTCTATACAAATACTATATAGAATATAATTTTCTACAACTTTCATTTGAAACAATTTTCCATAGCAGTTATTCTTTAGGAATTATTCATAAATAATCGTTTTTTTCGGTTTCTGACAAATATCTTCTTAAAAACGTCGTTATTGGTAATCTTCGTGAGGATCTAAGTTGTGGATAATAATATTTCCTCCAAGTTTAATTTGAAACAAATTTTCGTAGGACCATCCATTTCGGAGATATTTCGCTTTATCTTAATACCAGTATACATCGCCACCTCCATGTAGCGTTGAATTCTGTAAACATATTCAAAATATACCTAATTTACGGCAGTAAGGAAGACTATTCTTTTACGATACGAAATAATAATTTTGCCTCATAATGCTATTCATAATAATTTAAATATCTATACCCGGAATATGGAGAAAGTCATGTGTTGGCCACATCAGATTTTTTCAAGAATGGTTTCAAGATTATACAAATATCGAAAATTTAACGATATCCTTTTAACAGAACCTAGATTGAAAATCACTGCCTTAAAAGAAAGAATGATCCTCTATAAGATTATTTACGCAATAACTAACATTGAGGAATTAATATGCCCAATTAGCTGCAGCTGATCCTACATCAGCAGAGGTTCATATTCGCTACGGGACGGTTCGTTTTAAATAACAAAAATCGTTGCAACTCTGATCACAGTTCGCGTTAGCACGGTTTTGTCGGACTAGGGATTCCAAATTGTAAAGCGAGGAAGAGAAACTTTGTTTGGAGTATAACCGGCAGCAACACCCTATTAGTACAGATATGTGCAACAAAGACAGGGTTGGGAACTTTGGTAATGGAAGTGTTATGGAACGCAAAAGCTCTTTCGATATGTAATACCATGTTCGCATAACAGGGGTTCGAATTACGTGGAACTTTTTGGAACGCATCCAACGTGTTATAGGAGGGCTGGATGTACCTAGATAATGGCGTTCGATTTCTATCTATAAGCATTATATACGAAGTTGATTACTATAATTATTTAATTGAAGGGGAGACTTCTTCGTTAGACAGTAAGGTTAACTGGCGGCAGAATCGTTCAGCCTCAAATCACGCAAAGTCACTCGAATTTCAAGCTGCGTTTAATCACAGTCGGAAAAACGAGGTGGTCTTTGAAAATTTATACCGGGAGATGCTGAACACTTACAGGAACACCACACGTAATTCTATGCATACATTAAGTCAATTTGATGCGGACCTCATATTTAGCTTCGCTTTACGCGTTTATTCACGATGCGTGTTTATAAAGCAGCCCATACCATTTATTGCATTCACATTTCATATATTTTTTCATGAACTCTTGAAATTATGTATATCTAAGGTTGTTTTCTTAGGTTTTATTTAAATGTAATCTATACTCGTTTACGGAACAAATAATTTTTGTCGCACCCCTTCACAACGGATTACTACTGCCCTTTTTTCATCCGGAACAATGCGTACATTTACACGAAAACGTTCGTCTTTTGTTTTTTTGTTCATCTACTTACATTCCCTTTAAACATAAGTTTTAATTCCTTCTCCACCTCTTCTTTGCTCATTTTCTCCCTTTTCATCTCTCGCATTCTTTTGTCCCCGTGTCGCACTCTCGCGTTAAAAAGAGTCACTATATCTCTCTCTCTCTCTCTCTTTTATTCTTCTCACACATTCTGCGACTCCTCCAGATAATCATGCTCTTCCCTCTACATCTTCTTTCTTTCTCCCGCAATTCCTTTCTTTCCTCGTCTCTCTCTCTCTCTCCTTTCACGCTCTCCAGTCTCGTCCGCCTCTGTAATCGCAAAGCCTTAACTTCAAACTCTTTTTGTCCACAGCGTCTGCTGCCATCCCTTTTTTTTCCGTGACCTTCGGCCATACATATTTCCTCCGGCGAATCACCTAATGCAACATCTCTCTCTCTCTCTCTTTTTCATTCTCTCTTTGTCTCACCGACCTCTTGTTCTTCTCCTTCAGCCTCGAACCGTACGTTATCCAACCCGCTCACGTCTCTCATTCAGGGTGTAGCTGTGTGTATGCGCCTTCACCATCTCATTATCTTACGGTTTTTCTTCTTATTTTCATTTCTCGATTAACTCTGTTAGGATTTAACGCGTCATTTATTCGCATACGAAGTGTACGGAGAATTTATCGCCGTCGTAGAAAAAATTCGATGGAAGTATGTACGCGTTTTGGGCGTCATTGAGTATAAGAAAAGTGTGTTTTGCGATTCGGTCTGTTTGTCCTGTTTGTCGTCCTTCTGCGAGGTCCCCGGAGTTAAACGTTCAAACCTGATCTCATGAAATCTCGCATTTTTAATGTGTTAACAGAAACATATATCACCGTGAATACGACAATTCGATAATGGTTAATTGAACTGGCTTGATAGATTAGTTGGTTAAAGCACCTACACGGAGTGGGTTCATTCTCCCGGTCGAGTGAAGAGTTTTTCTTCTCCTCCTCAAAGTTAACATCTGTTTTTTCTGTTATGCACTCACGTGTGCGACCTATACTTATCAATATTTCCTCTTGATAGAAACATTAATGTTATATCGTTAAATTGCACCCCATCAAGAAACAACGTAGGCCATGCTTTATTTTGCAACTTTCGCAAAATGTCACTTGTCTAAAATAGTTACTCTTGGATTATAATTAAAATTATATCAGTTGCAGAGATTAATGCCATTAACATAATTACACAATCTATAGTTCTCAAATGTTAGCTGAATATCCAGTTTTACGCCAAGCTACTGGAAATCCCTCTCCACTAACTATTGCAACATTGTGGCTACGAATCAAACCACGTCCGTACCTATTAAAGTACCCAATATGTAGTACAATGCGTGTTGAAATTATTTTTACTCATTTATTATGATGGACTATATTTCGTCTTTCGTGTTGTCGTTAATTTTCAATGCATTGCAAATTAAAAATAAGTTTGACCTGTACAATATCTCTGCGCACATTCCGTGTTGCTCTGTTGCACATATAGTTTCTTCCCCTCTTCCCACGCTCCGGTGTTGTATGTTTACATTTATATATATATATATATACGTATATACATCTCAACCGTATTTCTGTAGCTCCAGCTGCTTCTTCGTCAGTGTTTCCCATTTCCGCTTCATCGATCACGTATATTACGTATTTTTCTTTCCTCTTGTCGATAACATTCTTCCCCCATCTATTTCTCGAATTTTATGACTCTTTTTAAGCTATTTTCCATTTACTTCACTTTCACCTATCTGATTCTTATTAATTCTTCCTTTTTGGATTTCGTTCAACATTCCTCCGTCTTCTCGACATCTTCATATTCATACGCTTTATACGCCGACCCGCGTGTCTGTGTTTTTTTTCTCTCCTTTCAACTTCCCCCTCTCCTTAGCGTCCTCCCCATTATATTTTCCGTCTCTATCTCATCCGTTCTATGGTCCATTTTATATTCCCTATCTCTCCTTCTCTTTCTGTCCCCCTCCCTCTCTCTCTCTGTCCCCCTCCCTCTCTCCCTCTCGTTCCTTACATCCATCCCCCGCTTCCCGGTAATCTCTGACCACTCTTTCAACTCGCCCTGAGGGAGATGATCCGACGCTGGCGTTCCCCTCCCATCCCTCCCCCACCCTCCGCTGCCCCCTTCTCTTTTCACGAGAATCGCCACCGCCCAAGCTATCCTTTTCCTCCGACTTCCCCTCCCCTCAATCCCTGCCTCTTCCCTTTCCTCCGTATAGGTTCCCATTCATCTCTCTCCCTCCTTCGGTCTATCTTCCGATTCCCTTATACCGTCCGGTGGCCCTTGTAGGGTGGCGTCTCTCTCCGTGTTGTTTTTGGACGGTCGTTGGTTTTCTCTTCGGTAGCCGCGGTTTTTCTTGTTTATTAATGCGTGTTTTGGTTTGGCCTTCTCCTATATTTTTTTGATGTTCCATCAGGGCGAGCCTCTTTGTGCGATAGGGTGGTTTTATATAAATTATTTAAAAAGTTGTATTTATTTATCGAAGAGCGTTTGAATGGTTCGCTGTTTGGAAAAATAAATTTTTCGATAGGTGAAATTTTAGTGGGTTCAAATATCCTCTATGTACAGCCTGATGTCTAATTATTATTAAATTGTGTTTTCCGTCTTTTCAGCTTTTGGTAAACATTTCCAATAATTTCTAATTGCCGCAAAGATATATTTAAATCAACTATGTTAAAAGAGGGTTAAATATAAGAAGTGGCTATATAGTCTCAATTTCGCCCTTAAAAGACTGTTGTCTGTGTGCCTGTCTGTTCGTCTGACATGGTAGCCTTAACATAAAAAAACGGTCGAATTTCCAAATTACTCAGAGTTGCAAATTGTAAGCTCCAGAGAGAAGAAGGAAGCGTTACGTTTTATTTTTCCGACAATTCAACGCTCTTATCAAATCCCCATTTAAATTTACGTTCACGCTTGTATCAATTAATGTTTCTCGGCTATATAAACCCGTAATTGATGCGTAATTTAATAGAAGCTTTTAAAGACGCACGCTACTGAGATGTATAATCAACACCGGCTTATTGCCGGCATTTAATAGGACGCGTATAATTTTATCGTTTCCGTCCAGACAGGAAAATAAAATATTTTTTTCCCCTCCAGCGCCTATTCGCCGTTAAGCTTCCGCTGGCGAGCGACGATAAGTTTCGCAATTCTCACCCGAAAAGGAGCGGGACCATTAACTTTTTTATCGATCCAATTTTCGCCGAACTCTTTAAGGCCGCCCTAATCTTTCCCAATCGTATCGCCAATCAAGCTCTTGGACATTGGCCTACATTTCTTTTTAAGCCTCGCTCATTTCGTTAGCTAATTTTAAAGAGCCCGTTCCGTCCAACGTCTCCCCCTCTGCTTCCGTGCGGTCATTAACGTCGGGCAACGTTTTCAGGACTCCTACGTATTAAATTATTCTTACCTCTTCTCTTGCAGTTCCTATCCTTCCTCCATTTTCACCTCCTTTTCGTGAGGGTAAATTTCCTCCCCTGTGCGATACTCCTGTTCCCTTCCCACTCATCTCCGACTGCTAGAATGTGCCGTGTGTGGAACCCCCTTATCGCTGTTTCGCACTGGAAAAAAGGGGAGAATTGTATGCGTGTGAAGGGAGAGAGAGAGAGAGAGAAAGGATGGATAGTACGGGAGGAGAAAAGGTGGAGGTGGTGAAGGGGATGGAGATATCTCTCTCTTCCTTTCTTTTTCTCCCTCCGTCTCCGACTGTGCTGCCCTCTGCTATCGGGGCGGTCATTCGTCAGACTCGATTGAAGGGCTTCTACCACTCTCGGCTCTTTTGTGGCGAGGCGGGGATGTGGGCGTTAGAGGGGAATGTGTGTGTGTGTGTGCCTGGCGAGAGGTAGTGTGGGAAATCATATAAAGGGAGTGAAGAGGTGGTGTAGAGATCCCGTTGTTCGATAGAGTCGCCCTCTGGCGATGTGTATGAGAGTGACCGCCAGGAGCGGGTGGCCGAGGATTCAGTGACTTTGGTCACCTTCTCTGATTGGATGTCTCTCAGAGAGATGGAATAGGTGGGATTTTCCGAGGGAGGAAGAGAGTGTAAAAAGGCTCTTTTTTCTTCGTTTTCCTCTCCTTTTTCCTCTTAATACTTTTTTTTTGACTTCCCCTTTTTTATTCTTCCGCTGTTATTTCTTATTTTTTTCATCCTCTGGTTTTTCTTCGCTTCTTTTCGTCGTCATTGGATCGGCGGAGGAGCATGAAATTTTTAACACGGAAAGAAGGATGCGACACTGTTAATTTTATTTTTCGTCGAGGCGTAAAAGCTAGGGAAGGGATTGGTTGTAAACGTGTTTTAGGTTTTTTAAATTTATTTTCTTTTATAATTTTATAATTTAGAGAAAAAATATTTTGTTTTCACAGGGTGTTTTCCTTTTTGCGAGGTTGCTCCTTGTTGGCTTTTAATGGATTTTTAAAATATATATATATATATATATGTGTGTGTGTGTGTGTGTGTGTGTGTGTGCGCGCGCGCGCGCTTGCGCATGCGTGTGTGCGTACGCATGCGTGTGTGTGTGTAAGATCTATAGCGCAATATCTGAATGTTTAAAATATTTTGTATGATTACGCGGTCATTTAAAAAAATATCAAATTGGAATATTATTACACAGCGCCAACGAGATCTTGTGAACAGAACTTCCGCATTATGATTACATAGAGAAACCCTCGGTAAGGAGCCATTCCCGCTAGCCGCCATACGACACATCTGTGAACTCAAAAGTGAGTTTGTTTTAACGCCATAGCTACTTATGTAAGGCTTGAAATGAAACATGTAAGTATAAAACCTATAAAACGAATAAAATTTGGTTTCCCTTTTATTTCCGGGTAAATGGTTATCAGATTTACTATAATTTTCAGAATAGCAGACGCGAAGTAAGTCTCATATTTGTGCGTTTTTATTAAAGTTTAATTCGATGGAATCCATCGTCCTGTCAGCCGTATATGCGATATAAAGTGTACTTAAATATTCTAAGCTCAATATTATAAAATACAGTCAATAAAGAAATAAAATCTACCATATCTCAAAAAAAAATGGGAGTAAACAATTCTGTTCTGTAGAACTGACATTACGACGACACTCCGAGTACTTGGAGACCCGCGCCCTGAGGAGAGAAAAATGAGTGTGTAGGGAGAAGTTTAAGAGTGCTAAGGGGTTATAAAAAGCGGTGGATAGAGGTGGAAAAACTAAACTCGGAATCTAAGAAAATAAAATGGTTGCCTGTGTGCCTTGTACCCGCATATAGCGATAGGAAAACCTTATGACCGATCCTAGCACCGGGTCCCGCGGATTTTGCCCCGGTATTCCCGTCCTCTCGGTGGCCCTGATGACTAATACTGAATTTTGTGAGTGGATACAAAATTTCAACAAGGAGATGCAAATTGAGAAGCGTAATGTGTTTATGCCTCTACATAACGCACCTTGTCTCAAAGCTTTGGATCTTAGTAATGTGAGACTCGAGTTCCTACCGCTCAGTTGCACTGGATTTCTACAGCCTCGTGATGCAGGCATCATTAAGAGCTTTAGGTCACACTATAGGATACATCAAGTGAAAAAGATAGTAGAGAGCATTAACTATAATTGTTCAATCGAGTTATCCTTGATAGACGCCTTGTACATGATAAAACTGTAATGGGATAAAGTTTCAGCAGGAACAATAAGCAACTGCTGTGTAACAATATGTGTATTTTACTGTCTTATTTTTTCTAGACAGCCAAATCATATAATTGTTTGAAATTTTTCCTATAAAATAATTTTTATTTGAAAATTTTATATTCAATACCTATTTCATGAGGGTGGCCCGATTTATCCCATGTCGATAGTGCCCATGTCAGTGTTGAAGAAGTAGTGGCGCTAAATCTAGCTTTGACTGTACATATATTGTTTCTACAGAAAATAATCTTGGTAGCGTTATTCATTTTGTGTAAATATAATATTTATGTTTATTTATTCACATATTGGCTGGTATCTGCACTGACATTCCTTTCGTTGGAGCAGTCACTGCGCAAAAATATACATACATTAGTACCTATAACTCAATTAGGTATCGTACAAGATATTCTTCGACAGTCGATGGAAAAATAATCCCATATACTAAGAGTATACGATGAAATCATAACCAGGGGCGGCTTTGTAAGTATGCGCAGTGCGCGCAGAAGTAGGGCCCCGTGCTGCTGAGGGCCTCAAAAAAGGCTGCGCGCAAGGCCCCACTATCCATAAATCCGCCCCTGATCATAACTTCATTAAAAATAGGGACAAAAATTTAACATTAAGAGAGTTATGAATGGCAAATAAACCCTTCAATAATGCCTTCTTAGAACCGAAAATGCATGCGATTATGTATTTTCAAAACTCTTGTTGTTTCAACGGAGCGTTTAATACCATCCATTATTTTAAAACTCTCACCAAATATCTCATCCAAAGAACAACGTACACTTCCTCCGAGCAAACGCGGTACAGTGACAAAAAAAAGAGAATACGCATCTTCCTCTCCGCCATTTCTTAAAGCCCCCACCGACACGAAACCGTTATCCACTCGACACATACTTCGGACGTAAATGACACCCCAATCTTCCTTTATCGTTATATACGTTCTCTCAGCAGCAGCGTCCGGCCGAAGGAGGGGAAGGCCCCCTCCCAATCTTTTGATAAAGCTTGGCGTTATGCTCTTGATGTAAAAAATGCTCCATCCCAGGACCGCCCTGCGGTCGGGACGGGCGTGATGGGGCGTGGGAGTGAATGTGGAAGATGGGAGGAACGTAGTATGTGAGAGTCGGAGAGAGAGAGAGACAGAGAGAGAGAGAGAGGCGGTAAGATAGTGAGAGGTGGGTTGAGGGATAGAGAGAAGGGATAATAGGGATGTAGGGAAAAGGCTGCAAAAAGATGTGGGTAGATGTTGGTGGATGGAAAACAGAGGGGAGTTGGAGGGGAAGGGAGGGAGGGTGGGAGAGAGAGTGAGGGTGAGAGAGGGAGTGCGAGAGGGATAGGAGTGGGAGGCAGAGGAGTGGAAAGGAGAGGAGTGTGAGGGAAAGAGGGAATGGGAGGGAGACAGACAGACAGACAGACAAACGACTTTATTAGGGCGAAATTGAGACTATATGGTCCCTTCTTACATTTAACCCTGCGTCAACAATTACAATTGATAATGAAATAGTAATAATAATTTCACAAAAAAGAGCCAAAAAATAAAATAAATAGAAAACAAGTAAAATACCAAATTACAAATTCGGAAAATTTCTATAAAAAGAAAGAGTAATTGCTGTAAAAACATAGGAAATACCTGACTTGGCCATCCTAGTAATAGACCACGCAGGAAAACACCCACGAAGGGAGGGGAGGGGTGGGGGGGGGAGAAATGACTTGGGAGGGAGAGGGAGGGATAGGGGAAGTGGAAGGTAGAGGAAAAGGAGGTGAAGGAAGAAGAGTAAGTAAAGAAGACTAGAGGAAATAGGTGGATGGAGAGTAAGGAGAAGAGAGGAGAAATGTAGTAGGAGTTTTGGAAAGAAGAGATGGGAGAATACCTGAGAGGGAGATAAGGATGGAGGAAGATGGTAATAAAAGACGAGAAGGGAATTACCGGGTGAGTTCGGTAGAGAGGAAAAAGTGGGAGAAAGGAAAACAGCGTGCAAAGGATAAGAGGAAAGAAGCAGACGTGGGTGGGGAAGATGAAGGGACGAGAGTAAGAAAGGGATTTTAGAGCGAGCGGAAAAAAGACGAGACGAGAGGGGATTGGGGTAAGTGGCTGATGGGAGTTTTCTGGCTCTTGAGGGACTGGCAGGGCGGAATGGTAGGCCATCATGGGTGTGGCCGATGAAATGTGTGCTTCGGGAGGGATATATGTCTTCTTCCCACCTTTTCTTTTTTCCTCCCTCTCTCTCTGCCTCCCTATCTCCCATCTCCTTTTATATCTCCCCTCTCCCTCCCTCCCTACCTCCCCTCTCCATCCTTTTACCCTCTTACTTTTCTCTTCTTTCTTAAACCCTTCCCCCTTAAGGCTTCCCACTCGCCTGCGAGCCTTTTTATGTTATATTTTTTTATCATCTTCCTTCTCTCGTATTTTTTTTACGTAATGCTTCGTTATGTGCTTTTTTTAGGTCGTCCTCTGGTGTTTTTCTTCATCCCTCTTCTCTATTCTTTTTTCTCCTTCGCTTTCGAAAGTCATCCGTTCTTATCATTTCCTATCATTCCCGGCCATTCCTTTTAGGGGATAAAAAATTCTCCTCTTTATTTTTCCTCTGCACTTTACGTTTCATTTTTAGATCTTCTCATGATTTTTATGTGTACACAAACGTTATGTTTTCTTCGGACATATTTTCTTGTTTTAAAATGGATTTTTTGCTCTCTATATTTACTCGATGGATATCAATTATTCAACGATTTGATGAAATAATCCTCACTTTTCTTATTTTATTTTGTCATTCCTAGGTTTTTATATTGTTTCACATAATTAAGAGATAAGAAAGCTATTTAATAGAATGTTATGTTATGGTAAATGATAGGGAGATTCACTTAATATGGATTATATACCTCTATTAATCTCCTTTTATATAAAGAAATTTAATCGTTCTACCATCAGTCAAATTCGTAATTCATCGGGCGATAGTTTAAGAACATTTATTTTAAATGTTTGATATTTTACATCGAATACAGAAAAATCGAGTCCTTTTCATTTATTAGCTTCCCGTTGAAATAGAAATGTTTTAATACTATTTAAAAAATTTTAAGCCCGAAAATCTGGTGCCAATGCGTTGCTTTGTAATTTGATAGGATTGCATCGTAGAGCGACGATTATACATTTCTTGACAATATGCTCAATTATCTCAACATTTAAAATTATTAATGGAATGGTAACTTTTATGTAAGTGTATTTAAAAAATTTTCATGCTAAATTAATTCTCCACGGGGAATCAAACCTGGGTCTTCCGCTTTCAGAACTTACATTCTAACCACTGAACTACCGAGGAAGACTAGTTTTCTTACTTCAGAATAAGTATTTATCGCGCTGAAGTTAGGCTAGACAACTTAGTATCAACTTATCGTAAATTAATGCCCTCAATGTGTTTTCTTTGGACATTCTTCAATCCTTGATACAATGGTAAGAATCCACCCGGCAAATGAAAGAACCGGGAACAGAATTTTCCCCCAGCATTTTCAGAACGTCTCGCAGTCATTTAATGTCCCCTAATTGTTTTTAATGTTATTTAATATTGTTATGTAAAATCTCTCTGTATTATAGAATCGTAATGGCCATCATACGTAACGCTATAATTTTGTGAATAACTCGATTAGAAATAAATTTAGAAGACTGGAATTTCTCAGGATTTCAGTGTTGATGAATCTTAACGTTATGACTAAAAATAATTTCGAAAAAGGACACGGGTTCGACTCCAGAGGATGAATGTCGTTTCCCATAAGATAACACAAAAATCACCTTTTTGGTTTAAAGGTTTTCATTCTTTTACTCATTAAAATATCTTAAAAATAAGTCATCGACACGAAATTTGCGCTAAAACACGCCTAAATGAATGAGGACTCTTAT
This sequence comes from Uropetala carovei, assembly GCA_036926305.1. Taxonomy (NCBI): domain Eukaryota; kingdom Metazoa; phylum Arthropoda; class Insecta; order Odonata; family Petaluridae; genus Uropetala; species Uropetala carovei. The sequence continues at coordinate 1,508,783 of JAXCHB010000212.1, forward strand.
TCTTACAGTCGAATACTCAATCTCATTCGAATTCACTCATAATTTGAATTTTAATTCGAGTTTTGATAATTTTTTTAACATTTAAATAACAAGATTCCATCGTTGCCGATATCGTTGTCCTCGGTAATTTCCGTGCATATGCACTTAAATAAATACTTAAATATCTAAAATAAGATTAAAACTTGCCCGAAATTACCGAAGATATGAATTTAATGCAAGCGAATCGATCGCTGTATTCATGTTATTTATGTATTTTTATCTATATTACTAAAATCCTATTTCTGGTTCTCTCTCTCTCTCTCTTTAACGCTCTATACTTCAGCCATTTTTAATCTCCGGGAATTTCAGCCCTCTAAGTTATTTTTCTCGAGTTATTCAACCAATTTTTTTAATATGTCATTAAAAGCCAAACATATATATCTTATAAAATGTATTCATTAAACTCATAATTAAAACATATTTCCGTTAAACTAATCTAAATCCAATAGGTGCATAAATGGTAGGAACGAAGAAACAGAGAGGAAGGGGGGGGATTGGTGAGCGTCAGCGAGCAGGTGGATTGCCCCCCAGTGTATGTATGTATATTTGTGTGTGTGTGTATATATTTATTTATTTTTTTAAGGGAGTGATTGTGTGTTTTTTCATGGAACTCCTGCTAAACGATAAAAGCTAGAATAACCAAATTTGGTATGATTCTTCCTTACATCCTAATTTAGTGAATGGTCAAAGTTTGGTCAACTGGGATTAATTAGTGCTGCCTATATAGGGGATTAACATTTTTCCATAAGATAACAAGGTATTCTTCCTTCAAGCATAAAAATACGTAAATATAGACCGATTTTTTTCGTTTTTGCTTTATTCGACGAATAACACTCTAAACTATCTTATTCACGCGAAGTTTTTACATGATACACTGTCGAAGTTTTCATAAATACGTTATTTGTTTCGAAATTTTGTGGATTTTTCCTACCCCTCCCGGGCGTTGCCAAGGCGGCCGTCATTGTTACCTTCGATTCAGTTAACTTCAATGAAGCTTACAAATAGACGAAAGTTCGCACTTTTGTTTAAGCAATGTTTATAGATAGCGACGTAAATAGATACTGATCATTATTCAGGAAGCGTTTATTGATGAACGTAATTGAACCTTCTTTCGTCAATTGAATACTGGAGTCTTATATTTTGTGTAAGTAAAATCATTATATTCTACATTATAATGCTTATTAACTTAAATAGGCTCACGTATCTGGTGTACATTTACCAGTCAGTGTTCAGTCATGGACAACTCTACGTTGCTCTTTCACGGGTTTCTTGCTTACAAGACATAAAAGTAAATATTTCAGCGAGGCATAATTACACAAGGAATGAAGCTGGATTTGACGAAAGTAATATGATAAAAAATCAAATTATTGTTATATATGAATGCAATGGGCTCGGAAACGGATTGTTACAAACAAATATGATTAATCGTTAAGAAAACCTAATTGTAATTTAAAAAGTATCTACTATATATTTTAAAGAGTTTGTATGTTGTGATGTAGTAGCTTCACTAAATCCATTGAAATTCATCCGGAAATTCTGCTAGTATGCATATATATATATATATATATATATATATATATTCAAACGGGTTGAACATGTAAATTTACCGCGAACGAAAAGGAAGAAGTAATTCCAGCACTAATGAATAGAAAACTCACGCAATCTTCGAAAAAACCAGAGAAAATTATCTGAAACTCGTCATGCCGTTGTGAATGTAAACAAATTTTTATAAAATAAGGCGTACAAAAAAGTGAGTTATCGAGTCAAAGCTCTATCAGCGTTAATCGATGGAAAATCGGAGCGGGAATATTATTTCCTTCGTAATTTTTGTTCTCGCAAACTAACTCGTCGATTTTTTTCATTCGATTCATCAACCTTCGCCGGAGACCCTGCGAAAATGCTTTTGAATGCCGTGGACTTTAAAAAAAAAAAACTAAAAGCTGATAGCGACCGTAAACGAAACGTTTGTAGGATCAGCCTTATCCTATTACCATTGGGAGCAGCAAGAGTAGATATATTCAGGACGTAACGAAATCCGGGCCTACACGCGTGTTTATCTTGCTCCTCGTTATTGAAATTGCTCTCTATTCAGCACGGCCTTTGTTCTTTCCCGCCTAATCTAAGCTAATGGGAAAACACGCAAAATTAAACGGGCTCTTCTTTTTTTATTTTAATAACATCCTTGCCGCCGAGTGATCAAATGTCCTCTCAAAAGGTTAACTGATTCGAATTGACGGCACGCTTTGTGACCATCGCAACGAAATTACACGCTCTCTCTCTCACACACACACACACATGCGCGCACGCATTCACACGCTCACGCGAGCCCGCGACCTGAAATGCAACGATGGATTTTCAACGATTTAGTGCCTCGGTATCTCCTCGCATCACCTTTCGCTCGCGGACTTCAGTCCAATTAGCGGAGCGCAAAACCTGTCGCACTCGTACGCGAGATTCATCTAATGAAGTCTTTTGCCACGCTCTTTCGGTAATTGCGTCGGATAATTGATCTGACTCGAGGTTTCTGTTTGTGCACGTATCGGCGTGTCCGTCGGGGCGAAACGGCTTCTCGTTGATTCGTCTCGTTTAATCTCGTTTTTTTTATTCCACGATGGGTGTCTGTATAAATCGCCGCGGCGACGTGGGAATCCTAGGAATTCTGTCGTCGTCGTTCGTCGGGATGATTTTTTTCCGTCTTAATTCGACCAATTTTTCGATATACCCTTTAAGCGTGTTCTGTCGAATCTTTTCCTGTAAAAGCTATTCGTGGAGCAGATTACCCATATATTTTACGCCTTTTTACGCAGTGTTTTTATGGAATAGTACAGAAAAAGTCCGAGAAAGGCGCAATTTACAGTTGTTTATATACCGCATATCGACTGCGTTTCGACTATAAGAGATAAGTGCGAGCGGAAAACGAAAAAAACGAGTCGGGTATGTTCTTAGGACAAAGGTGATCAGTGGAAGGAAGGGAGGTCGCGCGGGACGCTCCAGGGGCCTCACGAAGTAAAGAAAAATTATTGGAATGTATAAGCTTAGAAATTTTTAATATCTCCATTTAAAATTCATTGGAACCTCTCCACGATTCTACAGAAAAACGGTCCTGAAGATGGGTGACATAAAAGAGAATTTTAAAAGAGAGGTTTAACTATATATTTAAATTTAAATATCCCGAATTACTTGGTGTAGAAAGCGTAAATCCGGCACTGTGTATGGCAATAAAGAAAGCATAAGCTCACTCCTGAAGAATGGGAATTCGGCATAAGGATAAGATGATAGACTAAAAGCTTGGTTAAAGCTGCCGGAATAAATATAGATAGGAAGGTGTAGCAGAGGTTTCGTGAATAGTGGAAGTGCAAACATGCATAGGTGGACACGATCATGACGATAAAATACGTGAGATATATTGCAGGTCAGAGGGACTTGGATGTTATAATTTCCTCTGAAAAGCCAGAGATCATATAAGGAGAGAAAAAATTGTCATTTGGTAGCATCGCATTCACTGCCACCCTCCGTTTTAGTGAATTGTGGGATAACATGCCGTTACAAATAGTGCCTCAGCGTTGACAAACCTAAATCAAACCTAAGAAACCATCCAATTGAGCATATGATTCTAGTAATGTTTTGCATGCGATCGGGTAATTCTATGTCGCCGTAATGGTCACGAATCTTTAGATATAACCTTCCAAAACTAAAAAATTATGAGCCCACATGTCAGCAACTACGATATATAATCGTTGGCCCGCATGAAGAATGTAATAAAACGCATACGGCAACCCACCTCTACTTTTTGACGTTAGTCGCATAGGGATAATTTTCTCTCAAGAAACAGCCGCATTTGACGAAGTGCTTTTTTTGCCTCCAGGGAGTAAAACTACCTCATTGTATATTCCCTAGCGATGGGGATATTTAATTTTTTGCGTCTTTTTTCTTCAACCGTCACTTTCTCCGGTAATCAATCCCTTGTTCTCTTTTTTTCCCTCTCTCTCTCTCTCTCTCTCTATATATATATATATATATAATATATACGTACGTACGTATGTACGTAAGTATGTATGTATATATATTTGATTTTTTTTCCTTTAGCTCCTCGGCGTCTCTATCAAATGGGGCAACCTCTTTTTATGAGTTCCATCCATCCGTCCAAGCACGTCAAGCTCTCCTATAGTCTTTACCTCGAGAGGCCATTTTAGTGCTGCTTATCACTTCGTCTTGCCTCACCCTAACGTCCATTATTCCCCTTTCCCTCGTCTCATTCTTCTCTTCTCTCATTTCACCTCTCCACACCCATCTCGCTTTTTTCTCGCCTCCTCCACGCCTCCCATGGGGTTGTGAGAGCCAAAGTGGGGTCATATAGAAAGTGTGGGCGAAGGAGTGAGAGGCGGAGTATGAGGGAGGGAGAGTGGAGTATGAGGGAGGATAAGAGAAAAGAGGAGGAGATGATCGGAGGGAAAATGGGAGCTCGTATGTATGTATGTATGTGTGTGTGCGTGTGTGGCGGAAGGAAATGAGTGGGTGGACAAGATGGCGGAAGGATAAAATGGAGGAAAAGGCGGGAAAAATTGCGCGAGGTTGAGAAGAAGAGGGGAAATTGAAGAGTGGGGTGGAGAAGGTTCGCGCAAGGGAGCAAGGGGTAGTTTTGTGATGTTTTGCGAGTCTTGAAAGACGGCGGTGCTAACATTGGAAATATTCACCATACAAGAGTAATTTTTTCGATCGAGATTAACTCTTCTAATTATATGACATATCTATGAGCAGAGGTTTTATTTACTCTCGTTAACTTTCCATTCCATGATATATTTTTCAATTATTTAAAACAGCGATCCAGAATTAGTTACCTTTTATCGAATCATTCTTGCGTCAATGTTTTATGATAAAGTTCGTTTCCATGTACATGCTGGGAGTATAGAGGACAGCTCCATAAACATTGGCCGTTTCTATGAAATCGCACTAGTCTCCACGTATATATTTTTCACTTAAAATTGTCAGTCTCTATGTGTGTGCTTAATGATTAATTTCCCTGAAGTTTAACTATGGATTTTAAAAGCTCCCATTTACTAATGTCTGGATACGCCACTAAATAAAACTTTCAATACTTGCACATTACAATCAAATCAATTTCCCTTGATGTTAAGTAATGGATCGGGTTCTTTAAAAGATAAAAATTTGCCAACTTTATTCCATATAGATGAAAGCGAAGAATGAAAATTACATTTTAAAATGAATTATCATCGCACGCATACCTAAACCAGATACGAAACTTCAGTCTGTGTACTAATTTGCGTGGGTTCCTTCTGAAAATGTTATCTTTTATAATTAGACTACTTTCCTGGTAAGAGAAATACTGTTATATATTTTTCAGGGTTTTTTTTTAAATGACACCGTTTCTAAGAAAACATTCATTGCTTTTTAATAAGAATTTTCTAGAACTAATTACTCAGGGGAGCATTGAAATTTCTGAATGAATCCGCCTGCCTATTACTAATTGATAGAACAATTACTGTGTATCAAATTCCAACTTTCACTCGCGGCAGCTACAACTGGTGAATATCTCATGATTTGACCTCTCTAAGAGAGCCCTTTGTCGCTCGCCACCTCACGGACAAGTAATGATGTCGATTAGCGATTGACAATGAATTTAATCATAGTAACAAAATTGAGTAAGGAGAGGGACACAATGTGGGCTTTATCATTAACAAGCGTTGCAAAAGCAACCCTTTCATCCCGCGGGTACCGAAATAACAAGTTGAGATAATCGAAGCAGAGATAAATCGCATAAGTGCCATGCACGGTCCTCGATGTCCACCGGATGTTAAGTTATCGAAGTTTAATTTGTGCGCCATTATGCACATTCCTAGCATAAATCTCGATGTAACGCAATGTTATGGCATGACTAAATACCCTACCGATTTTTGTACCTGTCGAAATTCTTTACTGATTTTTTTACGCATTTGCGAAGATTATACCTCAATTGATATATTATCTTAATGCGGTGACTTAACTCGGTTTTTGGTAAATTTCTATCCAAATCGTAATTAACGCTATTTTCGTTGTACTTAAAAATGTTTGTATAAAGCCAAAAAATCGCTGCTTGTCAGCTAATTAAATATTATGTTAAACGAGGCAAATAGTTTTAGGATTGCCCACGAAGATGGGGCTTTAATGATCATAGCGTTTGGAGGCATTATATTTTCAAGTAAATTGTCATTTTAATCTCGGAAGAAAATTTCTAATCGAAGATATGCTAATTTTAAATATGGGCACGTACAAAAGTGAACAAACCTAAGTTTGGGATATGAGATGCGTAAAAGTTTCTAAAAGTTATTAAATATGTAATATATATATATTTGTTAGTCGTGCATATAGTGATTTGAAAAGTGATGAAAATAGACATTTCAAGGCAAAAAGATACATTTTTACAAATTCGTGAACTTAAGTGTAGGAGATTAAATAAAAGAATAAATATTTCACGAGCCTATTGCTTAACAACCATGCATTTTATTAGGTCGAAAGGCGGATTTAAAACTACAAAAAAATAAGATAAGCGCTTTCTACGCGAACGCCGAATGGTAAATACAAGAGGCAAATGAGATAATTTTTTGAGGCGATGATAAAAAAAGACGGCGATTTTTCGGAAAAGTGTGCAAATTAGGACTCTTTTAATCCTTGCTTTCGAGGAAAAGTGGTAAATACGGTGTTATCCTCTTATAATTGACGTATTAAATCCCCAAAAATTAAAAAAATAATAATCCAATTTTCTCCAGTCGGACGCCTAAGTTGATTTATGCCATGTATCGCTGTTTACAGATAACCGAAGTGAAGGGAGTGGCGAGACCGAAAAAAAAGACGCAAAACACGTCGATAGCCATTATTTTCCCGAGGCCCTTAAACTTGGGAACATCTCATCCCGGTTAAAGGAGTTCTTTTTTGTTTTTGGAGGGGGAGGGTCGTCGGAGGGGGAGGGCATGGTAGACATGGCGGTTAGAGGTGGCGAACGACGGAAGTTGTAACGTAAGAGCAAGAGTCATTGTTATCCTCCTACGGAGAAGGAAAAAAGTTATCCACCTGCAAAACCCCCCACTAGAGGAAGAAAAAAATATTCGAAAAATTTCTCTCCCTTTTGTTCCCGCGCCGGGAAACTCTTAGGCCTTCAACTGTTCTCGGTTCAAGTTATATTTTTTTTCTTCTCTCTCTCTCTTGAGATGTCTAGTACCTCTCCTCTACCTTGCGCGAGTGGGGATTTTCATGAAACCATAGTCTCCGCGGCTTACCAATAGGGTAACGACGGCAACCCCTTGTTTCTGTGGTACCTTGTAACTTCTTGTTCGATAACAGCGGAGGATTTTTTTTCTTTTTTTGAGGTAGGAGAGGGCGGGAGGGAGAGGTAGAAAATGGTGAATCGAAGGAGTGTAGGGAGAGGAGAGGATAATAGGGAAGGAGAGGAGGTCGTCTGGTGTGAAACGGGAGTAAAGGGAACCTTCCAAGATCCGTTTCGTTTTTTTTTTCTGGAAAACAATAGCCGAGCCTCGAACTCGCTCCTGGGATATACCCTCTCTTTTCTCTTTGTTTTTATTTATTTTAATTTTAAAGGTTTGCGTCGGTTTCTCGTCTCGTTCTCTTTTTTTTCGCCTAAAAGAAAAGTCCGTATTTTCAGATGCGGAGTTTTCTTTCGTGTAATTTTAGGGAGGAAGTATTGCCGCATAACGTGTTCCTTTATCTTGAGCATCGCTACCTGTAAAGGATCGGTTTCGTTTGGGCTGTAAAGTGTCGTGCGAACAAAGGCCCGGTTAGCTAAGCTACTTAATTATGGTGTTTATGATACCGATCACCGTTCTGGCTTATCAGGTGGTTAAGAAGTTATGAATTTTGTTCATTTCTACATATATCTCTCCATATTATAAAATCGTAATGGTCATGATGCGTAACGCTCTAATTTTGTGAATACCTGACTCGATTAAAAATAAACTTAGAAGCTTGAAATTTCTCAGGATTTCAGCGATGAGGACTCATTACGTTATGACTACAAAAAATTTTGAAAAACTTCGCGGGTTCGACTCCAGAGGATGAATGTCATTTCCCATAAGATAACAGGAAAAATCACCTTTTTGTTTTGTAGGCTTTCATTCTTTTACTCTTTAAAATACTTATCTTAGAATTAAGTTATCGGCGCGAAATTTACGGTAAAACACGCCAAAATGACTAAGGATTCTTATTCTTACCGTCCAAAACTTAATCTCATTCGAATTCGCTCATATTTGGAATTTATACTCGAGTTTTGGTAAATTTTTTTAACATTTCAATAATAAGACTCCATTGTTGCCGATATCATTGTCCTCGGTAATTTCCGTGCATAGGCACTTAAATAAAAGCTTAAATACCGAAAATAAGATTAAAACGTGCTCGAAATGACCGAAGATATGAGTTTAATGCAAATAAATCGGTCGCAGTATTCATATTAATTATATGTAGAATATATATATATATATATTACTAATATTTAATTTCTGGCTCTATCTTTTTAACGCTCTATACCTAATCCATTTTTAATCTCTGGGAATTTCTGCCCTCTAAATTTATCTTTTATCGAGTTATTCAACAAATTATCGTAATTTGTTATTAAAAACCAAACATACATCCCTTATAAAATATATTCATTAAACTCATATTCAAAACATATTCTCGTTAAACTAATCGAAATCCAATAGGTACATACATGCTAGGAATGAAGAAACAGCAAGCAAAGGGGGAGGGGGGGGGGGGGGGTTGCGAGTGTCTATTATATATATACATGCTGATGGATGGGAGAAATTTTAAAAAATTAAGCGGTTGTGTGAAATACGTGTTTTGCTGTCATTGACAATGCACGAATATTACTTGACTTTGACATTTTTATGGGGTGTTAAATGTTAATTTTCTGTTCTCTACTGTCTGCAGGAAAAAAATGTCAATATGATATCTAAAATGGTTGACTCAGAACGAAATTATCAATAAAACCATGTATTTAAGTAAAGCATTGAAAACGTTTACTCAAGAAAGGGTTAATATACAGTATAAACTCTTTCTTAAAGTATGCATATATTTTTCCAGTCAATTAAATTGTTCTCGTCTGGAACGAATAACGAAATGTTATTTTTGTATATTACCCAATTTTCCGAAGAGATCCGTGAAAAAATAATTTGTCGAAGGTGGTTACAAACGCCGTTTAAACGAATGACACTCGAGGATTTTGTTTCCATAATTTGGCATTCGGTAAAGGTTTGCGTTATAATTAAATTTTTTAAACGGCGAATCGTCGACGAGGTTGCTAAATTTATTAGCGTTCGAGGACATGATTTATTCGAGCTCCGTAAAATATATTATATATTCGCGTCAAATATTTGAAAAATTGGATTTAAAAAAAATTATCAGTGATTGAGAAATATTGAACGTATTAATTACCTTGGAACCAATTTTTCAGCAATGCGTAAAATTAAAGTACTCCCCTAAAATAGAGCATGCCTACACTCCATTTGGGCGGATGTGTTTAAGAGATGAATACCATAATCCAATTCTGAAAGTAATACGAATTTGCATAAATATTTCTTCGACCTATATGTAATGCCGGTAAGTTTCATAAGAAGCGCAAAATAACAGTTCTGGGGAAGAAATAAAATTCATATTCCAAATGTCTTAAACTTTCCGCAGAGACATCTCACGAAATTTCTCGTCCTGACGTACATTTAGTGACACGTATAGACTTTTATAGAAACTACTTAGGATCGTAGTTTTCTCTCTCTCTCACCGCAAGTTTTTCAAGGAATTTTATACGTCATGCGAAAGACAGATTCCTCACGTCTCGGCCGATGTTCTCTTTTTCACTTGTCATATACGAAGTATATTGAGAAAATATTGTTATCGCGAAAAAATTCGACCTCGACATTTTTATGGAAATATACGTTTTAGGTGTACCTGAGTACAAAAAAGTGGTTTTCACAATGCCGCCTGTCTGACTGTTACTGGCTCTAGAGCCTAAACGGCAGAGCGAAAATGAATGAAATAATACAGAATAATACAGAATAGATCAATAAATGAGGGAAGATTATTCTACGCATTTTTAACAACAATTTGATTTTCTCAAAGACGGCTATAACGATTTGGATAAAATTTCGTACCGTTACTTCAGTATACGTCTGCAATAATACTTCGTAATTCATATTTCTCAAAAAATGAATATAAGCCTAGTTTATTCAGGGCATATTTAACAACAATTGGATTTACGAAAAAACGGCTAATACAATTTTCATCAAATTTTGTATAGTTACTTAAGTTGATGTTTATAACGGTTCTATATAGTTCATATTTTACAAAAGATAACTAGACGATGCATTAGTATATGAGAAAGTTTATCCAATGTATGTTGTACCGAGTTTTTTATTGTCACTTTCGGACCGATTTCCACTCTCTCGCGCGCCATGGGGCTTTCGGGGATCCATTTTCGATCCTTCACTTGGCGAATTTTAACGGGGAAATGCCTGTAAAAGTGTTTAATGGAAACACAACACGGCTTTAAACGGGGATCCTCTGCACTGCGCATTACTATGTACACATTCCACGCCACTCTCCAAAAGAGACAGCCAATTGCTCGCGACCATGTTTGTTGACGTACGTGTTTACTTTGTCAGATGTTTTTATTTTATGGCGCTTCGCTTTTTTTTTGTTATTAACGCAATTGGAGTGCATACTCCTTGCCTTGAATTTCTTTTCTGGACTTGAACCTAAGCAAATTTTTAGTCGGATTATTTATTTTATTTTTTTCTGAGCTCCATTGTAAATTGATTTTTTTTAAACTTCACTATTGTGTCGGTTTGGCTTCCATACGCTTACTTCGACCTAAGAGATAGGGGGATATATTTATTTTGATTGTATGGAATGGAATACTTTACTAATTTATTTTATCTTGCAATATGTTGAAAAATGTGATTTATTAAGATTTGAACTGTTGTGATATAATGCGCAAAATGACGAAAAAATAGAAATAAATGTAACTCAACCGGTAATTTTATCATAAATAGCAAATTTAGCAGATGTTAAGGGATTATATAATATTTAATTCTTCACTTTGACCACTTTGCGATAAAGGTTCTCTTTGGTGGGTATGGATGATATTTTATAATGCTAGTAATTGTGTATATATGGAATGTGTCTTTATAGTCTGGGGATTACTGTTATTAAAACAATATTTGTTTTGTTTGAACTACTGTGAACACAATATTGGCACAGATTAGCTTGGTGAGTATTTGTTCCTTTATGGTAGATATAAATGGAAGAAAGATTGAAAAAGAATATATATATATATATGTTAAGGTATATATATATATATACCTTAACATAAATGAAATTCATCAGAATATGCAAACAAGTACTATTTGATATTTTACCCAGAGACAATATTATTTCAATAGAATATTTCTGTTTCGGTGAAGTTTTGTTTTTCATTTCTCTCTGTAAGAGAAAAAATTTTATACTTAAACTTACAATTAGATGATTATTTTTTAACGGAATAATTTCATATTTTGGAAAAAGTGAACGTAATAATAATAATGTTCAGAATAGACGCTTACGCTAAAATTTTCACTGGAACGTAAACTATTGAAGTGAGTAAAATATATTTTATCTGCCTTAAAATTTGAATAATGATATTGTGTGTAATTTTAAATCCACTTTTTTTAATTTCCTTCCTTTTTATCTCAAAATTTGATGTTTTGAATGGTATTACCTTATTTTTGAATGTCTATAATGAATTATTTTTCGTAACATGAAGACACTACAATAACATTTGCAACAAAATGATCACGCACCCTGCTATTTCTATCACACACACACACACACATATACACATATACATACACACAAACTAAGACGTTCCTTTCTCCTTTGCAGGTAAGAGCAGACGATACTCTTCCCCGTTTTTGGCCCGTAAAGAGTTCGGTGAGTGCAAAAAATAAGACTCAAAAATACATTTTGATATTAAGTTATTGTGAAAACCTAGTTTAAATTACGTAGATTATTGAGTTGACACATTAGGATGTTGGAATTACATAATTTTAACTAAAAACGCAATGAACAGTTAACCAGCGCAATGCATTCTGTAGGTGGTGTGGCACTAGCGTGGAATGAAAACATTCGAGAGGAACATATCCCATTCATCTTTATGCCTACATTATCCATTTTTCCATAAAATTGCACATTACTTCAAATTGCTAATACTGGGCTCTACATCGCTGCCATGTCGAAATTTATGTATTAATCGATTTTGTTTCGTTATTCTGTCACCCATTTCACGCGAATGACACGCATTTTTGTTAATGCACGCAAATGTGAACTTATTCTATAGAAAGGCCGATATAAATGACAATAAAAGGTAAAAGACCAAATGTCTGCTGGAAATATGGATAAGAAAATAACATTAGAGAGCGGAATATAATGGACGTGTATTCTTCTATGGGATAAAGTAACTCCAGCCAGGAAAAGGTCAGATTAGTAAGAAAGATGGGAAGTTTGCGAAGTGAATTCGGAGTGAGACTCGTACAGCATTGAGTGATAGACCTCGAAACTCTCCATTATACTCAAAAGAGTCGAATTCCTAAGATGGAAGTCATGAGTAATTCATACAGGGTGTTCAAAACGTCATCTTTCACTGGATCATTAAACTGCCCATTGTCACAATATGCATTACCCGTGAGCCGAGTACATGAAGACTTTTTGAATACCCTATAGTTATTCCACTTTAATAGCATAAATATACGTTATTCATTTCACGTTGTAAATTGTAGAGTTTAATGATCTGAAATGCGGTAAAATAATATTATCGCTGTTGATTTCAAAACGAAATGAAAACCGTTATTTTATATTTGAAATTTTGCTGGGAATCCCTGCCAATTTGCCTAAAATAGTTTCATAAAATTCTCAATTCAGTTCTAGAATTGACTTATTTCGCACTGACACGATAGACTCCGAATTATCCCGTCGCTAACTCACAAAATGATTGTCTTTAAGTCGGCAACTATTAGTTATTTCCCCGTATTTCACCCAGTCGTTTCGTCCGCGTTTTCCTACGATTACAGCCCCAAAAATACTTTCTCTTGGCGGATCCTCAGCACGCGCTATAATTTCGACAGAAACTCCCTTTTTTGGCACGCCATAACAGAGGAGGAAGGTAATCGTTTTGAGTACTTTGCATCGCTGGCCCCTTAATGTTTCAGCTATCTGACTAATTGAGAAGTGGCAATGACCGTTGTTAGGCGGGTTTTAGATGGCGTGACCGGAGCGATTTTTGGTTTTTTCTTTTGGTTCCTCACTTTTCCGTTATGAGTTTTCGCGTGTTCTTTTATTTTTTTTAACCGTTCCCAAGAAATTTGCTCCCTGGCTCGCTTTTCCCTTTCCCTTAAACTTTCTCCCGGTCTTTCTCTTTCCCTCTCTCCCTCTCTCTGGCTCGACGTGGCAGAGACAAGCGTTGGTTACATCGTTTGATTGTATTATGGCCGACAAAACTCCGCCTCCCACTTCACTCCCTCAACCTCTTTCCCCCTCCCCCATTCATGCCTGGATGATTTCGGCCCTTAATTACTTCATACCTCCCAAAAAGTGGCTTAACTGTCGAATCGCGTTATGTACAGAGCCTAAACCCTTTTGCGGAGAAATTTATTGGCGAAATGCTTTATTTTTTCAGAGTGAGAGAAAGAGAGAGAGAGAGAAAGTACCGTTTTTTTCGGTGTTTTTGTACCGTGTGCATAAATCGCACGTGTCCATCTGACGCGTAGGAATTTTTTTCAGCGGATTTTCTACTGATAAATGATCGCCGCTTACGCTTGAGTTTTATTTTATTTTATAAAGGAAACTCCGTCAAATTTAAACAAATAGCCGCCACGTAGCGTTTGATAAAATGATTTTATTTTCGAGGAGTTTTTTTCTCGTCGGCTGAAAATATTAACATTTTTTTACTCTTTTAGTTTACGGCGACTATGGGTTATTCGCCGTTTATTTTTTTTTTACCGATGGGAAAACTGTTTCGAATGAGGTATCCATCCTTTTTTTTTCAAAACCTAGTTAAATTCGTCGCAAAAACAAACGTCGCAACGAAAAATTATTTCGTCATAATCGCTTAATACGGAATTTTTCAATTTTTTCTCTATCTCTCACGCTCTCTCGAATCGACGAGAAATTATCTAGTTTTATCGCGTTTTCACAATCATGGTTTTTTAAATATTGAGTGTCCCGCATCTTTGTCGACCCCTAAAAAGAGTTTGTTTTCTGTCGAAAACGAATTAATTTAGCTTTCGAAAAATATCGAAATATATGGTAATGGACGCGTACGATACACGCCGCACACAACCCGCTTGTATACATTCAACGGAACAAAAACTATGAGGGCATTTCAATGTTTTTTGATCGATTCAAACAACAAAACAACGGTGTCGTAGTTTATTTTTCCCGGTATACGCATTTTAAATTATCCGTAATATAAAAACTTATCCTATTAACAGAGAGTCGAGCAAGAAAATTAAATGAATTAATATGCTGTGCAAAACCTCAGAGTTTGGGGAGACAAAAATAAACATTCTCAACAGGAGACTCAAGATGACTGTAAATAACGAAAGGATATTAATTAAGTTGAACAAGTTAATTTACTCTATATAGGTTATCTGGGTGTATTTCTTTCCTGAGATCATCTTTTCTCTAGTTAAAATACTCTAATATATTTTCTCCGTGTAAGTGATTTGACGCTTAGTAAGTATTTTAAAATCGCTTATTTTTACTTTCATCGTATACGTAGTATAGAGAAAGCATTGTTTTCATGAAAAAAATCGAATTCGAGATTTAAACGGAAATTCATTTTAGATGTATCATTGTCATTGCGATTTGCGGGGAATACGTTCCTGAGACAGCCGTAAATGTAAGAAGGGACTTTACAGTCTCAATTTCGCCCTTAATAAAGTCTGCCTGTGTGTATTTAAATGTAAGAACCGCGAATATTTATACCAATGTGTTACGGAGAAAAGATAATAGGTTACAGGTACACAAAATATTGCTATACTTCTTTAAGATTAAAGATTCAAAAATATATAAACAAGTGGTCGTCATTTGTTTTTATATCCATTTTAAAGGTATTCTTTCAGTTTTGTAGGAAGCACAATGTATCAGAAAGAGTGAGAATGCAACAATCGTTCAGCTGAATGACTAACATAGTATAAAATTTTTCATAATATGTTCGACGAATGTCTAATTTTCCTGTAACTATTTATATAAGATGGAAGGCTGGTTATTTTAGCTTCATTATAAAGTATAGCATACACTGTAATGTGTTTTCTGTCGACGCAAATGAGACTCTGCGCGCAACTAGAAAATCGCTGGCTGTTTGAATTGTAGACAGGTTTAGACGGGTTCGTACCACGGAGCAATTTTGGTAACTAAAATATATTTTTTAGCGTACATATGTGGTTATGTAGTGCGTCTCACTTTCATAGTCGTGGAGCCGAGCCTCGAAAAGAGAACTGACGTTATTGCTTGCAGCTGTATATTGAAAATCTGGTCGTGAATACTCCCTCATTATGGGCTAATGATGGCAGAAATATGAAAGTAATATTTTTACGTCCATGTAAAAATATTACCGTATTTATTAGTTTGTAATCGATACCACAAACGATACGAAATTTTTGGGAATGGCAATAATGTACGATAAGGTTATTTGTCGAGTAAACTCGACTCAAAATCGGATCTCTTTTCCTACAAAGATTTCTCGCAGATCACTTCATCAAACTAAAATGTTCACTTCATAAATCCCTTTGTACCAATCGTCTGTCTTCATAGAAAACCGGGCGGTCACATGACGAATGGCCGTTAAAACAAGCGACGACGCGGCTCTTAGGTTCGAAAAGACTCACGGGAACGCGATTTCCTTCAAACTTTCCTTTTTCTCAAGGATTCGTGAGCGGAGGCAATATTTGTCCGCATCGACTCCTCTCGATGGAAGAAAAAAAAACGCCCTCCTTTTAGCGGAAGCTCTATAACGTTGGAGAAGAGGCATGGGAAGTGGCGAGGCAAGATAAGAGGCGAGAGAGAGAGAGGAGGAAAGGGATGAATAAGGGAAAGGAGTAGGTTAGGCTCTGCACGATAATTAACTAGATTACCACCCCGACCCGTCTCTTCCTTAGACTTTAGCTCGTTTTGAGGCTGTAACTTGGAGGCCTCTGGGACTTCCCTCTCTCCCCCCCCCCCTCCCCACTTCACCTTCTCCCCTAACTCTTTCCTCTCAAAAACTTCATCTTCTTCCTTTACTCTCTTTTGCCATCTCTTATAAACCCCTCCTTCACCCCGCCCTCCTCCCACCTCTCCCCCACCCCCTCCCTCAGCAAAACTCCTTTCCTCTCCTCCCCCTCTTTTAGTCTCGAAAAACCTCGTTGTCACATGCCCCGCCCGTGAGCTCTCCCCCCCCCCCTCCCCCCCCCCCCCTTCATTCTCACGCGAATGCCTTGTTCTCCGGCTTCTCTTGCTCCATTATCTCCTCCACCGTCTCAACTCTACCTCCCGGTTGTTGTCTCTCACCCCCTCCCACTCGTCATTTCGACACCGCATAGGGACCTCCTTAAGAGAGCTTTTTGGAGGAGGATGGTTGAGGAGGGGGAAGGAATGGGATGGTTGGTTGAAGCTATTTTGGTTATCAAGTATCACGCCGGATCTTCGTAGTACGCTTTTCCCTTTCTTCCTCCGCCAGTTTTGACTCTCTCTCCTCTCCAGACTCGTATTTTTTTGTTTCGATATTCACGTCGTCTTCTCCTCCGTGTTGTTTTATTTTTACTCCTCCTCATTTAGTAATAATATTAATAATAATTTAGTAATATATGTTTGGGGATAAGAGTCCTTTTGCCTCGCCTGTCCGTCATTTTCAATTTTTTCTGGAAAACAAAAGCAGCGTCTATTCCGCTGTGGGCGCCATTCTTACTGTTATGTGTTAAATAGATTTATACAAATAATGTGTACGTTTTAAGACATATTTAACTAGTAATTCATTGTTGATTTTTTACTCTCGAGCTGTTTTAACGCTAAAAGTTAATCAACTTAAGTTTTGTCCAACACTTCATCCCTAGAGTTACACACACACATCGTGTGTCTGTAGTTAAATTGGACTGTACTAGAACGGAATTCCTATTCTTACACCGAAAACGTGATATTTATAAAAATAATTCGGTGTGATGTACGTTTACAATAATTTTGGTGTGCCACATGGAGGATGCTTATTGGGGAGCTAGATACTAGCAGGGTCCCAACCTAAGAAATATACAGATCTAAAACGAAAATGAAATGGTAGGATATTCGCCCAATTGCGGAACATCCAGATTCGATTTCTGGCCAAAAAAGTTATTACCAAGATTTAAATTGAGCAGAAATAGTCGTTCTTGTGATAGCATTTGTATACTTATCTGATTATACCAAAAACTCGCATGCGCTCCTTCAAAAAGAGGTTTTCGATCTGTTGCAGATAAATGAGACAGCAGCGACGACGTCAAACATTTTCGGAGAATTTTAGCGTGACGGCAAAATGTAAAAAATGTAAACGTATTCTTCCACTCGTCTCTTCGATTACAAATTCAGTTTCGTGTTTTTTTCTCTCACTATTTTTTCGACTATTTTCGCTTTCACTTTTTTCTCCTCTCCGGCCATTTTGCTTTTTTACTTTCTCATATACGAAGTTTATTGAGAAAATATTGTTATCACGGAAAAATTCGACCTCGACATTTTTATGGAAATATACGTTTTAGGTGTACCTGAGTCCGAAAAATTGGTTTTCACAATATCGTCTAAACGGCAAAGCGAAAATGAATGAAATCTCGTACTTAGGCATTTTATAATACAGAATAGATCCTATGAATGAATGGTGGACATTGCTCAATAATTGAGGGAAGATTATTCTACGCATTTTTAACAACAATTTGATTTTCTCAAAGACGGCTATAACGATTTGGATAAAATTTCGTACCGTTACATGAGTATACGTCTGCTATAATACTACGTAATTCATATTTCTCAAAAAAATAATATAAGGCTAGTTTATTCTTGGGCAACTTGACCAAAAATTGGATTTTCTAAAAAACGGCTAATAGGATTTTCATTTTGTAAAGATAACCAAACGACGCATTAGTATCTGAGAAACTTTGTACAATGCGCCGAATTTTTATTCATGCCATGGCGTTTCCTTTCTCTCTCTGTTATTTGCTTTCAATCGACTTTTTCGTTCCATCAGTTTTTTGTCACCGTGAAACGCTTTCCTAAGTGGAAAGTTATGTAAGGATATTAGGGAAATATGGTGCCAAACAAAACGAAGGAAATTATTAAAATATTACTTAGCAAAACGATGAAGTTGGTTGAGAACGTACGTGGTATTGTGTTGCCAAAGGGGTTTAGTAGATCAAGGTGTACCATAACTAATATATAGCTGATAAATACTACAAATAATTTATACCAGAAACAATGTGGTAGGCCAGTAGTGGTTTTAACTATAGTGCACGTTTGTCGTAATGCAATCGCCTGCATTCGCGGGTTGTGTAGTATTAACGTAAACGTGAATGCAAAGATTTAAGTGAGAGTGGACTGCATTTTAACGATTTTAACCTTCGGGTTGCCGAAATAATTTTCTACCGTTTTTCTCAACAGGAGTACATCGAAATTTATGTATTTAGTGACTAGTGTGCTGGCTTACAGCTCAAAGTGGCACCGGGCCCGAATCTTACGGAAGAAGAATTTTTTTTCTGTAGTCGCCCGGCTTTCTATTTGTGTGTGTACATACTATGAGACTAGGTCGAATGAGTACTCATAAATCAGCGCTCCGTCCTTCTGACCGGACGTCAATAAATTGGATCCCTTGTTGATCTACGCAAAGAGTAGGCTGATATCTGCATCAGGTTTCCCTCATCCTGTCTGCATGCGTCCAGTGTGGAGGGCAACAGGCAAGCCACCATAACATGTATGTGTGTGTGTGTGTATATATATATATGTGTGTGTGTGTGTATTTACTAGTCAGTGAAACTAACATAAGTATTGATAACCATTGATTGCGGGTCCTTTTTGCTGGTTTTGACTTACCTAGCTACAAGTGCAAAAAAATACGTAGTTTTTGGAAATGGACCAAATTCATCTATCCTCTTCTAAAATAATATTTTGAGTTAACTAACCCGTTAATCCAGTCGAGTAAAAATTAAGCACCAAAATTGATTTGAACAGATATTTCGATATAATTCATATTTTTCATTAATATATATGCGTCGAACCCCAAGGCACAAGCACAAGCACAAACTTACAATAAGTTACAAATTCACAGGTTTAGATTACTCGTCTATATATATTTTTTAAAACAAACTTTAATAACATATAGGGAGAAATATACCAACGTGATACAACAGCAACAAACATCGTTTTTCATGGCACAGTGTTAAGCTTTATGTTTGCAAGCGTTAAATTTATAAAGCCACAATTTAAATTTAGATGTGCGCGAAAAATCACAATTGAAAATTTAGCGAATTTTAATGAAGTACTCGTGTTACAAAAAAAATCCGTCTTTTAATCTTAACCCAAAAGTAATTTTTTCAAATTATTACAGTGGCTGCGCAGCGACTACCAATTTAATTTACGAATAATCGAGGGTCAGATTATAATTTTCCGATGAGAAAAAAAGGTTACCGTGTGAATGTTCGGCCAATTTAAACCTCGCGTATTTTTATCCCAAAGTTGCTTTTGAAATCGCCTTTCTTTTTTTTTGACTCGCTCACGCAGGTGAATTTAATTTACAGGTAATTTGGAGGAAGAATTTACACGGGGGAGGAAACGAATTATATCATCTCTGCTAACTGCGGTTTGTCTTTTATTTCTCTCTAATGTGCTTGCCTTTACCCTGCGTTCTATTTTCCCCATCTATTTCTTTCTCTTCGACTCTTTACCTTAATTTACTCGTTATCGTTGCCCCTTTTAAGAACATTTCCTCCGTGTCCTTCGTCGCGTTCTCCCCTTCCACTTAAACCTCCATCAACTCCTCCCCATTCGACCCCTCAATTCCCCATTCCTCTTAAACCTCCATTAACTCCTCCCCATTCGACCCCTCAATCTCCCACTCCACCGACACTCCTCTGCCTTGCTAACTTGTCTTCTTTTGCATGCCGCCACGTCGTCTAAACCTTTATGAGAGTGGAATTCATTTCCGTTTTCCCAACACGGTTACTTATCCCTCCGTTCGGTTTCCTTGTCACATTCCCTAACCCAATTTTCCATACATTTTTTTCCTCCTCAACCTCCTTTTATATACTCTCTATCTGGCAACTCTCGCGCAACGTCCTAATCGGGTTTATCACTCCCTCTTTTTCTCTTCAACCTCTCTCCCTTCTCTCTCTCCCCCCTTTCTCACATCCCATATCTTTCCCCCTTTTGTATCCTTCTCTCTCTCTCTCCTTCTCCCCCCCCCCCCCTTTATCCCTCTCTCTTCCTCTTCTCACTCGCTCTCTCTCTCTCCCTCTTCCCTCTACCTCTCTCCCTCTCCTTCCCCCCTTTATCCCCCTCTCCCTCTTCTCTCTCTCCCCCTCCTCTCTCTCCCCTCCTCTCTCTCCCCTCCTCTCTCTCCCCTCCTCTCTCTCCCCCTCATCTCTCTCTCCCGCCTCCCTCTCCCCCCCTCTCTCCCTCTCCCCCCTCTCTCCCTCCCCCTCCTTCCTTTCCCCCACTCTCTCGCTCTCTCTATCCCCCACCTCTCTTGCCGGTTTTCTTAATATATATTTAAAAGATAATATCTCCCTTATAATTTTATTTCTGAGAAACATTTTTAAGTTTTACCTAGGTTTTACCCGTACTCCTCTCGTATTGTTTGTTTTTCGCGTTTATTTTTCGAATTTTTCAACCACGTTCTGAGGGAGTCGAAATGCATTTATTTTTTTCGGAAAAAATTAATAGTAGTTTCTGGCGACGCGGCCTCAATAATTCGCGATTTTCCGGAGAATGGCTCGCGGGAACGCTTTTGAAATCAAGCGTCGCGCGAACTGAAGCATAACACGCTTTGAATTTCCTCTTGTTTTTGCTTATTGAATTATTTTGTAACCCGCCACATGAATTTTTGACTCTCGAAAGAGTATTATCTGCTATGTGTAAAATCATTTCGCGGAATAATGCGTTCTTATCTATTCCACTCGATAGGCGGCTGTGCTTGATTATGATACATTAATAAATTTGAATTGAAGGTATTATTTTCCTCTCTGGGCAATTGTTTTCTATGCGTTTTATAATCCCATTGTTGCTCGGAGCGATTGTGATATATGTGTTTGTTAGTGTTGAAGACATTATAAATATATTACGTTCGTGATTCTGTAATTGGTGCTAATTCTTCCATTTCGAAGCTGGATTCATAAGGGTATACAGCTTTCACGGAGAAAGATAAAATAGAAGCAGAAAATTTTTCTATTAATAATTAAATTCATCATAATGTTATTTATGATCAACCCTTTTTTGTAGATATTTCGTTTAATAGACCTAAAAGAATTTTTCATATCTCGGACTTAAATTTTTAACTGTTATTTATTCTACTTAACAAGCTAATGTTTCTGCATTATTTCTTAATTGGCATTCAGTAATAGGCCTACTCATTTTGCATTTAATTTGGAAATTAGGTCTAACTATGTGACCATGTTTGTCCTGTTATATTAAGTAAACTTTCCCCGTTCTTTAGTCATTAATTTAAATCAAAGCCTGCAGTATGAACTGATCCTTTTTTTATATGATTTCTTTATGAACACGCTTTACACAGGAATCAGGCGAGCAGAGCTATATTAAAAAATGGCAGACCTCATTTCAAACTCCTTCGAGCATAACTTCCTTGCACGCTCTTTTTCTTGATGTTTCCGAAGCAAGAGACACTCCGTCCATCTCTGGGAAAAAGTTGGAAAATTTTTTTCCTCGGAAGAATGTCTTTATTTATTTATACACTCCATTTTAATAAAATATCAATTGCTAATGATGTCTCTTTCTCTGATGTAGTACCGCCAACTTTTTCGTCAACGAGGACTAGATGGTGATTAAACTTTCCGAGTCGGGAGAGCGGCTCCAAAAGAAAAAAAGTTAGCCTCCACTGGCGTCCTGTTTTCGAATAGCGATGAGTTATTGAGCGAGGCATTCTTCTGTTTACTTTTTGAATAATTAAGGCGTTTGCGGTGACATTTTTTTCTCTCTGTCTCAACCATCCGGGTGGAAAATGGCCGCGAGCCTCGGTTCAAATCGGCAAAAAAGACCCGAGACAAAAAAATGTGCTAAGGTTTGCATCGATGTGCTGAACACACCATCGAGCCTAGTTCGATCGAGAAGTGTTTAAAAGTTCTAATCAAGACTCTTCATTTTGCGAATCGAGGATTCTCAGACCAAACATCTCAAACCGCTAACGACATGGAGTATAAATTCGCAGAATACACGACATCAATTAGAATGCTTTAAAAAATATTCTAAATGTAGAAATAAATGGGAACTTTTACATACATTAAATGCATAAATGCATTATCAAGAAATAAGCATCTAAAAATCTAAGCAAATTAAGTACCTCACTTACCTCCATTACTAAAATAATAGATACTTAAAATGGTTACTAAAAATTTTGGTATTTCTGCTATAAAACGGCATGTACCAGTTGTATTCCCCTGTGGTGGTTTCTAAGAGAAAATGTTTATTTTTAGCGCGTTTTTAAAAAGGTAATGCGCTTATAGTTTCACATTGGTGTCTGTCCGTCCGTGCGCTTGCTTGAATTGAAATTGAAACGATACCGTAAAAGATAAAGAACAAAATCTTGTGTTGATTTATATTCTTAAGTTTTTCTTTAAAATTGAGTTTTGAAAAATATACGGGGGTCCATTTAGTTTGGTTTCATATATCTGAAAGTTTAAAAGATGGAGAGCTGAAATTTTGAGCATATAATTTTACATGAATGACACTTACAAGCCCAAATCTAGTGACCGAATATGTGTCGTTATGTCTCTATATTATAAAATCGTAATGGTCATCAATATGCGTAACGGTCAAATTTTGTGAATAACTCGGTTAGAAATAAACTTAGAAGACTGAAATTTCTCAGGATTTCAGTGTTGATGAATATTTACGTTATGACTAAAAAAATTTAGAAAAAGTTCACGGGTTCGACTCCAAAGGATGAATGTCTTTTCCCACAAGATAACACGTAAAAATCAAATTTTTAACTTTTTAGTTTGGATGCTTTCCTTCTTTTACACTTTAAAATATATAAAATTAAGTTAACGACGCAAAATTTGCGCTAAAACACGCCAAAATGAATGAGGATTCTTATTCTTACCGTCGAATACTCAATCACATTCGAATTCGCTGGTATTTTGCATTTATAATCGAGTTTTGGTAATTTTTTTAACATTTCAATAATAAGATTCCATGGTTACCGATGCTGTTGTCCTCAGTAATTTCCGTGCATATGCACTAAAATAAAGGCTTAAAGATCGAAAATAAGTTCAAAACTTGCTCGAAATGACCGAAGATATGAATTAAATGCAATTAAATCGGACGCAGTATTCATGTTATTTATATTTTATATCTTTATTACTAAAATCCTATTTCAGATTGCCTGTCTCTATCTTTAACGCTCTATACCCCAGCCATTTTTAATCTCCGGGAACTTCTGTCAGCCCTCTTAAGTTTATTTTTTATAGAGTTATTCAACGAATTTTCTTAATTTTTTATTAAAAACCAAACATACATCCCTTATAAAATATATTCATTAAACTTATATTCAAAACAAATTCGCGTTAACTAATCTAAATGGTAGGAACGAAGAAACAGCGAGCAAAATGGGCTGGGGATTGGCGAGCGTCAGCTAGCAGGGGGCTTGGCCCTTAGTAACAACATACAAATAAAATAATATAAGCTAAATTTACACATATAACAGGTAATGGAATTGAAAAGTTTCTTCATTTTATCAATTAGATTATTGGGAGAAATTCTCATGGAGAAATTAAGCGCAAAATTTTAGTGAATTTATTAATGAAAAAATGGTCTGGTTTTATCCGTGTTCATGGAAAATACTTATTTTCTTTTAGTATTTTTTTAGATGTAAGGCGGGATCGATTATTACACCGCCAATTATATTCGGAACATAGCGTATTATTATTTTTAACCGTTGAAATACCTGTCACGCAGTTTCGTCGAAATTTTTCTCCTAAACGAAAATAAATGTGCATAAGCAAGTTTTCTAATTTACTATATACAGGCCTAAATTAAAAATATTAAAAAAAGCGGTATCTCATTGCAACACGAGATCTCATCGGTGACATGCGCTATTATATCTATGCTACGGTAAGTAGTTCGCGTTTTTTCCCCCTTCGAATATGCGGCGATATAGAGAAACAATTGCAGAAAAACTTCGTTAAGAGCGGAACGACTAGTATGTTTACGCAATCGCCCGCTTTAACCCCTCGTTGTGGTAGCAGATATACCAGAAATATGGACGAGAGAAATCTACAAAAAAAATAAGAACTAGGAATTGGAGATGTATTTTTAGACCGCGAGCGGCGATATCTTTCGGGTTTACGACCGGAAACATTTTTTCCCCCGATACAGTTTTTAATCCTGCCACACGGATACTTCGCCGAGATTATTTTTTCGGGAATCACGAGCGCTCTCACGGATATTTGTCGATAAGTCTCTTTTAATTTTAATCATTTTGTATTGAAAATGTAACGTCCTAATAATAAAAAAAAACACTTTCCTCCCCCCCCCACCTAGTTTTCCAGAGCTGCAGAATAATCTTCTTTTGGTGGAAGGCGAGCGAGCAAAATTAATTTGTTTCCAATGGAATTGGCGAATTTTTGCGTGAATTCCCTCGTACCTTCCCCCCCCCCCCACCCCAAAACCTTTCCACCCACGTTAACTGAATAATCGCATTGTGTTTCACGAATGGTTGAAAAGGGAGTGTGTGTGTGTGTGTGTGTGTGTGGTCGCGTGGTCGCGTGGGATGTTTTCAGATAGTATGCGCAAGATAGTTGAAACGGGAGTTTTAAAAGTCGTAATTAGAATCGGATACGCCATCTTATATATTTTTCGTGATTTTAACAATATAATTTCATCCGTTGTTTTGTTTTATTTTAGTTATTTTTTGTCGTTTTAATTTCGGTTTTCAGTTTTTTTCCCCCTCGGTTCGCCTCACCAAACTTGCACACCGCCTAATTCTCATATTCCTCTACCCTCATTCCATTTTACCCCACCCCTACCGATCATCCTCCTTCCGCTTTGCCTTAAAACGGTCGTTATTAAACTCGTCGATGTTTTGGTACGAACGCGAAATGCTTCGATTGTTTTTTTTTGCTGAGGATCGTTTTGTCGTGTTGATTCCGCGGTTTTGGATGCCGTTAGTTTCTAATTTTTTAATCGATATGAAGATAATCTAGAATAGTAGTTCTCAAACGGTGCTCCGTAACTATTAGGTAGGTGCTCCCCAAGTATATAATATGTGTGAGATCGTCTTTAACTTCATTTTGATTTTTTGAGTCAATTCATTCATTTTTTTCTTAGATCGTTTTTGTACTGACAAATGTACTATGATGGACATTCCAGCTGGTAGGTAACAATTTTTTTCCTAAAATGTTTGTTCTAGTGCTCCTCCTATGTTAATGAAACACTGATCTAGAAGAATCTCCCGTTGTGCGTCTATTTTTAAAACGTTTTCTGCTGAGCTTTGTATTTTATGGCGAATTATCGTTCCCCGTTGTCTTTGCCGATGGAATAAAACTCCTCGTCCGTGCGAGATTTAATTATTAATATACACCCGAAAATCGAGCAGAAATAATAAGTGTTTTTCTTTAAATTATTCTGTCGATTATAGCGGGATTCCTGCGATGCGGTAGCTTTCGCTCTGCTGTTCGTGTTCTCTGAATCGCATTAAAATTTTGGAAGTCATTCGTGATATTCAGTATGTAGGTACGTTGTTGTCAGTAACGGATTGAATGGAATAGGAAGCAAAATGACTCATGGTTTCGTCGTTGGCGGTTCCACCGTGGTGAAATGTTTCAATGTTGTTGTTGCTGAATATGTAAACAGAGATATGGTCAAAGAAAATGTATCACCTTCGTTGGTACAACTTTGAAAATTGTCTGGTTCCACTCGTATTAATGGTGCCACGCTACTAATGGCGGCGGTTTAAATCAATATAATGCTGCTGTTGCTTGCTAGCTTCTCTCTTGCATAAAAAAAACCTATATAAAATTATTGTCACGATGCCGCTTAAATCCTTTCAAAACGATAATAATACAACAATATTGAAATTCTCTTTTTTATTTAAAGAATTAATGCCGGACCTTAAGCTGATAAAGGATCATTAATGTTCCATACCCATTTGAAATCAGTCAGTTGTAATATTTAGGCGCGTTGAAGGGACTTATTTTGATTTTGACATTCATCTCATCTGTTACATGGCAAAAAAGAATGTAGAATTCATTCCGATGGGAAATGTTATCAGAAATGTATTTTTTTAAATTAAATGGGTTGCACGCTATTACGACTCCTATTGGGTGTAAATATATGTAAAATCTCAATCCTCTTATTTTAATGAAAATGGGCAACATTTAAATATTGCTATTTTCGCCGTAATTTATTGCGTTCGATGAACTCACTTTAATTAAAGTTCAGAGCATTTTATTAAATGCTAAACGATGCGAGTGTTTTTTTATCGCAAGAGAATTAACGACAAACTATTCACAGTGTTGACATTAGTAGATACTATACGGATGGACGAATTATTTTTCGAGTTAATTTACTGCGACCTGAAAACTAATTAAAATTCGATTTGGCGAAATTGTAATTTATGATAGGAAGATGGAGATAGCTGGAGATAAAAGGCAAAGGAGCAATAAAGACTTCTGGATAATTACCAAAATGCGGAATGCGTTAAATTGGAATGATTAGGGAACAAATTATTATATATGCGCAAAACTGAACGTTTTTGAAGCAATAAGAAAATAAATGTCCTCACTCCACGCGGATTTAAAAAAAGATATATGTATAATATATAACGGTAATAATCCGAACATAACAGTCTAGCTCGCATTATAAAGTATTAATTTTTTATCGACGCATTACTTTTGAAAAAGAAATATAACCTTTTTGTCCTGATATTATTTCCTGTGGATATTAATCCCGCGCGTTCCTGTTAAATCTACCTCCGTTTCATTTACGGCACCATTTAACTTAGGTTTTCTTTTTATTTTAAATGCCATATAATGTGTTCCGGGAGGATGAGAGGCATAGAAAAAAATCACAACCGGAAAAATCCATTATAGAGACAAAGCTCGTAATAAATCCTCGTTATTTCGAATTTAATATGTGTACATGTATTGTGTTTAACTGGCGTGCGGGAAAGAGTAGGTATGGAGGTTCCGGAGAGGGAGAGGGGAAAAAAATAGGATATTGAGTCCGTTTTCACGAAATAATCGTACATTTCCCCTTTCCTAAAATTTGGAAAACCGTCGGGAACGAGGGTATCGGGGCAGAAGAATTAAAAAAATAAAATCGGAAAGAAACAAAATAGGAGCGGGCGTGGGCTGGCGTGACAAAGGAAGCGTTAAATTGTGCGCATCTCAAAAGGAGAAAATGATTGCTTCCCCCGCCGTTCTTATTTATGTGGCGCTGCGATCCCCATAATTTCATTGTGGTCGCGATAAAGCGTGGCGTAGGTACGTGTATTTCGGAACTCATAATAACTCGAGAAATGGAAAGGGTGAATATTCGGTGTGCCATCCGCCGTGCGAAGAAATTAAAAAAAAAAACGGCTCGGATATCATTGTGTGTGTGGGATTTATGGCATTGATATCCTTTCTGCCACATAAAAATCCTGGTTTTTTTGTCCGACAAACATTATAATTTTCAATTTCCAATTTATAAGTGATATATTGTTTGGAGATTGCGCATGCAACAAAGGGGGTGCGTTTTTTAAATCGTTTTTCTTCAATCCTACGCTTTTTATCTACGCTCGAAATGATTTAAATTGAAACCGTTATAATTTTCTCAAATAGGGTACTAGATGGCGTAACGTAATCATATGGTGTGAGCGTAACGACTTGTGATGCTGTTATTATCAAGTACTCATTCGTATGTTAAGCAAACTCTATAAAAATTATTTTAAAATATTTCAATTGAGTCTTTAAATAATTCTAAGTCGATTTCGATATCTCGATTCTACTTGACGCGGTTGAACAGCGTAATCATTCTTGGGTTCACCGTGTGCAATATTCCCCGGAAAAAGTCGCGTTAAGCGAAACGGCGCAGTGTGGGGTATGTTTCCTCAGTGAATTGTCGATAAAATCGTCAAATATTTTCACGTCGTTTTCGATTTCTCGTTCCTCCTTGATGCGGTTGAACCGAACACACATCCCTGAAAAGCGTATAGTGGATCGTTGCAATGTGTGGTAAGTTTTTCCGTAGGAACATGAGTGATTACATTTGATCGCCATCTTCATCTCGACACGAAAATGCGTACAACGTTTGTATAAACTTTTCAGTAAAATTCAAACATTTTAATGCTTTATAACGCTAGGGTAGCGTTTATAAACCTCTTCAAGGCGAAATTCGAGAAAGTTCTCATAAATCAACAGAGCGCTTAACCAAAGACGTTTATATCGAAACCGCGCAGTTCGATGCATTAACGTGAACGGTAATAATGTGTCGGTTAAAGGGAGTCTATTATAGCCACTACAGCTTTACTTAAATCGGACAAGGAATGAGTTAGGTGACATAGAGGAGATGCGGAAGAGGGTGATGCTGGTGGGGAAAAACCTAAAGCAGGGTTTCCCAAACTTTGTAAAGCCACGGAACCCTTATATTCAATTATTTTTCTCCCGGAACCCTAAGTAAGAGGTGATAAGCCAAATCGAAATATATTTAACATTATAATCATTATAATTTTTATTTACGTTTTTTTATCTTAAAATATGTAGTTTACAAGTGAAGCTCATGTTCCCTGCTGAAAATAAGAGAAGGAAGAACGTATAGGGTCTCTTCCTCTATACATCAGTTTAGCCTCTGCGGAACCCTCGGTTCCGTGGAACGCAGTTTGGGAAACCCTGATCTAAAGGATTAGTTTACAGAGCGGACGTGGTATAAAGTGAAAGTTAGAGAGTTAGGGAAGTGGAGATGCGTAGGATGTTTGCGTGGGCTTGGCCGTCGTATAGAAGAGTGCGAAACTAATGGATGGGGAGAGAGATGGAAGAGAGAGATGGAGAGAGAGAGAGAAGGAGAGTGAGAGGCGAGAGACGGAGCAGGATCTCTAATTTTTTTTTGGCAAAATAGTGTGGCAGGCGTTATAATCAATCCTCTGACTTATTACTCCCTGAAACTACCCTCTCTTTTACCAAAACACGGTCTCTTTCCCAACACGGTCTCTCTTTTCCCAACACGGCCTCTCTTTTCCCAACACGGTCCTTCTTTCCCCCTCCAAAAAATCCTTCAAAATCCAATCCTTTTTAAAATTCTCGACCCCCCCCCCTTTTACCGCCCACGCTACCCCTCTCCTCACAACCGAATCGCAGGAAAAAAAATTCCCAAGCGATCAAATCCTCTGTCACAGCAAATCTTTTTTCGTTCCCTTAACCATTCTGTCTGTCTGTCTCTCTCTCGTCCCTAAACCCATCTCTCTATCCCTCTCCGCCGACCCTTCCTTTCGCTTAAAAACTCCGGGGAGGATTTTTTCGTAATTTTATTATTATTATTATTTTCCGGGATCATTTTTATCTTCCTCGCGGAATATTCGTGGAAAAGTTGGAGGAGTACCCAGAACACGTCCAGTTCCCCGCTTGATTCAATGGAGTCGTGTCCTACGCGGCACGACTTTTAATTTTTTTCCAAAGAAGTACGAGAAAAAATAGATGCGAATTTGAAAAAAAAGTTACATAAAAGGCAGGGTGGTGGCGATATAGAATGACGGTTATGCCAAGGGGGTTGAAAAAGAGGAATGTTTTCCGAGGGAGAGAGAGAGAGGAAGGAAAAAATAACAAGTAGAGAAGGGAAAACATTAGTGGGTCACTGGACTAATTTCTCCCGGAGCGATTGGTGGGCGATTTTTATTGCCGGAGTAGGAGGAGGGTAAGGGTGAGAGGCATTCGGATGGTTGGTTGGAAGGCAGGATGAAGCCGGTGTTGGCGTTGTACGAATATTTTTTTCGATCTTTTCGAAATCAATTTTCGCCTAAAATCAAGCTCCGTTAAAAGTTGAACGGCCCTGGACATAAACAATAAAAAATATTCGCGAAAACGTGGAATACGGTTTGGTGCATGAGTCGATGCCTAGCTATCCGTACCCCTCCATCATCCTATTATGAAAGACATTACCCGAGGTAATTGCTCTCCCTCTTTTTGTGAAATTTTTGCAGGTGTAAGAGAGATGGCCTAAGAATGAAAAGATAAACAAGAATGATGAACATCTTCATTCAACAAGTAAATTCACGACATGAAACTGCAACGAAATGCTTCACATGTATTACAATTTCAACCTGTGTGTTCCACTTTGTCTCATCGAAGTAAATTGTCAACAGAATCCCCTAAATATTTAATAATCTCGAAATTAGATTTTAAAACTTTTGATCTCAAAGGCGGAAATTTAGTTTGATTCGTCTTAATTTTGCTAACGCTTGGTAAATTGAGTGGACTGCTAACGAAAAGGGTTTTACGTAGCAACTGTGCCGGAGAAGGAAGTGGTTATGCGGACAGTCTATAGTACAAGGCTTTCCTATTTGCGGAGGAACCAAGAGGTGGAGTGTAAATGAGGCAATAGAAAAGGCAGAAAGAGATAGAAAGAGAGAAAGGGGATTACAAGCGGGCGAACAAGAGAAGAGGGGGATGAAGCTTAATTATAGGGAGAAAGAAAAGGGGCGGGAAATTAGTGGCAATGAAGGGTGGGAGAGTGAGAGAGAGAGAAAAAAAAGAAGGAAGTGAGCTTAATTGATGTGACGAGAGGAAAGAGGGGGTGGGTTAAAAATCTTGTAATGAACGGGCGCTATAGAATAGTGGAGGGTTGATATCGGCTGCGTCTGAAATTTGAAAAGGAAAGGGGAAGAACGAAAGGTGATTTGGACAAGAGCTCGTAAAAGGAAGCGTTACAAAGGAGCGAGTTTGATTGCGCGAATTTCACTGCACGTTTGTCGATTTTATTTTGGCAGCATATCGCGTACACCATTTTGCAAAGTTTGGGTATTTTTTCTAATTTTTCCACGCGAACCGGGATTGGAATAATATCTGGTGCACTCGAAAATAATAATGTAAAATTTAATTTTGTTATGCTCGTTTGCTATAAATGGCGGTGCAGTATTTATGGAAAGATAAATCAAGTTATGCGGCAATCGGAGGGAAACTATTTCCACTCGAAATGTTTATTGAAAATTTGTATTTACTAACTTGACACATAAAAATCAGAATTATGTGCACCGTATAATACTACTTTCTTCTGTTACATTCGATTGATTTCCTTGATAACATTAATAGCGCTTATAACTTTAATGTTACTGGTTAATGTTGCCATAGGATCAAACGCGGAATCTCCAAAACAAAGTCTAATGTAAGGAAAGTTGCTGTTTACTCTTGTGTTGCTTGATGTTATCAATGTAATTCACATATAAGAGTTATCACCTGTTTCATTTACCAGCGGGATTTTTTTGACCAAACGCGGAATCTCAAAACCAAACTAATTGTAAGGATGGCAGCTGTTTACTCTTATGTTACTTCATGTTACCAGTTTCATTCAGTAGAATCCAATTACATCAAGTGTGCAAATGCTCTATACCTTTCAGGAATCATGAATTACTTGGTTAGTAGTTTTAATTTCATGAACATGTCCAAGTTCCTATCTCTTCTGAAGCTCCATGTAACCTTCGATTTGTTAAAGTATTTTGGAAATGGTTTCCCTTGAGGGCTAACGGCCGCACCCCCGCGATTCTCATCTGTTCGTTTGAGTGTACCTCTCTCCCTTACTTTCTCCTTCACTCACTCGATTCTTTCATTGGACTTCTGTCTGCCCTTATTGCTTTCGAAGCATCCCTTTCTCTCTCTCACTCTCACTCTCACTCTAATACAACCTTCCAAAAATATCCATTGCTTTTAAAACCCTTTGCTCTCTCTTTCTCTCTCTCACTCCGCCTCCGCCCTCCCTTTCCAAACCTTTCCATTACCTCTCCTCTCCCTGTCTCTCTGAATTTCGTCCTTTTTTTTTAAACCCCGTTATTTTCTCTCTCTGTTTCTCACTCTCTCTCCCACGGAATTTCTCTCTCTTTTTTTTAAATCCATCCCGTACTCCATTTTTTCTATCCACCTATCCCACTTTCATCTTTGTCTGCTCTATTTTAATTTCACTTTCACCGCAGGGTTTTAATCATTTCCTATCCGTTCTCTTTCTGTTTACTCCCAGTCCGTTTTCGCGGTAACTGTTTTTTAACTCCCTCTCTCTCTCTTTCTTTCGAACTGCTAATATCCCTTTCCGTTTTCGCTGGTATAACCATTATTTCATCTTAAGTATTTATTTAAAACCCCGCTTTTTTAATGCTTTTCCCCCTAAAAATGGGATATGTATTCGGTACGTCCATTCGTCTCACCGTGCACGAAGTAGCGACAAAGTGACGCAAATTACAAACGCCAATGTTCTACTATATATATATATATATATATATATATATATATATATATATAGTTCCGTAATAGTGCTACATATGGTGTAAATTTTATGGATCAGCTTCTGGGGAGTAATCGTGAAAAATAAAATCTGCTACAAATGTAGGCGACGGACTATACATCGCATCTGCGATTCTTTACTCCGATGGAAAGATAGCAGCCTGCGTAAAAAAAGTGCCGCATATAATTTGCTCTGCAATTCTTCCCTCGCTCGTTTCAGTTTTTACTTCATTTGTTTTCTCTCTTTTTCCTCCCTCAGTTTTTTCGCTTTCTTTTCCTTCCATATGACGCCCGTTACTTTCTTTGGCTTTATATATATATATATATATATATATCATTCTATATCGACTCTTCTTACAGAGGATATACGATATAGGATATATATATATAGGAGGATACTAACGTCTGGCCCCAAACTACAATAGTTGGAGAACTGGAATTTAATACGTAGGTGAACCGAAAAAATTATCGGAGGAATAATTGGAAAATTGCAACAATGTTTATTTTCTTGGTCGGTAAAAATTATCAACAATTTTACTAACATTTCATGGTTTAGGTACTTCTGTATGCGCTATGAAGCTGAAATTTTTTATACACGTAGAATTTGCCAAATAATGAAAACGGGAATATAGAAATTTGAAAATATTTGTTCGTTCGGACGTAATAAATTCTTAAATGTTTAACAAATTGACTAATGTTTATGTACTTTCTGAAGATCCAGGAAGGGGAAAATTTCAACAGAGTTAGGAAATAATGTTCCAGTGGAAAATAACATTGAAAATTTCATAACAGTTTTATATTGTGGCTGTAAAAATTCATAAAGTTTAAACAATGAAATGCATATAAATGCACATATAGAGGTGCTACATTCATGAAATTTTGCGGAAATTTGAGGCATCCGTAACAAATGCTAAAAACCTATAAATGTTTTATAATTATAAATTTTAGGGGTTGCTTATACACCAATATTTTCAAAACCGAAAAACACGTAATTCGGAGCCAAGATGCAAACTTATGCGTTGAAATTATTTTTCGGCTTTTATTTTTACTTTAAGGTGACAGAAAATGCTTGCAAAACGCAAGCACAATTAACTAGTAATATATATAATATATATATATATATATATATATAAATCATCTATTTATACAGCTAGGGCTCTCATTTTCCCCCTTTTTTAACCTCTCTTTTTCTCGCTTTATCATCCTTTCGTTTTTATCTACCCTCTCTCAGTCCTTTCTCTCACGGCTCTCCTGGTTTGGCATTTACCGTTACGCCGTTTCCTTTCCGATTCTTAACTGTTCCCTCGATACTTCTCATTCACCGCCCTACTGCTTCTTCTTTTTCCCATTTTATCTCTATTATTCTTTCTCATACCTACTGCTAATTCCATCTATTTTCCTTTTCCCTCGCTTTCTCCCTCTCTCTGTCTGTCTCTCTCCCCCCCTCTCCCTCTCTACCATTTTCTCTTCTCTTTATCTTTCTTTTAAATCCCTCGTCCTTCCTTCCTCTTATTTTCCTCTCTCTCCCTCTTCATTGCTATCCTCTCAGGAGAGCTTCCTCATTCTCATCCTCCATCTCCCCCAACGCTGCCAAAAAAAAAGAGCCCTCCTCATTGGCCAGCCCACACAGTTCGTCCTCTATCTTCCTCCCTCCCTCCCTCCGTCCATCCATCCATCCATATCCCCTCCTACTCTCTCTTTCTCTCTCTGTCTGTCTATCCCTCACTCTCAACTTTGCTGATGCTTCGTAATTACTACTGTCGTGTGTGCTATTTCGGTAGGGGAATGCTCGATGCGGTGGGTTAGTGGGAGGGATGTTGGAAGGAGGGGAGAGGGGGCGGAGGGAGTGAAAGAGAGGGGAAAAAAGGGGAGAAAATTACAGGGTATGGAGGGGAACGGTTTAGACTGGAGGGTCCGAGTAGGGAGGGGAGAATCGTGAATAGGGTGTGATTGTGTGTGTGTGTGTGTCAGGTGAGGGTTAGTTTTTTTATACGAAAAAAAGATCGGCGGAGTTCTGCAGGATGTGAAAATGGAAAGGGGTGGGAAAGGGTGAAGGGGGGAGAAAGTAGGGGAGGATTAGAATGAACGTCTAGGATCAGGAAAGGGGAGGAGCGTAAGGAGTGAATCCAGAACGTTTTCTCATAAAGGGTATGAAGGACTTCGGGGATGGGAAGGGGGAATACCGAAATTATTCTGTACGAGGCAATTGAAATGAATAATATATCTCGTTGCCTAATTGTAGCGAGGCCTGTAGGTTCGAAGGGAAGGTTTGGCGGAGGGAGGAAGGGGTTTTAATTGTCCCTCTCCTCATTAAGGGAACTCGCGTTTGAATCCCTTCTCTACTCGAGTGTGTGGATGCGAGTCGAGTTTCTCCATCACTTCCTGTTTCACTGGAGACTCGTAAGCGTTGACGCAATAAGCTTTCTGAAATAAAAATGGGGGAGGAGGAGTGGTAGGCAAAGGAGCAAACATCCAATCTAAAATTTATGAAAAAAGAAAGGACGCTAATAAATACGAGATGAAGCAAAGAATGCTCTTGCGATGGAAAACCTCAATAATACGTCGAACAAGGTCCTGAAATTCGACATATCATGGCAGGTGCTCCAGTGGCAGCATCTGAATGCAACAATACGTAGCGCTCTAGTCGCATCATAGAGTAATTAAGGATGCAAATTATATTGAACGTCACTTTTTTGAGATTTCACTATAATAGTTTAACAGAGATAAATGCTTCAAAGGATGTGGCTCACATATCTATGCATATTTACTAATTAACATTTAATAGAATTCTCATACAAGAAGATTATTTGTAAAAGTTAAGTCAAACAGAAATATTCTAGTTCTCTGTTAGTTCAGTTTATTGTAAATGGAATACTACGCGTACAAATTACCATAATAATTTATGCAATCGAAATATTGAAATTGGAATAGCTAATGCGTGTGTTTTCTGGCGAATCAGCCTCTAGAGAAATTGTTAAAGTATTACGATTCTGCTTATATATAACTATAAAATCTTTATGGCACTAATATACCAATTTATGATTAAATGGATTATAAAATGTTTCTTTGTTATACTCATGAGGATATTCCTCGTATTAAGTAAATAATTAATTAGAAAATTATCTCTTATCCTAAAGAGGCTCGTATAACAGTATTTTGAAACCGCGATATATCTTATACGATGAAGACTTTGTACGTAGCATTAATAGCTTTTAATTCACAATAATAATTTTGTGTGATCTATAGCTTACTACAGTATACAATTATCACGACGTTAAGTTCAAAGTTTATTGTTCAGTAACAGTATTGTTACTGAAGGAATGTGATTAAATTGCAGAATGTCTTATTTTGATTGTTCTCATTTAACGACAAGGACCATAATCACCAAAGGGAAGTAGATATTAAATAATAACTCTGTTGGACATTATATCTTAATCGGTTTTTGTAGCTTCCTCTATTTGTTTTTAATTTTGACGTTAGTGGTTTGACCTTTTGTAGTGTAAAAATAGGTACTTTTTATTTTATTTTTAACTCATGTCTAATAAATGGAACTTCAAAGTCTTTTAAAATATGTATCACAATAAATAAGATAAACAGCACATCCAATCATTCTAACAACCGGATTCGAATATAAATCGTTATTAACATACGCTAACTACATCCTGTAACCTTTCTTAGAGATTTAAACTTGTATTTATTACTGTATTTTATTTCACACTCGACTTATAAATTGATATTTTCAATAAGCATTTTCTTATTATAATGGTAGCAACGTCGCTAAGTAGTATAATTGCCTTTTCGCAAAACTGATTAGTCAATTCGGACCGTGTTTATGTTAATCAACATCTATATTTTAACGTCCATCTTAATAATGAATTACCTGGGAGTTATATGAAGTTATGGCACGATGCAAAACATGCAATCTTGAAAAAAAATGGGGCGTTCTAGCGTCAGAGGAATTTCACGTCCGAAAGAGATAAATTTGCACATCCGAATGGGCAAATATTTTCGAATGATCGTTTTTTCCCGAGTATTTGCCCAAATGTTTTACGCCGGCCTTTTTCATTCGGCCTCGTATCGTCTTTCGCCTTGCTTTTTTTTAAACGGATTTAACCCGAGCATTTTTTATGGGTCACACTTAAACAAACGAGGATATTTTTTTCGGTCAAAAATTCCGTCCCATGTTTTATCAGATCAGTATTGATGACTCGGCGAGGAAAAAAAGACGCGGTGACGTATCTATCGTCAAGGAAGGGACATAGAAGGACGTTGGTGGATGGTTTTAGAAACAGGGCTGAACCGGGATGCTGAATATATTAAGAAGGGAAGAGAGAAAGGAGATAAAATGAACATGGAGAGAAGGAAAGAGAGAGGGAGAGAGAGAGAGGGAGAGGGGGGGGAGAGAGAGAAAGAAGGAATTAGGGAGAGGAGAGAGAGGGAGAGAGAGAGAGAAAGGGAGGAAGGAAAGAGAGGGATAGAAGGGAGAAAATGGAGAGGGAGGGGGAGAGAGAGAGACAGACAGAGAGAGAGAGAGAAACAGAGAGAGAGACAGGAGGGAGAGCTCAATAGGCAGGAGAGAGAAAGAAAGGGAAAGGAAACAGAGTTGGAGAGAGGAAAGAGAGGGGGATAGAGGAAAAGTTAGCGAGCGAGGAAGAGGGTGAGAGAGAGGGGAGGGGGTGAAGGAGGGAAGGGAGAGAGTGAGAGATAAATAGACAGGAGTAAAGAGGGAGGAGAAAGTAGATCTGGGAAAGGTTGGACGAAGGCCTCGGACGCTTTGGGTGTAAGGCAGGGGGTGAGAAGAAGGGGAGAGGAAGAACACAAGAGCGGTCCGATTTGGAAGTTGGGGGGAAAAGGAGCGACTTTGGGTTGACGAGGTTACTGGTCTGGGATCAGGATGTGAAAAAACGGCGTGGGGAAAACAGCTGAAAAAGGAAGCAGTAGAAAGACGAGGGAATTCTCGCGCCTGAAGGGATAGGTAGGAGGGGAGAGAGAGGGAGGGAGGAAGGAGGGGGGAGGGAATTTAATGGGGGGGGAGGGGAAGAAAGGTCGGATATGTTGGGTAAAGCACAGGACTCGTCCGGTATGTTATTTCCCACATTTTTTTCGCGTCGGCGTATTTTTTCTGCGTTGTTTTTTTTAAATGCGCATGAGGGAGGAATGTCGAGTGGTTGGATGGAGAGGGGGTTTTGGAGGAGGATTGGGAGGAGGGAGTGGGTGCAAGAGTGAAGCAGATCGGGGTCGGAAGGAGGGCTTGGAAAGGGGGGTGGGTAGTTGGTTAGGTAAGAGCGGCGGAGCTTGGGCGATTTCGGACAGTTTCGTGAATGTAGATAGGGAATGGCGAGTCGGCGCTTACCGTTTCGCATTTGTTTTACTTATTCCCAGATGAAATGAGCGACGCAAATCAAAATTGGAGGGAGGGAGGGAGGGATGGATGGATGGATGGCGGACCTGACTTTAAAGTAAAACAATAAGAACCTCTAACGGGTGGAATTTTTCTCTGTTTTTTTTTTTTAGCGTCCCGAAATTAGGCGTCGATCGATTCTTCTAAAGGGTATTAATCTGTGTGTTTTTTTACCTTGAATTGAAGGCGAGCATTCCACAGTTGGTCTCTTTGCATAACTTAGGGGAGGTGGTTTTTTTTATTATATACCCTGGAAATTAGGATAAGGATCGTGGAAATGTCGTTACCTGCGTACTTAATTTTTATGGTTGTTCGCCAGGACTTGGTAAAGCATTTTGGTCGCCAATAGATTAAAATTAAATAATTTGGGAAAAATGAAATTTTATCGACTTCTTCCTTGTGGAGATCTTGCCTCGTTCCGATAAAGGAATTGTTAGGGAAATGGTTGAAAATTTTTGTATTCCATCTAGTTATCGAGATTTCGCCAAATGAAGAAAATTAAAAGTTTCGTTGTGCTATAAATTTATGGAAAGCTGAACAATAAAACGCTTACCTGAGACTGGATAAAACACTACTTGAGGAATTTTGAATGTGCTGTATTACTTTAAACCGATCCTGGAAATACGACAGAATATTTTATATTGTGGTCGACATTTAAGCAAAAAAATTATTTTTTTCTTAGCGTGCTTTTAGATGTGATAGCAGTTTTATGGAGGGCAGAATTTCTTTTTCTCTAACATGTGAATTTCATTAAATCCATGCATCAGCGGCTTTTTTTTGTCAAAGTTGACATGCAGCTTGGAAATTAAAGCTCGCCGTAATAACGTAATTGTTTGACGTGTAAAGCAAAAAGCGTAATTAATTCGCATTTAAATGGATATTTTGCATGCATAGACATTAATTAATTCACTCTATAGAGAGATTATTTAGATTTCCTTCATTTCAAGAGCGGACAACTGAAAATTTTATTTTGTGGAAAAGCATTGTAATGGAAGCTGCACGTTATATTTCGGAAAATTCGCGGCGTATTTTTTTCTTCGACCAAACACAAGTCACTCTACGCGTGTGTATATTTCCGTGTTGATTTTTGAACTGAAAATTATTCGAGATTGCATATATTGTTTGTAAAATTTACCGGAGTTCATCGTCACTTAATTTATACCCGTTATTTTTTGACAAGTCAATATGAGAAACGAGGGGTCATTTGCATGTCGAGAAACCTTTTTTGCCACTAAATTCAATAAAACATATCTTATCCTCTTCTGTTTCGAAATATTTTCCAACTAAACCGCTATGTAGATATAATAAAGTTTATTGATTTTGCTCTAGTATTCCTTCAGGTGGCATAAATTGTAACTATTTTCTGCAGTTAATAGATGAATTATTCATTACTTATCCGTTGAAGAAGATTCCGGGGAATAGTAGTATGTGGAGATTCGGGTTTAACTATGAATAATCACCTGTTTACGGACGGACTACATTTGATGATTCACCAAGGATTTTAAATCTTGTCTTATGGCTGAAAAAAATTCGAGAGCAAGCATTTCCTCGAGCATCTCCAATAGCCACAAAGTTATAAAAATTACATATGATAGAATCCTTTTTCGGCGTATCACTGGCGAATACGGCTGCTTTGCTGCTTAAATGCGCATCTACTTTTTATAAACTTTTTGTGGCGATTGGGGATGCATGTGGACACTGTTTTGTGCCTGTTCTTGAATACCTGTGATGATTATTTCCGTTAATCCACGTTATATTTACTGAAATATTACAGCGCTAGGTCAAAAAGTCTTACATAAATTTTAAGTGACCTCGTTTAAGATCCTCCATTTCATTCTGCGACTTCCACCCAAATCTGAAAAAACACGAAGCGAAAAAAAAAGTGAAATTCGCGTCGCACCGAGCAGATTCGTTCTAAGCGTAATTATAAGATACGTGCTCGAGCGGTGTGCTATGAATGCCCCCATCGGTGTACGCAGGAATCCCAAATCATTGTTAAGCAGAGGGTACATGTAATTTGGAGGCGGTTTGAAAAGGGGGAGATGGGAGGGGGGAATAGAGGAGGTTGCTTGGTAGTTCTGAACGAGAGATTCCTGCCGAACGTGCTTTGGATTTAGGAATCGAGGATCCTGGATATTTTGGCGAAAACTCTTGTGCCGTAATGATATTCCATTGTGACCATCGCCTCCGCTGTTGCCAGCTCCAGATGGCAATTACCCCCTACCTCCAATCTTCACCGTTTCTTTGTAGTTCGCTTTTCTTTATGTCAACGTGAAAGCTCTTCTTTCTGCCTTTTTAAAATGACCGAAATGATAGCTCTCTATATTCCACGCCTACTTTTGATCCATATCCATCAGTCCCTCGTATCATAGCCCTACTTCTCTTCCTCTCTTTCTCTCTCTCTCTCTCTCTCTCTCTCTCTCTCTCTCTCTCTCTCTCTCTCTCTCTCTCTCTCTCTCCTGCATATAATCATATCATTATTTTCCGAATTATTACACATTTTACCATTGTAATTTTAAATATATTTTCGTCATAAACTACATATTAACTACCGGCCTTTCCGTGACCCATCTGATTTATTTACGGA
Source organism: Uropetala carovei (assembly GCA_036926305.1). NCBI lineage: Eukaryota > Metazoa > Arthropoda > Insecta > Odonata > Petaluridae > Uropetala > Uropetala carovei. The sequence continues at coordinate 1,549,524 of JAXCHB010000212.1, forward strand.
ATTTACTGAAATTATTTTATAATAGAAATCTGGGGAAGCTTTCATCGCCCACTTAACGAACTTAATGAATAGGTCAGATTTTTTATTCTGATGGAACAGCTAATTTTCAGGAGAACATAATAATTTTTGTTGCTCTTTATATATGTGTGTGTGCGTGCGTGCGTGTGTGTGTGTGTGTAGGTTCTAAATGAGTTTAATGTTGAAAAAAAAAGATGAAATCAATAGCTGACTTTGTAACCATTGAAAGACAAGTAAAGTGTTTAATCTTTACCCGAAGACAGATGGCACGGTAATTCATAGGATGTAAGGGTTATTCGTTAGCTTATTAAAACGGACCACTATCTGTTACATCAGACCGTTTTACTTTACATGTAATAGTTTCTTTTATAGCTCCATTTTTCTTGTCATATTCCATTCATAAATATATTTTCTTTTTGTTTGTGTTTAATTCATTCTCGCTTTGCAAAAATACTCTTATTAAAAGACTAGGGAGCAAGCCTCCTGCTCCCTGGCGCTCACCATCCCCTCCCCCCCTTTTGATCGTCTTTTCATCGTTCCTACCATGTACCTATCGGATTTAGATTAGTTTAACGGGAATATGTTTTGAATATGAGTTTAATGAATATATTTTATAATGGATGTATGTTTGGTTTTTAATAACAAATTAAGAAAATTAATTGAATAATTCGATAAAAAATATACTTGGCTGAAATTTCTGAAGATTAAAAATGGCTGAGGTATAAAGCGTTAAAGCGAGAGAGGGGGGGGGGGGGGGGGAGGGAGAGAGTATAAGAATGAAAATTTTCAAACGAAAAAGGTAATTTTTATGTGTTATCTTATGGGAAACGACATTCATCCTATGGAGTCGAACTCATGACCTTTTTCGAAATATGTTTTAGTCATAACGTAAAGATTCATCAACGCTGAAATCCTGAGAAATTTCAGGCTTTTAAATTTATTTCTGATCGAGTTATTTATAAAATGAGAGCGTTACGCGTCAAGATGACCAATACGATTTTATAATATAGAGAGACAATATACCATTTTAAAACGAAATATGTTAGAAAGAATAAATTTTTATTTGCAATAATCTTAAGTCTCAAACGCCCTGCCCATTAAACTACTGACCTTGGTTTATTACGAATATTTTATTTTCCTGTGACTATTCTCCGAAAACACGTGAAAGTCCTTATTATAATTGCCATAGAATTTATCCTAATGCAAAAGTGTCCAGTTTCGAATCTTCTCATTGGTGATTTAGCTGATATGCAAAAATTTAATTACGAACGCGGTTGAAATTCCTCCTAACTACGGGTTAAGCTTCCCTACAATGCTTTGTGACGAGGGTCAAACCCCATCCCTTAAAAGGACCGCATAACACAACTGCGTCATTACTGACCTCTAACCCATGACCTCCGTGGCATATATGGAAACCTCTCTCTCTCTCTCCCCCTCCCCCTGGATTTTCACCATGGTAACCCTCGATTGTCAGTTTCACTCCTCCCCTCTTCGCATTATCACCCTCTTCGCATTGTCTCCCTCTTCGTTATTCACTTTTTCTCCTGTATTTCTCTCCTTCCTCACCTTTTACGCTCCTCTCATTTCCTTTTTTCTCCCTTCCCATTTCCTCATCTTCTGTCTCACTTCCTCCCTCTTATCTCTACCCAATCTCTCCCTGTCCTCCTCTCTTATCCTTCTTCCTTTCCGACTCTTTCGTTTTCCCCTCATTTCCACCTCTTCCATCTACCTCTCCGACATCCCCGTACTCCTCGTCATTTTTACTTTATACGAAGTATATTGCGAAATTATTGTAATCGCGAAAAAATTCGACCACGAGATTTTTAAGGAAATATACGTTTTAGGTGTCCCTGAGTCCGAAAAAGTGGTTTTCGCAATGCCGTCTGTCTGTCTGTTCGCGGCTCTAAAGCCTAAACGGTATAGCAAAAATGAATGAAATCTCGTACTTAGGTATTCTATCATACCAAAAAGATGCTATGAAGAAATGATTGACATTGCTCAACAAATAAGGGAAGTGTATTCTACGCATGTTTAATATTTTCTCAAAAACGGCTATAACGATATTGATCAAATTTCGTAGTTACCTGAGTATACGTCTTCAATAATACCAAATAGTTCATATTTCTCAAAAAAATGAATATAAGGCTAGTTTATTCTAGGCAATTTTGACAATAATTTGATTTTCTTAATAACGCCTCTAACGATTTTGATAAAATTCCCTACCGTTTCTTGAGTTTACGTCTGCAATAACACTACATACTTCATATTTCTCAAAAATTGTATTTAAGGCTAGTTCATTGTTGGGCAACTTGAACAAAAATAGGATTGTCTATAAACCGGCTATTACGATTTTCATTTTCTAAAGCTAACTAAACGACGCATCAGTATATGAGAAAGTTTGTACATTGTATGTTGTACCGATTTTTTCCTCTTAATTTCTTTATCCGTGTATATTATTCCGCTTCTCTCATTTGTATTATTATTATTTTCACAGTCATTCTGTCTTCTATATCATAGGTCGGTAACATTATCTGCATGGCGGGACAAATTCGTATTTGCTAATGATTCGGAGGGCCACATTAGGTGCCACGAGAGGTTCGGCGGGTCGCATGAGTGTTTACCTCATTAGTTACCTAGAGATTCTGTTTTCCTGCCAGTTAAAATGAAATCTAAATAATTTTGATGGCAAAATAACATCACTAGAATTGGTTTTTACGTAACAACTATGCCGAAAACATTTGTAACCACAGTCGTACTTCCATAATTCGAACGTCTATAACTCGAATTTTTCATGACTCCAAGTGTATTCATATTACAGGATCTTTTTCATGTTGTTTTTCCTTATATAACTTGAATTTTCTATAAATCGAATGTTTCTTTTGCTTTCCTTGAGGTTCGACTTATAGAACTTCCACTGTATATTGACAAATTTTTTACTTTCTCATTTGCGAAGTATATTGAGAAAGTATTGTTATCGCGAAAAAAATCAACCTCGAGATTTTGATGGAAATGTACGTTTTAGGTGTAGCTGAAAATGAGTCCGAAAAAGTGGTTTTCGCAATGCCGTCTGTTCGCGGCTCTCGAGCCTAAACGGTAGAGCGAAAATGAATGAAATCTCGTACTTAGGCATTTTATCATACAGAGTAGAAGTTAATTAAGAGAAGTTTATTCTGCGGATTTTTAACAACAATTTGATTTTATCAAAACGGCTAAAACGATTTTGATCAAATTTCGTGTAGGTACTTGAGTTTACGTCTTCATTAATACTACATAGTTCAAATTTATGAAAATATGTATATAAGGCTAGTTTATTCTTGGGCAGTTTTATTAACAACTGGATTTTTGAAAAATTTCATCAAATTTCGTATAGTTATTTAGGTTGATGTTTATAACGATTCAACATAGTTCATATTTTTCAAAATATAACTAAACGACGCTTTAGTATATGAGAAATTTGGTACAATTTATGCTGTACCGATTTTTATTTTGGGGCAGTGTGCTTAAGGTGTCCCGCCCCTGGCCTCTAAAATCTTGTTTTCTATCTCCTCTTTTCTCCTTTCGTCCCTCCGAATAATTCTCTTTCTCTCTCTCTCACACACAATCTACTTAATTCTTGTTGCAGTTTGCTCCCATTTACCTCTTTATTCCGCCTTCTTTCTTCATCCTTTTTTTTTGTTAAACCTTTCCTTTCGTTTTCCTGCCTCTTGGTAATCGCTTGCCACTTAAACCCTCGTTTGAATCACTTACACGTTATTCAGCATTTTTGACTTCCCAACTCGCGCGAGCATATGCACATGCACATACCCACCAACACATGCACACTCACATACGCTAATAGATGCATACAGTCGCGCGCATATACCCACGCCAACCACCCTCCCTTTCCCCCTACTTACCAATGCTTGGGTTGAAGCCAAAACATATCGCGTTCCACTAGCTTATGCTCTCCTATACTCCATTCTCTCTCTCTCTCTCTCTCCATCATTATCTTTTTCTTTTCTCTGTATTTCCTTATCTCGCTCGCCTTTTACTAAACTTCCATCTATTTCTATCTCCCTTTCTCTTTCATCTATTCAAGAAACTTTTGTTTTGTTAAGCATCAATTATTTTTTATTGGGAAATTCCACGTTTATGCATTAAATCCGCCTATAAATTAGTTAATTGTTGTGTTTTTATCCTAAAATCGTGCAAAATTCCTCATTGTGAGTTTATGTATATATATATATATATAATACTAGTAGAATTTCCTTTGAATTTCAACGGATTTAATGAAGCTACTACAGCACAACATACAAACTCTTTAAAATATATAGTAGATAATTTTTAAATTACAATTAGTTTTCTTAACATTTAATCATATTTGCTTGTAACAATCCATTTCCAAACCTACTGCATTCAGATATAACGATAATTTTATTTCCTATCATATTACTTCCGTCATATCCAGCTTCATTTCTTGTGTAATTATGCCTCGCTGAAATATTTACTTTTATGTCTTGACAAAGCAACGTACAGTTGCCCATGATTGAACACTGACTGGTAAATGTACACCAGATACGTGAGCCTATTTTAGTTAATAAGCATTATAATGTAGAATATAATGATTTTACTTACACAAAATATAAGACTCCAGTACTCAATTGACGAAAGACGGTTCAATTACGTTCATCAATAAACGCTTCCTGAATAATGATCAGTATCTATTTACGTCGCTATCTATAAATATCGATCGTTTCGTTGCTTAAACAAAAGTGCGAATCGAATAACGCTCAACTTTCGTCTATTTGTAAGCTTCATTGAAGTTAACTGAATCGAAGGTAACAATTACTGCCGCCTTGGCAACGTCAGGGAGGGGTACGAAAAATCCACAAAATTTCGAATCAAATATCGTATTTCTGAAAACTTCGACTCTGTAACATGTAAACTTCGCGTATTAAGCAAAAACGTCAAAAATCGGTCAATAGTTATGTATTTTAATGCTTGAAGGAAGAATACCTTGCAAGTCAAGAAATGGATTCATACGTGTTATCTTATGGAAAAAAGTTAATCCGCTATATTGACAGCACTGATTAATCCCGGTTGACCAAAACTTGACCATTCAGTAAGTTAGGATGTAAGGAAGAATTGTACCAAATTTGGTTATTCTAGCTTTTATCGTTTAGGAGGAGTTCCATGAACAAACACACAAACCAACAAACACCCTTCAAAATATATTGTAGTAGATAGATATATAATGCATCGTTTCCGCACTCAATGTAAAATATGTACTGCACTTAGTTCATATTCAACGGAACCTCGTTCCGCAACAGTAAACTTATATCGATCGTTCAATCCCTCTCTCTCTCACTATTTCTCTCATTCCACACATTCTCTCTCATGTCATCTTTCTCTCACCTGTCTCCCTCTCTTTCTCTCTTTCACTCTTTCTGTTTTTCTCTCCTCCTCAGCTCTCTCCCACCTCCTCTCTCTCTCTCCTATCTTACTCTCTCCCTCCCTGTTTCAGTATTCACCCTTGGAGATTGATTTTTAGTTGGGTGGTAGTAGTGAGGTGCTTGATCGAGACTTCAGTGTAGATCGAAGTGGAGGAAGGATCTATTGGAAGGATGGATTAAAAGTGTGAAAAGAAACGCTTGGTTTTAGAGGTTTTTTGTCGTCTCATTGTCAGATCTGTTCTTAGGAATGTTTTGGAAGTGCTTATTGCCGGTTTAGTTCCGCATGCAATTTTATTTTTATTCGTATAGATCAGGGGTGGGCAAACTACGGTCCGCGGTCCACATCTGGCCCGCGAGAGCACCTTATGTGGCCCGCGATGCCTTTATAAAAGAGAACCGTGAAATGTGAAACAGTAAGTTTCACATTTGGTGTTTAAAATTATGGCCGGAAAACCTTATATAGCGAAGCTATATTATTACAAATGTATTAATTCTCTCAAATAACTCTTCCTATGTGAGACCTAATGTGGGCCACCTAACCACCCACAACTACTAATGAGGCTCGCCTCGAAAAAGTTTGCCCACCCCTGGTATAGATGGTCTAGTTAGAAGTTATGCTGGAGTATTTTTATTGCGCATATTCCGTTTGGAAGGTAGGTAATCATAGTAGGAAATGATTTCGGAGGTATATTACGAATGATTGGGATTAACGTCGCATAATATTTATATAGAATTTCATTAGTCTACATTGCAGAATTTAGCCTGTGTATTGATTCCATAACAATTAAAATAAATTATTATAAATTCGTAAAATATAAAATTTGTGATTGAGAGATCAGCATAGTGTTTAAATATTGCGGGTGCTTTAGATGTTTTCCATAATAAAATCTTAAAAAATTATATAAAGTGTTTTTTTTCTTATAGAAAAATATCAGAATTAAAAACCATTAGAAAACAGTGCTTCATTACTTACTAGCTTTAATAATAAAATTTAATTAATTTTGGTAAATTAAATGAGGTGAAAATCATTATCTGAAACGTTCCCATTAACTCGCAGAGTAAAATTCTAAAATGTCCCAAGTTAAAGACCGATAATCCATAAAAGATAAAGAAATTATGAACCGGACATTCAAGCTCACAAAAATAAAGACAAACATTTCAAAACAGTTTATTTTATAGCAGAAACTTCTTTATTGTCTTCGAGGTGGACCGAATCTTACCAAAAGCCGAATACTCAAAAATAAATTCTTCCATAATCGACAGAAGAAATTATTACTCAACCTTTCACTGTGATAATCCTCTGCGCAATGGGCGGCATTAATACGTACAAGACGTTACCACGATAAAAATCTCCCTGCGTATTTATATAATTAGTCATTCACAACCAATCCATTAAGAGAGGGGAAAGCGCCATAAAATTCTCGTCGTGCGGTTTGCGTGGAGAAATACATTTGAAGGGGACCTCGTGATAAAGAAGTCGGAGCAAGGGTTGCAGCTGTAAATATGTCTCAATCTCTTGAGTTAATGCTAGCCCAAGGAGAGAGAGTGGGCGGACACAAATATGAAGGGATAAGTTTATGCTCACGAGGAAGCTTTATATTACGGTCTGAGGGAGATGATTAAGAGGTGAGCCAGTCGGATATTGTGTTACGGGCGGGAGCTTAAATGCTACCGTGCTGTGTCTATACGAATAAGATGAGCTTGAAAATGATTTTCATCGTTCCATTTATATAGTGTGCGAACGATTAAATGCGGTTACTGTTGCGTCAGAGGCTTATTTATCAACATCGGATTGTATTAGCGTGCTTCTAAGAATATTTCTACATTGAGGGAAATTTTAAAGTTGATATATGAATATCTAAACCAACGCGTTTATTGTATTACGAAATTTTACTCGATACAAACACAATGTGAGGGATGTAATTTCTATTTACTTAAGTTTACCATATTACTATTTTGTAATTTCCTTCATATTCAAAAAGGAAAAAGGATTATTTGGTGGTTCAGGTAAACTGAAGTGTTTAAATAGATCTCAAGTGAGAATAAAAAGGTTTCTTAGACTATAATGGGTGAACAACCCTCCCAATAACTATAAAATATTTAAAAAAGGAAATACCTAGTCACATAGTTTAGGGGAATTTAATCCACTCCAGGGACCAAACACACACGCAATATCACACACTCCTGGTTGTGCGTGTGTTTATTCCCTGACGTGTATTAAATTCCCATAAACTAGTGTGTGTGTATGTACTTTCCTTTTGGAATAATTTTATGGGTCACAAATCTCTTTTATAAAATAACTTTTACCCGAAGAAACAGTTGCTTTTTTATATAAAATTTGACTCGATCACCTGATCTTTACAAAGACCTACGCCGTAAAAACATTCAACAGGATGAATTAAACACTTGGACCCGCTTCAGCAGCGGTTGTACGTACACGTGAACGGACCCCTATTTCTCTTTATTCGAACCTCTATCTTTGGGCTGTCTAGTACGTAAAATTTCTCAGTAAATAGAACGGTGAAATATATAAAAATGGCCGCTATAAATGGTGCGCTGGGGTGAAAAAGTCACCTGCTCGAGAGGTTAAAACGGAGGTGTTGTTTTTAAACCACGATTTATGGCATTTTTCAAGCAGAAAAACAGCTGCCTTATAATTTTTACCTCTATTACCTCTGAAACTGACGTCGATTTAAAAATAAGAAAAACTAAGGCGCAGTGGCATGGCAAAAGAGTCGTATTTCGTCGTTTAGTAGATGGAAGCGCATTTCGTCTGCCCTTTTATATAATAGAACGAATGAATAACAGGCCTCGAATCGCTTTAAGCGATAAATCTGCGGTTTTACAATTTTCATTAATCTCCTTCTTTGTAAAAAGAAAAAATAGAATCGGTTTTTTAGTGATAAAATCGCGCATATATACCCAACATGGCGTTAGGCGATAAAAATCCGAACTAACTCGCACAATAAAGTTTTCGAGAAAAATTTGCCACAGAGAGAAAAAGAAAGATTATTTTTAAAAAATAACCTTATTCGAATTTTAGAATTCTCTTCTATCGATTCGTGACGCATTAAAAGGCATAAAAAGCTTCGACGGATGTAGTAGAGTGTCAGGAGGGAAAAAGAAACATTATTATTATTTTTTTAAATAGCATAGGAGGAGAGCCAGAGAGAGAGAGAGAGAGAGAGAGAGAGATAAGAGGAGGTAAATCGTTGGCACGGGAACACCCAACAATTCCGACGACACGTTACCGTGCGTGTCAAATGATATAAAAAAATAAGAGAAAGGCTTCCATGAAAAGCGAGGGGAGTGGTCCGGCTAACCTTTGTGTCGGCCCCCAAAGCAGTTATTTTTCTATTCCCTTTTTTTTTCGAAGTGCCTGAGAAATGAAAAGTTTCTTATGTAAGTTTATATATGTATGTGAATATATATATATATGTACGCATATGTGTGTGTTTATATGTATGCATATATAGTAGGTATGTGTATATATGTATATGTAAGTTTCGTCTATATGCATATGTATGTATATATGATATAGTATATATGTATGCGTGCATTTGTATATGCGCACGCTTCCCCCGAGCTACGACGCAGTGAGAGAGCCGAAGGGATGTTGTTATGATGTGGGAGAGGTGGTTGTTGTCGTACCGATGGGAGGAAGATTAATCCTCTCGAGAACTCGGGTTTTGTGTTGGAATGGAAAAGAAAAGTGGTTGGGGCATAACAGGAGCGGCGGATGACCGGCGGGTAGGACCTCGGTCAATTTTGAATGGACTCTTGCATGAGAAAGGGGTGTTTTTTTTTATGGAGGCAAGGGTGTGGGCGTAAAAAAAAATAATAATGCAGGCGGGGTGAAAAGATTTAAGTCTACGTTGATGTGGAGTGCGGGAAAAAAATATTGGCGAGGGGTAGGGAAGAGGATGGGTGTTTTTAAGATGGCGTTAGAGATTTCTTACAAGTGTCCAGACCGTATTTCTCCTTTGGAGAGAGTGTGAGAGGATGTCGTTTACCGTGGCTTTTACATCGTGTAATTTGAGGGCGAGGGATATTTTTAGTTTTACGTATTGGCGAGTCTTCTTGGCGTTTTTAATGGCCAACGTCAGACGTTTCTCTACACTTCAGTTTTCATTGCATTTCTTATCATTGGGTTGACCCTTATGCATGCATAATTCAGCACATTTGCGTCCTTAAATATATTTTTTTAATTATTCAAGTTATAATTATTTTTTAAAATATGAAAAAATGTCATGTTGTAATTATACTAAACTTAGCGGTTTAATTTATTAAGAAGATTTATAATTTTAAATCCAGATTCTAGAATGATGATGGAAATAGTATACCATTAACGATAAATTTATAGTTTAATTTTGATTTAACTTTATTTTATTGCTATTAAGCTAATATTTGGGTATTTCGACATTTCTCTTCGGCCGTTTACGCAGTTAAGTCGTCATCGATTATACTACCGAGATTATAAATACAAGAGCAATAGCCTCATATAGATACGTTTTTGCGCAAGAAGAAGTTTTCAGAAAAATATAATTTTATATAAGCTATATTAAACCCGTATTCCTTATTTAAATATAAACATGCAAATTTTTCGAGCAACTGATTAATATGTATACATGTATACAATAATATTACATAGTATCTTATGCAGTATACATAAGCTTTCATCTTTGCCTGGCTAATTCTGTCACAGCCCCACTTCTTCTCCGTAAAAACATATCGGAATGCAAGCTTAAGAATCATTTAATGATAAATGATATTATTATTTTTTTAATTGAATAATGTCAAAATAAGCATAAATTGTTCATTTGACTAATTAAATGTCCGTATGGAACGTGATTCCTGTTGTTATTTTTATGTATACCGTAAAATGAAATTTGCTTTATATCATTTAATTATAAATTATAATTTAAAAAAATGTATCTCCTTAATAACAGAGATAATAGCCACCTTTAAGATAATACGCGCAAAATTTATTTATATAAGGCATTGAAACGTACAGTAAAATAAAGTCCAGTTAGTAAAATTACTTTCTGTATAATATATCTGCTTGCAGGATAAAATTCAGTAGACAGATTATATATGAATGTGTGTGTGCGTGCGTTTGCGCGCGTGCGTGAGTGTTTGTTTATACAAACACACGCTACACACACACACACACACACACTACATACACACACACATACCTACGCACGCACGCACGCACACACACACACACTAGCAGAATTTCCTGTTGAATTTCAACGGATTTAGTGAAGCTACTACAGTACAACATACAAACTCCTTAAATACCTATGTAGTAGATAATTTTTAAATTACAATTAGGTTTTCTTTACAGTTAATCATATTTGTTTGTAACAATCCGTTTCCGAGCCTATTGCATTCAAATATAACAATAATTTTATTTCCTATCAAATTACTTTCGCCAAATCCAGCTTCATTTCTTGTGTAATTATGCCTCGCTGAAATATTTACTTTTATGTCTTGTAAGCAAGAAACCCGTGAAAAAGCAACGAACAGTTGTCAGTGATTGAACATTGACTCCGGTAAATGTACACCGGACATGTGAGCTTATTTACGTTAATAAACATTAGAATGCAAAATATAATGATTTTACTTACAAAAAATGTACGATTCCAGTAGACAATAGACAAAAGAAGGTTCAATTACTTTCATCAATAAACGTTCCCTGAATAATAATCAGTCTCTATTTACGTTGCTATCCATAAACATCGATCGTTTCGTTGCTTAAACAAAAGTGCGAAGCGAATAACGCTCAACTTTCGTCTATTTGTAAGCGTCATTGGAGTTAACTGAATCGAAAGTAAAAATGACGGCCGCCTTGGCAACTCCCGGGAGGGGTACGAAAATCCCACAAAATTTCGAAACAAATGACATATTTCTGAAAACTTCGACCGTGTAACATGTAAACCTCGCGTGAGTAAGATAGTTTAATTTATTCGTCGAATAAAGCAAAAACGGAAAAAAATCGGTCCATATGTACGTATTTTGATGGTTGAAGGAAGAATACCTTGCAAGTCAAGAAATGGTTTCATACGTGTTATCTTATGGAAAAAAGTTAATCCGCTATATTGACAGCACGGATTAATCCCGGTTGACCAAAACTTGACCATTCACTAAGTTAGGATGTAAGGAAGAATCGTGCCAAATTTGGTTATTCAAGCTTTTATCGTTTAGGAGGAGTTCCATGAAAAAACACACAGACACACAAACACCCTTCAAAATATATATATATATATATATATAATTATAGAGAGAGAGAGGGGGGGAGGGGGAGGGGGCGTGGGGGGATTGAGAGGGGGAGAGAGGGAGGGAGAGAGAGGGGGGAAAGGAGAGAGAGAGAGGGAGAGAGAGGGAGAGAGAGAGAGAGCTCTTAACGACACAGATAGAACCATGACTGAGAACAATCTCTAAGGAATCTCAGGGTATAATATTCTTGAAATTGGGTTTATGTATTACGAATTAATCATTTTCACGATAGAAAAGAACACCGGAATTCAATACGTGAACTCAAAACTGAACTGGTTCAGGCGCACTGACAATTTCATACATTTTAAAAATCGGATTTATTGCAGTCCCCAAAGTCCATTTTAATTGCATATTTGGGATGTCGTGAAATTTTCCATGACCGCGTTTCCCATTAAAGTTAAACCATCCCGAGTCAAAGCACCTCTTTTGGTGGGATAGGAAGGAATTATTCCCGCTTTAACAAAGGGAGATATATATTCGGACGGAAGGGGATAGCGAGAAAGCGAAGAGGATAAGGAGCGTAAAGTGTGTGTGAGAGAGGGGGGGGGGGGGGGGGTAGAGGAGGATAGAGGGGAAAGGGTCGAGAGTTCACTTATGATTCAGGCGGCCATTGGCAAGAATATTACATCCGCCTAGGGGGATGTCCCCCACGTGGCCAGTCAAAGAATCAAATCCAATCCTTTCTCACTCTCTCTCTCTCTCTGAGCGGTTGTTCCCTTGACGACAAGGAGAGGAAAAATGGAATTGGTTTAGGCGCTCCGAGCGAGCACTAGATTACGGATCAATCAGCAGGCATGGCGGAGCAATTCGTGATTGAAAGAGATAATAGAAGGGGAATTTGGAGAGATGGAGAGAGGGGGGGGGGATAAAAAAAGAGGTTCTTCAAGCGTGGTTGTTTTTTTTTGCGGTGGGTGAGGAAGGGTAAATGATTTCGGGATGAAAAAAGGGGTTGGAATATGGGTAAATGAGGGAAAAAACGTGAAAGGAAGAGGGAGGATATCTGAGTGGGAGGTCTAGACGAGGAAGATAGAAATATAGACAAGCACTTTTACTAGGGGATTACTCTACTTCCGTCTCCCCCATTGTCATTTACAAACAAGAAGGAAGGAAACAAATAACACATAACATAAAATTATGTATAAGTTCAATGGCAAGCATGATAAACATGCGAAACCAACTAATAGCATTATTTAAAGATTAAGAGCATCACACGATATATATATATATATATATATATATATATATATATATATATATACCCAATGAAATATATATAAACACAATTATATACACACACCTGGCCCTCCTATAACGCGAGGGATACGTTCTGGTAAAGCACCATGTTTTACGTAGTGAAATGGGGGTTGCGTTCCATGCTTTTTCACACCTCATCCCGAAGCAAAATTCCAAAACCTATCTCTCTTATTCACATTCATGTAATAAGGCAGTCTCATCTGCGTTAAAAACTTGCTGTGGGTTGTATCCTTCATCTCTCACAATAGCCTTAATACTCTTCTGGGAAGTTAGAAACGGCATAGTCATCAGCACTAGTGGCTTCACCCTTAAGTTTGATACTGTGGAGATTTTGACGCTTTCTGAACTTGTCAAACCAACCTTCACTTGCTAAGAATTGCTTGGCAATCGAAGGACTTGCTTCATTTTTCTGTAAGTGATCGTGCAGTTTCAGCACCTTTGTACTGATGGTGTTAGAGCTAGTCTTTTGATTCTGTTCTTCCACCCAGATAGCCAACGTCTTTTTCAACAATGGATTTCTCACTCTTGCCGCTTTATTTTCAACTATCGAGGACGGCTGGGCGACATAGATTCTAATTTTTTCTGCGTCCTTCTTGATGCTCGACTCGTCCACGTTAAAAAAAAAACGATCAAGCGACGCAGCTGCTTGTTGAATAATATCATGTTCTGATTCTAGATTTAGGGCAGTCCTGGATTTTTTCATGTGGGTAGCCATCATATTTATTAAATATAAAAAGAAATGAAGATGCGAATGCACGAGTAATAATAAAAGGAAGAAAACTTAAAGGTAAGACGTGCAAGAGCTCGTCTCTGTCTAGCTTAGCAATCGGGAATCCCACATTCCAAGTCCGACCAAACCGCGTTGTATGAATTTTTGTTAGTAAAAAACCGTGCTGTAGCGAATCCGTGCTATAAGAACCCGTGTTATAGGAGGGCCAGGTGTGTGTATTTGTCCATATATATATATGCTTACATAAACTTATATTGTATATACATTTCAGAACGTTAAATTTATTAGACGATTTGTAATCATGGGAATGGGGAAAGGGAATATTTTCGGTAGTAGCGTTTGAAGGGCTGAATTAGATTTTTATTTCGATCGGGGGTGTATCCCACAGTCTGCATACCGCGAAAGTAAAGAATCTCTAGCAATGTATTTTCGAAAAGCGTTAAATGGTGTTAAACTCGGTGGAAAGATATCGCGGGAAAGAGAAGGCAGAGAAGAGATTCGTTTATAGAAATGGAAAAGGGATGATGGAGGGAGGAGAGAATAGGAGATAAGGGGTTAAGAAGCAAATCGAGGAATGAGGGGGAATAAAGGAGTGAGGGTGAAAATGAGGGAGAGAGAGAAAGAGATATAGAGAAAGATGAAGGGTTTATGGAGGGTATAAGGTTTTAAAGAGAGGTCAGGGGGAACGGTAGAGTGGGCAGGATTGGAGGAAATGAGCGGTAATCGAGTTGGAGGATCGTGGCACGAGGAGTGAAGAGGTCCGAGGGTTAGAGAAGAAAAAAAAGAGAGAGAGAGATGGAGAGAGGGGGAGGGAGGGAGAGAGGAAATGAGAGAGGAGAGAGCAAAGGAGTGAGGGAGAGGGAGGGAGAGAGAGGGAGAGGGGGGGGGGGGAGGGGGGGGAGAGAGAGACGGAGAGAGGACGTTTAAGGAATGGAAACAACGGGCCAGGATAGTATAGGAAAATGTTGGGACGAAGGTAAAAAGGTTCAAGGTTTGGAGGTGAGAGATCGCTGAAGGGTTTTACAAGGTCCACAACCCGGATGAGGTGAAGGAGGGTAGGAAAAGAGGGGAAGGAAGGGTAGCGAAGGTATTAGATAAGTACCATTTTGAGGTGGAAAGCGTGGAGGAATGACGGAGGTAAGGAACAGATATTAAAAGTAAAAGGGATGACGTAGAAAGGGGATGGAGGACCGAGTTGGTTGCAAGGTTTTGGAACAGGGATAGGCATAAGAGGAGGAGGAGGAGGAGGAGGAAGAGGAGAGCGAAAGGAGAGTAGAATCGGAGTGGCAGGAAGACCCATGTCGTTGTTACACCGGTCACGTGCCCCTTAATGCCCTGGGCCGCCGCCGATAGACGCCACGGTACGCGATAGCACGGGCTAATTAAAGCGGCTGGATGCCCAAGGGTGTGTGTGTGTGTGTGTGTGCAAGGGAGGGAGAGTGATAGGAGGGAAGGGTAGAAGGGGTATATGCGGTGGATAAGGGGTAGTTTGAGCGAGGGGGGTGGGATGGGAAGAACTTTTGGGAGGTTTAAAAAAAAAAAAGAAGAGTAGGGAAAGAGTCGGGGGATGTTCTTTTGGGATGGGATGGGTATTTGCCTAGAGGGGGAAGTGGGTAGTGGGAGGATCGTTCTGGATATTCCCCGCGGAACGGGTTGGGATCCCCTTCTGTATGGTGTGGGACAAATGAGAGGAGAAGACACACGACATGGGAAAGAGAGGGAATGGCGGCTTGTTTCTTTCATTTTTTTTTAGTCGTCTCTCTCTTTCTGTCTCTGACTCGTTTCCGTCCGCTTTCCTCCCTTTTACTGTTTTCCTTCGCTTGCGTCACCGTTTCCGCATTCCGACCTCTAGCGCTATTTCTCCCCTCTATTTAACTCTCGTTTCCTCTTTCTTCACCTCTGATAATCTCCATATCTCTTTCTCCCCCTATTTTGCGGCCGTCTTCCTTCTTTTCAATATTACTTCCATCCTCATTTCTTTCTGTTTTCTTCTTTTCATTTTTTTTAATTCACGCTATTTTTATTTTCTATAGTACTTTGTTAGTTCTATCCGGCCCTTTTGAGGAATTGGTAAGAGCCATAAATTCTTCCCTTATTTGAAACTAGCTGCAGTACCCGGAGTTGCCCTAGTCAATTTGTCTAAGAATTGGGTAAATTTAAATCAAAATTATGGGGGAACGGGAAGACATAGGCCCCCCAAATTTTGTATACACATTTTAGTAAAAAAAAAGTCGAAAAAATATGAAAATTTAAAAAAAAAATCCAAGAGAGTGGGGGGTTATAGGGGGGAGGTGGGGGGAAACAACGTTACCTAAAATATTTTAAGGGATGAAGTAAAATTATTTGCTAAGTTTGAAAGTTGTGGAACTTTTGGTTCTTAAGTTATAAACGGGCATACATTCAAACACACTAAATTATATATTAAGATTTAAAGAATTCAGGGTCAGCCTAAGGGATGTAGTGGGGTGTTACAAAGAAAATCACCCTTATTATCTGATTCATTAGTTCTTTCTTGCTTCTCTTTTTTAATAAAAATGCATTAATAATGGTTTAATTAAAATCAAGCCATAAAACACTAAATTGTTAAACTTCTTTTACAGCATTCAAGTTAGAACAATGAAATTTTTAAGGTAACTTTTTAACTGGTGACAGTCATGGATTCTATTGATGTTGGGACCCGTCCGTCTATCCGTCTGCCTTTTAATAGTATTTTTTTAAATTCTTATTAACTACTTGTTAACTAGTTATTACGGTAATTATTCGTTTTGTAAGAGTTGCTAGAATAAGAAACTAAACCTTAATATCTGGCTCATGAGATCGTGCCTTACCTGTTTTCTGTTATATGCATTATCTATATATCTCTTTATCTAGATAGGTTTTCTTTCTTGTTTTCCCATGCCATTCCACTTTTCTTGCATTTCTCTCCCCTTGATTCATTTCTCTGGGTTTATTCAATTTTATTTACTGCCTTTAAATATTCTATATATTTTATTATTTACATTCTTATATACACAATGTACAGCACCCATATTTTTCATCTTTCACACATATTCGCCTCATCTCAGTTAACTAGTTCGGTGTATCAAAAGATATTTCTGATCCTTTCAATTAATTTGACATTTCGTTCATAATTGCTGTGGTGCTTTCATCTACTGCATGTATATGAGGTTAATATATGTCTTTTCCCTTCACCTTAGGAAATTTCTGTTTTTAAAAAGATTTTTATGTTTCTTTAGATTCACTGATTTGCCGAAACGTTAGACGCAGTGTAGCAGTTATGTTCAGAAGAGTCGATTTCTCTTAAGAAAGTTTCTTAATGCAACCTCGCTAAGCACTTGTTAGATCTGGAGTAGAGATTTGAACTCGGAGTTTTACGACCTTGAGGAAATGGGTATTCATTCTTTGTGCCTCGTGGAATGATAATTCAATCGTTAATGGAAATGTCTTTCCTCCCACTTCCTCCTTTGTCCGTTTTTTCAGGAGATGTCAACTTAAACTTGACCCTCAATCGGAGTATCTTTCACTATCCTCCAAGTGGTACGATTTAAAGATTTCTGCGTTTGAATTTACAGCAATGTCTTCAAAAGAATACATCGAAATTTTATGTGAAAATTCTCCCGTTATAATGGTTCTCTTTTACATGGGGAAGGACGATAAAAAGTTATCACCATTCCAACCCCATTTTACAGAGACATGTTTTTGTGTACGTGAAAATCTAATCTAAATTATGGACTGAAATGATCTTTTTTTTAATTTTTCCTTAATTATCGAAGGCGTTGGAATTTTCTTGGTTTCTAGGTGGTTTAATTACGCCGAGTTAATTTTTTTGGTGGATTTATATTAAACGCGAAGTATAAACTC
The DNA here is from genome assembly GCA_036926305.1 of Uropetala carovei. Taxonomy (NCBI): domain Eukaryota; kingdom Metazoa; phylum Arthropoda; class Insecta; order Odonata; family Petaluridae; genus Uropetala; species Uropetala carovei. The sequence continues at coordinate 1,567,101 of JAXCHB010000212.1, forward strand.
TTTTATAAAATATTCACACATAGGAAAAATAAAATTTGAAAAAAAAACAAATCCGATATTTATTACTTTTATTGAGAAGTAATTATTAAACCGCTATTATTGCCGGATATTGAACAAATAAAATTGATACAAAATTTCCCACACCCATTTGTCGTTACAGAAACTCTTGTGACAAATTAATTACTCCCTTTCGGCCATGCAGCTGGGCGCTCGTTAATACCCTTAAATAACAAAATGATAAATTGATCCATACAGGATTCCAATAAATAAATATTAATATAAAATTAGGACATAATGAATCCTTAAATGTGAATGTGCTATTTTATTCACAGCCAACTGACCGAATCCAATTTTATTTGGCAAACATTATACAAATCATCTGGAGTTTTGGGAGATGGTTGGTAAAAACAGAGTCCATTTAGAGTGTGTGAGAAAAAGAAAGGAGTGAGGGAGATATTTTCATCTGTAGTTAAAAAATAATAAGTCGAATTAATTTCTGAGGAAATTGCTGCAATTTCGAAAAGATTTATGTAGAGATGAGATTACACCACAAAAGGTATCCAAGTCCGCTTGGCTCCGTTATCTGCGTAATGGAAATTCCCGAATAAATCTCTTTATTTGAGGCAGAGAAGGATGGGGAGGTGGGAGAGGGGATACGTCATTTTAATTCACGCATAAAATACTACCTCGCGCAAAGTTTATGAGTAAATCCTTCAACAGTGACGACATTTCGACTGATTAAGATGCAAATTTCGAGGCAATTCGTCAAAAGTCGGATGCATTATTCATGCGTGTGTGGGCGTAGGATGGAAAATAATTTATTGGACAATATTTTTGTCGGTCCCTCTGAAGTGTTGATATCTTGTCTCAATTTTTTTTGCTAATTTTGATTCTGTAAATTATTCAAAAATTTCACTCAGACCCATTTTTTTATTGTTATGTTATGGCGATTCTGATATTCGAGTGTCGGAATTGGAAAATACTTTATTAAAAGTGTACTTTAATTTCCATCAAATTATAACCCAGATATGTATAAGCTGACATTATTAAATTAAATTTTTGCATATGCGTTTTTTGCTTATTTTACCCGGAACATCGGTTGATTATTTACGTTTTTTTATTAAAAATAAGGTAATGTATTTAAATTTATGTTTAAAAAATATAACGCCATGTTTTGGTGATACAGAGAAAAAAACGAAAAATTTCAGATGTTTATTCAGCTGTTAATTATTCAAAAAGAGATCTGCCAGGTTGATCCAAAAAATACCAGGACAATTGATAATTGCTGGTGAAAATTTGAAAGGTGACAGTTAAGGCCTGAGCATTAATAAACATTTCACAATTACAGAAAATTTTCTGCTTAGAATGCAAATCATTATGGGTTAATAGATAAGAAATAATCGTAACTTATTTCAGTTTGTGCTTCCTTATAAGTTATTAATATTTGAGAGGAACTTATTTCTTCCTGTGTAAAAGCATTAAGTTTTATATTCGTACAAAAAGAGAGAATAATCAAAAATTTCTGAAAATGAGAAAATTTGATCGAACCACTATTTTTTCGCTGAAATATTCTACAGAATTATCGATATAGTCTTTTGGCAGAAAATTTTTGAAGAAAAAGTACTTATATCAGGTATCTGCAATAGTCACAACGTTATAAAAAAACCGTCTGTGCATTTCGGGTCCAAATCAGCCGTGTGACAATTCACCGAAAGTTATTTTAGAATCTACTCGCAGTAAATTACCGCTGAAGACGGCTGTTTTTATAACCTTGTTTTAGATTTTGGAGATACCAGAGAAAGCACATTTTTTCGCTTTTTTCCATTATATCTCTTCATTTAACTGCAAGTATTTCGCCAGAAATACCCATTGACTCGAAGACATGAAAGGTTTGTTAAATAAAAAACGTTTTTTTTAAATCCCTTACTAAGGGAATTATGGAAGGGAAACCTCGAGCGCATTTACAAAGTTAATGAAAGGTTAAACACAAAGCTCCAAAATAAGCATGTGCATTGGGAGAGACTAAATTATATTGGTTAATTTATTCAGTTAATTACTTAATTTATGATCGCGAATCAAGATAACCCTCTTTATCCATATAATGGTTTAAAGAGCTATACTTTTTATGTCTTCTTCGCGGTGCCCGTTTAGAGGCTTAACATGTTCAACCGGCACCATGAAAGTTATTATTTTCTGTAATTTAATTTATGTTCGCAAGGACTGTTTATGTTGGTTATATGAATGTATTTGTCCAATTTCCTCATTTGTTTGGAGTGCAGTACATTTCAAATTTTAAAACACATGATATAAGTTCATTCGGAGTAGACTAGGGGTAGTAAATGAAATGTTTCCTGGTTACGACAATTTTCTTTATAAAGCGGATTCAATATAGCGCGGGTCTTCCTAACTCTGCATACATTCAGCATTCCTCTTGAAAAATAATCCACTTAACCGGCTATATGGTAATTTGTTGTTTGGAGAAGGCAAAGAAGATAAATTTTTAAAAAAACGTATACGTAAAATAATCTCCCGGTTTAAGAACGTAAGATTTACGATCTTTATATCACTAACTAGATGTTTTGCACCCAAAATTTTATTTAGGACTTCCAAGTCGATCTTAGTAGCTTTTCTCAACTACAGCACCCCGCATGAAATTAAAACGGGCAAGAATGTAATATATATTTCCGAAATGTGTGTATTTAACTTATACTATACACATACAATACATTACAGTGTTTATATATATATATATATTCTGTAAAAACACAGTGTTGCTATTGAACTTTTCTGTAGTTGAACTGGCATAGAAAATGCTTTCCTTATCATATAATACAATATGTACTTTCATTTTAACACATCGAGAAATTTAAGGAAAGAAATAATTAAAAAATATATATGCAAATCAGTGTTTCATTCTTTGTAGCACGTTAATAAAATTAAATTAAATTTTTCATACCATTATTGTGCGCATGTACAATGTACTTATTACATAGGAAGCTCTTGTAGCGAACACCACCGACTAGGATTTCATTTGGCTGTACGACATAATTTCTATGTACATGTTACAATATAATTCAGCAAATTGGTGAGTGGCAGTTACCGCTCGCAGGTTTGACTTGACGCATCCCTTTATTTGAGCAAAACATGTATGGGAAGATCGTTCCCAATTTCTCAGGAAATTTTGGTATTCATAAATGGGGAAAATAGGTGCATCTCGGTTGTAATGAGTGTCGCCTGAATCCGCGGCGTAACCTGTTAACGTTGTATTCGCCGTATTTTTAAAAGTCTTTTTTCGAAAACGCTTTTCGGTGCCTTAACAACGGAGTTTGTAATGGCAATAAATTAACAGTGTTTTTTTTCTGATAGGACAAAATACGAAAAAGTTATCTAATGCAACACTCGAAAGAATGCGTTCAAAGATCTTTATTTTCATGAACTCAGCGTACTCCCGGATATAAATGCTCTACCATAAATGTCACCACCAGAAGACGAATTATTAATTAACTCATTCTTCGTAGAGAGATATTCACGTTCTTTTCCTCTTTCCAGCCCGATGTTATCGTCAGTGGCACACGATTTCGTTTTCGCTGACTCCAGTAATTCAAGTATCCACTTTCTCCCTGCTGCGAAATGTGGAGAGAGAGAGAGAGAGAGGGAGGGGGGAGAAAGAGAGAAAGCTGATCGATAACACGAGGTGGTTCGGAAATTAAAAAAAATAGGGAGATGAGTCGCTTTTTTATTGAAATTGTTAGCGGAGGCCCAGCGATGAACTTAAAAAGGTGGAAAGGAGAGAGAGACGGAGAGAGAGAGATTTTTTTTAGAAGACGACTGAAGAAGACTCGCTGCAGATTGGCCGTATTGGTTTTGGAGGTATCAGGGACCCAGGGTTGGAAGAGGGGGAGTGCAGTTATCGTGCTCGAGATAACGATCTCCATAAAAAGATTTTATTTTATTTTTATTTCATTACTCTTTTCTTCCGCTTCTTCCGATGTCCATTTATTTTGGTATTTATTGATTATATTTTTTCTCGGAGTACCCTCTATCGTCTCCCATTTTTTGGAAAAATCCGAGTTGGTTTTATAGGTTGACTTTTTTCCTGCTCGCTCTATATTTGTGATTATGCTTTGTAATGGGTTTACTGGCATTACAGGTACTACTAGCCCGCATAAATTAAAATGTTTTGTTGGTTAACTTGAAGGAATTTAAAAAATTTTTATCATAAGTGTTCTAGCCGTAACTATAATTCCTGGATGCGTAATGAAGTTCTTAGAAATTTATTAGCTTTATCATATGCGTAAATTGACTTGTCCGACGGAATAAGCGCGTAAGTATGAAAAGTTGAAAAACTAAGTACTTAGTTTGCGTATCTCAAATACCCTTAATAATGGCTACCTAAGAGATAACAAAGGATTAGTTTTTCAATTATTTATGCTTAGTGCTAGCGCTGGAATTTATTTTCAGCCCTCAGATGAGCTGGACATTATATAGTGTACTTATAAACTGTTAAAGTCACTCATTTTTGCTTTAATATTTGTTAAATATATGTATTCCTCTCATCCTTTTCATCGATTATTGAATTCATTTAAAATAAAAAATGTTACTAAACGAAATATATGTTTTTCGGTATTGTTAAATTATTTAGATTTGAAATACTAGGTCAATCCTCTTTAACCTGAAAAGGATCGATAGCACTGTCACCAGGGAGTTGAGTTCCGTTAAAATTTCAAAATTAAGTAGAACTCCTTAACCGTACAAAGTAGAATATTTAGAGACAATACAACCGGTAAAAATTGAACAGGGTAATGAAAGAATAAAGTGAAACAAAAAAAAAGATTCCCGGTTGTTGCTTGAGTGAATGTGTGAGTTAGTGTCTTCTGACAGGATTAGTTCCTTTGGGAGGGAATGAGTGCTAGTGCCCCACTGAATATTTAGAGATTCCCGTTTGCTGCTTGAGTGCGTGTGTGAGTGAGTGTTCTTCTGACAGGATTAGTTTATTTGGGAGTGAATGAGTGGTTGAATGTTTGACACCAGGTCACCAGCGAGGAGTTATCTCCGTAAACCCTTTTTTCTTTCATTATCCTTTTTAACTTAAATTGAACAGGGTAATGAAAGAATAAAGTGAAACAAAAAAAGATTCCCGGTTGTTGCTTGAGTGCGTGTGTGAGTTAGTTTTCTTCTGACAGGATTAGTTCTTTTGGGAGCGAATGAGTGCTAGTGTCCCACCGAATATTTAGAGATTCCCGTTTGATGCTTGAGTGCGTGTGTGAGTGAGTGTTCTTCTGACAGGATCAGTTCATTTGGGAGTGGTTGAACGATTGACACCAGGTCACCAGCGAGGCGTTATCCCCGTCAATCTGTAAGTGTAAAACGTCTTTTTTTGTTTCCCTTTTTTTCTTTCATTACCCTTTTTAACTTTTACCGGTTTTATTGTCCCTAAATATTGCACTTTGTACGGTTAAGGAGTTGTTCTTAATTTCGAAATATCCATCTCGCCGTAGTCTCCAACCCTTTTTAATTATCCGTTGAAATTAACGATGATTCGAGTTATTCCGTTTTATTCGTGGATAGAACAAACTGACTTACCGTTAAATACCAAGTGCATTCATTTTTCCTTTCTATTCCAAATAACGTGCACTTATCGCGTGCTTCCGCTGCGGAAACCCTGAATTCGCAAAGCGATTAATTATCAGTTCTGAGGGAGAGACTCGGGACATGTGTCTCCTTCCTTGTCGGTCGATGCATTTTGGATGCGTGCTCCGCAAATTTCATGCCGAAAGAGCAAGCGCATCACCTCGCGTAATGGTTTAATCTCTAATAGACGCTGCGGCAGCACCGCGGCCGTATGAATTATGACTCTGGTGCGTATTGGGCGTCACGGAAGTGAGCGTGTGACAAACCCGTCGGCCATATTTTGAGACAGGAGTATTCGAAACGCTTATGATATTAAGTAACCGTGCGGACATTGTGTACACCGTATAAGGATTTCATAGATCGGTATCGCAATGAATATATTGTTGTCGATGAATTTTTCATCGAGTTTTTCTCTCAGGAAGACATGCTTTCGCTATTTCAATGCAAAATTACAGTGGGATAAATCATTGGAGTTTTTAATAATGTTATGAGAATGAAACATTATGCAAAGTTTTATTTTGTTCGTTTATAACGTGGCAAATTGGCGCGCAATGTGAGATCTCATTCATTTGACTAAAAGTACAGGTAACTATATCTACATCCACGTGTTTACCTGCAATTCACGTAATAGGTGTGTGGCAGAGGTCACAATACACCAAAACCTACCTAATGGTTACCTCTCACAAGTTTACCTTTCCTATCGTGATCTCGTATTGTCCTCGGAAAGAACGAGACTCGTTTCTATTTATATACAATGGTCCATTGGAATATTATCAGTTGCTATATGGGTGGCTGTAAGATGAAGATTTTAAAAAAGTAATCGCGACGTAAATATACTTCTGTGGTTTTGTAATGAAACCTGGTCATCCTAATTGAAATGTTATTTGTTTCTAGAATTACTTAATGCATTAGATGTATTTTGGAGTCAATTTAATTTGTAGCACGAGATTTAAAAGTTCTCAAACGAGTATGGCTCTCACTAAGAGAATGGAAGCTCACCTCAAGTTAATTATAATACGGGGTAAGCCAAAAATGTACCAGTTTAAAATAAGTAAATGAATTGTGGTATGAGTGAAAAACAAAAACCAATTAATAGAGGGATCTTTCAAATTTATTCACATCGATGCAGATATTCAAAATGTCTTCCATCATTCTAAACACATATGCGATTGAGTGCAGCACAGCTGCTGACTGCAGTCCGTAGGATCACATGGCAGATATTGGCATTCGAAGTTGTAAAATTATACGATACATTTTTAAACTGGAAAAGAGTTATTCCGTAAAACTTCTTTGACTATTGTCTGATCAATGCACTATATCATTCAATCCTATCGCGTATGATTATCCTGTTATTTCATTTTGAAATCGGATGCATATATTTTAGACCACCATGTGTTGGAGCACGCAGATTTGTTTTTCGTAATTTGTGGATGGCATATTATGTACGTAGTTTATTTTTTAGTAACCGTGCCAAAAAAAGTAATTTTCTAAATATCCGATTTCCTATTTTACCAGTGTATGTATCTCCGCGATACTCGAGTCGTACTTTTTGTTTGCGCAATACGTATAGATTGAACGCACGTGCCGCGTCTCGCAAAAAAAATAGCATCGTGATGAATACCAATGTAAATTTTGGTCGACATTTGATTCGTGCTCTCAATAAGTAGTAAACGAACCGAATAAAATGCCACGCTTGGATTTTTTTATCGGTTCCATCTGCGTCGTGTTGTATAATGTATTTATGATGAATATTAAATTGCGTAACTCGGTTAAATTTGTTGTTATGAATTACTTTCGGACGGATACGGTTTCGAAAAGAGCTAAGCTTATACAAAATTTTAGTCCGCGTTATGCCTCTCTTGATGAAGCGTAAATCAGCATAGCATAAAAGTTGATCCATTTAAATCTTGTCCACATCATTAATAAATACGAGCGGTAATGTTTCTTTTCAGAATGCATGATTCATTTGTTAAATGCTGGGAAATAGATCTTTAAATCGATAGATTGAAGCGTTGTCATAGCAACGAAAATATAAAAGTTGCTTACGGAAATTTTTGAAAAAATGCTGTTTTAGTTTGACGGACTTTAACTCCATAGTTGCCAAAATAAAATTGAAAATATCAATAAATCAAACCTAAAAAGTCGATAAAAATAAAATACTGCATAAATATTTCAAATAATTCTTATTAACCTAATTAGTATGCTTATTATCTATTTTATAAAGGAATAACAATTAAGATAATATTTAATTATTAACATTAATTAACAAGAGTTTTTGCAAACCTTTTAATAATAAAAAATAGAATAGATATTAACATTTATAGATCAAGCATATTTTATAAATAGAAAAATAAAATACCGTAAATACCCGCGTATAAGATGCAGGGAGGTTTTCCGCCTAATATTTCAATGATTTTTTATATACCCGCGCACAGGGGCAGGTCGAATAATTTTTGCGCCCCGGGTGAAATAGCACTCTGGCGTCCCCCTACGTAAATGTTTGTTGAGATAATTATGAAGTAAATGTTAATTTATTCATCGCTATGTAAAGATTATAGATAAAGAAAAAGAATGACTGTCATAAAGATTGCAGCCTCTTCGGCGTTAGGTATAAATCGGTATCCAATATTTATTCACTTGCAAGTAATGCATAGATAGATGGTCGGAATAGCGGCCCCAAGATTTTGGCGCCCCGGGCATGGCAAGCATTCGTTCCTAGAATTTGGTATCAGTCACTTATTTATCATTTAACGGCGAAAATGTTGCGTTACCTTGTAAATATCATTGCGATATGATAAATCAATCTACAAAAACCTACATTCATCCTCGTTTTTAATAAGGGAAATAAAACTTTTGTATTTTCGGAACAAAGTGAGCTTCATTTAAGAGGCGGACGTCCAATAATCATCAAAATCCCCATCGACTTAGTATTTAATGTGTCAATAGAAATCGATGTCTAATTTCTACATCGAGAAGAACACCTTTAATTTTTAATATTTAATATATATTTTTTTCTGTAATTTAACTGCATTTTATGAGGTATTCGAGAACGTAAATTATAATGAGATATTTCAATATTAGTTTAAAATGTCTTTCAAATATCATAACTGGGGCAGTAACTGTAGAAATATTTTAAGGTTTATTAAAACTTGTATAGGATTTAAAAAAGCTATCATAAAATTAATTTGTTTGGTTTATGTAGTATATTGTATGTATTTCTGCTTACGTAAACAATAATGACATTTGTCGTTAGATTAGTAGAAAATCGAAAAGTTAGTGACATGTCGCTAAACACTAAAAAATGTCGCTAAACGAAGTAAATAGTCGCTAAATCTAGCGGCACAGTCGCGAAATTGGCAACTATGATGAAATCCTAAATATGGTTCCTGATTTTCAAATATTTATTCCAAAAAAAATTGCGCATGTCACACGATTAAAAGCACAATGGAGATAAAATTCGGAAGAAAATCAGCATTTTAATTTATATTTACTTTACGGTGGCACTATGCAGCATTTCACGCAGAGATTTTCAGTGATGGTAATGTTGGTGTCTCGGTATATCTTTTTCCCATTGATATTCGCATGTGCTCCTTTTTTTCCAATTCCATTCAAATGCCGAATTATGCGTTAATACGGTGACGATGTGAGCAGTGAGGAAAGAAGTTATGAGCAGATTAGAGGCGTTTTAAGATTTAGATATGTACTAGAACAGTGGTGACCAAACTTATCTGCATGGCGGGCCGCATTGGAAATTGCCAATGGATCATAGTTAAATCGTAAGTTACCTACAGATTTTCAGGCACCATATGCGTGAAAATCAAGTTAGAGTTAGCTTTTCAGGGCTAATATTAAAAATGATTAAGTAACTCAATCCTAAAAATTCCTTTGAGGAAAAATCAAAATAACATTAGAAAGAACTTACTTGAATTGAGAAATATTTACCAAGATTTCCCAATTTAACGTTAGATACTTTAACAGATTTTGCTACATGAAAAATAATATTGGTTAGTTAGTTAAAATAAAAAGTTCTGAAAACTATGAAACGCTGGCGGTGGGCCGCATAAAATTACTTAGTGTGCCGTATCCGGCTCTTGGGCCTCAGGTTGGGCACCCATGGCCTAGACCAGGGGTCCCCAAACTACGGCCCGCGCAGTGATTTAATCCGGCCCGCCTGCCTTACCCAACCCAACCGCCCCCCCCCTCCTCGACATAATTTTTAACGGTGAAGCTTCTCGATAACCACCCTCCACCCCTGGAAATAATTTTTAACGGTAAAGTTTCTCGGTAACCACTCCCCCCCCCCTCGAAACTTGCTCTTTGACATTTTCACACGGCCCGATCAGTCATTTGAAAAGTCTCAAGTGGCCCGCGCTGTCGTACATAAAGCGTAATGTGGCCCTTTCAATAAACGGTTCCCAAACTTTCCAGCTTGAGAGTCACACACTTCTGCATTCATTGCGCTTCCGGATAATTGCAGGGTATTAATGTTTGCAAAAATATAAAAATAATAAAAATGAAAAAATAGATGAAAAAGGTCATCAGATTTTGATATCTATAGAATCTATATGATATATACGCAACTATTTATCACTTTTTTAGTGAGCGCAATTCTTTTATTGCAATACACCAAAATTTTCTTCTATACAATTGTTCGTCACCATTGCCGTATTTCGTTCAATTTTTTTGGTGACCGCGTTTGAAAATTTCCCCTGTTATGGAGGGGCTGTGTGCAATTGATTGATGTTTGAGAAATCTCGAAGCGTTTCCTGTGGCAAAACATGCACGCTCCTCCAGTCAGAGCCTCATCTGAAGTGTAGCGACTGCGAAACCTTGTGTGTGCCAGGTTTAAGGTTACGGTCGATCATGCTTTTGACTCTCGAGGCGCGATTCTCGAGTGTTTCCAAGCGTCATGAAAACGCCATCGCTAAAATTCGCCAGAAAAGAAATCGTTGCTAATTAGCGTGCAGGAATAATAAGGAATTGCGATGGAAAAGTTTTTCATTACTGGGAGCGGTAGAAATATTCAATGCTCTCAAATAACAGTTAAACTACGTTAACATTAGATAGTAAATAAATTTCCATATCGAAGATCAAGCTGCGATTCCTTTCGTTAAAGGATAACTGAAAACCGATGTTGATTATCGTTAGGCAATTACGCAAATGATAAACTGGTGATTTTAATATTCCTGCTCGACCCACATAGCGGTCATTTAATGTGTTTCATCCTCCTTGACTTTATTTATTTTTGTGCCTAGGTAAAGATAAATAAAAGTCTTAGATTTGGATGTTTGAATAATAAGAAATGAGAATCAATACACGGGTACGGACCATCGTTGCTGAATCAGGATGGAAAGTTGTGTCCATTACTCTTTTAGCGATTATTTTTTTAAATTCCGCTAATGGAATCGTTTTGTCAGTCTGTCCGTCGGTCTAACTCCCGTGTCCGGTGAACTAATTCCACACCCTTCGTTAGAATAACCAAATTTTGATAGATTTTTATGACCAACAATTCTGTCTACTGTTGAAATTTGGATACTCCATGGTAAGCCTAAGGTGTATTAATATCTGATTATCCAGTTATTTCCTCAATTTTTACTTTCTCATACGAAGTATCGAGAAAGTATTATTTCGCGAAAAAATTCGACCTCGAGATTTTTACGGAAATACACGTTTTAGGTGTCGATGAATTCGAAAAAGTTTTCGCAATGCCGTCTGTCTGTCTGTTACTGGCTCTGGAGCCTAGACAGTAGAACGAAAATGAATGAAATCTCGTACTTAGGCATTTTATCATACTGAGCAGAGTATACAATGATCTTTCTGTCTGACGTCCTATTATTTGTATTGCAGTGCCTTCTTGTGTAAATAACGTTGAACTATCTCTTAGTACCTGGGGACATCACTTGAGGCCAGTAGTAGCCCAGGTCCCGAACAAGCAATATCTGAATCTGTTTTGGGATCCCTGAGACCCCATTGTGCTGAATTAGTTTGATTTTTGGATTTATATCGTAATTGATTGATTCTATAATTTAACCATTTATATTACCATAAAACATATGTAAAAGACAGTGCCACTTTGTCCCTTTGACCTTATGCCCTTTGTCATGTAATGCTGTTTGAAACTTAATATCTCGCAAACGACTGAACCGTATTTGATGAAATTTTCAGGATAGCATTATGATATAATAACAAAGCGTTTAAATATATCGGTAATATATATAAACCTTATTATGTCCCTTTGTCCTTTTGTCACACCCTCTGTCACGCTCTGAAAAACAGAAATATACATTGCGAGAGGGGAATAAGGTCAGCTTTTGAAGTACAATAGATACTCGCGGCGAGGGTGTCGAACCTTCGCTCGGATCGATGGCAACCCTCTCAGCAGAAGGTATAGTTTCAGGTCAAAGAAGACTGCCTCAGTTTTATTTCATAATAATCGATCATCCCCGTCATTTTTAACGGGCACTTATACTAGTGTTTTAATAATTTATAGTGTTTGTCACACCGTTCATTTTCATTTTAGACTCAATGGTGTCATAATTAAGATCACGTGTGGAGCCAGAAGATATTCAGAGGGTATTATTTGAGTTAGAAGAGACAGAGAAAGAACTTTTTGACAATTTTGGAGGTGATGACTGTGAACCTGATTGTGATAACAATGATCCGGATTTCGAACACACACAAGAGGCTTCGGACACCGAAGACGACGCAAAAGATGTAGAAGTAAGTGTTGAGTCAGAAACAAAATTTTTCATTGTTAAATTTTATTTCATATTGCGACAGAGGATATTGGCGAGCTTTCGGCTAGCTTACTTTTAAGATTATAACGCCTTTTATATCGGGTGTAGGCGTCTCCGGGCGCTACCGCGCCCTTCGCCTATCTGGAACGAAACCATCCCTTCCCATTGGCCGGTGATCTTGTGGGAAATGTCGCCACAGGTAGATCAGATAATTTTTTGAGGTAACCATTTCACGCAAAACAAAAGCTTGAAAACCCATTAATGATCTGCCTGTGGCGACATTTACCCACAAGATCACCGGCCAATGAGAAGGGATAGTTTCGTTCCAGAGATGCGAAGGGCGCGATAGCCCCCAGAGACTGCTAAATCCAATATAAAAGGCATTTAATCTAAAAAGAAAACGAGCCGAAGGCTCGCCAAAAAAATAACGATAAAGAATATTGTCAACGGAACTAAAATAAATAAAATTTAACAATGAAAAACATTTGCGGGGCCAAAACGGGAAAGTACCCATTGTTGGATTCTGAACTCATATTCACATTTTATTTTAATTACTATCAGGAGTGCCCGTTGAATTTCAACGGATTTCGTGAATCTAAAACTTCGAACGTGTAACATGTAAGCATCGCAAGAATAAGATAGTACACAGTTATACCTATCGAATAAAGCAAAAATGAAAAAAACCGCTCCGCATTTTCCTATTTAGATGAATGAAGGAAGAAAATCTTAGGAAAATAACGTATAAACTCCATCCCCCTCCCTTCCACCCTCTACTTCCCTTCTCCCTCCCCTCTCTCCCCCTTCCTCTCCCTCTCTCCCCCTCCATCTCTCCCCCTCCCTCTCTCCACCCCTTCCCTCTAAATCCATCTCTCCATCCCCCCCTTCCGTTACCATACCTCTCCCTCCCTATCTCGTACGAAAAGCATTCAAATCGAACAAACTTACAAACATTCTCCTTTATATGTTCGATTAGAAGATAATTCCATTAAAAAGAACAAATATTTCAATGAAATAAATAACAATTTAAACAACAATTCAACAATAATTTTTACGTAAGATATGGAATGTTTGTACATTTCTATACTTCAATAATGCCATAAATGCGAAAATTATGTTTTACAGAAATAACAGATGAAAAATTTATATTTTTAAACCTATTTCAATTCGCTGCTGAGATATACTCAAAAAACCAAAATTTGAACCGGTCATTACATTAAGACCTTTCGACCCAGTGTACTGATTTTGTCCATTTTCCTCTAGAAAATGTATATCATCAAAACATTTATATTGGTGTAGGATTAATCAAAATCGGTCCAATATTTGCTGAGATATACCCAAGAAACTGAAATTTTGACCGACCGACCCGTGACCTCCGGGGTCACGACCCCGTCTTCCGATTTGAATTATATTCGGCTCTGCAACTCGCATGATCAACCTGAAGCGGCTTTCGAAATTTCAAGCTCCTAACTTTATTCTCTGATGAGTTATGGCTGCCACAGTCTGACAGACAGACAGACATCCTCTTTTATTTATTAGATGTGTTCTATTAATCTAACAACAATGCCAATAAATTCATTCAATTTGGTTTATCCGTGTTTTTCGATTATCCGGATCCCGGTTCCCGCAATTACCACGGGTAATCAGGACTACTACTTTATTTCTTTTGAGATAACCCGTTTTTCGAGGAATAAAATAATTCGGTTCAACATTTGGCTTTCGGTTTGCACACACACGTACACAAAAAAATTTCCTTTCACAAAAAACTCTTTAAGGTCAAGTGACGTTCTCTACTTTGATGGTTCGTTTAATGGACATTGACGGCCGGTGGATGTTTTGTTAAAAAAAAAAAGGGAGAGAGAGAGAGAGTGAAATGGCGTGGCTTCCCCCCTCCCCTTTTCCTCTTCCTCTTCCCGAAATGGTTTTTATCCACGGGGGGTCGGACGGATATATCAGATGCGGCTAAGAGAGTGTACATGAGGTTGAAGGACAACAAGGGCCCTAAACAACCCCCCAACGAAAATCTCCTCTCTCCCTCCTTCCTCTCTCTACCCCTTAAACCTTTAACAGACCCGTCAAGGCAACCCTGACTCTTATCTCCTTGGCCTTAGGGAGGATTCGGAAGGGCCTCGCAAATCCTGTTGTCTATCCGAAACGTACAATCTTGCGTGCAGTCGGGTCAGACTTCGCAGCGACTTCGACCTGTGTCCCGCCAACATGTCCACCCCAACGAGGGTTTTCCCCGTTACGTTCCACCTTTCCCGGGAGAGGCAGATAGTCGATGTAATTTAATTTTCTCTCGCGTTTAATTCAGAATTTTTTCTTTTTAGTTGTCTAGACCGCGTCTCTTAAATTTTGTGGCTTCGGTCCGCTCGTCAAATGTTCATGCATAAAAAATATATAACGAGTCGCTCTAAATGTTTTTGTGGTATTTTAATGAAAATAAAGACTGGTTTAATTACCGGATAATGCTCGAATTGTTAAGAGTTAATGAATTTTAAAATAGGCCGTAAATGGTTTTTGCGACCTTTTTTTGCGAAATTAGTTGCTTGTTAATTAATTCGAAAAGGAAATGATTTTTTATCGATATCATTTTTTAAAGCCGGACGTATTAATGCGGTACCGATGCAGAGTTAGTAATTTTATTTTGTGGAGCTCATGAATCAATGAGTAACACATTGCTGCCCAAACTGATGGTGGTTTCTTGCTATGCAGTAAATCCGGGTTTAAAAAACTCGTTAAAACAGATGCAATTTTAAAATAAAGTCCGCAAAGTGAAATGTTTGTTGGCTCGTCGGGCATACAGTAAACTTACGGTACCTTCTCCTTCAACTAGTCCTGGAGTTCGAGTACGTGCCTCTTTCCAAGGATTAATATTATATATTTTATTCGATGCAACGTAGATTAGAAATTAGCGAGTGTTAAATATTTAAATGAATTTGTTTTACGCCTAAAACACTGATTACCTTGAGTACACATGTATACATGATATTCTTGATTTTTTAAAAATTTAATCTTCCACCAGTATAGACGTAGAGTTAAAAATTTATGGAACCTTAATTAACGAATATTAACAATCGAATATTAACCATGCACACTGTTAATTATGGAAATGTACATATTTAACGAGGTTCAAGCATAATTCGGAAAAATTTTCAAGGTTTAGCATTGATTAAGCATGGATTAATTATGCCAAAAGTTAACCCAAAAGGATTTTTGAGTTTCGTTTTAGGACGGCTCTATCGATGTATAAAAGCAATCACGTATTTCGAATAAGTAGACCTGGAAAAATAATTAGCTGGAATATACACCGACGATATTCAGTTAAAACCAAAAGGGTTCCACTCAACTCCCTTCCATACGCCAGCCTTCTCACTTTCCCAATTAAATCAACGCCCAAAAATTAAAAAAACGCAAGCAATTAAAGTAGAAAACTGAATCCAATCACGTGATTTACACCCCAGAAAAAGGGAGTGAGTTTCTCACCCCCCCCCTCCTCTTGTCTCCCTCTTATCTACTCTTTCCACTTCCTCTCTCTCTCCTACACTTCCCCCCCTCCCTCTCTCTTCTTTCCTTTCTCTCTTTTTCTCCCTATCCCCTCCAATTCCCTCCCTCTCTTCTCTTCCATCTCCTTTCCTTTCCGTCCATCACTTCTCCCCTCTCTCCCTCCCTATTTCTCCCTCTCTTTCATCTTTCTCCTCTTTCTCACTTTCATCTCCCTCTCACTTTCACCCTGTCCCCTCTCTCCTCCTAAACCCCCTTTTTTTGGGCGGCTTTAATGAAATATAACGCTACACCGAACACCAATCGAAAGCTCGAAGCGAATTTCTTATATCCTATGAATACTTCAAAGATGAATTATTTATAAAAATATCCCCAAGTATTCCACACTCTCTCCCCGCTTAATCACGAAAACAATC
Organism: Uropetala carovei; assembly: GCA_036926305.1. Taxonomy (NCBI): domain Eukaryota; kingdom Metazoa; phylum Arthropoda; class Insecta; order Odonata; family Petaluridae; genus Uropetala; species Uropetala carovei. The sequence goes on from JAXCHB010000212.1 coordinate 1,583,386, forward strand.
CTGTCAGAACCCACGTTAGTGCGCGTGTGTGCACGCGAGATGGGAAAGCACACGCACGATAAGATGATGGGAAGCAGGGCCTATATGACAAGGGCGGGGAACGAAAACAGGATTATATTCGTGGATATCTATAGTGCAAACCATCGTTACCCCGTCAAGCCTTACACCGCGGAGAATGGGTGGGCTGTCGGAGGATGGGGGCCGTGTTGTTTCGACCTTATCGAGTGGTGTGGGGATGAGGTTTCGCCTGAGTATGACGTTAAAGAAAGAACTGATGCGAGGTTAAAGGAGGGAAGGGTGGGGGAGATGGAGGTAAGGGGGATGGGGTGGGGGGGGGGTGGGTTAGGCCTCGACAGACTTCTCCCTTCCCCCGAGGGGATGACGGATCCTGTGGGAGGAAGGTGGCGTTCACTGGGGATAGGAGTGGTTGTCATGCATATACTGTGGAGGATTAAATCGTCCATCCTCTCTCTCTCAACCTATAACATCCACGGGAACTACATGGAAGTTCACCATATCGCGAGTTGTCTGTCACATACTTTTTTTCCTCGGGGAAAGAAAGCTATGGATATACATATACCCGAAAAAAAAATCCCTATTTAGTGAAAAAATATCATAAAGTCTCATGCGTAACGTGTAGAATTGACTAAGGAGTTATTTCATTAAATCGTTTCTTTTAAAAATAATTACGCACGCTAATTTTTAAATATAACCACGAATCTCTTTAAAATGTTTTATCGTATCTTGTAAAGAAAGCACCGACCTAAGGTCTAAGTCATTCTTTGTCCGATGAAAGCGAAGGCTGTTGTAAGAAAGTTACGGGATTCCTTTGTTAATATTCTCAATTAAATTGATTTGAATTGTTAGACTGAAGCGGATGAAATGTGATGCGTAATTTTGTTTATTTAATAGAATATTTTAGTACAATACTTTTTAAATGTTTTGTTCCGAACAGATAACGCGTAGTAAGAACTCCATAGAAGTACATACTTGGAAAACGTTATATAAAGCCCACGTTATATGATACGATACATGGGGGTGCCTGTTCGTAAATGGCGTAAAATTCGGTTAACCGGTTTCCCTTCATCGACGATGTGTTGGTAGCGGGGAAGGACGTAATTAATCACAAAATCGTCGAGTCATTTGGTAAATTTCGGGAGAGCAAAGTTGTGTATGCCTACGTTGTGACGTGAATTCACTCTCGAAAAGGAGAATTCTGTTCATTTGCGATCGTATCGAAGGTTTTGATAATCGACATCAACTTCGGTATTTTTTCCTTCTATAAAATTATTCGATTTTCGATTATATTTAAAGGCATAAATTATTTATTTTTCCAGTGAGTGTGGCCACTGTTCTCTATTGCCGTCAGCGTAATCTTTTACATTCAATCGCGTGCATGGACCGCTTTCCTTTTCGCAGTAATTAACGAAAGTAAAAATATGAAAGGAGAAATGCTGGGAATCACATTAAAAGAGGAATTCTTTATTACTCCCCTGAATTTAAAAAGGCGCCTTCAGTTTGTAATGGATGAAAAAATAAAAATCCGAAATTTTAATCCTGTGAAAATACATTGTCCACGAATATTTAACATGAACGTCATTAAGTGTTTTTTTCAATAATTTTCCGGAATTCACAAGTAAGAAATTGTGATAGCATGTCGTCCCAGTGATCTTTAATTGGTTTTGATTTTCAATAACTTGAATGTTTAATGAATAGCGTTTTACTACACACAAAATTTAAATCAGTTAACGTCGTATGAATAATTCTAGGCAGCTCAATTCGCATATGAAATAACTAAACTGGCGGTCGAATAAAAATTTCCAAATAAAGAAACACTTATTTTTCTCGAAACGACTTAATAGAATCAAACCGGGGTAATATTTTTCAACATATAAAAATCTACCTGTAAATCGTTCGGACATCCACGTATTTGTTCAATCGATTTCAAATTAATTCTGCCAACGACGAGCAATATATCACGCGTTTTCCTATCTGTTTCGATAAGATCGGACGGGGTTTGTACGAATTTTTATTTTTCAGACCCGCAATTTTATGGCCCGAAAACCATATTTCAAACTCGTTCTTACATTTTAAAACAACTTAATTCCACCATCGGCTCCGCGCTCTATACTGCTGGAGGGGATAAATCATCAATCTCTATTGACTTCCGAACGCTTCGGATCCGGCGTTACGACCAGGGTGTTTAACCTCTATCCCTCCATTTCCTTCTCCCCTCTAACTCCCCCCCCTCTCTCTCTCTATATATATATATGTATATATGTATATCTGTATATACACACATTCTCTCTCTCTCCCTCAATCTCCCTCTCGCTAGCTTTACAAAACGACTTCAGTTTCCTCCATCTCTCCCAGCCCTTGACAGTCACTCATTCATTCATGCCTCATTCCTTCTCACTCCCTTCCTTCTCCATAATTATGTTCCGCATTCGGGATGGAAATGGAACTCTGGAACGTCACTGTAGCATTGCTCAAACAGACTAGCACCTCCCTCCCTCCCTCTCTCTCTCTCTATTTCTCTCCCTCCCTCTCTATCTCTATTTCTCTCTCTTCCTCTCCTTTTCTCTCTCTCTCATCCTATCACTCTCCCCTCTCTCACATTTTACTCCATCTCGCCCACTCTGGAGGGAAATTCCCGCTCCGCGGCGCATATAAGCGGCAACGCCATCTGTAGGCGTGAGGCGGTATCCAGGGAGTGGGTTGGGTTTGTTAGGGGTCGGTTCATATCTCTCTCGTCATAAACCCATTCTCTTCCTCCGCAGTCCTTTCCTACCGAGATTCCACGGGACCTCCCCTCTCCATCCCCCCCCCCGCCCCTCTTTTCACCCCTTCCCTCCCCTCCCCCCGTTCCTCCCCGCCCTCCTCCCCCACTTTTTCCCCACCTCAGGTCTGGCTTTCTTCTTCCTCCACCTCCTCCATCCAGTTTGGCCTGGTTCCCTGAGATTCGGTTAAATTATTTCCGCTTATCATATTCAAAGCGTTTATGCGGAGGGTGGGCGGTAATTCTGTTTGTGAGCTAAAAGGAGAGGAAAGGGGGGAGGTGTGGAGGGACGGGAGGCGCCACTTCGCTCCAATGAATGCCTTATGCCTCTGATAATGGGAGGTTGTGACTTGTTTTTCGGTCTGTGTAAGTCTAAGGGAATGGAATGAACGGAGATATGTTTTTTTATACTCTTGAGGTATTTAAAATTTTAATGGGATGCGGTCACACGTAGGTAAATCTCCTTCTCGGTAGTGGAGGACAATCTCTATCTCAAGGGAAGGAAGGATGTTTTTTTTTTAAGAAGTCTAGGAATATTCTTTATAAGGTTGTATACTCGAGTTTGTTTTATACAATAAGAACAAATGAGTAGATGGGCTTAAATAATGGACTCTCCCGTAGCCATAAAAAGGATTGCATAAAAGAATACGAAAGAATGAATCTGATAGGAGTTAATGCGCGCATCTTTTATTCAAATGTAACAGGTATGAAGTCTGTAAGGAGGAGTGCTTTATAGCTTTCTGGTCCGTAGGTTTCTCTTTAATGGTGATATATGATACTTAATTTGTCTACTTTTATAGTCATTGTTTCGCATAGTTTTATATTAGACGAACAAATTCGCACCGAAAATTGTAATTCACTTAATGATACATTTCTGTTGTGGAGCTTAAGGCAAAATGTAAAATTTTTGATTTTCCTTTTATCTTTAAAGAGTATAGTTGGGCGTAATTCATCATAATTGAGGACTGTTCGAACTAAAATTGTGTACATAAACATCTGCGCTAATAAAAAACTACATTTATATAATGATTAACAAGGAAGACGTATTATACATGTAATTTGAAAATCATTGAAATTATTCTATTCAGTGGGTGCTGGAAAGTCATGTAATTATACACAACTTGGATAAAAATTATTACATAGGTATATAATTTTAGATATAAATGCGATAACTGATAGGATCAGTAATACTTGTATTAGACAATAGCGGTGTTTTTTTAACTTCAACAAAGATTTCACGCTTTGATTGGAATTCATTCACTTGCAATTTTTTTCTATTCGAGAAGGATTTGTCAACTTCCAAGAAAATGTTCATTTAAAATGGTGCATACATAGGGTGACCATACGTCCCGGTTTCGCCGGGACAGTCCCGGATTTGAGATGTTGTCCCGGCCTCCCGTCCGGTTTAGCATGTCCCGGTTAAAAATTATTTTTATTACAACAAAATTATTTTTTTATTATTTTTAGTATTACATAGAGATTAATTAACACTGATATCCTGAGAAATTTCAGGCTTCCGAGTTAATCTATATAACAAATTGCTTACAATTAGTGTCCGTCACACTAAGATTCATAAAGCTAATAACTCGAGAAGTAATGAAGATAGAAACTCGAAATTTGGCAGGGATGCTTGATTAACACTTTTTCAGGTGATGACGAATTTAAATCGCGAAAAAATTCCTTGGTTCGACTCCATGAGAGGCATTTCCGTTTCCCATTACTTAACATGTAAAACGCGATTTTTCGACGTGCAGCCTCTTATTCATTTGGAAGTTAAAATTAGAAGGAATTAATCCACGACCTTCGGAGTTGAACCATTTTGAAGAACAATTTATAAAGTTTCTTATTCTGTTCATCTTTTTTCGTCCACAGTTCGAAATATTCCATGTTAAACGTTTAATTTACATATTTTATGCAAATCTTGCCATTTTAACGGAATGTTGTCATGGTGATTAATTATATTGTTATACCTCAAAATCCTATTGTTAAATCAATCCTTAGGTGTAAGCGTGCATTGAATGTTTTTAATACGAGATAGGGAGAGAGAGGGAGAGGGGAGAGGAAGGGAGGGAGAGGGAGTGAAGGAGGGAGGGAGAGAGAGAGCAGTGAGGGAGAGATAAGGAGGGAGAGATAGGGAGGGAGAGAGGGGGAGGGAGAGAGAGGGGGGAAAAGGGGGGGAGGGAGAAAGAGGGAGGGAGAGGGAGGGAGAGGGAGGGAGGGAGAGAGAGGGAGAGGGAGGGTGAGGGAGGGAGGGAGGGAGGGAGAGATAAGGAGGGAGAGATAGGGAGGGAGAGAGGGGAAGGGAGAGAGAGGGGGGAAAAGGGGGGGAGGGAGAAAGAGGGAGGGAGAGGGAGAGATGGAGAGAGAGGGAGGGAGAGAGAGAGAGAGAGGGAGAATATAAAAAATAAATCGTTATAATATTTTATAAATTCCGTGTTTTTTTATAAAATTGCTTGCGAAGCTGCAACGGGCTACTAGTTTATAATAGATCTATTCACAAGTTTAGAATATTACGCAAAGAAGAAATGTGGAATAAATAAATTACATACAGCGCCGTGCAAGATCGGACCATTCAGCACTACTGTCTATTATGCAATCACACACTGAACCAGCTAAACCAAACGGCAGCCTATGGGCGCCTGGCAGCCTGCGAACCTTTTTTCAGCCACCCGCAGAGCAAATATTGGCTATTAAAATGTGTGTACCTATTATTTACTAAATCCACTTGTAAAAGCTTAACTCTTTTTAATAAGATTATTCTCACTGATGAATTTGGTCACGCTTTGTAACATTGAAGAAGAATGGAAATGAGTAATACCTTTTACAAGTGTATAGAACATCAATTACAAGTGTTACAAAGTCTCCGCACTAAGTCACGACTTACCGCGGGTCGCGACTGGACGGTTTTCGGCGTGCGTAATTACATGTAATTAAAAAGACACGAATTTTCAGTGTCCCGGTTTTGTCCCGGTTTTTCGTTTTTTTGGAATACTCGCTTTGTCCCGGTTTGTCCCGGATTTTTTCCTTCGAAATATGTTTTGTCCCTGTTTCACTCAAAAAGTTGATGGTCAACCTATGCTTACGTGATTTTTATAAATCATGGATAAAATTTTTAGACCTTATCCAGAAAAGAAAGCTCTCGAAATGTGAAAGTCGCGCCTAAAAAAATAAATAATAATAATAAGCTCATTGTTTGTGCGCAGCGACTTAGAATCCGTGACAATTATTAAGGGCGATTATTTGCTGGTGTGTTTGCGCCAGTCATGCAGCATCGCTTGATCAAAGTCCCTTTCGGCTCACGTACATTCTTCCTCTCCATTTATTAAACGTTTCAAGAAGCCTAGTTTCATTTTAAAAAATTGTCACAGAGAGTAATGGCGGCGGGAATAAAACGCGACGGTTATCGAAGAAGGGAATATTCTTTAAAGAGGATGAAATATCTCGCGCAGAAAAGTTTTTAAAAAATTAACGGGCAACTCGCGAGATAGTTATTAAACCGTATGGTTGGCGATGGTATCAACCCAGATTCGACGTTTTATCTCGCGTTTTGCGAGATTTTTCTCCCCCTCCTCCTCCTTCTCCTATCTTCAAATAACTAGGCTATGCAATCGATCAATCAGCTAGGGAAGAAGAGGGCGTGATAAACGGAGATAAAACGTAGGGCGGGGATTTTAAAGAGAGAGGGATTATGGGTAAGAAAGCGTACGAAGAAGAGATATCGAAGATAGGAAAGCTATCATAACATACGGATGATTTCACGGAGAGGGGTGGAATAGAAAAAAAAATGGCGAGTTTATAAGAAACTGCCGCGTAAGTTTACGGAACGCAAGCTCTACCGATCCGAATTTGAGGAGGGATAAAAAAAGGCCATGCTCAATATAAAAGGTTACCATCCTTCTAACCCTCATCTTCCCTTCCTTTTTCTCTCCGTCCTTAACCCACACACACACACAATCATACCGCCTTTCCCCATCCTTTATTCCAACTTAAAACCACCTGCCGAGTTCATTTTACCCTTGCTTCCACGAAAATATTTTCAATTCCGTGCCCAGAAGGCTTCTTCTGAGGGAAAATAGCGGTTTATGGGGGCCGTGAGGGGGAGAAATGGAGGGAAAGGGCAGGAGATGAAAGATTGATTTATCGGGTTGGGGAAAGATAGAGGCGTCACGTCGCGGGAGGTTTAAAAAAAAAATAAATAATTTGCATGGGAAAAAGTAGAAGAATGGATTTATAAGGCGCATTAAAAGTGTTGCAAAGGTAGGAGATTAGATTTTCCCGCGTAGCGCGTCATTCGAAACTAGTTTATGGCTGGAGTGTATAAAAAAATAGGAGCGCTTGAAAACATGTTTACTCGGTGGTATTATTTCAGAATCTAATCTGTGGAGGGAATGATTATTTGGTCGCATATTTCACGAGGCGCATGAATTGAAAGAACATTTTTTTATATTATTGAAAATCTCGATATGTAATTTATACTTTACGTAAAGCAATAAAAATATTTAAAATATGGAAAACTAATCGAGGTTATGCAAGTGGTTAGTTCTAAGTCGAAAGCGTAGAGAATTCAATGTAGTTAAGAAAAATAATGGATAAATGAAATGGTACGATAATACTTAATTAAATTGCCAAGTAATATGCATAAAAAGGTATATAGTTACTTAAAAGTTAAAATCAAATGCCAAAAATTTCTCCTCTATACCCTCGAATTTAGCTCCGAATTATTTACGGTTTAATAAAAGGGAATTTCGGCATCAAATCAATGCCAAAAATTTCTCCTTTATGCCCTCGAGTTTAGCTCCGAATTATTTACGGTTTAATAAAAGGGAATTTCGGCATTAATGTAATTATCCTTTCGAATATATTATTTCTGATATATTCGGCATCTTCCTGCAGTTTATAACTCATTTTAGTGCAACGTTGTCAGGTCAATTTAACGCAGTAATTTATTCTCTAATTTAAATATTAACATTAAAATATTTATCATATATTGAAATTTTAATTAATAAAAAAGTTTCGTCATCCGCAACGCGAAGTTTGGCGAAATCCAACCACCGTAACTCAAGAAGAAAACAGCGACGTTTTGAAAGTTAAAGCTAGCACCCTATTTATATCCACGTTTAGACCACTTTGACCTCGTTTCCTAGCAACGCTTCTCTATTTTTATATTTTAGCTAGTTTAAAAAAAAATAAAAGAATTCCGAAAAAAAAAGTGCGCGCCTTATCTCCGACGTCTGAGCGGTTTTACCGCCCGTGAGGGTCACATCCGTATCCCTAGTATGAAGCCGCGGTCTCTACGGGAAACGGAAGACGGGGGTTACGGGGAGGAACGGAGGGAGGGGAGGAGGGGGATGGTTACGGAGAAAGGGGGAGTTGGAAAGCGGGAAGGGACCTGACAGCCCAGATCCGGGAAATCCAATAACGCGGCGACACTTGGATGCACACGTCACAGTTGATGCCACTAAGATTCCATTCCTATACTACCGTTCCCTCCAGTCGTCCGACTCCATTAATTCCATTACGTACACGTTCCGAAACAAGAGGAATGGGACCGCGAGGAAATGGCCTCCCTTCCCGTACGTGGGGGAGCATGTGCTTGCTCGCGGGAGCGGGAATTCAGTTATGGCCTTTGGTATCGTTATCGGATTACCGTGGCGATTTAACGGAATCGACGGCTCTGTCGGCGAGGATAAAGATGCGACTGGCTATGTATCCGAAGGCTTCCTGCGCTTAGTCTCTTCGGCGAAATATCGGTCAAGTGTCTCATCATCCGTTTCGAGGTCGCTTTTGACGCTCCCGGATACGTTTCCGATACTAAGGCGATGGAAAGAGGAAGTTATCTCAATGTGTTTGTTTTTTAAATTTAGGTTTTTCTGTTATCAATAATTTTTTCTGCTTAGAGCAGGAATATTAAACAAGCGCCTCCCCCGATGAGTAAGAGGAGTTCTGTTTGCGCCTACGGTCCTCCCATATCCTTAAAAATTACCGTGGACCCCGACTCCTATTTATATGATATATTTTCATAAGGATTCAGTGCTAATTAAATGGGGTAGATTAATAATCGTCGGTTGAAATTTAGACCATAAGGTAAACACCTACATTTAATCCTTCGCCAGTGATATGAATATTTAAAATTACAATAACGAGCACTACATAAAATACAAAGAAAATTATAAAATGCTAAGGAAAAAAATAAGAAAGATTTTTACCCTTTGAAAAGAACTAGGTAAGAACAAGCTAGATTTCCCTAGTAAAGGAGATGGGGAATGGGAAATGTACTCCTATTAATTTGACACTTTATTCATAAATACCCATCTTTTTTAATGGGAAATCACACTGTTATATTTCATTTTCCGTGGATCCTACCTATGAACTTACCCTACGAACCCTTAAGGGGTTCATGGACCACAGGTTAAGAAGGTTCACACCGTGATGCGTCACAAACTCAAATGTATTTCTTATAAATATTTTTAAACGACCCAAGAAATTTATGAAATGCAATAAACCAACGATTCCAAAATATCAGAAGTTTATTTTTCGTTCGAATTTCAAACTCTCTCAGTTGGGGTACAGAAGATTATGTTCCTAACATAGAATGTAGCTTACGGAATTGGCAGTCTTTTAATTCGGCCGCGAATTTAGTCCATTACCATTATGCGGCCCACGCATGAATTGAGTTTGAGACCCTTGGCTTTAAACTCTTCCTACTCTGCAGCCTATTCGATTGCTTAGTCGATCCAAAACCAATCAGAATGACTATGGCCATATCCGGGGTAAGGGTTTGGCGAGCTGGGCACCCGCTTAGGGCGCGGCACGCTTAGGAGAGCAACGGTTGACAATTTGTGTAGCGTTTTTTATTGTAAAATATATTTTATTTTACTTCTGAATTGTTAATGAAGTGCGGTTTAAAGAGATAAGATTGTGTAATGTATATTTACTAAAGAATAGGGCCGTAATTTTCAAGCATTTCCTATGGCGCAAAAATATCTTGTCTCGGCTCTGTGCCTGCAGCATTATATCTTAGCGTTGAATTTTATATTTTATTTTTAACGTTTATAAAAAATTCTATAGTATTGTAGGAGAGAGTTATAACGTATGTGGCAGTTGTGCCGGACTCTGTGTCTTTCTGAAATGAAAGTTTTCCGTGTAATGCGTGTTTACTGTTTCTTGTCTGGCGTATTTCGTTGTTTAAACTAACGATGTAATTCATTTCGCTGTTATTAACTCCGTGTATGTCTGATATACCTGCTGAGGGTGGAGAGGACGTTTCCTGTGGGCTCCATGGTCAGAAAAAACTTAACAACGTCCCTGCTAGGAAGAAGACATCCCTTTTGGGAGGGCAAACTCGACATCGTTACATTACAAGCCTTGAGAAGGCCAAAATGGCTACTTAAAAAAATTGCCATTGCTAAATTTGTCGGCATAGGAGAGTTGAAACGCGCAACAACGTACCTCGGGGAACTCGTTTAGTTAATAAGTGGACTCTTATGATATGAATCCTAGCATTAAGGGTTTATCTGTTATTAAGTGGGTAAAAACTCGGAAATTTTTTAAATCATGAGACTTTCTCTGAGGGAATTCAATTCAAGGAAATTCAATTGTGTTTCTAAGGTAATTAAATAAAATATTAATTAAGTTTTAAATTTTTATAATGAAATCTTTAATTTCCACTTTTAAAACATGTTCAGCGTATTTAACTATTTTGATACGTAACAAAGGATTGTGGCTTTTATATAAAAATTTTATGTAAATAACGAAATTACAATAAGAACATTTTGGCAATAGTTTATTGTTGATTGAAAATTTTCCATTTACGCAAGGTAGAAAAATAATAACCACAGATATTAAAATAGTTATCCACGAATATTCTATTATGCAATGAATTCGATTTTAATGTTAAATTTTTATATGCGGTAACTTTTCGAATAATACAAAATTTTCGGTATCTAAAATTTCCGAAATTAAAATGAGGTAGGGTTATCTTGATTTCTATAATCAATTTATAGATAAATTCTAACTAAAATTAAATTCCGCGCCATTTTAAAATTTAATATTCAAACTCCACTCATTTCCATTCCATAATGCCTTCATTTTTAACGAGCAATGGCTTAGATTATCATTTTTATAGATATAAAAAATGTTCATAAATTTATAAAAAGAAAGTATTCTGTAGGGAAATAAATATAAGAAACGAATGATATATTTCCCTCAAAACACAGGCATATTTATTAATGATAATTTGCATAGTTGATATCAAGTGTTACTTGTTTACTCGTGCATTCTATAAGTTTATTGATCTTCATTTACACGTGCAATGGATGCATCTTTTCTATGCCTTTTGGAAAGTCTGGAATTTCGGATGATCCGGACCTTCTCTCCCTCCCTCCAATTACTCCAGACTAGCGTGACTTTACTGTGTATTCATTAAATTAACGAATAACACCGAGATATTTTTATGTAATATTCTTTAAGGTTTCTAAGAATCGCCATCCTTTGTTTACCATATAGCGTGAAAAAACAGCTCTCTTATCAATCCGAAAACAAAAACGAAACCAAAAGACGCAAAATAATAAGCGACTCGTTTTGAGGGAACGGAGTCAAGGATAAGATCCCACGATTATTTTTTTCCCCTAACTTTGCCAGCGATGGCCAACGCGACGAACCAGTCACTTCAAAAAAACCACCTCGATGGTTATTCATTGTCTCTCGGAATACTAATCGGAGCGAATCATTAACAGTCAGATACACGTGTATCTCAGCCCTCTAGCACGCGGGGAGAGTGTGTGTGTGTGAGAGAGAGAGAGCGAGAGCGAGGGAGCAGATAAGGGAATCCCTTTTTACACCTCGGAGATGACGTCAAAAGCTTCGAGACCCGCCTAATCATTTAAAGCCCACTGATTCCTTGTAAGGAGCGACGGGGTTTTGGGGTGCAGTAAAGGGGTAGGAGGGAGGTGAAGAAATAGTGGGAAGTGTGATGCTCGCGGGGAGAAAAGGATGAGGAGGGAAGATAGAGGGAGGTGTGTGTGTGTGTGAGAGAGAGAGGGAGGGGGAGAGAGAGAGAGAGAGAGAGTTGCATAAAAAAAGAGACACAACACCGCACACACACCACTGAAAGAAGGTGAGGGGAGGAGTTTAGGAGAGTGAGTTCTCTTTCCACGTCGCATCACGGAACCAAGAGCAGTTGGGTTTGTTCCTTTCGGATAGAAAGCCCTAGGGAGCAAGAAACTATGCGAGACTGTTTTTTCCCCCCTCCTCCTTCCCTCCCTCTCCGTTCTCATATCCTCCCTTCCTTTTTAGTCCCATTGGAAAGGATTTTGGGCTGGGACACGACGTGGTTAGGGAAGAGTTTGAAGGGAGGAAGGGGGTGGGTGAGAGAGAGAGGAAGAGGAATTGAGAGAGAGAGAGAGAAGAGGATTGCAGGGAGAGATTGAGATACTCCGAATGAGAAAGATCGAGTGAGAGAAAAAACATGGAGTTTACAATAGAGTAGCAGGGGAGAAAATTGAGTTCTAGAGAGAGAGAGAGAGAATGGAATTTAAGAGAACGGATCGAGAGTGAGCGTTGAAATGTAGACAGACAGACGCCGGAAAAAAGGAATGAAATATTACAAAACACGGGAAGTAGGTAATAGTATGATATATTGCAATAATAGAGATGTATTTAACAAGCGAACGTGAAGCGGCTTTTAGGAGTAAAAATTCTCCCATCTAACGTGAATTGATTTAGAGACCTTAAAAAAAACATACATAATCATTGCTCTGTTACTAAAATTGGGGGAAAATAAATGATGAGTTTTTTACTTGTATATGTGTAAGTATTTACTTTTCAGGGTTATCTCAAAAAATAAGAAACTTCCCCGCTGTTCTTCTAAGGAAATAAGAATGCAGAGAACGTAGTCCGAGATAAGCAGATGAAATGAAAGAGAAAAAAAGGGAACTGAGTGAAAGAAATAAGGAGAAAGAGAAATGTCCAGAAATCGATTTTAAAATCGATGATGACTAGTAACCAGTCGCGTCTTCTGTTAATAAAAGTGGAACTTTTACCAAGTTATCCTTCTCATTTTATTTATGACGGAGTTCCACCAAGTAAAGGCTTCCTCCGTTGATTTTAAAATCGCGTATTATAAGAAACGCAGAGAACTGAAGACGGGATTGTGTCATGGTGATGCAATGATGAAGAAAATTTAAAAAAACTCGTGTTAGAGGTGACGAAAAGTAAAAGAATGAGAGGCAAAAACCAAAAGAAGAAGAATAAAAGGAGTGGGATTAAAAAGAGAGAGTGAGAGAAGGAAGGGAGAGAGAGAACGGATGAAGTGTTTGAGGGTTTTTTTTTGCTGCCGAGATGGGGAAAAGGAGGTTTCGGAGCGAGTGTGTTGCAACACGATGGAAACGAGAGAGAGAGAGGAGGGGAGAGAGTGGGAGATGGGGTGGAGAAAAGAGGGATGGAGGTTGGGTTGGGTGTTTGCAACTGTCGTGCGCGAAAGGGGATTTGATGCCCTCATTACTCGACACAAAAGGAGCTGGTTTGGGGGAGAGGACAACGGGAGGTGGGGGGGGAGGGAAGTTGGTGGTAAAAAGCGGGCATTAAGAGAGGGTTTCAGTAGCTTTACACGTAGGAGTCTCGGGTTTGGACGTTCTTCTTGCGACCTATTTGGGTTTGTGGATTTCGGGAGCGAAGGTTTTGTTTATTTATTTATTTTTTTCTGGTGGTTCTAGATGATTGTGTGATTCTTATGCGGCACTGAGACAAGTGACGTGTAGTTGTTGGAGCCTTGTCGTTTTCCCCAATGGCTCTAGTGCTTCTCCGAAGATCATATTCTTGTTCGTTTTTTCATGGATGATGGATGGATGATGAAGGAGAAATGAAGAATTAGCGTGGTTTCATCATTGAAGCATTAGGCTTTAAATTTATTTTCGATGAAGATTTTAATATATCTTAGAAGCCCACGAGATCTGCATTCGACGTAAAACTGGTAAAAGTTTTCCATTAAGAAAATCTTAAAATTTTCTAAGTCATGGGTTACTAGAACTTATTATAAACAAAACGTGATTTAAATATAAAAACTCTCTGTTAGTTAAATTTTCCCTGAAGAATTTGAGTAAAGTGGGGCACGAAATTATCATAATTATCGTAAGGTTATATATGACTCTAATTAAATTCTGTTTTTCAAGGATAATCTGCTAAACATTTCCTCAAATGTTCTGCTATCAATTGGCTATAAATGTCAGGAACGTGTTAAATTGGCACGGCAATAATGTAATTTTGTGTTTGTGACACACGATGGAATTAAAAAGAGTTAACTTCTAAAGATATTATTTATTATTGTAGTGTAATGCTGTTGTCTTAGTTACCGTAAATTGCGATACCTTTCACTCTACATGTTTAGCAGTTTATTTTTATTAATTGAGAAATTATTTTAGGTGTCGTCGAATAAGTGTTCTATAGCATAAAAAAATTTATTTCTTTATTTTCACATTTAAAAACGATTGTAAAATTAAAATATCTCCAAGCGAGAAAGTTGACGATTAGCAACGAATTGCAAGCAGATGATTTTAAAGCCGGCGTAGGAATATTTCGAGGACTATTTTGAATGAAAATCGTTTAAATGTTTTAAAACGCCGATAAATATATCTGTTTAGTTAGTTTGGTAGCGTTTACTTTTTGTCGCACAAAGATTATCCGATAAAACTACTAGAAACTTCTAATATTACAAGTTATATTTTCAAGAATAGGTTTTACGGAAATGAAGCATTCTGCACCTCGCATCGCATATTGACGCAGTATTTCCATAAAAATATTGGGTTAGAAGGACGACGAAAATTAGTTCGCGTCAACAGAAAAAAGTTCTCTTATGGAAAAATTAGCATAGTCATCCGACAACGACAACATTCGCCTCCCTCGAATTGAAGTGATTAAAAAAATCCGCGAAAAAAAATTGCATCGAGCGGTACGGAAATTTTTTCGCAATTGTTTGCACCTAATTGCGCCATTTCAGCGCATTTGAATATGTGTAGCAGCGATCTTCGACAAAGTAGACGCTATTCTCTCGCTAGATAATATTTCATTAAAGGCGGGACAGGCAGTAAAACGCATTAAGGGTTTTGGCCGCACCCGAAATTCCATTACCATGAAAATTCCCCACCCGCTAACGAGCAAATTGGAAACGCCTCTGCCAGTAACGTCTTATCTTCCGGGGTGTGCACGTGCAGAGGCTTCAGTGGCGCCGTCGGTGGCGACCGGTGTAAGGAACAGTGGGATGCTGGGCCGCCTGAAGAATCGTAGAAAGGGTTGGGAGGGATATTTCCTGCGTACTTTTGGACCCCTACCTGCATGTATAGAAACGGGCGTAGTTAATTTAAATTACAAATGCTATCTCTCTCTCTCCCTCCCCACTTTTGCCCTTCCACTTTGCGTGGTCGTCACGCAATTCCCGTGTTCGCGTCCGGGCTTCTTTTTAATTCCCTCGAAAATATTTCGTATTCCGATGCGAACGTGCGACTGGGGGGTGGTGTGTGTATGTATATTCGCGTTATAACTTCGCGGAATAAATTGAAAATGTTTCTCTCGTTCTCCCTCGAAGCTAAATCGCGGTCGTAGATCATGTTTTTAAAGTGGAGCGGTTCTTTTTTTTTTAAATTTTAGTATTTGAAAAATGGCTCCGTTCCCGAGTAATCGGAGTTGTTGTTGCCTTGCACGACTGAATTGGACGTTAATACGAAATCCCAGCGAGATATCATCGCATAAATCCCTGCCTTATAACCTATTTCGGCAAGGCGGAAATGATTCTTACGTTCGATTCGTACTATAGGTAAGGTTTAAACATTTTTGACATGGCATTCCACATGTCTTCGGGTGTCAGTAAATTTTATCTTCTGACTGGAGAATTAAAAAAGAAAGTAATTTTATGAATTTGACGAAAAATAAAGATTCGACATTTTAAAAGTGATTTATAAGCATCGTGTCACAGCATAATTAAAATTTGCTTCATATGCGTCTTTACCCTATGACGACCTCGAATGAGAGATGATACGCTTTCGTGGCGCTAATAATACCTGTAATTAACATTTACTTATTAATGTCTTTGTTCGCAAATATAAGACCACCCAAAATTTGTGGCAAAAAACAGTAAATAAGCTTGTTGAAATGTAAGATAAATACATATATATAAGAAGTATCAGGATATATATATATATATATATCTTGATCCAGGTATGAATGAAATAACTATATGGAATTTCAAAAGGAGGCGTAGATTATGTACCCTCTATGGAAGTAAAATAGTCTTAATTACGCGCAAGATTTTAATTTGTCATTTTTATTGTGCACTTTAAACTATCTCCTTCTTAGAACTATTCCAGTAAATCTTAAAATGAATGCGCAGCTAATATCAGTTACAGAAGAAAAATCTTTGGAATACTGGTATAGCAATTTTAGGAATATTTCGACCTAAAAAGTGTTTTTTAAATCAATCGAATAGGTTTCAAGTTCAAAATAATCTTAATTATTTAATAATACTAGGAGGCAACATCCTGCTCGCCGACGCTCGCCAACACCCCCCCCCCCCCTTTGTACGCTGTTCCTTCGTTTCTATCTATTAGATTTAGATTAGTTTAACGTGAACGTATTTTGAATATGAGTTTAATGAATATATAAGGGATGTATGTTTGGTCTTTAATAACAAATTCAGAAAATTAGTAGAATAACTCGATAAAAAATAAACTTTAGAAGGCTGAAATTCCCGGAGATTAAAAATGGCTGAGGTACAGAGCGTCGAAGAGAGAGAGAACCAGAAATACGATTTTAGTAATATAGATAAAAAATATAAATAACATGAATACAGCGTTCGATTTATTTGCATTAAACTCATATCTTCGGTCATTTCGAGCAAGTTGTAATCTTATTTTCTATCTTTAAACCTTTATTTAAGTGCATATGCACGGAAATTACCGAGGACAACAATATCTTTAACCATGGAATCTTATTATTGAAATGTAAAAAAATTTACCAAAACTCGTAAATTCAAAATATGAGCGAATTCCAATAAGATTGAGTATTCTACGGTAATAATAAGAATCCTCATTCATTTTGACGTGTTTTACTGCAAATTTCGCCTCGATAACTTCATTTAAGATATTTTAAAGAGTAAAAGAATGAAAGCCTTCAAACCAAAAAGGTGATTTTTACGTGTTATCTTAAGGAAAACGACGTTCATCCTCTGGAGCTGAACCCTTGACCTTTTTCGAAATTATTTTAGTCATAAAGTAAAGATTCATAAACATTGAAATCCTCAGAAATTTCAGGCTTATATGCTTATTTGTAATCGAGTTATTCACAAAATTATAGCGTTACGCATCATGATGACCATTACGATTTTATAATATAGAGAGATATAAGTCACGATTATTAGTTACTAGTGTATAATAGTCCGTCAAAAATGATGGGAGTAAAGATTCGACCGTTCAAGCTATTTATGGATATCGAATTGGCTTCAGAAACATGAATTATATTGAAAGTCATTTCCCTCTCTTCATTCCCCCTCTCCCACTCTCTTCCCTCTTCCTTCCTCTCCTTCTCTCTCTCACCCTCCATTTCTCCCCCTCCCTTTGTCCCCTCCCTCCCTCTCTCTCGTATTAAAAGCAATCAAAGCACGTTTACACCCATAAGGATTGAAATAACAATATGATATCGAGGTCTAACAATGGAATTGGTAGGCAAGGACCCCTTAAAATGGCTAGATTTTCTCAAACTGTGTGAATTATTCCTTAAAATTGAGCGATTTCGAACTGTAGGCGGAAAATGACGAACAGAATAAGAACCTTTATATTGTTTTCTTCAAAATGGTTTACATCCAAAGTTCGTATGTCAATTATTTCTAATTTTAATCTATAAAATAATGAAAGCATGCGCGTCGAAAAGTTCATTTTTATGTGAAAGTATGTTAACTTATTATCCCCTGGAGTCTAACCCGGGTCTTTCACCTCGAGTTCGGTACATTAAAACGTTTTGTTATTATATCATACTGCTATCCTGAAAATTTCATCAAATTCGGTTCAGTCCTTTGCGTGATATTAGGCTTCAAAAAGTATTGCTGACAAAGTGGCAAAGTGACAGTGTCTTTTATATAGTATGGATGCATGCACTATCGTGATAATGTTGATAAATTTTAATTGAAATAATTTATCAGCCGTTCTTCTTCAGTAATATAGCTTCATAGCTGAAAAAACTAGTCAATTCAATTGATTGAAAAACTATCTAGGTTAAAAAACTCTAATCTTGATGTAAACATTTTAAAAACACTATACACATTAACAACTTTGTTAGAGCTTAGAGTTTCTTGTTTCGTAGCCTGACCATGTAATATATATATATATATATATATATATATATATATATATATATATATCTCCAGCCAAAAAAACCCGCCGAGATAAGTCATATCCTATTTTTTCAAATAAAATTAAACCCGATGCCCACAAAGAGCCGAATAAGTTACAACAAAAAAATAATTGAAACGAATGCGAAACGAAACAATACGCCGTAATTAATATTTACGCCAACTTATTTAACTTCCTTCCGCGACGAAGTACGGATGGAATAAAACAAAAAAAATGCCTAGCGCTCTCCAAATGGGCACACGCCTCTAGTTAGACTCGATCCGCTATACATCGTCGGAAGACAGGGAAAAAAGATGAATAGCGAGGAGCACTCACCTCGCCTTTAATTCACTTTATCTCCAAAATATCTCCATGCAAAGTCCGTTCACGCGAGAGAATAGCCATTAACTGCGCCGGCCGCGTATCGTTCTAATGAGCTATCAGTAAATTAACACTGCAGACTTTTTCTCTCCCGGGCGTATAATAAAGCGCGAGTCAATGCCAGAAGTCATGCCATGGAGACTAGACTCGTGCTCGCAGGTAGTCCTGAGAAATAGGAGCATGAAATACGCAGTCTGCCCGAATGACGATAGCAGTGTAACTTGGGCGATAATCGTTCCTGTTCGAGCTGGAGATTTATTAAGCTGTTAAAACAGTTATTTTACCGGAAATCCCTTTCTGGGTTTAAATTACCTGGCATGCGTATTTGTTTTTTCATTCCTTTTTTATATTACATGAATTTTTCCGCGCGAACATCTTTGCGTTAAGAATTTAAATTCGCGTTATTTTAAATCCGAGTTGTGGTTTTTATAGTAGAAAAATGTAGTTTAGGCAGCCCTCCAAAATTAGATTTGTATTGTTACGTTTCTGAATTTCTCCTAAAAGTTTTATTTTGCTGTTTTTCAAATACTCGTTAAGAACAGTAATTTACATTGAGATAATGGTATTGACGAAGAATCACGTGTCCTTCCATCCCTAGAGAGAGATTCCGACTCTAGACCCTGACAGTTATAGACTGGAAAACAGTAAGGCAATCGTGTAAACCAATGCTTCGCAAACTTTTGAGCTCCGCGGACCACTGCAGCAACCCTCCAGGCCGTGCGGACCACCTCTTTTCTCACACAAACGTACTTACTGTAACCACATTAATGAAAAGGGGTTAATTTGACCGCAGAGAGGTGGAATATGGAAATATGTAGGAGTAGAAAAATCTTTAAGCTAATTAGGTACATTTGGAAAGTATTGAACACCTGTGATTGTATAGGAATTGATTAACTTTCCCCAAAAATAATTTAATTAAATATGCGGTTCATTCTAAAAAATTACATTTTGGAAACTTTCGCGGACCACCAACAAAACCATAGTTTGGGAAGCACTGGTGTAAACAATCCTTTTAGGAATTCACATATCCAGCGGGTTAACTCATTACTGAAACCTCATCAGCAGCCTCATGTTTTAACAATAATTTCGCAAGTAATTCTAAATCTTCCTCTTAATTTTCCCCGAACATTCATTTAAATATTCTCATCTGTTCAAACTCAACTCTTGTTGTTTTTCTAGCCTGTCAGTGTGAATGATGAGCACTAAGTCACTCCCTTCATCAAGGTTGCCAATTTTAAAATGTGTTCATATTTAATCATGGTATTTACCTGTATATAATGCGTCCTCCATTATTTCTAATTACTTAACCAAAAATCTACTTTGCACGCTTTCAATGTCACCTGGCTAATTATCAATTGGCGTGATTGCCGTAAAAATATCATATGGCTTAATGTCGGTGAGATAATTACATTGTTTGCAAAAATAAATGCGTGAAAGTTTTATAATAATAATAATGACATGTTTATAGTATATTATGTTTAGATTCACGAATGTAAGTATATGAAAATTATTCTATAATTTTTAATATAGATAATCTAGGATTTAAATTGCTTTTTTTTAAATTGAACTTAGAACATTAGGATGTGCCCAGAATGTGTTTTATTTTGTGTGCATCATAATTCAATAATTTTACCACTTATTTTATGCGTCAATTAACATTTCACTTGCTCAGATTTTAGTATATGTTACAATTTAAAAAGTTGCATAATAAAAAATAATAAAATAATAATAAAAATATGTAAATTAATTTAGACGTAGCAATGTGGCGAATTATCTGATAAAAGGTTAGGGGCTTCTATTTCGGTGCTATTGCGTGAAATATCTGCAGTTTTCTGAGGTATTCCGCGCCGTTCTCTCTCTCTAATTTATGAAATAATCGCTTCAGAGATTATTTCATAAATTATTTTATTTTATCGGTGGCATGCAATGTTTAAATTCATCCGATTCTTTTTTCTTCTTTACTCTTTCAAGTCGAATCATATCTCAAAGGAGCTTCCGTATTAGCGTGATAGAACCCATCCATTACGATTTATCTTAATACCTCACACGCCCATCGTGACCAAGCATATTGCGCACACGAAACATCGCGAGGGAATTTCTTCTCTTCAAATTAAACCTATTATGCGGTATCCGCAATGTCGTGTGAGGAGGGAAGAAGCAGAAAAATGAAGGGAATGTGTTTCCAAAGGGGAATTATCGTGAATAAAAATTCGAAGAGCTACCTGCGTTTCGCTTACTCTTTTTGTTTCGCGGCCAATCTACAAATTATTTTCAAATGGCTAGTAACGTTTTGCGCCATGTCATTGGGTAGACGAAACTCGAGTTACGAATACGCTTTATTTTATAGACCTTCAAGTTACCGTAGTATATGTGTGCAGAGGTAAAAATAACATGTTCTAGGTGCGTATTCCAGACGTTCCTGTTGCCGAGGTCACACTTTTTACATAATACTGCGAGTTATAGCAGCGTAGAACTATTTTTTAAACTTGAAAATGGTAGACATTCTTTCCTCGGTCTGGATTTGTCTCATTACATGAATATAAAGCCATGCAAGACGTAATGATATTCATGACTGTTGGCAGAGCAGTTTTAACAAAGTCAAGTGATAAGACAGTTTCAAAGACTAAGATTAATGGCGGCAATTACTCACTTATTTGATGATTTATTAATAAAAACTAATTATTCATGAGATCGTGATAATATCTTACGATAGCTTGTAAGAAGGAGAATAGCGAGAAAGATGAAATGATTCAATATTAAGTGTACCATAGATAAGATGGAACGGGGCGGAATTTTTTAAATAATAAGGGGTATAATGCAGTTACAACTCGTTCATTTGAGATGGCGTATCAAAATGAATGGAACAATATGATGGCCGTACTAGATAGGGCATACTTCCTTAGTAGAAAGCACATATTCATAAAATTTCAGGAAAAATATATAACAGAGATTCAGTATACGACCTTGACAATCCCTTTAAACGCGAATGTTTCGTTTTTATGTTCACTTAACAAAATTGGTTTTTTAGAAAGAATTAAGTAAATTTCTATTAGAACGGTTTTATAAGTGTGATCGTTTCTCAAAAAAGTTGTTCCCATTCCAGTTCCACATGACTGGATCGATTGAACTTATTGGAAGAAATAGAGTTTTCTTTTGTAATAAATAGGAAAATTCATCGAGAGTTTAACGCACCATTTATGCTGACCAAAATAAGCTTAGCATTAAATTATCACTTACGTTAGTATACCAGGATAATTGAATTAAAATTTAAACCTTACATGAATTTTGATGCAGAAATCAAGTAGGAATGCGATGAAAAATTAAAAAATCCAGTTTTGACATCATTCTACAGTCAGTGCAGTGGGTTTTCCCAAGTTGAGGGTAAAATGCATGTGTAATAAAGAAGATTCACTTTATAACCGAAAACCGTATAAGCGAAGCATTTGTAACCGGAGAGCGCTGTACTTTTTATCGTCATTATAGTCGGCCTGTGCTTAGGTCTGTGATTATTCCCATTTCTCCGCGTACTCCTGCTTTTAGCAATCCTATAATTTAATTTGCTCGGTTATGTGTGAAGTGTAATGCTGCGTGACCTGTAGATATATATGCACCACCGTCCGTATAAGATGCAGGGGCTATCGTGGATAAAGCTAAAGGGAGAATGAGAGGGAGAGAGGGAAGAGAGGGAGAAAAAGTGTGAAAGAATGGGAAGTTTTTTTAATTAAATTATTTAGTCATGCCTATCCGTCATTTTTATTCATATCTTGACAGATTTCTTTCCCTTTCAAGTCGTCTATCAGCTGAAACCCTTTCCTACCTTTGTCAATTTTTATATCCAGTTTTCATTCTAGCATTTCTACCATTCTATCTCTCCTCAGGTAATGCCCAATCCAATTCGTCTTCCTCCTTATAGTTTGTACATTCATTCTCCTATTCTTAATATTTCCTCATTTTTAATCCTATCTGTCCATTTTATCTTCAGTATCCTTCTCTATGACCAAGTTCCGTCGCTTTCAAAGTATTTAATATAATTTTTCCTTATCGTCCACGTTACTATCCCATACAAAGCGATACTCAATAAATAGTATTTAACGACTTCTTGTGAATATTCTCCTCGGTATTTCCCGTTAGTAAGATATTCTTTCTTCTGGAAGCGGCGTTTATCTTCGCTGTTCCTTTCTTTGTTTCGTACTTGCGTATGAGAAGGTAAACTGACGTTTCTATTGCTAATATGATGTGACGTATATGCTTCACTATATCTGGGAACGTTGTGAATTACCATAAATTGAATAATTGCATATGGTCGATATCTGAATCCGGCCTTCATGGTGGTGTGGTTAACGCTTGTCTACCAATGCAAGGGTCCCAGGTTTAGTTCCTGCAGAAGGCATGCTCGCCGTTGTTGTCTTTGCTGCGCGAATTGTAAAAATCCCTTAAAAACATATTTATGACCTAGTTAGAAATAAATAAATAATCTGTCACAATTCTAATCATTTCTAAAGTATAATGGATTATGGCTTTCATTAAGAGAAATTGGTGCAATTGGGTGCAGGGTCTATTACTCTGCCAATCTCGCCTTTCGGTAATACCATCGCAAAATGTCAAGCGCACATCTTCAATTGTTCCTTCATACAGACGGATAAATCTGGTTCGGGCATTATGCCATTGTGAAACGCGCAACGTGAATGTATGTCCTTCCCCCCTCCTCCTCCCCCCCTCCTCCTCCCCCCTCCTCCTCCCCCCTCCTCCTCCCCCCCTCCTCCCCCCCCATTTCCCTTAGTGCTGAATGCAGAGCTTATTTGTTGCTCCCTCGTACAACACGGAATTGCGGGACAGGGAAATTGTGGGTTGTAAACCAAACCGCGAACAGACTAGAAACGGGCGTTTCATCCGGCAATCCCCCTAGGAATAGTTTTGGTGATTAATGAGTTTCCCTAGATATCCAGTAGACGGCAGATATCGTACGAAAAGGGAAACGTAAGGCACGTTCCCTCGGTGCAGTGGAAATAATACGGGACGGTGAAGAGTTGGCCACAGCTTAAGTTAGCGATGAATCGGCGTTGGAGAAATGTGTAGGGAATGAAAAAATCGGCACAACATGACATTGTACAAACTTACTCATATACTAATGAGTCGTTTAGTTATCTTTTGAAAAATATGAACTATGTAGAATCGTTATTAACATCAACTTAAATAGCTATGCGAAATTTGATGAAAGTCGTATTAGCCGTTTTATTCCTAAATCCAATTGTTATTAAAGTTGCTCAAGAATAAACTAGCCTTATATTCATTCGTTGAGATAAATGAAATATGTAGTATTATTTCAGACAAACTCAGGTAACTGTACGAAATGTGATCAAAATCGTAGAAGCCATTTTTAATAAAATCACATAGTTGTTAAAGATGCCTAGAATAAACTATCCTTCATTCATTTTTTAAGAAATGTGAACTATTTGGTATTACTGAAGACGTTACTCAAGTAACTGTGAGAAATTTGATCAAAATCGTTAGAGCCGTTTTTGAAAAAATCATATTCTTGTTAAAAATGCGTAGAATAAACTACTCTTAATTATTGAGCAATGTCAACCATTTCTTCATAGCTTTTACTCTGTGTGATAAAATGATTAGGTACGGGATTTCATTCATTTCCGCTCTAACGTTTAGGCTCTAGAGACGCTGACAAACCCACAGACAGAGAGACGACGTTGCGAAAGCTACTTTTTCGCACTCAGGTACACCTAAAACATATATTTGCATCAAAATCTCGAGGTAGAATTTTCCCGCAATAACAGTAGGCAATGTTCCCTCTAAGCTGCGCGGGTGCGCGGCCGCGCACGTCATTTTTCCCTCAGCGCACAGCCACTGTTTTGCCGCGCACAAGTCAGAATATATCATATGAAAAAACGCAGATAACATTAAACCTAGAGGTAAGCCAATGGAACTTTTGGGTTTACATTTTTTTTGCGCACCGGCTTACAACTACTGCTCACGAAGTTTGGTCGGCCGCACAGGACTTAAAAAAGTTAGAGGGAACATTGACAGTAGGTACTTTCTCAATATAATTCGTATATGAGAAATTAAAATGAAGAAAATGCGCTAACTGCATCACAATGGATACATTTTTTTGGTTGAAGTAGATGGGGAAACACTTTTTAAATCATTAATGTAGACGTAATTTGGTAGGTTGATAATTAATTTCAATGCATGTGGTATTATATTTAAGGGACGCTTTCATATTCAGACGATATTTCAGTGATGTGCTGTGTAAGTTGGACAGTCTTAAAGGTGGAAGAAAGAAGGTTAGAAGGAGAGAGGTTCTATAGGAGAATGCTGAAGATTAGCTGGAGAGACAAGATTACAAATGAAGAAGTTTTGGAATGATGAGAACAAACAGAGTAATTATGAAAACAATAAGGAAAAGGAGGGATAGGCTCATTGGTCACCTTCTAAGACACGATGGACTGCTTCTAACTGTAATAGAAGGTTATGTACATGGGAATAATAAAAGAGGACTACCAAGGTTGCAATTTATGGACCAGATAAAAAAGGATATGAATTGTAGAAGTTATGAAGAAGTAAAAAGACTGGCAGAAAAGTGATATAGTAAATGGAAAGCTAATATGAGACAATAAATAATGAAGGATTTCACCTGTTACCTGTTACCAACCAATCGCAAGATTGATAACTATAGAGAGAGAGAGAGAGCTGTGTAAACTAAAAAAATTGTTTTTCCTTTAGTTTTAATGGAAATGACGGGCAATTTCACTAGCAATAAATAACTATAAAGATAGAATCGGCAGCTCAGTCTTAAAATTATGGTACCCTATCATAAGGAAATAACGAAAAGAAAAAGCAACGTATTGTTGTCCATGATTGAACACTGACTGGTAAATGTACACCAGATACGTGAGCTTATTTACGTTAATAAACATTATAATGTAGAATATAATGATTTTACTTACAAAAAATGTAAGATTCCAATATTAAATAGACGAAGCAAGGTTCAATTACTTTCATCAATCGTTATAAACGCTTCCTGAATAATAATCAGTATCTATTTACGTTGCTATCCATAAAAATCGATCGTTTCGTTGCTTAAACAAAAGTGCCAATCGAATAACGCTAAACTTTCGTCTATTTGTAAGCGTGATTGAAGCTAACTGAATCGGAGGTAACAATGACGGCCGCCTTGGTTACGTCCAGAAGGAGTACGAAAAATCCACAAAATTTCGAAACAAATTACGTATTTCTGAAAATCTCCACCGTGTAACATGTAAAATTCGCAGGTATAGGATAGTATAGAGTTTTATTCGTCGAATAAAGCAAAAAGCGAAAAAAAATCGGTCCATATTTATGTATTTTTATGCTTGAAGGATGAATACCTTGCAAGTCAAGAAATGGATACATAAGTGTTATCTTATGGAAAGATGTTAATCCGCTATATTGACAGCACTGATTAATCCCGGTTGACCAAGCCTTGACCATTCACTAAGTTAGGATGGAAGGAAGAATCGTACCAAATTTGGTTATTCTAGCTCTTATCGTTTAGGAGGTGTTCCATGAACAAACCAACAAACACGCTAACAACAAACACACCCTTAAAAATATGTTATAGTAGATAGATTATAATTAACTTAAATATAAGAAAATACACTAATAAATCAATTCCTGCTTATCCATGTCGATAAATATAATTATTTCGGCATCGTCGTGGAAATACACCACATTTCCTTCCTACGAAGTCACTAAGAATGGAATCGAACCCGAGAATTAAGAGGGAAGAGAGAGAGAGAAATAGAAGGAGACTCCATTAGACAGGAAAGAACTTAACGGAACCCCTTTCGCCGGAACGACGGACCGCATCGTACCACTTACTGATATGGAGAAATTCTTCTGTCCTTTCCCCCATCCCCCTCTCTTTCTTTTTCCCCTTTCCTCACCTTCTTCTCTCCCCCACGCGAGCCATTTCCTGTTTACCAAAACCCCACCCTCGACCCTAACCCCCTTACCTCCCCCCCCCCCCCTTCTACCGACCGAACGGCTCCTTTTGTGTACGAACTCAATCAACCCGCTCACCGCTAATGGATTTCGTTGATTCCGCTATCCCCGACTCTATGTTCCGCGCAAAACCTCACCCAACCCCAAAAACTCCCACCTTCTACACACACACACATTCAATCCACCCCAACCCTACTAGCGCTTGATCTCTCATACCTGGGTACATATCATGCCCTGCCCGTCCCAATCATCGCCCAATCTCCCTTCTACGTTAATTTATTTTAGGTTTATTTTTAACCTCAAACCCTCCTCACTTTAAAGCAAAAAAATATATAACGGGGAAAATAAAACACAAAACTCGTTTTTTTCCGCCTCGGGAATTCCGAAAACTTCCCTCCCTCCCCCCTTCTCTCTCTCTATCTCTCTCCCTGTATATATTAAAATATATTTTTTTATACGCGCATGACGGGAAACTGGGCTTTGAGTTTGCTGAGTCATAGTAATCTCCTTTTGCCTCTCTCTCTCTTCTTCCCCTTTTATCGCCTCTTCTCTTTTTCTATCGCACCTCTCTCTCTCTCTTTTCCATGACATCACAGAGGCTGTCAGTCACACTCCTTATGGGGGGCTGATGGAAACAGGGCGTGGTCTTAGGGGGAGACAAAAAAAATTCAGGAAATGGGAGCAAAGAGATTGTAAGGGTTGGGTGGGTTGGGGGGGGGGGGTTAAAGGGAGTCATGGGTGAATTTGAGGGAAAGGGTGGGTTGCGGGTGGATATTTTTTTGGGATAACCCCCCTCGGCGTCGATGATGGCGTTAATATAGGGAGGGTTCTGGCATTGCGGGTAGGAGAGGGTAGAGGGATGAGGGCATTCGTCTCTTGCTCAAGCGAGGATGCAGTGGTGGGGGGTAATGGGCGGGATGAAAATTGAGGGAAGAGAGAAAGAGATAATTTGGACGCCTTTTCGTCCGATCTAAGGGGTTGTGGCCGGAGGGGGGTCCGGGGAGGTGGGAGTAGAGAGGAGAGGGGAGATAACATCCCGGGCGATCGAGATGTTTCATTAAAAAGAATCGAGCGGAATCCGCTGCGTTGATGGGATGGGGAAAGATTGGGTGAATTTTGCGATGGTGGTTTTCGTATCCTTATAATTATGATATCAAGGGTTCAATCTCTGGGGATAAATGTTTTTTTTTTCATTCCTCGGACGTCCATTATTACCGGGAATGAGGGCTGTGGGAGCAGGAAGATACTTCCGGCATGGAATAATATCGAATTTTTCTGGGCGTCCGAAGATCGCTCCGAAATGAGCGTGGATGAAGCTTTGGAATGCTCTGAAGGTTGTTAGGATTGTTATTTTTCCTGTTCGTGGATTAATAATGGTAGTAGTTAGATCGCAGAAAACAAATAAAAAATTTTAGTGGCATTCAGAAATGTTTTTCTTGTAAGGGTTTGTTTCTGACAGCTGGTGAGTGTTGTCGAGGAAGTTTATTTTTACTCACACTCATAATGATTTGTAAAATAGATATGTCCTGATTTATTTATTCGCATGATGAACGTAATATTATTGGTTTTACATTTGTTTTAAGCATAGTTTCTTCGTGTTTTACTTGGGCAGGTTGTGCGTTTTAATCTGCGATTAAACTGTTACCATGCTAAAGAATTAATATCCGAATCAACGCAAAAATTGCTTCAGGAACTGTGAAAATTACAATCTTCCACGTTAAGTTAGATGATTAAGTATTCGCTTCATTGTAAATTCCAGTGATGTGTACATTGGGACTATCCAAGGTAATTTCGTTTTAAAATTGATCAACCCAATTTAGTTTGTATAGGAACGAATAAGGTTTTGTTTTCTGCCATGCTGTTGTTTTGCGTTATGCATTCCAAAGGAAACAGCCTGGAAATTACGTACGTTACTTTATTCAACGCTTAGCATCAACAATTGATGAATCACACTAAATAACACTTATTTTTCAAGATTATTTGAATCTTGACAATATGTCTGGATTAGTTTAATTATGTTGCTACTTTGGTATAATCCTTATCTGTTGTTCAAATCGTATCGATTCATCCTTGTATTTTGTTGGAAAAGTGTAGTAATAATATCAAAGTCGTCTTATCGATTATTTATATCAACAATAACGATTGGTGTATACATATTAAATGTTTATCTCACGCACTCACTGGTTATAAAATAAATACATTGTGGTCACAAATTATCTAACCGATTTAAAAAATTTATTATGAAAAAACTAACAAATGTAAAGTTACGCTTGCAAAGAAAAACTTACGTAGATTTCTTCTAGCTATTGGTAGCCTATTTCACAGTTAGATTACAACATTCTTGACTGAGCATTTACTTAATGGCTGGAGCAGACATTGAAGGCTCATTCCTTAGGAGGCTAGTTCGCCATCTCAACTTAAAAAATGAAGTTTATAATGAATAATTTGAGGGGAATGGTACGTGAGACTGTTGGATAATTTCAGCACGGTAAGCTATGAGATGTGTGGCAGGAAGCGGGATACCGTTGATATCTGCAGTGACACAAACGGAGCACGCATTAAAATTTTCCTTTATTTGTCTATCTTATTTTTTATTTATCTTTGCTATTTTTCTAACGATAAATTTAAAAAAATCAGAATGATTATTTTTAATCGCCCCGAGCGTCACGTGTGTGAAATCGGACGCTTCGGAAGCCCTTCGTTACTCTGGGTTACGCGCCACTTAAGGATCCGCCGTCAAGGGAGGAAATTTCGTTTTTCTTTCTACCGAAAATGACGGGCTTGAAACTCGTTACTTTATTGCACGAAAAAGTTTCCCACTTTTATTTTTTTCCCCATGTTGCAACCGCCCTACCTGCCTCTCGTACGGGAAATTTTTTTTTATCGATATCGTGTACGGCGTCCAAGTTCGGCGAAGGACGGCGGAGGCGCGCCAGAAGTGGATTTAGAAAATTGTTTTCCGGCTTTGCTGCGGCGGTTGGTTCAGTGTTTCTCTCAGAAGGGATGCTTTTAGAAAAATATACAAGCGTAACATATTTGATTTACTGCGTGTCTCGCATGATAAGTTAATTTACCCGAAAAAATTGTATGCTCTTTACCAAAGCTAAATGAAACATCAATTTGATTTTATTGTCAGATTCGTGCTATTATTGCGCAGTTCCAATTTTAAAAATCTTTTCATATATTAATTTTCTTAAATCTACCTTAAAGCATCGTGTTCCAGTTCCTTGAATTCTTTTGTTTTTTCTCCTACGTGTTCGTCAGAAGCGGAACTACACACTTTTGACCCCCTCATCACAAAAATAATTATAGGGTCCCTTCATTATTCGTCGTTTAATGTAACATATACGTGGGTATAGATGGAACTGCAGAGGTTCCTTATCCTCGAAATTGTGGGATATGAGGTACATTAGTTACGTCAATGTTTTTCCTAGTACATTATACCTGATGGTAGAGTTTGCGAGAAATTCATCTGTTTTTCTGAGAAAATCTGCAACACTTGCTTCATCTGTTATTTTATCGGTTTACAAGAAGTATCAGATATACGATATTTCGCAAAATATGCAAGAGATTTTGCCTTTGTCTACCAGCGGAATGTTTTATCTTCCATTAATGCAGTCGCTAATGTTACCTGATATGAACTAAAATATTTTCATTCTACCGTTCATCAGTCATAATAGTCTTTCATATAGTTTTCCAATTCTGTCCTTCTGTGTATAACGCTCTTAGAATCTTTCAATATCTCAGCACTGGAAGCAGATAGAGATATGAAATTTGGTAATTTGGTGTGTTCTTAGATGACCACATTTACTACTAGACTATGTGCATGTAGTGGACATAAAATGTACTAGGTTCGACTACAGATATCCTTTCTTTCGTATTGCCATTTAAAAGCACGAGGAAAGAATATTTTGACCATGCAGACATTTTTTCGTTTGCTCATTAAAATACCTAAATATTAACTTAGAAACCTCAAACAAAAACTAAAAGACGGACGATATTTTACATTATTTTATTATAGCAGTCTTTTATTGTATCTTGGCATTTAAAAGTTAAAAAATACGTAAAAGTGCGTATTTTTTGTGATTGTAACGCTTAATCTATCATGAGTTGCTATGCAACCTGTATTGTTTTGTTATTAATTAATAATCAAGTCACTACAATCTTCCAAAGCATATTTTTCTTGAAAGAAGCAAACAAGAAGAAGTGTATTCAGTGTTATCAATTAGAATAGTGTCATCTATTATTACGATATTAACATAAACATTATATAAAAATTAATTTTGTTTTATGTGTTATAATTTTTAATGTTACCCGTCATATGACGGGCTATTATTCTAGTAATAACAATGAAAGTCCACATATCTCTCTGGCAACAACACTCAATAAAGAGCACCACCGGCAGAATAAGATACAGGGGCAAGTTGTTAAATCCCATTTGAATCATACTTTCTAGATTCACTCTGCCTTGCCCGTTTAATTTGTAGACTGTTGAAGGTCTACAGTAACGTCATTGGTTCGATCCCAAGAGCGTTTTATTTCTCCATTTGATTAACACAAGAATGGGAGTCGTATACTATTTATTTGCTTTTTTTAAATTTACTGAAAATAATTGTACAAAATTCAGGCTTGAAATAAATATTAAGTTATATCCTGCTTAGAGAGAGAGAGAGAGCTATATTTTTAGGGGAAGGAGAAAAGGAAGAAGAGAATGAGAGAGAAGGAAAAGGAAGTGCATTTTTATTTTAACACTTCATCCATGCATGCCCAACGTTTTTTGGCAGGCAATTACACTGGTCATTACGTAGTAGAGAATATTTTTGAGAAATTTCGTCAAGCAATTTATTAAAAAATCATCATGAACCTGCTTGGCCACATTCATATGTAACGTACATATGCACATAAACTTTTTACGAACGTCCTTCCGCGCTCAGCATCGAAGTTCGTGGTAAAAAAATACGTTCCAAAATCCAATGTGGTCAAATCCGCATTCAAAATTTTTGTTGTCGAGAAGACGTAGTTTTAGTATAGTGTCAGTAATATTAGGACTTTTAGCGTATATTTTTATCGGCCTACGGTGGGGAAAAAATAAGGGACACCCCATCCCAAAAGACACGAGAGTACGTTTAAATTTTATGAAGATATATTCACGTCCGCGTCGAGTCCATTAAATATTCCATTGTTTTACACGCTAAGAGTGGTGGGTTTCAGTGGTGGGAGCAAAAAGCACTCGTATATGAATAAAGATATGACCGTGGCCTAGTTGGAACAACATTTTCTTCCGTGGGCACGTGTATGCGAGGTTTGAACGAGATGAGTAGGAAAAAGATATCCCTTATAAGGGCTCGCGTCGTTTGTTTTTATTTTCTGTAGGGAATAGATTATCGAAAGGGAAGAGTAAAAATTTTCGAAACTGGGAACCGATATGAATGGGAGAGAAAAAGGGAGAGGGTTATACTTAAAAAGAAAAAGTTACGAAAAAACATCGCCAATTGTGATTCGAGTTCCCCCGCGAATCGTGACCACCACCGTTTTCACCCCTCATTATTATTCTGAATCCATGAGTAATAACGAGTGCGAGGTGAAATAAACAAGAATAAGGAATTTCCGACGAGCGATTTTTTAACAAAAATAAACGCGATTCTGTTTTATCAGAACGGTGCCCGGATGCCTTTTGAAACCTTTTGTTCTGTCGGACGCATTCAAATTCTGGGGACTGGGCAATATTATTCGATCGCGTAGCGGTGAAGCGAATGTATCCGCCCTTGTCGACGCTTTACTCGCATTAGAAAACGATCCGTCAAGAGTAATATTCAGCGGTATGGCACGCTCGATCCTCGAATAGAACGGTTTCGTTTTACGCGTTCTCGGATTAGCGTGTGTGTATGTGTGCGTGTATGTATATATCATCATCATCATCATCATAGGTAGTCTGTCCGTTGACAGGTCCGTGATTATTCTAGGTTAAACTTGTTTCTCCATATACTCCTATTTTCCGCAGTTTTCTTAATGTCTTGATAGCTCTCTTTCCCTTTCAAGTCGTCTACTAGCTGAAACCTACCTCTTTCTCTTTTTCCATCCAGTTTTCCTTCTAAACTTCTTTAATCATGCTCTCTCTCCTCAGGTAATGCCCAATCCTCTTTCTGATAGTCTGTATAATCGTTCGCTTCTCTCCTATTCTTCGTAATACTTCCTCATTTTTCACCCTATCTGTCCATTTTATCTTCAGCATTCTTCTCCATCTCCACATTTCGAAGCTTTCCAAGTATTTAATATCATTTTTCCTTAGCGTCCATGTTTCTGCTCCGTACAAAGCTATATATGTGTATATGTGTGTGCTGACGAAGGGATCATCCCGAAAGCTCTAACCTCTACAAATGTGTCTCTCCAACACCCCAGCGGCTCTACTTCCGGTAAGTGTTCATTGGGTTTCCTTCAACACCTAGTTGCCCAAAATATATATATATATATATACATATACATATATACACATGTATATGTATATATATGTATATGTGTATATATATATATGTATATGTCTATATATATTTATTTATTTATTTATATATATTTATATATCATCAGCAACCATTTCAAATCCACTGACGTGGACTTCTCCAGTTTTTTCTATCAACTGCCTCCATCCTCCAAACACTTAACAAGCTCTCTATCCCATCTGCCTTTCTGTGCTCTCTTCGGTCTCTTCTTGGGATCCATTTGATGACACTGGACGTCCAACGCTGATCGTTTCTTGCAGCAATATGTCCCGCCTTTACTCTTTTAATCACGCCACGGACTACCGTCATCTTTCGTAACCAATCGTTCTTTTACGGACTCTTCTGGTATCTTCTTCTTCTTCAAAACCAATAACCTTGCCAAATTTCAAGTCTATAACTCATCTGGAAGTGCCTTATAGTTTTTATGTCCTATGGGGCAATAATGGGGTAAAACGGCCCCTAAAAAGTGGAATTCTTATAATATCGGATTATTTCCATCGATTGTAGCAATAACCCTTTAATTCTGCCAAATATATAGTCTCTATCTCATCTACAAGTGCCCTTTAATTATTATCCTCGTATGAGGTAAAATGGGGCATGAAGACAAAAAAAAATGGAAATTTCACAATATCGGATTTACTCCATTCGTTGAAGTTTAATATTAATGGCATTACAATATAGCAGTTTAATTCCCATCAACAGCTTACCCATAAAAAACATCAAGCTCATTGTCACGGCAGTCGATTGTTGATACCCAGAAAAATTCCCACTTTTTGTCGATAATAAATAAAACGTTACGCTAAATAAACACGGATTTGAATTCCGTCTTCAAAAAAAGAAATTGAAATTTCTAAGCTTTCCGATAGTTGGTCCCTAGTTCGAATGTTGAGGGGAAGTAATTTTAAACAGGAACTATAAAAACCTCTACACAGATTTACGCAATTTTCTTATGGGGCAAAAATAGCCCACGAAAATTGGAATTTCAGCAATTTCGGATTTTGTCCTCCAGTTTTGACAAAAAATCGATATTCGAGCCAAATTTCAAGTTTCTAGCTCGTGTGAGTGTCTCGTAATTTGTATCCTTCTCCTACCCCTCCTATATCCCATGTCAGAAGCTTCAATACATTATAGAAATATATATATATATATGTACAGTCATTTCCAAAAGTCAAGCGACACGGCTCGGTCACGCCACACATAGGCCGGAGCTGAAAGTTCCGAGTATGTTGGTATCACTGCTTGAGGGGAAGAAGGAGAGGGGAATGATGAGGAGGCGCGGAAGAGTGAGGAGGTGGGTTTCGAAGCCTGGGTAGGCTTGCAGGGAGAAACGAACGGAATCAGAGCTGGTGAGACAAACTCCATTCAACAGTGCGAGAGCATCCATTCCTACTCGGAAAAAAGGACTCTCTGAGAGGTTGCCTTCGCATGCCAAGGGTAACAAGAAAACCTCCGAGAGAAGGAGGCGTGTAAACGGTTCGAAGAACATGAAGAATATTCCGCGTCTAGAAAGCACTTTCGGAAAAGATGCAATATTTTCATCTTTGTGAGCGTTATTAATGCGAAATGCTAGGCTGCACTTCACTTCGGAAAGCGCAAAAAATCATCAATGGGTCAAGGGCAACAATTGTATAATACTCCATAAATTAGGATAACAAAAATGAGAGCTGTTGATTTAGTGGAGATACTGAATGAGCATCTTCTGCCTATGTCAGACAGATAGTGCCAGACGGCGAAGACGTGGTAGTAATACAAGATAATTAATTCATCGTTAGATACGACCGGTGTAACTCGACAATTTTTTTGACCAGAACTGGAATATCAATGTCCTGCCCTGGCCAGCTCGCTCGTCGGAATAAAATTTTTATTCCACCGTACTGTATCACTCAAGCGTCAAGAAATTGTCAGCACGAAAATTGCTTTTTCCGGAGAACATTAGGAAGTATTTACATCCTTTATCCAATCAGTTTTACCAAAACTCTAATAAATGGCAATTTATCACATGTAGCACTTTTCTCACAGATAGTGGATACATTTTATATTGACTTTATTTAAACTTTCGAATAAAAATTTTATTCTAGCAGCATTTAATAGGCAATGAAAACAATGAAAGATTATTTAGTGTTTTATTTTAGTATTTAGTGAAGTCTCAGCCTGAGTCGATCACTCCTTGCATTCGACGGTAAATGAACCGTACTAAATTTTCACATATTTGTGGCCGTCGTCCGATTGAGCCCCAGAGTTCCATAACATTCTCTTCAAGAGCGGCTGCCGTCCTCAACTTTCCTTCCGTCCACTCATTCACCATTATACCCCATAAGTTCTCAATGGGATTCATATCCGGCAAGCGAGCTGGCCAGGGCAGAACATTGATAATCCAGTTCTGGTCAAAAAAATTGTCGAGTTACACCGGTGGTATCTAACGATGAATTAATTATCTTGTATTACTACCACGTCTTCGCCATCTGGCACTATCTGTCTGACATAGGCAGAAGATGCTCATTCAGGATCTCCACTAAATCAACAGCTCTCATTTTTTTATCCTAATTTATGGAGTATTATATAATTTTTGCCCTTGACCCATTGATGATTTTTACGCTTTCCAAAGTGAAGTTCAGCCTAGCATTTCGCATTAATAACGCTCACAAAGATGAAAATATTGCATCTTTTCCGAAAGTGCTTTCTAGCCGCGGCATATTCATTTATGTTTCCCTATCCCATTGTAAGACATCACTGTGGACTTCGAACCGTTTACACGCCTCCTTCTCTCGGAGGTTTTCTTGTTACCCTTGGCATGCGAAGGCAACCACTGAGACAGTCCTTTTTTCCGAGTTGGATTGGATGCCCTCGCACTGTTGAATGGGTTTTGTCTCATAGGCTCTGATTCCGATCGTTTCTTCCAGCCCGCCAACCCAGGCTTCGAAACTCACCTCCTCGCTCTTTTCTCCCCTCACTATCATTCCCCTCTCCTGCTACCCCTGAAGCAATGGGTACCAACATACTCGGAACTTTCAGCTCCGGACTATGTGTGGCGTGACCGAGCCGTGTCGCTTGACTTTTGGAAATGAGTGTACGTATGTATGTATGTATACTAGTAGACGATGGGGTAAAGACAACCTCTAAAAATTGGAATTCTAACGATGTCGGACTTTCCCTTAGGTTTTTACTGGAAACCTATAATCGTACCAAATTTCAAGTCTCTAGACCAGGGGTGGGGAACATTTTTCAATCGGAAAGCCAAAATTCATTCTTGGGAGATCTCATCAGGCCGCACTCTGCATTGTGGATCACATACATATAGGCACTTCATCTAGTATATTTGTAAGGTTTGTTATCGGTGCTTATATACGTTTCACGAATGAAATTCATTGGATACGTTCCTCGAAAATGGAATACCCATATGCAAATTTTTAAATCACGCTTTAGAGCACATAGTACCCACTATCTTTGTCACAATGTAGATATCTCTTCTTGAAGCTCACCAAATATTAATACACATTGATTTACTTAAGATTGAGCATCACATATATTAATTATTTAAAAAAATAAGCCTGTATTTGTAACATTGTTTACTTAATCTTTCTGTGAACTTTTTGATTCACCGTAGTATATGAAAGGCACCGTATCTGATCTTGCTGTCAGTATGCTATGCGTCATTCTAGGCGAGATAATAATGAGGATCCCGAGTAAGACAGTGCTATTGGTAGTAAACCGAACGTTTAAATAAAAAAGTGGTTTTTTGATTAAATATCGAATTAAGCAAACTTGGGTGATTTCGAATCTAAAGTTATATTCGACGGTAAATATCCTTTGATATTTTCTTTTACAATGGTTCTCATTCGTAAAGTTATTCTAATGGGAAAATAGGCATATTTAGAAATTTCTGGAGTCGAACCCGTGACACTTAGGAGAAAGTTGACAATTTTTCTGATGGTATATCTTATAGGACTAAATTTCTTGAAAATCTCATATAAATCGGCAGTGTAGATTTGGCTGGACATGCTTTCTTATGGGAAATAATGGGGGTCATCTGGAGTCGAACCTTGGCCTTGTTATGAAAAAGTGATATCGTCAACTGATAGACTTGGTGCTCTACTAACGTTACACCTAAACTTATTTCAATGCGATAAGGGGAAGTCCCCTAAAATGATTTTCAATGTGCCCTCAGTGTTATTCTTATGGGAAAGTAGATATTTTTGGGAATTTTTGGGGTCGAGCCCGGGGCACTTAGAAGTGATCTGACAATTTCTCTGGTGATCTCTTAGTTGAAGAACGAAGTATACAAGATGTTCAACTTTAACTCCTTTTCTTTTTAAAATGAAGTGAGCGGCAGCGATCCTTCCCCAACAAGAACCCAGGGAAATTTAAGAGCGAATATGTATTTGCACGAAGGAGAACAACTTTAAAGAAATAAATAGGACCGGTTTCTGGCATAGCTATACCGAGAGATTGGGTTTTCCCAAACTCGATAAATAAAAGAAAAGGGGTAAGAATTTTGTATTCTTCCAGAGAAAGGATTCGTGGAGAAGGTCAACAGCACCTAGTTCAAGGATTGCCGCCCCAGATGGGTCGTCTCATTTGGTACCGGATTAGCAATGGCCACACTAAGCGCCCGCCTCTTCGCTACTCCTATGGTGAATTGATCTTTTACCGCTATTGTTTGTATTCCAACAACCCTGGGCCATAAAAGAGGAAATTTTTCCTGGGATGTTGTCCCATGTTAGTGTTTCGGATTTCCCCATTTCCTTCAGAGTAACAGAAAAAGACGACCTTAGTCGACTACTGATTCAACTACCTCAAAGGGTAGGTTGCGCCCTGCTGGATCGTCCACCCGGATCGCACGGCAACACTGCATAAGGCCGCACTGGGTACCACAAAAGGCCGCAGGTTCCCCACCCCTGCTCTAGACAATCGGGAAGTGCGTCATGATTTTAACCCTCCTATGGGACACTAAAGGGACAAAAAATTGCAATTTTAAGAATTTTATTTTCTTTTCAATGTTTTTTTTTTACAAATTCCACAAATGACTGCCAAATTTTAATCATGTAGGTTTTTTTGAAATGCATTTATATTAATATAATTTTTTTAGATTTATGAATTTTTCACGGCCATAATAATAAACTTCATCGTAATTTTCAGTGTTAATTGCGGC
The DNA here is from genome assembly GCA_036926305.1 of Uropetala carovei. Taxonomy (NCBI): domain Eukaryota; kingdom Metazoa; phylum Arthropoda; class Insecta; order Odonata; family Petaluridae; genus Uropetala; species Uropetala carovei. The sequence goes on from JAXCHB010000212.1 coordinate 1,621,561, forward strand.
TGGAACATCAAGCTCTAACAGTTTCAGCTCCCTAGCTCGACCGAAAGTATCTAAACATTTGTCTATTTATTTAATATTTGTGATTTTTTAACAGCAAACTAACTACACACACACACGCACGCACGCTCACACACACACACATACATATATACAGGGCCGTGCCGATGGGTGAGGTGGCGAGGCAACCGCCGCAGGCTCCTCTCGAAAGGGGCGCCAAAATGTGACAAAAATGACAACCTATCAAAATAAATTCATAAGGCCAGCGAGGCCAGGGGGCGCCATATTATATCTCGCCTCAGGAGGCAAAATGTCTGGGCACGGCCCAGTATATATATATATATATAATGTAGTTTTTATTTACAGAATTCTACCTTTAGTATTTCAGCATTGTGACACATTTAGATATACCTAACAATTAAATATGTTTGAATTTTGGGATTTTATTTTTATATTTCGAAAAAGGTTACGGGTTCGGCTCCTTTTTGGTTTGAAGACTTTCATTATTTTACTCTTTATATCTTAAAATTAAGTTACCGACACGAAATTTCCGCTAAAACGCGAAAAAATGAATGAGAAATCTTATTCTCACCGTCGAATACTCCTTGGAATTCGCTCATATTTTGAATTTATACTCGAGTTATGGTAAATTTTTTAACATTTCAATAATAAGATTCCATGGTTAAAAGTATTGTTGTCCTCGGTAATTTCCGTGCATATGCACTTAACTAAAGGTTTAAAGATAGAAAATAAGATTACAACTTGCTCGAAATGACCGAAGATATGAGTTTTATGCAAATAAATCGGACGCAGTATGCATGTTATTTATATTTTTTATCTGTATTTTTTATCAATAGTATTATTAAAATCCTATTTCTGGTCTCTCTCTCTTTTTAACGCTCTGTAACTCAACCATTTTTAATCTCCGGGAATTTCAGCCCTCTTGGTTTATTTTTTATCGAGTTATTCAGCTAATTTTCTTAATTTGTCATTAAAAACCAAACATATATCCCTTGTAAAATATATTCATTAAACTCATGTTCAAAACATATTCCTGTTAAACTAATCTAAATCCAATAGAGACATGGTATAAACGAAGAAACATCGAGCAAAGTGGAGGTTGGGTGTTGGCGAGCGTCAGCAAGCAGGGGGCTTCCCCCCTACTATTAATGATATAATTATCGACGTAAAAATGACCGAATGTGCTTCCCAAGGCGCCAAAGTGAAATGAAATTGATCTGCATTTGCGCGATGAGAGAATTCGATGGAAAGTTAAACCGCTTCCTGGAAAGCGGAGACGAGGATCGGCTTATTCACTCGACCACAGAAAAAACAGGCTTTTAGGAAGATGATTAATTCCAAATAATTGCGCGAACCGGATTTGCTGTCTCTGAGGAGTTCCGCGGGGAAAAATAGGGGAGGCAAATTAATTTCCCGATAAATTCCTCAGCCGTGAGGGTCTCCGCGCGCCAACATCGCTATCCTAAAAAGTTTTCGCTGTTAGAAATTCCGCCGTCGCGAAGGTACAAGCGACAGTTTCGGTGATGTTCTATTGAAAGCCTGTTCATTGGGAATCACTTGAAGCAATATGCGTTCCCTGAGTCAATCAAGTCCTTTATTTGATTAGTCCTAAATTGTTGCAAATGTAAAATTAATTGAATAAAAGAAATTAAAATGCAATACTCATAAAACATCTCCTATTTTATTTAACTGACATAATTAATATAATCATTCACAGAAGAACTTTTTCCATATTTACCTTTGCTTTCTTAAATTAAAGTTAAATAGCAAAATGCACTCAGATTTACTGAAAGAACACGAAATTAACAATACGACTGCGTTTCTTCTGTTAGGAGGTTACACCGTGGCACTCATAATTTTAGGATTACAAGGAAGCGGGATTCACATTCCTACGTAATTTCATGGACGACTAATATGCATAACAAGTCAGGAAATTGTACAGCATATCACAAATGGGCGCGTTTCATATAATTAAGTATTTGAAAGATATGATATACGTGTACGTAAGGGAAATAGCATTTCGGATTTGTTTTCTTCGTCATAAATAATCCGTTTTCTTCCTATTTAAAAATATTGCATGCACGCGTAAGGAAATTTAACGTATTTTTGTGAGATTGTGTTTGTTAGCAACAACGAAGAAGTAAGCATGCAAGAATATTTCAATTCGAATTAAGATATTTTTGTTTGATTTTCTCGACAACGTTTACTCCTGCGATAAAAAAATTATAGCAAAAGAAATGCTCTACTTTAATAATTCTACATGTTATATTTGAAAACTATTTTAATGCGACCAATACTTTACGTGACATGACGAAAGTTCATGTTTCTGTCACCTGTAAAGTTGTATCCCTGATTTGTTTACGTCAGTAATGTAGGCGATTTTCTTATTGTCTTTGATTTAATTTTCATAATATCAAATTTCATGAAAATTCGTTCTGTAGAAGCTGAGAAGTAACGTGCGGACGGACGGACTGACAGACAGACGGAAGGACAGACCGACAATAATAGGCTGAAAGCGAAACGCGCCTAAAAATGATTGAAATTTCTGCCCGGCTTCTTTAAACAACGTAGTATTTCTGGATATTTTGCGAATTCCATTAGATTTAAATAAGGGAAAACAAAAGGCCTACATAGAGCTAAATTTTAACATCGAATACTAATCTCTTCTACTTCCACTTTTAGAGCACGATATCCGCGGCTGCACTCATTCATTTTATGAGTTGTTCTCACAGATCTTATTTTTCAAGTACTTTCGTTCTTTTCATAATAGCTGTTCTAGTGTAAGCACTGCAGTAAAATCTGAACTGTGAAATTTATCTTTTATAAGTTCCTGTTGCCCTTCTACTCGCGGATACCTCGCAGCACTAAGGAAAGTTATAAATTTATGTGCGCTAATTACTCTTGAACTTTATATATATATATATATATATATATATGATAGACAGGGTTGCAATTTTTTAAGGAGAAATAATTTTAGGAAATATTAAGGCAACTGATTAAAAATTTTGAATATATTTTTACTTTTAGGATTTGCATCTACATTTTTCGGTGATTAAAATGATATTTTAAAATGGTAGTTCTTTAGTTTTTGCCGTAATTTGAACTTGTTGTCTCCACCGAAACATCCGTAGCATATTTTTTATCGAACTCTTGATTAATTTTGACGAATAACGTATTCCATGAAAAATTTTGCCATAGCAGACTTTCCAGCGTAACGTTGCATGTTGGAGAAAGCTTTCCATTAATGCATATCCCAAGATTCGAGTAAAGTGTCCGAGAAAGGGGGAGGAGGGGGAAGAAAGCTTCAACCAAACCATATCATTATCGATTCAACGGTTAATCGTCGAGCTCGTCATATAGCGGAAAAAAATCAAGAGCAAGCGCTTAAATAATACTTATCTCGTGTATCTCTAATGGACAAAACAAGGTTACGAAAAACCAAACTAGCATTTCGGCCACAAAACCGCCGTCTTCAGTGGCAACTTACAGAAAGTTCATAGACTATATCGGGAATATCTTATATGAGTACCATAAAGGCGCTATTTCCTGAGCTCATTATTGGATTGGATCGTTGCGATTCCCTCAATTTGTTTACGTTACTGTTATATCTCTCATATTTATTCTGCGGCAGTTAAGTACGAGTTTTTTATTCATGCGGAGGCTGATAAAAGAAGGATTTATACTACAGCATAAGAAAGTCGAGTTCAAGAACAGAAGGATGACGAACTCCTTACGAACCCTAAGGTTACCCCTTACAACCTTCTTTCCCATCTACCTGCCCATGCCAGGAGGCTTGTATATCAAGCGAACTGAGGGTAGTTGTGTGCCGAGCTCTGATAAATCAGTTGAGCCGTTGCTTCGGCCGTTTGATTTATGTCTTCGAGCACGGTATGGAGAAAGGCGAAGGGAGAGGAAGGAAAAGAAAAAGGGTGGGAGCGTGGTGGAGATGGTTTTAGGGTGCATGGAGGAAAAAGAGACTCCTAGGCAAACTACGTCTTCCATCTCTCTCCCCCCCCTCCCCCCCTTCCAATCAGGTCGCCCCATCTCAACTCCCGCGATCTTGTTCTTCTTCCTATACCACACATCACAATCCACCTTCTATATTCTCTCTCTCTCTCTCCCTTTTATCTATCTCCCTCCCTCTTCCATCCCGTCTCCTTTCCCCACTCCAGAAAATCAGTCATCTCCTCCGTATAAGCGCAAATTTCGGATTTTCGGGAGGGGTAAGGTCCTTTAAATCTTCTCGGCTTCGACGTCGCCTGTGGAGTTGAAAAGAGGCGATAAAAATCTTTGTATCGTGCTCGATGAAGTTCTGAACTTTGTGAGTCAGCAATACGCTTAGCCGCGCTCCGAAAATTAGCTCGGAAGAAGGAGAGATTTAGGCGGCGGAAAAAATATTTGGCACGTTTGAGAAGTTTATTGACGTCGGGAGGTGAAGGTTGGACGAGGATTCGATAAGGTGGATGAGTCATCCTGGGGTTGGCAATTATGACATTTTCAGCTTGGGCGAAAAATATGTTGCTTAAAAATCAGTAGCGCGTTGGATGTTGTTTTGCAGACTAATTAAAAAAATTAAGATTGAAATACCAAAAAATACAATAATTTAAGAAAAAGCAATTTCAGAGCCCTACGGTCAATTACAACTAACAAAAAATAGAGAAGCATTAAATCCTTAAAAATAATAAGATGAGCCTTACAGATCCCTTTGATTGGCATACTGAAGATGGATGCTTTTGTGTTTTGTGCGTCTGTGGCCATTTGACTCCTTGGCATGAAGTAGATTTCCCTAAACCCGGAACGTGTGAGTGCTCGGTCTCTGGCGTGGAATAATTTCTCCTAAACCGGCGTATGAGTACTTCCTTTGTATTATTTAATGGTTTTAAGTAAGTTTCTTCATTCTTTATCAGTTACAGCATTTTAATTTTAGAATTAGAATACGAAATATTTGGACCCTTTCTTAAATGGTTAATGCTAGAAAAATTATTGGGTATTTTTAATTTAAATGCAAATGTTCCATTAATGCATAATATAGGTACTATACGTAAGACGAATTTCCGAGGAAACAAGCGATAACAGCGCCACTAAAGAATAAGGAAAATAAGTGAAATTTTGGAGAGTATAATATATAAGAGGAACAGATTGGAAAATAAATTAAACGAGGAAGTGCTTTGAGTGTCGGGAGAAAGGCAGGAGCGTTTTATATTGAGTAGGAAATTGATGGCGGAATTTATTATGGAAGATTGCCAAAGCGTGACAAATGGGAAGCTCGAGAAGACGTGAATAGATATTGTTGAGATTAATCCCATTTAAGAATAAATAAAAGACGTTCCTTATTATGGGGACGGCAGATTGTTCCACATTTTTGTAAGACGTCGAGCTTATTACTTCAAAGGATATACTTATTGCACGAATAATGAGTTTCTCTGGCTTAAGACGCAAAGAAATAATCTAGGTAAGAGTTTTTAAAAAAGCCCAATTAAAATGTATATAAATGTAAGAGTTGTACAGCTTAATATTTAATTGAATTAAACTATTATTATAATTTTCAAATGGTATTCATATAGTAGTCATATAAAACGAATATGTTTAATCAGCTGAAAAAAGATACGCTATCTTAGTTTTACTTCTGCTCTCCACAAAATAGCAAAAAAAATTTCTAATGAGAAAAGTATTAAATACTTTTTTGAATTAACTCACAGATACAAATCATTGATAATTACATTTAAAGAATAAGCTTAATTGCCTGCTACAAATGACTAATTAACTGAATTATTATGAGAAGACTATTTGTAAGCATATAGCCCATTGTTGACTCAATACTCTCAAATTTTAAATAGTTTGGTATTAGTGAATTGTTCTCGGGTTTCACACCGGGTGATGTCTTGAATAGAATTCGACATTTCGGCGTATGTCACATCCGCCATCTTCAGGAAAAACTGAGTTTGGTATTATAATTATTAATATTGTAATCATTTTATTTATACAGGAGGTAGTTTAATTTCTCATGCACGTAGTATATACAGATAAAGTATTGTAGTAGAAAAGATCTACCTCGTGATTTTGACGGAAGTACACGCTTTAGGTATGCCAGATTCCAATGCAGTGATTTTTGCCATGCAATCTGTCTTACTGTTCGCTACTCTAGAGTCTAAACGGTGCAACGAAATCAAATGATATTCCGTGATTGAGCATAACATTATATAGAATGTAAACTATGAAGAGATAAACGACACAGCGTTACAATGAAGAGTAGTTTGTTATAGTTTTCAATAAAGAACTATGTAATATCCAGCGACATTATATAATGTAGATTTTTACGCCCAACTCTCCCAAGTTATTTCAACGATCTCTGTCCATAAATAATGCATCAGCGCATATGTGCCTTCTTCATTCCGCATAATACTTTATATGTATGTGTAGTGTAACTATTTGTCAAATTTTATTTTCACATATATTAGGTAATTAATATATTGATACCATTTTATTTTAGAATTTATTTTTCATATGTGTTTTTGTGTCAGCATGAGTTCCTTCCAGTCAGGAAAGAGTCTACTGAGACCAGTTTCGTACGTAGGATATGGTCAAGTTTGTGTAGATTTCATTAGATAATATTGCTGCTTGATTAAAATGTATCAATTTCCTATTAGTTTACTTAAATTAAGAAATTACACTTTGATGTCGATATCTTTTAATTAGACGATTTGTGGGCAAAAAACACTACCATGTACCAATTTTACTAAAAAGAAGTCGTTTTCTCGGTATTGTAGTTGTTAGCAAAAGCATCTCCAAACAAAGGCCGGGAAAATATGAATCTGTAGCCTTTGAAACTTTATGATTTCCTATTTAAGAAAGAAAATTAACGTCTTAAGTTGTCCGGACTAATTAAGAGCAATAACAAAAGAATGCCAAAATTCTATACTACGCGTGCGGATCCTTGGAATGAAATCATCGAAGGCATTTTTGGACAAATGGAGTTGCCTTAAAAAAAAAGGAGTCAGCAAAGGGTGAAGGCAAAGGAAGAAAACGAAGCACATGACAGCTCATTATTCACACTTTTAGGCTCGGGCTTTTAACGTTGATTTCCTTCCTATCAAACTTCGGCTCTTTCCTCCTTTCTCCTCTCCCCCCTCCGCCCCCCTTCCCTTTCTCTAGGTAAAGGGAACGAAACTTCTTCAAACATCGTCTTTTTTTTTAAAGAGAAAAAAATAACGATTTTTATTGCCTCCTTTGAATGCACGAGAGGGAAGCTTTCCTTACATTTTTTTTCAAAAAGATAAAATAAAATAATAATATTAATCTCTGATCAAAAAGGGATTCCTTAGCGAACGCACGCAAGGGTGCCGGTTCATCACGCGTTGCCAAGAGACAGAGAGGGGGGGGAGGGGGGGAGAATTCGGGGAAACAAAAAAAACAAACAAAAGAATCGCGTTTCATTGTTTCGGGCGTGATAAAGTGCCGGCTATGAGGAACGTAAGGATGGTATCTCTGTTTTAGATGAGTCGGATCTGCGTTCTGAAGGGAGGAAGCTTCTCTGCATGGGAGAGGTGGAGTGAATGGGGTTTTCTTTAGAGGAGTTGGAAGTGGGAGGTGGTTTTGGGGAATGAGGGTGGAAGAGAGAGAGAGGGAGAGAGAACGGGAGAGAGTGGGAGGGCGAGAGAGTGGGAGAGAGAGAGAAGTTAAGATGCGCAGACAAGTCTTTTGTATGTGTTTGGGCTTTTGTCTTGGGAGAAGATATTCACCCTGAGGACTAAAATGAGTGGAGTTAGAGGGAGGGAAAAAAAGGGGGAAGGAGAGAGAGAGGTAAATAGAGGGAAGGGGGAAATGATGGAGGGAGTGAAGGGAGAGTGGGGAATCACTACCCCCGCGGGAGGTATAGGGTGGGAGTGTGCGACTGAAGTGCGGGTAATTTCACCAAGCCCGGATTGAAGGGCGTTGAACGCGGTTGGTTAGGGTATAAGGGGGGAGGGAAGAAAATGGGGTGGAGATATCCTATGGATTGGAAAAAGGGGCTGTAGAGGTTTATTGTTTAAAGAGGGAGGGTGGGAAGGGGAGGATTCGGGATCCATTCGTGAAGGGGAAATAAGAGGGTGTTTGGTTGAATCGCTTGATGGGAAGAGGGTTTATTCGGATGGGCGGATCTTAAGGTTTCGGGTAAGAAATGCACCGGTTAAAGGGTAAAGGAGGTGGAGTGAGGGGCGGGATAAGAAGGGAGTGTGGGTGGGGCTAACACGGTAAATCACTTCACGGAAAGAGAAGGAGATAGAGAGGGAGTGTGGGGAACTGGAGTCTCATCCTTGAAAATATGGCGTGGGTTAAGATTTTGAGGGAATGCCGGGAGTTCTCGTGTTTTCAGGACGAGACAGAAAGGAAGGAGGAAGTTTATTTTATTTTATTTTTTTTAATCCTGCCGCGGCTTCCTCGGAGGCGGAGTTCCCTCCGGGGGAGAGGGGAGGGGGCGGGGGGAGTTGATGGGGGAGGTTGGAGGGTGTGGAGTGGAGGAGGCGTGGGTGAGATGTGCCCCCGGAGGTAGCAGGGAGAAAAAGTGGAACGGGGCGAGATAGGGGAGCCGGTGACAGTTGATGGCGTATCGTGAAATTGATTCGATTCCGGTACTAAGAATGATGTATGCCCCAAGAGCATGGAAATATGTCAAAGGTTGGACCACGCCAAAAAAAATGATGACTTTGGTGGAGTTTTTTGCTCCCAATGTGTCACGGAGAGCATAACCTATAAATCGTCTTTCGTTAAATTTTTTAAGGATAAAAATAGCGTGGCTCTAGTTTCGATAGGTAAAGATCGATTAAAAATTGTACCGGAATCGCTGAAGCTAAGGTAATTTTCATCCAATTTTTTCATAGGTTGTAGTTAATGTCGCTGAGGTACGATTTGACTGTAGGTTACGGTGGCCAACCTCTCAGGAGGGACATATTCAAATATACAGAGGGACTTCAAGGCGATAAGGAGGGACATTTTATAGTGTTATGTATATTTGTATTTACATATGCTTTTGCAGTTACTAAAAGTTAATTATAAACGTAAACAATACTTCCTAGGAAGCAAATGGGGAATATTTTCTAAAAGAAACACCCAGCTAAAATAATCCACTTTATTTAATTTTTAAAGCTATACTTTTCTACAGAATGAATTTTTTTAGCACTTCAGAAGTTTTTAGCAGATCTTCATAAAATTCCTCACAACTACATTTTAAATTATATTTCACAGTTAGCATATCTCGTAATGTTTCAACTTTTAATTGTTTTTTCTCCGAGGTCCATAGTTCATTCATTAAAGAGAATACTTGCTCAACACACGTATTCGTTCCTGGAAGGCTCAAGCAGAATTCAGTTATATTTTTTACATTGCCAATATCAATATGGTTACCCAAAAAGTGCTTTAGTGTTTCCACCCATCGTTTGTCTACTCTAATTCTGTTTTCCCTCCATTCCTGTAATTTTTCTTCATTAATAAACAAATTAATTCTCCTTATTTCATCAATCAGTACATTATCATCAATTTTAACAAATGGATAGATTTTTGGAACATCACGACAGTTTCTTGAACGCTATTCCAATCCACTGCTTTCCTCAATGACACCCAATCAAAAGATCTTGCCATATCCAAATGACTTTGTACAAGAATGGAAATAATTTACACAAACACTGTAAAAACTTGTGACATGGTCTTTACACATCGTTTGTTCATAATCACTTAATTTGCTGAGTTGAGATTTAATACTTAATGGTATGAAAGACTTGTCTAACCGATATTTTAGGCTTTCAGTCACATCACTGATTGTTCCAGATACTTCTAATATGGTAATATCGGTTCTTTCTATCATTAGTATTGCTTTATGAAAAACAGCTGCTTCACTATGAAGAAAATTTAACCATATTTCGGAAAAAGGATTTTTAAAAATAACTGAAGGAAATACTGGACAATTATCTAAATCTTCCAAAAAATATTTTTTTAATGCACTAAATAATGATAAGACACTTTGTAGGGCAGGCATTAATGTCAGCCAGCGTGTTTTTACATATCCTAATATTTTGTATATTCAATTTCTGCATTATCACATATTTCTTCAAGTTTCGCTGATCTATCTGCGAAAATATGGAAATGACTATAAATTTTTATCAACATAGGTTCAACAGAAATGTTTAAAGTATCTGCACCTGTTTGAATGCTATTATTTAATAAATGGCCGCAGCAGCTAGCTCCAAAAAGACTTTTACCGAGATATCTTTTACTTTTTGATAATATTGTTCCGGCCTTTTCGTTCTTTACCTCCGAAATTAGTGCTTGTATTATCCGCTGGCAGCGCAATTATTTTCTGTAGAATATTTTATTCATTTAAAGAATCCGTAATTTTGTTAGTAACTATGTCTGCGGTTTCCCTAACTATTGAAGAAAAATTAGAATTTTTACTTGTATTCCTTTATCAAAACTGAATTACCGAACCAAAAAAGGAAACAATTTGAGGTCATTATGATTAGAAGTATCTGAAAAAACACTAATAAAGTTACTGTTTGCAATATCATCTTTTAAATTACTTTGGGCAAGAGAGAAAAAAGCATTGGTAGTTACTGCTTCACTTTTCGTTCTACCACCAGCCAACTTGTTTTCAAAAAATTTCTTTATAATTTTCGAAATACAGTCCAATGATCGCCAACTATGGTTATGAGACACACTATGCCAAGCAAATGTGCCTTCTTAGCAGCTAAAATTTCTCTTTCGTCTCCGAATGTTTCATCTTTAAGAAAGTTGTTATCTTAGAAGAAGAAATAGCCGTATCTGAAACTTTTCTATGCAACTGACGCAATGTCTTTTGAAATGTTATATCTTCCCCCTCCAGCAATTGAAAATTGTCCCAGACAAATATCACACTTTAAAACAGATTTAGAATTTGATAGAGCTAATTTTAAGAATGGAAATTCTTTTTTTCAACTTGTCAATGAATACGCAGCATCTTTTTTTCCTGGATTTATTGTATATGGGGCTGAAGTAATATTTACAATAAATAAGAAATTACCATATATAGCCTTAAGTATTACATTTAATGCACAATTTTAATGAGGCAAACAAAATTACCCTTAATTAACATTGTCATAACAATACATACGAACACAAAATTCAAATATTATTTTCTTCTTCTGTATTCTATTTTGCATCTATTTTTACAATAAATAGCTATGGGGTGATCAGTCACCCCATGTTACCAATGAAAGGTGTATAATTTGTGTTACCATAGTAAGGTTAATACTTGTTGAAATCTTGATGACTGATGTAATTGAAAAATAAACGTGAAGCGAATACATTAGGAGAATGTAACGAGACATATATGAGTTGCGTTCTCAAAGATTCCTTCTCGACTTGCGGGTAACGCAATAATCGTATCGCCCTCTTTTGCTGAGAGAGTGACTTAGTGGGGCCATACCATTGTAGATATATTGTATTGTTTTTTTTAGCCTCTCTAACACTTGCTTCCCGACTTGCGGGTAACGCAATAATCGTATCGCCCTCTTTTGCTGGGAGTGTTAGTGTGGCCTGCCATTGTAGAAGCTACAAAAGAGTACAAAAGTTGTGACATGTTACATAGAGGTACGTGTGATGAAGAAGAGGGGCTGTCCTTCCAAATTTGGGGCCGTTGGTCACCCTACTGTAGATTTTGAAATGATTATTGGACGAGTGTTTTTTACCTATGGTTAACGTTCTTTTTATATGTGCGAACAAAGAAGGAAACATAAATAATAGTTGCAGTAGGTTATGACTGGTTTAGCATGCTTTAAATTAGGGGTCCCCAAACTACGGCCCGCGGGCCACATCCGGCCTTACCCCATCATTTTATTTAAGTTTTGTGTATTTACATTTAAGAATTTTTATTAGACATTTTTTTTTATCTAAACGATATTTTCCGGTTGCCTAGATGAAAAATACTTTTAATATAGGCGTATGACATATTACAGAATCAAAAAAAATCAAGAAATATGCTCTTAGAAATTTTCTGGTGGTATGTGGCCCGCAGAGTCGTACGTGAAGCCTTATGTGGTCCTTTTTAAGTAAAAATTTCGGGGACCCCTGGTTTAAATCGTATCGTTCTTGTGATTGTGCATTACGATAACGATTTTTTAGTAATCGTAACAATAATTTAAGAAGTTTCTTCGAAAACTTAACATCTATTTTTGAGAAACATTTTATCGGATAGGTAGGAACGCAAGATATAGACGTAAGTTTTGGGAATCTCCACCTCATCCCCAAAACTCATTCTTATTTTCTGTACAAAGAGAAGGTCGTTTGTCGACACAAAAACATCGTTTAAAGCCCTTCCCTCGAGCCGTATTAGTTGATCCCCTTTTGCGCAAAATAATTAGAACTCCGGGAGCATTGCCAAGTAATAAATTGCTCCCGAAATTTCCCCTCTCCGGAAGACAACCCCCAAAATGAAGCTTTTAAAGCGACGTTAAGATGAAATGGCTGGCTGTTACTCTCCTGGCAGCATATGCAGCGCGTTAAGATGGAGTCTTTCCGAGAGAGAGAGAGAGTGAGAGAGAGAGAAAGGGAGTGAAAGAGAGAGAGAGAAAGGGAGTGAGAGAGAGAGAGAAAGGGAGTGAGAGAGAGAGTTTTGTTGGAGAAATGGCGCAGAGAAGAGAGTGGGAGTGGAAAGGGAGATTTCGAAAGCCAAATAGCGTAGTAAGGAGGAGAGAGAGAGGAGGGGGGAAGGGGGTTGGGGGAGAGAGAGAGACGAAGCTAAGCAGAGGAAGTGAAGACATTAATATTAAGTGGCATGTATTTACTTTGCGTGCTTCGCCGAAAGGCTTGGGCCTCCTTGAGTGTGTGCAACGAGGCTGTTTCGTTCCTTTTCTCTGATGCCGTGGAAGATGGGAAGAGGCTTGTGTAAGAGTGTGGAGATTGAAGGGAAAAGAGGGAAGGAGAGAGAGGGGAACGGATAGAGATGTAGGAGTGGGTGGGGTTGGAGTGTAGAGAGGTTCACCGGAGTTTTAGCTTCGTGTGTATTTAAGGATGGAGTTGTCCTTGAGGTGGATTTTCCCCGCAGCTGATGTGGAAAGGTGGTTCCTATATGCGGCGGGAGCAATGTTATGGGAGGGAGAGGGGGATGAATATCTCGATATACTGTTTCGGTCGATGTCTCGTCGCAGATGGGATAAGGCAATTAGGCGTGCGGTCTGCGTTGAGTGGTTCCGAACAAGGAAAAGGGGTTGTTAGGGGGAGATGGAGAAGGTGGGAGAGAGAGAGAGAGAGAGAGAAGGAAGGAGATAGTGGGTATGGGGGGAGAGCGAGATAGCGTTGATCCTACACCTATCTCAGGGTGCTTGGCTTTTGCGAGGCAACTCGATGCCAATTACATGTTCCATGTTTGGGGATTACATTCTCCACGCTACTCTTCTTTACTTCTTCAAGGATCGGAGATTAAAAGGGTTATGTTGAGAAGAGGTAAAGGGGGAGAGGGTGGTTTGAATTTTGTTTTTGTTTTGCCTTTTTCTCTCCTATCCTCTGTCTTTCTCGCTCTTGTACCTGTTGTGTGAGTTGTTTTGCGAAAGTGAACCCGGCGTCTCTGCGGTGTTCTTGCCGGAGAGGGATTTATATAAACATGGAATATGCTAGTATAGGATTGTGGAATTAGGATTAGACTGAGTTGTCGGCGCTTGAACGTGAAAATGTGATAAACCTTTTTCGAACGATCTCTAGGATATTTTTGGCTCTTATTTTCCTAAAAATATTCGCTTTTTTATTTGGCTCATCGTTCGTGTGACAGAGCACAAAAGTGACTCAAACGTGACGTAATTTACAAACGCAAAAATTCCAGGATAGATAGTTCTACTTAATGGTTACATTCCGTGTGAATTCAGTCGGTCTATAAAATCAACTGTTTGGGAGTGACAGGAACAATCGCCGAAACTTACATGCTCCACAAATGTAGGCAACCGACAACACATCGCATCTGCGATTCTGAGCTTCGATGCAAAGTTAGCGGTCGGTGAAAAAAGCTCCTTTTGTAATTTGCTCTGCAATTCTTCCCTCGCTTTGTGTGTGTGTGTATTTTATCATCATCATAGGTAGTCTGTCCATTGACAGGTCCGTGATTATTCTAGGTTAAACTTGGTTCTCCATATACTCCTATTTTCTGCAGTTTTCTTCATGACTTGATAGCTCTCTTTCCCTTTCAAGTCGTCTACTAGCTGAAACCTACTACTTCCTATATATATATCACATCTTAATAATAGGAAAGTATCTCGGCTTGTTAAGAAAAATGCATACCAATAATTTAGTCACAACATTGCTCCTCTAAATGAATTATTTGGTGTACATTGCATGCTATTATTATTTTACCAACTGCTAATGTTGTTTCAAGATTAATGATTCGATTGCAAACGATAATGACCAGTTTATATCGTCCATTGAAGAGAAAACAGTCACTGAAATGATTAAACGGAAGCCATGACATAGGTAATTCCTACATATTCTCCAATACTTACACTGCAGAAGTTGGGTAGATAGTCCGTTAATATCTTTTAAGAATAGATTGAATGAATAGGTATTATTCTTAGTCGTATGTTATTAATAGCATGATTGCACCTTGATTAATTAGTATGGACAACATCTTCCAAATTTACCCTTTCGAGATGTATTTTGTGCGAAGATTAATGGTGCACTTTATTTTCTGGGAAATTACATATGTAATTTTAATAGCTCTCGTATCCTTACAATTTTACGAGGTATGCTTTTCTATAGTTTGTTTTTTTATTTAGCTCCTTTCTAGGTATAGCCTTGTGCTATCAGCTTAATCGCCGTGTATCGATAAATTTCTTAGTGAAATATGGTAAAATAGCACATGAAATCGCAATCACTGAGAAAGAAGCTTATTTTGACTCCAAGGAAGTAATACAAAGATTATTTTTAAAGTTTCGCTTGGCTAGTTAGCATTAGCATTTTAAAATGTTATTACATCGAATCAAAGTTTTTGACTTGACAGAATGGTATTATTTTATAAATTCACAATTCATCTTCAATTTACTTCCAAATTTCATAAATGAAATAATTTTATTTTACGGCATAGTATTATAGCATTATTCTGACGCCGTTTCTATGAATATTAAACAAAAATGTTGACATGAAATATAATCAGTAATTTAGATAAATAATTGTTTTCTTGGAATAATTCCTTACACGTGTCTCAAAATCACTCCTTGAATGAAAACACAGTACCTTTTTTGTTTTCCTCTAAAGCGATTTCACGTGATACTTCTTGAAAACTCGCAAACCCCGATACGCGTGCCTAAAACGCCCTCTCGGAGCGAGAAAATACGCCCTCTCGGAGCGAGGAAATTATTGAAAATCGAAACATTAAACAATTTTCATTCATCATCTCCCATCTTGTCGGTGGCATTTTTTATCATTGGATCATTCATTTATTTTTTGTGTACTCGTTTATACAGAATTCAACCCCGTAGAAAATTGATTTCCCGCATATAATCAGCTCAGTAGACTTTTCCCCCGAACCTTTTATAGCCGACTTTCTTACAAATCGATGCGATAAATATGGAAGAAAATCAATTCAACCTTTCTTTTTTCCCCTGCTTCCCTCGCTCGTTCAACCCCTCCTTTCCGTCCCTGTATCTCTCTCTTCTGTTTCTCTCCCTCGTACTCGTAAATATTCTTTCGTGGAAGGATTCCATTCGTTTCGCAGTTATGGAAAGCGAGTTTCGTTACGTTTTTTTTTTTTCGTTTTTGTTTTTTTTTTCCTCCCCCAAGCATAGGGTGGCAAGTTGTACACGGGAGGAGAAAGAGATAGGAAAAAAGTTATAATTTTTCTTTTTACTCCCCCAACTTTTGTTGATAGATTGCCGGTAATTACAAATTAAAATTGGCCCGCTCTCTCGACGGGTAGAGCCATTAAACACACAGGCGGAAAGACTTTGAAAAATACGCCAGACGTTCGTGCTGGAAGGCTATCGATAGAAAGGGAGAGAGACCCCTTCCTAAACACAGCTACCCGCAAACTCTTCGTCTCCTCCTCCTGGCTCCTTTCTTCCTCTTTTTCTTTCTCCTTTCTAGCCAACCCTTTCTCTATCTCGTTACAAAAATAGAAGTTTTTTTAAAATAAAATCCCTTTACTTTGGGAGGCACGTCGGTGAATTTTTTCTACCGATTATTTTTTTTTGCGGCGGATTTATTTGAAATATAGAGGGTAGTAAAAGGATTCAGTTGGGAATGTAAATTATTTTCATGTTGTTTGCATTAGAAAAATGTGAAGATGATTAGCCTTGAAGTAACCTCTCCGATATCCATTGGAATTCATTTGAGAATTATCATGCATATATTAAGGCTGAAAAACAATTTCAGATTATGCCTATTAATTATAAAAAATTAATTGCTTGTCTTAGGTACCTGAATATTGTCTCGTCATTGACCATTAACCACTATGGAGAAACCTTAGGCTTAATTTTTCAAAATTGATACTTATATTTTTATTCTGATATAATTTAAATGTTGGGAAAACTTTATCCGCATTTTGCAATATCCATCATAGGTGATTAAATTACAGCTTTTTTTTTAGACTTACAAAATAAAAAGGTGACGATTAACTGACAGTAGAGGTTCTTTGTACAAATCTAAGAAATGGTATTTCTTAGGACCAGGGGCGGCTCTAGAATATCAACCAGCAACTGGCGCCCTAGGCGAACCATGCAATCGGCGCCCCCCCCCCCCCCCCCCTCTAAACCCCAAGGGCAGATCAAGGCTGAGGTTTTTAGTAAACCGTAAAACATTTTGCCCCCTTTTTACTTTTTATTTTTAAAGCGTTCTCTTGCGTAGTGGAGTGACAAAGCACGCTAAATTCAAAGATTACTGTCTTGCTAGTGTATTTGAAGTATTACTAAAATTTTCAGGAATGTATAGAAGTGAACTATAATTCATATTTCCTGAGTACGCACACGTAAATTGAAATAATGGCATCATCGTTATTTTAAATATATTTTTGAATTTTTTAATTTTTTTACGTTATTTTTTTAATTTAGTTTTTTCGCCACAAATTTGGCGCCCCATTTAACTTAGCGCCCTAGGCGACCGCCCAGTTCGCCCCTGCTTAGGACTATAGTGTGTGAATTACTGCCTCTTACGGCTGTTTTGTGAATCAGAACTGGCAGCTCTGCCTAAAATCTTCATAAAATATTGACAATTTCGGCGTAAATCATATTTAGTTTCACGGGAAAATGACAAAACGGTTCCTTTCCTTACGCTCTTTATGAAAATCTTTCTATCATAAATATTAATTCACTCTCCTGTCAGAAGTTGACTAGTTTTTCAAGAAAACCTAACTTTGCCTAAATAATTTGAAATATTTCATCTTATTATAATTCTAATATAGCCTCGAAACCGGAATTTATTTTGTGGAATTTACAATATTAATTTTAAATTAACGTAAAGTGAATGGGATCATTCGCACCGTTATTTGATACATAAAAATTTAAATTTCGTGATGTGATAAGTAACCTGAAATAAATTCCGTGTTATATGGCATCATTTTGTAATTTGTACAAATAAAATAATTTTATGGGTTTATACCGCGTGATCTCAGTGTTAAAATTCCGAATTTGTCGGCCCTGATTGGGTGCTATTACCCGGGCATTAACTCGAATTAAAGAAATTAATTGGAATCTGAAATTTGCTTTGAAATATATATTACAAATATGCCATTTTTTCTTTTATTAAAAATGAAAAATTTCATTAATCAACTCCGAATTTGTTGGGCTCATAAGATAAAAATCCGCTATTTAAATCACTTTATTTCCATTTCCCCATTAAATAAACAACATACCAAAAATGTTAAGCCACAAGTAAATTTAATATTATTTTTCTCTCTAACAGTCGAAATGTGAATTTAAGGAAAAGAAATTTTCTTTTTGAAGCAGCTGCGCTGATGACATTTTAGAATTCTATTTCAGTATATATCCTAATTCAAGAAAACAGTCGGAAATGCGTCGAGCTGTTTGCAACCGGCACGTGCTAATGAGTGTTTTTCTAAATACGGGTCGCGAGGCTCGTGAGGAAAATTGAACACTCGCTACATAACCAGCTGAAATGTGTCAAAAATTTCAAAGAACTAAATCCTCTCATAATATAAATGCCAGTATTTTAGTACGAGTTACTTTGTATCGAGAGTTAATGAAAACTTATTTTAGAAGATGCATTTCTCCATGTTGTCTGCCCTTCGACTGGGTCGCGATACAAAAATTTTGAAAAGCATTTCTATAGAGGTTCGGACGGCTGCATATCAACTACGATTGGCGTTTTTATTTTAAGTCAGGTGAAATAAAAATAAAATTCAGTCTCTCCTATTGACGTCACCATATGCAGCGTAGAGCAAATGATCACGCTTTCCTTCAAAAAAAAAAACCAAACTGTCACTCGAAAAGATACGTGAAAAATCGACCAATCAACGAGATCAACACAAAAATTATATGCCGATTCCGGATTTTCCATAATTAAACGCATCTCTGCGATTAAATTCGATGAAGCATCATAAAAAATTTAAGCGAAAACATGGATGGAGACTATTTTTAATGCAGAAAAACAGGCGTAGAGCAAAAGAGTTGAGAGAAGAATGTTTTTATTTGTTTGCTAGGCAGTTTCGCTCGTGTCTGCGGTCCAGATAGTGGTCATTTAGTCTTCTCTCGCCCGCCATTAAACGAGGCCGCAGACGTCGTCCCACGGGAACTTCCAGGGGGTCGTTCCGAAATTCCCGCGCCCCTTTTCGGGACGGAAAAGGACGGCAATTCCGTGACGTTTTAGAAGCGCTCACGGAAGCGACGGACGCATACCAAGTGGATGCGAAAGTCGGATCTGCACGTAAACACACGCATGTATATGCTCTTGTGCGCATGCTATATATAACGCGTCGCAATCACAGCGGGCACACCTACTCTCGTTTGCCAGCACAACGCCTCCAGTTCTAAATCCGGATGTCAAACTCCGAAAGTTATTTGAGCAGAGATGTTTGGGTAAAATTGTTAGCGCTAAGAGTGTTCGCGACATTTTTTTCGTGTGGTTCAGGTTATTTTACTTTTCTCTCGCTCTTAAAAAAATCCGCCGCCTTTTTACAAAGTCCTGTTTACTGTAACTATGAAAAGAGCAGACAGCAATACTGATACCGGATATGAGAATTAGTTGTAATTTTACAATTAATTATGTCAAAATGGCACTGATAAATTATAGACTATAAGCCAAGAAAAAATTCAACACGCAACATATCTTCTATTTGTAATAAAAAATACAAAGGGTTGTTTTGAGCATTTATTCGTAAGGTTTTTGTGATGTGAAAAAGGAATGCATTTAAAAAAAGAAGTGTTGTTGTGCTAATTTTCGGTCATATCCGAAAATGTTACTCTAGAAATAAGGAACTCTCGGGGAGATCGGTTTCATTCATAGTTGCCTTGTTAATTTTTGCTCCTTACTCGAACAGCTTATGACGTATTGGTTAATGTCGTTTTTTGCTGGACCGAAAATGAATAAATTGTCTAAACTGAAGTTTGCTACTTAAAGAGTAGAAACTTTTCATATTGACCTTTATTTGTGCAAGAAATCACTACTTGTATCATACTTGTAGCCCTCCGTGGCGACATATGCCCTTTCAAGCATGATTCCGTAAAGCCGACTAACTTTAGAAATTACCAAAGTAATATTTTCGTGTCAATAGCGACAAAAACCTTCGCGTAATACCATCTCATGACGAACAATGAGGAGAACATTTACTATGGAAACATGTTTTAGTGTTTTTATGCAAAAATAAATATAAATAAAATCTACAAAATATGCATATATGTAGGTATATATATTGCATTTATTACACAGCAAATTATTAATATTCGGTTTATAATAAACCCTTTACCTCCTGATAGTTTCATTATATTGTGTAATACACCGTTCTTATGAACGTTTTTTATCATTTATAATTCAGGAAAGACTGTAATAAGTACTTTCTTTCGTTTTCATTGGCCGAATTATGCCGTGCGATACGTTTCGCCGACACTCCGTCGAGATCTTTTGCGAAAGTGAGGAATTATTCTCATCCACCACTTAACCAACTGACCTTTCATTTCCGCTTTTATTCCCTCTCGCAAGGAAACGGGTCCCCGAATCACGCTAACTTCTCCGTAATTCAGATTTCATCCCGTGGAATGTATTCGGGAGCTTTGCCGTCCTTGAAGCAGTGTATAAGGTCATAATGCCCACGCAGTTGTGCGAATAGGGCTAGGTTAGCGGGGAAGGTTTCTCCGTCGAGAAATATCTCCGGGAAGCTTGGAATATAACGTCAGGAACTTCGCGCTAATGAGAGAGCTTTGACTAATACAATAGTTGTCATGGTTTCGGGCACGGAACACTTTCCACAATGCATGCGCTACGGAGGTATTAAATCATTTCCCGCCAAGGTTAAGGAAACAAGAGTTTCCACCTTGCTTAAGATTCGGTCCCAGAGAGCGCTGGAGTAGGGTAAGGAGCGAGGATGACGGGGAGAAAAAAAGATAACCTGCCGTGATTATCTTCCAAAGAACAAGACCCAGGGAACAACAATGGGTTAGCCCATTGTTGTTGGTCGGATAAGTGATTTTAATGGTGTGAAAAGGGCCGAGATGGATGAAAGGAATTCGCGCTCGAGGAGGTTTCGCCGTGACGACCCGCTGCACCGAATTTCTTCTAGGAGGGAAATTTAGAGGGGCGTTTCCATTCATCATTTACTAATTACTCCTGTTTTGTAATATGCTTGTATTACTTTGACACGGTTTCTGCAATATTGTTTTAAAGGAGGGCTTCGCTTCGGAAGGGATTTCGTTTGCATTGTTAATGCCGGAGCAAAAAAACCTGTTTTCGGCGCAAGAGTGATTGTTATAAATATCAGAATGGTGAATGTTGCTTCACATTATTATAATCCAGAACCATTTCATCTTTTTCCTAGCAGGGTATTAAATTTTACTGTTGCCAATAAAAATTGTTTAAGCGACAACAAAAGAAAAAATGTAGGAATAAATTGATACCCATCTTTTAACAATATATTTTTAGACCTACCCTAACAAGTCCACTCGTCCCATCTCATCCAACATAAATTTCTGACGAGCAAGTTCCAAAATCCCGAACAAGCTGTTACGAAACTGCGATTTTTTTACTCAACGAGTCGGCCATCTTCGTCAAATTTTATCTCATTAGCATGAAGTTTAAGATACAAAATTTAGCAATCGGCGTATCATCCTACCTAAATATTGCGGATGTTTTATTATATATACATTTATTTAAAGCCTTCAGGTTCGGGATACACGGTATGTCGTTAGTGACAAGTGCTATTTTATGACCTTAAAATCATCTATCACCAACAGATGGCGCTGTAGGGTGGACAGGGCGAAAAAGACCTTAATCCTCGCACCCCCTTTACCCCTAGCAGGGAGCGAGAAAATTGAAATCTTCACGTGCGGTCTTAATTTTGGCCACACCTTGAAAGACCGTATACCCCCCAGGTGGCGTGGTCGCCGTGGCGCCTTCTGCCCTTTTAAAAGCGATTTTTTTTAAAACTCGTGTTGTAAAGTTGTGTTTTTTGCCCCTCACCTTCCTACACCTGATTTGAATTACAAAATTAATTTTCGGAACTGTTAAAAAATTGTTATTTATGGTCACCTTATAATTTTTACGCCCGTTCGTTTTTTATTTTATGACGAATAGATGCGAGATGAGATTGTTCGATGGGCGCGAATAATTTCGTTTTTCTTTTGGTCGTTCATTTCCCCTCCTGACGCGAAGGCGACGTCGTAATAGAGTCGTACCCTATTGGCTTTGGAAAACTCGGTTCGGAAATTTGAAGTGTGAGTGGTAATAATTCTTCCCCCTTAACTATCTACGATCGGGGGTCATGGCGTTTGATTTTTTTCCCTTTCATCAACGCTTCATTAAGAAATACGCTTTTTAAATATCGCTCTTATTGTTGCAAACATTCTGTGTATAACAGAATGATGGATTATCAAGTGAAAAAGCATTGCAGAGACATTTCTATTAACTTATAATGGCGATACAAGGCTAACTGACGTGTTAACGAACTGTCCCCTCGAATTTTACCCTGAAGTTTATCTCGATGATTTTTTAAGAAGTTTTTTCCTACTCGTTAAAAGAAAATTGCACGTTTGGTTTGACTGAATATTCTTCCTCATTATATCAAACCTCGACATCTCTTTTTTCATTGCGTTCCTTTCCCGTTTTAAGTAGTCAGGAAGTACTTTCGTAGCATGGCGATGTAAATTAGCTTGTTGTGCTGTGTCTTTAAATCTTCCATGGTTGAATATTTAAGATAAGCTTCAATTCTTTCGTAAACTTTCGATTTTATGGCCGTATGTCGCCAAATGCGCGTTTTTAATGCTTTCAAATTAATACGGATATTTCCTGTTATGGTATTTTAAGCTTTCTGTTAATAAAAACGTGGTTCATTTTACGATAAACTTGAAGTGTTCTCGACAAAAAAGCCTTTCAGATATAGTATACATAGGTTTGTATATTTTATCCCACTATGCAAGGAAAATCTTATCGAAAAATGCAATTTGACTACCTAACTAAATAAAATAACAATGTCGTAGGAAGCAATTTTGAATTGATTTTTGCAGATTTAATCCCGTCGATTTTTTCGTAGTCGACCAAGAATTTTTCCGACTTGAATCATCCAATCGATCGGATATCTCCGAACGATAAACATGCCAGAAACGGCTGGAAATATTTTAAAGAATTGTTTATAATAAATATTTCGCACGTGTTGCCCAGTGCAGGACTTGCTAATAAATACTCAGTTTTCCTCCTTGTCTCTAGCGCCCGTGCAGCTGTGTAAGGAGTCCCATTTCAATATGCAAGGAGTAAGACATGTTTACATACGTGCTGTAGTCCCATGTTATAATGCAGCATATGCTCCGTTTATTAAGCAAGGCGCCGTCGGTACTAGGGCTATGCACAGGCGGCGTCGCGCAATATATTAGGCAAAGTCAACATATGATGGGTATTTTGCAGCCAGCTCGGTAATTGAGTCTGATCACGCGTCGAGAAGAGAGGGTGGAGAAAAAATAAATAAAAAGGTTCGCTTTATTTCCGATAGGAATCTTTTCATTTTGTTAAAACGCCTCGGAAAAAAGTTATTTCGAGGGAAGTATAGGTGGCATTTTTTGCTCGAACGATTGCATTTATATATCTCGATGAAAGAAAAAAGCTGTGTAACCTAGTTACGCTATGTAATGTACTAAATCAGTGTAACGCCTAAAATTATATTTATAAGTGTTGTTCTCTTGGCGGTAATAAAGATTAATATTTGGCATCCTAAGCAATAATCAACTATGGTTCCAAGAACTTTCTGTTATATTGAATTTAAGTGACTGGTCATAGAGACGAGATATTCGTATCTTACTCGTTACACGCATAAAAAATCTCTCTTCGATATTCAATCTGAGAACCTAATGAGACAAGTCAGTAGATATTACATTAACAGATAAATATTTAATACAAATTTTAAAAAGTACCTGCTACAAAGTTTGACGGATCAAACTGGAAGAAGCTCTTAATCGAGTATAACGTTCACTATACATATTCTCGAAGTTGTGCTAATCCTATCAATAAATCATCAATAAACACAATAAATTAAATATATATCTATTAAATATCATGCCTATTTATTTCGTTCATATGGATCACAAAATAACGAGTAGTTTAGAATAGATTAGGATATTGAAAACCTTATACCTTCTGACAATCAGTGCATTCAGAAGTTAAGCAGTGCAATATCCAATTGAATTTACCGTAGTCATATGATAATTACATTGTTTGGCCATATAAATTATTTTTGAAAGAATGATTCAATGAATCTAACTTGAAATGCTCATTAGCTGTAATATATTGAGAGTAGCATGATATATTTTACATTTTAGTAAGATGTAAGCGATTCCATCCGCCGGGGTAGAATAGCACATCAGATTCACAATAAAAAATATGGCGTTCTCATTAATGGAAAACGTCAAATTTTCCCTTTCATCCTCATAAAGGCGTCGAGCTTTGAAATTATGTCCCTATTTTTCAGTCCCAGTATCATTTCCTAACCATTTTCTGTTACAATATTCTCCATTTCTATAATACGTTGCAAAGAAAGTAGAAGAGAACACACTTGTCGTAAATATGGTGCGAGATTTGAATTCGAGATCGCTTTCTTAGAGGTAGTGTGCATTGAGAAAATTTTTTCGCGTGTTCAACGCAAAGGAATGGAAAATACGCAAATGTAATCACGTTGACACACACGCACGTAAGTGCTAATCCGTGTGTGCTAGTTTGTGGATTTCTTTGCATTTACTTAAGGAAAGAACGATGCTTGGCATAATTAAATATTTTTTTTTATAAATACGAAGATATCATCGAAAACGAATTATCATTTGGGCTTTGCCAGCATAGAGTTTTAGAAAATGATTTCACAGTTATATTAAAGTAGATGTAATTTCCCCTTTTACATTCGATCCCAGTAACATCTTCAGTTTCAAAAGACATTTAAATTTTGAAAAAGAAATATTCAACTTTTCAATTTAACGCCGAAATCACTGGCGGTTCAAAAAAAATTGCGAATATTCTTTCTCAACCTCATCTTAAATTTAAGGGCTCTATTTAAACGGCGCTAATTGCACCTGAAAATTAAAAAAAGAAACTACGGAGATCTTACGAGACGAACTTCTATGCCTTCGTATCGCCTCCATCCGTACGTATTTTAATGCCGCGTCGTTATTTCTTTAAGAATTTATATATTTTTTTCGAGGTTTAAGTCTTTCATCGGTGTTTCAAAAAAAAATCCTTGAAAAGTCTCAGGTCAAAGGGAAACGGACGGAATATCTTATTTAAAAAAAAGAAAACGACTGGAAACGGGACTTATGCAAAACAGGAAGAACCTTTATTCACATGTTCAAAATTTAATTCTGGCTTACGTTTTCAAATCCAATAACTAAGGGAGTTGCTCCATCTCTCCGCAACGCGAAGAAGTTGAAGGGAAAAAAATAGAAGAACGACGATGACAAAGCCCTGACCTCGTTCTCGGGGGAAGAAGTACCTGTCCGATAGCTATGAATAGTTCCTCGCCACACATTCCAATTTCCAATTCCATGATCCTAGACTTGGGGGGATTCGTAAAAAAAAGGAGGAAGGGGGAGTAGTCCTGGAAGCGTTATTCTAGTATGATTGCTGGAGATATCTCTCTCTCTTTCTCTCTCTCTCTCTCTTTATCTCTCTCTCTCTCTCTCTTTCCTCATCCCCTTTTCTGCCTTAAACCTCTTTACTTTCCGTTCCTCACAAAGGTGGAAGACTTTTTCCAATAATGGAGGAAGAAAAATTTGTCGAAATGAAAGGCTTGGAGAAATAAAGATGAGTCGCAAGGTTCATTTGGGACTATAAAAAGGAAACGAGTTATTTTTTTTTTTGATTCCCTACCTCGCAGAGAGAGAGAGAGAGAAAGAGATATAAGAAGTGATGAGCGGGGACCCTCGCAACTTTCATAACTAATTCCAAAGACTGACCTCTTTGAAATTCCGCCGGTGATGGAATAGAAAATTTCAGGAATTTGTGGGGGAGGAAAAAGAATTTCATTACTACTTCCTTTCGACATTACTTTATTTCTTCTCGTGTGGACAATTCCAGCGTTTTGGAGAGAGGAGAGGAAAGAAATGCTTTTTTCCAACCGCGGATTTCAGAATCGAGTGGAATCATCTTTCGATGTACGGTATGAATAATATTTTGCTTAATATCCAAATAAATTTGACCCTCTGAGGGAAACCGTTCGTTAGCTCGTCTAGTTTGAAGCTCAGCATGAATAATGTTTAACCTCTCTATGAGAATATTTGAGGTGATTTCCATTTATTTCCCGACCTTCAAATTACGAGTTCAACTCCACTTAGGCTGATAATGATGGTGAGAACGAAACAATCTGTGCAATGAAATACATTAAAAACTCAAAGCTAATTAATAAGGAGCCTCATAAAGTTTCGAAATTAAAAAAAACTTCGGGCTCGTTATTTATAACATGGATATCATTTCGTAATCTAACTGGAGTGGATGTGAAATTGAGTGAATTGATTAATAGGAAGGTAAGTGTTTTTGGCTTTCCTTGCTCGTAACTTTATCAGAAACTATGTCTGCCTATATATAAGACTCATTAACAATTATTTTCTTCTCTTTCAGGTAAGAAAATTGATTATATGCTCGGAACACAGAAAAGGAAACGTAAGTAAATTGCATTTTTTCTTTAATCGATTTATGTGTACTACGTTGTACATCATTGCTTACGTGTTCAAAGTATTAATAATCAAACGTTAAATCCTATGGACACATTGAAAAAGAATATCCTTATGGTGAATAGGCATGTTGTCACATGTTCGCTTATTAATGGATAACATTTAAAAACTCCTATATTTGTTTGCCTTTAATGAAGTGTATCAGATAGCTTCTTTTGTATTTCACACCCTCGAGACAATAAAAAAGCTTCTCTCGGTTCTCGCCATGGAATAATGGGACAGAAGCACACAAAAGAGGAGGAAAAAAATACAATCGTGTATATCTTTTTTAAGAACCGAAACAGAATTATTTATTTTTTTAGTGTGACCCCCATCTAAGTATTTTGGTCCGCGTGCGCGGCAATTAAAATGAAAAAGGATATTGTAATAGGAGGAGAATAGTATGGGGGGAAGGGGGGGGGGAGAGAGAAAGGTTTGAGAAAGGGAGACGAAGGAAGTGGGAAGGGAGAGGTTCAGCGTAGGACCTAAATAAAAATAATTTATCCCAGCTCTATTCGGGCGCCTTCGTGTTTTTTTTCAGTTTCTCTTCGCCCGTAGGCAGACCGTTGTCAGATTGGAAAAAATATGGAAGGGTTTAAAATTACCTTCGGATTTTAACAGGTCGATACCGTTTTTCAATCACACGACGTCCGGGTTTAGTCGCGAATTTTCCGAAATCGTGTTTTATTTAGCGCTTTTGAGGCTTGCTTGTTATAGGTGGCAGGATAAGCCGTGCGACTTTCTTTTGTCGAAATTCCGGAAATTTTTTCACCCCGATTGTTTTAATGCCCGGAATATTCGTTTCTCGAAGTGGTTCGAATAATTAGTTTCGTTAATTTGCAGAAAAATATTCTGGGAATACAATCGGGGATTTACGAATTAGTTAATTATTTGAAATTACGGGGAAGGTTCGCGGGAAAAAAATTCAGATAGTCATTTAATTCAGTAAAGAAATGCTTATCAGATTTAAAGCCTTCTTTAACATCAATTCTGCGCTAGTCCCTATATGTGTGAATTGCTTTTATAAACGTTTAATTCGTATCAGAGGGAGAAATATATCTCTTTATACCAGTGGTCTAATGTAGGATTTCGATGCCAAACTTGTGACGATGAGAGGATATTTTCCATCTTATGAAAAATATATGCAATGTCAAAGCACAGTAAAACAAGATGGTTTATGGTGGAATTTTTTTAATGACTTCAAAGAAACACCGGAGGTTAGTATTAAGTTATTTTGAAAATTTGACATGAATAAGTTCCATATAGTTATACTTTAAATAATTAATTAAAACTTACGAGTTTTTAAACGTTGGCAGAATAAGAAGTACTATTTCCACTCTTACCTCCGACGTTGGGGCTAAATTCTGTGTAAGTTTAACGTTATGCTACAGATTTTCATCAGGGAAAACATCTTCCCAAAGGGCGTAAAAAGTAAATTTCGAATATCGTTTAAAAATTAAAAGGAAAATGTTTGAAGGTCTTCAATTGGGAACCCTTGGTTTAAACAATCCATATTCCGTAACCCGAATCTCAAAGAACAATATCGTGAGCAGAGAATATTATTTCCTTCGTATTTTCCACAGGAAATTATAATTTACAATAAAATAGATAGTGAAACGAAACATGTTGAAAACATGCTAATTCTGGAAGTTACAAGAGGCAATAATCCTTCAGAATAAAGTGGGCCTTGTTACATTGTTCTGCCGTCAAATTTAGTCTTTACTTCCATGACATTGGCTTCCCAACTCTCACATCTGCTTATTAAACACCTGCGACGCGAATAACTTTTGTTTTTATGTACATTCATTGAAGTATTATCCTCCTTTACACTCGTCACAATCCACGCTCTCGCCCTTAACAGTCCCCTTCCTAATCCTTAACCCACTTTTCAACCCTCTTTCACATCCTCTCCACCTCTCTTATTCTGTACCCCTATTACTTTCCCCCGCCTCATTTACCACAAGTCTTTCTTCTTTCCCGCCCTCAACGTCCTATATTCCTTTTCTGCCAACTCGGTCACGTCCATCCTCTTGTGCAATCCCTTCTTATCTCTCCCTCCGCGCTTCTCGCTCACCTGTTTTCTTCCCTTTTAACGTTTTTATCCTAATGTATTTTCTTAAGTGCACGATATCCCGTTTCCGAATCTATTATTCTGCTCGTCTTGCCTCACGCTTCCGCGAATTTCGGTCAATAAAGAGTATCATTCAACGCTAACCAGGGTTTTACGAAATGTTTTTATTAATGGTCTTTTTGTTTCAAATTTTGGTGTAGGTTTCATCTTTTTCCAACGTCCCGCTCGCTGTTAAAAATCATTTCCGGCTCATTATCTTCCCATACACGAAAATCCGTCACGTTTTTCTTTATTTTTGTGCTCGTATTATTACAATTCAATTACAGATGTTACGAATGCATTGTTACTCTTCATTATTTCATTTAGTGATTTGTATTTATTTAAAATTACTGTATTTACTAGTTAAGCCAAATCTTCTGAATGGCCGAGTTAAAGCAAATGTTTCTAAGTATTTAAATATATAATATATATTAATTTAAATTAATACTAATACTATTTAATACGATCTATTTAAATACTTAAGTATATATTAATTCGATGAAATTTAAATTGGTTAAAATATTTACCGTTGCTGATTTTATTGAAATTAACACTATATATAATCATATTAATAGTATGTGTTCTGCAAAACATTTTTTGCACTTTTTAGTTGCGATAATTAATTATCAACTCTACCTGTCACCTTGCACTACATTATCAAGTTGCATTTACATGAGTTCAAAGTTGTTTTCCCTATATGCCTATCGTATAAAGGAATAATATTTTTTTAACGATGGTTTTGCTCTGTGGTATACGGGATTTTCTTATCTTTCTCTTGTCAAGACCCATTTTCATTGTGTGATTCCTCTTTTATCGCTACGATAAGTGAATTTTCCCCATTCCAATTTTCCTTGCGTTAAATAACATAATATTCCGTCATAATTTACTTAGGTTGACATTTTTATTCATAATTTTCTTGAATGTGAAAAATATCTTTCAGTTTGTACGACAGTAATTCAGTTATATTTTTGAAGTTTGAGCAGATGATGATGATGATTTTTATGGGGAAGTATAACAAATATAGATAGGCCAAGAATTTTTCCTTTGACAGGAATAGTCTGAAAAATTCTGTGATATAGAATTGGATAGGTGCTGGGGCGCTGAAATGAAAAATGACAGACTATAACAGGAGTCTTCAACCTTTCAGCATCAAAGATGTACTATTCATTTGTAAATTTACCAAGGATCGATCAATCGGAGTGGGCCTTGATGCGAGTCTTGATATAGTCACTATATAAAAATTACTGTTAGAGAAGTTGTTCGAAAGAAAAATGTATGTATTTAGTTTTCTTTCTTTCTTTAGATTCATTCACATTCTAAAATATATTCAAACGCTATAGTGGCTTCTTGATACATACAATCCTGCCCTCTGTAGGATTCGGACCCGCGATCCTAGAGTTGGGAGATATACCCATCCCTACACCATTTGAATTAGCGTATAAAAACTTACCTAATCTTATCGTCAGACGGAAGATTATATTTCTTGAATATATATCTCGAAAATTACCTGCTATTAAATAAAGAGAAAAATATTATTTCGGCTAAGTGTACTTAACATCCAGCGACAACGTCTATAAAATCGTAGAAAGTCTAGCCAAACTGTAGCTCTCCCGTTTATGAAATTCTACGCGAATCCATAAAATTCTCGTTCCTATGCGAAATGGTCTCTCCCATTTCTTCGTTAACATTTTCCCTACGCTGTCGACCCCGTTCTTAATTTTTTCCTTTTTTGTAAAACGCCCTCCTACTTTCCCTCCCTTTTCTTATGGCTCACATCAAACTTTTTGATTTCCTCTTACGCCGAGCGCGTCTCTTTCACTCTCATTGCCGCGTAATTTTTACACTCGGAAATAAAATGTCGAGAGTTATCTCTCGTCATTTTCCTGTTCACATGCATCAGACTGTCTCTTTCTCTTTCTCCCTCTCTCTCTCTGTCGTTCGTAATCTCTCTTTTCATGCATTTTTAGCTCCTTTTATGCTTCTTCTTTGCTATCTCTTCCTCTTTCTCCTCTTTTGCCTTACATTTCTCTCTCTCTCAGCTATTTCTGTCCTCGCTTCGTTCCCGTATCTAAACTCCTTTACGCTCTCAAACTCCTCGTCCTAAGAGGTAATGGCCGCAAGGTCTGCTGCCCTCCACTTCCTAATTATCATAATAACCTCTAGCGGTTATATCCATCCCTCTTGCCATTCTCTCTCTCTCTCTCTCTCTCTCCCCATCTATCTTTCTTCGTCTCATTCCACTCCATATCCTCCCTCTCTCTATCTACTATTCTCTCATCCACTCTCATTCTCGGAACCTCCTCCTCTTTTCACTTGTTCTCTCTCTCTCTCTCTCATCCGCTTCCATTTCCGTCCTTCACTCTTTCTCGCACCCTTTCCGTTGATTGTCTTCCTAATTTCATGTTCCCTCTACTTCCTTTCTTTGTCATTATCTACCTTCCTTTCAACCTCCCGTCCTTTTTAAATACCTATTTCTCTTTGTCTTTCTCCTTCCTTTTAAACTCCTCTTTTCTTTGTCTTCTCGCTTTCCGTCCTTTACCGCATCCGCTCCAAGCCTCTCCTTTCAGTTTTGATATTCTCTCGATCCTTTATTATTCTCCTTTTCTCTTCTCTCATTCATGAACCCTCTCTCGCTCAACATCTCATTTTTAAAAAATCATACATCTCTTTCCATAATTACGATACTATTATATTTCCAATGCGCAGTAACACAGGCTAATGTAATGTAATTGTTGCGTGGGTGTTTTTAAAAGAACGAAATATTTAATAAAAAAGTTTAATATTACTTTCTTCCATTTGCACTTTAAAATATGTTTAACATAACTTGGAGTTATTACCACGCGGAAATCTGTGGGAATGTGCTCAAAGTTTCATCACATTCGTGTTGATATTAAATATTTGTTTTTTTTTATATCGCTGCCCACTCCTAATATTATATTAGAGATCCACGAAGTCTCGGTATCTTCAGTAAATTTTTAACGTGGATTACCTATGTAACAAAGGTATGGTGCAATAATATGCCCTGCCTTTGTCGTCTTAAACGGAAATAATCTGAATTGTTCCCGTACTTTATGTTGCTTTTCAATCAAATCTTTTTCTGCGTCCGTCGATATTAGATTTCATGTTTTGCTTGGTAAGTCGTAGGTTGCAGAAATTTTTCTTCTCTCGTTGCGTTCTCAGCACGCGGCGAACGAAGTGAGTGCGCGTTGGTGATGTCGCGTTTGACCGTTCGGCTCTCATCTTTAACCTAATTAACTTCTCGAATGATGTAAATTAGATTCGGCAAGGAGCATGTACGCTCAACGGTTGTCGCGAGCAAAACTCGTTTTGATTCAAATGGACCAATTCGAATATGCCCTCTGGTTAAAAGACCCGATAGAGCCTGTAGTTCGTTAATTGTGCGTGCGTACAATATGCGAGTGGTTGGCAAGGAAATTTTTCCGGATGTAATATGTGTTCACATTAGGTAATTTCCTAGTTTTAACCGTAAACTAAAGGGATTTGTCTGAAAAATAGTATAGGATTTCATTCTTCGGCGTGCTTTTACCTCGATTTATTTATAATATGTACGAGGGCGAGTCAATAAATAATGTGAATTTAATCTGACAGAGGGGCCGCCATTTTGACAACTGACTGTCAGTGACAGTATTGCCAACTTTATACGGAAACTACGAGTACTACATGTTCAGACATGCAGTAATGCAGTACTGAGTTAATGAGTACATAATGGGTACATATGTCTGTGAAAAATGTAAATTCACATTATTTATTGACTCGCCCTCGTATATATCAAATGACGGGTTTTAGATTCTGTATACTCGGACACGGAGTAAAATTTTCTGCTATTACTTCTTTATCTACAGAGCTCTCACGCTCCATATTAAGATCATCTCTGTATTTCTGAAAAGGTCAATGGGAAAGGAATCATATTCATTATTTTCTTCGAAATTTCTATTGCAAACCTTCTTCTTTCTTGTCTCTCTGTTTGTCTCCGACCCTATTATTTTTTCCTCTTCCACTTTCGCTACTTATTGTGTCATAGCGTACAAGGGCACGTATTCTGGGGTTAAAGTGTTCTCGAGTTCTTTGACACGTTTCTGAGTTGAATTTTTACAAGAAAAGCGGTGTTGGCGTTGTTCGTTAAAGAGGTTTCTTGACCAAAATTCTTATGATATAAGGAAGCCATTTCCTCTTAACACAGCAGTTAAAAAAAATGCATGAGAATTTTTTTGGTAAAATCATTATCGGCATAGGAATTCTGAATTTCCGTAGTTATTATCTCTTCTAAAACTTGTTACCTTAGAAGTAACGCATTTTTCAGAATTAAGATTTTTTTATAACATTTGAATGGACATTACTCGAAATTGCTTGCATACATTTTAACCGATTGAAATTGGTTTGAATGCTTCCGATCTTGATATTATGCATGCCGGAAATGTATCAGTGGAAGTCGCAGAAATTCGCGTAATCTTTTCAACAAGCAATTAATCTTTTACTGCTTTTATTTTCGGGAGTTTGTAAATTTTTAGTTAGGGTGTCCACTTCGTAATGCTCGCGAATTCGAAGACTTGTGAGTTAGTATTGGCTGTCTTTGAAATTGCCATTCAATTATCTTCTTAAATCGTCATTCTAAAAAAAAGCACCATTAGTTTTCTTTCAAATATGAAATCAACCTCGACTTTTCTTCGAAACCTTATAACTACTTGTCCGTTTTTCCCTGCATATTTTCATTCTTCCACGCGTTTATGAAAATTACGTTAGAAAATTTCCGCAAAATATTACAGGAATGAGAGAAGTTCTCTTTAAACAAAAAAGAGTCGATTTTCTTATCAAGCCCCACGATATTTTTTCCGGTGATTTTCATTCCATTCAAAAGGAAACGACATCTGAAATAGTCGACCTCTTTAGAATTCCGTCCCTTCCTTTCCTGGATAATTGACACTCGAGACGTAAGGTTTTTTTTATCTGTTGCGCAACAGATTCGCGCACGGCACTATTTCAGAGAGTCCTTCAGCCAAGCTGGCTCAGCGGAAATAACGAACTTAACCCAAATTCTATCTTCCGGCCAATTTCATCTGGATATAGCTGTTTGTCGTAGCGTAAAAGTTGACGAAGGGGCATCTACCTATATTTTACGCTATTCCCAATACAGACTAATGTTTTTCTTTTTTTTTTGAGCGAAAAAAATGTCGAATCGAAATCGAGTCACGTTTAACAGATCGTCGAGCAACTCTTTGATAGTCTACGTCGTTCGACCTTTCCTTCCCGTGCACCAGGCAAGAAAAAAAGAAACTTGAGTCAAGATGTGAATTTGAAAACGGTCGTTACTAAAAGTATTCATTTGGCTCTACTTCTGAGTGAATAACCGTTTACTTGACAATGAAGGACTTTTTTCTCCCCTAGAGGGAGGTTCACGACGTCATTTGTTTCGTTATTCAACCGTTTCCGTTCGCTTATTGGGGCGTTATTATCGGAAAGGTTGATTCCAATTACTTCTCTTCGTAATTGATTATTTTTTTAAAAAAAGAAACCGTAACCTTTAAATAATGTCGAGTTTCAAATTCAACTGGAATCAATTATTTCTTTCTTTTTCGAATACAAATTGATCCTTTCCAATGATTAACTCTTGTTGCTCATTATTATTTGGCCGAGAAATTTAATCTTTGATGGCAAATGTGCTAAAAAAATTAACGTTATATTTTGACTAATTATTTGTTCATAGATGTAAAGTAAAATAATTTATGAAGTATGCTATTTTATTCCTCCTGAAACGAGTAACATTATAAAATAAGTTATTTGGTCTATCAAAATGTTGATATCAATTTCAAATTCTCGAAGTGGCAACAAAAATGTTAGCCATCTCGCAATCTAAACAGTTCTTTATTTTTCCTACATATGACTATATGTCTCTTTCCTTGGATCATAAAATTTGAGAAAATTACCATAAATCAACATGGCGTTCTAGGGGGTAGGCATCCGCGATAACATTATCTGATTACTGCATCTTGGTCATAACACTTGCTCACTAATTCATAGAGATGTATTAGACGTTTGCGAACTCTAGGATGATGAGTTCCCCTTTTAGCCGTTCACATTCATATCCCTTACTCAGGGACGTTTGTTTCATGCGCTTTATCTCAATATAATATCTCCACAGCGCACAATGCCATGTCATATGGAATTCCCGCGTATTTCCTAGCTTGGCTTGCCTTCTATCCTCGAGTTTCCCGCCAAGAAAAATACAGATGAATCATAATAGCGCTTAGAGATGGATTAACAGCACTCAGAGTAATGAAGATCGGCGTATCGAGAGACGAGACTAGTACGGACGCCCCGTGGAACGGTTCGAGTAGGCCTCATGACCTTGAATTGGATGGAAGATAATGGAAGATAACTGCTTAGGTAATACGCCAGTACGTTTCAGAAAGCAACGCAGATCAATCGGACATCGAGAGATGTATTGAAGTGCAGGAAAGAAATAATTTTCGTAGTTTATGCAAAATAGAATGTAACAAATTCTGTGTTTTGCAATGGAGAATTCGATTATCCTTCTTTTTAATCGTGTTTGTATTACCTCGGATTTTGTCGTATTTTTCTCGTGCTTTTTTATATTGTTCGTTTTTTTGGGGGTATGTTATCTTTTTCGCATCGCTCTAAATAATTTCGCTGGTATTTACACAACAATTCTTGTGTCGGTGATAAGAAATCTTTAATGGTCGATGCTAGGAAAATCAATTCTGCTGTCTAAATCTGTACCTGTATAATCAGGAGACTATCAATTTAACGTATTGCCTGAGGTAAAGAAAACGGGCATTACCAATGTTTAGGTGGACTGATGCTAAAACATTAGGAAATTCCAGGATTCGATAGTAAAATGTTTTTATACATACATTTTCTTTTGAAAGGATAAAACATAAATAGGATTTTAGTTTGAACATAAAAGACGAAATTTGGCGACTGATTCTATTTCCGTATATTTGATACGGAAGGCCGTTTGATGGTGAATTATTCTATATTGACGTTATGTAAGTATACATTGGTGATAATTAGATTAACTTCGTGGAATATAACCTACAATTAACATTTTTTACGGCTTCATTGTCTACTCACGACCCTGTTTGTAATGTAGTACCTGATAATATTTTTAGTACACCGAGACCTGGAGCGTGAGTGAAAGATTAAATATTGGAAATTGCAAAGTGTTTTTCTTGCTTGCGTTCTTAAGTTTGATTTGAGCCCACATTTTGATTAGGAATAGCCAGTAAGTTATAATTAACTTCACTATTCATTATTGCAGCGATTACAGTTTACTAATACTGGCATCCTTCTTCAAAGTTACATCTATAATCGCATTATTAGCCGATAGTCTCCATTAAAGAACGATTAATTTCCTGGTCATGTGAGCAGAATGAGGGAAGTAACAATTTATTGCAAGCGTTGAAAACCCTATCTTAAACTAATAACCATACCTTCGGAGATAGTTTTCGTTAATTTATGTTAACTAAAACTCCATTAAGTTTGTTTTAATCGCTTTCTGCACGCAGCGAAGACCGAAATTAGGTTCGCCATTCCTGGAAGCTCGCTAATCACGAGGTGCAGACTCTGTTGAATAGGCCGCAGAGACGGAACACTATTTCCATATCACACAACTTAAGTGCATCTTTGGCATCATCCCAAAATACAATCCCCTTTAGACCCTAGGAAGCTAATTGTGTCCAAGTAATTATATCGGAATAAGTAGACCCACCCCTCCCCTACCTCTACCCCCCTCCAAACTATTCGTTCTCACCCTATTAAGCCATTAAATTTTCGGACATGGCTCCTTCCCGTAATCAATTTCTTTCCATCACGGCCTATTTTGCCATATCCTTGGCATATAGGGACAAGAGAGAAAGAGAAGGTAAGGGGTGGTGAGGTAAGGAGTAGAGGCCCTACATCAAGAGGATCAAAGGACTCCCCCAGAACCTTAAACCTGCCCCCTTTACCTTTTAAGCCCTATCCTTCAGACGAACGCAAGGAAAATCACCTTAACCCCGCTCTCTCTCTCTATACTTCCTCCTTTCTTCCTCAAGCCCATGCTCTCTTTCTCTCTCTCTCTCTCACGCTCTGTACCGTCCCTAAAAATTTTCTCCGGTCAAGCATCCGTCCTAGTTAAGTAACAGACCTGTGTTCTAAAACCCACTATCCTTTTCACACCGCTTCTATCCTTTGTGACGGTGCGCGAGAGTGTATGTGTGTGTTGGATGGTGTTCTTTCTATGCTTAATACACTCATCCTTAAAACTACCAAACCCTAGCCTTCAAAAAAAAAAAGAAGAAACTCCATCCCTGGACCTTCATCTATATACTACCAAAAATCCTTTCCTTTATAAAAATCCTTTTCCTCCCTTCATCTCTTCCATACCTCTTCTCTCTATACCTTTATAACCAACCCTTACTTGCCGGGCTTGAGGCGCCCCGTTCCTTTGAACCCTTTATGTAGGTTCTGACCTTTACTCGGTTGACGTGTTGCTCGAGGATTTCCCTTCACCTCATGCTCTTATACTCTGTGTCCTAACTCGGTGACTTAAACTCCCACGTTGTGGTATTAAATGGGCTTGGGTTGTATTCTGTTGGGTCTTGCGACTATATACCCTTCTCTCTGGGACGCGTTTTAAGTGGGTTTAGGTATGAGGTAGAGGTTTTTATATTTCTCTATGGTAAGAAGAAAAATCATTTATCTCGGATAATTATCTCCCTTTCTTAATTAATTTGTTTGATTTTCTTTTCTTGGAATTGGTATGCTAGAATGCTTTTCCGTGTTGCGGTGGAAATTCATGAATATGTTACAGGATTATGGAAAAAAAATTAATGTCCCGCTTAATGCATCTAATTAAGTTTAATCTAGATCTTAGCATAATGCATTCACGGCCTAATGCTTATGGTAATCGCTTTAATAATTGGGTGTGGAATGAATTCCATAAAATTCCATATAAATTACAATATTTAGGTATTCGCAAAGAAGAGAGAGGTAGAGATAATACAGGAAAATACGGATAAAAACACGCACGAAAACGGAAAGGTTGAAAGAAAATAAAAAATATGCAAATAAAACTAAAATATAATGAAAAAGTATAATACACAGGTTTACGGGATAGTCCTTTCTCGCCAGATGTCACTCATACTCCTATCTGGGATTTCATTTTTAAGTTACGGGAGGATACCTTGGCACTAATTACAATATAGCTTTTATAACCCCTAATGTTTTCTCAAATTCGTAAAATTTTAAAGATATTTAAGTAGAATACGGGAAATAATAATCAGGAAAAATTCCGACTAACTCAACATGCGGCCATAAATTAATTCTTCGTTTATTTTACGTTTTTCGTCGTCACAGTCTATAATATCACGGCGAACGTATTTTAAAATCTTTTTTGTTCTGAAAAGTGTATGCATTCTTATAATAAGTATACCTTTAAATAGTGTTTCGTCGACGAAAGGCTCAATTTAGTACTCGATAATTTCCTTTCTGTGTGTGAGAGAGAGAGAGAGAGAAATTACGAAAGAAAACTCTTCGATGCGTATGAATCAAAGAGAAACCGACAAAATCGCTTTAGGCTCAACCTTGTGAAAATTCTCCATAAAAAATGAAAAGTAATATTTGTCACAAAGTTGTTTTCTGCCAACACTTGACCAGAAAATACCGCTGTCATCCGTAAAAAACATAGAAATGTTGCTTCATTGACAAAGGATGTTGTTTTTTTAAATTAATAATAGTTTTCATCAATTACCTTAAGATGCAAGTTCCATTATTAAAACATTCTTTTTTATTAGCTTCAGAGAAGTTTTAATCATATCTTAGCGCAATAAAATTATGGGAAATAAAATCTTTTGGATCCAAGTCGACTAGACGCTTAATACTTTTTATTCTGTTTGCCTAATTTAAAAAAATGTTTTTGTTAACTGCTCCACCATTTGTATCCGAGGAAAATGAAATAATAAATTAGAACTGAACATTCAAAATTGTAAAATTTCGAGATTTTCCTTCGAGTTCCGACATTCTCTTTTAATTAAAAAAAGGAATTTCGCGATGAATCGTTTATTCAGAGTGGAAATTAGCGACTAGAAAATAAAAAAATCACTTGTCGTAATTAAATGATAACTTGCAAGAAATTGACGTAGCTGGATTCTACCGTCAATGTAATTCACCACTGATGAGGACTGCCTGTAGTCGAAATTCATGTCCGATTTGCCATACCAATGTATAGGTATCCGAGATAAAAACTTTCGATTTGGATAACAATTTTTAAGAGAAGAGCGTTCGCGTTCGTAGCCGTGCGCATTTTACTCATATTTCGCGCGTGACGTGAACGTTAGGAAAAATGGAGATTCTCCAAAAGTACTTTCGCTCCAATCAATCCTTTAATAGAATTTTAAACGAGATGTTTAATAAAATACGATCGATACGCACGCATCCGTAGGAAATTGGATTTCATTTCGGGTAACCAAACATTTGCTCACCTTCAGAATTTATAGCTTTAAGCCGCACGGAACACCATAAAAAAATACTCGAGGACTAAGAATTTCACAAGGAGCTTTTCCTCATTTGTAAAGAAATTACTTATCGCATCGACTTAAAAAAAATTAATACGATGCCCTTAACTCAGTGAACATTTTTCCAGAATATATATTTTTTTCAACTTCGGCTTGTTTAAAATACTTTATTCCTTTTTAATCCCCGGTCCATTTAATTTTCATCGTGTTAAATTTTTAAAAAATAAAATAAACAATAGAAGGAATTTATATTTTTTTCTCTCTCTCTCTCTTTCTCTCTTGCGACTTTCCATTAAAGTAAATAGGCGTCCCTTTTCCCATTAAGTATTAATTTTCATCGAGTGGCCTTAAACCTTTTCTCCCATCTCCTTTTTCTTTCTGGTTCATTTCTATCGCGTTTTCCCTTCCCCCCTCCCTCTCTCTCTCTTCCTCCTCCCTCTCTTTTCCTCTCTCCCTTAATCTCACTAACTCCCACCTCTCAGTCTCCAGCCTTCCTACCATTCACTTTCTATCTCCCTCTCTCATTTTCTCTCTTTCCTTATTTCCCTCTCCTTTTCTCTCCCTCTCCATCTGTCCGTCCTGTCTTTCCCATCTATTCTTTTCTCATTTATTTTTTCCCTCCTATTCCCACTCTCCCTCTCTCAATTTATCACTCTCCCACTTTCTCCTTTTCTATCGCCCTCTATCGTTTTCTCTCCCACTTTCTCCGTTCCCTCCATCCCTCTAACTCTGTATTTTCTCTCTCTCTCTCAATCCTTCACTCTCTTCTTTTCTCTCTCTCTCTCCTTTTATATCACCATACCTCATTTTCTCCCTCCCTCTCTTCTCTTCCCTCTCACTCTCATTTTATCTCTCCCTCTCTCCTTTTCTCTCTCCCCCCCTCACTCCTTTTCTTTCTATCCCTACTTTCTCTCTCTCTCTCTCCCTCTCACCTTTGCTCTCTCCTCTCTCATTTCCTCTCTCCCTCACTCTCCCTCCCTCTCCCTCCCTCTCCCTCTGTTCTTTCTCTCTCTCCCTCCTCTCATTTTCTCTCTCCTTCTCTCCTTTTCTCTATCTCCTTTGCTCTCTCCTCTCTCATTTTCTCTCTCCCTCTCTCTCTCTCCATCTCTCTCACACTGTTATTTCTCTTTCTCCCTCACTCATTTTCTCTCTCCCTCTCTCCTTTTCTATATCTCCTTTCTCATTTTCTCTCTCCCTCTGTTCTTTCTCTCTCTCCCTCACCCCTTTTCTCTTTATCCCTCATTTTCTCTCTTCCTCTCTCTCTTTCCATTTCTACTTTCTCTCCCTTATTTTCTCTCTCCCTCACTCCTCTCTCTCCCCCTCTCTATGCCTGCTTATCTCTTCCCCTACTCTCTCTTCCCCATCATTCTCTCTCCCCTTTTCCCTCTTTCTCCCTCACTCACTCTTCCACTATCATCCGGCCTTCTACCCACGCAACGAGCTCCTCGTCTTCCTTTTACCCTTCGCCCACTCGCGATGAAATATTTTTATTATTTTAAAATGTTTAATCCTCTTAAACCCCTAGTGGTGGGCGACAATTTGTGTTTTCATTTCGGTGCCCCTTTTTTCCTCCAGCGGGTGCCTTTTTTTCCCTTCCTCTTTAATTTGCGAGGACACCGCTCTCGTCTTAGACGTACTTTCGCTCACTTTCTTTCTCTTATCACTAACTTTCTTCCTCTTTCAACGTTTTTACGTGAGGTCCCAGACTTAAGAACTTCGGACTTATAAACGTCAGTACTTACGAAGGAACTTCCACAAGGTATTAATATCATAAAACATATATAAAAGTCAGTGTCACTTTGTCCCTTTGTCCCGTAATGCTTTTTGAAGCTTAATATCTCGCAAACGACTTAACCGAATTTGATGAAAATTTCAGAATAGTATGGTATAATAAAAAACGTTTTAATGTATTGGTAATATATGAAAGTCTTATTCTGTCCCTTTGTATTTTTGTCACTCCCTCAGTCACGCTCTTAAAAACAGAAATATACCTGGCAAGTGGGGAATAAGGTCAGCTTTTGAAGCACAATAGATACTAGCAGTGAGGGTTTCGAACCTTCGCTCGGATCGAAGGCAACCCTCTCAGCAGGAGGTATGATTTCAGGTCAGAGAAGACTGCCTCAATTTTATTTCAGAATAATCCACCATTCCCATCATTTTTGACGGGCACTTATACTAGTTGTAGTATATAGAACATTCGAAAGCTATCTCGCACATATGAACTACTTAAGGCGGCGGAGCATAGCGTCAACCATGCGCGGGATTTTCTGCAACACAGTGACCCGTAACAGTAACTTAATTAGTGGTTCCTTTGACAATCGGGTTGATAACCAAAGTCAGAGCTACAATTTACCACAGTATTGTTTTCGGATAATGAAAGCGATGAATATTTTTGAACGTCACGTAAGATTGTTTTTTTTATTTTTTCAGTGATAGTCTTGTTAGGCTTTTTAAGTTTTATCGGGGATGCTTTTTTCCTGTTTTCCTTCAATCGTTACCTTGTTGCAAGGCAGCGCCATTGCGTAGTGATTATATTTCCCTTAATTTTTAGTCTTTATTTGCAAGCCCTTTCTTGCGCATTATTTTTTATCTGACCTAACACATTCTCCTTTATGCTCGCATTCTTACAAAAAACATGTGGTTACCACACATCTCTCCATGTAATATAACTACACATTTTCTGTGTGTTTTCAGAAACGACTATTTTCTCTCTCATTCCATAAAAACGCATTCAATATAACTTTTATTAAAAAACTAATGCATTAAAAATTAAAAATATACATCGTGGAAATATCTTAGGATACAAACGCATACAGCATTGTGTTTGTCTTCAGATCAATAAAAATTTTAATGCCGCTAAATGAATTTCATTCTATGTTTATAAATATTCTGTGCTTTATATGCAATTTGTTTTACTCCTACTCGCTTTACGTTGCGCTTCTTTCGATTTTACTCACCTAATTCCGGGGATTCTCTTGCGATGAGCATGTATTTATTCATTTGAGCTTCCCTGTTCCATCACTTTGATTAGATAATATTTTCATAACTGCCAAGATATCACGGATTAACAAAGCTTATGTGGTTTTTGCAAGCGTAGTGGTAGGTGCGTCGTCGATCTTTGAGTGCACGAATCCCGCTTTATTTTATAGGTCAGTAGCGAGCACCGTTTTCGTTGCATGGCGATTGTAATAGTTTTTTTGTAATTAATACCACCGATTTTAGAATGACGGCATGACGGAGCTCATAATCTTTTAATCTCATCCCTATATCATAAAATAAAAGCCTTTCTGGATTGCTTTGCCCAAGCTGGAATTTGAGAGATACCGGTTCGTTTTTTTCATCCGATCTAAATACGGCTAAATTTGGGTTTCGTTTAAATGACACAAACAAGTATGGCGTTGAAAAGTGCAGGTGTGTTGTTTATATTCAAAGTTATCTATTACGAAATTATCAAGGAACATTTATTCTAAATTAGTCT
Source organism: Uropetala carovei (assembly GCA_036926305.1). Lineage (NCBI taxonomy): Eukaryota > Metazoa > Arthropoda > Insecta > Odonata > Petaluridae > Uropetala > Uropetala carovei. The sequence continues at coordinate 1,664,026 of JAXCHB010000212.1, forward strand.
TCAGTTCTTATCGTTATATAATACTATTAAACGACATAACATAATATTTGGTATCTAAATGAATTGCATCAATCAACAATGACGGGTTAATGAATAGGAGTTTTTAATTAACTTTAATTAACTTCCGGGTAGTTACCGAGGTAGTCACTAAAAACTTTCATCATACGCAAATTCCTAACCGGATATTACAGAGATAAAATTCATCGATGTTGGTTGTTTTCAGGTTCCATGTCAAAACTTTGTTGCCATAAACATTTCGTAGAAAAATCTCTTTTTGAAATTTGCCGAGTACTTTTCAGTTACTCTAAGTTGCTTCTTCGCTAATTTATTTGTTGCACTAATCTCGTTAAACCTCAAAACTTTCGCCGAAGACTGTGAATTTATACGTATCAACCGTTTAGATTTCATCAATTACCTTAAAGAAACATATGATTTTAAATGTCTGATTTACTGCATCTTTATCCTGGTAAAACCAAAAGAATTTAAGTTACGCAATTTTTAAGCAGGCATTCGATGGATTATTGCGTTAGGTATGGATTCATTAGAGTAAATTACTTGCGTTCACGTCATTTTATGAATGAGGTTTGCGTAGCTATGAAGAAATGGGTATTTTTTTCCAATAGTACATTTATTTCAGAAAAAAATGAGCGGAATAATTTATTAAACAGAATAAGACCTACGTACAAATATAATATCAGAAGAAATATCTCTATAATACATACATTTATATATGGAAATAAACAGTATCGTAAAAGTAAGAAACTAATTGCATGTACTCCAATTAAAAGTAAAACGCGAGCAGTTACTTAATTTATGAGAACCACCTTCAGTTTTGCTAAACCACTCAAAAGTCACCGGTTACATTTTATTTCACATTAATTGGTGAAGATGTTTTCCTAAATGACTCGTAAAGCCTGGAAAAGCACCGAAAACAATTCGAGCTGCGCTCAAACACCAGGAGCAGTTTTCTGCGGAATGGGAAACTCATTTTATTCCTTGTCAAAACACAACAAAGCTTAAAGCCCGAGGATGTATAATTTTCATCGTTTTAAACTCAGTTTATTTAATACAGATACTGAGTGTATGATGAAAAGACTGGAATATCTCGAAGCTCAGATACTATGCAATCTGAGGTTGATTTTCGAACATTATACACCGATGAAACCGGCGTTCCGGATTGCCCTCCAGCGATTACTTAACTTCAGCACTTCCTTCTATTTTGATCTTAAACTCTACGTTCTCTATACTCAATTCCTCATTGCCTATTTCTTCTCCGTCTTTAAGTTTATTCCCAAAAGAAAATTAGCAAAATCCTGCGATCTGAGTTAAAGATTTTTCTGCTCGAATTGAGAATTTTGCATGGAATATAAGCTTTTAGTTTCTTAAAAGAATTATAAGAAGGATCGCACCTTGGCTATCTCATCCGAAGTTAATTGCGTGGCAAAGGAAATTGCGTTCTCATGTCAGTAGTGGTGCCATATTTCTCAAGGACTAAAGACATCCAGTGTTAAATTTATCGGTTTCCGCTACGATGGCTCGTAATCACATTTTTTTGATCTGACATTTTTAAAAATCGCTTTGGGTTTTTTTATTTATGCCTGAAAATTTCCGAAGTTTTCGTAAAATGTATTTTGAGCGTGAATTATACTTTTTCTCTTCGTATTATTTATTTAACTAAATTTCTGAAAATTTGAGCCAATAAAGGGGGTTGCTTCCTTAACAAGAATCTAATCTCAAGTGCTGGACTAATTTTCTGTGTAATTTAAAATCTACTAGAGTGGAAATATCATTCGTTATTAAATTTACATTTACGGCTTTATTATTTCAAATGTATGATTTTATATTTATTACGCTTCTAATATTTGTGAATGACGTATCATTACTGAAATTATTACATTACTGAGTGCGTTTTCTTTCTGGTGAATGAGTCTGTGAGGAACTGTGTGGTCATTTCGAATGAAAATTGTATACATAGTGAGAAAATTGAAATTTTAATGTCAGGGAGGCATAATATGGTTAAGGAGTTTTCAGATTTAAATCGTAAAATTCAGAATTTACATGGCAATTTAAATGCGAATTTTTCTGGAAGTGCATAATAATAAATTAATAAATTATTTATTAATTTAATTTCAACATTGTATAATCGCATTGCTATTTTAATTGCCCGCCATTTAAATTAGTTCTGCTTGATTGATTTGTGACGTATTTCTAGCAATTATTGTTTGTAAATTAGATTTAATTAATATTATTTAAAAGCAGTATCCTTTAAAATTTTCAAGTAAAATTTCTCAGAAATATCTAAAATATTAAAGTTAAAATAATCGAGCGTGATTATCATAAATGGTTGAGTTTTGTCCTAAGTTATGGCCAGTATACATAATCTTTTTATATTCTAGTGCATTTATTGGAGAATACGCCTATGAAAAATTACATTAGAGCGTTTGGCGTACATGTGAGTTTATATTTATCATTATTTGGGACAAAAATATTTTTTAACACATTCCTAGTTTTGTTATCTCTTTATAGTGACATTTTAACGAACGTAAAGATTTTCAGAAAAGTGGCTAATTGTTTTGTACAAGAAAAACCATACTCAAGTAGTTTATCGATGTGAATTGATTGAATTGACGAATAACGTGCTTGAACCTGGCAACAGAATGCAGAATATAGCTTTCATATATTATGTTATACATGAACGTATATTTGACTATTATTCATCATAAATAAAACTAATTCATTTTTGGCTATGATTGCATATTCCGCAGGAAACCTATTCGTCTAAAGCCTGTAGAAACACAGATATCTCAAAAAATAATTATCCGGAAACGAGTAATGAAATCGCGGGATATTATACTTTTTCCAATACCGAAGAAAGGTACCTACTAAACATTTTATAATACACAGTCCAACTCTTGCAAATAATGCTTATAGATTCTGTCTACTTTGTAAGGGACATTTGTAGCTAGGATAAAGTATTAGCAGACATTAATCAATCAATTTATCCGGGACCCGCTAATTAGTTTTCTACTTTGTCTTCAATCCACTCTCCTTTGTCATCTTAAAAACCATCCCATCCGATTCCCTTCCGCCTTCTTGCCCTTATCGTCCCTCCTCACTCGTTCCCTCTCCTCCCCCTTCAACCCTTGCAATATTGACGTCACTCCCACCCCATAAACCCTTTCTCTTTTCCCTGTCCATTCCCTAAACACATTAATCTTTTCTCTCGTTCCTCTTCCCCTCCACTTCTCCTCTTTCTCTCTCCCTTTCTCTCTCTCTCTCTCCATCTTCTCTTCACCCATTTCCCTTTACGCCTATTTGATAGCGTCTTCTGCTTATTCCTTCTGCTGGCAGATCTCATTATCAGGCCGGATGGGAAAGCCTCCATTCCGGAATTCGGTTTCAAAGCTTGATGATCGTAACATCGGCGGCAATTTGCGGCGTTGTCGTTTATTGTAATTATTATTTTCTTTTTAAACTTAAGGATCCGGTTCATTTTTCACGATTTTCCAGACAGGTTTTTATGGTTGTTTGATTCCTTTATTTTTTTCGGAGCGTTGTAAGGGTCGGACATATAATAGGATTTATGTAGTTTTCTTCTCCGGTGTGAAATTTACTTTATTTTTTTTTAAATAATGGAGTGATTTCTCGGCTAAAACGGAGTACTTTTGACGTGTAAGGCTCTTATAGCTGTCGTTTGACTTCGCAGGTCTTTTCTTTATAGATCTAAATGGTGCCTTAAAAGTTACTTTACCTCAAGGCTTTCAAAGTGAGTCGGAAAAATAAACACCTAAGCTATATTTGTAATATTTTTTGTAGTATTTTGTGTGCTTATAGCTGTATTTATGATTTATTTAATCTTCAGAATCATTTATAATAATCAATAGCATCAGTAGGAATTCCGTTGTTTTCAGCACAGAGACCAATGCGTCGCAAACTTGCGTGTATTCATCTTTCGTAGAATGAGATTAATGACTGAAACACAACTTACTATTCTGTTAGGACTGTTAGTCACTGATTTTCATCATGAAAAAGAGCAAGAATTTTAAAAAAAATCATTAAATCCTATAATATGCGGCTCACAGGAACCATTGAGATATACGTACGTGCATGCTGATATTTTGTGCTAATTACAATAATTTTGAAGATTAAATGTTTGAACCCGCTGCGATTTCTTAGATGGTTCTGAAATTACGTAAAAGGAGCAAGTTGTAAAATATTGGTTGGAGATACAGATCTCTGAAAAATTATCTAGATTATATCAAAGAAAAGAAGCTTGTCATTGGAAGTATTTAGGTCGTACACGGCGCATACTATGAGATAAATAAATAAATAAGTCAATATCTAAATAAATAAATCCACCAATCTAAATAAATGAATAAATAAATAAATAAATAATAAATAAATAATAAATAAATAAATAAATAATAAATAAATAAATGATTAACTTCATAACTTAATTAATTAATATATAATATTGTTTTTACGCTTATTTTCTGCATCTTACAATAACATAGCAGTGTAGAATTTTATAGATTTCATCTAGAAATTAGAAATTAAAATGCGTGCGCTTTCAGATGGATAGAAAGATTAATTACTATTTCTAGAGGGGGTCGTGTGTAGAAGTTGGAGGAACGATGTTTCGCTAATGTCAGAAGAGGATGAACACAATATGCGTTTCCTAACTCACGTTCTCGTGTTTTATTTTTCCACAGGTATCGTTCGATCCTCCGAAGTTATACCTTTCAGGCGTAACGCTGTTAGCGAAACAATGTGAGTTACTCTGCATGTTCTCATCGTATCGTCCGTCTTGTATCGAGTTAGGCCCCTTTCGTTAACGTGTTGCATTTTTATAGGGAGTTATCCCAGTAATCATTCTTTTAAGAGTTGTATCATGCAACAAATCGATTAGTTTCGCCATTTGTGAATGATTTTGCGAGCATTGCGGCGATAATCGCAATCATGACGAGCTAGGACCTTTCATTCTATAATTTAAAAAAAATGCTTTGTAGGTAATAATTGTTGGTCATTGCTATTCCACAAACATTAAATGCAGGCGCTCTTATTCACCACAGCGTTCATCGCATGAAATATGTTTAATTCTATATGCATATAATATTATGCACAGTTTCATTATTATTACACAAAATATTTTTTTGCTTCCATTGCTGTACAGAAAAGCTTTTTAAAAAAATACTGTGAAGGTCTAGGATATTAAAGTTATAGCCTTTGATTTTCTTATGGATTGCCAAACGCTTTTAATAGAATTATATGAGTTTATATCCGAAGAAATTTATTATGACATAATGTGGACATATTATAAAACAACCTTAAGAATTTCTCATTGAAATAGAGAACATCGTGATATTAATAGTTTTCCAGATCTTTTTTTCGTAGATAAAACAAAAATCTGAGTCCTATTAGGTCAATATCGGAGAAAAATAATCCTTTCTTTGTAGCGTACCAGAAAAAATAGACAAATGCAAGGAAAATCCGCTAAAATGATACGATATTATGCGAAAAAAATTTGTTTTCCCATCAAACATATCGTAGGAGTTGTATGAAGCCCTTTTAAAACCGCTCTTTGAGAATTTGGACAATTCTTCGGGATGGCAAACACGCCAGTATATAATTTTCATCGCCTTGTTCATTCCCTTTACATCTTCGTATCCCTTCTCTTTAGTGTGTCTGTTTGTCTGTGTGTGTGTGTGTGTTGTGAGTTAAAGCTTCTGTATTTCGGCTATTGTAGGACGGTTTCCTCTTATACAACTTTTCTTCTCGCTCACTTGGTGTCGACATGTTTCTCAATTCCCCTTCACTCTCTCCCTCGGCCGCAAGCTTCTGTTTACTTCTTTTTTAATGTGTTCCTACCCGTGTGCTCGTTGTTAACACACTCACTCTCTCTCTCTCTCTCTGTCTCTCTCTCTCCTTCTTCTGGTCTCTATCTTTCTCTCACTCCCAGTTTCGTTTAGTTCATCCTATTCGCACCTGCCCCTCCACCTTCAAAATTTTCTCTCTCGTCCGCCATAACGCATGCGAGCGCACGCACGCACACACTCTCGCGTACGCACGCACCCTTGCGTTTCCTTTCCGAGAAATTACATTTCCTTTTTCCCGTTTGTATAATTTTGACGGCTCGCTCTTCATTCTCTAAGTTTTTGGAGTTTATTTTTATCACCGACGATTGTTTTCAAATTGTTTTTTACTTTGTCCATATACGTATTATAGAGAAAGTATTGTATTCATGAAAAAAAATCGAATTAGAGATTTCAAAAGAAATACGTTTTGAGGTCCCTAGAAACACGTTTAGACTATTTTCGGATTGATGTCTGTGTGTGTATGTGGGCGCTCTAACTCAAAAAGTACTTGCTAGATCATTACCAAATTTCATATATAACACTTTGATATGAGAATGAAGAGCTGATTAGTTTTTGGGCATTACCGGTTAAACAAAGTGGAGGTTTATTCGAAACCCGATTTGGTTTTGGCGATATATATCTGTTAAAAAAATTATTATTGTATATACCTACAATTGGATCCAAAGGTTATCGATAATGTAATTTTCTACAATTTCATTTGAAACAATTTTCCATAAGTTATTGTTTAGGAATTATTTATAAATAATCGTTTTTTTTCGGTTTCCGACAAATATCTTCTTAATAACTTTCTGATTGGTAATCTTCGTAAGGACCAAAGTTGTAGAGAATAATATTTTTTCCATGTTTTGTTTGAAACAAATTTTCGTAGAACCTTCCATTCATTAGATAATTAATTTATTTGTAATTTTCCAGTATACAATGCCACCATCTAGCGGTGAATTCTATAAATATATTCAAAATATAATTTACGGCAATAAGGACTGTATTCTTTTACGATACGAAATAATAATTTTGCCTTACAATGCTATTCATATTAATTTAAATATCTATACCCCAAATACGGAGAAAGTCATGTTGGCCACATCAGATTTTTTTTCACGTCGTAGTGGCAGTCTGTAGCATTTTTACATTCTCCATATACGTATTATAGAGAACGTATTGTTTTTTGTATCGTATATACCCTGAATAATATATAGCATCGATTGACCTTGAAAGTTTTTGTGAACTAGACGCGCATATGGGGTTCAAGTCTGCCATCATCAGTGGTGATTTAAAAAAATTATAATCAACTATCGGTGAGTCTCAGCAGATGACGCATGATTTGCATTAGAAATTCCATTTGGTATTCCCTAAAACTTAACGCGTTTTATAAATTGAATTCCAGAAAGAAGGCGACAATTCTCTTCGAATTGTTCTGTGAGAATAGTTGTGTGAATGAGAATTTTTTATAAAGCAAACATTTATTCAAAAGCACAAATGCGTGTCTGAGCCGTTATAGAGGTTTTTGCTGCTAGATATATAAATTCCTGTGACAAAACTAACCACGATATATCTATGGTCTATCTTCAGAATCATCATGGAAGAACCACTTTTTTATAATATTAATAACATCCTTTCCTTTTATTTATTCGGGAATGAAAAGTGTTGCTGCAGGATATAAGTACAAGACTATGTAATATGTACTTGCTCTGGAGAAAAAATCTCGTAGCACTTAATGGGCTTAAGCGAAGGAGCAGCTTAGGATGCAGTAGGTTGGCGCGAGTAAGTGAAATTCGCTTAACGCGAACATCTCAAGCACCTAAATAGTCTTTTCCATAACCTTGTTTGTTCGAGTGAACAATATTTTTGAAAAAATATTGACCCTTTCATGTTCTAAAAGTGCACACCCGAGAATATACCGAATAAATAAAAAAACTGTACTAATTTCATTTCAAACGGTCGTGGAAACGGTATCGAAAAAGCGATTCGTAAAAATACTCGAAAGGGAAACATAAAATTTTAAATTAGTCACCGGGATTTTACGAAGATATTTTCGCGCGAGGCAGTATAAGAAAAGGAGCTTTAAAAAATGTTAATATAAAAACGCAAAATAAAAAAAGTTGTATCGCTCGAGGTGTTTCGCCTCAGAGAGATACAACTTTTTTATTTTGCGTTTTTATATTTATATTTTTAAAGCTCCTTTACTTTTACTGCCTCGCGTGAAAATACCTCCATAAAATCTCGGTGACTAATTTCCCTCGACCACCAAGACAACCTTTCCAGAGATGAAAGACACGCAATGGCCCAACTCAGGTCCAATAAAAATATTATAATTTTACCCGCATGAAGGGGTTCCACCTTGGTCATCCTCGATAGGGAGGAATACAACCAAGAAGCCCTCCGCCAACTTTCGAACCAAACGTATTACTGCTCCCTCGACTCTAATCCCACAGACTTCCACGCCTCCGATATTTCCGTTTTCCTCCACACAGAGAGGCCACGAGAAGGACTATCGAAGGATTTTATCGCCCGACTTGTGCCCCCCAACCCCTGCACCTCTAACTTCTACCTCCTTCCCAAAATTCACAAAACCGGAAACTCATGTCGCGAATTTCGACTCACCAACTCAGCGAATCTCCGCCTTCGTCGACCTTTACCTCAAGCCACTTATCCAACAGCTACCTCCTACATCAAAGATACGAACCACTTCCTCCATCGCCTAAAATCACTTCCTTCCCCCCTCCCACCAAAAACCACCATGGTCACCATAGACGTGTGATCCCTTTACACGAACATTCTCCACCCAGAAGGACTTGCCACACTTCGAACCTCTCTTGACAAGAGGTCAGAGGGGAAGAAACTATCTACTGCCTACCTCACTACGCTGCCAGAGATGGTTCTCACCAAAAATAATTTCGCATTTGGAGGGCGCCATTACCTACAAACCAAAGGAACTGCAATGGGTACACGGATGGCCCTTCTTATGCTAACTGCTACTTGGGAGAATGGTAGTCCCAGCTCCTCCAATCCTCCCGCAAAATCATCTCATCTGGCTCCGCTTCATAGAGGAAGTCCCACAGGCCCAACACCACCCTCCGCAGGGTCTTTCCCATGAGAAGGACCACGGTGCCTCACTTGCCCCATCATAGAGACTTCCTCCCGGTTCACCAGCCCGTTAACAGACATCACCTACCCAATTACGTCCCACGGAACCTGCACCTCCAGAAATATTATCTATTTATTAAACTGCACAAAATGCTCGGCATTTTACGTGGACCTTACCACCACACCCCTGAACATCCGCATGAACGGTCATCGGGACAGTGCCGCTCATAAACGCCCCCTTCCAGTGGCCGATCATGCGGTAAGCCACTCCCTACCATTCAGTAGATGTATCACAGTCAAAACAATCCCGGTTCTCCCAAAAGACTCTCCCGCACCACAATTCCGCCAATGGGAATTGTCCCACATAGAAATTCTCCGCTCTCTTTCCTTTCCCGGTCTAAAACTCCGATAACACCCCCATCTCAAATACCCTAGCCTCCTTTCCATGAACCCCATCCCCTTTACTCCCAGTGAGGCACTTATTTTAGTTATACTCTTGTGCCGAAGAAGGGCGGATGCCCGAAAGCTCCAAGAAAAAGCCTCCCTCTATCGTAATGGACGTCCACAACACCAAGTGTCCACTAGCTCCCTCCTATCCCTCTCAACTACTAGCTGCAATCTTATATATATATATATATATATATATATATATATATATATATATGTTGTGTCTCTCTTGTGCTGACGGTCATCCCAAAAGCTCTAACCTCTACAAATGTGTCTCTCCAACACCCCAGCGGCTCTCCTTCCGGTGAGTGTTCACTGGGTTTCCTTCAACACCTAGTTGCCGTAAATATCCTTACTTACCTTTCCTCTTCCGTAGTATATATTTTATACTATATATATATATATATATATATATATATATATATATCGGCTCAAGGAGCACACTGCATCACTCCCGAAACAAGAAAAAAATGATACAGGCAACGGAGGAGGCGGAATCGTTCGTTCTTTCTCTCTTTCTCCACTCCTTTCCCGTCTCACACTCTTTTTTTGTTCTAGAGAGAGTCTCTTTAAAAAACATTTCCGTTGTCTCGCTATCAGGGTCTTAATTCCACCCTTGCCCTCCTCCATTCTTTGCATGCATAATTTCCTTTTTTCTTATATACGGCCACACCTCCCTACCCATTATACTTTACCTCCTGCGTTCAATTTATCTCCCATAATTCTCTTTCCCTTTTTTCTCTCTCTCTCTCTCATCCACCCACCCACCCTACCTTACTCTCATTTTCTCTCTCTCACTCTATCCCTTCCTGTTTTTTCTCTCCCCTTTCTACAACCTCGTTTTATTAATCTTCTCCCCTCTCTCCATGCCCTCTTGGGTGTATTTCATCTCTTACGGATCCTCCCTTACTTTTCTGGTGTGTTTTTTTTTATCTTAAGCGCTTTGTCCTCTTTCCCCATCTATTTTTTTCATTTTAAGATTCCTCCATTTTTCGTTTATTTTATCCTCTTTTTTTTCTTCTTCTTCGCCTACACCCGGAGCCATCTATGAATGTTTTCTGGAAACATTCGTAACTCTTCCTACTTTGCGTCCGTAATTGTTGTATTTTTTGCATTTTCCTCTTTTTAAATATTAAATGTCGCAAAAGAGTAAGGGTACCTATAAAAAAAGTGGGGAAAATGGAATGTCTTCGCTAGAATTCTAGAAATCTAGACGGATATAAAGGATTTTAAATGTTAAATGTATCTCCTTTTTCATTAAAAGTCCTTTCACTTTCCTCTTCCGTCAAATTAAGGCTACTTTTTTCTTCGTCCAATTTTATCCCGCCGCCATCATCTCTCTATTCATTGCTCTAATATAATCTCATCTCATTCCGTCGGATATAATTCGGAGCTCTTCCTTCAGTAAGAGTGCAAATATTTTCTTATATCTCCGACCTTAATTTTATTCTCGCGTTCCTCTCAATTTTTTTCCTTTGATCCGGCCGCGCATCAAGTTATTTTGGACTTTTTTAATTAAAAAATTTAGTCTAAAAATAATATTTGCACGTTCTCCCTTCTCTTTGCTTTCTGTTTCTTCCTGGCTCTGGAGGATAGTTTCGTAACCGTCAAAGTGGATTTCTGCCCTGCCTCGATCTCCATCCGTCCTTTCTTCCGTAGGTGTCATGCATCCTCACGTCACGTCTAATTCCACATCGTACTCGTCTTTGTTATGGCAGTTAATATTCTTGGGCACGTTATATCCACAAATGTTTTTGTCAATTCATCAACAAAATGTTCAATAAAAACCTAATTCAGGTGTTTTTTGTACATTTTACAACTTTTTTCACCGTTGCGACAAACTGTCTCTCTCATTGGTACCAAGAATCTACAGTGGGTGAGTCACCACTGATGGAGGTTACTTTGCGGCACATTTGGTTTTCCAAACCTATATATAATCTTTCAATGCAATTTCTAAGGGGAGCTTCATACGTCCCTCTTAAATTCTTTTCGAAAATTCGATTTATTGCCATTATTGACTATTGCATATTTTATTTTTAGCTAACAGATAACAATTCATAAGCTAAAACCCACATGATCAGAAGTAGTGTTTAAATAAACATTATATATTTCCATGTTATCGAGTATGTGCTAGATATAAATGCAGTATAGTTAAAAATAACATAAGGCACAGAAACGATTCATCCGTAAATCCTGTGGGTTAGGTATAATGCAATCAAGGAATGTGTTGATGGCTATCCTAAGCTTAATTCGACAGATAATTAATGATCTCGCCTTATGACTCAAAACAATTCAAGATCAAGCACTTATAGAAGTACTTGTCTTAAGAATCTCCAATAGCCACGGCAAGGTTATTAAAAACCGTTATAAAACCATTACACCGCTATAATCTTTTTATGGCTATTGGAGATACCTTAGACTAGTACTTTGTAAAGCGCTCATTTTTTACTTTCTCATATACGAAGTATATTGAGAAAGTATTGTTATCGCGAAAAAATTCGACCTCGAGATTTTTACGGATATATACGTTTTAGGTTCTGCTGTGTCAGAAAATGTGGTTTTCGCAATGCCGTCTGTCTGTCTGTCTGCTACTGGCTCTAGAGTTTAAACGGTAGAGAGAAAATGAATCAAATCTCGTACTTAGGCATTCTATCATACAGAGCAGAAGCTACGAAGAAACGGTTGGCATTGCTCAATAATTAAGGAAAGTTTATTCTACGCATTTTTAACAACAATTTGATTTTATCAAAAACGGCTAAAACGATTTTGATCAAATTTCGTGTAGATACTTGAGTTTACGTCTTCAATAATACTACATAGTTCAAATTTATGAAAATATCAATATAAGAATAAACATTCTTGGGCAACTTTAAGAAAAATTGATTTTCTAAAAACCGGCTCATACGATTTTCATTTTCTAAAAATAACTAAACGACGCATTAGTATACGAGAAAGTTTGAACAATGTATGTTGTGCCGATTTTTTAATACCTAAACGTTGTTTCATTAAGTTTCTGAAAATCATACCAAGGATTAATTCCTCGTATGCGTTGGGCGACATACGTTCACGAATGACATTTTTTCATAATTTTCTTATAATTCCCGGATGTTTTGATACCGTCATTTATATCTTTTTTGGTTGTCAGCGGCAAGGAGCAAGCGATCCCTTGGAAAGGGAATCGACTTACGACAGCTTGTGTGGAGGATTATATTCGGGTCGTGCCCTTCCAACAGAGCAAGCTGTCATCGTTTATTTACTATTAGATAGGACGCGCTTGCCTACCAACACTGCTGTTTACACGTCTCTGACATGGTGTATAGGTGAATAATTTATTGAACACAACGGATAGTGTGATTCTACACTTGCTAACATCATAAAATCTGACCGTACATGGTTTAGAAGTGTTGGTTTAAGTCAATCATTTAGCAGTACTATTTTTATAAGGTGGTGATAAATTTGATTCAAAAAATGTACCAGAATAAACTTTTTAAATTAATTTAGAAAAAGCAGTTTTAAACTTAGGTCCATTTTTTAAAACTTTATATATGATTTTTATCTTTTATTTCCGTTCGCTGAATCTATAAAGGCATTCTTCTTCTTTGAAAATCAATTATTTCAAAAAGTAAATATGTATGATGTATAGATGTCGCTGCTTATTTATCAGTATATCAAGCATAATTCCTCGTTATAAAAAAATAACGTACTCCGTTTAATATTTAACATTACTAACAATAAATTGGCTGAATAAACCACGTTCAATTTTTAGTTACAAAGCAGGCATTCTCAGTGGCAGTCTTCAACCAAGATATGAACTCGAGACTTAAACGTATGTACTTACTATAGAGGATGATTTCTATTTTGTTGCTGATAAAGTTGATATATTATCACATCCGAAAAATTGTGTTTTCCTATATTTATCAATGAATAATGAGGTTAGTTACTTACATTTACGAATTCAGCGCTTTAGCATAGGATATATCCATTGTCATTCGATTTTTTAAGTGATGTATTAAACACATTTTTGAATTTTGTTTTCTTTAGTTAACAACAAATAAATTTCTTATTTTATTATCAACTGTTTTATTGTTAATACGTTTTCTAAAGTAAACGTTTTGGAAAATTTTATGGACCCTAATGAAAGTGGAACATTAATGACACGATTAAAATATATTTTGAACGGCTAATTAAATATTGACAGTGAGCCATGAATATGTTTATGTACGTTGCTATTAAGAATTAACGCTTAGCTCAGGTCCACATTTTGAAATATTTTAATTTTAATGAAAACTTCATTCCTACCGTCCTTCTTGGGGGCAATGATAAAATCGTAATATGATCACATAACGTTGCTGTAAAAATGTTGTACTCTCAAACTATTCCATAAATGAAGTAAAATGCCATTTTACGAAATATTTTGCTATTAATTTTACTAAAATCACATTCTTAATAATTAGAGCATTATAATACCACTACCTAGTTAATAAACTATTATTTCTTTGATACATTTGGAAAAGTCATAGAGGGGTGATATTTACCCCTCGGGAGCAATGTGTACGTTTTTTAAAGGCATTATTAACTAAGGGATAAGATAGTAAGGTAAATTATTAGGAAGAAAAGTTATAATTAGTTATTTTTGACTTTCTCGTTTAACTGTGAATTCTTACGGTGGAAAATAGAATAGCTATTATTGATTCGTGCCAGTTGGTTGCAAAAATTCTGGGAAGCGCTGGACTTCTATTTATTCCATTTCATTGTTAGTACCAATTAGGTCTTTTACCTTAATTCGATAAAATCGCGTCGTCCGGGATTCAATTTTCTACGCAGAATCGGATCGGCGTAAAACGAACTGATTTAAATGGCCGGAAAAGTTGTTTTTATTCCGAATACCTAACTGAGTTTCGGTCTAATTGGGGAAGAGGATTGGCAGTGTGTTGGCAGTGGCAGTAAATTTGCTCATTTTCACCGTATCCAGGTGCCGAGTTCGCATCGCGAGACTCGATTTTTTTTAAATCCGAAAAATAAAGTTCCTCCACGTTAAAATAACGGATAAAAATAAGCGTTTTGGAAGAGAATCTGAAAAGCTTTTGAATGCGGGCGACGACCCAGCTAAAGCATCTGCGGAGTTAAAAGACATTCAACAATTCGAGCACATTACAGATATAAAAAAAAAACGAAAGCAAGAGAGAAAATCAATAAAAATATCTTTGACTTTATGTGAATATTTTCCTTCCAAGAGGACTTAGTTCTTTTTTCCATAATCCACATTTTTTACATTTTAAACAAAACATTATATTCTGCGAAATGTCTGTAAGCTTTTGCTTTATTCAGTCATCACTTTTGGAAAATTCGTTCTTATTTTAATTCCTACGTGGCTTTCATTTTGGTCTTTTTGGAAAGGCATTTGATAACGAATGGCTTATAGATTTGATGAGATTTTGAAGTTGGATTTTACATTTACAATTTATGTTTGCGGCAAATAAATATAACACATCTTTGTTCAGGTAGGTAATATGTGTAATACTAGAAGTATATCTGAGTAATATATTTAAATATCCTTATCTTGTTCTGAGATATGTATCCGTTTATCATTATAAAGTTTTCTGGTTTTTTTTTCTTTATCAATTTCCTATTTTTAATTGCATTGTCATGTTTTCCTCCTAGACTTGGCTTTTAAACAAGTTTAAGCTGCCCCTTCAAGTTACGTCCAATTTTTCTCTCTCTAAAGGCCAACTCACTTCATATGCAAAATTATTCCCATTTTTCACGTCGCCTTGCCTTTGCTTCTAATTACTTCCTGGCTTTTTTGACTATCAACTAATTTTACTCTTCCTCTTTTGTTATCTCATCTCGATCCCTTTTATTGCTATCTTTCCATCCAGATACATCTCATAACTCTTCTCCTTTCTTCGGCCCACCCGAGAATCTTGCGTAGAAGAAAAACAAAATATCCTTGTTCCTTACACGGCTTCGGACGCGACAATTATTTTTATCTTTATGCTACCGCAATGCTGAACTATATATAAATACATTAAGGTTAACCAGTGCAGTTAATGTTAATGAGTTCATTTCGTTCGTGGTTTTGATATTTTCCTAGGTTAACATTTGTGACTTTCACGCAATAAACTTAAGTACCTAGGACATAAAGGAACGATCCTTAGTTCACATTTTACTGCAAGCCTTTTTTATCGTAAACCTCATGGGCACATCTTCCATTTTCTTGTTCGCTATGGAACGGCTTCCGAAACGCTCTTAAGGTTGACAAAGGACTCGCCATTCGGCGGTCGCATGCTTCTATTAAGGTCGTGAAATGCCTTGTCGTCCGACCGTATGAGGCTCTTGAATATGAAAATCTCAATATGCAGGTGGAATAGTTATGAGGTAATTAAGCATTTTAAATAAAAACTTTGCCGTATGAAATGCATTGCATCGCCATTTTATATCCATGCCATTGCATTGATAAATTGATTAGAATTAAAATACAAACTTGAAAATAGGACATTCTTGCAGCCGAAAGAACGCAGTATATTTTCCATATGAAATAATCCTAATCCTAAAATATGCAGTTTGTTTCCATAAAATGGCAGGAGGAAAGTTTCCGAAACTACTGGAGTCATTGAGAATACTGCATTTTAAAATTCATTTTTATAAACATTTAATGTGGACCAAAATGACTAACTTCCCAATCATAAAGGCAAAGCAGCCCTAATTAATCACTTGTAACGTTAGCCCCGGTCTAGCAGAACGTTATCGATATTTTCGTATAACTTTTAGTCTCGTAAATAACAAAAGAGCTTACAAAGTTTCACCAAAATAATATATCATGGATTTTAAGATCCTGAACCGCATCTTTGCGACAGATCAAGCTACAGTCCTACGTTACGTTGCACAACATTTCCAAACTTGTATTTATTAATAACTCCAGAAGCTATACTTCTTTATAATATTTTTTCTTTCGTAAAGTATGATTTCTACCTCCTATTATGAGTTGATTTTCCATAAAACGAAGCCGAATCTCGGAGCGTTCGAAATTAACGCCTTTCACCTCTCCGACACACAACTCATTAATCTTTCCTCTGTTCCGTTCTCGTTTACAATTTCCCCACAAATTCCGCTCCCTATCTCTCTTTCGCACTCGCCCGAATCACCTTTCTGCCAATACAGCCTCAATTTTAATCGTCTCGAGCTTTTCCATTCATCTTAGCGCGCTTGTGCCGCGTTTCTCTTCATCAGTATCAATTTCCACTTTATGATTATTCCTTTTCCGTGTCAGCTTTCATCTCCATTACTTCAAACTTACTTTTCACCCTTTTTGTTTGGCCGTCGACTTGTTTCCTCATCTCGACCCATTTCAATGCTACCCCCTTATTTCCTCCTCCAATCTCTCGACCTCTCTCTCTCTCTCCTCCTTCCTTTTCTCCCTCAATAAAGTCCTTTGTCTGTCTGTCTGTCTCTTGTTCTCTTTCATTTATTAATTCTCCTATCAGCCCGACCCTCGCCCTATTTTCCCACGCCTGTCACTCCTCGATTTCTCCCTCGCTCACCCTTCCTCTCTCTCCCTTTCGCCCTCCCTCTACTTCATCCCCTCACCTCATTCCTTTATCGCCCCTCTTTCCTCTTTTCCCTCCTTTATTATTCATTTATCACCGATTTTTCCCCTCCCTGTGCTTTCTCTTTCCCCCGTTTCCTTTCTTTCCTCTCCCTCTCCTCTCTCCACTCCCTCCATCCTCACCCAATCTGCCCTTTTCTCCCTCCCTAATCTCTCTGGCGCCTCTTTTACGCTCTCCCCTCTCCCTCTCTCTCTCCACATCTGTTCTCTCACCTTCTGTCTCCCTTTCTCTCCCTCCTCACAAAATATCCCCTCTCCCTACCCTATATCTTCTCTCTTCCCCCTTTCCTCTTTATTCCTCTCCTCTACTTCCCTCTCTCCTCTTTCACACCCCTCTCTTCTCTTTCACCCCTCTCCCCTCCTCGTCATCTTTCTCACTCCCGCTCACCCTCCCTCTTTCCCCTCCTACTTCCCTTTCCCTCAAAACCAACCTTTCCCCTTTTGTCATATCCCTCCAAGAATAAGAAGAAATAAAAATCTCACCGCCTCTCCCGCATTCTCCTCCCACTATTTCCCCTAATGAAGGCTTACTCTTACCTCTCACTCCCCCCCCCCTCTCTCTCCCTCCCCCCTCGCCTCCTCGCCCTTCCTCTCTTCTCTTGTTCTCGCCTTTGCTCATCAAAACATCCTCGGATGAAACCCGCTGGACCCCGGTGTGGCAGGCTTTCCCTTCTCTCTCTCATCCCCCTCTCTCCTGCCCCTCCCTCACCCTTCGCCGTCCTCCGCCGGTGGTCTCTCACCCCTCCTCCTTTCTCCTCCTCCCCTCCTCCCCACACCCATCTCCTCTTCCTAGATGCTTGTCATCGCCTAATTTCCCCTGACCCTTGGCGGTCGAGTGAGGCGGTGGGGGGAACTAACACGTCATACAAGAGGCGAGAGGTATAGAGCAGAGGTGGGCGTAGTAAGGTGGGTAGATGCTTCGGTCCAAGGAGTGGAACTTGGAAGCGTTACTCTGAAATTCTCATCTTCCTCTCCCTCTCTCTCTCTCTCCCTCCCACTCCATGGCTCCATCTCCCCCCTCTCTCTAACCATTCTCTCCTATATCCACCCCATCAAAGCGTTACTCTGAAATTCTCATCTTCCTCCTCTCTCTCTCTCCTTCACTACCTCTCCCTTTCTTCCCTCTTCCCTTCATCCTGTCCTGCCTTCCATGTCTCTCTTTCTCGCTCTCTCGCTAGGTATCCTTTTCTATCCTCCTCCTTCCTCTCGTTCTCTCTCTCTCTCTCTACATCTCTCTCATTCTCTCCCTACCCCTCTCTCAATCTCCATCCCTCCCTCTATCCCTCTCTACCTCCTCTCCCCTTCTGTTCCACTCATCTTACCCGCAAAACCGACTCGCTCCCTTTCTCCTTCTCCCCTCTCTTTAACCCCTTATTTTCCCTTGCCTCTAATCACAAAACCGGTGGAGTATCGCCTTAACGGCGCGTAGTGCGGCTTTTTCGTGTTACATTTTTTTCTGTCTTCCTCCTTTCTCCTTCCCTTCCTTTCGTTTCCTGTTTAATATTTAGGTAATAGGTTGGTTTTAAGGGCAAGATTCGCTACATTAATTCAGCACTCATTTCTTTGCAGAGAGAAGGAGAGAGAGGAACAAAAATGTTTTCTTTCCTTCGTGTTGCGACACGGTTCAATTTTTTTCTAAATTTTCCTTTAAGGAGAACTTTTTAAACTTTGCGCGATGCATAAATGACGAGTTAAATTTTCTCTCGCTCTCTCTCTGTGTTGGCGAAAATTACTCGGTTTCCTGTAAGGTTGTGGTGGAGAGAGAGGTTTATATAATAAAAAAATAGAGGAAACTTTAAACACAACCGTTCCCCACCCTTTCATTAAAGGTAAAGACGTTAGGCATCCGGATGACGATTAATATTGGATGGAGCCGTGATTACAGAAATATTAAATATTTATGCAGACGCACTTATTTTTCCTCGAATCAGATCTTAGTGGAGAGATTTTTGTTTCCTCGAAAATTCGCAGTCTAGGAAAAATTCTTTTTCTTTGTGTTTTCATTAAGAAATCATCATTCGTTTTCGAAAAAATCAAGAAACTCTTTCCTTTTTTTGCATAACAGTTGTACTTATGTGCATGT
Organism: Uropetala carovei; assembly: GCA_036926305.1. Classification (NCBI taxonomy): domain Eukaryota; kingdom Metazoa; phylum Arthropoda; class Insecta; order Odonata; family Petaluridae; genus Uropetala; species Uropetala carovei. Next base: position 1,683,122 of record JAXCHB010000212.1, read on the forward strand.
TTAACCTTGAAACAAAAGATAATTGTATTATTACTATACCATTAATTATGGATCGAAGAATGTTTAATAAAAAGCTCGGGATCTATGAAATTAACCTCTAATGAAAGCTGAGGACGATTCATAACTGTGGTGCTAAGAAGTCGAACTTCGTCTTCTTTGCTATGCTATTTGCTGACAGAGATTCTCCGGTAAAATTTAAATAGCTCATGAAATATTTATCTACAAATATTTTCCTTAATGATTAATTTATGAGGATCCTTGCTTATGATTCGCGCAAAACGCAGACTCACAAACCGAGTTTTGCTTTATACTATTCCAGGATTACTAATTTATTGACGCGAATCACTCGTAGCACGAATACCGTGATTTTGTTCACCTTTACGGCATCTGGGTTTCAGAAGGTTTTATCGTAAAGCATTTAATAATCCTTTTTGCGTTGATTATGAAGCACGGTTCCGCCGAAAGGATATTTTTCTATCGCACAGACCGGCTAACATTACTTCGTTTGCCTCTTCCACATATTAAAATATAGTCTGACGTTCGAACTACAGCTACGCTTGGACAGTATATTAAATTCCGGAACGTTTGCGAACAAGGGAGTGTTTTAATAACCGGTTTGATCGTAAATACCGCTTATTTACCGTTGCCGTTTATTTTAGTCTCTTTGTACGTATGGCCAAACGTTTGCGATGGATATATATATATTCTCAAGTCTCATTCCATATCCTAATATAACGACGCGACACCCCACTCGCAATCGCTGATGAATTACGATCCCAGAGATATTCCACGGGCCAGACTTGCCATACGCACACACTCATCCCCCGCATCGGCGTGGGATGGGGAGTTCCGGAGGAAGAAGAGGGAGAAAGAGGTGGGTAAAGGTTGATATTTGGGTTCGTGTGTGCTGGGAAAGAGGGAGTGAGGGAGAAAGAATGGCGTAGAGAGAGGGAGTCTCGCCTGCTTGAGACAGTTCAGACAGCTCGGCATAAGAGAGAAAGGGGAGGAAGTGAGGCGACTACAGAGAGAAAGCCCGGCGTCCATCCTCCCTATTTCTCGGATTATTCCCCTTTTCCCTACTTCCGCCTCCTGTAGGACCGCCTCCACTACATCCTCTATTCCCTACCGGCGGAAGCTGGAAAGAGAGAATTCGCACGTTCGGTAAAGAGGGGAAGCTGTTAAAAGAGTGTGTGGTTTTGGGCGGAAAGCGTGCGTAAAGGAGGAAGGACGGTGAGGTGGATTGTTGGTGCGGGTCAAACCGCCCCGTCCCACCTCACGAACTCTTCCTGTGAGGGGTGGAGATGGGAGGTTTTCCTACGGTCTCTTCGTATAAGGCTGTTCTATGCAAATCCGTGTGTCGGCCGTTAGCCGGGAGGAAATTAGAAAATCCCTACGACGCTACCCGGTGAATTCGCCGTCGACGACGCGCCGTGAAAACTCGTCCGCACGTTTCAAACACGCACGCACGGCTCCCTCTTCTCATAATCATCCGCGGCAAAAGCTTCTGTGTAAGCTGTCCCTGTGTCGGAATGCGCGCGGTGTTTTTTTTTCCTCGACTAAGCTGTGTACGTAATCGATTGCTTCCCGCTCTGGTCTGAAGGTTTTAGGGAGGGTAAAAAAAAAGGGGGGTGGGATGGAGAGGACTTTTGGAGGGTAGAGGAGGTTGTAAAAATAAGAACTCGTGTAGCTATGATCCTCCACATCTTTATTTTTTTTATTTAAGGGTACCGGCGCGACAGGTACCGGGTATTTCAATCACGTTGATGAGATTTTATCTCGAGTCTTTTCATTTTTTTTTAAATCGAGGTATTTTTTTATCTCTATCTCTTATCCTGCTTCCTTTCACTCTTTCCTTTGGTATGTTTTGAGTGCGTGTTCGGTCGTGTCTGTGTGCGTGTGTGTGTGTGTTTGTCGGAGTTTTCTCTGTTTGAGTTCTTTGCTTGCTCTATCCGCCTGTGTCATTTTTGTGCAAGGTTTAGAGGTAAGAGAGAGAAATTTCCGCGTGTGTGTGTTGACTCGGCAGTTACTCTAAAAATATGAATCTTTGCGTGATAGAGTTTTGCGACTATGAAAAGCGTTCGTCGGAGGAAAATATCGAAAAGATTTGTCGAAATATTTCGATGAGGAGAGCTCACTTTGAACATTGATAGGTTTCTTTTTTTATAAAGAGTATGTATGAAGCTTTGGTCGTTGCGTGCAAAGGTATTAGAATTTTTTGCCGCATAAAGTAAAGAATTTCACGTATTTCACGGGGATGACCTACTAAATAAAGTTTTATTTTTCCGTTTGATCCGGAAATTCATGGAGTATATCATTTAATATAAATATTTATTATATTTTTTTGGAAATTGATTGCGATTTCCCATTTATCCGCAGATTTGAACGTAAAATGCACGTAGTAAGCGATGATATCTACAGTAAATATTTTTGTAATAACTGATGGACACACAAAATAGGGAAGGAACTGCGCACTTTAAATAGAAAACTCACGCTTGGTATGTAGGTGCCGTTTAATGATCGGGGATAGAGTAAACAAAGTAGTAATAGATACCTCTGTACTGTTTTATTGCAATTTCATTTAATATACAATTATACCTATCACGTAGTTTCATAAATTGACGGCCTCATCAGTGGATCATGCGTTACACGTTAAAATTCTATTGGTAGAGTGAGCGAAGGAAAATTGCACGTTTAATTTTTTGAGAGAAAATGAACATTTTCATATAACGCAAGGAGATGGGGAAAAACTGTAAAAGAAAATTATTTCGCGATAAATAAAGGTATACCGAAAGAATAGAAATCGATCATAGTGATGTATTTCTCCTTGTGTTATACGAAGTAGGTATATCGTAGAATGCCGGAAATCATCCGCAGCTCTTACGCTCGTACAATTGCTTATTTTAAAATATATTTCTGAAATCACGCTTGCAAATACACAGTAAACTTTTATCTTTCTCGCCGAGATAACGCTCAGTTTCAAATTGAAACTTATACAAATATTTATATGAAATAAAAATTGATGGAGATGCGTCTCAGAATGAAATTAGCGTTTTATACAATTTTAACTACGTTTTTTCTCCCATCGTTTGCGCTAATAGTTTGTTTCGCGTTGTCATGATCTCGCATGAATGAAGTTCGATTATGCTAGAGCATGCGTTTTCAACATTATTTTTATTCGCGTACCCCTTGGAGGTTTTTTAGTGGTCTCGCAGCGCTTAGTCGGTTTACGACAGTTCGGCAATTTGTAAGTTAATTCTTTAAAAATATAATCATTTTTATTTAAACAGTATTGATTCGATTAAATCAAGTCAACTAAGTAAAATTTGTATTCAATTAACATTAATATAATTAATTATTTGTGCAAATCATCATGCATATCATCCGATGATTTTTCGTCGTATATTTTTTATCGTGTACTTTTTCTCACGAAAGTTAATTTAAATATGAAAAAGGATTTCAAACTTTCCCGGCGAATATTATTAGTGAAGCTTTCTCGGGTTTCACACCGGGTGATGTCTAGAGTAGAATTCGACGTTTCGGCGTAAGTCACATGCGCCATCTTCAGGAAAACTGATCACTCAGTTTTCCTGAAGATGGTGCATGTGACTTACGCCGAAACGTCGAATTCTACTCTAGACATCACCCGGTGTAAAACCCGAGAAAGCTTCACTAATAATTTAAATCTATTTTCCTTTCAATATAAGCATTTTTATTTCTATGTAATAGATTCGGTAACTTAATAGTTGCAACATTAATATTATCATGACGCCATTCCCTCTAAAATATATTGGAATTGTGCCGTGCGGAACACGGCTGGCGCCGAACTGTCCGGCGCCGAATAATCCCATTGCCGAATTGTCCCGTCGCCGAACCTGTGGTGCCTAATCGGTCATGCCGAACCGGTCGTGCAAAACTGTCCCTTTCCTCCACTTAGTACAGTTTTTTATGGCCTCATATCCCCAAGTAAATTTGAAGTGACAATTAAACGAATGAAACTTATATTAAGTTAAGTAACTCCTGTTTGTAACTTTAAGTTTACTGTTTTAGTTTAGTTTTTTCAATTTTATGACGTTATTCTTAGTTGCCACATTAAAATATTTGATTGCGAAGTCATGCACGAAAGACTATGTAATAATAAATGTTGACTTTAGCGTACCCCTTCAAAACACTTGTCGTACCCTTATGGGTACCCGTACCACCCGTTGAAAAACCCTTAACTCGAGTGCATACATGCTTTAATTTTATATAATAAAAATACTAACAAAATGGGATATAGAGAAATAAAATAGGCGATAGGATGTTAGCTAAGAAACTGTTATAACGCTAAACGATCGACCGTCCTTAACTTCCGAAACACAATTTTAACTATAGCTTCATAGATAATCACAGGTGGAACCTCAAAAGCGTCTCAAGTTTTCTTAAAGTTATAATACCGTTACTCAATTCATAGGCAACGCCCACTTTTTCCGCAGACGTAGTGTCATCGGGAGAGAAAATCTTAAGTTTGTATAGTTGAATGCTGTCGCGGTCTGCTGGTGGGAAAAAATATCAAGGCACTGCATTGCCACACATCCATGATCGAAAAATTAACTTGAAGACATTGATTCAGCGTAGCGACACGGCAACAAAAACCGCGCAAGTTCTACTAAATCATTTTTTTTAAAACTACTACCGGAGTTTTAACGTCATCACAATGATTCCGAAATTTTCGAAAACGTTCACCGGTTTTAGAGAAATAATTGTGTTAAATATACAATATTTCCTCAGCATTCCACTCTGTCATTTGTATCGCTTTTTGCCCACGATATTATACATTCAGTTTTTCCTTTACTATAATTTCACATGAAATAGTGATTTTTTTCTATCTGTCGCATCTTAATCGCAGACGAATTTCCGCCCAAAATTACCGAGTCGGACGTAATTCCCGTCCCATTCTTCCTCTGAAAGTAAGACCGCACATGCCCACTCGTAATTCTACGAGTGTTTTCTCTCACTCTCTCTTGATAAACATAATGCTTAAAGCATGGAGAGAAAAGGGAGACAGAAGGAGACACGTCATTCCACTTCGCGGCTTCTTTTATTTCCCCTTCGACCATCCTTTCCCTCTCGCCCTCTCCCATTCTGCCCTCTTCCCCAAAACTTCTGCCCTCCCTTCCACGCAACCTCCATTACCGCAGGTTCCAACCCATCCCCCTCCTTTCTACCCCTCTTTTGTCGAGGAGAGAGAACTCAGCTTTTGGAGACTTTTTCATTGGGAATAAGACCCACCCAACCCCCAGTTCCCCCACTCCCTCCTTAAAAACCAGCCAACCCCTTCCCTTCCTAACTCCCACGACCATCGTATTCCTCGCATCCTTAACCCCCCCCCCCCTGTCTATCTCTTCTCTCGACCCTTTCTTCTCCGACAAAAACTAAAAAAAGAAAACATTGTTTACTCTCCTTCTCTCAACGGGATCGTGACGTCATCCCTCCCTCTCCATTTATTTTCCTCCTGTCCAACCAACCCCTTCTTTTTCTTATATTTTTACGTTCGCTTTTAATCTAGAGTCCTTTCTTTTTCATCCCACCCCCCCGTCTTCCCCCCTCCCCCCCCGTTCTTTTTAATAACTACACGTGTTCTCGGTGAGGTTTCTTTTTTTAAATGTGTACGTTTTCGAAGGCTCCAATTTTTTTTAATCGGGGTTTTCCATAAAATCATGGTTTCGTCAGTCAGTTCGTCCGTCACACTTCCGTGTTCATTGAATTACTTTTACACTGTTCAATTTAAGGCAACCAAAATTTTAGTGATTATTTATAACCGTTTGTTCTTCCAACGGTTGAAATTTGGATATTCCAGAGGCATTCTAATGGATAATGTTGGGGGCAACGAAAAAACCCGCTATTAATATCTGATTTATCCGTTCTTTCCTTACTTGTTACTTCTTTAATTTTGCATTCATTGCTTCGGAGAAAAAAATAAATTAACCGGCTACTAAGAAGGTGAAAAACTGTTGTTTAGATATTTTTTATCGAGTATGGCAGTCGTAAGTTGCCGTTACGGGCGAACTTGGAGGCACTTAGTCGCGCAAGGAGCTTTCACGGAGTCTGTCACGAGCGTCACAGTAAACGGGTAATTTAATCTCTTGCAAGGCATGTAAGTGAGGAGCAAGCGTCCTTGTCTCTGTCGCGTTACGGCACGGTATGACTTAAAAAGGAATGTTTTTATTTAGCTCATTATGATGTCTTTCATTTTTTTCAGTTTACGTTCGGATGTCTGCGAGAAAATATCTGCTTCCCATCTGAATATATTCCTTTGGTGCGGATTGTCTTTATTTAAATTAAATTCCATCAGCTGAATACGCATTATCTGAATGAATAAACATAATTTAAATTGTGAAAACTTTGGAAACAAGTTGATATCTTTAAGGCTTAACTGTATAAACTTTTAGTTTAGTCAGATCTAGCGTAAATGTTTACAAAAATTGTTCAAAAACATATCATCTTCATATTTTCTCTCCCTATTTTGGTTTCCCAATGATCAACGTTAAGATTTCGACGTCTATAAGTTTCTTAGAAGGCCGTATTACATCAGTAATTCCCTCAAAACATTGTTATAATGATTATGTTTTTAGATTAAATTTTTAAGGAAAAGAAATAAACCCTTTTTGTCTCATATGCCAACGTTTAAACTTTATGGGAAGAATGACTACATACCCTTAGAAAACAAACTGACAAGCTAAAGAGCAAGGGGTAAACTCCTTAGCTGCAACATACATATTTGTTTTCCTAACCAGTCGTGAGAGTTGAATCTTTACTCGATGATACGGAAGTCAAAAGTTCATATGCCTTAATTTTGCTACGACACCTTTCTTTTCAGATATTATATTATAAACTTAGGTTTTCCGCAAAGTAGTATTAATTGGCATCTGCAATATCTCCTTGATTCTTAGGGAATTTACAAGAGAACGTTTAATGCGTATACACAAGCGTAGCGGATATGGAAGCCTATTGTAGTACGATGTAGAAGAGGAGAATAAGATAGCGGAAATCTAGGGGTACAATTTTGTTAATCATAAACAAAGCGAACTCTTTCTGTTGCTTTCGGAGAAAGCAGAGCGCCAATTAAGGTTAGGGCTCCCGTGACTTTATACGAGATTACAAATTCAAATTTATAGCGGTAATTTATACCGGTGACTTATCATAGTATCGATATAATTACAGCAGTGATTTATAAAATATTTATTCGATAATGGGAGTGATTTTAGGCAATAAGGAAGCAGCTTAGAAATACGTTGTCTGGCCATCTTTCAAATATCGACAAATACCTTGGGATCCGCATTTAAAAACACACCAGAACGGGAAATTGTAGATGTCTTCAGAAGAAGCAAGGGTGATAACAACAACGGAGAAAATTTAGTCTTTGAATGCACGAAGGTAGGAGAAATGAACCATGTCGTAGCTATTATGTTTATTGAGAAATGTGATAAATCCGCATTTAAAAACACACCAGAACGGGAAATCGTAGATGTCTACAGGAGAAGCAAGGGTGATAACAACAACGGAGAAAATTTAGTCTTTGAATGCATGAAGGTAGGAGAAATGAACCATGTTGTAGCTAATGTTTATTGAGAAATGTGATAAATTACGTGTCACATAAGAGAAAGTAAATGGATTGTACAAATAAAAATTAATCTATTGAGATCTAGAGAGACTTTGCGAAATGTTCACTTCTCAACGGCAAAATTGAAAATTTGTACAGTTGGCACGAGTGAAAATATTTTAGGCTACCCTTTCAAATGGTATATTTCAGATTGAGTTATAAAGAAATCCACCGTTGAGCTGCTAGGTTCGTGGCGTAAATGTATGACCAAAAGCATTGCGCAATCTCGCTCTTAATGGAAACGTTTTCTAGATCGATCGCAATATGAACGCTATATTATGATTACTTGAGAAATATAGGTCTTAAGGTGTGTCAGAGTAGGTTTAAGTAACACTTGAGGTTCCAACTTACGTTGGGACATTCGAATGTAAATGATATTCGTTTAGAACAGAGAGATACAGATGCTCGTATCAGAGATAATAAGAGGAGAGACAAACCAATAAGGAGAAATTTGAGGTAAAAATTGAATGCAGATGAGATCAAGTGTGGTTGTTACTTTTTTTATAGATGTTAATACACAAAGTGGACGATAATTTGAGAAATTCAAGGTGAGCCTATGCGTGCTATGGACCGTTGAATTATTTTTTTTTACAATTATGTTATTTTTACAATTCTGTTGTTGTTGGAACCTATTTCTTTACCTGTAATTAATCTATCTTGTATTTTTGAAGCCAAGTATACGAGTATGATATCACAATTAGTTTGTATCAAGGTTGAATCGGGGAAAGAGGGTATAATTCAGGAAAAGAGGAAGAATCTCCATCTTTTCAAATAGGAATATGTTTACAGGAGGGAGAATGAATTTCTTTAATGGTTAGGGTGCCTGATGGGAGCTGGAACCTGCCGTGAAATAGAAAAGTGGAGTCTAGTTTTTATTTATTATTTATTTAACAGCAGTATGTGTTTTAGATGAAATTGGACACGTAGCATGCTGCTAGACAACCTTCAGTTATATATAGTAAAAGATTAAAAAACCAAGTTACGTTCTAGCCGAGGTCCGGGACGAGTAATTATCCTTTAGGTTCTGATTCACCGCTCGTCTTGTGACCCTTTTTTATCGGTCAAACATCTCCCCGACGTTGACCCATCTTAGAAAATAATAAAACAAACGCGAAACGGATAAGCAAACAAATTCTTTCACAAAACCTTTTACTCGCAAAAAAAAAGGTCCTGAATATATTTTTCGGTCTCTCCGGTTCATTTCCCCCCTCCTTTTTCAAAGCCTCTTTATCGTTTTCCTTCCTTTCATCTTCTTTCAGTGGATGTGGAGGAGCAGAAAAGGAAAATGGGATGGGGGAGAGAATATCTTATCTTCCAGGAAGGAATTGGCAAATGAGCGTAGCGGAGCGTAAAAAAAATAGCGGGAACATAAAAGAATCGCGAGGTGAAGCGGGACGGACCTTACTACAACGCGACTGTGCGAGCCTAAAGAAAGAGGAAAGGAGCGTAAAGAAAAGGATGAAAGTGATGAAAAGAATGAGGAGGAAATTATTACATAGGTGCCTCCTTGCGAGTTGGAAGGGAACGATGAGGCGACGGGACAAAACAAAAAAGAGAGGAGATGCGAAGGAAAAAATGAGCTTTGAAATAAAAAGGAGCTAGCAACTTTATTTGGTTATTTATTTATTTATTTTTTGTTGGCATATAAGGGAAAGGAGATAAGAAGGCAGGGTCAAAATGGAAGAAATGGAAGTCAGAGAGGAGGCTAGGAGAACGGAGGAACTGGGGTTGTTCCATAATTGGTACATTTTGTTTTTGTGTATGTAGGTACGTATGCACATACACGCACAAACATACATTCGAGTACACACACACGCACGTGTGCGTGTATACATACACGTACACGCTCGCACACATACACACACATATACATACATGCATACATACAATGTCTCTCCGTCGCTGAAGAAGGGCGTCAGCTCGAAAGCTCTATTTGTGTTCCTTTTGTTTTTCGTGTGTCTTCATCACTCCGAGCGGCTCTCCAGTTTGGGTAAGTGTCCACTGGGCTTCCTCGAACACCCTGTTGCCACCTCTATTATTACCTTTCCTTTTATTTAAGCATTTATATATATATATATATGTATGCATGTATAGGGCTACTAGGTGTTGAAGGAAACCCAGTGAGCACTTACTGGAAGGAGAGCCGCTGGGGTGTTGGAGAGACACATTTGCAGAAGTTATTGGAGCTTTCGGGATGATCCCTTCGTCAGCACAAGAGAGAGACCACTGATTTGGCAGTGACACTGGGGTGAAGGTGTGGGGGTGGAAGGGAAGGGAACATGGAAAGGTCGAGGATTGGAGGGTGCAGAGGGGGGGGGGGGGGGGGGGGGGGGGAGAGGGTGGAAAGAAGGAAATATTAACGGTGATTAAGGCCGGGAGGAGAGAAAGAGTTTAAGATTCGGATGTGGGCCAATACCCATTGACGGAGTTGGGGGGCGGAAGCGTCGTCCGGGAGGGCGCGAATGGCCCTCACCATGAAACAAAATTGAAATTCAGATTATGATTATTTTCATGAACGGCCACGGGTAGCTGTCGTTTAAGACTAACGCTGTTGCGATGGCCATTCATGCGAATGTAGATGGAATTGCTGGAGAGTCCATAAAATGCGGAGCATTGGGTGCAGGATAATAGGTAGATGGCGTTGCGGGTGGTACAGTTGGTAGGGGAAGTTATGGGGTAGGTGATGCTGGTGGTGGGATTTGAGAATGAGTTGGAAGGCGGGTTTATAGGGCATGTTAGGCATCGGGGTCTGCGGCAGGGGTGGGACTCTGCAGGTTGCAGAGGAGTGGGTGATGGGGGTTCTTTTCTCCACAAGATGTTGGCTAGGTTGGGAGGTCTGCGGAAGGAGAGAATTGGGGGTGTGGGGAAGGAGACCTGGTTGGGGGTGGAAGTGAGGATTGGGTGGGCTGCTTTTCGCATGAACGGCCATTGCAACAGCGTTAGTCTTAAACGACAGCTACCCGTGGCCGTTCATGCAAACACGTTTTAACTAGAAGAAAGAATATGGAATAATTATTGCAATTTCCATTTGGAGTAACGCTTACTAAAAATTAAAAAATATATATAATGACTATTTTTCGGGTAAATCCTTTGCGAAATATACAGCAAATTTTTGTTTGCTTTAGCGAGAGTTGGTATTAAGCTTTAAATTTAAATCTTCTAGCTCAAATATTAAATAGCCTTTCCGTCTACGTTTATTGTTTTCCTTGAGTTGAAGTCGGAAGGGGACTTGCTTAAATATTCGGATTTATTGGAATTTATTTGCTCCGTTTGTTAAATCTTTTTTCTTGTGTAATTACTTTTAATTTGTTTATCTAGAATAGTTTTTTAAAATTTGACTCCCCATAGCAAGCAATAATTTATTCTTGTAGAACAGATTGAAAAGATCTATGGTATTTGACCGTCTTATATATTGAGTTTGTATTGAAATACAGTTTTTCGTTTAGTCTCTTGTCTACATGAGTTGAATTTTATTTAATTATTTAAATGAAATATTTTTCTCAGATTTCACCTGATGTGTTTGATAATAAAAAAAGTTCAAGGTGTCGTTTTCCTTCCGAAATATGATAAAAAGTTCCTAGCGGTAATTTATTTGTTTTATTCTATAAAAACAAGTAAAATTGCAAATAAAATCGTTCGTTTGCCTTGAAATTCATTCTGCGTGACAGCCATTGCTTATTTGATTCTTAGAAGATTATCAGCTGTGTTAAGTATGGTTTACAATATAAAATTGTGGAATATTTCTCATTGATCATAAATTAAATTAAATTAATTTATCATTTCTCGTTAAATTTATTATTAATTTAGATTAAGGTAACTAGATATTCTCGACTATTTTAAGATAATTTACACAAACACGAAAACTTTAACGGCTGATGCTAATGATATCTTGTGTAACTCTTTTGGTAAACCTATGGAATTATAAATAAAAAATCGGAACAACATACATTATACAAACTTTCTCATATAATAATGCGTCCTTTAGTTATATTTTGAAAAATATGAACTATGTAGAATCGTTATAAACATCAGCTTAAATAACAATACAGAATATGATGAAAAGCGAATGGGCCGTTTTTTCGAAAATCCAGTTGTTATTAATGTTTCCCAAGAATAAACTAGCTTTATATTCATTCTTTGAGAAAAATGAAACGTAGTATTATTTTCGACGTAAAGAAGTAACTTTACGAAATTTGATCAAAATCGTTAGAGCAGTTTTTAAGAAAATCAGATTGTTGTTAAAGATGCCTAGAATCAACCAGCCTTATATCCATTTATTGAGAAATATGAACTATGTAATAATATTTAAGACGTAAACTCAATTAACTGTAAGAAATTTAATGAAAATCGTCATAGCCGTTTTTGAGAAAATCAAATTGTTGTTAAAAATGCTTAGCATAAACTTCCCTTAATTGTTGAGTAATGTCAACCATTTCTTCATAGCTTCTATTCCAGAGGTTTCCAACGGGTACGTGAAGCCGAATCAACGGGTACGTGAGATATTTGATAAATAATAAAATTTACGTTCGAAAACTCTATTGAGCTTTGAAAATCGCTATGCCTACCTCTTATTCCTCACCAAAAATTATTAAATTCGATATTATTTTCGCTCTACCGTTTAGGCCTAGAACAGACAGACGGTATTCCGAAAACCACTTTTCGGACTCGGGTACACTTAAAAGGTTTATTTACATCAAAATCTCGAGGTCGAATTTTTTCGCGATAACGATACTCTTTCAATATACTTCGTATACTAGAGAGCATAAATGTGAAACTCACGGAGTTACACTAAACAGTATTCTACGTATGTTATAGTTTCGCAAATTTGAAAATTCTTGTATCCCGCAATATCCGAATTAAATTTATAATTGCATGTTAAGTATATAAAAGTTTATTGTAAAAATATTCATTGGCATTTGTAGGGTCTTTACTGTAACTTCTCATTCTTCGATTCTCATTTTTCACTACTAATTTGACATATATTTAGTGCTTTATATTTGTTGTTTACTGTGCATGTTTTCATTTGTTTGTCACCGCAGTCGAATTTGAATATGTAACTTATCAATTATAATTGCCTACAGGAATTGTTACATCTTTCTCGTTAAGAACTTCGAACGAGTAAGAATTTAAAAAAATCTTTTTGCTTTATAAAATAGGCGGCCTTAAAAGAATAAAACAAGAAAATTTTCAGATTAATTGTTCGTTATAAAAGGTTTTAGTGTCGTATACTTTCCATTACTGTTGCTTTACATATCATTTACGTAATAATTTCGCTTTGATAGGAGGTTTTCAAGGTTGATCTTCATTTAAAAAAAATGAAAAGGCCGCCAATTTTATAAAGCAAAAAGATATTATTTTTGATTTTTTTTAAATTCTTACTTGTTTTCATCTTTTAAATGCGAAAATGAATAACATTCTGTGAAAAACACGAACATACATAATTTACCTCAATCGCTTTCTTACAATGATTGATGTCCAAGTTCGTGATTTGTGGAACTTGGTGATTTCATACGACTCTAGCGCTAGTAGGCTCGTCTGTTTATATCACAAAGCTAATAAGAAGAGAAACCCGGTACCGGCATTAGCCTGCTCTTTTCGAAAAGCACTATGGAAGACCTACGGCTTTATGTCCCTTCCGAAGGATAAAGCGTCGATTCGCGTGCTCTCCTCTAAACACGCAAATAGGGTGCCACAAGATCTATTGAAAAAATAGAACTCGCTGGTTTTCGACGGGCATGGTCAGCGTAGCAGGCCAACGCGTTCGCCAGTACACCACGGCACCCTATTTCGCAAGTTTTGGTATTTTATACCCAGAAGCCATCTACCGCAGCGTGAGGAGTAAAAATGCATTCCCAAAGAATCATCTACTGATTACGAGTTAACTGTTTTATAAAAAGTTTCAAAGTTTTTAAACCAATGGTGAACATTATTGAGGTATAAAATGATACAATAGAAATAAGCTAAAATATTCGTACAATTAAGCGTTACAACTTCTCTCGTCGTATATTTGTCAAAATGACAACTCATGTTGAAATCCGTATTTCCCGCTATCATTTCTAACGTTGGGGCAATGTAGTAGTTCAATTTCTTGCTACTACTTCGCCTGCAGAGCAACCGCAACAAGATAAATTTTTGGAAAAAAATTTGAACATTCACAGTTTAACATCTAGATGAGATACAAAATTTTTAATAGACTAACAACCATCTGCAACAATGTAACATTCTTTATGATACGTTCATTCGTTCAAGAGATATGAGGGAACAAAAGATGGTCTACCCAAAAAAAAAAAAAATATATATATATATATATAAATAAATAAATAATTATCGGAGAACGCATATGAAACATTTTATAAAAATATCTTTCAGAATGTCGTTATGAACTTCAGGAGTTCAATATAAACATACTTCGATATATTTTTCAAGTCGACTTTATTTTTTAGCTTTATAGCACGATAATTGACCATAATCACCTCTGACTCTCTCGCAGAAGGCTCATAATCGTCCTCTTGTAGAATAAGTTTGTACGTAATTTTTCATCGCCGAACGCAGCGTCGCTATAAAACAAGTTTTTAGGCAAACGTTCGAAAGAGGTTTCCATACTCAAGAAATTTATCTCGCTCTCTCTCTCTCTCAGGAATAGATGGGTCGAGAGGGCGGAATATGATTTGTCCTCGGATTTCGGAGCGAAATTAAGGCGGAAATAAGGTAAAATATCATGTCTTGAGTTTCGAGTGGAGAAAGGAGGATGTGAAAAAGAAAACTAGGAGATTACGCGAGATGGCAGGTGGGAGTTATTTAAGAAGAAGTGGTTCTAAGTATAGAAGGATCTCATAGAAGGAAATGTAGGTGGGAGTAGTCGAGTAGTACATTAAGTTTAACCTTCCATTCCAAGGTTTTTGTGTGGGTTTTCGATGTGTTTTTTTAATGCGAGAGTGACTTTCATTTTCCTCGTATCTCCCTCCCTATCTCTCTCTCTCTCTGCGTCGTCTAAGAGAACGTGGGAAACTGTTGGCAACTAGGATTAAGGTCGTTCCAATGAATACATATACTGTGGATTTTGCCGTAACGTCTCCGATTTGTTTTAATTATGTAGTATTCTAATATGTGCTTTATAGATGGATTTTCTGTTCAATATTTAGGGTTCCGGATTAGTTTCGTACTTATTGATTATCCATATATCTAACGTACGGTATATTCTTATTCTGCGGTAATGGTGCCCAACTTTTTCTACATGGAGGGCCGCATTGGTGGTTGAGAATCCTTCGGCGGGCCGCATTGGAAGTTGCAAACACTTTTTCGGGTTGGATTAGAGTTTAAATCGGAAGTTATGTATACTTAGATGGAATTAAGTGAAAATGAAGTTTAAATGAGATTTTTATGGTAAAAATTCCACCATTTAAAGCTTCATTTAGAAAATTATCATAAAAAAATATGAATTTGTGTGTTAAAACTTTCAAATTGATTTTTCGCCATGTCTTCACGGACCGCGCAACAACCCTTCGCGGGCCGCAGGTTGTGCGCCACTGTTCTACAGAGAAACTCACGCAGTATAACCTGCGGTTTTAAAAAACCCAGATCCCTTGCCCAGATGGAACAGATTTCCAGTCCTAGTCGGCGAAACGATTCGTGAATTAGGAGAATTTTTTTCCTAAAAGAAAAGTCGCGGATTTTGAGGCCTCTTCATGCATCTTCGGAAGCCGCCATTTCAGAACGCAATTTTAAAAAAAAACAACAAAAACGGGAATCGGTGCGAACCGAGCTAAACGGTTTAGCGTTTCCGCAAAAATAAATAAATCTCGAATTTGAAATTCGCCTCTATATATATATATATACGCGATTTATTTTTGTCGGTTTATATAAGCCGTCGAAAATTTATGCCCGCGCAAAACTCCTCCTCCTCGCGGATATGTAGAGCGCGGGAGCTTAGTCTGACGAAATGAGAGTGACGAGACATGAAGTGGATGGTATTGATGAGTTAAGCGGATATACCGGGAAGCTCTCGACCAATAGGGTACGCACCGCTGCCCGTTTCGGACAAAAGACGCGAGTAGGGCGCGCGGAGGATTACGCCTGCGAGAACGGCGGCGCGGGGAAGATGCAAAGGATTAAAGGGAGGCTGCATAAAGAAGGGGGTAAGGATAGAAAGGTAGAAAGCGGGGGAGGGAGAGAGAGGGAGGGAGAGAAAGGGAAGAGGGAAGGAGGGGGAGAGAGAGAGGTAAGAGGGAGCGAGAGAGAGATAGGGGGGGGAGAGAGAGGGAGAGAGAGAGAGAGGTAAGAGGGAGACAGAGAGGATAAATCCGGTGAGGAAAATGATAATGTGATATGAAAGGTGGAAATAAAGAGGTCAAATCGAGAGGGTGAGAGAGTAAGGAAGAACAAATGCGAGATACAGAGAGAGAGGGAAGTTTGGGTAAGCTTCGTAGATGAAGAGATGCTCGTTAGACAGGTGGAAAGTGAGAAAATGAGACGAGAATGGAGAGGAATGTGAGAGAATAATGCTTAAAGAGGTGGAGAAGAAGAAGGGAAATGAGATGGGGTGGAAGGGCAAGAATGGAGAGAAAATGGAAGGGTAGGATAAAATAAGTAAAAGAAGAGGGAGGGTGAGATTGAGTAGGAAGAAGAGGAGAACAGGAGCATGGAGTGGCGCGAGGAAATGATTTTAGGAGAGGAAATACTCTGAAGGAGTATGGGAGATGGAGAGAGAATAGTAAGAGGAAAGTCAAAGTAAGGCTAGAACTGATTAATCAGATATACAGGGTGGTTTTTAGGCGCGTTTCGCCTCCAGCGTGAGCGCCTATTGTCGTCGGTTTGTCCGTCTGTCTGTCTGTCTCTCTGTCCGTCCGGCTGTCCGTCCATCCGGCCGTGTGTCCGCATGTTCGTTCTCGGCTTCTCCAGAACGGATTTTCATAAAATTTGATATTAAGGGCTCACGATCAAATATAATAAAAAATCGCAGAAATGAATCACGTAAGCAAATCAGGGGTACCATTTTACTGGTGATAAAAAATTAACTTTTCGTCATACCTCGTAAAGTATTGCTCATATAAAAATATTTTTCAAATAAAACTTTTGGAAATAGTAAATTAGAGCATTTCTTTTCCTATACATTTTTGTCGTACGAGTATCCGTTATTAAGAAAATCCAACAAGAATGTCTTAATTCGAGTTGAAATTTTCTTGCATGGTTACTTCTTCATTGTTGCTAAGATAAACAATCTCACAAGCAAACGTTTAATTTCCTTACGTGCGCATGCAATATTTTTAAATAGGAAATAAATGGATCATTTATGATGAAGAAAAGAACTTTAAAACGCTATTACCCTTTACGTGAAGGCATATCATTTCTTTCTGATACTCCATTGCACGAAACGTGCCCATTTGTGATCCGCTGTACACTTTCCTAACTTGTTTTTATTGTACCCGACTTCTGTTCCTGCGGGAAGGACATGTGGCTACGAACAATACTTCAAAATGTGGTTGAAATAATTTGAGTAGTAGTTCACTGGACACGGGAGTGTGACGGAGGGGCAGACATTAGTGGATTTAAAAAAACGCTTAAAATGAAGAATTGTTTGAGGGCGTGAATGAGAGGTAGGAGGAAGGGAGAGGCAAATTGATAGGCATGTGTACGCAGAGACTTACGATATGGCGCCTATGGGAAAATTTTAGGAAACACCTTGGTTATGTAGGATATGATTTTTTTATTCGTTTTAATAAAAAATGCGTTTTTATCATATATAAATTAACTTTTGAGTATTAAAATAAAACTTACTTATTGACTTTTTGTCGGAATGTTTGGCGACTTTTGCAAGCGGTGCCTAAGGCGCCAGACCCTAGTTACGGTACTGGATGTAAGTCTTTATCTGGACGAGATCGAGAAAAGGCAGACTCTTTTTCCATCTTACCCATTGTCAATTGCATAAAATAGGAAAATAACACATAAATACCGATGCAAAGTGAATGTGATCAGAAACGAAATGATAGCGGATTTTTTTTTTTGGGGGTCAGGGAGGGGAAAGAAGTTGCGAGGGAGAAAACAGGTGATTTTTACGAGAGGAGTGAATTAAATACGTAGTAGAAAAAGATAGAGGGGAGGAAATGGGTTAGGGAAATCCTTCACAAGGATAATGAAGGATGTGGTTCAAGAGATTCATAATAAAGTGAGAGGAGATAAATAAAAGACGAGGGATGAATGGGGATTACATTGGACAATCGCGGATAATATGGTTCGGGATAGGAAAAATTACGAAAAGGGGAGGGAGTGTAGGGATATGGTTGATGTATGTGAGAAGATGGAGAAGAATAGTTGGAAAGAGATGTTATAAAAATACTTGTTAGATAGTAAGTGACAATGATGATAAAAAAAGGATGCAAATGCACGTTTGGGATCGTAACGAGGAGGGAAATGAAGAAGTGTATTGAATATAACAGAGGATAATAGAGAAGAGATGCAAGGAAAGGAGGAATAAGGTGAAAAGTAGGTGTACGGCGAGTTTTGAAGCGGAAAACGGAGATAGTACTTGGAGATCGTGCTCAGGTTGGATTTTAGTTTCACCGCTGCTTCTATAGAGAGAGAAGGATTAACTGCAGACGGTTAATTCGCCATCTTCTGCTGGAAAAGCGACCCTTTCCGCGTTTAATGATAATAACCAGTTTTAAAAAAAAAAGAATATCGAGATTAATTTTTTCGTCGTTTAAAGAGAGAAAAGCCGTTTTAATATGCAAGGAGGGGTCAGTTAAAAAAAAAACTTATTAAGCAAGTATTTGCTGTGTATTTTTCTGCAAAATCGTAATTGCTGCTTCCAAAAACTGTTATAGCGAAACCATCTCTCGCGTTTTGCCGCCTCTTCAAAACCTAAAATCCAATTAACCACTCGGGTCTCTATGGATACGTGGGGCCGTAACCATCGGTCTAATTGGGCGTTCTCATCGATAGAAGGCCACTCCATAATCATTTTCAAAGGGATGAAATGATACGAAGATTGCATTCTTGCGCAATTAAATTAATCCCTCGTTGTTGGGCAAATTAAACAAAAGCGAATTAATGAAAAAAAAAGAAAATCTCCGGGAATAAGTTCCTTTTGATAACTATCTGCATTCTCCGCAGTAACAAAAAAAAACGTATCGGCGCAATTTCCACCGGGAATTGTACTCGTTCGCTTTTCCGGTTGGCGTTTTGCAGGATTGTGGCCTAGGTAAACGCCAATGTGTGCCTCGTCGCATCGATAACGCGCAGCAGCTTCTCTATGGACTGTATTGTTTTTATTTTGTATTACAACGGCGAGGACACCAACACGCTTCGTAAGCTGCACACCGGTTAACGCGGGAACCAACTCCGCTGTTGCTAATTCCAAGATATATATTAGCCATTCACTCATACATAACAGGCGTGGAATAGATGGTAGGGGAATCCCTTTGTGTCGCCTTCAGCCTGCTATTAACGAAATTCGGCGAAGAGCCTCGGGGCTTAAGCGTCCTCTCCAAAAGGTCTGGAATGCCTCTAATGCTTTATCCTCCGAGTGTGGTGAGGTCCTGGATGAAAATCCTCACCGGTCGAATCGGAACCCATATCATTCTGCTCGGAAGGTCGATATCTTGAACTCTCGGTTCTCTCTTATAGCATTCGGAACAGGAACAAAAATTGCGGAAATGGACAGTTCGGTATTATACGACGACTTGATTTCATCGAAACTATACTGTTTAAATAAAAATGATTATATTTTTTTAAGGAATTAACTTTCAAATTTACTTTCGTGAGAAAACGTTAACAATATTCAACTTGACAGTAAAATTTATATTAAATTAACATTAATATAAGTAATTAATTGTGCAAAATCATTCTGCATATCAACCGATGATTTTTCTTCGTATAATTTTTATCGTGTACTTTTTCTCACGAAAGTTAATTTAAATCTATTTTCCTTTCAGTATAGGCATTTTTATTTCTACGTAATAGATTCGGTAACTTAAGAGTTGCAACATTAATATTATCATGACGCCATTCCCTACAAAATATATTGGAATTGTGCCGTGCGGGACAAGACTGACGCCGAATTGTCCGGTGTCGAATAGTCCCATCGCCGAATAGTCCGTCGCCGAATCGGTCGTGCCGAATCTGTCGTGTCGAATCGGTCGTGCCTAACTGTCCTAAACCCAGAAAATTGTGGTTTACTTCTTGTAACGATTTGGAGCTATTATAAACCGGTTATTATTCCGTATCTAATAATTAGGGAAAAATTCTTTTTTCGTCAAGTCCATTAGAGCAGTGTTCTTCAATGTACGGGTCGCGACCCATTACAGGGTCGCGAGGCTCATGAGGAAAATATGCGCACTCAATGCACAACCAGCTGAAACGTGTCAAAAATTACAAGAAACTAAATGCTCATTACATAAATGCCTGTATTTGAGTATGAGTTAATTTTTATGGAGTCAATGAAAACTCAGTTAAGAACGTATTTTTCTTCACGTTGCCTTCCCATCGACTGGGCCGTGAGACATTCTACTGGGTCGCGATGGAAAAAGTTTGAAGAACACTACATTAGAGCAACCCAAGTCGATCAGTTGCAGTTGGAACGCTCTAACCATCTTTTAATCATAATAAAATAATATGCATTAATAATTTTTTAAAGATTTGACTGCCAAATACATAGCCCCATATAGTATTTTTTTGTAATCTTAACGAATTTATTTTAAATGTGGCTGCTCCAGAATAATTTGGAGTTTAAAACAATTTTTGTTTTGCCGAACTTTCCGTAACCAAAAGAATTAGAACAAGAATATTTCTGTATATATTTATTTATTTGTCTTTGAAGAAGATAAATGCGCATCAAAGTCGTACGTTTTATTAAGAAATTTAAAAACTTGAACCTTATAATGTCATTGGTAACAAACACAAACACGTATTTATTTATACTTTGAGCATCTAAATGTGCATCATAATGATACGTTTAATTAAGAAATTGCCAGCTCTAGCTCTGATGCTAATACTAAGTACTTGAACTTAAATCTCTGTGCATCATTTTAACTTTTAATTGTATAAATGCACATTTTATCTTAGTATTACAAATTAGGATCTAGAAACTCCAAGCGAACGCCCATACGTACTATTTTTTTTCGCCCTGCCCCATTCTCACGGCGTGTGCGAATAGCCCGCAGCTTTTTTTTTATTACCACCGTCAGTTAACGCCGAGCGGGGTTTAAGCCATTTCCGTATGCGACAAACAAGATTTCAACCCGCCGCCCTTATCTGCAGAGATCAATGTGAAGAAACACACACGTCCCATAGGAAGAAAAAAATAAATCGATATTCTTCTGCTGCGACGCCTCGTGCTGCTACCTTTTTTTCGCCGTATTTCTCATCCCCTCCTTCAAATCGGATGAACATTTACCCCGCTTTTTTTAACGGAAAAACGGTGCCCTCCGGTGTGGAAAAAGAAAGCGCAATAAAAAAGAGGACAGTCGAAAGAGTATGTTCTTCCGGGTGATAGGAGTGGGAGAGAGGAAAGAGAGAGGTTTGGGAGATAGGAGAGTGAAATAGAGAGGTAGGCCATGAATAGCGTAAGTTTTCAAAGGCACGGACCAAGATCGCGACGCTTCCTAACGTTAAGTGTGACGTTGTCCTTTGTTGCAAGTACGACAAGACGGAGAAATTCCGTTTAGTGAAAAAAATGAAGGAATTTGGTGGCTTTCAAGCGGTGTCGTATGGAAAACGGTGCCAACATCTCCCTTTCAATTTTTTTGCCCCGCTTCCGTTGCTCCGGGAACTCGATGGTTTTTTTTTCTTAGGAAAATAGCCCAAACATTTACACTGTTTTTATTGGCTCCCGAGCGCACGTTAATATAGGAAGATGTTAGCGTAATAGGGTGATTATAAGAGGAACTTGAGAGATGAATTGCTCATCCGTCGCTCGCCTGTCAGTGTATAAATACAGTCTCTTCGCCTCTCGTTGTCAGGGATTAAGGCAAAGGCGTCGAAATCTTTCCTCGTTGCTAATTGGATGAGGGATTCCGTATCAGCTCGTTTTCTGACGCCGCGAAGTGAGATGTTTGTTTTCAGGGCTCTTATAAAACTAACGATTACTATTCGATTTTCTCACTCTTGTGAACGAATTTGTTCGAGTAAACATGTTTCCATGACAGAGGTACGCTTTCACGAGTAAAGTTTTGCAATTCAGTCATTCAAATTTTGAATTTTATTTAGGTCATTATAAAAACGTTCAGTTCAGGTACCAGACAATTTAAATTTATATATTTTTGTCTCTGTTTACAAGAATCAAACCCGGTTCATAGGCGTGCGTCATAATTCGTTGGAAAAATCCTATAAAGTATATTACCGTTTGTTTTATTATTTTTAAACTAGCAGCCCGTTGCAGCTACGCTTGCAAATAATCTAAATAGTTCGGCCCTAGGTTATATCTTCTTTGTTCCCTATTCATTTGAGGTGTTTCCCTATTTCATTGTCTTTCTTTTACTCTCCGCTCCTCATCTACACGGGCAATCCTATGAGCTTTCGCATCTCTTTCTCTCTCCTTCCTACAATACTCTTCCTTTGATCTCTGGCTCCTCTTCCTTTCTCCGGCAGCTGTAGCTGGGCTAATAGCTCTCCTTTTCACTGGTCTACCCCTTTGGATTTTTAAATTTTCTGCGATTTTACAGCAGTATATTAGAGCAATTATGTGATCACAATGTCACAGAGTTACTCAATGCTAGTTTAATATCGCGGTATATTCAAAGGGGAAAATTTTTTAATTCTGCCTTACCTTAGTTCCAATGATTATCGTTGCACCCTTACAGATGAACTCACAAACTATTGCTTTCCTTCAAATGACTATCAACGGCTGCTTTTAAAGTCTTACAGGACCTACTCTAAATGCGAGCGTTTATTTAGATTATCAATGATATTTAAAGGTTTAAATGGCCTTAAATGAACCGAAGGCAACAATGAGAGTCTCCTTGGCAACGCCCGGAATGAGTACGAAAAATCCGAAGAATTTAGAAAAGAATGAGTATTTCTGAAACATTAGACCGTGTAACGTGTAAACATTGCAAGAGTAAGATAGAATAGGGCATTAGCCGTCGAATAAAGCAAAAAATAAGAAAATCGGTACATATTTACGTATTTTAACGAATGAAGGAAAAAACCTTGCGCTCTGAAAAATCGAAAATCCCGTGTAAGCTTATGGGAAAATATAATTGTCTCCTGGATTCGAACACGGGACACCTCAGAAAACGAAAACATTTTTCCAGGGACCTCATAGCCAGTAGAAACAAAACGCTGTTTACCGCATATCTTTACGACGCATGGTTCTTGAGAAATACGCGATATAATTACGCGAGGCTTCACACGCACGGACTGACGGACGGACGGACGGACGCAGCTTCACTACGCGCATAATATATAGGATTTCTTACTTTTCATTAGGCTATTTCCTAATTTTTATTTTAAATATCGACATAGTTTTAAGTCACCTCATAAATTTAATTCCGTGAGGTTTCCTCCTTTAATATTCCCTCTTCTTCTTCATTCCCAGCGCCGTACAGCTTAATTAGGGTTTAATACCTCCCATACATATTGGTTCGTTCGGTTTCCCCTTTGAGTCGCAAAATCCGTGCGTAGTGACAGGCTAAACATAGTTACAACTCCCTCTTAAAACTCCTTGGTTAATTGCAGCCGACAAAACCCTAGTAGGTCTAGACGGGGGCACTCAATATACTTCCTCTGCAGAAGCGAGGCATTGCTGAAAATAATTACTCGCAGAGGGGGAAAAAAGTTAGGAAAGTGTACAGCGTATTGAGAATGGGCGCGTTTCGTGCTTTTGAGTATTAGAAAGAAATGATAAATCTGCACGTAAGGGAAATAGCGTTTTAAAGTTCTTTTCTTCATAACAAATTATCCATTTTCTTCCTATTAAAAATTTTGCATGCACATGTAAGGAAATTAGACGTTTGTTTGTGAGATTGTTTATGTTAGCAAGAATAAAACATCTGATGTGGCCAACACATGACTGTCTCCATGTTTGGAGTATAAATATTTGAATTATTATGAATAGCATTATGAGGTAAAATTATCATTTCGTATCGTAAAAGAATACAGTCGTCCTTATTGACGTAAATTAGGTATATTTTGAATATGTTTACAGAATACACTGCTACATGGTGGTGGCGCTGTATACTGTAAATTACGAAAAAAGTTGAATATCTCCGAAATGGATAGTTCTACAAAAGTTTGTTTCAAACAAAACCTGGAAGAAATATTATTCTCCACAACTTTGATCCTCACGAAGATTACCAAAGACGTTTTTAAGGAGATATTTGAGGGAAACCGAAAATACCGAATATTTATAAATAATTCCTAAACCATAACTGCTATGGAAAATTGTTTCAAATGAAAGCTGTAGGAAATTACATTCCCTATAATATATTTATATAATTGTATAGAGAATAATGAAGTATTATTGGAGAAATATCGCAAAAACCGAATCGGGTTTCGAATAAACCTCGACTTCCGATTAACCGTTATTGTCCAAAAACTAATCAGTTCTTTGTGCTCATGCTAATGTGTTATGTATGACATTTGGTAACGATATGGCAAGTACCTTTTGAGTTAGAGCGCCCACAATCACATACACGCGCACACATACACAGACATCATTCCGATAATAGTCTAAACGTGCTCTAGGGACCTCAAAACGTGAATTTCCGTTGAAATCTCGAAGTCGATTTTTTCGTGATCACAATACTTTCCTATTACTACGTATGGAGAAAGTAAAAATTAATCATGCAAGAAAAAGATCAACTCGAATTAAGATATTCTTGTTTGATTTTCTAAATGACGGATACTCCTACGACAAAAATGTATAGGAAAACAAATACTCTAATTTACTAGTTCTACAAGCTTTATTCGAAATATGTACATATATTTTCATATGGGTAATGATTTACGAGATATTACGGAAAGTTCATTTTTTATCACAAGTAAAGTGGTACCCCTGATTGGCTTAGGTAATTCATTTTTACGATTCTCTTATTATCTTTGACTGTAAGTCCTTAATAAGAAATTTCATGAAAATCCGTTGGGTAGAAGCCAAGAACGAACATGCGAACGGACGGACGGACGGACAGACAGACAGACCGACGAGAATAGGTGCTCACGCTGGAAACGAAATGCGCCTAAAAAGGGAAGCGTGCAATCAGTTTCGAAAACACCACGAGTAAGAAAAAACATTAGAGAGGTTTAAAGGGAAAATGTGTACTCGAATGCGTGGTTTAAACGTTCGACTAGTTTGTTTCTGGGAGTAAAAAACAGCATCAATTTTTAGATCCCGACATGCAACGTCAATAAATAACCGCTTTCGTAGTAGGTCAAAGTTCAACCAACTTCAATCCAGGTGGAGTTATATTTTTATATATGACCGTTAATCTTTCAATCCATCAGAAAATTGGAGAAGTTATGCTTGAGGCTTTGTTAGAAAATAAGCATCGACGATTAGAAGCGATTAGGCTACATACGGAGACCCGTTATCGGAGCGTCTAAGGGTGTAGAATAATGGCTAACTCCGCATTAGATGCGACCTATTTAGCGTATCAGACTTCAAAGTATGGAACAGCCACAATCCATTGTTAAGGGGATTGTTAATATGGCAAAGGGAGAAGTTGTTCCCTCTTCGATAAATAGTTGTGAGATGTATAGGTACGTAGTTAAAATGAAAAACTATTGGTTCTATGATATTTTGAATTGGAAGAACCCTTCTTCTCCGAATTTAACAAAATTTAATTAGTTTATGTTATTGTATCATAATCTCCCGGATGTATTAACTTTGAAACATCGAAAACACGCTTTAATAAGTATTAAGTGTAATCAAATAAATAAATAATTATATATATATATATATATATATATATATTATATATATATATATATATATATATATATATATATATATATATATATATATATATATTGATATGTCGGAGTTTAATTTCAAATTTTAAAATTTACCAATCTAACATAATATCCCCAAGATTGTTTTATTCGAGTAGTATATTATTAAAATTTCTCCCCGAGTTACAAATTAGCAGCTACTACCTTAGTATTTGCATTGAAAGGTTAGCTGAAGATCCTATGCTGGATCTTTGTTTGTGGAAAGGATTTTTCCTTTTGTTCATACGAAGTAATGGGAAACAATTGTGATAACGAAAAAAATCGACTTCGAGATTTCAACGGAAATTCACGTTTTGAGGTCCCTAGGGCACGTTTAGACTATTATCGGAATGATGTCTGTGTATGTGTGCGTGTGTATGTGATTGTGGGCGCTCTAACTCAAAAGGTACTTGCCATATCGTTACCAAATGTCATACATAACACATTAGCATGAGCACAAAGAACTGATTAGTTTTTGGACAATAACGGTTAATCGGAAGTCGAGGTTTATTCGAAACCCGATTCGGTTTTTGCGATATTTCTCCAATAATACTTCATTATTCTCTATACAATTATATAAATATATTATAGGGAATGTAATTTCCTACAGCTTTCATTTGAAACAATTTTCCATAGCAATTATTGTTTAGGAATTATTTATAAATATTCGGTATTTTCGGTTTCCCTCAAATATCTCCTTAAAAACGTCATTGGTAATCTTCGTGAGGATCAAAGTTGTGGAGAATAATATTTCTTCCAGGTTTTGTTTGAAACAAACTTTTGTAGAACTATCCATTTCGGAGATATTCAACTTTTTTCGTAATTTACAGTATACAGCGCCACCACCATGTAGCAGTGTATTCTGTAAACATATTCAAAATATACCTAATTTACGTCAATAAGGACGATTGTATTCTTTTACGATACGAAATGATAATTTTGCCTTATAATGCTATTCATAATAACTTAAATAACTATACCCCAAATATGGAGAAAGTCGTGTTTGCGACATCAGATTTTTTGGTTCATTACTTCTCAGGAAAGATGAAATGAGGCTTCGTTATATCGCCTATCAAATTCTCGAAAGTTGCGGTTTAAATTTCTCCACGATTCAGAAAAGCTATTTGTTTCGCCGAAAAAGTTCTGTTTCGCTGGAAAATCACGCGCGCTTAACCGGACAAAGCTAAATCGGGGAAATGCATAGAACGAAGCCTCTTAGCAACGTCATTCACAAGTTTGGCATTCAGGTTATGTCCCTTTCAAAATTATATTCGATTAGTTTTTTATCAATTTAATGTGGTGTACGATACATAGTTATTCGTCATTAATATATGAGCGAAGATAGTTGTTATAGGAAGTTATAATAGCATTTGTAATGAAAATTCGCAAGGACGGTAGTGCACTGAAAAGGAATAAGTTTAAATAAAAATCTTCACATACTAATATGTAAACTCGAGCTTATCGAATTTTTTCATTTAATATTGTATTTATGAAATTTATGGATTGCCATTAATTAAAATATTTTTGGCTGAATAAATTAGTTTTTCCGTTATTTATATACCACTACTTTTGTTACATCCTTTTCACAATATTTTTCAGAGTAATCCAACAGAAATATAGAATTAATAAATGTTTTAAGTTCCCCTATTTGCAACAATTCCAACATTAGCAATTCAATTCGAACGCATTTTAAATTCATTTAAAACCGTGTGCAAGCAGTGTTAGCAAAGAAAACTCAGCGACCCAAATACACCCGTTTAAAGAACAAAGATTTAGGAAGATGTGTATCAAACATCCTCGTTTTACTCAAAGATGAATACAGCATTTAAATGCTTTGATCGAAATCTCATTCGCCGCTTAGAAATAATCGCTCGCTTTTCTCCTTTTGATAAAAAAAACGTGCGTTCGCCCTGCTTAGCCAAAAGTTATTTCTTCTACAAAAAAGGAATCGAGACATTAAAAAAAAAAATTATACCTGATGTTTACCTCAGAAGTCGGATGAAAGAAAGAGAGAGAGGGAGAAAGAAAAAATGTCCGAACGTAAGCAACAAAAGATATAATTCCACAGATCCAAAAATGTAGATATTTTTCCCGTGCGAAGCTAGGAAGAGGAAATGGTGCTATTCGTTCCGATTTTTTATTTTAAATCCTCCTTCCCATTCGCATATTGGGAGCAGACTACAAAGAACTTTGTACGAACGGGAAAGAATGATGGAAGATGGAAGAAAGATATTTAAGAGAAGAGCCTGAGAGAGGGGAAGAGAGAGAGAGAGAGAGAGAGAGAATGAATCGAGTACGCGGCGTGGAATTACCAGAAGCTTACAGCATCACTAGAGAGAGAGAGATTGCATATTGAGATAACCTCGCGGAGACAGTTTATCGGGAGAGAAATCTCAGAGAAAATTAAACCCTTAAAGCGCATGCATGAATATATGAATATATATATATATATATATATACTACGGAAGAGGAAAGGTAAGTAAGGATATTTAGGGCAACTAGGTGTTGAAGGAAACCAGTGAACACTTACCGGATGTAGAGCCGCTGGGGTGTTGGAGAGAGACATTTGTAGAGGTTAGAGCTTTCGGGATGTTATATATATATATATATATAAACGTGTAGGTGGTCGAGCGCTCTTTAGCGGCGTCATATTTATCGCCTATCCGATTTAAAAGTGGTGACTGTAAGTCGGATGCATAAATTTTCTTTTTTTAAATAAGCAATATTTGCAAAATCGAAGAAAGTACGAAAGTGGAGGATTCGATTTGTTTCAGATATAATTTTAATTCGACTGTAACCATCTCGAAAAAAAGGCTGAAATTCGTCCTTTCGTGAACGACGCTCCTCTCTACTATGGAACTGAATTAATTCAGCTAACCATACTGTGAAGGATATGTGCAGGGTGTCCAGGAAGTCCCTTCGTGCGTATTTTATTTACCATTTATTCAATACAGCATTAAAAAAAATATAATTCATATCATTAATACATTAATTTTTACTTCATTTTTCGGAATACCAGAGTTAGAGAATTGAATTAATTAATTAATTTAATAATGATTTTGTCAAATTTCCATGGTCTTTCGGGACATCCAGTTATTGCATTGTCACAAAGCTAGGTACATGCATTAATTACTTGAAGTTTCGCTCTTAATGCATATTCCCGCCTTAGTTAGACCAGAATTTGTAGTCTGTGGTTCAGACTGCAAGGGATTTCATTTATCAAATCTAGTGCGTACGGGATTTTTCCATTTTCTTTAATGTCTGCAAGCTTGATCTTCATGAATTTCAATAGAGACGACGGATTCCACCTTAGTTACACATAAAATGTTTATCTAGGGGGAAACTCCGAGGTTTCCAAATATTGCAAGCATCATTCAAATAAATAAATTGTTTTTTCTCACCATTATATGTCGTGTTCCATCTCAACTCATAAACAATACCCATCGGACCTGCGATTTCCGTTAATAACGTACTATAACAAGCTCACGAAAAATATGGAATTGGACGCTTGAATATTGTATTTCTCACGATTAGGATGGTTAAGACACAATAAATACCCTCCAAATCTTACGTCTATCCCCATCCCACACTTCACCGCCTACACTCCCCCAACTCTCACCCCCTACGCAGTCTTCTCCGACTTTCGCGACGCCAACCTCCGCAAATGCGCGCTCCACGGTTAAGAAATCACTGTCCTAAGGCCAGAAAGAGAAAGGCACCGATTTGACCCCCAGCAGCGCCACACTGGTCAATAAAGTAAAAGCTAGGTAATACTGCAACGATAACAGTGGATCGCTTCGCTCCTGGAGAACATCGCCGCTGCGGGTTTGAAACGTCGAGTCGCACTGCTTCGCAGGCATCCGTCGATATACACGGACACGTGATTTCCAATTCCTGGACGTGTACTAAATTAAACTTTTTTCATATCCGCCCTTTTTATCACACAAACAGCTATACTAATTTTACCTGCAGCGAGACAATGCGTTTCTGTTAAGATAAGCATCAATCGCGTTTTACCATATAAAAATAATCGAATACCACACCACCTGGCGTTAAAAAAAAAACAAATTATCCGTAAATCGCTTCCTGTCGAACGCCCCTAACGTCTTAAGGAAGGGGACAGGGTCAGACAAAAAAAAGTAAGGGTCAGGAACGGAGAAATCGGAGGTGCAGCGACGTGAGTTAGGCTTTCAGCCGGAAGATGGCGGTGACCTTGAGGGTTGAATTAGAAATAGATATTGAGAGATGGAAAAAATAGGATGCCGGGACAGAACGCGTGTGTGTGTGTGTGCGCGTGCGTGAGCTTAGATCGAGTTAATTTTTCTCTTTCGGTGTTTTTTTCTTCAGAGGGGAAGACGTTGAAGGCATAGGAGAAGGAAGAAGTGACTGGTAGAGATTCTCGAAAGGCGGAAAGGGGGAGAGGATATTTTTTTGTTTGTGGGAGGCAAAGTATAAGAGAGGAAGCGCGAGAATGAAGAAGGCCCCGGCAAAAGGATGTATTTTTTTCCCCTCGGGATCTGAAAAGGAAAGAGGGTGGAGAGAGGGAGGAGGTTCGGATAGCATAGGGGTGGATCTTGGAGGGTGTGCAAAAGCGGAGTAGGGGTGTGGATAGGGGGAGCAAGGTGAGCGTAGAGGTGTGACGGAGGGGGGGAGAGGGGAAATGGAGAATCGGGGGATGTGAGGGGAAGGAGGATAAAGGAAAAAAGATTTAGAGGCTATAAAATGGAAATCGGGTTTGAAGAGGGGGGGGGGGGGGGGAGGGTTAGTCATAGTGGGGGGAGGTAAAGGGGAAGATTTTCTTTTCACGACTTCCCTGGTTGGTTGAGGAGGTAGGGAAAAGGGGGCGTGGTCTCTTCGACGTTGAAAGCGCGGGGAATTTTTTTTCCTACGTGCGTTTTTTTATCCCCTCTGTCTTGCTTCTCCTCTATATTTTCGGTCTTCTTTCTTTTTTTTAATACTACCTCGGCACTCTACTCTATTAAGTAGTTTTTAATGAACAACTTGAGATTTACTTCATGGATTTATCCGTCTCCACGGCTACGTTTGATGTCTATAGATTTGGGAATGGATCTTCGTATATTGTACGTGCGCTGAAAATTACTTGCAGTAAAAAATTTAAAAAAATATATTTAACTGTTCCAGTTTTTTTAAAAAATAAAATTTATATTGAAGGATAGAGATAAAACTCAAGTTTTTATGCATGCATAACTTTTAAATCTTTATAAATATAACATTATATCACCGAAAACTATATAATGTTTAAAATAATCTTGAATGCATGCTAGATAATTTTTAAATCTAATAGAGCATTGTGTTTTGTTTTATTGTACAATTTAAAAATTTCCTTAAATACAGAATAAGCATCTAAGTGTAAAAATTTGAGTGTCAATGGCCAAGTGCTTCATTTTTCAATTTTTTATTATTAATTACTCGTCGTGGTTTTTTAAAGCCATAAGACGAGCTCGATAATTTTATAATGAGTTAATTCTCGGAAATGACAATGAAGAGCTACCCATTTGTTTGCGAATGGAATACACGTATTTCACAGTTAATTAAATACCTAATTAAAATATCATACTAGGAAATTATAATAAGGTTAGTTGACATTCTTTTGAAGCAATCCTGAAGCGAATTACTTTGATGGAAGAAACTATAAAATATTCAATTTTTTGTGTTTATAAAATATACATAATTTTACTTTTAACTCGGTACCAGAATAAATCTTGATGCTTTGCGCCTTTTGATTCTTTGTTTGCGCGACAGAAGAGTTGTCTATTTATCGTCGGAGCGAGAACTTTTTGCAAAGCTCAAGTCGTCTTATCTTTTTCGATTTACCGGCAAGAATGAGATGTTCCCTTTGAATTTAGCTATGAAAGATTTCTCAAGTTCTTTCTTGCCTTCTCTTCCGACTATTTCTAAGCTTGATGAAATGAAAGGAGCGATCCTAGAGAGATAGTCGTAGGAGAAAGAGATCGAGAGAGAGAGAGAACGTCATTCATGCCAAAGGAACGCATCGGTAGGAGAAAAAGAGAGAAGCTAAGAGATGGGTTTGAGAATGAGAGAGAGAGACAGAGAGGGAGAGAGAGAGAGAGAGAGAGAGAGAGATGGGGGAAGGGAGAGTGAAAGAGAGGGCGGATTGAGGTGAGGAGGGAAATAGAGTTGGGAGGAAGCGAGCAAAGAAGGTAGGGAGCTAAAGGCTATTGGATAGGGAAAACGGATTTCCCAGTTAAGTCCAAATCAAGGACGTGAGATAAATCTTAAAAAGTTTCCCATAGGGTTTTTCTCGAACGGCGAGAAGCGTTAGGGAACCAAGAGAGGGAGATGGAAGAGTAAAGGCGGAATATAAAGAAAACGGGAGGAATGAGGGAATGTGGGAGTGGAGAGAATGGTGCGGCTAGGTAAATAGGGAATGGGTGGAATTCTGGGAACGGAAAAAAAGGCAGGGAAAAGAAAAAGGGTGTAATAAAAGGAGGAACAGATGTATGAATGTGAAATTTCAGGATTGCTCTTGCATCTTTTTCTGTGCAAGTTTTTTTTCAGTTTTGTCTTCAATTACAAAGGGAAATCAGAAAAAAATATAGTAACTTAAAGTTTAAAGAGCGAGGACTGTAGAGCCTTCTCTCATAATTTTTGGGAGTGATTTTTTCCTCTTTAGAATTAAAATTCCATCTGTCGCTGGTTACGAATATGGGAATTGTTTTTTTTTTCTCGATTTAAATTTAAATCATTACAATCATTCATTTGAGTAATACTATAAAGAAGTAATTTTAGTAAAACAAAATGTTTAAGAAGCATGAGATCCTATCAGTTTTACATAAGATTGTAGTCTCATCAGTATAATAAAGAAACGATTAAATATGTGTAGTAAAATGGAGACAGCTGTTAATAAATTTATTCAATGTAAATGGAAAATTATAATTGCACTTGTGCGTCACATGAATATATTTATAAAGGTTTTATAGAGTAAAATAGAGTAAAAATTAATGTCAAGTATAAGGTAATATCAATCAAATGAAATCTTATCATGTATGTTGATAGTAGATTGAATTATTATTTACGAAACATCTAATTCGCCTCATTTTTTCCAATAAAACATTTTAAAGGTCCATAATTTCATGAAAAGTTATATAAAGTTTGAAATGTAATGGAATCAGTACCAATAGAATCAATATACTTACATTTACAGTTTCACTATAGTTATAATTACTGTTATGTTATGTTTTTTTGTTAATCCAATACTATAGAATTTAAGTTAAATTTTAGTTATTGAAATGAGCAAGATTAAATTTCGATGCCAAAAAATTTTAATTTTCTCTCCCTAAAATATAACCGACTGTTATATAAATATGTAGGAAGTGTTAAAATATATCCATCAAAAAAATTTACCTACGCTCCAGCTTTTAGGCATTACGTTCTCTAACATTGAGAAGCCTTTCAACATAAAGGTATTATAAATATGGGGCAAAAGGTTAAATGGCGCAGATCAAGAAGGAACAGTTCTATAAGCTAATCAGTTTTGGAAACCCATCAAGCGTCTTATTTTTTCTCTCTCTCTCGTAATAATCATTGCCGCACCAGTTGGCCTTGTTTGCATACGAACTGCAAAATTACCGAACTCTAAGTTATTTCAGAGAACTCGATTCCATTTAAATATAAGGAGCACTCCCATTCGTCAAACCTTTTAACAGACGAGTTAACGACGGGATTCAGTAGTATCGGTTTCCACTCGTTTGCACCAGAAGGAGAATTTTTCGAATAGTAATTCTGATCACAATCGTCGGTGCGTATCTAACCCTTATTAACCTGCTTTCTCTAGGGAAAATATGCCTGTAATTCAATCGAATAAGAGACGTGACTCGGAGAAAAACTTCTCTTGTTTCGCCGTCTCGTCTCGAGAACGGATTCTTCCAACGGTCTTCCTAAAAACTACCCAACCTTCCGCGGCGAGAAATTAAAGTAAAAAAAAACAGTCGACGTTTATCAGAGCGATTTTTTTTTCCGCCAATGTTTTCCCTTTTCCTCATCTCGCCACCTGCGTTAGTTAGGTAAAGAGCGTTCGAGAGTGTATTTTTTTCTTTCTTCTTCCTTAAGTTTTCTAGTCCTGAGATGTTGATTGAGTATACACCATCGCCAGCGAGAGAGTAGAAGATCCTTCTTTTAAGGGTCCGTTCTGAAGGAAAGGGGAAGGAGTAGTTGTAAAAAGGGTAGCGCGCCGGCGTGGATGAAGGGAAAACACTCGGAGGAAAGACTATAAGAGGATTGTGAAGCTGGAAATAAAAAAAAATGTGGGAGAAGGAAGAAAACGTGGTCGAGCTGTACAAGAATGCATGTGTGCCATATAGAGAGAGAGAGAGACAGAGAGAGAGAGACAGAGAGAGAGAGACAGAGAGACAGAGAGAGAGAGACAGAGAGAGAGAGACAGAGAGAGACAGAGAGAGAGAGAAAGAGATAGAGAGAGAGACAGAGAGAGAGAGACAGAGAGAGAGAGACAGAGAGAGAGAGAGAGTCAGAGAGAGAGAGAGAAAGAGATAGAAAGATAGAGAGAGAATGAGAGCATTAAAGAACCAGAGGATAAATAATGAATTACTGGCCCTCTTTTTCTTTCTCTCTCAAGCTTGATTTTGAAAGTAGGTCGCGAAGTTTAAACGAGACAATGGAATTTTCTGAGACTTTCATCAACAGTCTCCGAGTAAATTAATGGCGTTTTTTGTCCGCAAAAGGAAAAATGGGGGGGGGGGGGGGGGGGGAGAGGGGTGCGGTAGGTGGAAGGGTGTGTGTGTGTGAAAAAAAGCGGGTGACTAATTGGTGTATTGTGTCTCTAGAATTCTGAGAGGAAATTTCGGCGTATATCGCTCGGAAAAGAGGTGTGTTGTTTTTCCTCACTTTTTTTCCAGAAGGGTGTAGAGAAATTTCCGAAATTAGTACCAAGATGTTTAATTACATCATCCTCCCACTGTTCGGGGGGAATGCTGTTGATTGAATTCTCGGGGGGAAGGGGGAAAGAGAGAATGATTTCCTGACGAAGGGTGAGGTGGTTTTTGCTAGCGATGAAACGGTGCAGCGGGACTTGCATTCTGATTGGTGTTTTGAATAAATAATGATGGGCTATGGTCGAAAGCGGCGATTTCAGTTTTTTTCCTTCGAATTTATCCGAGTTTACAAAACCCGGTGAAAAGGTCTGTTACGGTAAAAATCTACACGGCAACTACCATTGAACTATTCCCGCTTCAATGATTTGCCAAATTATGATGTTCTATTAAAATTATTGGTAATTTTGTAATTGTGTATAGTTACTTCATAATGAGTATTTAAAACGTTTAGACGAAATACAATTTAGTGGCGGTAATAATCATCCGAACATGGCGCATTATTTATGTGTATGCTTCCTCCGCATTATATTAATTTATTTTGTTATAATTACGTTCAAATATTACATTATATGTGGTATTAGGATAGAAAAATTACTCGATTTTTCTTCCGCGAAATTATCTAATCCGTTTTAACAGCGACTCTAAAATTATTACGGATGAAATATACTTGCAATTGGTTAATTAAATATGCACGAATGAAAATTATTTGCTTAATCCACTTTTGATTGCAAATAATACTCATTTCAATTGATAAAATGTGTCCACATTGATCTAAAAAGAAAAAAACTCAAGAATGTTCTCGATTAATTTTAGAAATAATGTCCAAAAGTCAATAGTAAATAGTAGCTGGAGGCATTAATGTTGGAATATTCATCGCTTATAGATCATAGTAGTAAATATTAAACCTGTGTTGGGTAGCTTTTAATTTACGAAATTTCCAAATTCGGTTATCTTCAATAAATGGAAGTTATAAGATGAAATTTGATCAAATTTATTATCATTTTAAAAGAGTAATGTTTCTCATTATAATTATTTAATATATTTTTATTCAAATGTATGCAATGAAGTTATTAGAATCCTGGAAAATAAATAATTATATTTTTGTCATCTAAACATTTCACGGAGTTAAGTTTTTAAATGTTTAATTGTTATAGAATAAAAGTAAAATATTTTTTACGTATTCCGAAACATTCAGAGGTTTCGAATTTTTGAAAACCTTTTTGTTAAGTTAAAAGGGATTTGATTGGATTCTGAAGAATAGCTTCGTAGTAAATTTGCAAAAGAATAGCTTCTAATCACGTTCATATGTTCGTTAAATGTATATTCTTTCTCTCCCTCCATCGTACTTCGGCTCGTTTCAAAACCTCATTGTCGTTCGATGAAGCAAATCAAATCCATGGAAACGTTTTCCAAGGTGACGACGAATTCTGTAGCTGCCTTTAATAATAAAAAAATCTTATCGGTTTAAGAAATGGCAACGTTGTGGAGGGATAATGTTCATTCTTTCCTCAATATTCTACGCAGTGAGAGAGTTAGATAAAACGAAAGAGAGAGAGAGAGAGATATTCACTGCGCGGTTTTAAGATTCAAGTATATTCACTATCGCCGTCCGCTTCTCTCTTTTCTCTCTCTCTCTCTCTCTCCATCTGCTGCGAAATTGCACCCGTAACCTGGCGCATCGGAAGAATTTACGACGCCGAAGCGGTCTAGAAAAACAAAGCACTCTTGTTCCCGAGGGTATTTCATGGGTTTTCAGGGCTTTAAAACTCGGGTGTAGAGTTCGGTGAAACGTTTGACTCACCCCATCCCTCCCGATTACCCCTCCTTCCCTCGGTGCAGTGAAATCTCGCGCGGTGATACTTCCCAGAGCGTTTTTTTATTATTATTTTTTATTATTGAATTTTGTTAAATATTTGATTTTTCCTCTGTTGCGGACGCTCGGAAGTAGGATTAATTAAAATGGGATGACGCAGTTTCCGGTAATAAATGAAAAATATATAGCAGGTTAATCATTTGTGTGTCTGTGTATAAAGATATTCAAAGCAGAGATAAACAAGTTAGGAAAGTGTACAGCGTATCAAAAATGGCCGCGTTTCGTGCGATGGAGTATTAAAAAGAAATGATATACCGGTACGTAAGGGAAATTGCGTTTTAAAGTTATTTTCTTCAGCATAAATTATCCATTTTCTTCCTATTTAAAAACATTCCATGCACATGTAAGGAAATTAAACTTTTATTTGTGTGATTATGTTATCAAAAATGAAAAAGTAATCATTCAAGAAAATTTCAAATCGAATTAAGACATTCTTGTTTGATTTTCTTGATAACGGCTACTCCTACAATAAAAATGTATAGTAAAATACTCTAATTTACTATTTCTACAATCTTTATTTGAAATATATTTTGATGTGAGCAATACTTCACGAGATATGACGGAAAGTTCATTTTTTATCACAAGTAAAGTGGTACTCCTGATTGGCTTACGCGATTCGTTTTTAAGATTTTCTCATTATCTTTGATTGTAAGTCCTTAATATCAAATTTCAGGAAAATCCGTCTAGTAGAAGCCGAGAACGTACGGACGGACGGACGGACAGACCGACGACAATAGGTGCTCAAGCTGGAGGCGATATGCGGCTGAAAATTGCTATGGAATATACGTTCTCGACATTCGTTGCGAATTTCTCATTTTATAAGCGTATCTACACAAATTATAGAATGACGTTGGCATCATATACATTTTTTAGATTACTAATTTATTCGCGTTCTCGCTGACCTCTATCATCCCGCCGCAAAAGTAACATGTTTTGAGGAACTACTTTGGGAGTACATCCTTAGCCAATTGGAAAGGCCCAAACATCCCACCCGCTCATTCGGCCATCTATCGGGAAGAAAGATAACCATCTCTCCTTCCCCGCCTACGGACCTTGCCGATTCCGGGGTGCTTTACATAATGGAAGGATTTCAAGGTGTGTGTGGGAGGTGACACAACGGTACTACCGTGACGGTAGTGAGGCTAAAAGTAATTCCTAGTCCTCTAACCATGAAAGAGAGAGGAAGAGGGAGAGAGCTAATGGTTGGATTCTGTGGAGGTTTTGCCACGAGGAAAGAGAAGGAAGTAAGGAAAATGAGCGGGAGGGATTGGTAATGGGGGGACGGGAAGTGGAAGTTGATTTGGAATGGAATGGGCTGATTCTGGTAGAGGGAGAAGCAGAGGGAAGGGGACGTTAGTTAAGTTAGGTTTTTAAGCGATTCCAAGAAAATCGCAAAAGGTTAACGGGTGCCGGGTGTGGGGTTAAAAGAGGAGTGGGAGAGGGTTGCGTGGGAAGGAAAATGAGCTCCAGGCGTTGATGATTACCCGGAGATCCAGAAGTGGGAGACTGGGAGAGGGGAGGAGAAAATGAACTTCTTCATTCCGGTGCGCTGGCGGATGTGGTTTTGAAGAAATGGCAAAATTGAGGAGGGAGGGAGGGGGAGGAGTAGGGTGAAGGGGAATATTCCAGATTAATAAAACAGGGCGCGGATGGTGAGAAATATATCCCGGTTTACGTCTCTCTCTCTTATTCTCTGGCGTTGCCGTCGTAACGCGCCAGATTTGAGTGGAATTGTAACCTGTCTTCCTCTTTCGCGCTCTCCAAGGAGTAACTCGGGAAGACATTTGGTTCCGGGCCTACTTGGAGGTTTATCTTTCAATCTTTTTTTTTTATCTGTCTGAAATGAGATACTCTTGTTTGCGCGGTCTTTTCGACTCGGTGATATCCTTCATTACGGCCATTACTTCGCGTCTTCTGAGAACGGTCATGCTGGGAGAAGATTGAGTGCGATGTAAAAAAAATTCCTACGGGCGTCATCATAGCCTCGTTATTGGAGAATTAACTTTTAAAGCGAGTGTCCGCGTTTATAGAGTTTCAGTCGTAAAGTGACGTCCGAATTATTTTATTTTTCATAAAGTCAAAATTAGAGAAAATTAAAATTATTGGAAGTAATTTATAACCACGGTATTTATGAATATTTATTCTAATTTGCTGTGTTTTAATGCCACAACAGTTGCCAAAGATGTATACGGTAATTTTCTTTTTTTTTTACTAGCTCTCTCTTCAAACTTTGTTATCAAATTCATATACATAGCAATATTTACAGTTAGGTACCTTAGAAGACAGTCGTAAACATATTATATGGGATGCATTATATACGGAGTGAAACACCTCTTCAATGATTAATATTGTTCATCTATAATGCGATTGGCTGTATTATCATAGCATGGTTTTTTCAGCTAGACATTTATTAAACCACTTGTCCTCGAAGCCCGGTTTCGGTATCAGTCTTTGTGTAATACAGTAAATTTATTTTGAAACTGCCACAAAATGGCAGAACAAATCTGTATATCTGTACTTTGAAGGTGTATAAGGTAAAATGATTCATCGCATTGATGTTGATATTGATATTCTGAATGTGTTTTACGAACTGAATGAATCGCGATTTTTTATCTCTAAAAATTGGAAAAATCATTCATTATGAATAATCAGATAATTTTTCGCGAACTTGAGCTCGTCCGGTAATATCCCAACATTACTGCTTGCGCGTGTATTTAATTAGGAAAATTACAATAATTTTCTAACAATATACCATTTACGTCGCATGTGATCGATTGTAAAATATAAGCCATAATTGAACATCGGCATATCTATTCTCGAATTATTCATTTTCGAGTTCGGTTACGTTTCTAGGGTTTTTGTTTCAGTGTTTATATAGTTAAGCGCGTGGCATTCCGGCTGGTTCGTGCCTCTGCTGCGGTGCAGTATTTTCTTTTTTACATTCTCTCCGCGTAGCAACTTGGATAATATCCGAAACAGGATGAACTTTTCGCCTTATCGTGTTCAAGCAGGAGGACAACAAGGCGATTGCCTTCGTCCGTTTCTGAGTTTAATTTTAAGGGAGAATCGGAGTTTCGCTTTAAAATTGGACGTCTGGCAATTTCTTCGGATGGCAAATACCAGATTGTGCTTAATTCCAGGATTCGGATTTTGTTTGAACTACCGAGATTTCCTGAGCTTTGGAGAACGGAATTAAAATAAAAAAGAGAAAACATCCGTATTGTTTAAGTTTTAAATGAGGAGATAGAAGTTCGTTTCGCAAACAAGGGCATTGGACATAGCGTATGAGACATCAAGGAAAAGCGGTTTAAACATAAAGAAATAAGTTCACCGTTTCGTTTATTCGGTGATAAATTAATTAACTAATTTCGCTCTTTTACTTTGCCATGTACTGCGCAGTTCAAATAAATGACATTTTAAAAGGACTAGGTTGGATATTTCCGGGAAGGAAAGTCTCATTTTTAACGATGATTTTTTCACATTGCTATTTGTCCTAAGTTTGTAGTACTGATAAACGATGAAAGTGCGAAAATACTTATTTTAACTTTTGCATAAATTTATCAGATGGCAGTAGAAGTTCCAAGTTAGAGGATAAAACCACTCGCGCCATATTGAATTTAATTCCTGCTCAATTGAGAAAGTACCGTGTTTGGTTATTGCAGTCAGATTTAATTTGTATTAGTTACATGTTTGTGAAAAATGACGGATTAAATTAAATCCTTCACTCTTCACCCTTTCCCACTCTCTCTCTCTCTCTCCCTCTCTCCCTCTCTCTCTCCCGCCTCTCTTTCTCCCTGCGATAGCACTACAATATGCTCGTGTATATTATGCCGCTGGTGCTGCATATATTGTGGCAGTTAGACAGACACTTGAGAATTATTATATACGGATTCTCACAGGGCCGGATTAAGAGACCCATGGGCCCCACGCATAGCGCGTTTAAGGCCCCACCGAACTCGTCAACTTTTTTAAAAGTAACATTATGCAAGATTTTTGATCTGAGCGGCAACACTTGGAAAGGATTTCGGCAAGACGGGGTAGGGTCAGCCCACTTTGGGCCCCCTTGTCCTCGCGTGTTTTGCATACCGCCTAATCCGACCCTGTAAACAAGTAAGCTAGAAGAAATCCAATTCTCAGTGATATCTACTTTGGGAACGGCCATACCACGATGAAAACACCGGTTCTCGTCCGATCACCGAAGTTAAGCATGGTAGGGCCCGGATAGTACTTGGATGGGTGCCGCCTGGGAACACTGGGTGCCGTTGTCATTTTTACAAAATTTTCTCTCGTGTTTTGCGGATTCTGTAGGAACGATTTCTATTTTTCCGTCTTGCGTCATTTCCATTTTCTTTCCTCGAGTGCATTTTGTCGAGCTTGATCCGAAAAGCGAGTATTCGGTTTAAAAATCGACCTAATTTAGTACTGGAAAATTTTATATTCTTTTAAATAAAAATTATGGTTATCAAACCTTTCTGGTGACGTTTAAACGTTAAAAAAATGGTAATAAGCTCCGTTGAAACCCGTTATTCGGCCCACCGTGAACCGAAATTTTTAATGTGTAAATAAATGTTGCACATTCATTTAATATAATATTTCAAAGAAGCTGATGCTTTGCAGTATTTCAACAATTTGAGGAAAATAGAAGAAAGAACAACTCGATGAACAGGAAAAATTATGGAATAGGAGTCAGGAGCGTAATTTAACAATTCTATCCACGATTAAGAGAACTATGGGCCCCAAGCACAACACATTTAAGGTGCCACTCAAATCGTAAATTTGTAACAAGTAACAGTTATTGTAAGGTTTGCGATCTGTGTGGCAGCACTTTGAAAGGGCGAGATGAGACACGTTCAGCCCACAGTGGGCCCTCTTGTCCTCTGGGCCCCACGCACTTGCGTGTTTTGCGTACCGCTTAATCCGGCCCTGGATTCTCAGTTGTTAAAATTAATTATTCCGTGTATTACAAGGAGCAACTATAGTCCCTTGCGCAACTCGGCTTTACGCTTTTGGGAAATGCCGCGTTAGCAAATCCGCGCAAATTAAAAACCTTTGGATAAGTATCATCCGTTTTTATAGGCTGCGAGATTTCTCACGCCATACAGATTCATAAAAATACGGTGTGCGTCCATTTGATGGCCGGGTATAATTTCATTTTGTGAGCGCTGGATTGATAAACGTCACATTTATTCGAGCGCGTGCTATAATCAAAACCGCCTTGCACGAGGTCTTGACGTAATTTGGCCAGTCCCGCCATAGATTCTCGATGTCGTAACTGGTTGCGGTATTATTTTTGCAGCCCCAACGAACAAAAGTGGATTCTTCGGACTCTCCAAACCCTGACCTTTTTATACCTTTGTAAAAATAAATCTCTATACAGCACGTACTACCTCTCCGGAATAAATCCACAAGTAGACGATGGGCGTCGAAGCGTGGTATCTCCCTCTTCTCTCGGTTGCAATTACGCAGTACTTCCAAAAGAAAAGGACGAAGTTGCTCCGTCTGGGTTTATATCCTCGCCAATCACGAAGAGTCACGACTCGCAGCTTTTAGGCCCCGACACGTTAAAGCGACGACTCGCAGCGCGTGTCTAGTAGGTGGAGATGAGGAAGTAAGGATGTGTTTTTTTTAATAATCTCCTCCGCGAACACCGGCGCTCGACTTTAAAAGCGTTAAGACGATTCTTACTCTCTCTCTCTCTCTCTCGTGCTTTGGAAACGTTTCCAGAGTTGTTTAATTGCGTATAAACATTCCGTGTCGAATTATGACTCGTGAAAGAATGAGAAAACAGGAATCGTTTAAAAGGAATTACTACTCTCGCAACTTGAAAACGTTTGAGCAAGGTTTATGAGCTTCCCTCGGGTTTTGGAAGGACTTGCTGTTTGCAGGTTTATATCTCTTGCGAACACGCAAAGTCACGCGTGTTAGACGGCGTAAACATCGGTGGGCGTGATTGTGACTCCGAACATAGTGAAGAAGGAGGAGGGGGGGGAGGGAGAGTGAGAGAGGGAGGGAGGGAGGGAGAGAGAGAGACGAAGAGAGAGAGAGGGCGTGGGAAAGAGAAAGAGAGAAGTAATCCAGTTACAGTTGCAATAACGCCGTTTATCAAAACCACGAAACACTTGTAAGCCCTAATTGAAACGTTTCTTTCTTTGTGAAGCTGAAAAGTGCTGCGCATTTGAACTTATTACTCCAAGAAAAAAAAAACGCGAAATGAAAAATCTCCCATTGAGATATTTTTGTCGCTTTTTTTTAAAAACTGTTTATGTATTCGTTTTGCGTAAGAATTTAGTGGGTCTAAACTGAGCTACTTGGAGTCATTTGTGTCTACATTAGAAATTTGTAAATAAATCGAAAATAGTTCATGCTTAAAAATATAGTACATATATGCATATTTAAGGGATACTCAGTTATTGAAGGGCGAGTGTAATGCAATGTTTTTCAACATTTTTTTTTGCGGAATACTTTGGAACGGAGAAAAATTGGCGTAACACCTATATACATATGCATATATATTTACATATAACCTTAATTTTATGCACTCAGTTGAAAATGTACTCAGTGGAAAACCGGTGCAATTGATAGCGCATCGAATTTCATGAACGTTTCGATTCCGCTGGAGTTAATTTCTACATGTAGAATTTTATATTCTTAAGCCTTTTTTGCTTTTTGCAGAACAAAATATATATTTGCTATATTTTTTGTTTAATAAGTAAAAAAAAAGCGCCTTATGTAATCTTCTCCGATATTCTTTCCTCATTAGTAAAGGGTTATGTGGATGATTTGTAGACAGTGTTAAGTTTGACAGGAAATTCGAAAAGTTAATATTTATACTGAATTTGAATGCTTTTGCGAATAGTTACTCCAAGCGAAATGTTTACCACCGGCTTCCGTTCACGTGAAACCTTTGAGATTGCCCTTTTAAATTTCGAAGTATATCATGCAGGGTATTTTAAATGGTTCGTTTTAAACACTTGAAAATTTCACATAAAATTATGTAAAACTATTGTCTATATTTTATTTTAGACAATTTTTATAGTACAGCGGTTATGCGCTTTACTCTTAACCATGACTTTGTAATCGCTTTTCTTGACATTTGTAATTTCATTTGGATTTCGGTGCTATAATGCTGGGTGCATTATCAATGCTTCTAAATTGAAGAAAAAGTGAATAAAAACGAAAATGGCAAGCTGGGCAGATATGCACGCCACC
This sequence comes from Uropetala carovei, assembly GCA_036926305.1. Lineage (NCBI taxonomy): Eukaryota > Metazoa > Arthropoda > Insecta > Odonata > Petaluridae > Uropetala > Uropetala carovei. Next base: position 1,726,635 of record JAXCHB010000212.1, read on the forward strand.
TGGTAGTAATGGACTTCAAAAGCTGTAGTTACATGTTAGCAAGATTAAAATTCTTTCTAGCCATAATTACCTAGGCCCGCGAAGGGTTTTTGTGCCACCCGCAAAGACATTATGAAAAAGCAATTCGAAAAATTTAACACAAAAATTCATATATTTTTATGAAAATTTATCAAATAAAACTTTTAATATCGGAATATTCACCAAAAAAACCTCATTTGGACTATTTGGACTATATTTTCATTTAAATAGCACCTAAGAATATATAGATAACTTCTGATTTAAACTCTAATCCAACCCGCGGAAGAATTGGTAACTTACAATGCGGCCCGCCGAAGGATTCGCAACCGCCGATGCGGCCCGCTACGTAGAAAAGGTTGGGCACCACTGACCTAGGCTGAAAGAACATCATGACATATTTTTTAGACCACCAATCCCAAAATATATATTTGCATAGGAAAATAATTGAACACCTTAAAACGTTATACCACTTCATCAGAAACGTCAGTGGTATAAGAGATTTTTTCAAAACCATTTAACTAAAATTTAATTTTATGTCGATTTGTTAATTCGGAGAATTTTTTTACACCGCAGTTTGGTTAAAACTTACGCTTACTCGATGTATTATTCCCTTAAAATAATTAAGAAATAAAACACACGAGAGTAAACTATCTCAAGTTGTCCCACGAAGTTAAAATCTACGGAAACATTAGCAGAGCACTCGTTGCGAATCGATTTCGGGGAAAATAAAAAGAAGGATAAGTGCGTTTTCGAATGAAAAACAAAGGAAATCGTTCACCCGCAATTTAATTCCTGCGGCGTCATTTACTCGGAGAATTTAGGTGGGCCGCGGCAAGGCCGTATACGTCTTATATAATTCCAGCACCCACTCCATTAAAGCATTCTGGAAGCATAAGTATACTTGAGCCAAGAATTCATGGGTTCCGTTCCTACGGGGTCACAAAAGGCATTGCTGCTGCCACCCTGCGGGTGAAAAGGGAAACGGTTTTAAGGGAAAGTGCGACCCACCCATTCTACGCCTTGCCCCCCTTCTACCCCATCCCCCCTTCTACCCACTACCCCTTCCTCCTCCTCCCTCCCCCCTTCATTCTATAAAAAAACTCCCCAATCCTCTGGAAGCGGGGATAGAAACGGAAGGAGAAAGGGGGGGGGGGTGTCACCAGCGTGGAGGAGAGATGGGGAGGGGAGGGGGGGGGGAGTAGCGCAAAGGAAGGTGGCTTTGGAATTATGCAAATGGAGGGTGACCCGGCCTTCTCTACCCGAGCCTTGAGGTGGGGGAGGGGTCACAATTTTAGTTCCACCTCCTTCCGTCGTCTTTCCGAAGGGCGCTGTTCCCGGAGAGGTCTGTTCGACTTCCTTTAATGAGGGAGTAATGAGTTCCTTCATCGCCTTCTCTACTCTCATGCCGCCCTCCCCTGCCGTACTTCCCCTCTCCCTCTTCTTTTCCCTACCCCTTCCTTCCTCTTTACCCCTTCATTCGCCCTCTTTCATCCCTCCAGTTTTTGCTTACCTCCATTTCCTCTCACCCTCCCCTCTTCATTCTGAACTAACATTCTCTTGGAAATCCCTATATACATTACAGCTTCCGTCCACTCTCTCCTTTCTCTCTCTCTCTCTATCTATCTCCTTTTCCTCCTTCCCCGTTACGCTCCCTTTTATCCCCCAAAAACCTCTCTATCCCTCCCTTTTTCCCTCCATCTCTTCCTCCCACTTTTCAAAGTGTGTAGGGCCTCGAGTTGGTAAGAGAGTGGGCGTATGTGACCCCGCGTGTGTTTACACGTGGGTGTGGGTGTGCGCGCGCGTGTGTGTGAGAGTGAGAGGAAGTGATGCAGGCGTTAGAGCGGAGGACACTCACGGGTTATTGGGATTTGGTTTTCGGCGGCGAGCAAGAGGTGCCACAGGGTTTCAGCGCGGTCGGTGGAAACTTTTAAGTTTTCGTCACGAGATGTCTCTGTGTAAGTTTAATTGGTGGGGAATACGGGGAAGGAGGGAAAGGGGGGACGGGGGGGGGGGGGGGGGGAGAGTGCATGGTTATCGAGTAGGAAAGGGGAGAGGGGGGATGAAGGGAGGTGGTGCGGTTTCGCAAGGCCTTTCGGCTTTTATGGGAGTATTAAGGATACGGCTTGCGACGTCCAAATTGGAGTCCCTCCACTCTATTCCCCTTCCTCCCAAACCCTCTCCACCCCCCTCCCTCAAGTCTACTTACATCCTTTCCCCCCAAACGCCCTTTTCCAAAAGCCTCGGTAATTAACCTTCCGCTATGTAATCTTCGCATTTCTATTTTTTCTCGTGTGAGTACTTTGTGATTTTGGTACAGATGCATGTAACGTCGTGCTCTGCGGCAAAGCGTTCGTCGGTGACGTTTCGCGCAATAATCTTCTCTCCCGCAGACCGTAGAGGAGAAGGGAGAGAGAAAAAAGTCTCTCCTGTCTCCGCCAAAAGGAAATTGCGTCGATTTATTGAGGTACGCTAATCGAACGCCTTGTTGGTCTAATTAATCCGGAGAGGAAAGGAAGAGGGTGTAATGAGTTTCTTTTTTTACTTTTTGGGTCGAGTAACGTGGCGGGGAATAGAAATGATGAAGTTCGTAATTATTACTTCTTTTTGGGTTGGTTTTTTCATTTTCTCATATACGAAGTATACTGAGGAAGTATTGTAATCGCGAAAGAATTCGACCTAGAGATTTTTACGAAAATATACGTTTTAGGTGTCGCCGAGTCAGAAAAAGTGGTTTTCGCAATGCCGTCTGTCTGTCTGTTTCTATGTTATTGGCTCTAGGGCTCAAAAGGTAAAGCGAAAATGAATGAAATCTCGTACGTAGGCATTTTATCATACAAAGTAGAAGTTATGAATAAGTGATTGACATTGCTTCATAATTAAGGGAAGTTTATTCTACGCATTTTTAACATAAATCTCATTTTCTCAAAAACAGCTATAACGATTTTGATCAAATTTCTAACAGTTACTTGAGTTTACGTCTTCAGTAATTAGTTCATATTTCTCAAAAAATGAATATAAGGCTAGTTTATTCTCGGGAACTTTAACAATAATTTTTCTCAAAAACGGCCTTAACGAGTTTGATAAAATTTCTTACGGTTATTTGAGTATACGTCTGCAGTAATAATAAATACTTCATATTTATGAAGAAATGAATATAAGGCTAATTTATTCTTGGGCAACTTTAACAAAAATTGATTTTCTAAAAACCGACTCATACGATTATCATTTTCTAAAGATAACTAAACGAAGCATTGGTATATGAAAAAGTTTGTACAATGTATGTTTTACCGATTTTTCTTTGTTTTTGAGAGAACGCAGAGATATTGTTTGTCTTACGTGGAAGCTTCGATATCATTCGGGAAAAAAGTGGATTCATGAAGATCTGGAGAGCTTACTAAATAAGGAAAGCGCCACAGTGTATAAATTACAAATATATATCGGTAGCAAATGTAGATAATAATATGACATAAGAATGTTTAATCTAGCTTTTAAGTATTAAAAATTCTATGCTATCATGAAGAGTATAATTAACGCAAATGGTGAAGGAGATTCTAATGATGTTTCGTAATTATCTACTGGAATACGGTTTTAGCTAACCATTTTCATTCCACGGTACTTGTACTGTAATAAAAAATATTAGCACATTTTCCAATGTAGTCCTCCCGCTTCTCCCTAATTTCCAAGAGGAATCAGTTTATGTCTAACAACACAGCACTGTGCTGCGGTTGGGAAACATTTCTATAAAAGTATTCAAAAATGAAAACTAGGGGAAGGAAAATAATATAAAGATAGTTTTTATTTGAAATCAAATATTTTTTATCGCTTTTTTTAAATCGCTTATGTATTTGCTTCAACCACCCGTCTGACCGTATATAAAATAATTAGAAATTTTTATGTGAAATCAAATCTTTTTAGCTATTTTTTCCTTAAAAAATCGCTTATGCATTCGTTTTGTCCATCCGTCTGACGGTGTATAAAATGATTCGAAATTTACTAAAGTTACGAATGTCAACTTTCCAAGATGGATAAGTTTACATTAATGGGATAAATGTTATGGATTTTGGACCAGCTGCTGGCAAGTAATCGGAAGAAATCCCTAAAAAGGGTATGATCTACCAATGTAGACAACCTGCAATACATAATATCAGTCTCGTGAGTTCTTCATTTTATTTATAATAGCAGTCGGTGAAAAAAAGCACCTTATGTAATTTGCTCTTCAATTCTCCTCTAATTTATTAAATCACGACAGCAACAACATATACTGATTTGGGTGCATCATTCAGATTTGAATTTGTTGATACAATTAGAATTAAACCATATCGCGAGTTGAAAAACTTTTTCCTCCCTAAATTAAGAATTTTAACACACTTTTACATTTATTATTATTTATTTTTTATTTATTTAAACTTTTAATGGCGAGGTTAAGGCTACACAGCCTCTTCTTCCACCTGACCGTATACAGTTCACAGACAAGTGTTTACAAGAATAGTTTTTTTGTTTTAACTATTAAGGTAGTCTACAAATTTTGCTTTGCTTCTAACATATGACCGTTTCCACACTGACGGGACAGGTAGAATGTTTTGTAATTGATAGGAAATTGAGATTAATGCTAGCAAAACTAGATAATGTGGAGATATACATGAGGAGATAGATTTAGAGAGGTGAGTTAAGTGTGTCTGTGGCTGACGATGAAGTTTGTGCAATTATTTTTGATCAATTATCATGATCAATGTATCCTCGTAAATACCAATATTTATTATTTTATGTTTAGTAATGCTGACAAATGTTACCTTTATGCAACCAAATTATATTTTTTTATTTCTATTGTCTACACGTAGCTTTGAAGTTTAGTTTTAGAATTTTATATGTTAAAGTAACTTTAAAATTTGTTTTCAAATCCTTCATTTTGTGACTCTTTTTGAATTTTTGAATATTATATTAGATCAAATAATTCAACTTTTCCGGCAGTTTCAATAGAAATATACGCGTATTATTTCGCGAACATTATTCCTCTTTGTAGATGAATGCAGGACTAGTAGGTTGGTCGCAAGGAATGGAAACAAATATCGAATGATTGCAGCGGGAGATGAAAGCTCTCCGAAATAAATAGTGGAAAATGTTTCAGAAAATTTCATCGTCGTTATTCGGCATCTGTTATCACGCAATACTGGCGAGAACGTCCTAGTTCAATCCGTGATGAGGCATGCATTCAAATTTCTCCATTCTCTTCTCCCTTCCTAGCCATAACCGAAGTCCAAAACCGCGCGCAACACCCTCAACCGTCACCGCCTTAATTCCTCCATTCACTTCAACGGGAGAACGCTTTTGAAATCTCGGAGTAAATAAAATCTCCGGAAATCCCTTCACCTTGAAATACTGACCGGCCTACCATCCTTCCGAAAAGAAAAAAAGTTATTTTTCAAAGGGAACCTCGAGCAATCCGCAAACTCTCTTTTCACTCCATCCAAATTCCAATCTATCCCCCTCCACCCCTTTTAAACACGCCACCCTACCACCCTCTCCTACCGACCGATCCACGATGGTACACTATTCATCTCGGCGCCGAAATGAATAGCGTCGCATGATTTTACCAAAGATCTGTCCTCTGATTTTTTTAACCATCCTTTCACGTTGTTTTCCCTAGCCGTCCTTTTTTTCCCACGAATATTTCTATTTTCCGCCCTTCCACACTTTCGTGGAAGAACCCCTACACACTTTGCTATCCCATTTAAAAGGAGTCCTTTCTCTATCTAGCTTTCTCTCTCTCTCTCTGCCATATCCCGTCAACCTTTCGGAAACCTCCCTCTTACGAGCTCTCTTGATTAAAGTCAGCCCACGGCATTAGGAGACGAAGTTAAGACAAAGGACGGAGGTAGTCTGCCATCCGTAACCTTCCATTCCGCCGCTTTCCACCTCCAGCCTCCCTTCCCTCTTTCCCCATTCCAATCCGCCTACACGCCCACATCTTTTCTTTGCATTTTTCCAGACAAATTCTACTCTCCTTTCCTTCTCTCTCTCTTCCTCACTACTTTTCTCTCTCTATCCCTACTTTCTATCTCTACCCCTCTCCTTTTCTTTCATTCCTTTGCTCTATCCTCTCTCATTTTCTCTCTCCCTCTCTCTCCCCCTCCCTCTGTTCCTTCTATTTCTCCCTCACTCCTTTTCTCTCTACCCCTCATCTTCTCTCTCTCCCCCTCTGCTCCCCCTCTCTCTCTCCCCCCTCCCTCTGTTCCTTCTATTTCTCCCTCAATCCTTTTCTCTCTACCCCTCATTTTCTCTCTCCCCCCCTCCCTCTGTTCCTTCTATTTCTCCCTCACTCCTTTTCTCTCTACCCCTCATTTTCTCTCTCCCCCCTCTCTCTCCCCCCTCTCCCCCATCCCTCTGTTCCTTCTATTTCTCCCTCACTCCTTTTCTCTCTACCCCTCATTTTCTCTCCCTCTCCCCCCCTCTCCCCCTTCTCTCTCCCCCCTCCCCCCCCCCTCCCCCCCCCTCTCCCCATCCCTCTGTTCCTTCTATTTCTCCCTCACTCCCTTTCTCTCTACCCCTCATTTTCTCTCTCTCCCTCTCTCTCTCCTCTCTCTCTCCTCTCTATCTCTCTCCCCATCCCCCCTCTCTTCCCCCCCTCTCTCCCCACCTCTTTCTCTTTTTACCCTAGGCTTTAATTCCGTCTTTCCATCCGAAGAATCTCTCTCCCTCCCCCACTACGGTCTCTCTGCCTCCGAAATTCCCACACCCTTCTTGGTTCTCTTCCCGCAGATCTAAAGAACCGAATAACTCCCGTCCCTCCCACTTTTATTTTATCCTCTTTTCTCTATCCCTCTCTCTCTCTATCCCTCTCTCTCTATCCCTCTCTCTCTATCCCTCTCTCTCTCTCTCTTTTCCCCTCTCTCAATCCCCTCCTCTCACTTTTCCTCCTTCTAACTTCACTCCTACCTCTTTCTCTCTCCCGTTTTCCTCTCTACTCCCCTCTCTCCACCGTCCTCCCTCACGTTCTCTCACTTTCTCTCACTCTTCTCTCATTCTCTCGCTCTCTCGATACCTTTCATTACTCTTTCACTCTCTCTTTCTACCTTCTCACACTGCATCTCTCTTTCTACCTCTGTCTCTCTCTCTCACCTCCTCTCTCACTCCCTCGATACTTCTCTCTCCCGCTCACTTTCTCTTTCTCACCATTTTACTCCCTCTTTCTGCCTCTTTCTGTCTCTCTTTCATCCTCTCCCTCTCTCGCTTCATCTCTCTTTCTCTCTCTCTTTTTCGTGCCCTCTCTCACTCCTTGTCACCCGACCCTTTTCTATCTTTTATTCCATTACTCTGTCATCCCTCCCTTTCTCGCACCCTCTCTCTCTCCCCCATCCTCTTTCGTCCTATCCCAATTCTCTATTTACATCTTCTCATCCCTGACTCGTTTTCTCTCCTTCTCCCTCTTTTCTCTCCTTCTCCATCTTTTCTCTCCTCCCTCTTTTCTCTTCTCCCTCTTTTCTCTCCTCCCTCCTTTCTCTCCCTCCTTTCTTTCTCCACCTCCATTCAAGAGTAATACCAGCGTGCCTACATCTATCCAACGTCTGCTACATTCACTGGGGAGGGAAATAAAATCGCGGAAGTGAATTTTCGAGAGGAAAGACATTTTCAAGACGAAATTTTTAAGGAAATTAACTATTAAGGTAATAATCTAGAGATAAAAGGGGTAACCTATGGAGGAAATATGGCCCGAAATATTTTCACTTGGAAAAACATGAGCGATTTAGTTTTCTTGCTCAATAAGGAAAACAACTCCATGAAAAGTAATCGTGTTTGAACGGTAGATCTAGGAATTGTTCCGAGAAACTGTGCGGCGTAGTTGCATGACTTTAAGCTAAAGAGAAAATTAATTATTTCATCGTGATTTTGTGAGATCTTAAGCTGCAGGCAGTTCCTTTTTAATTGTTTACGAAACTTTAGATCCCAGTTTTAAACCTACGTTTCGGTTCATCTCTTCCTCCAAAGGCATTCAGTAAATGTTGTTATTTGTTTTATAGAAGTTAGAAAACGCATCAATAACGACATGTGCATGAGCTCGAAAATTTAAAAAAATATATATGCGCATTCACGGTCTTACCAATTCGAGTGCCTGTATAAATATGAATACGTTAAAATAACACAGAAACTCAAACGCCACAACAGGCAAGGATGTTTTCCTATGCATAAAATCATACGCAGAAACATCTGGGTAAACAGAAGTTGCTGAATATGGAAACCTACATATATGCCCCCTTTCATTCGATTCCTCATAGAAAAACAATGTAGTAATTGACTGGAGTTTTATGCAGAGTCGGTGTGCAGTGGAAAATATCTGTTTAAGTACAAAATAGGCATTGAGGAAAGGCTGGCTAGAGTTAATGTTTTCACAGAAAAATTATCAATCCTTCCAACGCTATTTTATAAATACGAAAGGGCAATTATCGGACTCGGTGACGCGACCAAAGGAAACATTTTTAATCAATTAATACGCATTTCACTTATTATAATTAGAAATGATAATAGTATGAATCAAATTGTATAATGAGTGGAGGAAATACATTTCAGGGCTTAAAGCATTTTTATACTTACACAATATCTCTTGAAAATTTATTAGATCATCTACATGCACGTCGAACAATTTATGGGATGATATTATTCTTCCGAACGGCATTTCTGATGCTTGTGAGTACGGTGGGAAGTATTCGCTTCGAAACGCTTTGGAATACAAATGAGCCGGGATTAACGACGAGGATTATTGCCGCACACGGAAAGGAATGTAGGAATACTGCGCTGACCGAGTTATGCGCGAATTCTATTACAGCCATGAATTCTTGGTTTCGTTTTCGTTATAGGTAGGGAAATCGTAGGAATTCGATAGATTTTAGAACATGTTTTTATACGATGAACAGTTTAAATAGTCCTCTTAATCACGTGCAAAGTTTATTATTTGTGAAGTTATATATAACAAAAATTATGAATGAACAAATTGAAGTTGTGAAAGACGCGACTCAAGTATCTAAGGTGAAGGATGCGTTAGAAATTTCCAAATGTATTTATCTTATCACCTTCACCTGGACAAATGTTTTGGCAGAAAAAACGTGAAAATATCGATTAGGTCAATATGATTTTGTCACGTTTCCTGGAGAATGGATTTCTGAGCCGTAGTTCTCGGGAGGGAAAGTTTTTGGAAGAAAGAGTGAGAGAGAGGAAATAACGTGCGATCTTTTCCTCATAGGCCATAAATCGAGATACTTTCGGAAAGAGTAAGAAAGCAAAAATAACGGTAACTTGTGTCAAAGAGGGCGACAAAAACACGCCATTGAGAAATGGCTGTATCGAGTGGAATGAAAGGTTTTGAAATTTCCTTCACAGGAACAAGTTTTAAGAACCATTGAAATCGTGCGTGATGAATTGCCGTTATGGCCAAGGCGTACTCATTGTATCGGACTATAGATCATCCCGTAAAAGACGAAACTCATTCCAATATAGCGAGCAAAATTACGTATCACGAACTGTAATGTAGAAAAGTGCTTCCATGAAGTCACGATGCATTATTTAATACGTATACCTGTAAAATCCTAAAACAAAAGAAAAACAATCGTTAGAAAAGTACGCTAGGAAAAATTTGAAATATATTATTATACTGACTTAAATATTAAGGTGTTTAAAAATTCTCTATCACTTGGCTCGCGTGTATTTCATGTAACTACTGTGGACCATTTTAATAGTGACTTTTTGAAATCCCAGTAACTTACTTAATTTCAATTCAAATATATTTAAATTAGTGTAAATGGAATGATATTTTACTTTCAAAACAGTCTGTGCTACGTTCTTCATCCCATTTTCTTTTATTTATTTTCACCTATTCCTTATCCCACTTCTTGGGAAATCCTAGCATGTATCAATTAGGTCAAGATCACCTTGATTTCATTAAATTTATCTGGAAGACGTTAAACCACATTGGCAATTACATTGTTCTTCATATGTTGAGAGTGGGTAACAAGGATGCGATGATTGTCTGTTGATATAATATTTTCTTTACAACAAGAGGGTACGGGAAAGAGGCTTTTTTGGATTGGGGAATGATATAGAGTAGATCAAATTTTTGCGACGCTCAGAATTTGTTCCTGTGATTTCAAAATTTGTTGAAAAATTTATAATATTTTTAACCCTATACATACATTTTCAGTAATTTCTTCTTAAAGCAAAACAAATACATTATCATAAACATTTTCGATAAAAATTCTATTCCTATGCAGAAACTAAATTGTAGAGAATTGCTAGAAGCAAAAACTAATTTCTTAAATTTTTTACCGGTTTATAATATTTCTAATTATAGCTTTTTAACATATGAGAACTAATCTGTAAATGTAATAGGAAATTATTTAACCGTTGCTTAAGAAATTATGAATATCATTAGAAAGGATAATACGAATTACATAAGTTGAATTTATCGAACAAACTGTAACAAATTCATTTCTTCCTTTTGCAGATTGAGAACAAATTTTCGGAGACCGAATTATATTAATTTTTCAATTGGCAAAGAAGTATAGGTAATAAAGCAAACACCAATTTAATAAATGATTTATAGAGAAACTTCAACAATAGACATTAAATAGTGTTGAAAGGCTTCCATTTTAAGTAAGATGCTCGGGAAATATAGAATAAAGCATGTTTACCTAGGTTAAGCGGGCACAGCAACGTTTCTAAATTCTGCAATTTACACGAGTAGTGGGGCATTTCCTGTATAATCTTCATGAATATATGGAGTGGTAAAACTCTACTGGCGCCACACGTGCGCATGCGCATTTTCTTGGAACTACACACGAAGTTGTATAAGCATCTGCGCCAAGCATGGACCCTTACAGACGCAACTTTCCTGTGAATTGAGTTACACAGTTAAGTAAATTGTCATGCATATATGACGTAGATCGGTAGTTGTGACGTAACGATGAAGAACAGTCCGCGTCACTTTCTCTTCAACTCCTTCGCATTATTGCTGAGACGGATGGCCATGTTTTATGCATTTATCACGTCGTAGTAATGTATCAAGCAGGATAGGAATATTGAGAGAGAATTGTAAGAGATGGTAGGTAGGGGAATGCGACTCTCTATCGCCGGCGGATATTTCCGAATATATATTTTTTTTTTTCGCGCTTCGCATTCAAAACCTTGTTTATTTTGCAGTGTTTTTGTAAAAAAAGATCGACTGGCATGAGCAAAAAAAATACACGAAGCGTTTGACGAAAGTAGAACTCCATTAACGTTATGGGTGAAGAGTCACGCTTTCCATTGATCAGAACTGTCGCTATCAAGAGAGTAAAGCTCTCTATAAAGCAAACACGGTGGAGTCCTTTGCCGTCATGAAAGAACGTGACAAATTTTATGGGTTAGTTTTTTGTCGGAGTAAATTGATCAAGGAAACTTCCGTTGTATTTTCTAAGGTGTCTATATTTAGATAAATAACTTAAAAATGAGAATCATAATAATAATATTAATGAATGATTTATGGATTATACCTACATAAGTACAGGTGCACGTTCATAAACAAACAGATATTTTACAATATTTTTCATTTTCGGAACTCTCTGTGTGGAATGAGTGTTTCATAGAGTCTGATTTTTATCAGTATCCATTGTGTAATCAACGATACAAGTAAAAATTGTAGTAAATTGTCATAGTTAAAATGAATAGTCGAGAATTTATCCGATAACACTTGGTGAAAAGCTTTTTTTGTTTTATTAGATACGAATTTATGGTATTGTGTATTTCAGGGGTTCCCAAACTCTGTGAAGCCACGGAACCTTTATGTTCAAATGTTTTTTTCTTGCGGAACCCTAAGTAAGAGATGGTAAGCCTAATCGAAATAAATTAACTTTAAAATGATTATTTATATAGCTTATATATCTTACAGTATACAGTTTACAAGTGAGGTTCATGTTTTCTGCTGTAAATAAGAGATTACGGAACCTCATTTAGTTTCTGCGGAACCCTTGGGTCCCGCGGAACACAGTTTGGGAAACCCTGGTATATGCAATTAAAGCATTCCGTAGTGGATTATCGGCACAATCAATCCACACGAAAGAAAATCCGCGAAAACTCGACGGTTCGTCGTGCACCGGCAATATAAGAGGTCCTTAATGAAACGTCCGGATTGGCTAAGCAATCGCAGCCGCCTTGTCGCTGTCACAAGCGTCCGTAATGATACGCTCCGCCGTGAAATCCCTCCTGTTAGGTCAAAGCTTGCATCCATGTCGGAGTCAAACGTGCATGGGCCTCAAGGGTATTACGTGTACCACAGTACAGCAATCATACCCTACAGCGTCATTCATTCGGTTTCAGAGTTGTACGAAATCGCGGCAAGTCGAGAGTTTTACGCCGTCGTATCCGGCCTCTGTGTTTTCCCCCTCAATCCACCTCATCCCTCTCTCTCTCTCTCTCTCTCTCTTACTCTCGCAGGACCTTTTTTTCCGTAAAGCATGAAAAAATATTCCGCCCGATCGATTTCGATTGGATATGATTCCGGCGGAGGTCCGTAAAAAATATCAAACCTCCTCTCCCCTTGTTCTCCCTTAACCAAAGGGGGAATTTTATTCCCCCGATAAAATACGCGCAGAGTGCTACGAGAGTCGTAAACAATTTGTGTGCTTGGAGGGGGTATATTTTTTTCGGAGAAAAAAGTGAAACAGCCTCTCGACTTGTGTAGTAATCCGGAAGCGAAATGTTCTCCAGGTTTGGATATGCGACGTAAGAATTTTTCTAGGGACGAAAATCTTTCGCATATGATTATTAAGAATGGCGCTCTTGTTTTCCTCGAGTTTAAACAAAGCTTAGGAAATGAAAACTAAATAAAGAGAATTTCTAAAACAAAATTTTCAGTTTTTAGTTTTTACTAAAATATCTTTTAATAATTGTTGGGCGTTTAATTATTCAATCGTATGTACAATACAATACAAAGTAATTCTATCTTGTTGTAGGTTTTAGGGAGCACCACCGAATCCTGGCTATCCAAAGCCTTTCTCTTTAAATTCTCAAATCTCATTCTTTCTTTTAATGAATCTAATGTACCTTTCCTCTTCCTGCCTCTTTGTCATTTTCCTTCTATTACTTCGAAATGTTGAGAAACGATTTTTAAAAGTTTTTAATTATTAATACAACAGACCTTTTATTCTATTTTTGTCAGGTTTTTAACAATAAATTTTTATGATAGTGAAAAAGCATTGTAATCACCGTGTACATAAAGGGTGGCAGCAATGTGTTGTACATACGTAGCCAAGTGATAATTTCCTGTGAAAGTGGAGCCAGGTTTTCGAAGGGAAGGATGTGAGGTGAAAAGTTCTTCGGGTAAATTGTCATTTCTCCATGGCTGAAGAAGGGTCTTATCCGAAAAGCTTTTCATCTTAGGTCACTCCATGTGTCTCTTCGATACCCTTAGTGGGGCTACTTGCACGGGAAATGACCCCTGGCTTCCCTAATAGACCGTGTTGCCATCCTTATGTTGATGAAATGAATGATCCTTATGCGACAGACATAAGCTGTTTCCACATTTTCCGTCATTATGTTTTTTGATGTTTCCTCTTCCTCATGTATATGTGTTGTTATGCATATCTGTGCTCACATTTATTTTGGTATCTCATTTTAGATTGAAATTATAGATCTTCAAATGAAATTACGATAAACTCGTATAATTTTTACTTTCTCATATACGAAGTACATATATAGAGAAAGTATCGTAGTCAGTGTTGCCAATCTAGCGAATTTGTAGCTAGATCTAGCGACTTTCAACTCAAACTAGCTCCGAAAAACCAACCCTAGCGGCTTGTTACAAATCTGGCGAATCGAAAAAAGATTTTAGCTTTGTCTAGCTACTATCTAAAACATCCTAGATAAGTCGAAGATATGGTACCCAAATAAACAACAAACAACTAGCAGTTACAGATATCCTTGAATGTAAAGGAGGCAACAGACTGGCAAGTTACTTGCGACATCTCGCGCAAGGGTCTCGCCTGTGCGTTTACATTGTCAACAAATATCGCCGCGATTTACTGTTCTCGACTCTGTGATTCGCACACTTTCTCGCCCTTGCATTTACATTAGCTGTCGTTCTTTCAGAAACATGCCTTCAAGAAGATAGATGGAAATTTCCTCATTGCATAGGCGCCCTAGACGGTAAACACATATTTATCCAAGCGCCCGATAAAAGCGGAAGTCACTTTTTAATTACAAAGGCACGCATAGTATTTTGCAGGAACTTTTGATGAGGAACATAATGCATTACATGAGATAATTGCAGACGCCTGGGGAAAAGAAGGCGTAGTCTCTAAAGAGAACCTTTTCCCTTTACAAGGAGGCGTACATATGTCATAACTATTCAGCCGATGCTAAAAGTGTTCGCGAAGAGTTTAAAAAATGTTTTATTTCGCCGACAGGTGAAGTCCAATGGTCATATAAATTCATTTAATTGTACGTAATGTAAGAAAATTTTGTATTGAAAAATAAACGTTTTTTTTTTGTCTTTTTATATTACATTTTATACATTTTACTTTCTCCATACGTAGAATAGGGAAAGTATTGTGGTCACGAAAAAAATCGACTTCGAGATTTAAACGGAAATACACGTTTTGAGGTCCCTAGAACACGTTTAGACTATTTTCGGAATGATGTATGTGTGTCTGTCTGTGTGGATGCATGTGGTTTGGGCGCTCTAACTGAAAAAGTAATTGTCATATTAATACCAAATTTCATATATAACACTTAAGCATGAGCACAAAGAATTGATTAGTTTTTGAACAATGCCGGTTAAACGGAAGTCGAGGTTTATTCGAAACCCGATTCGGTTTTTGGGATATTTCTCCGTTAAAACAACATTATTTTATATACAATTCTATACAAAGCTTATAGAGAATGTAATTTCCTACAACTTTCGTTTGAAATAATTTTTATAGAAGTTAATGTTTAGGAATTATTTATAAATAATTGGTTTTTTTTCGGTTTCCGTCAAATATCTCCTTAAAAACGTCGTTATTGGTAATCTTCGTCAGGAGCAAAGTTGTAGAGAATAATATTTCTTCCAGGTTTTGTTTGAAACAAATTTTCGTAGAACCATCCATTTCGGAGCTATTCAACGTTTTCATAATTTCCTGTATACAGCGCCACCACCACGTAGCGGTGAATTCTGTAAACATTCAAAATATACCTAATTTACGGCAATAAGGACAACTGTGTTCTTTTACGATACGAAAAGATAATTTTGCCTCATAATGCTATTAACAATAATTTAAATATCTATACCCCAAATATGGAGAATGTCATGTGTTGGCCACGTCAGATTTTCTAACCTTCATCTTATTCAACTCCTGCACGTGGGGGCTCCTTAAATTATGCAGTTTTCTGCTGATTTCTGCGCCTGCCGTATGTAATTATGAGGAAATTGAAGTAAAGGCCTCATGTTTTTACTTTCTCCATACGTAGTAATGGAAAAGTATTGTGAGCACGAAAAAAATCTACATCAAGATTTCAACGGAAATACACGTTTTGAGGTCCCTAGCACACGTTTAGGCTATTTTCGGAATGATGTCTGTATGTGTGTGCGCGTGTGTGTGTGATTGTGGGCGCTCTAACTCAAAAAGTACTTGCCATATCGTTACCAAATTTCAAATATAACACTTTTCTGTGAGCACAAAAATCTCATTAGTTTTTGGACAATACCGGTTAACAGGAAGTCTAAGTTTATTCGCAACCCGCTCGGTTTCGGCTAAATATCTCCGTTAAAACTAGATTATTGTATACATTTACCACTACAAAAATTTAGAAAATATACTTTTCTACATCTTTTATTTCAAATAATATTCCGTAGCAGTTATTGTTTAGGAATTATTTATAAATAATCGGTTTTATCGATTTCTGTCAAAAATCTCCTTAAAAACGTCGTAATTGTTCATCTTCGTAAGGACCAAAGTTGTAGAGAATAACATTTTTTCCAACTTTTGTTTGAAACAAATTTTCGTAGAACCATCCATTTCGGAGATATTGAACTTTTCCGTAAAATCAAGTATACAGCGCCACAACCATGTAGCGGTGAATCCTGTAAACATATTCAAAATATACCTAATTTACGGCAATAAGGAAGACTGTATTATTTTACGATACGAAATAATAATTTTGCCTTATAATGCTGTTCTTAATAATTTAAATAACTATACCCCAAATATGGAGAAAGTCATGCGTTGTCCACATCAGATTTTTACTTCTTGGCGACATTCTCTTTCTTATCGCCTCGAACGCACTCTACCTTTGCTGAGAGAGATATATGTATATATCTCTCCGAACGGAGGAACGAATGCACCAGAGAAAAATCTTATGTGACCAACACATGACTTTCTCCATGTTTGGGTATAGTTATTTAAATTATTATTATTAGCATTATAAAGCAAAATTATTTAACAATACCGGTTAACCGGAAGTCGAGGTTTATTCGAAACCCGATTCGGTTTTTCTATATTTTTCCAATAATACCTCATTATTGTATATACAATTTGATACAAAGCTTATAGAGAATGTAATTTTCTGCAACTTTCATTTGAAACAATTTTCCATATCAGTTAATGTTTATGAATTATGTATAAATTTTTCGGTTTTCGATAAATATCTCCTGAAAAACGTCGTTATTGGTAATCTTCGTGAGGACCAAAGTTGTAGAGGATAACATTTCTTCCAAATTTTTTTTAAACAAAATTTCGTAGAGCTTTCCATTTCGGAGATATTTTGCTTTTTCTTAAATTCCAGTATACGGCACCGCCACCATGTAGCGGGGAATTATGTAAACGTATTCAAAATATAATTTACGGCAATAAGGGCTGTATTCTTTTAAGATACGAAATAATAATTTTGCCTTATAATGCTATTCATGTTAATTTAAATATCTATGCCCTAAATATGGAGAAATTCGTGTTGGCCACATCAGATTTTTTAAATTTATTCCTATATTCTGGTGACCGCATGTCTCATAATATAATGTGCTGTTTGTACAGCGTTATCAAAAACTTCGTTTCTTTGATTTATCACTCTTTGCTGCCATGGTTCAGCGAACTCGCGGATCCACTTGCAAATATATCGAAACTTTTTCGAATTAGTGTGTGAACTGTCGAAATAAGTTTAACTTTTGTTTACAATACAACGTGGTGTTGTATGGCGAGAACTCTCTTTGTTTCGCGCAAGTCGTCTCGCGGCAGTGTTTTCATTCCGTACTCCACTGTCTGACAGTACCTCGCGGGATTTTTCTCGCTTCTAACATGAACTAATTAACCACAGTTAAAATGCTCAAGGTGACTGAGTAAAATGAGTGATGATCGCCACAATACATGGATACTCTTAATAATTAAGAATGCACAGTAATTATTACTTTGTACAGTAAAATACATGGTACTGTGTTCTTTAAACATTTATTCCCGGTGTTGGTAGAAAAGTTTTTCAATTAGCCAAGTTATGGGTTCAGGGGAAGGTTTCATCCTTTGGGTCTGTGTAATAGATAATGCATATGTTCAGCACACAATTACACAATACTCTAATAGTTTGGAAACATCATATCAGTGGCGGATCCAGGGGGGGGGGGGGGGGGGGGGGGCGATCGCCCCCTCCTCGGATAACCCCATTGCACTCCATTGGGCGATTTCTTAAATTCATTCCGTGCAAAAATCGTCAATTATACGCCGCAGATTAGGTCTGTATAGCAGCAGGAAGAAGGATTCTGATAGTGGTAGGGATTTTCTAAATATAGGGCAGTTGGGAGGGGCGGATTCGATAGGTGGAGGTGCGATCGCCCCCCCGCCCCCACTCTCCCCCCCTAAAAGTTTCTGGATCCGCCCTTGCATCATATGGTTAGCTTCCTTACACAGCCATGAATATTACAGGTAATTAAATATTCTAGCTACTTTCTAGCTACCAAAAAGATGAAAGTGCTAAAAAAAAAGTGGCAACACTGATTGTAATCGCAAAAAATTCGACCTCGAGATTTTGATGGAAATATACGTTTTAGGTGTACCTGAGTTCGAAAAAGTGTTTTTCGCAATGCCGTCTGTCTGTGGGTCTGTCTGTTCGCAACTCTGGAGTATAAACGGTAGAGCGAAAATGAATGAAATCTCGTACTTAGGTATTTTATTTTACAGAGTAGAAGCTATAAAGAAATAGTTGACATTGCTCAATAATTATAGTCCGTTCACTATTTAAAGTCTCTTGGCCTTCATAGAGCAAGTAGCCAATCACGAACGTATCCCCTTCCATCGCTCCTCACAACTTTCGCGCGGAAGAACAGATACCCAATCACGAACAGCAACAGCAAAGATACGACGGTAGAAACGACAAAGCAGACCGATGTGAACACTTCGAAATCAAGAGTAACACTGAGTTCCCCCCACTACCTTCCCAAATGAACAGTGTACTACTGGCCAAGAGACTTTAGATAGTGAACAGACTATAAGGGATGTTAATTCTACGCATTTTTAACATCAATCTCATTTTCCCAAAAACGGCTCTAACGATTTTGATCAAATTTCGAACAGTTACTTCAGTTTACGTCTTCAATAATACTACATAGTTCATATTCGACCTAGTGATTTTTACGAAAATGTACGTTTTATGTGTCGCCGAGTCAGAAAAAGTGGTTTTCGCAATGCCGTCTGTCTGTCTGTTTCTATGTTATTGGCTCTAGGGCTCAAAAGGTAAAGCGAAAATGAATGAAATCTCGTACGTAGGCATTTTATCATACAGAGTAGAAGTTATGAATAAATGGTTTACATTGCTTAATAATTAAGGGAAGTTTATTCTACGGATTTTTAACATCAATCTCATTTTCTCAAAAACGTCTATAACGATTTTGATCAAATTTCTAACAGTTACTTGAGTTTACGTCTTCAATAATAAGTTCATATTTCTCAAAAAATGAATATAAGGTTAGTTTATTCTAGGCAACTTTAACAATAATTTTTCTCAAAAACGGCATTAACGAGTTTGATAAAATTTCTTACGGTTACTTGAGTATACGTCGGCAGTAATAATAAATACTTCATATTTCTGAAGAAATGAATATAAGGCTAATTTATTCTTGGGCAACTTTAACAAAAATTGATTTCCTAAAAACCGACTCATAGGATTATCCTTTTCTAAAGTTAACTAAACGACGCTTTAGTAAATGAGAAAGTTTGTACAATGTATGTTGTACCGATATTTTTACTGGCTACGCGCAGCGAAATTCCAACACACCCATGTTATTGTAGAAATTTATTAAATATTGTTACTTCGATAACTACGGTGTTTACTGATCATTATTATTGCAGTATCGCCAGAGATAAAATTATGGGATAATGACAGTTATTTGCTTCGTCATATTTTATGTCATACTAGCATAATTTAGCGCATAAGTATCTTTTGTAATTTTCTACTTTTGGAAATGAAGTATCCTGCATTTCAAAGATCTAAGCTCAATTTCAGCGGTCGTACTGTTAAAGTTTTGGTTTGCTTTGATATAATAAATTTGAAAGAAATATGTATGTATTTATATAAAAATTAACCTTTTATAAAAATATAAAACTAAACTATCTCAGTATATGGTGTAAATTTAACGTCATGTATATCTTTTTAGATTAAATTTCTATTTTTATACAAACATATTTATAGGGAATTGAATACCACCAAGTATTGCCTTGTAACCTCTACAGATTTAAAATGTTCGAAGGTTTATTTAGTTCAGTCTTAAAAAAAACTCACTTTGATACTATACAATTAATGATAAAATTATGATTGTGGCGCAAGTGTCTATTAGTATGACTTTCACCTTCTCTGTGACTAAATTTTGATTTGTTTTAATTAGCTACAGTGCTTAATGGTTAATATAAAGAGAATTTTATTTGTGGAAATAAGCTCTATTTTGTAATAGCCGTATGGTACGAATACTGCAATTCAATTGTTTAGTCCTTAATCATATACAACCTAATATTTTGGTTACTGAATTATTTGCAATACTTTGGAAGTTACTCTCATCCAACGGCAGCGAGTTATTAATTAAAAACGTTTATTATCATGGTTATACTGATCATGTGTTGTGAGGTTGTAAAATATTCCTATACACACACACACACACACACACGAGTATATAAGGTTGTAACATAAGTAATGCGGTTTTTTTACATTGTAAACAATTCAATGTAAACGAATAACAAGGTATCACAAATATAATTTCCACTATAATGAAGTACGTATCTTCTAAATCAGCGACTGTATTTATATATTTTTGCAACTCCAAATCTATTCAGATATATAATTTGAAAAGTTTTATCTTTCGTTAAGCGACATAAGGCATCCAAGTACAGTCAATGCAAAACGCAGTAGGAGTTTGTTTTCAGCATAAATCCTCATATCCAGGACGAATATCGAATCCGTAATAACGTAATGATACGTAATATATCTCTACCCGTTTATCAAATAATAGCAATTGGTCAATGAAAATCAAGCGATTTGACGTCACATATCGATACGAAAGATATTCCCTCGAACATATTTGTTCAAAACGGGAGAGAGAGGAAAAAACATTCGAGAGAGTTCGCATAGTATACTATTTTTTTATTATATTTTTTTTACGTTTAGCGCTCCGAGCCGACAAAATTTTCTCCAATAAATCGCTCGGGCGATGCTTGCCAACGGACGTTTTATGACGCGAGCATATATGGAAGCGAAAATTTATACGGCCGCTTTTTTTGTTCATACTAACATACTGCCCAGGCGAAAATACGCCGCTATATATTATGTCTGTCGACGTCTCCACCCTCCGAAAAATAAAATTTTCAGTCTGGGAATATGTTTCATAAGGACATTTCATCCTTTATTTTTATTTTTTTTTCGTAGCGCGTATAAAATTCTCCTTCCCCGATCATGCGTGGCACTCTGAATCAAAGCCTTATTGCCGAATCTTTTTGCGCTTAAAAAAAAAATGGCCGCGTTTACGCGCGATGACGGGAGAGGAGTAAAATAGGAGATGTTTAGGAAAAGGGAAGCGGGGGAGGTAAATACTGGAAATATTTTCGGCGAGGAGTCTAAAAAATCTTTCCGTTTGAGTTATCGCGGGGAATTTAAGGTAGCGGGGGTTTTGTTGGATGAATTGGGAGGGAGGGAGGAGAATTGGAGTGGGAGAATTTTCGAGGAGGGAGGGAGAAATGAGACAGGGAGTGAGTGAGGGAGAGAGTTAGGAGGGAGTGGAGTGAGGAGTTTAGAGGGAGATGCGAGGCATGTAAAATTGTTTTGGGAGTGAGTTAGGGAATGAAAGAGAGAGGACGTTTTCCGGAAAGGTAGAAGTTTCTGGTTGCTTTTCAGTGAAGGTAAAAGTGGGAAACATTATGAGAATAAAGGTTGATGGGTGAAAAAACACGGATTTATTGCTTTTGACGGATGGCTGTAAATCCCTTTGGAATTTGTTGTTGTCCTATACCGCGATTTTCTATACCCAAAGCCTTAGGCTGGTTGATTTGAGATTCTACGCATTAAAATTTTAGGTTATCCTGGATTATCGTCGTATGACCATTTTACTGATACTTTGCTGCTACTGGTAAACTATGTTCATTCTTAAAGACGCAAGGAGATTTTTAATCTAGCTTAACAAGGAGATTAAAGAAGTTTTGGAAATTCGTCGTGAATAAGGCGCAGGTTTATGTATTGTTTGAATCCTAGCTTGTAATTACTCTTATATTAAGACTTCTGCTTTAGATAAGATGATGAATTTTCTATTTTTTTCAACCTGATGCAGCACGCGAAAAATAAAAACTGATAAAAATCTGTTAATTATTTTATGAGCTTATTAAATAAAGAAATTACCCTAGAATCTCTTTTTCCTTGAGCTTTAATTTACTCTCAACTAACAGGTAAAAACTAAGAGATTTTACTTAATAACTATGTTCATTCTTAAAGACGCAAGGAGATTTTTAATCTAGCTTAACAAGGAGATTAAAGAAGTTTTGGAAATTCGTCGTGAATAAGGCGCAGGTTTATGTATTGTTTGAATCCTAGCTTGTAATTACTCTTATATTAAGACTTCTGCTTTAGATAAGATGATGAATTTTCTATTTTTTTCAACCTGATGCAGCACGCGAAAAATAAAAACTGATAAAAATCTGTTAATTATTTTATGAGCTTATTAAATACAGAAATTACCCTAGAATCTCTTTTTCCTTGAGCTTTAATTTACTCTCAACTAACAGGTAAAAACTAAGAGATTTTACTTAATAACTGTGTTTTTACATAGATTGTTACGGAATTTTAATTGGCATCGTAAAATAAATATTTTTCAAACTAAAATAACTTCGTCCACTTGTCGCTTTTAATATATCCAAAAAAAACGATCTAAATTCTGAAACAAGTAAGAATTAAGAAAAAATTCAAAAATATAATCGTTTTGCTTTATAAAATAGGCGTCCTTGAAAGGATAAAACACAAAAAATTTCAGCTTATTTATTCGTTATAACAGATTTTGGTGTCATATTCTTTTCATTACTGTTGCTTTACATATCATTTACGTAATGATTTCGTTTTGATAGGTTTAAGAAAATATTATTTGCTATTAACTTTGTATTCAAAATCCATTTACTCCAGCGTATTGAATGAGATTATTACGTGAATGATATGTACAGTTATAGTAATAAAAAGTAGGTATATGACACCAAAACCTTTTATAACGACAAATAATCTGAATTTTTTCTTGTTTTATTATATAAGGCCGCCTATTTTATTAAGCAAATAGATTTTATTTTGGAATTTTTTAAATTCTTCCTTGTTTTCATCTTTTAAGTGAAAAATAATTTACCTCAATCGATTTCTTACAGTGGTTGTTGTCAAAGTTAGTGATTTGTGGAACTATGTGACTTCATACGACGCTAGTCAGTTTAAATCACAAAGCTAATAAGAAGAGAAACCCGGTACCGGCATTAGCCTCCTCTTTTCGAAAAGCACCAAGGAGTACCAACGGCTTTCTGTCCCTTCCGAAGGATGAAGCGTTGATTCGCGCGCTCTCCTCTAAACACGCAAATAGGGTGCCGCAAGATCTATTGAAAAAATGCAACTTTCGCAGGTTTTCAATAGCTCTGCGTAGTAGGCATAAGCGCTCGTTACTACGTCACGGCATCCTATTTCGCAAGTTTTGAAACATCGAAGATACTTTTCTACCCAGAAGCCATCTACCGCAGTGCGAGGATTAAAAATAAATTCCTAAATCTACTGATTACGAGTTGTTAAATGTTTTATGAAGAAGTTCAAAATTTTTAAACCAATAGTGAACATTATAGAGGTATAAAATGACATACTTAATAGAAATAAGCTAAAATTTTCCTACTATTAAGCGTTATAACTTCTCTCGTCATATATTGGTCGAAATGACAACTCACGCTGAAATCCGTATTTCCCGCTATCATTTCTAACGTTGGGGCACAGGATTCTGTGAATATGTAGCAATCCAATTCCTTGCTACTAAAACGACCCCAGACACCAGCAGAGCCACTGCAACGAGATAGACTTTAGGAAAGTTTGAACATTCACGGTTTAACATCTAGATGAGATACAAAATTGTTAATAAACTAACAACCATCTGCAAACCATAAGCTATCAAACACTGTAATATTCCTTACTATCCAATTATTCTTTCGAAAGCTATGAGGGAACAAATACTACCCCAAAAATTATGTATATATAAATATCGGACGAACGCATGTAAAAGATTTTATAAGAATGAAATGATGATAAACGCAACAGGTAAAGGATTTCAACCGGCACAGTCATGAGCATGTTAATTAAAAATTATATCCTCATTTATGTTAGTATTTTACCACAATCTTTCAGTTAAGCGGAATATAACTTTTACTTGCATCTGCTGCGCTCTTACTTAGTCATGAAACTCTACTGCATTGTCAGTCATCCGTGAGAAAACAGAATTTTATTTTTCCTTTACTTTCCTTCCCAATTCTTCTAGATCGCTTAAGTATAGCAAATTATGCAAAGGAAGGAATAAATTTCCATGCGATTACTCTAGCTTTTTTATTATGCTGTAACTCGATTGCAAATCCTTTTAAAAAAAAAAGGCGATACCTACGTCCACCGCATAAATTATACGGCGTTATCGCACGCGGTGCGTGTACGGAGAAATAACTGCTGTTATTAGAGCTCGGAAAGAAAATTCCTCCTCGCCAAATCCCTAACAATCTCGATCTTTCTTCCGTGAAAAACCCTTTTACCCCCCTTTAACACCCTTCTACCTCCCAAATCTCTCTCTCTCTTTTCCTCATATAACACTCGCCCGCAAAACCATTTCTTCCCCTTCTCCTCTCCTTTACTCCTCCCCCTCCCTCTTATCCCCCCTCCCTCTTCTTCCCCCCTCCTGCCTCCCCCTCGTCCCCCTTTTATCTCTCTCATTCCTCGTCAGTTGGAGCCTCAAACACCCAGGAAAGAAGATTAATGACCGTTTTGAGATTAATAGCCTCTCCAGGAGCCTACGCTTCTGGGAGGTGAGTTGAGGGGGGAGGGGGGGAGGGGCGAGGAGGGATGGAGGAGGAGGGAGGAAGGAAAGGACGAGGAGTTGACGGGAGGAAGAGGTGACGTCGGGGTGGTTGGTTCTCCCAAAGGGGTTTCCGTAGTGGGAGGGATTGCGAGTGTATGTGTACGTGAACCTCACCTCTTGTCGCGTCGCTGTATCCATTTCCCTAGATTCTAGGACATATAATGCAATTTTCTCTCTATCTTCATCATGGTTACTCTAGATTTCGGGATGTTTTTGGCCCACCCGGTGCGTTTTATACTATAGAGGGCCTTTATCTTTATTTTGTCATTAACCAACCGATTCTTTTGATACATTTAATATTCATTTCCTCTCTCTGTCTATTTTCTTCTTTCTTAGCATCCTCCATTCTATAACTTCCTTCAAAATTTCTTCCGTCTTTCCCTTATTTATCCTATTAATCGACTCCTTTCCCCCGACGTAGTATTTAAGATTTTGTCCTTTATTTTTATCTCTGTCCAGCTAATTTTCTCCAGTCTACGTCTTGCCCACATCTCAGACTCGTCTAATCTGTTCACATCTTCTGTTCTCATTGTCCACGTCACCCACCCTAACACACACACACACACCTCTATGCCGTTATCTTCAATTTGTAGTAATCTTTTGCCTTTTCTTCTTTTAAGCCGTCTGTGGGTCGAAAAAAAATATTGGGTGAGGCTTAATTTTACTCAAACAAATAGTACACCACGAAAGGGAAATCTAAGCGAATGGTTCTGCGTACTTTGTCTTTGGCATGTGATAATCAGCAGTGTAAAAACAGAAATCATTCCTCGTTTCCATTGTGTTGCGTATCTTCAATCTATATAGTATTACAGAACGATCATTCCGTCTCACTCACTCTCTATACGTATACCATGTTCCTTCCAAGAATTACGTTGTCGCAAGCAGACTCTGAAAGGCCATTTCTGCTACAAAGAAGACAGTTTCCTGTAAGACTTGCCTATTGCATGACAATAACCAAGTCACAAGGCCAAACTTTGAATAAAGTTGGTCAGTACTTGAGACAACCCGTTTTTACTCATATAGCATATTGTAGAATCAAAGCAAGAGCCGATGTTAAAGTTCAAATACTTCACATCAGGGGAAATTAATACATCGCTCCGATGATGTATATACATTTAGTTGTATATATCCTGAAGTAGTACAATAAATGACATTAAAAATAATCAGTGAGTTATTCGTTAGGAAATGAGAATGGGATCTATGCTTTAAAAACAATTGAGCTACTTTCTTCTTAATTAAACCATAGGAGTAAATTTTATTTGTTTTACTTAAATAAACTGAACTATTGTTTACATATTTAACAGTACTGCAATAAACCATATCTCGTAGGGATAGACTTTACAGCTAGCCTCACCTAAAACACTCCAATGCACATCTGTGGGATTTATACCGAGTAATAAAATCATGCCACGGGGAAAGATATTACGGATTAAAAAAACAATCTTTAGGACAGTTAATAATTCGGTAGATTTATTAACTAACCATGTAGAAACCATTGCTCAAATATGTAAATTTTATTTAAATAACTACAGTTTTCACTGCAACTCGAACTATAGAACAATGGATTTTTAAATGGAATTAAAGTGACCAAAGTATTAAGAAGTGACACACTAAGCACTCCTCTGACAAGATCTGCGCATTTTCAATGTAATTATAGTACTACTTATAAATTCATTAATAGCCTGTGGAAAATTCAGCAGACTCTTTGGGGTAAATGTATATAATTTGTACATTTGCTACAATTTCAAAATTTTCATAAAAACCCGAATGACACGTTTATTTAAATGCATGTGTTATCTCCCTCTTCACGTAACACTCACTGTTCCAGAGAGACAGAATCAGTTTTTATACACCTGATGGTGTGGTGAGGTGGTAAAGTAAATATTCAATTTATTTGATCAAACCTGACCTGATTAATGTTGATAAATCTAACGTTGACTGGTAGATAGATAGATAGATAGATAATTGTCTTTATTTTTAGGACAAAACTGAGGCCATAAGGTCCCCTCTTCCATTTAACCCTTCGTTATCAGTGAAGATGAAATGAACACCATATAAAAACTGCACCAATAATGATACAATCGACAACAGCAACCATATCCTCGTCCTCTCTCTCTCTCTATTTATCTCAGTACAGATAGTGTACATTATTATAAAGACGTATTCCGGGAGCGGAATGGCATGCTTTTGTTCTTCCATCGCTTTCTCAACCTCTATTCCCTGCACTTAACTGCACTTTCTCATCTCTTTTACCACCTGCCATATCCCTCCTTCTCTATCCTGTTTTCGTTGTCTGTAACCCTTTAAGGAGTAGGGTTTTGAATGGAATAAGACGCCTCGACGATATGCAGAGGCGCGCGGGTGTTGTTGGGTAGTGAGCGATGTCTCGGCGAGTAGTAGGGGTTTTGAAATACGTGTGTCGGGAGAAAGGATGACGGGTCGTGATGAGATGTGAAGGGCGTGCTGTCGCCTCGTTTTGATCTCCTGCCACGGATCCAGTTACGTGCGCCGCGCGATATTCATACGCGTGCGGGTGAGATGTCTCGCATGGGTCGACTCGACGAAGTTATTTCGGATTTATCAGTTCCCGGTTACTTGACTCGTGCGACGAGATCGGTGGTAAGAGGTTTATTTCACGCCCCGCGCGTGGAGTTCCTCAGAATGCCGCAGTGTATTTACGTAGTTCAGTTCGGGCATGTTTTTGTCTGATGCTTTTCGCCTAAAGGGTGTTAGCAAGAAGTTTAATAAGTGGTTGTATATCTTCATTTTTTTATAATGACGCATACAGTAGTTTTTTCTTGGCTCAGATATTGAAAATGCAGTTATTTCGTGGAGTATTCAACAACGCTGCGATATTTCATTTCCTTTGTGATTGGTTCCACCCAACTCATTCGTTGATATTATTCCGTAAGCAATTCGTTCAAAAACACAGCTATTTATTTACAGATATGTATCTTCAATAACTTATGACACTTGCCAACGTTCCGCTAACATGTTGCTAATGCAGTTTTCCGAAAATGTTACAGCACTTATCATAATAAAATTAAGAATAATTTAATTCTCACAGCGTGTGAATAAGTTGTGCTTTGCAGCCTTAAGGAGGTATTTATTTAGAACATTTCTAAAAATAAATAGAAATATTTCTAGATGCACGAAGTTTCCAGGGCTATTTTGATTACGGTTCATCGTATTATAACAAGGATTCATTCTGTTTTGACAATGGCTAATTTAATTTTGGCGTTGATCCATTCCATACAGTCTTAACAATGGTTCATTCAGTCTTTACGATGACCCATTTTGTTTCGGTCCATCCAATTTCCTCTCCTACTCGAACAATTGCGGTTTCATAGGAGATCAAATTCCAGCTTTTCTCGAGATGTTTCGATCTAACGTATCTTTCTTCCATTCGGAATGACATCTTCGTCCGGTCGTTACCTTCTACGCGAAATGGCAAAGACCCCTTTGATCGCCCACAACATAAAGATACGCAAATTTCTAATTAAGGAAGCTGTAATGATTTCGCATGAAAATACGCAGGGAAAATATAAAATCGCTTCACGTTTAGAATAACTTTTATTGAGGATTTTTAATCAAAGATTTAATTTCGATTCCGGATCAATTGAAATAATTATTGCACTGTGAGATGATTATAAATTGAAATAACTCTTTGAATGACTTTGGACCTTACTTTAATTAACTTTATGATATTTATCCATTTATATTGATGGAGAAATGGACGTTAAATTTTAATGATGTAGTACAGTAAGGCCCCGTGAAAAATGACTGTACATGAATTTCAAAGTTCGATTTAAATACTACTTTACTCTTTTGTATGTGTATTTGGGTTGAGACAACAATTAAAGCTGTAGTATTGACAGCAATGTGGTTTCCATTGGTGCAAACGGTTAAAAGGTAAATTCTTTTCAAATGTTTTATTTAAACGACAAATTTCAGCGATTTGGAATTGATGTCGAATTTGGACGATAATAATAATAAACTTCATTAATTTTCCTTGGAAACATTTTCGGTCCTAAGACTTGTGTTTTTAATTTGCAAAATTATTAAGGTCTGCGCTTCAAAAAATATCTTTTTACGTGTTACCTTACGGGAAGCAGAAATTATATCCTGGAGCCGTTGACTTTTTTATTGAAGAATTGCTACCGAACCTCAATTTTCTACTTAATCAGGAATTGTTT
This sequence comes from Uropetala carovei, assembly GCA_036926305.1. Lineage (NCBI taxonomy): Eukaryota > Metazoa > Arthropoda > Insecta > Odonata > Petaluridae > Uropetala > Uropetala carovei. The sequence goes on from JAXCHB010000212.1 coordinate 1,755,432, forward strand.
AAGCACATTAAAAAGGCGCCACATATAAAGGGACAAAAGGAATTGGTATATTTGTTTGTACGTGCATGTGTGTTTACACACAAAATAAATGAGAGAGATGGAAGTCAATTGAATTATTATAACGCATTCATTCAGAGAAAGTATACAAGCATACACACGTTCCCCTAAATTTACAGACCGAAGAGTTTGAAAAACAAAGCTTTTCAAGCAGAACTCGGAAGAAAAGACGCCTTCTTGATTTATGTTTATCGGGAAAAGACAATTGTATTTGACTCTGTTAAAAATAATTCCCTCCAAATGGCTATGGAAAGAGACACACAGTGAATCGATAGGTGTAACAAGAGAGAAAGATGGAGGAACAAGAGAAGTGTTGACCCCAAAAAAAAAAAACACTTTCCACTTTGAATGCTCATGTCAAACTCGCTGTCTTCGACATCTCGGGGTCTTTTTTTTGCGCCGTCTCCGTTAAAATCGTCCGCTCCTTTCGAGTGATGAATGGCGTATGCCGAAGGATTCTCGGGTGAGAAGAGAGGGTTGGAGGAAGAACATCTCTCTCTTTCTCTCTCTCTCTTTCTCTCTCTCTCTTTCTCTCTGTCTCAATACCCTTAACCCCACCTTTCTTTCTTCCGTCCCCCAAATCCTTTGAAAGAGAGATCTGAAGAGTTCGTAGCATCCCGGAATTAACCCAATCCGTGGAGAAAATCTCCTCATCATTTCCAACTCCTCTTTTCTAACTTTCACCCTCTCTCTCTCTTTTCCGTATCATCCTGGATTTTTTACGTCTTACCTTTCGGAACGATTAATTTTATTTTTCTCTTTCCTTTTCTACTTTTTTTCCTTCTTTATCCCCGTTCCTATCTCTTTCCCATTTTTCCGTCGGTTTCCCTCGGCTTTGAATGTGCGTTTTAATCTTTTAGGCGCGTTTCGCTCCCAGCTTGAGCGCCTATTATCGTCAGTCTGTCCGTCCGTCCGTCCGCATGTTCGTTCTCGGTTTCTACCGAACGGATTTTCGTAAAATTTGATATTAAGGACTCACAATCAAAGATAACAAGAAAATCGTTAAAATGAATCACGTACGCCAATCAGGAATACCACTTTACTGGTGATAAAAATGAAATTTTTGTCATATCTCGTAAAGTATTAATCATATCAAAATATCTTTCAAATAAAAGTTGTAGAACTAGTAAAGAAAAATATTTCCTTTACCATACATTTATATAGTAGGAGTAGCCGTTATCGAAAAAATCAAACGAGAATGACTTAATGCGAGTTGAAAAAATTTTCTTGCGTGGTTACTTCTTTTTTGTTGCTAACGTAAACAATCTCACAATCAAACGTTTCATTTCCATACGTGCGCATGAAATATTTTGAAATAGGAGGAAAATTGATTACATATTTATGAGGAAGAAAAAACTTTAAAACGCTTTTACCCTTTACGTACAGGTATATAATTTCTTTCTAATACTCCATTGCACGAAACGCGCCCATTTGTGATACGTCGTACACTTTCTTAACTTGTTTTTTAAGTTTGTCGCTATTCTTCATTCTGTCGTCCATCCCTTTTCCGTTCTTTTAATCCGCCCAGCATGCATTTTCTCAACGCTGTATTCTTACAATACACTCAATCGGGAGCCTATTTTGATGCAGATGTAGGATATTGCGTTAAAATGTAAGTTTTTTGCCTAATTATAAGTTAAAGTTTTCTCCGAAACTAATGCTGTGAGCTAACAGGTCGACGTTTCTTTAAACAAAAACGAATAACTTAAGTTTTATCACTCCGATACGATGAAATATCTAAATTTTGTGTGCAATCGACCCAACCGATCTTCTGTTTTAAAATACGCACATCGTCTTTTCCTACAACTTTAAACATATCTTTGATGAAATATGATATTTGAAAGACTCACTAAAACCCAAAGCTGTGGCAATCTAGCAAGTCCCTTGGTCAATTTTAAATTTTCATCTTTAAGATACGTTATTTCATTTGTTTTTTTTTTTGACGCAGACGCGGATCAGAATCTTATGTTAAATTAAAATTAACCCACAATCACTTCTTTCGGAAGTAAGGAAATTCAAGCCCCGAAATACTTTATCCCATTTAAATACCCATTTGTACTTTTCTATTCATTTTTATACGACCGTCTTAACTTTCGGTGCATTCATTATTTCACCCATCATCCTTTTGAAAAAAAACCGTCCTTATTTAACCTCTGTCATCATTATCTTCCTTTTCTTATCCTTTTTCGGTCATGTTATAAATTCACCGTGACTTCTCTGCGTTAAAGAAGATTTTCTTTGATACGAATCTTCGGGGTTCTCTATCTCTGGCATACTCTGCCCTTCAGCGTCCCTGCACCGATTCTTCCTCACTTGTTCAATTTTCTCTTTTCCCACTTTTCAGATATTTTTTTCCATTTCCACTCCCCTTTTATTCTTATCTATGAAATCTTATTCTATTTTCTCTTCAATACCTCGTATTATAACTATTCCTATCCTTTTTCTCATCCTTTATGTCTTTCCATATATTTATGGCCCCTTTTCCTCTTATCTTCTCCTCTTTATACGGTCGTTTGTCTGTCTGTCCGTCTTTATTCCAACCCTCTGCCATCTGTTCCCTTTTCAATACATTCGAACGCTCATCCCTTTCGTTCTCATAATCTGGAATCTCTATTTTTTTCAATTTTTCTCCTGTTTTTTCCTTTCTATCCATTCCTTTAACTCGCACTTTTATCCTCTCTCTTCCTTTGACCTAACCAATTTACTCCTCTAATTATTACTCTCGCCTTTCCCCCTCTCCTTCCTCGCCCTTTCCATCTGTTTTCTTCTTCCTGTCTCCGTCCTTTCTATCTCTCATTCGATTCCTTTTGTGCTTTAGAAATATCTTATCAGGAGAGAGAGAGAGAGAGAAAGTGAGAGGAGAGAGAGAGAGAGAGCGTTAATGGTCGAGGGGAGGGATATCTTACTGGTTTGAAAGAGAAAGAGAGATATAGGAAGCGAAAGAGAGTTAAGAAAAGAGGATGAGAGACTTGGAGATGAGATGGTTTCGGTAGGCAAGGAGGAGGGGGGGAGGGGGGTAAGAAGGAGAAGAAGAGGAGAAACAAGATGGCCTCCGCGCGCGACGCTCCTCTTTCGCGGTCGGAACGAGAAAGCCGTAAAAAAAATATATACGTAATCTTCTTTTATACAATTTTTTTTTCAAAAATGGACGAAATCGAGGGAAAAATGAAGGAGGAGAAAAAGGAAGGGGCGAGAAGGAGAGAGAACTCGGTATAAAAATCCACACGTCATCCAAGAAGAATGGATGGCATTAGGACCCTCAAAGAAGAACTTTAATGGATTTTTCCGTTTTCCCTCCTCCTTTCAACAAGCTTTTCCGGTTTTCCTTTTTTATTATTTCCTCTCCTCATCTCCGTTCTCTTTTTTTTCTTCCGTCCCTTTCCCTCCACCCTCCCCCTCCCCCTCTCCCTCTCTCTTTTCCTCTTCATTTATATCCTTCTATTCTAAACCCTCTCGCTCCGAAAATATAATTCCCGCGAACTCCATTAAGTGAAATACCGCGTCTTTCTTTCTTTATTTATTTTATTCTTTGAGTTCATCTATCCGCATAAATATGTGGAGTTCATTTGGCTCACGGAATCGAATGTTCGATCAACGTATTTTTTTATTATTATTCAAAGGGGGGGGGGGGGGGGGGGGAAGGAAAATCTTGTTGTTTTTTCGTTTCCCTATCTCCGTGATGGTGTACGTACCACCGCGAGATCCGAAATGGCATTCGAGTGTTTTTTTTTAAATTATCATTATTTCGCGCGAGGTTTGAGAGCTGATTCTGTCGATAATTTGTGAGACGTGGGGTTTATATATTTTGGCGATGAAAAAATACATCGTTTTTCCTTGTTGTTGCACCTTTATCAAATTGCAATACTGAAAGGCTCGGCGTAAATCTGAGCTGTTTAATTTTTCTACTCCCTTCGTAGTGTATATAATAACAGTTTTAGATGCAACTCGGGCATTTATTTAATATAATGAAAATGTAACCTACCAATATATCAATTATAATCTAATTTAATACATGAATTAAAATTAGTGATAAATATTATGGTTTTAGTAAAATTTGTATTAATAAACATAATCATTATTTTTATAATGAAACGAACTTTTTATATATATATATATGTGTGTGTGTCTATATTTAACGTTATTTATATTATGTCCTATAGTTGGATGCCACGATTAAATTGTTGTCTTACTAGGATAATATTATTTCTATTTTGATTATTTTATATCCAAATTTTATTAGCCGATTCGAAGCAAAAGTTAGAAGGATTGTTTAAACGGCAGTGCCTTCACGTGTTATATCATTAAAATATTATTTATTTCAAATCATAATGCATAAACGGAGCGACGGACGGACAGACGGATTCTTGTATGCCCTGATATAAAGATTGATTGATAAGTATAACTACGAGATATTATAATAAATACACCATTACGCACGAATTCAAATGTCCTCTTCAGCTAAAACAAACAAACGGTTGAGATATTTTTAGTTTTTAAACTAAAAATAAGATTATCATGAAACAGTTAGCTGTAATTTTCAATAATCATAAATTAATTTAAGAATTTTATTGTCACATATGTGCGTATGCTTGAGGAGGTTTATGTATAAGGGAATATTATTGTAAGTACGTATGAGATGCTACGAGGAGCTAATAATCAAAGTTTATTTAAGTAAACTTTAAATAAGATTAATTACGATGCTCTGAAGTTCATAATGACCGAAATGTAGTTAGTTGGAGGAAATATCACATTAATATGGAAATCTTTGCTAAAGATGAGAATGAGAGGAAGACTTTAATTTCAAAATATTATTTTCACCTTGGATTAAATTAATTAAATTTTAATCTGACCCAGGGTGTTACTGATCCGATTAATTTATTTTGGTGAAAAGTGCTAAAAATATCCGTGATATATTTCGAATTAAGGTAAACGATTTTTAAAAGAATGAGGATCAACCGAAGAGAATCAGTTCCTAGCGTTAATTTCTTTCCAAAATTAAACGGAAATTACGGTTTCACTTGATGCCCCGAGAAAACAGCGAGTTAAAGTAATTAGACTCGCGCCTTGAAAACCCATGGCAAGAAATTGGATAATTTTCTAGTCTCGTTTTTCGCTAAAAAATTTTAAGGCAAATAAAATTACCCATCATCCTTTGTGTGTCGTCTTAACAGTCTAAAGCTCGTCCACCTAACCGCATATATATATTTTTACGTAATTATGAAAACCCCTCACTCTCAAATTGAATTGGCTTTCACCAATTAAACAAAATATGCAGCGGCGGCTCACATGGTTTTGTTTTACCGGAAGCCTCTTAATTCACCCAGGAACCCATTCGGACGAGGCAGTTAATTAATTCTATATGGCTGGTTTGTTTCTGACAGGTGTTTGTGCGCGAGCGTGTGCGGTTTTGTGTTTTTCGAACGAAATAAAACACAAGCGGATTATTTCTCGAAAGTCGTATTTAGGCGTTATGCGAGGGCAAACGAATTTTTTAAAATTTTTTAATGCTTCGGGTTTTATTATTATCTTTTACATTCTATTCATCCTTCAATTCTAAGAGGACAAAGAAGCGTTTCGAAAACCCTTATTTCCGTTATTCTTCGGTATGGTGTGTACCCTCTAAAGCCGTGAGTGTCCCTCATCCCTACGTTCTTTTGTCCTCCTTAATCATCAGCTCCCACTCTTTCTTCCGTTCGTTTACATTCCTCTTCCCAATTCTCTTCCTTCCATATATGTCCGATTTTTTTATTTATTCGTTTTTATTCTTGCACCTACGTCTTTTTTCCTTTTCACTTTCTCCATACGTAGCAATGGGAAAGTATTGTGATAGCGAAAAAAATCGACTTCGAGATTTCAACGGAAATACGCATTTTGAGGTCCCTAGAACACGTTTAGACTATTTTCGGAATGATGTGTATGTGTGTCTGTGATTGTGGGCGCTCTAACTCAAAAAGTACTTGTCATATTAATACCAAATTTTATATATAACACTTTAGTATGAGCACAAAGAATAGATTAGTTTTTGGACAATAACGGTTAATCGGAAGTCGAGGTTTATTCGAAACCCGATTCGGTGTTTGCGATATTTCTCCGATAACACCTCATTATTGTATATACAATTCTATACAAAAGTTATAGAGAATGTAATTTCCTACGACTTTCATTTGAAACAATTTTCCATAGCATTTATTGTTTAGGAATTATTTATAAATAATCGGTATTTTCGGTTTCCGTCAAATATCTCCTTAAAAATGTCGTTATTGGTAATCTTCGTGAGGGTCAAAGTTGTAGAGAATAATATTTCTTCCAAGTTTTGTTTGAAACAAATTTTCGCAGAACCTTCCATTTCGGAGATATTTAACTTATTCGTAATTTCCAGTAGGTATATAGCGCCACCACCATGGAATGATGAATTCTGCAAACATATTCAAAATATAATTTACTGCAATAAGGACGACTGTGTGCTTTTACAATACCAAATAATAATTTTGCCTTATAATGCTATTCATAATAATTTAAATATCTATACCCCAAATATGGAGAAAGTCATGTGTTGGCAACATCAGCTTTTTTAAATCCAGTTTAAGAGCGTTTAAATACAGTGTGCTTATAATTAAAGAAGAATCGCTTTACAAAAGTACTTCTTTCAGGTACTTGTGCAGCAGTTGCTAAAGTGCTGAAAAAATAAAAGTTCCTTGAAAATATATTTTCGGTGAATTATCGCTAAGACTTTGCGGCCTAAATGGGGATCCGGTTTTATAACGTTATTGAGGCCATTGGAGTCACCCGAGACTAGTATTCTTTTAAGTGCTTGTTGTTATTTTTATTCCTCTCGATAATTGTATGCGAATCTAGTGTCGCTTTGCTTAAATTGCAATTATGATGAAACCGTTATTGATGGGGAGCTGAAGTTTGGACCGTTGATTTTCCTTTTGCTTTCATTTGTTTTTATTTAAAATTTAATTTTGAGCAATATGCAGAGTCGAATAGGGACCAATTTAAAATTTATGTTTTTTTAATATATTCGAAAATATATAATTTAGTAATTTCAAATTTTGACCTACGCGGTTATAACTATTTCTGCCTGTGGTAAATTTCTAGGAAGAATACCACTCTTGTTTATAATTCATTAAATAGTGGATGCGTTTAAGAAATTTTGTACGTATTTTTTCCTGTTTACATTATCATTGCAGTGCAGTTTTGCGTTGACTTATTGTACTTGTAATAATTATTGGTAGAATATTTTTAAATGCCGACACCTCTGAATGTTTCTTCTTTTTTGCGTGTGCGCTTTTTGATAGCTATAATGTATTGTTAAGGGTAACTCGTAGGTACCTTGTGCAACATTCAACTGCGGAGATGGGTGGCGGAGAAAGAGGTGAAAGACTGTTACATTAAACGTTAGAATTTTATCGTCCTTTACCTAAATATCAATTTCTCTCACTTCATGAGCGATATGCTTATTGTTTGCTTTGATATATTGTTGAAAAAAGCACTCCTGTTTTTTTAGACGAAGTGTGGTTAAATCTACCGTTAGTATGTTTCAGAAATGTTTTATGTTAGAATGGAATTATTAGTTTTTATCAGCAAAATACATCATTTTAGCAAGTCTTGCAAACTTTTCTGCCTTATGTTTTAGAACTAGCTACCTTCTCCTCTCTTTTTAGAAACCTTGCAACTGCCATTTTCATATACATTTTTCATTGATTCATTCTAGATATTAATATATTTTCCTCCGTTTGATACTCGAACATAGGTGTCATATCTATAGAATCTTTGAATTAGCATTAAAAATGTGACGGCAATTTACATTTTAAAACGTTTACCACCTTTTTGTATTGATTCTATGATGCTAGATTCTTGAACCTGCCATCTTACTTCCTACGCCAAATAAACCCTTAACAGAAAGAGAATAAACGATGCTATTTATTTTAGGAAAGCGAAGAGTTTGCTTTCTAGCTTTTTTGAATAGTTTTTTTAATAATACAAACATGAGCTTCTAACTCAAGATTTATGATATTGTAAGCGAAAGGGGACTAATTGTTTAATAGAAAAGTTATTTATTAAAACGTATTTTTTATTACCACTACATGTTTATTTTCTTGTTCAATATACCCGAGCAAGACCTGCAAAAAATTAGCAGGAAAGAAAGACGTTTAGGATAAAGCTAAATACCGTGTTCCACGTCATAATTCCTTATATTTTTCCAAACCCTCCTTTCCTCGGCCTACCGAGAGAACATTTTCTCTTCCCGCGCGAATCTTCGTTTATCTTCCTCCATCCATCTCTCTCCTTCCCACGCTCCCCGCTTTATCCTCCTGTCTCGCTTGCACATGCTACACTTTAAAAGGTACGTCGCCGCACCGACTTGCCCTCATAATTGCCCCGCCGTTCATCTTCCGACTTTCCCTCCGCCCTCTTCCCTCCCTCCCTCCCTCCCTCCCTTCCTTACTTCCTTGCAAACGTTTCTCTCATTCTCATGCTTCTTCTCTTCTCACATCAATCTTCTTCCCTTACACCTTCCCCCCCGGCTCTGTGTTATTCCCTTTTCTGTCCCTAACCTCCAGTGTTTATGCTCACCTTTTCACATAGCATGAATTCAATCACTAGAAAAAAAATTTATGGCACTTAATCAGTTTCGCGTTTTACTAGCGGTGTTTGTGTGTATGTGCGTGTATCTGTCGGAATATGTCGCCAAAATATAATTTTTGTTTTTACCTTGCGAGAGAGAGAGAGAGAGAATCTATCGCTTTGGATTATTTAAATTATGGTTTCTCGTGACCTTGTCAAACCTCGTTGGGTTGACCAAGATAAGTGCTTATTTTCTTCTAATGTTTTATTATAAAGTGCTTATTTTTTTGAATTTACGAAACAGTTTATATTCCATGCCTGTCATTTGTAAAGGAATTTAATCTTGTATTGTATTATTATTATATTATAATATAAGCTTTGTGAGATTTAATATTTTCAGACGATTTCTGGATAAATAATTGATAAATAAATAGCAGTCATGCAGTAATAAACAGGCTATATTAAATCATCAAATATTTAATTACAGATGGTTGCGAGACGTTTTCATCGTCATTCCAACTACTTTCGCGGTTTTCTTGGTTTTATCAAGCTCTCTTCGTGAAAGTCCAGAAGGAAAATTATTAAACTTAATTCACCGTCTCTCTAATTTATCAACTTCTATAAAGCGGCATTTTAATATCTTTTGCTTGTTTAATGCGGAACGAATATGTTTTCATTTGGGATAGTAAAATTATTTAATGCAAATATATTATTAAATAACCTTAGGAATCACTTGAAAATCAAAGCGAGATTTATAGTTACATAGTTTCGGAGAAGAATTAATTAAACCACTTTGGTCCCTCGATGGCTTTTGAAGCCTTTATAATATAGCTTTCATCACAGGTTTCGTTTATTGTTCCCGAGAAAATAATGTGATTCGCAATACAAGACTTAGAACGCTTAAGGTGCCAAGGGTTAATATTCTTTGGCCCATTCAGACACAGTTAATTAAAATTCAAGAACGAAAAGCAAATTATTCTTGAGGAAAGGCAAAGCTGGAGGCGCAGTATACATTTCATAAAATTTCTCATATCCATATGCCTACAATCGATACAAAAACGTCTACATTGCCGTTTGGCCAGCTTGGAGATAACTGGACGTCAAACTCGATTTATATCGCGACTGGACACTACATAAGCTTCTTTTAAAAAATGACTTCTATTCCCTAGAACAGGCTTTATAAAAACAAGTTTTCTTTTATATCCGTGACTGTAAATAGTTATACGGCAATCATACGGATTTTTCCTGTTTAAGGAAATATAAACAGCGAATATAGTTTAAAGTTTAAGGGATGCGTTTCTGGAAAGGCTTATCTGGAGTAGAAAAGCTACATAGAAACGTGAGTAATACCGCAAATAATAATGCCGTGGCGATGAAAATTATATAGTAAAATATAAAATAAAGTATAATATGAGAAACAAACCAGTCAATTCCTAAATGGTTGAGTTGGCGTTGAGTTCTGCTGGATTACATAAGCGAATTCACTTAGCACGATAAAAAGCAAAATAAATGAACGGAAGGAAGCGGATACGTGCGTACACGTGTGAGCAAGACAAACACACGTGACATGCTAGAGTTTTCACTTATGATACTGGTCCAATAATTGATATCTCAGATGGCATACAAACTATTGTGTTGCGTATAATATCACCGGTTTCTAGCATATATCTATGCTTTACAGTTTTTAATATTTTGCTCTATTTAAAGTAAACACTGTATTTGATTTTAAAATTCAATGTCTCACTAAACGGGGTATTATTGTAAACATTTGAATCTTGAAGTCTAATTACTTCACTGTCACTATATTTTTCTGAATACTTCCTGCACGTGAAAGTAAAAAAAAAGAAGTGAAGTAACTTAATCTTCGGAGAGATACATACCAAATAGCGTAATATACGTAATACAGGGGTTCCCAACCTGGCGTACATGCACCCCCAATGGGTACGTGAAGCCAAATCAAGGGGTAAGTGAGATATTTGGTAAATAAAAATTTTTACATGTTCAAAAACTGAAAAGCGCTTACACGATGTATTTGAAAATCGCTATGCCTCTGTTGCCTATCTCTATTCCTCACCAAAACTTCTTAAATTCAATATTATTTTCCTTTCAGGAACTTGGATTTGTTTTTGGATTTTTAAAACAGATTTATAATTCTAAACCGTCCGAGCTGATTTTTATTGAAATAACGGGTATATAGATAAGCAGTCGTCATTTTTTCCACATTCATATTTGGGTTTTGAGCAACATCAGCCCATTGTTGATACCTATAAAGATAATCGAAAGACGAAATATCACTTTTTGGATTTAAAGTTATGTAACTAATATTTAAAATCAGTACGAGAAAAAACTCGGCGCTCATTGCATATTTTAATTTTCAATTAATTAACAAATTTTCAATCCAAAAATACAATGTAGTACGAAGTCACACTTAAGATACACTTAATATTTACTATAATACGGTTGATGAAATATAGGAGTTTAAATTCATAAAATGCATTTGTTGATAACATGTCTCACCCATTACTTGCCTTATTTTGGCAGGAGGAAATCGAAAATTTTCCACACGAAGTCTTTTATCCGTGCATTTTCCTTTATAAACGTACATGGTAAACAGTAAAATTTACCTCCTCTAAAAATATTGAGAAGAGGTTCGCAAGGCCTTACTTTAAATCCAGGCGGGTACGTTGACCGTAAAAGGTTGGGAACCAACTGACGATGTGTAATAATAAGCGCGAAAATATTTCCTTCGTGAGAGCAACAGGACCATTCGGCCACAAGAAGAATTTGATAGCGTATGAAGAAAAGGGAGACTAACAGAGAAACGAATTAAATTATTTGAAGAAAAATCTTCCGTTATTTTCTCGCGCGCACAAAAACGTTCTCACATTTCATATCCCACAAGCCCTCGCGCGAAGAAAGAGAGGGGAAAAAATAACTTCTCTCTCTCTCTCTCTCTCAAGCAATCCAATGAATCCTACCTCGAACTCATCCCTTTTCATATCCTTAAGCTTTTCGAAATCCGAATCCCTCCGCTTTTCCCATTCACCCGCATACTCCAAAAACTCCGGCGACCTCTCTCTTTTTTCTCTTTCTCTCCCTCTCTCTCGCTCTCTTTTCTCTCTTACTCTTTCCTTATTTCTCCTACTTCCCTTACTATAACAGATTCAGTGACGGAATAACGTGGGTTAAAGGAGAGGCCGGAGAAAGAGGTAAAGAGTGTGAAGAATAGTAGAAATGAGGGTGAGAAGGATAGAGGAGATGATGAAAGGAAGGAGAAAGGAGAAAGACGAGAGGGAGTGAGAGGGTGGAAAGCCTTCCCAACCACCGCCTCTGCCTCTCTCTCTCGGCATGGAAGGCAGCTTTTGTAACGCCCATTGTGCTTAATTGAGAACAATTATTCAGAGGAGGAGGAATGAAGTGAGAAAAAGAGAGGGTGAGAGGGAGAGAGAAAGAGGATTGGGAATGGGTGAGAGAAGAAGAGGGAATGAGAAATAAAATTATATTTGGAGAGAGAGAGAGAGAGATAATAGAATAGAAGCAGATAGAATGAGGGAGAGAGTAGGGGAGAGAGAGAGGAAGGATAAGATGGAGAAAAGAGAAGGATACATATAGGTGAGGTAATTAGGTTAAGATTGAAATTAGAAGATAATCTCTTCTTAAACCTAACCTAGTGATGGGCAAACTTTCCTACGCGCCGGGCCGCATTGGTTTCAATTAGTCAATGCTTGGGGGGGAGGGGGGGGGGAGATTAGTCTTTAAATCTGATGTCAACTAATAATAATGGGGTATCGTATCAAGTTTGGTACTGGTTTTTAAATTATCATTTAAACTTAAAATTTACTGAAATAATTTGAATGCATATAATTTGCGTTAAATACATTTTTAATCACTGCTTCGCGGGGGTGCGTGAAACGCTATATATGGCATGTTCGCCACTGATGTAAATTACAAACGAGAAGGAAGAAAAATACTTCAGACGAAATGCTGGATAAGTACGATGCCAAGTTATCGTTATTGGAAATGAAAAGGAATAACTGTTTGCAGGGTATCCTAAGGATATACTGTAAAGATGAGGAAAGGCAGAGGGAGAAATAGATGTTGAGAGATAGAGGCAGTGAAGCGGTAGATAGATAGATAGATAAACGTCTTTATTCGGGCGAAATTTAGACCATAAGGTCCATTCTTACATTTAACCCTTCGTCAATATAGATAGTTTAAACTGAAGTTGGAATACCACATTACAAGAGTACAGAAGAGTATAAAAGTCGAACATAATGAGAAATGTTAAGTTTAAGACAGATATGTGTTTGTGGGGAAAACCTTGATAAGAACAAACTTGTCTTAACTAGTAAAACCCAGACAGGAAAACACTCACTGAGAAGGGGAGTGTGAAAAACATGTGAAACCCCTAGCTAGTAATTATAAAAATAAAACATTAAATAATATGTACAGTAGTAGAAAACTTGAATACAATCAACTGTATGCCGTCATCACAATACATATACAGATATAGACATAATATTTACGGGATATATACAAAAACCTGGAAGGATGAAAGGAAATATACACGAAACATATAAAATGGAACAGAGGGAAAAAATAATATAGCATACATAGTGTAAAATAAAACAATAATATAATTTAGTAAAAACAATAATAATTTATAAAATCAATAGGAGAGGGAGATGGACAAAGGAGCTAGTGAGAGGTAGGGAGAAGGGAAAGAGTGGTTTGTAGAGATGAAGAGAGGGGAGAAGGGAAGAGAACGGGAGGAATTATGGGAGATGAAGGGAATAAGTGAGAGAGGAGTAGGGAGATGGATGAGTGTAGGAGGAGTATGTTGGGAAATGGAGAAAAGCGCAAACAGAAGGATAAAGAGGGGAAGAACCGTAGGTAGTTGAAAGGAAAAAGGCTGGAGAAGGAAACGCGCGAAAGGGAAACAAGTGAAATGAAGCCGAGTGTCGGTGGAGAATGAAGAGAGGGGGAGGAGAATGAGAGGCGGAGCGAGAAGAGCGCGGAGAATGTGAATATGACAGATGAGAGAGATAGGTGAGGCGAAAACAAAAGGGATGGACTGAAAAGGAAAGGAATTAATGGGGTGGAGAAAGACGGGGGAGAAGATCAAATAAACGGCTATGAATGGGGGTAATTGGATAGTGAAGAGGGATTACGCCGTTAGGAAGAGGGGGAACGTGGAAAACTATAACACGGTAGGATCTGGGTTTCGGGAAAGAAAGGATAGTTGAATTAAGAGGAAAAGGAGAACGTGAATGGATGGGATCTGTAAACTAAATAAACCCAATGACGCGCCAAGTACCGTTTTATTCCAAATCCGACTGCGGTATGCATCGATCAGTGAAAAAGAACAAAGCTAAGGCCGCGTTGTTAACGTGAGTAACCACAGAAAACCGTTACGGGGCAAATGAAACGGAATTCTCGTCGCAGAAACTGGATATCGACTTTTAATATCACCAAACAAATGTTTGAAGATATGAATATAGCCTGTTAATATATCCCGTGTATTTACATAATGGTGTAAGCTATTGAAAGTATTTGATTATATGATATATTTCCATATCTAAATAATGGTGAAATGGAACGCATTAACAGGTCGAGCATATGAAAATGGATATAACCATTAAAAAAGCCAAATCGAGAATAATATTGAGAGGGACTAATATAAAAAAGATGAAGGGATATAAATGACCAAAATCTAATACGCATATATTGTATATGATTGCGGTAAGGTTTTTACTTTTGATAATTAAATACACAATATAACATTTGGGAAAATGTGTCTATACCTAAAATTGGTTAGAGAATTAATATAAAAGATTTGTAGTTTTCTGAACTTTGCACAGTGATCGCCAAACCGCATTTCGATGGATTATGTATTTACGATATTATAAAAAGTTCTCTATTTACGAATATATTGATCTATTATAATCACGATTTTGGAAACATTCAAAATAATGGCATAGAATACTTTTAAGCTAACAAATACAGCAGCTAACTCATTGGCATAATCCACACATATTTGGTTTATAATTTACTTGCGAGTTAAAAATTTAACTTCGTAAGGAATTTTATATCAAGAGGTTTCTCATCTTTAACTAGCCCCATACCCCCGTAACAATACACATTTTTTTCGATATTTACTACCAGGAGCGGGATGATCGATTCGGATCCTCATGATGTACGCGACGCATCGGATGTTCTGCTGCAAAACCGGAAACAACCTACGGAGATGTGCCTGCTAGTGGGATTTGATAAGGACTCCTCCCCCCACCCCGCTCCTCCGAGATGAATTGATAGGCCGCACATATATTAAGCCCGGAGGTAAAGTGGGGCCGCGTTTTGGGAAATGGAAGAGAATCGGTACGGTGTAGTTTGCGGAGCAAGATGAGGGATGTTACAGTGGTTGATGGAATGCTAGGCTGCCGGGATTTACCTCCCGAGGATAGAATCGGCGGATGAGAAGTGGGCGTGGGAGGGGGTTGTGGGGGAGGGAGGGAGGAAGGAGGGGCCGAGACGCGGCGGAGGATGGGGGAGATGAGGAGGCCTGTCAGATAGGAAGGAGTGGTGGCTGAACGAGGGGAGAGAGATGAGTAGGCGATCCAGATTGAGTGATAGAGAAATTGCTCAGAGGGAGGTGGGAAAAAGAGTTGGATAAAGAGATATCTAGAGGGGGTGGAGTGGTGGATATTGGGAGAATGGGAGAAAGCAGGAGAGAGAGGAAGAATTAATTAGAGTGGGAGAGAGGAAGAGAGACGCAGAGAGGGATGGTGGAAGCGAGGGAGAGAGAGAGGGAGAGAGAAGGAGAGAGTGAGAAAGTGATATATAGAGAGAGAGGGAGTGAGAGAAAGAGGTATAGTGAAATAGAGTGGAAGAGAAGGGAAAAGGGTGGATGAGGAATAATTATAAGAGAGTCGGTGGGAGACAGATAGGCTGGAAATGTGGGATAATGATAAAGGGACGTAAAATGTAGAGAGATGGATAAATGGATGAAATAAAGGAGAGAGAGAGAGTGTGCGTGTGTGTGCGCGCGTGTGTGTGTGTGAGGAGGTAGCCAGCAAAAAAAGTGGGGGTAATACCGGTGAAAAGATGAGGAGAGGAAAACGTAAGGTTTAACCATCACGGAAAGGGATTAAGAGAAGTGAGCGATAGGATTAAGAAAAGTGGGGGTTTTGAGACGTTGGGATGGGGAAGAGGGGAATGAACGGTTGGGGGGGGGGGGGGGGGTATAGCCTTAAGGATACGGAGGGCGTGCGGTCTTAGGAGCATAACTGAGGGAGGGTTTGTTGGAAAATGAGAGGAAGGTTTCGAGAGTGAGTCAGATTCTGAAATGGAATGGATGAAAGGGGTAAAGAGATGTCGGAAGGGTGGTTGGGTGGGTGGGTGGAGAGTTCGGTGCCGTCTTGGAAGACGAGAATGCCAAATGGGTAGGATTTTGAACGGCTTGAAGATGGAAAGGGGGCAAGGAATCAGAGGAGGAGGAGGGGTTGGAGAGAGAGAGAGAGAAAGGGGGTTTTTAGGCGAGGCCTTTTAAGGGGGAAGATAGCGGGAGAGAGAACGAGGAAGGGGGTGATGGAGAGAGAGATATGTAGAGAGAGAGAGAGCAAAGGAGTGGGAGTGAAGTGCGGGATGGAAGATCCGAGGGGAAAAATAGCTTTTCGGTCAATGACTCGACGAGGTCTGGGCCATCAGTGAGGGGTTGAAGGGGGATGGATAGATAGGGCACTCATTACTCAGACTTTATGTCTACCCATTTATTTTGGCAGGGTTTTAATTAAGAGGAGGTTGGCGGAGGTAGATTTCTTCGCTCGTTTGTTTTTCTTTATTTTTTCTCTTTTTCTCTCCCTGTCTGAGGAGAGGTGTTTTTTTATTATCTCTAGCAACCACATTTTTTTCCCCGATCGTTAGAAGGATTGGAATGGGATTATATATTTCCAGAATGGGATATGGACGGAAGAGAATGAAAAACATAATAGGAATATATTTAGTGTATTTTTACAATGTACATCCTGGAAGATTTTTGTTGGCTGTTTTATTATAAAGAGTCATCTTAATGTTTCTTGTTTTGATACTTTTGATTGGATCGATTAAGGAAAAAAACAACGCTTTTAATGGTTTTGACTCGAAATATTTTTTTTTGTTTCGCTGATCTACTGAGATTACTACGAGTATTTAAGCTCATCTCTTACTCTGCGCAGCGCTTTGGGTTTTGAAAAAAAAAACGTTTAAAACGAGATCATGCAATTTTCTCCCTTAGGACTACATGGTATAATGGGGTAGTGCTTTCCTATAAGAGCTGTCTTAATGTATATTTCATAATATTTATGGCAATCAATCCTTCATTTTAAAATAAAAACTAAAAAATAAAGATTTTTGGATGTGAGAGAAGATAGTAAAATATCAGGACATGAAGGGAGTATATGGGAGGATCTTTGAATATCTAGGATAGGGGTCCGCAAACTTTAATAAGTGGCGTGCGACATTCACTCCAGTTACGTCTTGAGCTAGAGCAACTTATTATAAAACTCAAATGGTTTAACCTTTAAAAAACCTATTGTAAATCTTACAAAATAAGTGTATCTAATGTAAAAATAAAAGAAATTAAATGTAAAGTTTATAAGATTTTTTTACAGTTTAATTAATTTAGTTAAAAATTGGCTCCCATTCATTTCAGGATCCCCTCCATTGCACTTTCATATTTGACATTCTACTTATTGTTAGCACTGGCGAATCCTCTCGCATGTCACATTTGATTCCCGTGATACGGGATTTACATTTAGGAAAAGTTTGATTATGTAGACTAATTAGTGGCAAAGGCATTGGGAAAAAAGGTTTTTCAAGGGTTAAATAGTAAGCACCTTTCAATAATGGCTGTACGGGAAATGTGAATAACCTTTATCCATTAAGGATAACTCAACAGGGAAAAGAAAATAGTTGCTATAATTACATCCGGGATACAATAAGCTATGCTAACCTGTTTAATTTGGGTACTCCGAAAGTGGAGAAGAGCATTTTTAATTTGCCGGTTTTGATAAGTTCTTTTCTTCTGGCGTGATTTCAAAACACTTCGTTTTCAGTTAATTTTATTGGGCCATTTATGCCCTTGCTTTCCCATCTGTCATTGCGACTGTTTCGTAAACGCGGGCATTCAAAGTTTGTTGAACGAAAACGCTGACGTAACGGCGTTATGGACCATTCAGTTGATATGGCAGATTATCTACGTGGTTGAATGGGATCTCATCAGCTTGCGTCGTATTAAAACTGCATTTCCAATTCGTGCAATCGCAGGATTTGTGATTGTCATTTTAGCCGCCATGGCCAATATAATTTACAGCGAACGCATCAAACTTGAGTTTCAACGCAGCAAACATTTTTTTAACACACTCCGAAAAAATTGCATTTATGACGTGTGCAGTTAAAACTCGATCGGTAACAGTCTACGATATTGAACAACTAGCACACTACATCCACCTTTTTTATAGTTTTTTATTTTTAATTTCTCATATATGAAGTATATTGGGAAAGTATTGTAATTGCGAACAAGTTAGATCTCGAGATTTTGATATACTTTTTAGGTGTACCTGAGTCCGAAAAGTGGTTTCCGCAATGCCGTCTGCTGTCTGCCTGTGGGTCTGTCTGTTCGCGGCTATAGATTCTAAACGGCAGAGCGAAATGGATAAGAACTCGTATATTGGCATTATATCATAAATAATAGAAGCTATGAACGAATGATTGACATTGCACAATAATTAAAGGCAGTTTATTCTAGGCAACTTTAACAAAAATTTGATTTTCTCAGAAACGTCTCAAACGATTTTGATAAAATTTCATAGTTACTTGAGTTTACGTCTGCATTAATGCTACATACTACATATTTCTCAATAAATGAATATAAGGCTAGTTTATTCTTGGGCAACATTAACAACAGTTGGATTTTCTAAAAAACGGCTCATACGATTTTTATCAAATTTAGTATAGTTATTTATGTTGATGTTTATGATGATTCTACATAGTTCACATTTTTCAAAAGATATCTAAGCAACGCATTAGTACATGTGAAAATTTGTGCAATGTATATTGTACAGATTTTTATAATACTCTTCGAGATAAATTATGTTGTCTACTGCTGGAAAATGTTCGGCTATGTGAATCTAAATCTAAAAATAACATAAAAGGGAGTCGAGGCTTTCATCCAATGTGGTAGTTACATCGTTAAACGCGTATTCGTTAAGCATGCTCTCAAAATACAAAATTAATTTAATTGTCCAAAATTAAAGCGTATTCGCGAATCAAACGGCCAAGAGACGTAAAACGGGTCCTGCAGGTACAAATAAGACAATGTTAAAACCTCCCCATTTGGTTTATCTATTGCTCCGTTGGAAGGAGAAAAAAATATCTCCCCTCTTCAGCCGACCGTATCCGGTATGGCGAAACCCGTTCCATGACGTTGATCACTGTAGGGGGAGAGAGAGAGGGAGAGATGGAGAAATGGCCTTTTACCTCGGACCTGAAATGACTCTGTTGCCTGGCGCTGCACCGTCGTGATATCGAACTTTCTGGTATATCAAAATTCAGATCACGCGCGTTGCAACTGCAACATGGGGAGCGGTTTTGGGTGTCGTCGAGAGTATGAGAGAGGGGGTTGAGCTTTTGAACGTTGAGAGAGAGAGAGAGAGAGAGGGGTGAATAGGTAGGTAGGCAGTAGGTTGAGAGAGAGAGAGAGACGAAATGGAGAGAGAGAGAGATGGGTAGAGAGAGTAGAGGGAACCTGACATGGAATAGTGCAATAAATGAGAGGAAGCGACAGTAGGGACATTCGAGGATTGTAGGTTAGGTACGTGAGCTTGTGGTCCTACATACCTAACTTCCTTTTTTGTGGAAGGGACTTCTTGTCAATAAGGGAGAGTCATGTCTGTGTACGTACGTTTGGATTTGCATGTGGGCCGCATGTGTGGGTTGGTGTGTGCGCTCGCTCATGTGGGCCCCGAAAGGGGGAAGAGGAATCGTTTTCGTGGAATGCCTAGCTTGAATTTTGAATCGTTCGTCACGTTGGCGTCAGTCTTATTTTTTTCTCACTCGAACTATTTCGGATTCATGTCGATTATACGCGCAGCTTAGTTAATTAGGGAATGGAGCTAAATTTCGTGGAATGCATTCCTCCTTCCGAGTTACTATTCCTCGACTCGTCGGAGTAGATGTGAACGGCAGTTAAGAATTTTCCCTTGGAGCTTCAAAGTCAGATTTCGAATTAATAATGATAAGTCAAGTTTAAGATTATTGCAAGGTAATAAAGCGTTAATTGTTTACCTGTACATATAATACACCGATGCCTTTAGCGCAGTGAAAAATGTTACATCTCAGCAGATAGGTTTAAATTGTCATAATTATAGGTAATCTGTCCGTGATTATTCTTGGTTAAACCTTACATTTACATTAAAACCCTGCGAGCCGCCAGAAGCGTTTGGCATGGGGGTCACAGCACAAATGAACTCGAAAAAATTCCTCTGTTATACCGTCTTATCGCGTCTGGGAAAAAAGATCTGTAGTATTTCTTGGTTCTAGCGATTGTTTAGACAGATTTTCTCGTAAACTCTGATCTAAACTATTACGTTCAGTAACACAGGTACAACTATGCCGCGTACGTCTTCAACGAATTCGGAGCTTTTAAACTTTTAAAACTCTGTTCTCCGCTTACTCTTGCTTCCCGCGATTTTCTTCATTTCCTGCTAGCTCTCTTATTTTCGTCTGTCGGCTGAGACCTTTCCCTTCAATTTCACTTTTTCCTACCAGTAGATATTCATTCTAACGTGTTTTTAATGTTGTTCTCTCGTTACTAATATAGTGTTCAGTTTACTTCTACCTATTCCTTAGTCTCTAATATATAGGTCATTCTTTTTAACAATTCCAAAATTTTCATCCTACTAATCCGTTCATTTTATCCTCAGCATTTTTCCCATTTTGAATTTTCCAAGTATTTTTTAAATATATTACCCGGGAATTCATATTTCTTCTCCACAAAGGGCATTACTCCATAGTCCTAAGAATAACTGCTTAATTTAACATGTTTTAGCACATTAATGCACAGAGTGAAAAAAATTAACCACAGAAAAAAGTTATGCACAAATCATATACGAAAATTTTACCGAATTAATTGTTCTCAAATCGTCCAAAGAGAGAAAATGATTCACCTTACTTTTACTATTAACTTGATTTTATAATTATAATTATTTGCAGTTTTGATACCATTACCATCTATTTTGTAAAACCGTAACATGTACTCATTTAAGTGAATTGAATGAATTAAGTACAGTCTTGTTTAAGTTTATAATAGACTTGTTATTTAGTTGTATCTGTGCGTAATAGATAATTTTATTTGTACAACGGATGTATTATATATTATTTATGAAGTAAAAAAAGTTAATATAACATTAGAAGGGTAATATATGAAACATCGTAAACATCGATAGAGGTTGTATATTAACGAAATTAAGGTGAAACACCGAATTTGATCTAGTTTAAATATACCCAAATGTTTGGAATCGAAAAAATAAACTGTTGAATATTAAAGATTGAACAGATTGTAAGGTTTAAAGCATCAACGGCGCTAGATATATACGAGTTAAAGAGCATTTTAAAAACTATTTATAAGTAACTCTGTCAACAAAAATCAAATTAGTTTCAATCCTTACATAGGTATACTGAGCCATTTTTAGGCACGCTTTTAATCTCCCCGTCCACTACGCGGTGAGATAATATTTCGTAAAAATTTTCCGAAAATTCCTGAAATTTCTTCGCTGATATTTCCGAAAATCCGTTTTCCGTCATTTACTTAGGAAAACGCTATTACGGGTCAAGTAATACCCAATCGGTTGGGGGAAACAGACGTGACGCATCTATGTATTATGCGGTAATGACTCTGTGGCGCACCATGGGAAACATAATTTTCGTGTCCATTTTGCAAAAGGGGGAAGGATATTCGGGTCGATTTTGTTTCCACGGAGTTTTCGTCGTTGGCGTTACCACGCACAGAAAACACAAATTAATGCTTATGGTGTGCAAGCAGCGTGTCGGAAAGCTCTCGTGCGTAACGGGGCCGAAAAATTATCACTTTATCAGTGTATATGGGGTGCTCAGTTACAATTCTGAAACATCTGTACTGCTCGACAGGTGAGGAACGATTCATAGCTCCTGTAAATAACAGGGAAAAAAGGGGGGGTTGGTCGAAAAAAAAATGTAATCAAAAAGGCTGAGTTTCATCAACGTGTAGTGTTACGAACGTACTATCACTCCAGAGATATGTTAGAATATCGTTTATTTTTCCCTTAATGCATCAGGACGTTTTTTTTAATTAATTACATCGCTTAAAGGCGCGGAAAATATTAGAAAGCTGTAATTTTTAAGTGGAGGATGTTTTAAAAAATATACGAGTTGTCTTTTGTTTACATTGAAAAAATGTAGCGTCTCGTCACTTTAATATACATATACATACACACACACATATCATTATCATCATCATCATAGGTAGTCTGTCCATTGACAGGTCCGTGATTATTCATGGTTAAACTTGGTTCTCCGTATACAGTTTTCTTCATGTCTTGATAGCTCTCTTTCCCTTTCAAGTCGTCTACCAGCTGAAACCTTTTCCTACCTCTTTCTCTTTTTCCATCCAGTTTTCCTTCTGGCACTTCTTTAATCATGCACTCTCTCCTCAGGTAATGCCCAATCCAGTTGGCCTTCGTCTTTATGATAGTCTGTATAATCGTTCGCTTTTCTCCTATTCTTCGTAGTACTTCCTCGTTTTTCACCCTATCCGTCCATTTTATCTTCAGCGTTCTTCTCCATTTCGAAGCTTTCAAAGTATTTAATATAATTTTACCTTAGCTTCCACGTTTCTGCCCCATATAAAGTTATACTCCATACATAGTATTTTATCAACCTCTTGCGGATATCTTGCTTTATATTTCCTGTTAGTAGGAGTTCCTTTCTTCTGAAAGCGACTTTTTCTTTTGTTATTCTAGTCCTGATTTCATCGGTACATTTTGCTTCTCTCGTTATGATGCTTCCAAGGTATTTATAATCTGAAACTTTTTCTAATGGGTTTCCTCCAGTACTTATGTTCAAATTTTCTTCTTCTTTACTTTATATTCGCATAACCTTGGATTTTTCTGTATTAATTTCCATACCGTATTTTCTACCTGTTATCACTATTTATCATTTTCTGGAGTTCCTTTTCTTTTCTTGCTAGAAGTACTTGATTATCCGCGTATTTCACTGTTCTTATAATCCTTCCTCCGATTTTGAAATCTTCCTGCATTAGCCTCTCTCCATATATATTGAATAGAATCGGCGATAGACAACAGCCCTGCCTTACTTCTATACCGATATGTACTCCGCTGGTGTCCGCATTCTACATCCTGACCTTTACAACTTGATTCACATATAGATTCCTGATCAGTCTCCTGTCTTTCCAGTCTACACCTATATCCTTTAATATCCTCATCAGCAGTACCCAATTTACTCTATCAAAGGCCTTCTGCCAGTCGACGAATCATACGCAGCAATCTGCTTACTCTATTGCCCTTTCTGATATGATTCTCACTACACCGATAGCATCTCTGGTTCCTCATCCTTTTCTGAAGCCGAATATATCTTCCCCAAGCATTTCTTCGGCCTTTTTCTCTAGTGTTTTATTAAGAATCCTCGTGATGATCTTCGAAGTGTGTGACAGTAGGCTTATCGTTCTGTAGTCTTTACACTTCTTCTTTAGAGGGATCATTGTTACATCTATGAATTACTGAGGCCACTCTCCCGAGTCGTAAATCTTGTTAATTAGTTTCGTAATCACTTTTAGTCCTTCCGATCCCATGACTTTAAGTACCTCTGCCGGTATTCCATCGCTGCCTGTAGCTTTTCCTTTATTTAGATCCAGTATTGAGTTTTCTACTTCGCTTTTCATAATACTTGGTCCCAAGTTGTCTTCTGCAAGTTTGTACCGATCCTGCCTGCTTTTTGTATAGTTCCTTAATGTATTCTTCCCATACCTGTGCTACATCCTTTGGTTCTGCGACTATTTTCTCATCTGTATTAATAATTCCTTTACCACGAATCCCATTAGGCTTCTTACCTTCTAACTCCAGTGCACTAGTGTACATCTTATCGTACCGTCCTAACCTCTCCATCTGTTGTATTTCCTCACATTTTTCTTTTATCCAAATTTCCCTAGCTTTATCTGTTACCCTTCTCAACTCATTGTTTATGCGTCTAAAATTGGCTCTACCTTTTTCGCTGTTAACATTTTTCCATTTTCTTCTCTCATTGATTTTCTCCAGCATTTCCTTAGTGATCCATGGTTTTCTGATTTTATTCTCTTGTTTCCCAATCTCTTTATTCAAGGTATCTTTGATGCTGACTTTCACTTCCTCCCATTCTGTATTCACGGTCTTCGGTTTGTTTTCCAAATTTCTAAGGCGATCTTCGAACTTCGTGCTGAAGGCATCTTTCCTTTCTTTCAGTTTTTCTAGGTCCCAAGTCTGTCTATCTCTTCTCGTTTTCCTTATTTGTTTCAGCTTTGTAGTTACATCGACTATTAGAAGGATGTGATCTGAATCAATGTCTGCTCCTGGTAATGTCTTAGCATTTTTTATGCTGTTCCTGAATCTTTGTTTTACTAGGATGTAATCTATTTGGCATCTCATTCTATCTCCTGGGCTTTTCCACGTGTACAGCCTTCGTTTATGTTTTCTGAACCATGTATTAGTCACTACTAAGTCGTTATTAAGACAGATTTTTACCAGTTTTTCTCCTCCTCGGTTTCTTTTCCCAAGTCCGTATGTACCGACAACATGTTCTTCTTGTCCTTCAATAACTATGCTGTTCCAATCTCCCGTTATTATGCAGTTTACCATTCCTCTGCCATCTTCTTCATAAATCTTGTTAATTTGTTTATACATCTCCTCAATTTCTTTCACACACACTCACTCTCTCTCTCTCTCTCTCTCTCTCACACACACACACACACACACACACACACACTTTTCATCCTAATTTTGCATCACACGAAATAATTATTATATTTTCTATTTATTAATTAGATTAATTTATGCCGTACTTAATAATCTGACCGCCATTGTAATGACTTTAATTTAATCATATTATAGTCTGAGATAAAATAAAAAATTATATTCCTGTTATCAATTGCTAATTGCAATTTAAAATATTGTAAATTATGACTGAGAAAGAGCTTATATATTGCTTGATATAATTATTTTAATTGCATTAAAATTTTTATTTTGGCAATATCAAATTTAATAATTGTAAATCGGAATTGTACACTGAAATTCAGTTAATATATAACATTTTATGATTTAATTGCTCTCACAATAAAAATACCGAATGTTAATTTTCTTTATTAAACAGGGTCAAACTCTGTTTTAATTAGAACCACTAATCGAGGATTAATTTATGATATTAATATAACTTCAGAATGAAAATGAAATTTTTACACGTAACTGTTACTGTGTCTACTATTTTGACTTTTAATTGCACTTTTCTTCCGTATTCTCACAATATACTTGCCAATCACTGTAGTACATATGTTGAAACACTAAAAACACCTTGCATTCTGAGCATGACATTACCAAAATTTACAAAGACGTAAATAATGTTTACTGAGGTAGGGACAGCATAGAGGCCGTGAAATGAGAAAACAGCTGAGTGCGACGGAGTAATTTTCTTCTCCCATAGACCCATGTGTCGCAGAAACCGACTTAAAATTTTCGAACGAGAAGATTACTTACGAGTAGCCACGGAAGCACTTCTTTTTTTTTTTATATGTAATCACCTTTCAGCCTCGCCTACATCAATCACCGGAACTTACTTAGTCACACTAACGGGACTCCCGACTATAGACACGAATCGAAAAGTCCAAAAGCGTCCGAGAGGAGTAGTTTATGGTCATGTGACCTCCTTTTTCTCCGCCAGACGTTGAATACAAACCCTCACGCAGGCTCGGCGAACGCCCACCCAATTTCACTACGCACATAAACACGTGAAGTTTCCTCCCTTAAAGGGGCTTGCCCCCGCCAATGTGAGAGAGCCCCCCCCCCCCCCCCCCCCCCCCTGCGCCATGTGACGCACTCGACGGTGCTGCCATCTCCCTCGGCAGCTTTGTTCCGTCGTCGGCGGTGCTAGCGTAACGGAAGAAATTTACGATCTTTCCCTCCTCCCCCTTAACCTCCCCGTCGGAAGTGTGGGGAGATATGTGCAATACGTAACATAGGAGTCGTGCAGGAAATTGGGGCGAGGGATAGGGAAGGTGGGAGCCGGAGGAAAGGACGGCGTGCGGTATGAGAGGAGCGGGGGAAGGTTTTAAGGAGGGAAGGGTTGGAAAATTATGAGAAAGGGGTGGGATGAGTAATGCTCGGAGGTGATATCGCAGCTCGGGGAGAGAGAAAAGGGGATACGAATTGGCTATGAAAAGGTGTTTTTGTTTTTGCCCGTTGATGGCAGCAGCGTCACGGAGCATGGGAGTACAGTTTGGGAAAAGAAAAAATCTTGTGGGGCCAACACATGAATTTCTCCATATTTGGGGTATAGATATTTAAATTATTATGAATAGCATTATAAGGCAAAATTATTATTTAGTATCATAAAAGAATACAGTCGTCCTTATTGCCGTAAATTATATTTTCAATATCTTTACAGAATTCACCGCTACATGGCACTGTATACTGGAAATTACGAATAAGTTAAATATCTCCAAAATGGATGGTTGTACGAAAATTTATTTCAAACAAAACTTGGAATAAATATTATTCTGTACAACTTTGGTTCTTAAGAAGATTACCAATGACGTTTTTAAGGGGATATTTGACGGATACCGAAAACACCGATTATTTATGAATAATTCCTAAGCAATAACTGCTATGGAAAATTGTTTGAAATGAAAGATGTAGGAAATTATATTTTCTACATTTTTGTAATGGTTAATGTATAAAATAATGATGTATTATCGGAGAAATATCGCAAAAAGCAAATCGGGTTTCGAATAAACCTCGACTTCCGGTTAACCGGTATTGTCCAAAAACTAATCAGTTTTTTGTGCTCATGCTAAAGTGTTATATATGAAATTTGGTATTAATATGAAGAGTAGTTTTTGAGTTAGAGAACCCACAATCACATCCATCCATCCACACAGACACACACACAGACATCATTCCGAAAATAGTCTAAACGTGTTCTAGGGACCGCAAAACGTGTGTTTCCTTTAAAATCTCGAAGTTAATTTTTTTCGTGACCACAATACTTTCCCTATACTACGTATGGAGAAAGTAAAATAAGGAATAATGCCGGATGTTTTTGTTGAAGAACATTAGAATCATGTTTTCGTCGCGTTGTATTTGATAAAACTTGAAATCCATGGTTGAACTGTGAAGTCTATCTATTTTCCCCTAATTTTCAGAACTCATGTAAAACCAGTGGCAGATTTAAGGGAGATCGCACAGAGTTGCGCCGGGGGTCACTTGAAGTAAGGGACTCCGAAAAAATGTTTTTATGTAAAATCTCAGAATATTAAATCTTATTATAAATGTCATGAAGGAAATTTTATTTTTTGCACAGCGATAGTTTATTGAAACAGGAAGTCAAATAAAGGGATAGTCGTTAGGTGAGCACATATTTTGATTGCAAGGCCCCTAATAATTTAGCGCCAAGAGCCCCAATAATTTAGCGTCAGGGGCCTCGGAATGCTTAAATCCACCACTGTGTGTAACCTTAAAAGGAATGAGTCTTATTGTTAACAGAAACCGCTTCATTATTCACAATTGCCATTTTCATAACCTGCAGCAATTAAATTTCTTTTGCAATTTATAAAATTACCACTGCGGATAATTATTCATATTCTAAATTCAAATTTTGTTTACTTAACTCATTTAAGTATCCTAAACACGCGATTCATGCTTGAAGCATTACCCTATAGCTTGATTTTTGACTCAAATTTGAAGGTAAAAATTTAAATATATTAATTAACACAGATAGTCAATGGATTGAAATTTTTTATCTGAAGATATATATATATCTTCAGTTAAAAAAAAATATATATATATATATATATCTTCAGATAAAAAATGTCAACCCATTGACTGTGTGAATTAATATATTTAAATTTTTATCTTCAAATTTGAGCCATATATATAAAATACTTGCGGAAGAGGAAAGGTAAATAAGGATATTTAGGGCAACTAGGTGTTGAAGGAAACCCAGTCAGCACTTACCGGAAGGAGGGCCGCTGGGGTGTCGGAGAGACACATTTATAGACGTTGTTGAAGTTGAAGCTTTCGGGATGATCCCTTCGTCAGAACAAGAGAGACAAAACAATGTGTGTGTGTATAGCAAGATTAATGGTCATCGTATAATTGTCAAGTTGATAAGAAATGAAACGGTAAAATGTTTCACCTAAAGGTTAATACTCGTATCATTAGCGTTGGCAACGTGCCTCAGCATACGAAGGAAGTGATGTACTCAAACTAGTAACTGTTTATGTAAAATACAAAAAAACTGAATATAAAAATGTTTTCCAGCTAGTGGTAATAACGTTAATGGTAAAATTTCTTGACCGTAGGAATTCAGAAATTAATGTATGAG
Source organism: Uropetala carovei (assembly GCA_036926305.1). Lineage (NCBI taxonomy): Eukaryota > Metazoa > Arthropoda > Insecta > Odonata > Petaluridae > Uropetala > Uropetala carovei. The sequence goes on from JAXCHB010000212.1 coordinate 1,783,716, forward strand.
GCTGGCGTGAGTCTGCATGCGTTAAGTTGGAACTTCTCTCGTCAGCTGTCATAAAGACGAAGGGAATAACAATGCCCTTATTAATGAGTCGAGTAGTAGCGTAACTTCCTCAATTAAACATAATTTTAGCTAGAAAACCTAGTAACTCAAAATAAATGTTACTATATCATAAACAGAAGTTTGGAGAAGAACGTGCAAAGGCAATGCAGGCGCACTTTAGGCTTGACGAAGCGAATAGGTTTATTCATCTTCTCAAACGGATTACTGTATTTAATCCTCAAGTTGGTTGCAGAGATTCGTAGGATCAACAGCCAATGTATTTTACTGGAGCAGAGGTGCACACACGTTTCGCAGCCGCTGGTCGCATTTAATTAAAAACTGAATAATGTCAATTAAACAATAATAAAATTGTATATAACAAGTTAAAGCATTTTTACTTAACAATTACCGAACACAAAATCATCACAAATAAACAATGCAGTGCGAGTTTGAAAAGGTATACAACTCTTTTGCAAAAAGGAGTAAAAGTGTAAATTATTTTGCTATATGTAGTGCGTTTGGATAACCTTAGCATTTTGCACTCTCTTATAATTTTCACTTTATGATTTACCAAATTAACCTTAACTAAACAATATTTAATATTAACCTTATGATGCAAAATCTTCCGCGGGAAGCACAAGTATCAAGGGAGAGTCGCACTTTGTGCACCCCTGTATTAGAGCGTTTTTGCTCTTGTTTACAGTGAACGGTGTGAATTCAGAGAAAGATATTCTCAAATAAGCGACATATTTAGTTATAAAAGAGCCTAATTTTTGTGTGAAAGATTTTATGCGCAAATCAGAACTTTTTACATTAACTTTAACGAAGATTATGTCCACATTTTTTCCGAAATCTCTTGGTACTTCAACATTTTTCAATGCATCAACATTCTCGGAAAGAAAATATACGGAAGGGAAAGTAAATAGGACAATAAGGAAGAAGGGGGAACAGGTGTGAGTTGAGGGGAATGGTAAGAATGTGATGATTAATTCACGTAAGAAATAGGTTGGGAGATAAGCTAGGATTCTTGGAACGCGAGTCGCCAAGCAAAAAGGAGGAAATGTTGGAGACTAAAAGGGGTGAGTGAAGACCAAGACAGTGCAAGAGAAAGTTTCTTGGAAAAAAAACTACGGAAGTCTTCTTTCGTGTGTAATATAGCCTATACGCTAGGTTTAAATGCTTAAAAATGTCATCTTTAAAAATTAGTTGAGAATTAGTGAAGTTCTATCACTCATCTAACTTGTTTCATATTTTGTTTGAGATATCTCCAATAGCTATAAAAGTTTCGAGGAAATCAGGTGCGCAGGTCGGCTGAATATTATCCAACATCAGTAGTGACGCCTGCTGTAGGTTTAATTTATAAGATTAAATTTTACGCAAAGTAATTGGAAGAATTTACATATTTGGTAGTGCGTAGTTACCTAATTTTGGAGTTAAGCGCGTATATTTTTCTAAAAGATTGAAGATTTCCTTTAATATCCTATAGGATATGTTTACTTTAGGATCACAAGCAAAAAGTGAAATCAACCATTATAATACTAAATCTGTGTGTGTTATTAAAAAATAATATTAATATGTTTTACTAGTGCTAACATATACTTTATAAAAATATATGTATATACTCGTAGAAGGACACATTAAAAGTACAGATCTTCCTTCATTTCTAAGTAATAATTCAGTCCATCATATTCCTGCTTAATTAATATTTTTGGCTAAAAATTGCTACCTATATTAAAATAATATATTTGTAATCAAAGTATAATTTGAAATAAAGAGTATCCATATGAAGGAGTAATAGATAAATACTCCAGATATGACTTTTTAAAAAAATACAAAATGAATGAACAGGGTATGCGTCCTTAAATTTTTTTTGAAAAAAAAACTGTAGCTTTTGTATTGTTCTGATATATCAATAATTATTATTTTTGGCTGGCTTCGAATCAATCAGTCATAATTATAAATGTAAATATATTAACAAAAATCGTTATTTTTAAATAATATTATGAATGTTCGGATAAGGAAACATCCGTATCTGTTAAATCATGTTTACACGTTCATATGAATGTCGGGATTTCAGTGATGAGATTTATAAATTTCATACTGTAATTACAATTTATCGCCGCGTCGCTTAACTCCCGAATGAGCAGAAGGTATTGCCTAAGCCAGTGTTTCTCAAACCTTTTGACCACGCGAACACCTTTTTATAATGATCCAAATATCGCGAACCCCCTCCTAAAAATAAAAATTTTGAAGGAGTGTATTTCTTACTTGAGTATAATATTTATTGTAAACCGTTTTTTATATTTATTAATTTAAGTATACAATATTTATCATAACATTATTTCCACCTTTTATATATAATTTTCCGTTGCTTATTTGCGTGTTTGTAACCTTGTGGTAATATTAGTAGTAAGGGGAGCAGCGTAATTTTTATTTGCATATTAAAATTACGAAGTATTATCATGAAAATTTGATATTTAAAACAAAGCCCAGAAGTAGAAAATTTACTTTTTTTTACAATTTGCGTACTATATTATGTCTCAACATTCGTCCTTGTCCATTTCGTTAAGAGTGCATTACAATTATATTATCCGCCATGATATCGATTTGTGCATTGTTTAAAGGAGACAATTATCTTCTATCAACTTATTGCTTACAAATATGAAGACCTATACAGTTTCCGTTGTTACGGAAGTCTCCCCTACGTAGTGAAAAGGGAGCGATGATATTTCTTCATAAGGCTGAAAAATAGTCTTAGCTTCAGACACATTCTTTTCCTGCTACAAATAAAATTTTGATATAAATATTGTTTAACTAATGGATTTCTTTTGCAATTTAATAAAAAGTAATTATATTGAATTTGTTAAAAACTTGAATGCCAACAAGGACCAAATTAAGTGATTCACCAAAAAACTTTGCTCGCCATTATGAATTTTTTTGCCGCGAACCCCCTGAGACATCTCGCGAACCACAGTTTGGGAACCTCTGGCCTAAGCGCATGGCTTCATCCGTGCTCGAAAACGTTTACCAGGTCCGTCCTTGAAAGAGAAACGTCGAGAAAAAAGGTGAAAAGGGAAATGTGAACGTTCTGAATGGGATTACGTCATTACGTCGAAAGACGCTTCCTGAAGATGAAATGTGTCAAGTGTTTTAGCGGGCATGAGGAGATTCTGGTCTAGTCGAACCTCGGAAGAATAGGGAGCGTTTTGTTCATGTCAATCTAGGATATGGAACATCGAGTCACAAGACGGGTATCCGTTTAATGAGATGAAGCGGAATGAGAAATTGAATGAGAAAACATATGCATATGGAAATTCACACATCTTCCATCAGAAAAAATCTCATGAATTTTTACCTATATTATTTCAGTTCGCTAGAAAAAAATCTTATCTTTTACAGCGCCACGAGAATGTTTAGGTTGCGCTTCCTTCGATATTTTTTATCAGTCGAACTCCCAAGGACCATACGGGATCATAATAGGAGAGTGATTCCTACGAGGGACATTATTAGGTAGGTTTTGGTGTGCTGCACCCCCTGCCACCCACCAGTCTGATGATTTGCAGGGTATCATGTAGATGTAGATCAGTCGAACTAGACGAGAAGCTGCGTGTGTGTGCCACATATTGTATATACGTGTATTTATAGTACTTGTAAGACGACTCATCTTTAAAGAAGTAAACTTCGACGAAATATATTTTTCATGGTCTTTCGAAGAAAATAAATTAGAGAAATGTTTTGAGGTTTTTAAAAATTTAAATCTCTAAAAAATTTCCTTATAATCTTCATATAAGTGAAATCTAATCCAGTATTCCGTGTCTCAATAGTCGTACATTTATTTCCTTATTCGCTACTGGGAACAGGGATGTTACTAAGGTCTGTAACCTTGTTTTGGTAAAAAATTGCCAACCCTCCACCCCTTCTACCCCAACGGACAAACTGTTACTTCTTCAACTAGATACAGATTCGATCATGTATGCGTTTTTGTTTTTGGCGCATCAGGTTAACAAATGTTAGCGGTTGTCATCGAGAGACATTAAAATTTAAGAACGAAAAGAAGATTAAGGTAAATGAGATTGGATAAAGCGGGATGCGATGAAAGTTTGAAAGCTTGAAACGATATTTGATGTATAAATAGGAAAATGAAGGTAATACAGTATATGGGTGAAGGATATGGCCACTGAAGTGATGTTTCGAGAAGTAAGGGTTCGGATACCGGTTCCACGAGAAATTTCTTAGAGCGTTAAATAAGTGCGGGGGTTCTATATGACCCAAATATACATTTGACAGACTATTACAAAATAAACAGCGATTTTATTTGTTATTTTTTCAATAATACGGAATTATTTTGCTTCTATAGGACATTTTAGTATATTTTCCATCAATGTTATTGACTGAGTGAATATATAAATGAAAACAACATCATGATGTTTGACAGAAAAACGTAACATTGTCATATGGATCCCAAGCGCTCATTTAAGGTTTAAAGAGAGTGAAGAAGGAGAAATATTCGGAGGGATGCTAACCTTGAGAGGTTTTATTATTCCTACGTGCAGTTTCTATACAGAATAGGCTCTCTTTCTATCTTAGTCATCTTCGTGCCAGAGGTTACCCATTCCTCCGTACGACTCCTCACCATGACGATCGTCCTTCATGCGGAAAAGGTGCACGAGGAGAAGAGACTTGTTTTAATTATTTTTCTTTAAGAGAAGTGGGTGCAGCGAGTTGTATGGAATGAATTCTGCCTCGAACGTTATCTCTCCCTCCCAAAAACCTACTTACCTCCCTCCCTCCTTTCTCTTTCCTCCTCACTTCTCTCCCTCTCTCTCTCCCCCCTCCCCCCAGCCTTTCTTATTTTCCACCTCTTACTTGAAAAAAAAATTTTTTTCACACCCCCCCCCCTTTCAGCTATTCATTTTCTACCTTCTCCCCTCCCCCCCCCCCCCCCCCCCCAACCCTATACCCTCCTTTTTAAGGGAAGCAGGAAGTTCCCAGATTTCGCATGTTCACTGGGCGTTAAGGAGACTCGAGGGAGTAATCCAAGGTAATGGATTTATTAATCGCTTCTACCGTATCGTTCGGTATGTTCGCGGGGGCGTCTTCGGGATTTCGCGAGAAGAGTTGGGGGGGGGGGGGGGGGAGGAGGATGTTGGAGGAGAGGTAAAGTGGGGAGGAGAATGAGTTGATCGAAGATTCTTCAGCATGGTGGAGATTTATAAAAAAATAAATGAAAAAAAAAAAGAGAAAATGCGGAGCGTTGTTAGTTGGAGTGTAAAGAGGATAAAAGATAGAGGAAGAATGTCTGAAGGAGTGGGCAGGATAATGGGATGGTGGTGGCTGGGGGGGGGGGGGAGAGGTGGAGGGGGGGAGGGTGGTAGGGGGATAGAAAGGATGTACAGGAGATTTCACGTAGGAAAGGGGTTCGAGAGGGTAAAGGGAGTTCGAGTTTTTGGAGATGAGCATTATACGTCGCGAAGAAGATTTGATACGCTAAGAACGAGGCGCTTTCAGGGTGATGCAAGTCGGGGCAGGAGTGGGGAAGAGAAATCCGGATAAAAATGGACGGAGGAAGTGAGGGAGCCTGCTTATCCCGTAGGTTCATTATCATATGCAAAACGTAGCTCGGTGATAAGTTTTTCCGCTGCCACATCTTTACGCCGCTGGAAGCTAGGAAGTAAGGTGGAAAAGGGATACGCGTAAGCGGTTCATGGAGGAATGAGGGTATGAGGGTGAAAGGATGTTTAGGAGAGGTATAATGTGAAGGAAGATTAAAATAAGTTCACCCTCCAGCCATCTTTTATACGTGAGAATTGGAGGGTGAGGCGAAACTGGGGCAGATCTTTTAAGATGGAATTAATGCGATCCGGGAACTGGGTTATGTATCAGTTTTAATTGGGATGCAAAGATGCAGCCCTGGAAAATAAGTCGCCTCTACCTAGAAGTGATCGATGGTTTTCAAGTGGGATAACAATCCAGGTTATCCCTTGAGTCGGATTTGCATCTCTGAGTAATGGTTATCGGAGATTCATCAAGTCGTTAAAATTCTCTCCAATCTTCCTTGAAAGTTCTCTTTTGTGTCGCGGCTGCGAGTGTCTAGAGCGTTGACGGATGGCTATTTGAGGTTTTAATTAACGTTTAGGGGTCTGAATTTCCTACGCTAGAATATATTTTTAGTTTTTCTTCGTCTAAACGTAACTCGACTGAAATTGTTTTTCAAAAAATGAATTTGACCTCTAATACGTATATATGCTTTCAGCACATGTATTCCACAGCAACTATCCCTCGCATTTTACGGTTTTGCATAGCGAGTCGTTTAGGACGGTTTTCGATTTAGGGAAGTACCTCGAATTGATATCTATTCCACTCATGCACGGTTTAGAAACTTTCCAAGCATCAAAAATCGTAACACGTTTCAGCTCGACTCAGAAGTCATAATGAAGAATAAAGGTGGTATTTATAAAAAAATATAGATAAGTTATTGATAGTTGATCAAAAAACGGTGTTCAAACGTAGAAACATATCTTCCCCACCACGGTTTCCTCTTTAAACGGTATTTTCCAGGGCCGCGTACACCGTGCAAAGCGAGGGATGGGTTTAATTGAAACTGCGAAGCATTTTTATTGATTCGAAGATTTTTAGTTTCAGCCGAGCTGAAGCAGAAATCAGTGTCGCTTATCAAGAGATAGATAATAGAATTTTTGAAACATCCCCTTTATATTTTTATTTCTAAACAAAGCTTTCATCTAGTATACCTTAATTTTACGCTATTTGACGTTCAGTTACGTGAAATTATTTTGTATTAAGTACGGATAACACTTTTGTTTCATTAGTAGCGTGATAGATGCAGCGTAAACAATAAAAAATTATCGAATCATGTTTTAAAGGAAGGCTTATAACTGTAACCTTCCCTGTGTGTTTATACATTCACAATGTAGCATACGGTAAAAAAAAAGCCAGACTGCGAGAATTTACACCCGACGCAGCTCGTATTTTATATCGGAACATTTTCCAATCCCTTAAATTACCATTTCTCTTCATCCTTCTTCTCTCTCACACACTTATCTTCTCGTTTACGAATCACACCGCGCTGTACAATTCTTTATTTCCGTCCGTTCAAAACCCGAGTCGTGACCTCGAACATCCTTAAAAACGAGTCACGCCAACCTTTTCTCTTTCTTAACCTGTCTCTCTTCCTACTTTTCCCTCTCTATCTCTCTCTCTCTCAAACTCCTCCTCTTTCGCCGAAAACAAGCACCGAGTCAAGATCTAACCTCGAAGTGATCACTTATTTCGAATGCCGTTAAAGAACATAAGGGATCGTATAAAAAAAAATTAAGAGAAAAAGATAAACAAGAAGAGACCTCGATCCTTCTTAGGTACACGCGATGTGTGACACGGTTCAGAGAAAACAGGATTATCACCGACGATCGTATCATGCCATTCATCCCGTTCTTTTTTCCTTCTTTATCAACGCAGAAGGAAGGAGGACGTAAATATAACCGGCAGACCTCCTAGCGTTTTTTTTCTTCTTACCCTCTTTTTACATGATGAAGACATGGCGTTATGCCATCTTTTGTATCTCCCTATCAGTCGTACAGGTACACATCGTTATACGTACCCTTTCTTCCCTGTTTCTCCTGGTTTAACACCGCTCGCCACCACCCATTTTCTCCTTCCTTACCTTGGGTTCCTACCTCTTTATACCGCCTGGAACAGTATCTCCGACTCCTTACTCTATATAAGCTAACCCATTTCAACCTTCCGACCCCTAACCCCTCTCCTCTTCCCATTCCTCACTCTCTTCCCTGCTCTCCCTCCCCCCCGACCCTCTCCTCTCCCCCCTCCTCTCTTTCCCGCCCTCGTGTTCCCTCCTCCCCGGTAACACTTCATCTCTCCGACCGACTCGCAAACCATAAATTCTTGCCCGTCTTGCTGACCTCCTAATTGTGGCCACGCTAGTGCTCCTTCCGGCGAAGGGGGTGTGGAATGGGGGGGGGAGGGTAGGGGTTCCCACGCACCCTTCGGTCCCTCCTCCGCCTACTTCAGTCCCTCCCACTTCCCTCCCCCCCTCTCTCTCTTATAGGCACCCCCAGACCGCTGGCTGTTTTTACCTTCCCCCTCCTACACCTACCTTTTCTCCTCAACCTTAACCCTATACCTCAAACCTCCTTCTCCCTAGCACATCGTCAAACATATCCTGCAAGATCATTACGTTCAGCTTGACTTATAACCTCCACCTTCGGCTTCTAAAAGTATCCGGTCGAGGGAATGGTTTTTCTTAGAGTTTCGTTTTCTTGTAGCGGGTGGTGCGCGGTGTGATTTATTTTTTTATAACCTATCCCCACCGAATTTTAATTCTTATTATTTATTGTTTTAATAGGCACGGTAGGTCTAGGTTGATTTTCGTGTAATTAGCTAGCGTTAATTTTTTAAAATTTGATTCTGCGGGTGTTGATATATCGGCTATCGGTTACATCGGTTTTCCTCGATTATTAATTAGTTTAGTTTAGTTTTATTTGGAGGTTATCTGTTTTCGTGTGAAGCTATTTGAAAAGTACCATCCTTGTCACATTGGCTTGTGCGATTAAAAATGTTTTTATTGTGTACTTTGTATTTTGTCTCAAGTTTCATTTGTTGCGAATAAATTACTAAATATAACGGCGCTGGTACTTTCGTTAAAGTTGACTGCTGCTACCATCCATTTTCTCTTCTAATGTCCTCATTATATGTTGCAGATGACTTGGTAGGACAAGGGCACAAATTATAATTTAATTTTTTTTGTTACTTAAAAAACTTGTGAGGGTTATTATCAAGTTACGACCATGATAAAAGACTTTGCTCTGTAAGATCTTAGTCCAATATTATTCCATAATTGGTTCCAAATTATGACGAATTAAATTAACATTATATTTTATATATCGTAGGCTAGAGAGCAGGGTACAGTGTAGGCGTCTTAGGGGAATAGGTGTAATTAAGAGGGTAATAGAAAACAATATTACGAGAAATCCGGCCGATACCGCAAATAAATTAGAGTTACCGAGCGATGAAGGCGCTGACATCCGTGATGTCAATAGTGTTAACGTTTGGGATTTCGATAAAAATGGTGAAATAAAACGCGATCAGAAAGAAAATGCTATATCAACCAATTGGCGGAATAATAGTATGAAGAACGCATGTAGATGTATTCCTAGAACGATTACGAATGGTAAGGCTGAGGTTTATCTGAGAAGCGATAGTGAGAAATTAAATGTCGTCGTATTGAACTGCCGCAGCATCCGTAAGAAAATTGCCGATTTTGAGCATATTATTCGTAGTCTAGAAGCCGATGTCGTGATCGGTACAGAGAGTTGGCTCACTGACGAGATTGCAAGTCAGGAGGTATTCCCTCAAGACTATAGAATTTTTAGAAAGGATCGTAGTATCCGGACGGGAGGTGGAGTATTTATAGCAGTCAGCAAGGCATACGAAAGTTTTCCACTACCGATTAATGACACCGAAATAGAAAGTGTTTGGTGTGGAGTTAGAGGAAGCGATTACACTATAGCAAATATATGCGCATTTTATAGGCCTCCCAATGCAAGTTTAGAAATTATTCATAATCTCGAGAAACAAGTAGCAACGCTAATATCGAAAAATAAAGAGAGGGCTATTATAATAGGAGGAGATTTCAACTTACCTTCAGTAGACTGGAATCATAATTGCTTTGATCCCGGTGGTAGAGAGCGTGAATCATGCGAAGCACTTATAGAAACCTTCGTTAAACACTCGTTGTGTCAGCTAGTAAGATGTCCCACGAGATCGAACAATATATTAGATTTACTCGTAACGAATTACCCCGAGCGTATGAACAAGCTTTCCATAGAGGAAGGAATAAGCGATCATAATGCTGTGTACGTAGAATTTAAGCTAAAAGTGGAGAAACAGGTTAAGGCTAGAAGACGCGTATATATGTACGCCAAAGGCGATTTCTCGAAATTTAGGTCTTTTTTACAGACACAATTCCCTTATTTCTGCGGGGCATCTATCGACGCTAGTACAGAGGAATTATGGTGCGTGTTCAGGGATATGATGCGAGAGGGTACGGATAAATTTATTCCACATAAACTTAAACGTGATGGTGCGGAACCAAGATGGTACAACCAGAAAGTTAGATGCGCTCTTAGACGGCAAAGAAAACTTCACGCTCGCTTAAATAGTAATTCTTCAAAAGTCACAGAGGAACAGAGGTCAATGATACGGCAACAATACAGAGAGGCGCGGTCAAGAGCTAGAGTAACAATGCGAGAAGCATTTAATGATTACAAAAAGAAAGTTCTGCATAGTAATTTGAAAGAAAATCCGAAAGCATTTTGGTCGTACGTTAGAGAGGTTCATGGTAGAGGCCCCACCATAGCGTCTTTGAGAACGGAGGCAGGTGATGTAGTACATGACAGCGCGGAAAAAGCGAACTTGTTAAATGAACACTTTCAGAAAGCGTTTACTTCAGTGAGCAACGAATTTGAGGAACCAGCTTTGAATGATGAGGGAAATTCGATGGAAGATATGATATTCTCGGAAACAGGTATCGCGCACCAGCTAGAGTCTATTAAGCTAAATAAGTCTCCCGGGCCGGAGGGCATACCCGCGCGTGTGTTGAAAGAGCTAGCCTCGGTAATCGCACCTTACTTGAAAATAATATTCGAAAAATCCGTTGCACATGGTACCGTTCCAAAAGACTGGAAGCTAGCATACGTAACGCCCATCCACAAAGGCGGTGATAAAGAGAACCCCGAAAATTATAGACCGATTTCCTTGACGTCATTATCGTGTAAGATTCTAGAACATATAATTGTTAGCTCTGTTCTGCGTTATTTAGACGGTCGTTCTTCACTAAGCAAAAACCAACACGGGTTTCGGAAAGGTAGGTCATGCGAAACGCAGCTCGCCCTGTTCGTAAACGAATTGTTACAATGCGGAGAGAAAAACACTCAGGTTGATGCCATTTTCATTGATTTTAAAAAAGCGTTTGACAAAGTACCCCATAATAAATTAATAGGAAAACTAGGAAAGTACGGCATAAACCCTAATATCGTGAGTTGGGTAAAAGACTTCCTCTCCAACAGAAAACAGATAGTAGTTATTGATGGGAAATCTTCATACCCGGTAAAAGTCGCATCAGGTGTTCCACAGGGAAGTGTCATAGGCCCACTACTATTCCTGATATATATAAACGATATCTGCTCGGTAGTTCGCTGCAAAATAAGACTTTTCGCAGATGACACCGTTTTATATAAGGAGATAAAGAGTCAGGATGACCAAAAATCGCTCCAGGAAGATTTAAACGCCCTTTCAGCATGGTGTCAAGATTGGAAAATCGAAGTTAATCACAGCAAATGTTCCCTATTGAGTTTCTGGAAGAGTAAGAACAATGAATTAGACTCGGAGTACAGAATTGATAGATTGAATATCCAATCTGCAGAGTACGTTAAATATTTAGGAGTCACCATTTGTCGTGATCTATCGTGGAATATGCATATTCGAAGGATCGTAGGCGCAGCTAATAAGAAATTGGGCTTCGTAGGCAGAATAGTAAGAAGTAGCACAGAACAGGTACGAGAAACGTGTTATTTATCATTGGTCAGATCTCAGGTCGAATACGCTTCCAGCATATGGGATCCGTACGAAAAGGGACAAATACTTGAGTTAGAAAGAATCCAACGCAGAGCAGCCAGATTCGTAAAGCAAAAATATGAGCAAAAACTAAGCGTCACATCACTCTTGAAGGAGTTGAATTGGATATCGCTAGAGGATCGCAGAATTAGCGCTAGGTTAAGGCTTCTGGAGAAATTTAGGTCGGAAGTTCTCTTAGAGGAGGTCTCAGGAATATTAGAGGCACCTACGTACATGGGCAGGCACGATCACGAGAATAAAATACGAGAGATCGACTGTAGGACCGAGCGATATCAGAGCTCGTTTTTCCCAAGGACCATACGGGATCATAACAGGAGAGTGATTCCCACGAGGGACGTTATTAGGTAGGTTTCGGTGTGCTGCACCCCCTGCCACCCACCAGTCTGGTGATTTGCAGGGTATCATGTAGATGTAGATGTAGAAGTGTATAAAATTTGATTAAATAAGAAAGCTTTTAGAAAAATATAGTAACTCCTATTTCATTGAGAATTTTGGTACCGTATTCGTTCCTACTGTTGCAAATAAGCTAAGAGATAAACCATAAGGCACGAGGAAGTACGCAGAAGTAATTGCTACAACCGACATGTACTATCGGTCTATTCTCCTTATGCGGTAAAACAGGTTAAAAGTGATTCCCTGTAATGCAGGTATGGCGCAATTACACCCTCTGCCATATATTTTTAGCTGCCTGAAGAGTATTTATATAAATTTAAATGTTTAACCATCCCATCACATGTAACTCTTTCCGTCTCCATCCCATTTGGCTCCTAGCAGGATTAATTGTGTAAATTGAAATGGGGTACTTAAGCTTCGCTTTGGTCTTAAGCTAAAATTAATAGTAGGCGAATATCTAAATATAGCGTAATTACCCGTCAATATGAAGGGATATCTTTAGTTAACCTTAAAATAGTTGCCTCCCTCCTCCCTCTCTCTCCTCCCACCCTCCCCCTCCCTTCCACCCTCTCCTTCCTTTCTCCCATCCCTCTCTCTCCCTCTAAAATGTAAGAAGGGACTATATAGTCTCAATTTCGCCCTTAATAAAGTCGTTTGTCTGTCTGTCTGTCTCCCTCTCTCTCACTTCATCCCTCTTTCTTCCTCCCTTCTTCCTCTCACCTCTCTCCACCTCCCCCCTCAAGCCCTCTCTCCATCTCCCTCCTCATATCCTCTCCCCACCCCCCTCACCTCATTCCATCTCCCCCCTTCCCTCTCTCTCCACCTCCCTCCCTCTCTCCCCCTCCGTTGCCATCCCTCTCTCCCCCTCCGTTACCATCCCTCTCTCTCCCTCCCTATCTCGTATTAAAAGCATTCAAAGCACGCTTACACCCATAAGGATTGATATAACAACAGGATTTTGAGGTCAAACAATATAATTGGTAGCCAAGGCAACATCCCGTTAAAATGGCAAGATTTCCACAAAATATGTAAAATAAAAGTTTAAAATGAGCGGTTTCTAACTGTAGGCGAAAAATATGAACAGAATAAGAATTGCTGTAATTTTTTCTTCAAAATGGTTCAGACCCGAAGATCGTAGGTTAATTCCTTCTAATTTTAATTTCGAAAACAATAAAATCCTGCACTAAAAAAAATCCATTTTTACATGTTACCTTACGGGAAATGGAAATGTCTTCCTTGGAGTCGAACCCAGGACTTTTTACGAGATTTATTTTCGTCATTACCTTAAAATATGTTAATCGGGCATTGTTGCCAAATTTCGAGATTCTATCTCGATTCTTTCTCGAGTTAATACCATAATTCGCTACCAGAGGCACTGCCTATGGACCAGCGTAACCAACCAACAAACCTGGGCTATCAATAACTATAAAAGGCTAAATCTCTTGGTCATCATTTTTTGCGTAACGCTAAATATCTGAACATATCTCGGCCATTTCTTCAACCAGTCCAGCCAAATTCGGTAGGATTGCTATGAATGAACATTCAAAAAGCGAATGCTATAAAAAAATTTTAGAAAAGTCCCGGGTCGACGCCAGGAAAATGTTTTACATTATGAATCTCATATCTCGGCCCATAAGTTTACACGCTAAAATTTAATTTTCAGCGTGCAGAGTTTTACTCTTTAGGAAATTGAAATTAGAATTGACCTACGACCTTCAAATTAGGACCATTTTAAAGAAAAATAAACGGGCCGTTTAATTTTATTCGTCTTTTCTCACCTAAAGGTAAAACTTGAGCAAATTTTACGTTTAAATTCGCCGATGTAAGAAAAATCCTTCATTATCAATGATCGCCTTGGAAGCGGACATTGTTGTTTCAAGTCATATATGCTAATAAATCTATATTCATTTACGTAAATTGGATGGACAAATGCGGTAAATTGCGTATTTTAAAACATTCTAATGTTTGAAATAATTCGACGATATTTTAACGTGCCTTCGTTGTCTTATTGAAGTCTTTCTTCATATTAAAGGCAGTTGCTTGCGCCTTCGCGTTATCTGAATAGAACAGATATTATGAATTACATTTGCCAGATGCAGTTTTTTCACATGGACAGCTGTATGTAGCCATAACTAGAACACGTGACAAACATAATTTGAAATTTTGGGTTAAGGATAAAGATAATCAAGGGCAATTGCTGTTAAACGAAAGAGTATTTACGAGGAACGTCTTTATAAGAGAGCTACTGAAAAGCTAAAATAATATTATTGAGGTATAAGACTGTTTTCCTCTTAATTTTTTAAAACTTATTTTCATTTGTAGCCCTTTCCAATGTTATTGAAATATTATAATTTTATCATTTTTTCCTGGTTTTATTTTTATATTGTTTGTTTTTAAAGGCGATTTTAAACGGGCTCATTAGTCAAGTTATATTATAAAATGATTAAGGCTTTATGACAAATATGATAGTTCTGGATTAATCGTAAACTTTATGACGGACATGCTTGCGTAATGTCCTAAAATATTGCTACTCTTCCACCTTCCAGCCAGAAATTATGAATATTCTCTTAGATTTCTCCTTCCCCTATCCTTTACCTCTCTCCAGCCCATGCTTTACACCCTTTCCTCTCTCCTTATCTTTCCCTCTGCCCACATACCATCCACTCCCCCATCCATCCCTCCTTTCCCCCTCCTCGAATAACCCTTATCTCTCACCCCTATTATCTCCACCTCAAGAAAAAAATTAAATAAACCACCGCTGCACTCCATCCTTTCCTCCTCCCTCCCCCCTGCCTTCACCACCAACTCCCCCTCACGGATCCCACCCACAAAACCATTAAAACTCCCCTGACCTTCTCCTTTATACACTTTAGCAGCGGTATGCCATAACGGTTGGTCAGGCGAGGAGTACACAAATCTACGGCTTAACGATGTTGTTCTTCTTGAAGGGGTATTCTGCAGGGTGGATGAGGATAAGAGGGAGGGATGGGTTCTTCGAATGTTAACCTCGCAGAACCTTTTGCCTCGACCTCTCTCTCTTCCTCTCTGCCCACCTATCCTGCCTTTATCCTTCCTCCCTCCTCTTACCTCTTTATTCTTCCTCCGAGGCACGCGACTGGCGGCCACGCTAAAATCCACTCCTACGTCACGGCTCCCTTCCGGTTTGAGGGCAAGAGGTCGAGGAAGAGAGGATATGAGTTACGTCTTTGCCTTATGTTATTACGGCTCTTATAAAACGTGGGTAGGAAAACTTACGAGGGAGTTCATTTTATTTTATTTTTTTTTTGCCCACCAATCGCGATATATTTTATCGTTTTGTTCTGTTTTTATCGTGAGCGTGAGGCGTTATTAAAAAAATGTTTCCCCCTTGTCCGATTCGGTTGCTTTTGTTTGTTTTCTTAATGATACCGCACCATCTTTCTTTCTCTCTCGCGAATTTATTTCCGATAAGGAGGTAATTGCGACCTGGCGTTTTATTTATTCGTTCCCAATTAGGAAGGGGGCAAAAATTTATTCTCCGCACACGTTCGTGCGATGCAGCCGGGCGGGTGATACATCGCGCCGGAGCGAAAATTACGGCCCTTCTTCTTAAGGGAAAGAGGAGATATGATATGACGATTTTAATTCGCGTTTCATGACTCGCGCCGTATTTTTAGGGTTTGATTTCGCCGCCATATTTAGGGACTTCGAACCTTACGCGTTTTTTTTTTTGCTTTTGAGATTTCTGCCTCAATATGCGGGGAAAAATCTTTGTAAATTTCGCGCCCTTGTAGAATATTTATATTGTAAATTGTTTTTTTAGTAGAACGTTTAATAATAATAAAAAATAAAAATTGTAAACAAAATTAATTTTAAAATATGCATTTTGAAATGATGTCTAAACAATAATTCCCTATGTATTTGATGTGCTGTAAGGCAGTCTCTGTATTTAAAAAGTGGAATTATTTAAATTTTACCATGAAGTTAATCATCAATCATTGCTTCAAATTGTTTTACTTGATCAAATTTAGCTACACGCTTAACTATCCGCAAAAAGATGGGATACATAATGAAATTTCTGCGGCGTGCTTGTTATTTTAAGTTTTTCTATTAAACTTTTAAAACTTTATTCACTTCTCTCTTTCGTTGTTATCTAATTGATAAATTAAATAGATCAAGCTACAATTAAAACGATCGAGAAACCAGGTTTGTATTTCCTCTTCCAAGTAGTGAATATAGATGAAGATGGTAGGTTCTATAAAAACGTTAATACCGATGAATCGCCACCGATTATGACTGTTTTGAAAATGAATACTCTGATTTACAAATATTTTCAAGACTATAGAATATACGCGATTCATTTTCTCAGCGGACCTGTTATTTTTTCTAATTTTTCGTATATTTCTTCATCGAGTCGTAAATTTTTGTTAGCGAATGATTGATTGGCGTGGTACGGTCGCAAGCTGGATAGTGGTCCTGCGAGTGGAAGGTTCTGGTTTGCATATCTACGACGAGAAACTCGCTATGCTTCCGCCAAAACGCAGCGAAGATCCGATGAGAATATGCTATATGGTCGTTAACGGAAGGGACTGTGACCATCGCCTGTCCTGTTCCTCCATTTCAGAGTTCAATATCGAATGGTATCCGCTACTCCGTGTTAGTGAATGATTCCTCTCTGCTCTCTCCCTATCTTCCTTGAGGCTGACGTATTGATTGGCACGTCATTTTCCCAGAAAGCAACTCAAAATATTGGTTGAATTTTCTCGGTTGAAAATACTACTACAAAAATATTTTACGCCATTTATTTGTGTATACTTCGAGGAAATGCAGAGAACGGGGTGTTCGGGATAAGGGGGTATACAGCCTAAAATAAACTAGAATAATAATAAAAATAATTCATGAATTGTGTAAAACTTCACTATTATAAACTTTCTATTTAGGTAAAGAAAAACTTGTATGTCTTGAATCCAGTCAGCACTTGTAACCACGAAATGCACAAAAGAATACTTATATGTTTCTACATCTACGTAATGCCCTGCAATTCACCAGGTAGGTGGGATGAGATGGATTTTATGGTATTACGAGTTGGAGTGCCCGGCGTTGCCCAGGACCAGATGAAAGACAGCATTTATCGAATTAAGCACCCCCTACCCCCAAATTTTAGCACCGCATAGCCTATGTTACTAGCAGGGTAAAATTATATACCTACTACGCGAAGTTTCGTGACGTTATCTACAAAGGTGTGGATTTGTATAGCGTGTAACCAAAAACAGAATTTCAGATTTATAGATATAGTCCTAGCGTATGTGCCCATTGATTTTCAATTTAATGAATCTACGTACTTTTGTTCCCAATTATAAGGGCGTATGCGGGATATACAAGAACATTTTACTCCACGAAAAACTGAATACTCACCTATAACGAATAATTTTCACTTAGCTTTTCTTATCAATTAACCAAATTTTTTGTAAATAAACCGTTTCCTAGCGTATTGCATTCATATATGACGATAATTTAATTCCTATTAGATCAATTTTGCCAAATACAGCTTAATTTTTTGTGTATTTATACTTTCTGAAATGTTTACTTTTACGTCTTCTATTATTAAACGCCCACTCTCCCCAAAAATTTTTATCGCCATATAACCCCACAGGGTAAAATTATATACCTATGCGAAGTTTCGTACCGATATCTTCAAAATTTTGTATTTTATAAAGAACAAACCTAATCTGAGTTTCACTTTTATAAATAGTTATAGATGGATTGTCATTATGGCACCGAAAAATGAATTTAAAAGAAAATTCTTGTCACTATATCAATCAATCTGTTGAGAAACCCAGATACACACTTTGGCTACAAAATAGCCATCGAATTGTAGATTCTAAAAAGTCTGAGAAATGGGCTGACTTGTCATTATGAATGAAGTATACATACGTATTACCTATTACGTCAAGTAAGATCAATATTCCATTGAAATTCTCCAGATTATAAGCGTGGCAGCGTTGTCTTTTAGCAGTATCCACTTATTGGACGTTTAAATATTAAAGTAAATAAACATTTTCCATTCTTAAGCAAAAATATTTCAATTCTTAATGTTAACTAACAATAGTTTCTTCTTCTATTTCAGGTGAGTCACATCTTTGGATCCTTGTGTACTCGTTTCGATCCGCATGGCCACTTTTTCTTCGGAAAAGGTAATGTAATTTCTTATGTATTTGTATAACATTGGCTACTCATGAGAAGGACGAAACCACATTATTTAAATACAAGGAAGTGTTATGAATGCCATTGTTCATTGAGTTTAGCAAAACATTCCATTGACTGTTGTACGAGCAGAGGATTTTCGCATTTGCATAGGTTGTCCAGACGTTCCGGTTTACCCGTGTTTATCCAAGTTTTCAGAGTTATGTCCCGGCGGCGCCCTGACGAAATTGTCCGGAACATCGTATTTTCTGTTTTCCTTATTTACATCCGCTATATTTCGTTTGATATCATTGCGTGACCGTATTTTCTTGGTAATTTGCGCTATATTTTACCCTAAAATCTTTGTTTCCATTAGTTTTCCGATGAACTCTGTAATACTGTTCGTGAAGCAATTCCTGAATTTGTAAAATTAATTCCCATGTGTCTCGAAATTGTAACCAAGAAAAGGAAAAAAAATTTTTATGCTGTTTAAATGACGAAACGAGTAAAAAATAGCTTATTTATCCCACAATGTCCCTGTTTTTCTTCCTTAAGTTGTGTACACACTGGACAACATCGCTTCAACTCGCAACTTTCAACATCGTCCCTCAACATCGAAAGTTGTCGAACTGACGTTGAACAGCTTGTTGCGCGTCCACACAGCGGACGATTCCTTTTTCGACATTTTTAACTTTTCAGGCCAGTATTCGTCATGGCCTTTGCGCGGGAGAACGAAAACAGTTGTTCTGAGCGAGAGAATGGAAAACGCATAACTGACTCAGACAAAAGCGTGGCGTGTATTGGGTGGTTGTGAGGTACGGGAGGTAGGATTCTGACTCAGACGCATGCGCATCGAGCATTGGGTGGAAGTGTGGTAAGGTTCAATGGTCGGGAAATCGCCTTGTTTCCCATTTTGAGCGGACAAATTTTCAACAAGGCGATTTCTTTGAAGATTTGCCGACCGACGTTGCCGACGATGTTGCCGACGATGTTGCCGAGTTGAATGGGTGTTGAAAGTTGCCGAGTTTAGCGATGTTGTCAAGTGTGTACATACCTTTTAGGATACGTTATGTCCCGGTCTTTTCTCCCTCAAAAACATTGTTTCGATTTTCTCCCGCAGAACATATTATGTTCCGATTTTTCTCCATCATATCAGTCTATTCTCCGTTTTTTAGGTGCGTTTAGCTTCCAGCATAAGCGCCTATTATCGTCGGTCTGTCCGTCCGTTCGTCCGCATGTTCGTTCTCGGCTTCTACAGAAAGAATTTTCAAGAAATTTCATATTAAGGACTTACGGTCAAAGCTAATAAGAAAATCACATAAATGAATCACGTAAGTCAATCAGGGGCACCACTTTACTGGTGACAAAAACTAACTTTCCGTCATATCTCGTAAAGTATTAGTCATATCAAAATAGTTTTAAAATGAAACTTGTAGAACTAGTAAATTAGAGTGTTTCTTTTCATATAGGTACTTTTTTAATCGTAGGAGTAGCCGTTTTCAAGAAAATCATGGTTACTTCTTCGTTTCAGAACGCAGCCATTGCAAGCATTTCACTCGGAGAACAGGACCTCCGAAACTTAACTATAGGCGACCTTGTTCTTCGGAAGCGCAATTTTCTATATCAGGGCCACGAGAACGAGGAGTCTAGAGAAATTAGTTCCTACAGTAATCAGGGCAGTAAAAGCGGCAATGAAGGTACGAATTACGTCTCCTAAAGGTCGAACCTTTTGGAAGCCATTCGGATACGAAATCTTGGGATGAAGTCCGTATTTAAAAAAAATGTTCTAGTTTTAAGGAGTAATGAAGTTCCCTTTGCTTTATGGTCCCATTCTCTTTAAATTGGCGACGTTGTAAAAATGAACGATAATTTTTTTTTTACAACCGCGGTATAGAAAAGTGTGGTCTTTTGAAAATGATTAGCGAACTGGTGTAGGCCAATCTTTTTTTATTTAACTTTCCGGGTCAACTGCATTTTTAAACGCAATCGGATTCCAATACTAGTGTTCTTAATTTGGAGAAGATGGCTCTTTGGATGGAAGAACCATTCCGCTTTAATACATTTTTGCAGTGAAGATTTGAATTTTAGGAAGAGTATCTCCGGAGAGTAATGATCTTCCATTTGTCGAGGAATGGCAAAAAAAGTTCATAATTACGATTTCTTCTGTAATAACCTAAAAATTCAACAAAAAGTAAACTATGTGCCGCTGAGGATAAAAAAGATGTATCTTAAATGAATTTTACCGAGGGTTATTAAGTATTGGATTGTAGACTTTCGCAATATTCATAAAGTACTATAGTTTTTGAAAACATGTAATAATATTTTATATTATTTTGTTTAATAAATAAATAATTGTCATAGAAAATATTCTTTTTCAGTATATCTAGAAAAACGAAATTTTAAAGCAGTATCAGAGGAATTTGATTGAAGTACCATCTCAATTGATAATAATTCCTTTATTTTAGAAATAGCGTAAATGAAATATTTATCCCGCCAAAAATTAAATTATCAGCTAAAAATCTCTGATTATTAATATATGTTTATGCTCAGCGTTTTCAATTTTTTTTGGTAGTAACTAGTAGGAAGCATTATTTATAGCTCCAGTCCATCGCGGGTTTCTTCGGGCGCAATCGCTTAAGACAGAGTTTCCCAACCTGGTGCTCGCGAGCACCGCTATGCTCTTTGGAACCCTGATGATGCACTTATACAGTCTGCGAATGCTCTACTATGGTGCATATTATCCCATTTCTTAGGACCAATAATTTAATTTATGCGCTTTATTTATTTCCAAACGTATTCTAAACTATTAAGAATAACTTTTATATTGGTTAAATATTACCGATTATAATTACTACTCTTGCGGAAGTGTAGTTGTGATCTTTCGATATTCTAGGATATATCTTGGTGCTCGCTAGGTGTCGTAGGATACGACTTGGTGCTCGCCACGTCGAAGAGGTTGGGAACCCCTGGTTCATGACGTACGATACTGATTTACTTATGGAAAGGACAAAATGGAGATGATGGCACACATGAACGAAAATATATTAACACGTACCTTTATTTCATTCATTTAAACTGGAAATCCTTGGTCGGTGAAAAATTGAGATAAAACTTGGTTAATTAGCGATTTACTTCATTTAGAATTAAAGCTTGAAATTTACCGCAGGCGACTGGGGGAGGGGGAGAGTCGTATTCGTTTTTGTTCGCCGGTGAAAAAAATTCCATCGGGCATTCAAGGGTATTCGTGATTAGAGCTTCGGGCGCCGAATCCTGTGCAAGTCGGAAAGGGCCATTTATTTAAAGGGATGTTTGGAGAGCCTACAATTAAAGAGGAGATTATTCGGCGCCTGTTCACCCCCTCATTCCCTTAAGGAATAGAATGAATGATATCCTCCTTCCGTGAAAGATGGTTTGGAATGTATAATTACGTCGAAACGGATAAGCAGATGGGGTTTAGCGGATTTACATTACTCTGGTTCCTTTTAAAGCTTATCTCTTTTCGGAGGGATTTGGAAAAACTAATCTTTCCGGTGTTGGGTTCTGTTTTCGTGCTAAACAATATTTTAAAGGTTTAAATGTGTTATCGTTTATTCTGCGAGGTATACAGGGTTAAATTTGTTAGAGGTTGCTAACACCGGAATTAAAACACTTGTATATTATAGTTGGTTTTTCGTCAATGTTAACCAGATCCATCTAATAGTAAAAACATTGAAGGTGAGCTTATTTTTAAAAGCAAAGATTTTTCAAGTAGCAGAAGTGAATTGCTATTTTTCAAAATTATGGTATTATTTTTCAATAACATTAAATTACTTTTCAATCGAATGTATTGCAGATAAGTAGTTACTTCCCTTTCAGTTTCAATCAAAATGATTTCTTTTTAGCCATTTTTTTTACAAAAAGGCAAAAAATTGAGCATACTGTTGCCGGATCTTGCCCGTATGTCAATTGTTATAGGTTGTATCTCCTAAATTATTGAGTTGATATTCGCGAAGTTTGTTACTAAGGACTTTTTGGGTTAGGGGGAATAAAAAAAAGGATGTGAATGGTTAACATAGCCCAAGCAGGGGTGCCACATTTTCCCAGGCAGAAGTGTAACTATTCTTTTGGACAAAAAGGAACCTTTCGCCACATCTCCTAGGAAAAATAAGTCATATCACAAAATAGTTTCTACGAAAGGTTAGTTATTTAACATTATCATGTAATAAAATAACACCTTTTTGCACGTTTGCACTTTTTTAAATCAAGGTTTGAAATTTATTGTAAAGAAATGCGACATGCTGTTTTATTATAATTGCGGAGAATTTATGACACATAAACTATCAAATACCTATCTTTTCCGCATGTGCGGCTACAGGGTTTTCTACAAACTCGGTTAGATAAATGAAATGCCTTGTACGTACAAGATTCCCCAGCTAAGTAAATCAGAATATCTGTTTTCGGTCGCGGCATAAACTTTCCAGACATTGCTGGTAATATTAGTTATAATATTCTCTGTTTAACAACCATTCGAAAGACTGAAATCTCAGTAAATTCATCCCTTACAAAATTAATAAAAGCCACCTTCTCTCACATAGCTATATATTTTCGAACGTGTCTCCGTCGCCACACAATCCAAATACGAACCACTTCCTGCGATAATCCCGCTGCAAACTCAGTCGACATGTCCGCCGCCGGGTGCACTTGTGTAATTCCCAAACGATTCCGGTCCCATTTTCCCCGTTAATGCCTAGAAGATACAGAAGGAAGTCCTGAAAGAGACGCGCAAAGAAACGAGACGAGAATAATAGAAAAGAGTTTTTACCTTTGAATCGAATTGCCATAGGTGCGGCTATGAGTGAGGGACAAAGATTCAAGAAGACTAAATAATAAAAAATCGGTACAGCATACATTGTACTAACTTTCTCATATACTAATGCGTCGTTTAGTTTTCTTTAGAAAATGAAAATCGTATGAGCCTGTTTTTAAAAAATCCAATTGTTGTTAAAGTTGCCCAAGAATAAACTAGCCTTATATTCATTCATTGAGAAAAATAAAATACGCAGTATTATTGTAGATGTATACTAAAGTAACTGTAAGAAATTTGATCAAAATCGTTCCAGCCGTTATTGAGAAAATCGAATTATTGTTAAAGTTGCCTAGAATAAACTAGACTTATATTAATTTTTTAAGAAATATGAACTAAACAGTATTATTGAAGACGTAAACTCAAGTAACTGTACGAAATTAGATCAAAATCGTTAAAGCCGTTTTCGAGTAAATCGGATTGTGGTTAAAAATGCGTGGAATAAACTACTGTTAATTATTGATTAATGTCAACCATTTTTATGTTTACGCTGCTCAATATGATAAAATGTCTAAGTACGAGATTTCATTCATTTTCTTTCTGTCTAGGCTCCAGAGCGAGTAACAGGCAGACAGACAGACGGCATTGCGAAAACCACTTTTTCGGAGTCATCGACACCTAAAACGTGTATTTCCGTAAAAATCTTGAGGACGAATTTTTTCGCGAAAACAATAATTTCTCGATACTTCGTATGAGAAAGTAAAAAATCGGTACAGCATACATTGCACAAAGTTTCTCATATACTAATGCATCGTTTAATTATCTTTTGAAAATATGAAGTATGTAGAAACGTTATAAACATCAATAGAAATAACTATACAAAATTTGATGAAAATCGTATTAGCCGTCTATTCAAAAATCCAATTGTTATTAAAGTTGCCAAAGAATAAACCAGCTTTATATTCATTCTTACAATTAGAGAAAAATGAAATATGTAGTATTATTTCGTACGTAAACTCAAGTAGCTGTACGAAATTTGATCAAAATCGTCGTAGCCGTTTTTAAGAAAATCACATAGTTGTTAAAGATGCTTAGTATAAACCAGCCTTATATTAATTTTTTGAGAAATATGAACTATGTAGTGTTATTGACGATGTAAACTCAAGTAACTCTGCGAAATTTGACGAAAGTCGTTATAGCCGTTTTTGAGATAATCAAATTGTTGTTAAAAATGCGTAGAATAAACTTCCCTTAATTATTTAGCAATGTCAACCATTTCTTCATAGTTTCTACTCTGTATGATAAAATGCCTAAGTACAGAATTGTATTTAAATTTTGCTCTACCGCTTAAGTTCTATAGCCGCGAGCAGACAGACCAACAGACAGACGACATTGCGAAAACCACTTTTTCGAACTAGGCAAAATCTCGAGGTCGAATTTTTTCGCGATAACAATACTTTCTCAATATACATCGTATATGAGAAAGTAAAAAAACAGCCGAATGAAAAAATATGTATATATATACGCTCAGTTGGGAGAACGATAAGTGTTAAGCATTGTGACTCAAATACGCAGATATATAAACGAATAAAAGGTTCGAGGGAATTGAATCGTCCGGGAGATTTTCTAAAGTTTGATTCGACAGTAGAGAGAAAAAAATATGAGGTAGGAATAAGGAAAGGAATTCTCCGTGTGGTAAATCTAGTGTGTTGCGCGAGTGTGAGTTTTATGCGAAGCGAAATGGAGAGATATTTTTGCCTCGGTTTTTTGGGAATGGGAGAAGTGGGCGAGGAAAAATATTCTGAAAATAATCTCCTCGATTTGGAATTCAAATTCGGATCCAGTATCTAAGGCCGGAATTCGTCCTAAATATATTTAGTCGGCGGATTCCTTCGACGCGAAGGAAAAACGAAACGAATTTATTCGACGCTTTGGCTTCCGCTACTATGACTATGTAAGTAAATACCAAAAGTATAGCGAGGAAGGTATTGTGGTATCAGTTTAATATGTATTTCCTCGTGCGCCGCACGACGTTACAATAATTTTGATTTAAACATTCGCGTCATAAATACAAGAAGATATTGTAAAATAATTCGCGGACAGTAAATTTTAGTTGAATTATTCTAGGAATGCACTACTATATCTTTAGCGGCCTTATGAATGTCAAATTTATAGTAGTAACATAATTGTGCATTGTGTAATAATTACTTAATTTACAAACGAAATTGTGACTGATATAGCTGTATTGACTTTTATGTAGTTTCATTAAGATCATGGCTATAGTAGTTTTATTCGCGAAAGTGTTAACACTAGTAGTAATGTTAATTTTGGGCAAAAAACGTGAAGTATTAAAAAGCGTTAGATTTGCCGACTTATTTCTGTATTCTGTATTGAAAAATAACACTTCATTTGTAACGCCGCATCCATTTCATTTACAAGCTACTCGTATATTATGGTAGAGATCAATATCACCACCTATCTTAATAGATCGATCAAGTTTTTTGCTGTATTTGAATCGTTATAAAGTTCATGGAATAAAGAATTTTTCTCTTATAATCAGCATATTTAAAAAAATAAATCGGTGTTATTTCTAAGCGACTCTGCATAGAGTTCAAGCTTATTACATCAAGGTGTGTGGATGCCGTCGTCCGTGTCGTACCGGTACAGCGTACTATTGGAGGCGGAAGCCTTCGCCACCCCGCAAAAGAAAGAATCCTAATTTCAGCAAAAAGATTTCTTGAAACACGCTTTTTTTATGTTTATCTAAACGATACCGATGTGTGCGTCTTACAGTTATTAACATTTCAGAAGCCTCTTTTAAGCGTTTTGTACGAGCGTTTTTGAACAAAATATGACTCACTAAGGCGATAATTGAGTCAGAAGGATTACCCGAGTTAAAGCAATGTTGCTGCGTGTTTGAACTTCCCGAAATGGATGAGGACACACGGGTTCGCTCCCGCATCCACTCCAAACAACGCCTTGTGGTGGGAATTCGCATTTAAACCCAGCAGCCAACGCATTTCCTGTCGGTGGCCCACTTATTTTCTTTCCAATGCACGGTTGTGAGATTTAATGAAACTTCTGCCATGATATTATCGGGTGAGAGGCCTGCTTGTTGCTTGAAAACGGAAGAATTGTAGACATTTTAAAAAGAAATTGCGAACAACGTAGGAATACTGGTAGAAATAATGTAAAAATTCACTGACAGTAAACTCTTTATGAATTTAACGGTTATACTTGACGTAAGACCTATAACCAAGATTGATGGAGTGTCCATTATCACGGTACGTTAGATCTGCTGAATGCTGCACGCATATTCTGTAAATTTTTATCTGTTGATAGGTTGAAGGCATATAGAAGTATATTTACAGTAGATAATGGCTATTACTTGCTATCTTTTGAGTGCACAGAGTGACTAATATTTTCTTTAGGTAGAAAGTAGACTTTTAATGTTCTGACTCCGTATCAGGTAAATTAGGCTTTTATTACTTGATAAACGCCTGTGAATGATTGTCCGTTTTCTGTATATGTTCTACAGAATTTTAGTCTAAAATCTAAACGAAATCATCATTAATTTTTTTAAAACTTGTATATGGTCAGTTTGGAGGAAATTGTACTTTATCATGTTTACATTGCTCACATTACTTATAAATACAACCATTTAATCTATCTACTAATAAATCATTAGTCTTAACGATTATTAACCAAACTAGTCGGAGGCAATAATTTCGTAACTGTACTTAAATAGGAGAAAATTCTATTCTTATTGGTTGGATAAAATCGTTATCATTATTTTTATTATTATTGAGAATCAATTCTATTGAAAACTATTTCAGAAATATGGAATAATTATTCAATGTTTTAGCACTTGTACACATTTTATCATCTTCATGTGGTTGTTTTTATAGATTAAGTGATTACTTGTTCTATGCTAATGGCATCAAGAAGTTAAAGGATAAAACATTTAACTTTTTCTTACGCTACAAAACATAGGCCAATTGAATACCTAGCAATAATGTGTGAAGAATGTTTAATTGACGCAGTGTTGTACAATTAAAATAATAAACAACGGAATTTTTCAATATTACATACAAACATTATCGTTATTCGTGTAACATACGCTTTAAAAGGAAAAAATAATCATCTCATGCATTAATTATATGCTCTGATAACAGCATATCCATCTGTTAACAGAATAATATTTTTTGTTTGAAATATTTTTATATGAAAATAAATTGTATTGATTAAAGCCTTATTTTTGCAAAACTATGATGAATGTATTTTGTCTAAATGCCATTTCAATGATACGGATTTTATAGTATAATTAATTCATCGTAATGCTAAAATATTACAAAAATTTACTTATGAAATGTCTTTTACTTATGTACAATATTTTACTGAATTTAAAAAATATAATGCCTTTTTTATTTTTCCAAAGAACGACTTACATCGTTGCAACTGCAACCACAAAAATTCGTCATTTTTTCCAAGAATAATAAAAAACATTAAAAAGTGTTACGGCACTATATTCTAGCAATTACGACGCACTCCAATGGCAATAGTTTGAATGGGACATATTTAAAAAAAAGGGACATCCTTCAAAAATAAAAGTTAGACATGATTGTCTCCTGCGAGAGGATTCGCGAAATTTCCCGTAGCGTTAAAAAATAAAATAAAACGAAAGAAAGAAAAAACCGTCCGTCAGAATAGACACAGTCGGATTATTCTCTCACGCCGAGTACGAAAGCGGGACGTCTTGACGGTTCACTAAATTTCGCCTCACCTTACTGGTTACGCCATTCAACCGGGATCATGCGCCCTGCTTCGAAAGAAAATAAAAAAATTGAAACCGCTCCTCTTTTTTTTATTTTCATATTATTTCCCTTTTCGTAGACTATCGCTTGTACCTCTTCCTCTCCGACTGACATTTATACGAGTTTCTTTTTTTTTTTGCTCCTTCTCCTTCAGAGAAAGAGAAGAAAAAAGCTGAATTTTTTCACCTAGCCTTCCCCTTCAGGGTCTTTGGTCCCTTACGCTTGGTTGACTCCGAATGAACGCAGATAGAGAGAGAGGGAAGGAGAGAGAGAAAGGGTGAGGTTCATATTTTCCCGTCTTCTTTTTTCCATACCGACCCGCAAACTCTAATCCTACGTATTTTTTTATATCCCAGCCGATCTCGTTATATATGTACTTTTTTATTAATCGTTCCTAAACCCTTTTTTCTTCTCCGGCGAATTTTTTCACACCTACAAGGGTTCGGATGTGTTCGTGTGTGTGGGTGTGTGTTAGAAATAGGCTTCTAGTCGTTCCAAAAGAATTTCCCGTCCTGAATTCGCTTTTATTATTATGTTAAAGATTTTATCGGTGTTTTTGTCGCCGTATGAAGTTATTCTATGGACTTAAGATGGTAGAAATATAGGCGTATTAATTTTGAAACTTTTCAGAGTTTTCTTTTCAAAATATTTACATCTCATTATTATTTGTAAATTTATTTTTATCCTATTGATAGAACGACTTCAATATCATCACATTTTTCATACATTTTGTTCCTAGTGGTTATTTTTCAAAGCTCGAATTATAATATAAGCATAGATGGATGCAGTGGCCAGTCTATCATAGCAAAGCTTTTAATATGAATTATAAGCCGGTATTTCCAAAACATTACGCTCACTGACAGATTTATTTGAAATTCTATATTAAATTGACTAATCTAGTTCAATTTCACTTAATAAAATTTGTACGAGCTTCAGAACATCCTCTGCATTACACGGTCACGTTTCTTCGAAGAATAATAGGACCAGATTTTAATTTTCCTCGAATCTCAAAAAAGAACTCCATCCTTTTAACTTTGATACGGAAGGCTTCGCAGACTTTCGGGATTATCGACGCTCGGAAAGATGCATAGTCACGTACTCCCGAAAAAGCACCGAGACGTGGTTTTTACTCTCCCTTAACTACCTCGCGTCATGTTACTCCGCTCCCTTTTTGTCTCCGAGGAGAAGAGAGAAAAGAACTTTTTGATCGCTCGTGTTAAGTCTTCCCGAATGGAAGAAATGCATTCTGTCTTCACAACTCATTTAACATCCTCGAAAATCCTCCTCGTCCTTGCTGCGGCATTATTCCAGGACTTCCAATCAATATCCTTCGTTTAAGGTTTCGCTCCATGGCTTCCCCTCACTTTTGGTACAGATGATTAGTTATAATCTTCGTAAGATATCATCTACTTAGTTGCCTCCCATCCACATCGCCGGATACCGTCCCTTTTCTTTCAACCCAAAGAAAATCTCTTTCAATACAGACTTCCTTCTCATTTCTCAGTTCCCATTACGTCTTTAGAACCTTCGGGATTCCGTCTCTTTTCTACTTCCACGAAGGGCAATTCTCGCTTCGTTCCCGTTTTCTTCAGTCTTTTGTCGTTCTCTGTCAGTCCTCTCTTCTGCGACCTCTCTATGTCTCAACATCTCCTCCCTTCCTCCTCCCACTCATTTAAGTCTCTCTCTCTCTGTTTCTTTCATTCCTACTGCGCTCATTTCGACGCCCGTCCAAAACTAGTTAATATTCTTCGAGGCTCTGAAGTCTTTCTCTAGGCTCTCTGCTCTACGGTTCGGTAGATGGAGTTAGTTTCCTCGAAAAGAAAGCGTTTTTAAAAAAAAAAGATTATAAGTTTCGTGTCAGTATGGTTTCGATTTTGGTAAAACGATTTCGGTTTTCATAAGTTGGTTTTGTTTTTTTTTCAAACTATTGATAACAAATTCTAACTTTTCGTATTTTCCAAGTTATTGTCAGGTCCCTCATTGTACTAGATTAAAATGGAGAGAATATTGTGTATATGATTTTGCCGATGATTGTTAAAAATCATTTTCAAGCAATTGTAAAATGTGATTAATCATAACGACAATAATTCCGCGTATGTTACATTTAATAATTTATCTTATATCGAGAGAAAAGTAATATTAATTAAAATGGTGGCGAATCTGTAGGTTGGACGGTTGAATTAATAAATTTTCTTTCCTGTATCGAAGACCGTCCTACACGAAAATTACTATAAGCTGTCATTTCTTCTCATAAAATTATCCGTGACATACCCTTCGATCGTCTTTCATTTTTAATCAATTTTTATCAAATAAAAAAAAAACGCGACAGTCGAGAGGTACGATAAATCCTACTCGTGAGCGGAGGGGAAAATTTCAAAGGGATTTATATCAAAAGACTCTATATAACTGTAGCTGATTCCGCCACCTCGATCAGTTCGGATTTCCTCCCTAACCGGTGGGATCCCCTTCTCTTATGCCCTCTCATCACTCTCTCCCTCCCTCAACTACTTCCTCTCCCTCCCTACCTCCCCCACACCCTCCCCACGCGTCATCCCCAACCTCCCGAGCGAACGGGTCTCCTTGCTGCCGAAGAAGCTTTTTCCAGAAAACGCCGCCACTAATCCTGGCAGTTTACCAAATGGGTTCCGTGTAATTCCACCTCTTCCCTCCCGTTTCTTTCTCTCCTCTCTGTCTCTCTTTCTCTCTTCCTCTCCGTCGTCCGATGTCTTTTCCTCCCATCCCTCCTCCTATCCATGCGCGCACCCTGAGAAGAGCGCCCTTATCGTCGCTTTATCCCAATTCCCTTCACCGCAGATCTCGCCTATCCTCGTAGCCAACGACACCTTATATTCTCACTCCTCTGTCTCGTGCAGTCTTCTTTTCTCTCTCCCTCTCTCTCCCTCCCACCTTTTCTTCGTGTATATCACACCCCCCTCTCTCTCTCTCTCTCTCTAACAAACAAGCATTCTTTCTTTCTCTTTCTCAAACTTCCCCACGCACACAGTTGCTATTTTTTTCCCTTGCTAATCCCCTTTCCTCTCCTTTTTCATCCGCCCTTTTTCTTTCTCCCTCTCTCTCTCTCCTTTCCATCCGTACCCTCCCTATCTATGTTCTGTCTTTCCCGCTTTATTTTCGGGTTCGTCTTTTTTACTTTCTCATAATATACGAAGTACATATTATATTGAGAAAGTGCTGTTATCGCGAAAAAATTCGACCTCGAGATTTTTACGGAGATGTACGTTTTAGGTGTACCTGAGTCCGAAAAAGTGGTTTTCGCAATCCCGTATCTGTGTGTGTCTGTCTGTTCGCTACTCTAGAGCCTAAACGGTAGAGCGAAAATGAATGTATTCTAGTACTTAGGCTTCTTATCATGCAGAGTACAATCTATGAAGAAATGGTTGACATTTCGCAATAATTACAGGAAGTTTTTTCTACGTATTTTAACAATTGATTTACTCAAAAACGGCTCTAACGATTTTCGTCAAATTTCATACAGTTACTTGAGTCTACGTCAGCAATAATACTAAATAGTTCATATTTCTCAAAAAAGGAATATAAGACTGGTTTATTCTAGGTATCTTTAACAATTACGTGATTTTCTTAAAAACGGCTACAACGATTTTGATCAATTTTCGTAGTTACTTGAGTATACGTCTGCAATAATACTACATACCTCATATTTCTCAAAAAATGAATATAAGGTTAGTTTATTCTTGGGAAACTTTAACAACAATTGTTTCTATATCATCGTTTTCCCTCTCATTTTCCTATTATCGTTCACGGTGTTTTTAACTGTTCAAGTAGTCATTCTTCAGTTGTTAAAATTCTAGGAAACGACTCGTCCTATTTAATTTTTAATGCTAAGTCACCGAGTTTTAGATAAAATTTTTTATCCATCTGATGTTTTAACCTGAATATATTTTATTCTCTCATTTCCCTTTATAACAAGTTATATTCTTATTTCATTTATTTACTGGATATTAATAATTCATAATTACCCGAAATTACTTTTGGGCTCGTCTTACATATATAGTTTGCAGTTAACATCACAGTAGGTGCAACTGAATAACCTCACCTATTAAATTTATTCATTTATCATGTATCGTACCAAAGATTTTGATTTTGAAAAGTTAATCTTTATATTACTCAGCATAGGAGCAATAATCTACTGCTGATAAATCGGCGACTCATTTTTTACCAGTAAAATGTCATTTATTTCTTAGTAATTATTTGTTCGAATCTGCAACAATCAGGAAGAGTATTTATCAAACGCAAATCACATAATTCAGTAACGAAAATGTGGTGTATGCAAACGACTGATCGTTCTTTAAGCAAGTAAAATTTTTAAATAAGAAAGTGCGAACAAATAAATCAATAGAACCGTTGCTGGTTGGTTTTCTAATTTCATGAGTTTGGCGCCTAAAAATGTTTAGCCATGTAAGAGGACCATATATATCAGAGCTGCACGCTTATTTAATTATGTCTTCAATATCGTACCAGCCTCTCCGGCAGACCACTTCGCGCAAACCTTGATCACAAAGACAACGAAAATTGGAGCGCTTTTAAATCCACGTCGTATCTGCGAGTCACATCGGACTGTTGGAGATAAGGAATTTATCCGCATGGACGGTTCGAGAATATGTTTTATTTCAAAGGACTAGTCACCACTATAACTATTTCATTAGGCGCAGCACAATCTCATTAACCGTTCCTCGCAATATTTATCTTTAAGAGTAGCCCATGAAATGAGCGGTAAATAAAGGAGAACGAATTCCTTTGGTTCGGTGTCATTGTTTCGATCGTCCTCCAAAACATTCCTTTGGAATACCTTTATTATATCCATCCGCGTACTTTCATTTCCAGCTCTTCAAATTTCTCCATCTCTCCAGCTACATTTTCCCCTATTCTTAACCACAACTATATCACGCTCGTGTATCCATCTCTTTTCTCTTTCTCTTTCTATTTCTACCTTTTTCCCAACTCTCTCCTCCCATATATCCTCACATTCTCCACTTCCTTACTTTCCACACTCCTAATCTTCTTTCATTATATCCTCATCCTTTCACTTTTCCTCTTTCGCCTCTCCGCTATCTCTTTCTTCTCAGTTATTCTCTCCTCTCCCTTACTTCTCTTTTCCTTCTGTCTCTCTCTCTCTCCTTTGTCTCCCTCTTTCCATTCTCTCCTCTACCTCCTCTCTCCTGCCCCTCTTCCCTCTTTCTCTCTCTCCTCCCCCTATCCCCTCCCCCTCTTCCCTCTTTCTCTCTCTCCTCCCCCTCTCCCCTCCCCCTCTCTCCTCCACCTCTCTCCTCCACCTCTCTTCCACCCTCTCCCCTTCTCTTCTTCCCTCTCTTCTCCTCTCCTCATCTGCCCCTCTCTCTCCCCTCTCTTCTTCCCTCTCTCCTCCCCCTCGCTTATCTCCCTCTCTCCTCATCTCCTCCCCCTCTCTCCTTCCCTGCTCTTCTCCCATTTCTTCTCCCTCTCTCTCTCTTCTCCTTCTCTCCTCTCTCTCTCTTCTCCTTCTCACCTCTCTCTCTTTTCCCTCTCTCCCTTCCACTTCTCTCTCCACCCCCTCTCTCTCTCATCTCCCTCTATCTCTCGTCTCTCTCTCCCCCCCCCCCCCTCTCTCTTATCTCCCTATCTCTCCTCTCCCTCTCTCCTCCCTCATTTCCTTCCATATTTCTGCTCATGCCCTTTCCGTCCATATCTCTATTCCCTCATCCTCCTGTTTCTGACACTCTCATAGCAATCCATCATTCACTTTTCACTTTCCTCCCATTCTCTACTTTTCCCTTCAGGTGGCATCCATCACCAACTCCACCCTTCGCAGAAGAATCTTCCGCAATATGAACGTTGATGAAATTTCCTTGTTTTTTCGCCCGTGTAAATCAATTGTTTTGGAAAGCAAAGGGGCCGGCGCGGTCTTTGAGATGCGTTACGTACGTTTTCAGAGATAAAATGGGCCTTTTGCGAGCGTTTGATATATCGCGGCAAGGCTATTTGTTTTTGGGAACGAATGTTTTGAACCGAAAGATGTTCCGAGCGCCCGATGTGTTCAAAATTCTTTTTGCCAGCACCGAAGAATTTCGTTTTTGTTTCGCGAGTGGTTGTGAAAGCCCTCCGTATCTGGTGATTAATGGAAGAGTCAAGTGTACCGTTGGACTGGATGCGCAATTGGGGTACACTGCGGTACGCGGGAATCCGAAAATTAACTCAATTCCGAGGATCATTTTTCCAGACGAGAAATTGTTCGAGTTCAGAAATTTTTAGCTTATTGAACCTATCAGCTATGTGTATTTTACGGCTATGGATTATTTTTAATTTCACGGTTGCCACGGATTTTATCTTATTTTGTTGTGTTTGCTACCCTAGGTCCATCGGAATTTGAAAATTTTAAAGTAAGAGTAAGCCATATACTATTCACTCGCTAGGCCATTTTATGGCTTGATGAGAAAGCTATCCATGAAATTTAATACTGTTTTTCATAATTAATAATGAAAATTATCATAATGAAACATCTTTCGATTGTTTAAAAATTCATCAGCGAGAACTGGATTTTGTCTGGGTAAAAGATTATTTGCTGTTAATCTCTGGAATATAACTTTAAACATTATTATGCCGAAGATAAAAATCAGTAATATGTGCTGCAGCCAAGTATTATATACAGAAAATTTCTTCCAGTATAAATGTATCATAAGCAAAATAATTCAAGGAAAATTTCATCTACTGTAGATTGTAAATTGAGTTCATAAAATGCGACTTTATTAAAGTGAGGTTAAAATATATTTTACGAAACGGTTTAACTTAAGACGTTACGTAAATAGTTAACTTAAGTAAAATGGTAAATTAAAAATCTTAAAATTTTGTTGCCTAACGTAGATCCAATTTCATAAACACGTTCAGTCTAATAATATAATAATAATAGTGTATCTTAATATTCATCTTTCTGCGGTAACATTTTTTACTACTCCAGTTTTCCCAGGGATTAACATCGAAACCGATTTGAAGGGATTTTGAGAAACCCGGAAACATTTATTTATATTCTACTCAGTTATCTCTTTCGAATCGATGACATTATTATATACGTAGCCGGTAGTTATAACTCCCGGTTTATTTTCACCCCGTCTGCCATTTCCAATGAACCGCAGGACGCCTCGAATGGGAGGTGAAAAAAACAAGAGAGTCGCGCGCGTCGCAGCTACCGAAATCAGTATGACGAAGGACCCCATCACTCTGAACACCAGTTATCAGCTCCTGATTGCCCCGAGGTGTCCCGAGTTGAGTTTATCCTCCTCTCTCTCTCTCCACCTCCCCTATCCACACAACCTCTCCCCCCCCCCCCAACCCCCTCTCCCCTCCACCGCTGGACTGGAGCCAGACCCATCGCCCTAGGGACGCATTTGTGGGCCTTCCCTCTTCTCTCTATCTATCTACCCGCCCGTCCCTACCCACGATTCCATTTCTCTTGCCGCCACCCCCCCCTTCTTTCTTCCTCCTCCTAAACCCCCATCTCTCTTCCCTCCCTACCTCATCCAAAGATTTCGTTTAATGACATTTCGGGGTCTTAATGTGCTCGGATCTTTCCCCACCCCATTTAGTCCCACGCCTCACTCCAGCCTCCGATTCCCCTTTCCTATACTCCCTCCCCCCTCCCTCTCTCTCTCTCTCCTTTTTCTCCTCTTTCCTCTCCCTCTAGGAACCTTATTCTCTTCTTCTTCTTCTCCTTCTTCTTCGCCTTTTGCAGGAAAATCCTATGGCGTGAGCTGGTGCTTCTTTTCACCAAAACGGACTTGGCCGTCTAAGAGGACTCTCTTCTTAATCTCGCCATTCTGCTGAGAAATGACGCTTCGCAACCTCCTTCTCCCTCCCAAACCCTTCTCCGTCCTCCTCGCTTCTCCCCCCCCCCTTCTCTCTCTCTCTCCCCCCACCCCCTCTCTCTCCCCAATTCCTTCACCCCCCCCCCCCCCCCCCGTACCACCCATTCCTTTCCCTTCCCTTCCCTTGCGCTTCCCGAACGGTTCGGCGGGGAAATATCCGCTCCATCGGTTTTCTGGGAAGTTTTTGCCCTTGAGATAGTGTAGTACAGGAATTTATTCTTTTGCGTGGTAGTGGATTTACGTGGCGATATATTCCCCTGTGATGTATAAGCCTATATGTATTTAATCTTTCATTTCTAATTGAATTGTCGCTCCTTGTTACTACACCCTCTTAACCGCTCGCGATTGCGTTATTATTATTTTTTGCAGCGGACGTCGTCCCGGATATTAATTTAAACCGTTACCGATCGCGTTGGTGCTTTATCAACAAACTTGTATAACTGAAATGGTTTGTTGATTCGGATTAATAGAAAGTATCCGTCAGACGCGCAGTAATCGAGGTTTTTGTAAAAAAAAGTTTATGGTGCGTTAAAAAATGCGCCAAGTTTCACTTTGGGTTCTGTCTAGGTCTTTGCTTAAATTATGACTAAACTGTTAAAGATAAAGAACCTAGACCGAAAAGAAATGATTTATGTGATGCTGCCATTTGCTTGTATATAGATTTGAGATTATAAAAATATACAGGGTCAGAGTGGGGCTCGTTCGAAAAAATAATATGGTGTGATTTTGATCGTATGTTAATTTCACATTTATGCCCCTTGCATACGATGCTCTAGAGACCTTTTATCCACATCTAAAATTAGATAAGCTAAATTCACGCATGTAACAGGTGATCAAATACCAAATTCCCCCTGATCGTCAATTAGGTTAATGGGAGAAATCTTCAGAGCATACACATATATGACTAAAAATATTACAAAGCTGCTCTTCTCTCCTGGATTGCTAATTTACATGAGAATTAGTCGCCCGTTTCATTAAGATAGAGATTTTTTATCCTGAACTTCATGTTAATTTTTATGACGCCGAATGAATATCAAAGCAGGTTTTTTTCATTAATTGCGTGAAATTAATTTTTTATTGTCGTTTACCATTTTCATTTTGTCTTATAAATTCATAAGGAAATATTTAACCCATTTTAATTTATTCAGGATGTAGATTTTCTCTTAAAAACGATGGTGTAATTTTATTCCTCCTTTCATGCACGGTAATTATTTTCAGACAGAAAAGGAAATGTAGCTTAATTTACTAAACCGTTTAGTAATTAATATATTTTGCAGCATTGGATACAAACGTAGTTTTCTTTAATTTCTACTGATTTGTAATGCAAGGCGGGTCATTGTAAAGGAATTGCGGTTCATGGTAATGTGTCAGTTTGCGTGTTTTAGGCGCTTCACAACAATGTACTTTGGTGGAAAATTCTTTATATGCATTTATCAAATTACAAAGCGAATATAAGTTACAAGTTGCGTAACTCAGCCACTACTTCTGTTTAACTAGAGAGATAGTCGTTGCTAGAAAAATATTCATTCCGGAAGGAAATAGTTTTGTAGAAGAAATCCGTCAAAATAATCGATAAAAAATAGACATGCTCTTAAGCGATAATGTACGTATTTTCAGTTACTCATGATCAATTTTCGGCACGAATTAAAAGTGTTTATGCTAATGGTTAAAACTTAAGTCTCAATTATTTAAGCAAAAATATTATTCAGAGACTGTCGCCATGATAAAACTCTGAAAATAACAGAGATGTTAGTATTCCACTTCTTAAAAAGCGTGGTTACAATACCATTATTATTTCTTGTTATTTTATTTCAGAAAAAAGTGTGTAAGCTATTCTTTGGTGGGGTTTATTTAATGTGTGTTGACTAATAAAATAAATTCAAAAAATAATCATCATTAAATGTAATTAATTTATTCTAATCTAAATTCTAAGCGTACCCATCACGTTTTGACGATAATGTCTATATAATACCAAAAAAAATTACATCGATTTCCTAAATAGAGCTTCAATTGCAACAGAGAGAAAACGGTTTTCACTTACGCCTTTGGAAAAAATTGCGCGAAAATAATTTCGCGGAAACCTAGATTTCCGCAATTCGGTGGAAATGAAATTTCTTCGAAAAAAATTAACGTCGGAAGAATCCGCAAAGACGCGGGTGAAATGGAAAAAAAATCGCGAAATTTGGCCAGATCTAAGGGAAGCCCTTTTGCAGAATGGCGTGCGAGGTTGACCTCGTTTTTAACTCGATATCTAACGTTATGCCCGAAAAATAAAGCAAAACCGCGCAACTACTGCGGACCAATTTCGGTCTACGTGAGAAGGCGTTACATCCCTTATATAAAAACAGCGTCATATCGATAACTTTAATAAAACTTCGGTCATGTTTGAATGTGATAACAGGAGATATTTTATTATAAAATTAAGTGTCATTGCACATTTTAAATTTTTCTTAAGAGTCTAATAAAATTTCTTACCTATGATATAAATATTTAGCTTTCCCAATTATCGAAATGAAGCTAATTATTTTAGTCAGCTTTGTGAAATTTATCCATTTCGAATGTGGGAAGGAAACAAATTACTTGGTAACAAATTTCAGTGTTAAAAGAATATATTTTAATACTACCCAACTTTTATTATACTGCAGCACCCTCAGGTGGAGAATTACACGATCGGTGGATATAACTTTAATATTTTATGATACTATCAGTTATGACAAACAGACAGAAAAGTTTATTATGGACGAAATTGAGACTACATAGCTCCTTCTAATATTTAAGGAGAAAAAGCGGCAAACGGTTGAAATTTCGAGGATCGGGGAATAGGGATGGGAACATGTAGTTTTCATCATTATTTCATTGTTTTAATAATTTTTGCCAATTTTAGTACCATGTGCGTCTTAATGCGAGTATGTGTGTGTATTTATTTATATATTTTTATTATTTTTGGTCAAATAGGTGTTGAAGGAACGGACTGAAAGGGAGCGATCGATAGGTAACCCAGTGAGCACTTACTAGAAGGAGAACCGCTGGGATGTCGGAGAGACACATTTGCAGTAGTTGTTGGAGCTTTCGGGATGATCCCTTCGTCAGCGCAAGAGAGTGTGCTGACTAAGGGATCATCCCGAAAGCTCCAACAACTTCTACGAAGGTGTCTCTCCGACATCCCAGCGGCTCTCCTTCCGGTAAGTGCTCATCGGGGTTCCTTCAAAACCTAGTTGTCCTAAATATCCTTATTTACCTTTCCACTTCCGCTTATATATATATATATATATATATATATATATATATATATATATATGTATATGTTTCTCCGTCGCTGAAGAAGGGCATCAGCCCGAAAGCTCCATTTTTGTGTAGTTTTTGTTCTTTTGTGTTTTTCGTGTGTCCTCAGCACCCCCAGCGGCTCTTGATTCTAGGTAAGTGTCCACTGGGCTTCCTCCAACACCTTGTTGCTACCCTTATATATATATATATATATATATATATATATATATATATATATATATATATATATACACATTTTAAATGTTCAATATTTTATTAATGCTTTATTCTGAAAATTAAATTTAACATATATCAAAAATATTTTATTATAACGTAAAATAATGAAATAACAGCAGAATTTTCACAAGAAAGACTAAACAATTGAAGAATAATATTTAAATTTTGAGTAGATCTTAAAAAGGAAATTTTCGTACATAAATTTTGTTACACAATTACAATAGGTACTAAGTTTATAAAGATTTTTTTACAAATAACAACCTCAACAAATAAATCGCAGCTTTTCACATCGCGTCGGAAAGTGAATCTCTCATTTTTTAATTTCAATTTTATGTTAAACACAATTAAATAGCTCACGAGAAACGAATACGTTAGAAATACATCGGCAAATTCATGAAGACACTGATAATTTAAGAACACAGTCGATTCTGTCAGCAATGATGCTCATAACCATTTTGTCATGGGAACGGTAATCACGGGAATCAATCACGTCCTCGAAACGAATCGGTTGTTAGGTAATAGGGAGGGGGAGTGAGGAACGTGTTCCGCCACCAGCACGTCGGTCATTACCATGAACCTCCCGCGCGAATTCCATTTTTCAACAATCGGTAGGAAAAAGAATGGCGGAACAACAATTTAACCGCGTTAATCGAAACCCGAAATCAGAAATTTCCGCTCGAAGTGAAATAAAAACGAAATAAAAAAAAATCTCGGATGCCCGATTTATCGCGGAATGAAAATCACCGGACGATAAAGCATTATTGACACGTCCATCTGAATAAGCATTTCGAGGCTGATCCATTTAAGTCTCTTGTTTTTGGGGGAGGAAGGGTGAAGGGGGCGGGGGAGGAGGGGGTAGTGAAATTGGGGGTGGGTTGGTGGATAGTTTGGAACTTTAAGGAGAAGAGAATTGAAGGAGGTGGTGGAGTGGGGGGAGGGAGGGAGGGGAGGAGGTGGGAGAGTCGAATTGGGGAAGATTCACTCTTCCCAAGCAAATGGAGATTCGGAATCCGGAGAAATCTCCACATCACCTCCCATTTCTCCATACACTCTGAGCAGAAGGGGGATTGGCGGAGGAGGATGGGCTGAATGATAGGACAAAAAAAAAGAAGGAATTAGTAGCAACTGCGGCGTGGGAAGGAAAGGAAAATGGCCGAAGGAGGAAGAAAGAAGGGAAATTTTTTCAAGGAAGGTTCAGGGGGGTGGAGTAAGGAGGGGAGACGGAAAATTGTGCGCGTGTTTGTGCGGAACCATGGATAGGGGAGGAAAAAAGGAGGGGGGAGGGAGAGGAGGTCGGATTCAGAAGGGGGGAAAAGGCGACCATCTCCAAAAGGATCTTGGCACCGATTCTTACATTATGGGTGCCGGGTGAAGGTTGGTGTTAGATGAGAGCAGGAGGGAGGGTTGAATGGGACGGCGGGAGAGAAGGAAAGAGGAAGGCCAAACTGAGTGAAAGATGGCTCCATTCGAACCAGGAAAAGGGGATGGAGGGGGGGAGGGGGAAGGTGTGAGGGTTAGTAGATTTATCGCCAAAGGTTACTAATGTCAGCCGAAGAAGTTTAGGCTGCGAGTTGGCCCGAGGAACCCCCATCCTACCTACCTCCTCTCTCTCTCTCTCTCGCCACCGCCTTTCCTCTCCCTCCTCCCCTCTCCCTCTCTCACCTTCTCTCTCTCTCTCTCACTCCATCCTTGCGCAGTCGAAGGTTTTCGGATGTTTAATATCATTGGAAATATGACGTAACCCCCTTAAGAACAGTGGGTCGTTTGTCATTTGAAGACTCCCCATCTCTCTCGCTATCTTTCCTTCGCCTCACCTGTGGAGATTGATGCTTTTAGCGTGGGAGACCGCAGAGGGTTTATATATTTCTATCTTCGCGGAATTTTCCGGGGCGGAGGGGAATTCAATTTAGGAAATTTTTACGTGGAGGATTTATCACCCTTTCGTCACTCTTCATCTTCGGGGGAATGCTTAGGTTGCATTAACCTCGGGAGGTGTTCCTACCGAAAGGAAAGATGTTTTTACCTCTTGTTGCCTCGCAAGTATTTTTTTCATTTCTCTATAAGTGCATATGTGTATATATGTGTTTATATGTATGCACACACGCACACATACAAGCATACATTACATATATACACACATTACTCGAGTTGCAGTCTCCTTTATGGGTGTATAAAGCGTAGTCAAGATTCTTCATTCTATATTCTAACTCATCTATTAATATGGATTCTTGTGTATCGAAATAAAAATACAGTTCATTAGTACCTTCAAATAATTTTTATTTGGCTATAATGAATCTCTACATATAACCAAGAATTAATCCTTCTTGTGATTACTATAGCTGCGTTAACCACATGCATATATTACGAATGTGTTATTGATATCCACCGTGGGAGATTTTTACTCGAGGAGAAAACGATCAATATTTATATTTTATAGCGTTTTGTAAATGGATGTCTTGCATTATTAATGTCTCGTTAATATAATCTTTATCGGTAATCGAATCATTAAGCTAATTCAACGTGTTTTGTGTTATTTACTTGGCTCGA
The DNA here is from genome assembly GCA_036926305.1 of Uropetala carovei. NCBI lineage: Eukaryota > Metazoa > Arthropoda > Insecta > Odonata > Petaluridae > Uropetala > Uropetala carovei. The sequence goes on from JAXCHB010000212.1 coordinate 1,825,496, forward strand.
GAGGCATCATTTCTCTTGCAAGTCGGAACTGTATTCGAGGCTCTGAAACATCTCCGTTACTAATGGTTGCAGTTAAAACCGTTTAGGAGTCGCACTGCCATAAAATGGTCATTTATACACGTCCAGTTTCGACTAGTATTTGAAATACGCCCATTTTCCTTGAGGAAACCCTTGTCTTGGGTGCAATATTTTGAGCTAAATATATGTCAGATACCTTCTACCTTCGAAATCCCTTGGTGGCCATGATGAACGCCACTTCATAAACCGCAAACGCGGATATACGCTAGACGAATCGAAGCTTACGATATTTCCAATGATCTTTTACTGGATGATCGGGAAACGATATAGTACTTCTCTGAGTAACTTATCAAAATTGTGATTTCTCGTCAAATTTCTAAAGTGTTCTTATGCAATTTTAACAAAGATTTCGTTTTGCGGAAAAATTACCTGAAAAAAACTTTGACGCGTTTTGAAACGATTTCGTTTGGTATATATCTTGATGTATACGTAGAACATCACTTATAGTTTTAAATAGTTTCTAATCCCGTTGGAATCATGATCTCTAAATTCCTTCATATTACTAGGCTTATTTCACCTGTTAACTCCATTGGCTTTTTCTGTGGGAACTTTGAAATTCAAATATTTAAAATGTAGCTGATGCTGTTGTCCACTCTTTCCGATGAAAGTAAATATGAAGGTAATCATTAAATGTTCCTATTCATTATTTATAATTATAAATGCTTATTAAGGGAAGTCTTCTCTTGATCAAAATGTGAAAGGGTTTAAAAATGTTTAGTCAGATACGTAGAAAATAAAATATTGTTTATTGATGCTATAGTGAAAGCGAAAATTCATATTTTAAAAATGAATCGTTATATAAAAGTTAATTTGACTAAGTTATCATGACAAATTACCACATCAAGTTCGTCACAGTGTGTTTGAAACAAATTAAGTCTAAAAAATGTCTATTTTCTACTTAGAAAAATTAACTAGATAATTAAAAAACATTTAAGGAAAAAAACAACTTTTTCCCTTTATATCGAATATAACACTCACCAGAATTGGAATGCCAAAAGAGTAGATATCTTCTTTTGGCGTATCTCTTCTCATTACGAGCCAATAAATTACCCCGCAAACGATATATATATATATATATATATAAGGCAAATAATCGCAACCTCCCAAATTTTTTATCCCACTCCCCGGACTCCATTTTGGTCCCATAATAACAAATTCTCCATTTCAGCGGCACATCTTTCTTAATTTTAATCGCATAACTCATTCCTTTAAAAAACGAAAAAATATTTTTAAAAAACAGATAAATGAAGCGGCCCAGCTTCACAATACCCAACGCCACCATTTAACCCTCCCTCCCCCCCCCCCCCTCTCCCTCCCTAATTCCCCGTTCCCCCTCCCTCCCTCCCTCTTCCTCCTTCGCTAACTCCCTCTCTCTCTCTTTCTCTGGCTTTGCTCCAATCGCCCAATTTTTCTTCCCTTTACTTTATTCAGCCAATCCCCCTTTTACCTCTCTTTCCTCTTCCTCTTACCGCAAAGGAGAGCCTGGAAAAAATAATAAAAGAGAGGAAGTGATATAGGAAGAGAGAGAGAGAGCGCGGGAAGGGGACAATGCCATCTACCGCCCGTGCGGACCCCTATGCTGGACCATTTTAAAACGCACATCTCCCACTAACTCTTCCCTTAATCCTCACTGCCTTTATATATGTATAAAACCTTCCAGCCTTTCAACGGAAAGCACTCGCCTGAGCAAATTATCCGTTTCTCCATCTTTTTCTACTTCTTTCTCCGTCCATCTCTCGATCTCGTTCCTTTAGATTTCATTTATCCTCACTTTTCTCTCTCTTTCTCTTTTCTCTCTCTCTCTTTTCGCTTGTTATTTTTTCTGAGTATTCGGTCGCGCATTTTTTCGTATCATCTACGTTTTCCCTTCGCTTGCTGTCGTCCCTCACGATCTACTTTTATCTTTATATCCCATCATTCTTTCTCCTACTTCTGCTCTCCCTCTCGATCTTTCTTTCTGCCTTTGACTCTATCTCAGTCCCTCCGTCTCTCTCTCTCTCACCTTCTCCGTCTCTCCCTTTCTCTATCCATCTCTACCCCTCTCCCCCTCATCCTCATTCTCTCTCTCTCTCTCTATCTATCTATCTCCCTATATCTCTCACAATCCCTATCTTACTCCCGCTCTACTCTAGGGTTTAATGTAAGAAGGGACTATGTAGTCTCAATTTCGCCCTAAATAAAGTCGTTTTTCTGTCTGTCTGTCTCACCTCGAATCTCTCTCTACCCCCTATCTATCCGTATCCCTTCCTTCCCCCCCTCTCTCTCTCTGTGTCTCTCTCTCTATACACACACACTCACCTATCTGTCCCTTTCTCTTCCCCTTCTACCTCCCCAATCTCAATACCCGTTTACCTCTTCTCTCTTCATTCCTTCCACTCTCATCCTGCCCTTTCTCCCTTCATCCCTCTCTGTCTCTTCGCTTCTACCGTTCTCACTCCCCTCCCACCTACACTTCCTTATTCCCTCTTCTCCTTCTTCATTTCTCATTCTTCCATTTTTCCGCTCTTATTTGGCTTCACTTACATTTTCTCTCTCTCTCTCTGTGCCATTGTATTTTTCCGTGCTGTGCTATATCCCAGTGATCTTCAAACTTCATGAGGCCGCGGAACCCTTTCACACAAATTTTTTTTCTTCTGGGAACCCTCGCACCGAGAAAACGCGCCAAAGATGGTGTTAGGAACAAAATTGAAAGAAATGTCAATTTATAAGAAAATAAAAATCAAATTTATTCACAACAGAAAAATTAACTAAAAAAATTAAAAACAAAGACTTTTAAATTTCTTTTGCACTGAATTTATTACAAGTATTCAATGTGGTCAAAGTTTAGAACAATTGTTTATTAACACAACCAGAAGTGTGCAACCATCACTAACTGGTGTAATTGTTTTTCTATTGAACCTTCCAATATCAGCCGGAGACAGTATCTGGCCAAAAATCATTTGATTTTCCTCATTGCTCATACCGTGTCTCTTTTCGGCGGCCCCGAGCGACCGCCCGGCTCGCCCGCCAATAAGACCGGCTCTGGATTTAAATAAAACATTTTTTATGTGAAAACCCTACGGAACCCCTGCGATAAGTCCGCCAGTTTGAAGACCTCTGCTGTATCCGATGACCGTGACCTGTTATTCCTAAGTTGAGGGTTTTTATTAAAAGAGAATGGAAAAAGGGAAGGGGTAGTAAAAGGTATCTATATTGAAAATAACGGTGGGAGATAAATGTCGCGAGAGTGCATAAAGTGCCCGCTGGCGGAGAGTAGGATGGGTTGAAGGTTTAAAAAAAATGGGTGACCTTGTAGAAGGGCGGCGGCGGGGGAGTGGGGTGTAACAAAGTGAGCGTGGAGGAGGGGGAGGGGGGAGAAGAGGAGAAACCGTTTGGATGGTAGGGAAGGATTGGAGAGAGAGTATGAGGGAGAGAGGCGGAACGGAGAGAGAAGGGGTCTTTCAACTCCTCACACTTCCCGTGGGAGATTAACTACGTAAAACCCCATTGGAATCTCGTTAGCCGGGAATGCATAGACGTCTATACCAGGGACTCTGAAATGGATACACCATTGGTAGTGAATGGGATTGAAAGGAGGGAAGGGGGGGGGAGAAAACGGACAGACAGACAAACGACTTTATCGAGGGCGAAATTGGGACTATATAGTCCCTTCTTACATTTAACCCTGCGTTAGTATTTACAAAAGAGAATAAAAAATAATAACATATGAACACATCGGCAGAAATCGAAAATCTTAACATAAACAAAAGAAAAAAAAACGCAACCAAGAGATCCAATTACAGATTCGGAAACTTCTAAAAAAAACGACGAAGTAGTTGTAAAAACCTAGGATAGACCTGACATGGCCAACCTAGTACAGAACCACGCAGGAAAACACACACAAAGGGAAGGGGAGTGGAAAAAACCTGCGAAAAGAGAGAGAGAGAGAGAGATAGAGAGAGATAGAGAGAGAGAGATAGCAGTGTGTGTATAAGTGGGTGGGTATGTGTGTGTGGTATAGGGAAGGACAGAGAGTGAGAGAGGAGAGATTGGAAGGTGTCGGGCGGTATGTGAGGTTTAGCAGAATTCTGAGAAAGGCGTGCGCGTGAGGTACATCTGCCGTGACGAGAGAGGTATTGAAGCAAAGGGTGCGAGAGTGGGAAGGAGTTTGAGGGAAGTAAAGTGGGTTCAACAGGCCGAATAGAGAGAGATGCGAGGAGGAGAAGCCTAAAATAAGGGACGGATGAAAGAGATGGAGAATTCGAGGAAAAGAGGTTACGGGCGAGGATGGGAGAAAAGTTGAGGAGGTGGCGTAGGAACGGAGATCCGCGCCATAATGAACCGAAGCTGATAAATGTAAGGTGGTGGAGAATAATTAAGGATTTATTTAAATATCAGTCGGTGGAAGGAATGTCGAATGAAATGATCATTTAGCCTAGGGGTAGGAAAACTACGTCCCGCGAGGGAATTTTATGAGGTCTCCCAAATGCTATGGAGATAAACCTGTACGTTAAATTCAATTCCCAGTTTCATGCTTTTCAACTGGAATAATAGTCGTTAAGATTTTTCTAGTAAAGTATTTAATATAATTAAATACATCTTATTTTCAATAATTCGATACCAAAGAATTTATAGTTAACATTCGATTTAAAAAATTATGCGGCCCGATGAAGTATTTGTGACCTCCGATGCGGCTATCTGTAGCACTCTTACCTACGAATGCGACCAACCATGAAGGAGAATTTTAAAACCACTGATTTTCAGATTTTAACGAAAAGTATTTGTCTGATAATAGTTAATTAATTTTTTTTAAACTATTAGGCGAATGAAATGTGTTAAATGAAATAAGTATCTGTATAACTATACTTTGTTGTTGAAAGTTAATGCATATGGATTTGTCTCAATAATACTAATGTACATTCGTATAAATGGATGTTTAATATAAGATGCAATTGAGACGGATGGTTTTTCGCGGTGAGACTTCAACATAATTTGTTTTATTATTGCCTCACCGAAATAACTTCCTTAACAGATGATAATGAAAATATATAAAATTTTTAAAAAAAAGGAACTTGTGAAGTCTTAAAATATTTTATGGATTCCTACGGTACGTTGTAATTTACCAACGGTAGTTCGTAACAGTGATGGAAAACGTTACGCGTAACGTAACTGAATAACGGAATAACGAAATTATTTTTGATTAACCTAACTAAAAACGTTAACAAAAAGTCGAAAATTGCTGTAACAAAAAACGGGAAAACAAAAACCGCTTTTTCGATATTTTCACGGAGTTACACACAGAAACGATCCTAGGCGTGGGCGGCGACTAACATTAGACTAAATCAATCCACCAAATAGTTAATTACTTCATTTATACTATTATTTTTTAATTAAATTCTTATTTGGTAATATTAGTCTTTGAAATGAGATTGTAAACGGCCTAAATAATTTTTATTAAAAGTGATACCTTAAATTAGCATCTTATTCCATTAAATATCTAAACACATGAAAAAGAAGAAAATATAAATTTCAAGCTGTTTCCTTAGCAAATAAAGTTTCCACCTCAATCTGTTCAGTCTAAATATTTTGATAATATTGGTCATGGCTACAACCAATGCATTTTCAGTTCGTTTTTCTAGCATCAAAATATCCTGTGGAATTCTTTTATTATAAATTTTATAATTTTTTAAATACAACAAATTTAACACCATCATTGTCAGTATTTATATTGGAAATATGATAAAACCAATAAAATTTTAAATTTAGAAATACTGTTAAAATGAAAAGAGATGATTAGTGTTTTGCTGAAAACGGTTTAATGGAAGTAGGAGATTATTTTTGTAATATATCAGTTTTTGAAATTTTGTTGCTAGGTTGAAATAACGTAAATGTTTATCATTGTCAAATAATTAAAAATTGTATGTTTTGTGTACTTTTGTTCAATTTTTTTTTCGTGAAACGCATTGTTAAGGAGATGATGAATTATCTAAACGGTGACGTCACTACGCTTCGAAAACTAAGGCTGATTCAGATGAGATAGGAAGCTGAAATTAGGCATGTAGGTCGTTTGATGTGCACAATCGACGATGAAACCCTAAAATTATAAATATTCTAATTTATTTTGATGCTCAAACTAGGCCAGTCATATGGCAAACCAGATGTGAGGGGGTTTTCTCATGTCATTTCTCAGTTTTTGTCAAATATCACTTCCTAAGTACTGTTTTCTGTTGCCATTATTGTTCCTCCAATCAGAAATATATTTTTTAAACTGCCGATCCGCAATTTAATTCAATTTCTATTTGTGTAAACTCTTATGTAGATTGCAAACATACAGAATATAAAAAAACGTTTATGTATGTATTAAAAAAGGGCAATTAGCTGGATTTCATTAATGTGTAATAACATTTTTCGTTATAACGTTAAATGAAACGAAAAACGAAATTTAGATTCGAGTGTAACGAAAAACGATACCTTTTTTACCGTAACGAAACGTTTTTTTTTTTCGTTTACCATCGCTGGTTTGTAATTTTAAGGTCTCTATCCTTCATCTTATGCAACCCAATAAGCTAAACTGACCGCAGCTGGTAGATTCATGAGATATTATTTTGACGAGAAATCCAAACTTTCATGACTAAATGTCGAAATCCATGTTTTCCATTTCTTTGTATTTTTAATATTCGAATTATTATTAACGAGATAATTTGTTTATTATTTACACGCTGATAAGTAGGTTGAATCGCTCCTTTCATTTCAATGTATGGTTTATGATGACAAATCAAGTTGGCATTTACGATCGTTGCCTACCGTAAACAACTTTCACCATCGATGGTGATGCGCAAATATAATTATTCATCTTGATGAAATGGTTCGATTTTTACTTTTTACCGAATCGCTACTCGGAATGCGATGAACGAGACTAAATATGGAAATAGCGAAATTAATTAATGGGGATTCGGGAAACCGGAAACGATTCCAGATGATTAAGATAGCGCATATGAAATGAGAGCGGCTCGTAATGATGAGCGTTTTGTAGATGGGCATAGTAGGAGAGGCGTATATAGAGAAGGTCGAAGTGGGAGGCGAGAATCGGTGGGAGTTTGCGGTTGGAAGGAAATCTAGAAAGATATAGGGCGAGGGAGAATGGGTTTTAAGGGACGATAAGGACATGGAGAGGAAATTTTGAAGGGAAAATTAGGGATATGGGAGAGGACAAAAGAGGGAGAAGGAGAGAGAGAGAGAGAGCTAGTCAGAGGTAAGAAAATGGAGGAAGCGTGAAAAGAGGAGAATGGAGGGTGAAGGGAGGGGGGAAGTTGCGAAGTTTGTTAAAGGTGGTGGAGATATTTTGAATAGAAAACGTGCGAAGTGCGAGAGAGATAGAGAGGTAGACAAAGGGAAATATGGAGAATACGTAGGGAAAACGGAGGATGGATTAGTTTAAATGGAATACTGGAGTGCACTAAAGTGTGTGGGAGTGAAATCAACAACATCTGCGTGACTAACTTCCAAATCTCCAAAGGCATATGACAGAATGTGTTATTGTATACCATGAGTGAATTACGTGAAATCTATATTATCCTGTCTTATGGAATATTTAAATGGGCAATCAAGGGATAATTGTGAGGGTGTAGGATACTCATGTCTTTTAAGCGCAGGGAAATTGGTGCGGATTAGGAGTGGATGTTTTTGCTGCGTTACGCCTAACATCCTGCACGGGATGTGCTCTGAGAAAATTATCTGTTGTTTAGCAGAATAGATTTCCTGAATGTCATAATTACCGTTCTCCGGACGAGGTCTAACCTAGAGAAATGTACTGATTAGGCCTCAAAATAGAAGTAGGCGATGAAAATGTACCGCTACTGTGCGTACGCAAGATATATAGGAACACGGTGAAAACGTCCTATTTCTTGTTACAATACTGTTCATTGTGTGTGCGTGCGCAAAGTTATTCCATGCTTCTTATTCTGCTTTGTTTGAGATTTTCATAATTACATTAAGTTATAAATGAATGATCGCAAATCTCAAGGCATTTAAAGGCACATATAATTTGCACCGCAAACCTGCGCTTATTAAAGTACTTATTAGCATGCCTTATCGCTTTTGGAAAAATTACCAACTAGTACAGTAAAACCTCAGTAATTCGGACCTCACTAATTGGGACCCTCTATAATTCAGGCCCTCTGTAATTCGGACTCATTCACGAAGCAGAAAATTTCCAATTCAAAAAAGACAATTTTATTGAGAAGGGCCCTTCTACAACCGATTAAATATTCTTTTATTCAAAGTTAACTCATTAATTAAAGTTTATTGTTTAAATTAGGCATTCTTTGAATTCTATTCAATATTAATTCTTTTTATTCAAATTTTCTTCCTCATTTTCGATTACAAGAGTAAAATGATGTAACAGTGATTTTGATAAGAAATTAGTATGAAAATATGCGATCATTAACATACACTGCTGGATTTTGTTGCTGATTTTGTTTTTTAAATGAAGTAACGCATTTTCTCTCAGAAACAGTAATATGACGTAACAGCACTTTACGATAAGAAATATAATATGTATGTGTAATAACCTTAGTATGAGAAAATCTAATTAATAACATACATTGCTGGATTGTGAATAAACTGTGTTCTATTCGATTAATATTCTTTGTATTTAATTTTTTTCCGTGAAAACGCAACGTATTTTCGCTTACAAACAGCAAGATATCAGGAGCTTTTGATAAGAATTAAGTATGATAGGTGAATAACCTTAGTATGAGAGAATATGATTATTGACATATGTTGCTGATTTGAAAATAAATTTGCTTGGTTTTGTAAACTACGACTTAAAAATAAGTAATTATGTTCTGTAATTCGAACTTTTCACTAATTCGGACTACCCCTTGCCCATATTAATCCGAATTAGTATGGTTTTACTGTAATACTTTTTGGCTCTAGTGCTTATTTCTACTTTCTTTCCTACTCCATTCCTATGCTCACACATAAGAGGTTGGCATAACTATGAAAAGAACAAAACCAAATTTAAGGTATACTCGTAGATTGTGCACTAGTTCTATACTTTCACTAAATAAAATGTCAACGTATTTTCAGCAAGAAAAAGTTTTGTATAACCGTATCAGGCAATAATATGGCCAACATTTCATTTTAACGGAATTAACTATTGAGTTACATTTTTCCACTATCGACAGCCTTTTTCTGGCGTAAACGCAAAACTGGAAAACTTCGCAGCCAAAGAATGTTGTTCACACCGTTAATTCAGTTTATTTACTTTACTACGCTCGAGTCCTTAACGTTTTACGCAATGTAATTAAGGGATAAGGGTCTGCGTGGAAGGAATTAGTACATAGGGCGGGAATGAATAGATAAGCATTAAGGGATAATGAGCGAGGGAAGATAATGGGAACCCCCGAGGGACGAGAGCTAAGTCACTCATTAACTTCATATTAAATCCAGCTCCCTCTCCATAATAGGGTCAATCTGGTGGATAATATCGCTATGATGGCGGGGTAATAAAGCACTTTTCAAGGAGGGTCTAAAACGCCTCAACCCTTTCGAAGACGCGAAACCTTAAAAACCCTTTAACGCTCCGGTAGTGGACGTCCAACTTGCCAGGCTACCTCGGAGGTTTATACGCCGAGGCGGAAAAGCCAACGGGAGTTGAGGAGGAGCGAGAGGCGGGGGTGAGGCGAGAAGAGCGCAGAAGGAATCGCTCGGACCCAAACTCGGCCATAGGACTTAGCGCGACCATGCGTGAGGACATTAACTCCATCGGGAAGATGTGCTGGGCAATTTACAAGTTGACACCCGCCTACGTCCGTCCTTCCCTCCCTCCCTCCTCAACCTTCCGGTCCCTCAGTCCGTCCCTCTTCACCATCCGCCCTCATCGGCCAAGCCAAAATCCACCCAATCACCGCACCGCACTCGCAATATCCCTTCCAACCCAACCCAACCCCCGCCCGTCCTATCTCACCCTAACCTGCTCCGTTCTCCCCTATCTGGTCTTTCCCTCATACCACTCCTGCTCTCCGCTTAGCACTTCATGCAATGGGATAAGCGGTTCCTGTCTTTTCTTCTCTCCGTCTCTCTTGTTTTCTACCTTCTGTATCTCTCTCTGTCTCTCTCTCTCTTCCTCCCTCTTCCTCCCTCTTCCATTCTCTGCCAATTTCTTTCCCACCACACATTTTCTCCCCCTTTCCACTCCGCAGCTCTCTCCCTCTCCCCCATTCTGTTTCTCCCTTCTCTCTCTCTATCCATCTCGCTCTTCAGCTCTCTTACACTCTTGGCATTTCCTACGCCATTTTCTCTCTTTTTCCTTTATTTTTTATTTTATATCTATCTCGCCCATTCCCGATCATGGTAGACAGGTGGTTAGAGTATCTGCCGACTGGTTACTAAGGTCCCGGGTTATAATCCCGCTTTAGGATGCTTGTGTTCGTCGGGATTATATCTAAGGATGGACCTTAATGTCTAAATATCGACCTTAAAGATCCCTTATTGTGGTTATTTTTATTCTCTCTTAGTTTTTCATTCCTTCTTGCTCTTCTTCTCTTTCTCTTCCTTGATCCCTCCATCATTTTCTTCATTCCACTCTCTTCGTCCGTTCCTCTTATTTATTTCCCTCTTCCTCACTCTATTCTACCCCCTCCACCCTATTTTTCTTTCTCCCTCTATCTCCCTCCATTTCTTTCTTTCTTTCCATTTCTTCGTCCGTCTCATTTCCTTCCTCCCTCCGTCCTCCTTCCTCTCTCTCTCTTTCTCTGTCTCTCTCTCTCCGACTCTCTCATTTTCTCTTCTTGTGCGACAAGGAAATCCACGGACCGACCGTTCGTTTTGCGCCATCATGCTGTAAGGGATATATTACACTTCGGTAGACTTAGCGATGTGTTATAGCGACCCTCCGTTTCCTTCACACTTCCCCCCCCCCCTCTCTCTCTCTCTCTCGTTCGGTACGTATCTAGCCAACTTTTAAAAGTTTTATAACCGTTATTCTTTTTTTTCTGAAGGGTGCGGTTTCTTTTTCGGGGGCGTCTCCAAGCCGTATTTATTTCCCTTTGGGAGTGATCGAGAAAGTTTGCGACCTACAAGCTCGTTTTAGTGTTAATTCCTACGGTTCTATGCGGTCTCGCTTTTTTTTAAAAGCAAACATCTCACCCTTCGCTACGTGAAGGTCGGGTCATACTTTTTTTATCCATTAAGAAAAGCTTTTTTAAGAATTTTTTATTCGTGGATTTCACACTTACCTCACTTCCTCCATAAACTTATGTTCCAGGGTTATAAGGATACGCATCACCTCAAACGAATTTATTCAGGGCGTACATTAATAAAAAAATAACTATAACCCGCTTCCGTTTCGGTGCAGCAACGTGGTAACACTCATTAAAACACTCGATAATTTTTTTCTGTTTTGTATATATTTTATAGAATTATTAAAAACGAAACGTAAATTCAGCGCGTCTGAAAGATTCGCACGAAGCGACTACTACTCTGAAATCGTCCGGCATTAATATCACGTCTTTTGCTACCCTATTTTTCACCGTCCTCCCTACGAACGAGGCATATCTACGTTTATTTTTACACTTTTAATTAGGCGGGCGTTTATGCGAAACGGAGTTGACCCAGTTTTCATCCTACGTTTCTGAAAATTATATTTTGCATTCGGAATTAACGTCGCCCACCTAAAAAATATATGTTATTTTTCCTTTCTTTTCTTTCCGCACAAAAAAATAATATGAATAAATCCCAAGCGACACTCCCGGAGGCGGACGCGCACGTTTTCGGAATAGTCGCGTATTCCAATTTCCAACCGCGCAAATAGAGCGAATAAAAGCACGTGTTAAACGTGACGCGTCTCCTGATATTGCTTCTAATGGGGACGGAAAGCGAGAGAGTAAATGACTGGTTATTGATAACGGTGTGGGAAATGAATGCTATGAGCAATAGTAAAATGGAATAATAGTAAAATGGAGTGGAAGGAGATGAAGGGAGAATAGGGAAATATAGGATGAATGTGGTGGAAAGTCATTAGAGAATGTTTTAGAATATACTAAATACCTCGAAAGTATCGTAACGAGCGAACCAATGGTGAAATAACGACTAGAACAGCGAAAGCAAAAGCCGCTATCATGATAAAAAAATCCAGCTAATGGGAAATATAAAGAAGAATATCCGCAAGAAGTTTGTAATATAGAGTAAACCTTTGTAAGTAGGAAACATGGAAAAGGAAAAGTGATTTAAAATACTTGGAAAGCTTTGAAATTTGGGAATGCAGAAAAATGATGAAGTTCAAACAGAAAGATGGGATGAAAAACGAGGGAGCACTAAGAATACTAGGAGAGAAACGAGAGCTTATATAGACTATAAGAAAAGACACGCGAATATGGAGAAAGGGCACAATTAAAGACTGGAATGAAAAAAAAAAGAAGGTACGAAAATGTTTCAGTTCATGGATGACTTGAGAGGGATGTGAATAAGACTGCGGGATTATAAAGTGTGCGGATAACAAGTTACAGCTAAGCATAATCACGAACCTATCAATGGGCAGACTACCTATGATGATGATATGATGAGTAGCAGTATTGAATTGAATTAGAAGTGTTAACACAAGAACGTCTGAACATGGCGTACCCCCTAGAACGGCGGACGGGACAAAAATGTCCTATACGACAAGGTCGTACAGTCGCAGTACTAGGTTCAATTTTTATGAACGTTGTAGTCTCTACATTACTAATTGCATACTTTTGCATGCTGTAGAATGTAGCGTTGCACCGTACTCAACTGAAACGCTCTAGTAAATTATCCCGCAAACAGTGCTGCAGGAACACGTTCTAACCTGCATCACACTGCGGGAGCAAGTGGATGGTGGGAGGGGGGAAGGGTGGTGCTAGAAGTTGGACTGGCGAAAGATGAGAGGGGAGGAGGGGAAGGGCATGCCATAGTCTACAACAATGTTACAAAGCTGCCTGCATAAGAATAATATCACAGAGAATGTGAAACAAAGTAGTAACTCATTTTGGGACAAAATAGTCCCATCCGCCGTTCTAGGGTAAAATGGTTTTATAATCCTTAATATCGAGGGGAGGATGTTCAAATGTGTAGAGTGGAATGCAACCCTCAAATGATTAAAAGTCACGAAATCTCGAATAAATTAAACCGGAATCACAGAAACTGTAGGGGACGTAACATCAGAATGGGACAAAATTGTCCCGTCCGACGTTCTAGTGTTAAGAAGAAAGGCCGAGGAGAGAGAAATTGATAGCCGTCGATGAGGAAAAGGAATAATAAGATCAGAAAATAAGTGGTAAATGCTATTGTGAACAGGCAGAAGCATGAAAGGGAAAATATGGGAGAAGAGTTAGAGAGGAGGGAAGAAGGGGGAGAGGGAGGAGGGAGACTAGAAGGGGAGGAGGAAGGACAGGTAGAGAGGAGAAAGAGAGAAAGAAGAGAGGGGAGGATGAGAGGAGAGGGAGATAAAAGAGGGAAGGGAGAGATAATAGGGGAGGGAAAAGAGGATGGAGGAGAGAGGATAGAGAAGGAAAGAGGAAGAAAAAAGAGGATGGGAGGAGAGGGATAGATGGATAATCAATCGTCTTTATTTGGACGAGATTGATAATAGGTAGTCTCTCCTTCCATCTAATTCATTGTCAATTACAAGCAAGAAGAAAGTAACAAATATCACAAATATAATGAAAAATACATAAAATAAAGTTCTAAATTAACATAATGCCGAGTTAAAACTATTAGAAACGCAAATAGATGGAAATCTGTCTGTGAGGAAAACTAAGGCCACATTACTATACCTTAGAGAAAACCCCAATTCCGAAAAACACCCAAACAAGAAGGGGAGAGTGTGTGTGTGAAGAAGCTTCGAAACCTATTGATAACAATATTTAATGATTGAGAGGATCCTTAAAGATAAATACTCAGAATCACAGTTATACATTACAATTTGAAATGTATATGTACATTAACATACACATAAATATGTAGATTTTTGAATATTTTGGAAGATCTGCAATAGAGAATATCTTTTCTGTTCCAGTTTAACGAGAGGGTAAGGGGATTCCAATATATTTTGCAGCGAATGGCGTCATGATAATATTAATATTGCAACTATTAAGTTACCGAATCTATTACGTATAAATAAAAATGACTATATTTATAGGAAAATCGATTTAAATTAACTTTTGTGAGAAAAAGTACCCGATAAAAATTATGCAAAGTAAAATCACCAGATGATATGCATAATGATTTTGCACAATTAATTACTTATATTAATGTTAATTTAATACAAATGTTACTGTTAAGTTAAATTAGCTGACTTGATTTCATCGAACCAATGCTGTTTAAATAAAAATGATTATATATTTAAAGAATTAACTTTCAAATTTACTTTCGTGAGAAAACGTAACAGATTCGGTAATTTCATAGTTGCAGATATTAATATTATCATGACGCCATTCCCTCCTAAATATATTTGAATTGTGCCGTGGGGAACACGGCTGGCGCTGTACTGTCCGGTGCCGAATAGTCCCATCGCCTAATAATCCGTCGCCGAACCAGTAGTGCCGAATCAGTCGTGCCGAACTGTCCTAAACCCGAAAGGCGATATATAGCTAGAGGAAATACGTAAGGGAATTTCAAGAACGTTATTAACTAAATGAATAATTGGATAGCGTGAGGTAAGGAATAAATTTATCCCCGTAACCTAGAGAAGTTGTATGCGTTTTGATAGATCGGTTTTATTAATCTCGTCCTGTGCTATTTCAGACTCAATTAAGCTGGTAAAAAGGGGGCTGATTAAAGCTTCAAGGAAGCGGGACACGTACTCTATAATCTCGTCTTTTCTTTGGGGTAATCCTAGGTCAATTTCGAGAATGAATGTTTTTTAGGCGGCACACGATTTTTATGCGTCGCGTAATGCTATATTTTCTCTTCCACGTTTTATTTTTTTATCCTACGTACGTGATCCTCAAGAAAAGCGTTCGTATATGCAGTTTATCATGGTGAAGGGAAATATTCTTTATAGCGTCTCAGTAGTTTTATATTTTTTTAAATTAAATTTAGTCTATATCTGAATCCGAATAACACCCTGCAAGTCACTGCATTTGATGTGTGGCAGGGGGTGGATATCACCTACCTATCATGTCATTATTATTTATGCGCTCTTTATCTCTCAGGAAAAAAAGATCTCTTTCATCTATCTGTCCTACAATTAATTTCTCGTATCTTGTCAGGGTGGTTGCGGCGTCCAAAGTTAGATGGATTCCTAATTCCATCTGATATCCTTAATCTCGCAGTACTAAAACATTTTAAATAGAAGGTTAAATCACAGGGTTAATATGAGCTTATATGTATAAGAAAAATCTATTTAAGCATTTATTTGATAGTAAGTAAAAACATTAAAGTTAATAAAAGTTGCGGTTTTTACACTGTTTATTCCTTGTTCTAGTAAGATGATTGAGAACTCATATTTATAAATAGGAAATTTGCCCTTCATCAGAAACGCAATTTTTGCATACGAGGGGTTTTTGACTGTGTCTGCTGAAAACAAGTGCACATAGTGGTCGTATTTTTTATCTTAGTGTTTTCTGTTTCTTTGGGTGGAAGATGTCTGCACGCTACTTAAAACGATCCATGTTAACAAAATGCTACACAATGCCCACCGTATGTTTTGTTTCTTGCGTTACTACTTATTTAAAATAATACGTCTACACATGAAAAAATTTGTGATCATATAATATAATCCATAAGCAATAGTAAAATATTTTACAGCATTATAATCGCTTATTAACAATGTGAGAAATCGGTAATCAATAATTTGTGGGCATAATGTATCCCCATTTGTTATTGCGAGGACTTAAAATAATAAGAAAATGGACAAGTTATATTTTTTCTTAAATGCATCGTGCGGCTCCCCATGTCGAATGTGTACTGTCTTTTCCGAATCAACGTCGAGAAGAACATTATGACTTGACCGACTTCGAATCGAGCAGAAAACGCCAAGTATAGCCATATCTCACGGTCAACGCGAGCAATGCAAGTCACAGCAGCTCGCACACACACACACACCTTCCAGGGTCCAGCTGCACACAGCACCAGGATGATAAATAATGGAGTAGGTACGTCCATATGTGTTGGGAGGGGAGTGGATGGAGGAGGTGTGCCGAGAATAAGACTGGTGCGGGATGCTGTGTTTCTGGAGGGAGGCAATGGCTGCAGAGATTAATGGCCTTGCAGGGTTCACCCCCTCCCCAGTATATCTCTCTCTCTCTCTTCCCGCCAATCCCCTCTTTCTCTTCTATCAAAACCTTCCTCCCTTCCGTCCGTCGTCTAGTTTCTCATCCCGGTTGAGAAACTTGGTGGGGTTGGGCGGAACGGGAGGATGTCTAGGGCTGGGGAGGGGGATTGGTTTCCAGCCCAGGGGACAGTCGGCCTGAGGTGCAGGAGGTAGATATTGGCCCTATGACTAATTCACCTCTGTTGCTAAGGGAAGGGATTTGATGGAGAGAAAAATATATGAAGGGGTCATTTTATGCAAAAAAAATTGCGGATTGTTTTCTTGTGAATGAATCAAGGGTGAAGGATCATTTTTTAAAAATAAATATTTAAAATTTAGCGCGAGACGTGGGTCGAAACTTACCTGTACGTGTTTTTATGATCGTCGAGCTGTCCATATGGTGCCACCTAGAAGGAAATTATTAAGATAGGCGAGGTTTTTGTTTTGGGTTTTAAAACTGCATTTATACTGAAGGTTTTATTGCGGAAATATATACTTTATATATCATATAATTACCAAAATTTACTTTCTTAAAAGTTGAATATCTACGTTGCGAAATGTAATATTTACATTCAAAAAGATGAATACGCTTCGTAAACATAAATTGATATACATTACAGGTATATCTCATAATTGAAATCGCGCCAACCTAATCTTCGTAAAAGTCTATATCGCGTAATATGTGATAAAATAAGAAGTGTTTTTCAAATTATCAAGGACTAATGAGCTTTTGCTTTACAAGTTACGCTTTTGGCCAAAAAGATTTTGTTATCAAAATACAACATTTCATACAATTCCAAGCCAATTATAAGATAATTGGCTTGGAATTGCGTAGGTGTTACGGCGAGATACCATTACTAAATCTCTGTTCGTTTGAAAGGAAACGTCATAATATCCTATACATCCTATCCTATTAAAATTTTCAGCCTGTTATTCTTCCAGTCTATTCTTCCCGTGTCTTCTACTTCGACAACCTCTCGGTGGAAACGATTTATTTTTCCAAACCCTTCGCTCACATTTTCTCCTACACCTCATATCGAATTACTCTTTCCTGCGTTCTCCACGACCCTGTCGATCCAATTGGTGACCTTTGACTCCGCACACTGTACGCCTTTTGTTGTTCCTAATTGACTCTAACTTCAAAGGTTTCTTGTCCCACTTTCATCCATATGAAAGGTCCGTGTCGTTATTACTTGAAGGATTCTCTAGGATACGTTATTTAGATGATTTTATTTTGGTTTTTATTCTGGATAGTTTATTTTTGCCCTTTAACATACGCCAGCTATCCATATACTGATTGGAACCATCCTTTCATCCTCTTTAGTTCATAAACATGGACAAAATTTGTCAATTCTTTCTTTTATAATGCTCGGCGTATTTTTTAAAAGTATTACCTATTTAAAAAAACGCGGCTCGGTGCGCCTAACTGGTATTATTTATTGACGTTCTAACTGGATAACTTATACATAAATATGTTACGGATAACGTGTTTTCGATTTGTATATTGGACATTCGTTTTTGTTGAACATTTCAGGAACGACGTAACATTTTTTCCGAATTTAATATTGTATACTTTAGTTTAAATTTGGAAATGTTCCAAAGAAAATGTTTAGTATGAGTATGGGAAATGATTGTTTGTATGGGAAACGGTGTTTTTTTAAGCGACGAAATTCGGGTTAGTGCCCTGCTTAATTGGAATATGTTTACTGCAATGAAAGCAATGTGATGCGTTGAAATATGCAGCCGTATTTTTCCAACGGAAACCCTATGCATTAAAAAAATTGAAAATATACAGTGAACGATGCGCACGTCACTACAAAAAACAACAGAACGAATAATATAATTACGACCAGGGTTGTTAAACGAAACCGAACCTAAAGAATAGTTTCGGTTCGGAACGAAACTATATATTTTCTCTTGCCATTTAGTTTCGGTTCGTAACGAAACTGTATGTTCCATATTGGATTTAGTTCCGTTCCGGAACGGAATTGTTTAGTCGGAACGAAATATTTCGTTCCGGAACGGTTCCTTTTCTTGAATGGGTTCGGGTTCAAGTTGAGAGTTATTGGGAGATACGTTCAGTAGTTTCGTTCCAAGCGAACTGCATCATTATTCTGTTCGTGGTGCGGAGAAGAGAGCGAGGTACTCGCATACAGTAGAAGCCCGCAAATCATACGTGGCGCCTTAGGGGCTTAATTTTATTCTTCTAATGTAAGCCATTTTAACAAATTCAATATCTTCTTGGTTTTTTAGATCCATCCCCAATGGCCAACCGAAATTTCACTATTTTTTTAAATATCCTTTTTCCGGAAAAATTCGCACTAAATACAAACTAACCGATGAGCAAACTGACAAAAACTAAACTGAGGAGCCGGCTTCACAAGTCAATGTGCGAAGACGTCGCTTAAAGGTACGGTTATTACGGAGAGGGAGATGCGTCGACTGCGCGTCGACGCCGGTCGTCTGCGCGCGGTAGCAACCGTCGACGGCGGCATTGAATGTGTTAATGATATGGCAATTTTTCCGCGAACACTCATTTTCCGTCAGCGAGAAAAACAACTCCGTACGAGGTCGGCGTTAACTACTCACTGCGCACTCTACATCTTCCCGGTGGTGATATTAGGAACTAAGATCCCCCTCCTATCCCCGACCTCCCCTCTCGAATTCCCCCCTCGCCCTCTCCGCTCGCCGTTAGACGCGAGTAAAAACCATTGAAAACTGGCTGGAACCAAAGCTGGATCGGTGTAGAAGGTGCCGGAACGAAACTATTTCATGTGCGAACCCGATCCGGAACGGTTCAGTATCGTTCCATCGACATTTCGTTCCGAAGATTTCTTTCCACTTTCGTTCCGGTTCCACTTTCGTTCCACGACTTTGTTCCTTTTTCGGTTTGGTTCCTGTGAACCGTTCCTTGAACCGAAACCTATCTGGAACCGTTCCTTTTCAGTGGGTTCGGTTTCGTTTAACAACCCTGATTACGACTAATATCCAATTATGAAAAATTGCATTTACTTAAACATTATCCATTCTATACTTGCAGAGTTAATTTGAAAGGAATAAAAAATCAATAATCGATTCACCTGGAGGTTTTCGGAGCATATGGACGCGTATACGTGAATACTCGCGGGTGTCTGTTGGTGCACGCTTTTAATATTTCCTCCCTCCTTAAAGAGCTAATACACCGTTATTACATTTGGATGCTATCATGACGTCTTAAGGATATCCCTTCCTCCTAATCATCGTAGCCTCTTAAGCTCCTCCACTTTGTATTATAGGAAAATATTTCTAGGAAAAAACGGTCCTCAGACTCTTCCGATGCGATGTTTCGTAGAAAACCGAGAAAAAGGAGGAGAGGAATTCCGAATGAGGGTGTGAGAAAAAGCAGACGTATGAGCGTATGAGTAGAAATACGAAGGGGAGAAGTAAAGAGGAAGAAAAGAACAAAATTTAAAGAGATGCGAATTTTGGACGAGAGTAAATGAGTCGGTGTATTTTAAAGAAGGGGTTGGAAATAAGGTCAAAAGTTAAATTGTGTGGTAAATGACAAAGAGAGGGGGGGAGAGATAGATAGAGAGAGAGTTGAAGAGAGAAAACGTTGTGAGATGATCTCCTTGTTTGCGTTAGTTATGATCCCAGAGGGAGTACTAATGCACTTTGTAGCCAGGCGGGGGATAGTGTCTTTCTTTCTTTTTCTTTTTTTGTTTTTTTCCTCCGTTCTAGGGATGCGCTCCTTTCGGCCGCAGCTGCAGTGTGCATTGGCTTATTTCACGAGAGGTCTCTTGCTGGAACACGTTTATTTCGTAAAGGAATTTGGGGTAAATGTTTTGTGTCCTTGAACCGCATGAGAATGTGCTGGAAGGCCCTTGGTTACGTTTTTGTCCGAAATAAGGTTGCGTCATTATTGTTTCGTTTCATTTTTGCTCCATATCAGCAGATTTAATATAACATATGAATTCGTTTTTTCCAATATTATGTCATTAATATTCTTGATATTTAAATTTATCCTGAAGGACATTAGGGCATAGAAAATGCCAATGTTAATCATAATAATTTTGTTTTTATGCTTTTATAATAACTTCAGCAAGTGATTCCCTCCGTAATTTCAATTTAAACTTTTAATAAACATTTTAACTGATTTCTATTGGTTAATTTTTATATTTCTGCTATAAAGTTCTAATTCCAAAGAGAATGCCGATTCACCCGAAAAGGGTGGAATCAATTTTAAGATATTTTTCATTTTTAAACAGAACTACACCTAAAGAGGCTTATGAATAATCATCGAGTAATACAACTGCCTGACTTTCAGGACCGTTTCATTCCTCCATTAATTAACGCAGCATATTATTTATTTATATTTTTAAATTATTGAGAGTAACTGTACGACTTTGTGACATGAACTGAAAAATTCACAAAAGAATGAACAATCAATTTCCTACCGTCGATTAGATGCACAGATTATTTTTTAACGAAATTATTTTCCGATGAGAAAATAACTCATCGTCAGGAGAAAACCCTCTGATTTATCAAAATTACGCATTGGGTAACATTCACGTTTGCGCTTCAAAAGTTATTTTATCCAACGATTCGCATTAATCATGTTATGGTAATAAATTATTGCTTTTTTTCTTTACGCAGGCGAATTTCTTTGAAATTTGGAAACCGATGGCATGTTACATGCACAATCCCTATTCTAGACGGAAAATATCAACAAAACTTTCTAAATGTCCTAAGTTATGACTATGTAAATTTCTCTATACTACTTAACTTTATATTATGCTCGTTCGTAGTTATTTGTATATTTACCACCTAGTCAGTTAGGCCTATCTATAATGTTTAGCGACGACAATTATTATTAATAAATTTCGAAAGAACTTATTTGTATTCAAGAAATGAGATCATAAGAACGGCAATATTTAATGTCGTAGTGAGCAAAATAACATTATTCGTCGCAGTGTAAGAAACGTCATCAATCGTCAAATACGTTATGCATATTTATATTGGAAGATTTTGAAGAGTTTCTCCCCGGAATCCATCATGTTTTTCAACCGCGTAGCATTTAAATTTTCGATATTCAAACGCATCGAAACTGGCGATATTAATTCAGATTTCATTCGTGCCCACGGTTAATGAAAAAAAAATACAACATATCGCGCATCTGAATGTTTTCGGACGAAACGTTTCATTCCGGCGTCGATTTTGCATCTATTTCTCCCTTTCTCTAAATTCCAGCGCGAGAATAAATACCTATTGCAGCGTGTGTCCCACAAAAATCCTGCTGGAATTCTAAAAAAAATAAATATATTAATTGGCGAGTACTGCTTACTATCGATCGGGAAAGGTATATGTGTGTATATATATATATATAAAGAGTGTGAGAAGTGAAAGAGGGTAGGAGAGATATTTTCAGATCGGAGCGAACCAAACTTGCGCACCCTTTACGTCATTGGGTCTGATCGTTCGACTGATAACTGGAATCGCAGGCGGGGCAATGTTAGCTGGACCGTGAATGGATTCTCAAACCAACTCCTCCCCTCCCTCCCTCCCTTCTCCCATCCACCCCTTTGAAAAAGCACACTGGAAAGGTTTTGTAGCAGGGAAGTTTGAGGGGGGGGGGGGGGGGGGGGGGGGGAGAGAAGATGGAGAATGGGTTAAACATTTTTTTTTCTAAACGGCTGAAAGTGTGTATATACCGTGCATATAGAGGAACGAAGGATATATCGGCATTTTTTGTTTTTGTTTTAAATGAAGGGTTGTTTTTTTTAATATTTGCGATTCGAAAAACACAGGCCGGGGTTTTCATATTTCTGTTTCAAGGCTTCCGTTGCGATGCGTGAAACTAGGGAACGAGTTCATCCAGTCCGTATGTCTGTGCCCCATTGAATTAGGAGGTCTGTGGTTTGATTTCCGTGGAATGGTATTTGTTTGTTATATATCTTTATATGCGTTCGTTTGGCGGCGAAACAGGTAGAAGAAGTGACGCGGTACCCGGATTTGTTGTAATGGGATTATGACTCGGCATTTGCGAAATCAGGTAAATAGGCGTGGATGATCCCACTGTAAACGAACTTGGGTCATATTATTGACCAACTTACTTCCTTCTGGTTCTGCTCATGAGTGTTTTAGGGTTTTTATAAATCCGCTAATGTAATCGTTTTGTCCGTTCGTCCGTCACACTTCTAATACTACTACTACTACACCTTTCGAGTCAGAGCAACCGTGCATTGAGGGATTGCTAATGGATATGAATTTTTCAGGCGGTTAAAATTCGAAGACAGGCTAAGAGATGTATTGGGGTGAAATAAGAAACAGCCCTTAATATCCGATTCATCAATTTTTTTCCTACTTGTTACATCATGGAGCATTTTTTCTATCTGTAGATCTGAGTTAATACACGAAATGGATGTAAGCAATCGGCATCGATACAGTTTATCATTTAATTTATTATTTTAATCCTATTTGGACCGATATTATTTTAATTCATGTTATCTTGCTAACTGGATAAATTTAGGGTAAAGGAAAACATTAAATGAAAACGGAAATTGGAGTGGAATGAAGTTACCGAAGCAGATAATCATGATTAACCAGATGGGAACAGTCAAACCAGAAAGCTCTGTTGTTATATTGTTTCATGATAACTTGTGTACTTTCTAAAAAAAACGGCATATGATTAATGCTCGGAGGTTAAACTTATTAACCTATTTGCTTGTAGATGCTAAATATGTAACGGGAAACATCCGCTGCTTTATATTCCTGGAAATTTAAATTAATTTTGCTGCATATCGGTAGGTTTCATAACAAAGGAAGCATGTAGCTTCGAAACATTATCGAATTTACATGGGATCTGAATAATGTTTTATTATTTCCATTGAATGTGCAATTCACTATTCTTCGAATGCTAATTGGAGATGAAAATAAAAAAAATTGTCGATACAAAACTTAAAATAATAAATAAATGCTTTAGTTAGATTATAGCATTCCATTGTGAATGTTTACTTGAAAATATTACAGAGAACACTGAAATTGAACTCGCAGAGCTTTATGTAAATTATTCGTTAGAATGATAAAATTGGTATTAGCAGTCTATTAGAATTTGACTTCATAAACGACATTATTCTGTTCGTTGTGTGAGTTTTATTTGAATCCTTTAGCTGGCGATACCGTTTTCTTTATATGGTAGGGATCTGCGTATCTATATATGTGATAAATTTTAATTTAACTAGAAATAAATGTTTAATGCGTAAATTGAATACACAGCAATTTCAAAAACGTTCCTATTATATTTATGTTTCACTAGCGTCATTTCCCGTCAATTATGGAGAATATACATAATTTAAGAATTAAGTTAAACTAAAGATTAAATAAATAAATAATGAAGCCAACTTTATATACACTAAAAAGTCAACAGTATAAATGTCACATAATTGCCTGCTCCAAAAAATAAAAATAGTTATGGGCATATGAAATTCGTGTGGCAAAGAAATATTAATGAAGGTTTATTCGTTAAACATAATAAATAATTCTATTATTCTATTGGTTACATGGATAAACAACCTAACCTATAATACCCGCAACTTATTTCGTACGCTACGAATAGAACCAGGTAAACGCTGCAAATATCACGAGGACGAATAAACAACTACAAAAATTTTCATTT
The DNA here is from genome assembly GCA_036926305.1 of Uropetala carovei. Taxonomy (NCBI): domain Eukaryota; kingdom Metazoa; phylum Arthropoda; class Insecta; order Odonata; family Petaluridae; genus Uropetala; species Uropetala carovei. Next base: position 1,849,483 of record JAXCHB010000212.1, read on the forward strand.
AAAAGGAAACGCAGGCCTCATTTTCTATCACTAATGAACACAATATAAATGAATAATGGAATGTTAATTTGTTTTCATGAACGTCGTATTATTTATTGCGGACAAGGTATTGTTTGAACTTCAAAATAAGGTCGAAATTTCCTTGTCAGATGAGAAGCGAAGTTATATTCCCAGTCAATCATACGCAATTACACCAAACTGGGAACAAATGAATCACTTAGACCAGTGGTGCCAAAACTTTTCGGCCCAAGGGCCACATAACCCATTGCTACACTCATACCTGGCCACATAGTTCAATTTCGTACTCTTCGCGGGCCACACCCAGTCGAAAATAGAGTTTAAGAAAAACTTGAGGAGATTAATGATTTAGTTGTTAGTCGAAATTACCTGCTATGATTCAAATACATTTATCTACTATGGTATTATAAAGGTAAACACAAAATTCATTGTTTTTATAATCTTTTTTCCTTTTATGTTACATTGCGTCCTTTAATTGTTAACTCATGGCGGGCCGGATGAAGACGCTTGGCCCGCAGAATTAGTTTAAGCACCACTGACCTAGAAGACAAAAGATTTTCAAGCAAAAAGTCGTCAAATGTTCGCGTTTAAAGTAACTTGTGGGCTGATTTTGCGCATATTCGAAAATCGACTGCGGAAAAATGGTCAATATTCTACCCTCCTAGAATCAAACCCATGAATTCACTGTAGACGATTAGCATCTTAAAATTTAAAAGGTGTGAGGCCAAGTAAATCCTGAAAGTATGATTCAAATGGGATTTACCGGAACGCCCCTGGATCTTATGCCGCTAATGATGCTTTATTACTGAACGTTTTGGCCAGACAGATAGATAGATATGGGCATTTATTGTAGGAAATAGAACATGATTGTTCAAATTTTGATACTCAAATGCTTATTTTGGTGCGGATTCCGTGTTATTTTCAAAAAGCTTAATATTTAAAACTAAAATTTCTCCAACGAAATTTGGAAGTTTGCTGCAACAGATACCGTCATTCCCTCGACCCCAAAGCTTAGGAGTGAAACAACGTTGACTTACGTACACAATATGAAAATCTGGTGGATATTTTAAATATAAAATGGTTGTGTAATGTCTGAAAAATTCTACCTTGCCGTCTTCGTGCTAACACAAGTAACCGAACGAGAAAACGTCCATGCGGTCGGTATCACCAGAGATTCTATCTAGAAATGGAAGATGGATTCGATATTCTTTGAAAAATCTTCCATTAAACCAAATTCCCGTTCGAATCCCTTCTTCGCCACTTCTGGAAAATAAAATCAGGGCGGAAATTCCGCGTCCCAGAAATTCACTCAATGTTTTAAAAATAAAATACGGTTGAATACAGCGTAAACGGGAAAATGTGTCCGTAGGAAAATAAAATAAAATCTTGCGTCATAATTGATTCGCGATGGAGGGTTGGTTCTCGAACGGACCAACAGCGGCGCTGCTGATGCTGCTTGAATAGAACCGAATTCGCCAGCATGAGAGTTTTTTTTTTTTAAACTCGCGATTTGCAAAATAAAAACAAGACGCGGGTGAAAATATTGAAAAAACGCGTCGAGTGGAGAATCGTTGTATTTGTATACCCGCGAAAATTCGGTTTTAATTTTCGGCGCCGTCTTTTATTTTTCCACTCCGGAATCGGCCGTGATTGGCTTCGGAGATTTTTCAGGAAATCGCATTTTTGTGTTTTTTCCTTAAAATTTGGCTCCGCTCGAGTTCCGAGGTCATTTTAATTTTAATTCGTTCGTTCGGCCGAAAATCCTTATCTGTCATTTATTCTTAATTGGAAGCCGGTTTTCAAGGATTGCCTTCGATAGCGCGGCGTTATGGTGCGTTTCCTTTGTTTCGGAGCAAATATCAATGTTCCGACAGAAGATCATTATTTTTTAATCTTGGGAATTATGGAAAATTCCACGGGAATTATCCGGGCCGACCCTCTTTTTTTTAAAAAAAAAACGAAATTGCGGGGTCTGGTCGGGAAGAAAATGGCGGAATATTCATCTTTTCTCATTTTTTCCGTTTCTTGTGGGGACATTCTCCCGAAGCGAGACTATAAATGCATTCTCGCCAAATTACCTGCTTTATCTCTAATGCATACGGACTGATTAAATTCTTTCCAACCGAGCATGGGGCCAGCAATTTCTAAACTTGCAAGGATGAGATGAGGGTACGAGTTCGAAGTGAAGTGGAGAGAGTAAATTATCGCGATTGTTCCGAAAGCTAGATGAAATGTATTTAATGTTACTTGCTTCGCAATGCAGTGAATAATCACCGTATTCGTACGAAATCTTAAAACGTGTGTGAATTAAGAAAAGAATTTTTTATTTTAATAGGCGACTCGTTTTAATAAAATTCCAGGTTTAAGTATTAGTGTATTTATGCTTGCACAGCTTTTATAATTTTTAATTAATGGCACTGTAGCTAAACTTGGAACTAGAAAATTAATCGATTTCACTTAAAATACCATAAGATGACTTTCCCGATAACATCATCTCTCGTATGTTAGATTAAAAACATATTTTTTTCATAAAAAGAACATTTTAAGATTATTCATGCTTATAATTTATACATTTGCCTTATCTCGTACTAATGACTTTGCAGCGTTTATTCACTTTATTCTCTGCTCATTAGTTATCTGTTCTTTTGGTAATTTCCATGATATATTTATCTGTTCTTCCCTTAGGCTAATATTAATTTTTTATTTTCCGCGCACAATAGTGTAAAATATTTTCTCGTCGGCATTATTAATTATCATTCCAATAGCCTCTTATCCTTTGGGCATTATTTGATTCGCTCTTGCCCATTGTTCGCTTGTATTTATTAGCACTAATCTCTTTCGCCTTTATTGTGATTAATTTTAAGGCTCGTTTATTGATAGAAAATGTATATATTATAATGCCAGTTGAACTGATGCAATTGTAATTCGCTGTTTGCCAATACAATATGGTGTTCAGGATTTAGACCTAATTTATTTTTTTATTATAAAAATTGCAGCCTGCGTCAGTTTATTCATAATTATACCTTAAATACGCATCAAAATAAAATCTCGCCGATTTTTGTCCTGAAGGGGAGCACATCCTAAGTATTAAAGAAACTTTAAAGTTTACTATTTCGATTGAAAAAATGTTCTTTTCTTTCAGTTATGCACGATTCTGCGTACTTTATTGACATTTAAACTAATACTATTATATAAATAATAAGTTCTTCGGCAAATTTTAATAAAACATATTGGTTATATATGAATATTTACGAATAAATTGTATTTCCCACCTCTAAAAATCGTATACTTATATACAGGGATATTTATGCAAAAATGAAATAAAATGAAACAATCTTATCGGTATATTGTTTCAATATGATATTTGATGATCTATAATAGATAAATACCTCTATATTAAGTGACGGGAAGTGTTCATTATAAATATTTTAACATTAAAATTACGTGTTCCCAAAATTGATTATATACTTTTGGCACGTTTCAATAGCGTGCTAAAAAGCACATTATAAGGAGTTTTTTTTAAGATCCTACGCAAATACTAACCTAAGATTGAACATACTGTTTCTTTTAAATTTTTGGGGTTATAAGCGCATTATGGTTTCGTTTATTTCCCTCATTGGGAATTTTGCCCCTTATTACGCTTATGTTTTATGAAAGTAATCCCGCAACCCATTTTATAAAGCGATAAAACTTACAAAAGTACCAGTGCTACCGGGGATTCTTCCGTTTGTTTGGAAGGAATTAAAGCTAATGCCTCACTGACCCAATACGTACACCCTTAAAATCTAAAGATATATTTAATTCCCCCGATGCTCGAATAAAAACCATTAAAAAAAAGCGTTCCTGCAGTTCTTCTAATGGAAAATTACGCACATTTTTCGTCGCAAAAAAAAAAAGAAATAGGTATATGGAAGCGGCGAGGAGCTTCGCTGCACAGAGTAATTTTTAAAGAAGGGAGAGAGAGGGAGGGAGAGAGAGAGAGAGGGTGAAAGAGAGAACTAAGAGGAATAAATGTCCTAGGGTTTTTCTGGTATTCTCCACTCCGAAACAGAACTCCTCGCTAATTTTTACCGCCCTTGTTAGAATGCAAATGAAGCCAAAGTTAGTACTCCTAGGGAGCTTAAGAGTAATTAAGTCCTCTCTCTGTCTCTCTCTCTCACTTTACCATTGTTGCAACAGGACAGTACGATGCGGAAGGTTGGAGTGAGAGATGGAAGGGGAAGGAATAAAAACGATGAAAGGAGGCTTTAAAGGCAGGGAGGGGATAGACTAGTGGAGGTAGAGAGGTTTGGTAGGGGAGGGGAGAGAGAAAGAGTGGGGGGGAGGGAGGGCCGTAAAGGAACGAAAGTTAATTCCGTCGCCGCTTTTGTGGCTAAATGTTGAGAACCCATTGGCTCAACCCGCGTTAGTGGACGTGGAAGTGAAATAGCCGTGGACAGTACATAGCTAAGCCAGTCCTTGAGCTAATTAGGGATCCGCTCCCTACCCTCCTATCCCAACCCTACTCTCCTTTCCCCCTCTCTGCTCTCTCTCTGTCTCTCCCCTTTTCCGTGAGCCGTTCGAACGTCGCTGGCGAACGGTTTAACGTGGCCGCGGATTCCGAAACTTGAATGGGAGAATGGCAACCACCGGCCGTTGGCTGGCGGCCGCGTTATGGTACGAGAGGAGCGTTCCGTGAACCGTTGAGGATGGATTCGAGGAAGGGATATTATCGCGTTTTTCGTCGGTGTTGTGTGGGAGGGGTGGAGGAGAGGTGGTCGGAGGAAGGGGGAGGGAAAAAAAGGGACGGTATACAAAGGATATGGGTTTGGAAAGGGGCGGGACGTGTGGGTGAGAGGTATATATTTTGTTTTCCGAACGTGTTGTGGAAGGAAGGAGGAAGGTGTGTGTGTGTGTGGGTGGGTGGGGGGGGGGGTGTACTGCATGTGGTCACGCTTCGCGGGTATGTTAGCTAAACCTCGTTGCTATCTCTCTCTCTCTCTCCTCTCTTACTCCTATTTCATTTCCTCCCTTTCTCTCTCTCTCTCTCCCCTCAATCTCTCTCTCTCCCCCCAATCTCTCTCGCCCCAATCTCTCTCTCCCCCCCTCCAATCTCTCTCTCTCTCTCTACTTCTCTCTCTCTCTCCTTCTCTCTTACACCTGTTCCATTTCCTTCCTTCTTCTCTCTCTCTCCTCCTCTCTGTCTCTCTCTCTGCCTCACTCCTTCCACACTTGTCTGCCTGTGTGTTCGGGGTCTCCATTGACAACCCAGAACGAGCACCTTTAACGGTTTGAGAGCTCGGTCGGGATGTGTTTGTGTTTATGCTGCCTGCCCGCTTTTCAGTGGGGTGCTTTGCGTTGTTGTTTAAAAGGGGAGGCGGATCATGGGAGATAATCCTTAGTAAGGAGTCTTATTGTATTGTGAGGAATTGTTACGCGTTGGCGCATTGTGGGAGTTGATTTCCAAAACCTGCTTTGGCTTGTCTTTACGGTTCGAACGTGTAGGTGACATCTTTTTTTAGGGAATGGATTTATCAATCTAATTTAATTAATTGTCTGTCATTCATTGCCTATAAATGTCCAGTAAAATCTGATTGAAGAATTTAAACATTCAAAAGCTTTAACGTCATTTCTTTTTACCGTAAATTAATTGAAATGTTTATTCCATAGATTAATATTTTATCCTTATTAAACGTTATGTGAATGGAAATTTGAATTTAGTTGTCTCAGTCGTGAATTCACGGAAATTTTTATATAAATACATTTAGTACTTTTTCACAAGATTGGAGAAGTAATAACTGTATTTATTTATGAAATATGAATTTATAAACGTACGTATATTCTCTGACTTTTTCATTCAATTTGTAAGAGCGTAAAAGTAATATTAACTATGGCATTGAATTGTTCTTTTATTCATCTTTCAGATAATATAAACTGCCTTATTTTACTTGTGTTGAGTATTGCTAGAATTTAAAATTTATTTATGTTAAATTATTTTATAATTTTAGCAATTAATTAAATCTTCTGAGCATCTGAGATTATATTGTCTTATATAGCTAAACGCAGTTAACAAAAAATTGAAACAAACGATTCCTTCTTTAATTTATAATTTTAATAATAATTTTCCAATAGATAAATTCGTTTTTTTATACCGCCCTAAACGAAAATTATTAGGGAGAGAGGGCAGCTGAATATTTGTGTAATTTTCGTATTAACTTTCTCAATTTTTTCAATTCTTACAACCCAGGAGTTAATTTTAATGTAATTATATAAATAAACCTCTAGGCGGTGATACGCTCTTATAATACACTCTTTTACATAGCGTTATTGTGGTCCCTTGTAATTTGGCCGAGCTTTTAATGAGGCTAGAATGCTAGGAATGAGCGATATTGATGCCGACGTTTAAAAGGCAGAATTTAAGCCGAAGTAGAAGCCTTTTTTATATATTATATAAGAGAGGGAAAGAGAGGGGAGAGAGAGAGAGGGGGGAAAAATGAAGGAAATGCAAAACCGGTCTACTCATTCTATTTTCATCCGACCTCTATTTTTTTGCCCGCTTTCCCCGTTTGTTTTATTGTCCTCATTTTATCTCATTTTTGGACCTTCTTTTGCTCTCCTCTTCCCTCATTTCCCTTTCCAACTTCGGCCTCCTGACCTTCCCACGTTCCAAAAAATAAAATAAAGTCTTTAAAAATACCCTAATTTTTTCTCTCTTCTCTCGGTGCGTTTCGCCGAGCTGATTTTTTTGTTCGGTCGCCCCGTGTTCATGGAAAGTCTCTTTATTCTTGAGCATACGTCGCGTTCTCATAATCCTCACCTTTTCTTTTCGGCATCGAGTTACAATGGTCCGGGGATTATATTCAAGGTGACAGGACGGGTTTTTGCTAGGATCCCGAAGTTAATGCTACCCGAAGCGGTTCTCATTCATAAGTTGAATTCGTGGCAACCAAAGGGTTCTTTAACGCCGTTAACGCTCGAAATTTCGGTATATTTCCCAGTTTTAAGCTGGGCCGCGTAAGCCGTTTTCGGTCTCTGTCTCTCTCTCACTCTCTCTGTCTCTCTCTCTCTGTCTCTCTCTTTCTGTCTGTCTTTCCCTTTCTCTCCACTTTACCTCCATTGTCCTCCTAAATTCATCGGTTTAGTTTAATCATCCCAAATATTGCCGTGGATTTAACCGGGTGCAAAAAAAACAAGGCGTGTGTAATTAAACGTCGCGCGACGTTTGTAACGCCCTCGTAGTTAATGTAGACTGATAATTTATCGGAATTTTGTTTTTTATTAACCTTTTTCGGCCGTTTTTTATGCCTTATTTTAATTTAAAATGAAATGGGGGAGAAAGGACGCGCCGCATAAGCAGTGGCAATTGAAATATTTTTTTTTAATTTAATTGTCGAAATTTTGACTCTTGACAGTTAATTAAATATTATGTCCTATATATTTCGTAAGCGTTAAATCCTTTGGTGGTATTTTCAAGGGTGTCGCTATACTCGCAATGAATGGCCGAACGAGTGAAATTTGTTTGTCAGTTATTATTGACATTAAGATTCATTCCTCTTATACCATTCACGTGCTTTCTTTTCCAAAGTTGAATTTAAAAGGAAATTTAAAAAGTATTAAAAATGCATTTATATGCCTGTAATATTATTACTCGTAATATTGTGGAATAACAAACTCGCTAACATATATAGAAACCTGCTAAACTTTATTAAAGCTTATATGGATTTTTATTTGGATACCTAAGTATCATTATTTTAATATATTTTACACTTTAGAGGTTTCGCCTTATTTTAATAGATTCTTATAAACTATACATTAGTATAATATATAAAATATTGCTTTTTTTAAAATTAAGATATAGTATTTTAACTCGATACACGTTAGCATTGACATTCTGCAGTATTTTTGAAGATCTACGTCTTCAAAAGGAGTTATTCCCCAATTATCAAGCATTAACATAGCATTTATTATGCTAAGAAAGAAGCACCATCACGCCGGAAATATTTTTAAACATATTTTTCCTGGAGAACGCTAGTTTTTCGGCCAAGATTAAAATCGTGACTCGGCAGAAACTCTTGCTTCTTTAAACATACACGAGCCTCTCTCTTGAAAAGAACCATCCTCAGACGCTGTCCTTTTCACGTAAGTGCTTACCTCGATTCGATGAGCGATCGGGACACAGGTGAATGACTCCCCACCACTTCGAGGTTGATTAAATCCTCTATCCAGACTTTACCTCCCCATTTATATAAAAAAAAAGAAGGGGACGACCCCCTATATATAAATAAAAAAAGAAAGGGAATAAAGGAAGAGAGAGAAGAACCCTCTGGCGAGGAGATGAGTTCGAGTATTGGCATTCTGGTCATTGAAAATCGATCATTTCCGCAAGTTTGAGAGGCGCGGGGAGGAATGTGTCTTCGTGTCAGGGTCGTGGAAGAAGAAGAGGGAATCGGGAGGGAGGAGTTTATTTTTTTTTTAAGGGTCGTCGTGGAAGTGTAAGGGAAAGGGAGATGTAATCCCCTTTTATACGGAGGGAGAAAGGAAGGCCTGTCTCGTAAAGTTACGGGACGATTTTTATTTCACGGAGATTCTGCGGAACTTACATCCTTAAGGATCGAAGTCGCATGACGTTAAATGAGATTAGAAAGAAAAAAGCAGGTTCGGTGTGATGAGAAAAGGGCGGATGAACTGAGGTTAATTTGTTTCCGAAGGATTGATGCATAAATTGAGGATACTTACCACAAGCATATGATCGAATGTATAATAAATTAATTCGAATGCTTTGGTGCAGATTCGAGTGAGGGATTGAGTGATATGTTTAGCGGTTGCGTGAAATGAAAACGTAAGAAGTATAAACAATAATTGAGGAAATACAGCGGAATTTCGATTGTGCAAAATTCAGTTATACGTTTGTCCAATTATCTGGAACAAATTAAAAAAAAAATAATTGCAACAAATTTTCAGAGGCCAATATATGATTAATCTCTTTTGGAGGTGATAAAATCATTGAAAACGTGCGTACAAATATAAAACGTAATTAACCTTTCGGTTATGTGTTTGCTAATCTTTTACGCGTGGTAGGATAAGGGTGCGTAACTTTATTTGTTTGCTTTTGTGTGCTGTAGATAGAGTGAATTTTTTTCCTGATGTATCGATGGAGTTTTTTAATTTTAAAAATTCGTAGTACGTAATTCCGATTTATGTCAAATGTCGAATTGTTTGGAAGACAGCTGTGGCAGTTTGAGTTTTTCGGCTTACTGAATCCACCTACTATTATTTCTTTGTTTTGTTTGCGATTACAAGGCATTGATATCTATGCACTTTGAATGTCACGATTAAAGGCAACGAAACATCACTCTCGAAAAAAAAACCTCACATAACTCTCGTCGAGATGAAGTAAGATCAATATATTTTTTTAACGCAAGAAAACTCTTTCCGTGTTAACCTTTTCTTTTGCCTACCAAGTTTCTTTTCCCACCTCTCGGCCCGAAGATTTTCCGAAGGAAAAAAATCATTTTCCCTTGTAAATAAGTGCGCCGTCTCGTTCTTTTTACGGCACCTGGAAATTTCCAGGCGCCATCCTTCAAATCATTCCTTTCCGCCCAACTTATTAATCAAAAAACGTCGGGAGGGGGAGAGAGAGAGAGAAAAAAGTGGGAAATTCAATTTTTTTCACACTCATTCCCCACTTACCTCCCGAACACGCACACGCACACACATACACTCACAGGAAAAGAAGCAGCTTAACAGGAAGTTGCAAGCGATAGAAAGAGAGAGAGAGAGAGAAAGTGGTTCGGCCGTATTGAGAGGCAATGATCGATGCTAGCCTCTTCAACAACCTTCCAACACCGATTCCCTCCAATTCTTCCTTTACCCTCGCAAACTCTTCCTAAGAGGAAGAAGCACGAAATAGGTTGAGAGGGAGAAAGAAAGAGAAAAATTCTCCAAATTGCCCAGAGATGAGGAAAGACAGGGGTAAGCTGAAGAGGAGATAAAACCCTCGGAGGGTTGGAGAAGGCATTTGAAATATTGGTCGATTTAGAAAATGAGCTGGGAGCGGAAGAAAAGAGCTCCCTTTGCTCCTTGTATGCTATGATGGTGTAAGGAGTGAGTGTGGAATGAGAGGGAGATGTGGGGGAATGGGGAGGAAATAAAAGACGCATCCACACACACACACTCTCTATCCCTTCTTTCTTCGTTAGTCTCGGTTCTTTTTACTTTCTCCATACGTAGTATAGGGAAAGTATTGTGATCACGAAAAAAATCGACTTCGGGATTTCAACGGAAATACACGTTTTGACGTCCCTAGATAACGTTTAGACTATTTTCGGAATGATGTGTTTGTGTGTGGATGGATGGATATATGTGATTTTGGGCGAACTCAAAAAGTACTTGCCATATCGTTACCAAACTTCACATATAACACTTTAGCATGAGAGCCAAGAACTGATTAGTTTTTGGATAATTACGGTGAACCGGAAGTCGAGGTTTATTCGAAACCCGATTCGGCTTTTGCGATATTTCTCCGTTAAAACATTATTATTGTGTATAAAACTCTGTACAAATATTATAGAGAATATAATTTCCTACTACTTTCATTTGGAACAATTTTCCATAGCCTTTATTGTTTAGGAATTGATTATAAATAATCGGTTTTTTCAGTTTCCGTCAAATATCTCCTTAAAAACGTCGTTCTTGGTAATCTTTGTGAGGACCATAGTGGTAGAGAATAATATTTATTCGAAGATTTGTTTGAACCACATTTTCGTAGAACCATCAATTTCGGAGATATTCTACTTATTCGTAAATTTCCATTACACAGCGCCACCAACTAGCGGTGAATTCTGTAAGCATATTCGACATATAATTTATGGCAATAAGGACCACTGTATTCTTCTACCATACGAAACAATAATTTTGCCATAATAATTTAAATATCTATACCACAAATATGGAGAAAATGTTGGCCACATCAATTTTTTTTTTACGTGTTCTTTACTAGCGAAGCGATAGTAACGGGAGGGCTCTCGTCCGTCTGTCGCGACTTTCATATGCTGAACCGCTGAACGAGCTTTGATTAAATTATGTTGAATGATATTTATCGTCGTATTATGATTTTGAATTGTCTCCGTTAATTAGAACTTCTCCATTACATAATTACTTAAATAAATATCTCTCTATACCAGGGTTTCCCAAACTGTGTTCCGCAGAACACTAGGGTTCGGGAGAATTTAAATGGGGTTCCGTTCTTCTATCTCTTATTTACAGCAGGAAACATGAGCCGCACTTGTAAATTGTATACTCTAAGATACATTAGCTACATAAATAAACATTGTAATGATTTTAAAGTTTATTTAATTGCGATTAGGCTTACCATATCTTATTTAGGGTTCCGCGAGAAAAAATATTTGAATACATGGGTTCGGTGGCTTAAAAAATTTGGGAACCACTGCTCTATACTATAGTCTGTTTACTGTCAAAGCCAATAGGAGACGGTTCGTTTGGGAAGGTAGTGGGGGGAACACAGTAATACTCTTGCTCTCGAAGCGTTCACATCGGTCTGCGTTGCCATTTATACCGCCGTTTCCTTGCTGTTCGTGATTGGGTATCTGTCCTCCCGCTCGAAAGTTGTGAGGGACGATGGAGAGGAAACGTTCATGATTGGCTACTTGCTCTATGAAGGTCAAGAGACTTAATAAAGTGAACAGACTATAATAAAATGGTTGTGGTGGCCGTCGTGTCAGACGACTGGCCTTGAAAACAGTACACGTCACTGAGTGCCCCCACTCCACGCACAACGTTCCCGCCAAGATTAATATTTGCTCGTTCTTTAAATCCCGCCCTCAACCGCAGTCCTTCGAAAGCTTTAACGGATGCGAAGTCGTTCGCAATGTCGATTGGAAGATACTGTTCAGCGAAGAAATAACGGGCGATCGCCGAGGCGAGTTAGCGGCCATACCCCGTATCAAACACTCGAAGACAACGAACTGCCGTTCGTCCTGCACAGAACGCAGTTCCTCATACGGCCAGTGGCGGATTTAATGGGGGTCGCACATTGCGCGCGCCAGGGGCCGCTTGCGGGAAGGGGCCTCGAAAAAAAAATTATGTATAATCTCGGAAAATTAAATATCTCACTTCAAATGTCACGAGCAAAAATTTTATTTTTTGCACTGCTGTACTTAATTTATTGAAAAGGTGAATCAAATAATGGGGTAGTCGTTAGGTGAGGTTTCAGTGTATACTACGATTACAGGGCCCCCAATAATTAAGCGCCTTGGTCCCCAATAGTATAGTGTCAGTGGCCTGAGAATGTCTAAATCCACCACTGCGTGCGGCTTGCGTCAGCGATTAACACCTATAATGCGCAGAGTAGAAGATTCTCGAGAGTCGGTCTCTACATATATCAGGATAAGCCTCTGTATTCGAACTTAGGAAAGTGTTCCTTTATGAGATTCTGGGGAAACAAAAACATTGACACGACGATTTACACTGTTGAAGGCGTCCAGCTAAAACTAGCCGATTCCGTCAAACACTTAGGCGCTACTTTAACAAGCAACCTTTCATGGGATATGCACATACGAAATATATGCGGGAAGGCTAAACAGAAACTAGGATTCATCAAACGCATAGTAGGTAAATAGTGAGGAAAAAGTCAAAGAGACATGTTACTTCTCGTTAGTAAGACCGCTATTAGAGTACGCGTCGAGCATATGGGATCCGTACGAGAAAGGATCAATCTCCGAGTCAGAAAGAGTGCAGCGAAAAGCCGCTAGATTCGTCAAAAATTGTTACGATAGAAACAAAAGTGATACAGGCTTGATACAGGACTTAGGATGGGAATCACTAGCTGAGCGCCGATCACGCTCTAGGTTAAAACTTCTTGAAAGATTTAGAACGCATATATTCTCCAGCGATATCGAAGAAATACTAAGAGTGCCAACTTATATTGGTAGAATGGACCATCCTTGAAAAATAAGAGTGATAGACTGTAGGACTGAGAGGTATAAAGGCTCGTTTTTCCCTAGAACGATAGCTGAGCAGAACAGAAGTTACGAAAAGAAATCAGCCGACCTAGAGTGATACTATTCATTATTATGCGCTTTCCCTTGGTGCTATTGCACCCCTTGCCACACACAATTGCGGTGGCTTGCAGGGTGAACAGTAGAACTACGTGGCTCAATCTCAAGCTTGATCGAGAAGGACAGGAGAACACGATTTCAAATATCGTACTCAAAGAAGTGCTACAATCAAGAGTCAATGAATTTATTTGATTTTTTGTTTCTTTTCTTCTCTTCACACCTTTCGACCCACACGAGAGTCTGCTAACGACCCCGAAAAGCTGGCGGGATGGCGCGCTACGCCATGGCGTAGCGCGCGAGTCGCTCGGAGGCGAACGAAGAGAGTAGGGGCGGAGCCCCTTGTATTAACTATTCGAATCTCGTTAAATGGCATCCGTAAAGGAACAATCAAATGCCACATTTTTATCCCCGTAACTATTATATGATCGTTAAGGTATGAATTAAAAACTTGATTTGAATGGAGTATAACATTCGTTACAAAAAATTCAGCGCGAACAAATAATTACTACTTATAGTTTCGGAAATCAGAAACAAACGTCTTAATCTTTTAGTAACGTTATGTACGTAAATTGCATAAAGAACACCTTTTGAAATATCTGTGCATTCTACTTGCGGAGTGTACCTTTTCTTTACTGTTTTACGTAAGGTGTTTCTGGGCTGTCAGTATTGTGTCGTTTTATCCAGCGATAAGGAAAAGGAAGGAGGACGATGTTGCGGGGAATTACGTCGAGAAGAACGGTTGCATTTTTAAAAAATAGTTTCCTCTGTCCTTTTTATCCCTTCGATTTATTCCCACGACGCAGCGACGCTTTCCGCGTTGAGTTCCGTTAAAACTGAGTTTTCCATTATTATTTGAAATAATATCATACGTGATGTAATCGGCTTTCTACTTTATTCATTTAGCATACGTGGGGTGACATTGTACTCGGAAATTTCTCAGCGAAGGAAGAAATTTTATTTTCGAGTAGGAAGTGTACCTACCGGTAATTTTAAAATTAAAAGTAAGATACAATCAAATCGTATAATTAAAATAAAAATATGTATATGTGTGTGTGTGTGTGTACACAGACACACACACACATCTCTGTTCTCCGAGGTAGCCTTCGTTTTAAACTACTCCGAAGAAGGGGTTAAGAAAAGCGAGAGGATGTGGTATTACGAACTCCCTCTTTCCCGTTTTTTTATTCTCGTTTTATTACGTTTTTTATATTTTAAGTATTGATCCGCTACGCTTTTTCCATCCCTTTCGTCCGAGGGGTGAGGGAATGGATAGAGGTCGGGGAGAGGCGGAGAGGAAAGCAAGAGAGAGGGAAGAATAATACGGGTCATAAACCTTCCATTTTTAGGTCTTTCTGGGAAAAGGAGAGCTGCCTTAAAAATCTTCCGAGGCATCCTCTTGTTCGTATGGCAGGTACAAAAGGCGAGTTTCACGCGCTAACTTTCTACGTTCGGAGCGAAGTAGTAGGGAAGCAGTGAGTGAGTTTAGGAGGGATGGAAGGAGATAAAAGAGGATAAAGAGGGAAGAGGGTAAGGATGAGACAGAGAGAGAGAGAGAAAGTAGACTGAAAACGAAGTGGATAAGGGGAGGAACGAACGAGAAAGAAAAAAAATCGATACAACATACACTGAGCAAACTTTATCATATACTGATGCGTCCTTTAGTTATATTTAGAAAATGAAAATCGCATGAGGCGGTTTTTAGAAAGTCCAATTTTTGTTAAAGTTACCCAAGAATAAACTAACCTTATATTCATCCATTGAGAAAATAAAATATGTAGAAATATTTCAGACGTATACTCAAGTATCTGATTGAAATTTTATCAAAATCGTTGCAGCCGTTTTTGAGAAAATCAAATTATTGTTAAAGTTGCCTAGAATAAATAGGGAGAGGTGAGGTTGGATAATGGAAAGAAGAGGGCGACGGAATGGAGATGGAGGAAGAAGAACGAGAGAAAGACAAAAGGATAGAGGAAGATAAGAATGAGGAGAGGAATAAGGTGAAAAAATCGGTAAAACACACACTGTACAAACTTTCTAGTAACTGCATGAAATTTGATCAAAATCTTTGGAGCCGTTTTTAAGAAAATCGTATTGTTGTTAAAAATGCGTAGAATAAACTACTCTTAATTATTGAGCAATGTCAACAATTTCTACATATACTCTGCTCAGTATGATAAAATGCCTTAGTACGAGATTTCATTAATTTTCGCTTTACCGTTTAGGCTCCAGAGCCAGTAACAGACAGACTAACAGACAGAGACGGCATTGCGAAAACCACTTTTTCGGATTCAGCGACACCTAAAACGTATATTTCCGTAAAAATCTCGAGGTCGAATTTTTTCGCTATAACAATATTTTCTCGATATTTCGTATGAGAAAGTAAAAAATCGGTACAACATACATTGTACAAACTTTCTCATATACGTACTAATGCGTCGTTTAGTTATATTTAGAAATTGAAATCGTATGAGTCTGTTTTTAGAAAATACAATTTTTGTTCAAGTTGCCCAAGAATAAACTAGCTTTATATTAATTCATTGAGAAAAATTAAATACGTAGTATTATTGTAAGTAACTGTACGAAATTTGATCAAAATCGTTATAGCCGTTGTTGAGAAAATCGAATTATTGTTAAAGTTGCCTAGAATAAAGTAGCCTTATATTAATATTTTGAGAAATATGAACTATACAGAATTATTGAAGGCGTAAATCCAAGTAACTGTATGAAATTTGATCAAAATCGTTACAACCGTTTTCGAGAAAATCGGATTGCTGTTAAAAATGCGTAGAATAAACTACTCTTAATTATTGATCAATGTCAACCATTTCTATGTATACTCTGCTCAATATGATAAAATGCCTAAGTACGAGATTTCATTCATTTTCGTTCTACCGTCTAGGCTCCAGAGCCAGTAACAGGCAGACAGACGGCATTGCGAAAACCACCTTTTCGGATTCAGCGACACCTAAAACGTGTATTTCCGTAAAAATCTCGAGGTCGAATTTTTTCGCGAAAACAATACTTTCTCGATATTTCGTATGAGAAATTAAAAAAGAGATGAAAGTGAAGGGTGAGAAACGAGAGGCAGAGGGATCTAGGAAGTAAATTAGAGGAGGAGAGGTAAGAGAAGGAGCAAGGAGGAGGGGGGGGGGGGGAGACAAGAAAATAGTGACGGAAAGAGGAAATGTGAGGAGACAGAGGGAATGGAAAGAGGTGGGAAGGGGAAAGTGGAAAGTGGAAAACGGAATAGAAGAGAGGAATAAGACGGAAGATGCTTTTGAAATGGCTTTAAGAATAGGGCGTGCCGTGGAGGTAAGGAGGTGTGTGTAGGTGGATGCGTGAATGGTGAAGGGGTGGAAGATGATGGTTGTGTGGGTGAGGTGCGGTACGAGAGAAGAAGTATACCTCCTGGGGAAAAAATCGAAACAGTGCGCGCGCTTTGGGAATGGGGGAGTTAAGGGAGAGGCAGGGTTGAAGGAAAGGGACGTGGCTCTTATGTTAGATTTATGAGTGAGCTATAGCGGGATCGGGTATGTGGTCGGAGGCGAGAGAAGGGGGATGGGCGTTAAAGGGGTCAGGATTTCTGTGACGGGAGGGAATGGGGTTGTGAGGGCCATGCTCTTACGGCGAAGGATGAGGCGAAAAAAAGAAGACGATAATAAAAAGCGGTGGGAGGAAGAATTAGGGGAAGAAAGGATCTCGGAAGGAAAAAAAAGGAATGAGGGTAATTGAGGAGAACATGTTTGGAGAAGTCATAACACGCAGATTTATTTTTGCATTACGCGGGGGTTTTTTTTCCGGTTCGCATCGCGTGGGAAGCGGAGGACACGCAATTGATTTATTTTCATGGCCTCGCTTGTGGTCAGTTCCACGACGGCCTGCAGTTTTACGTCTGCTGAATAACTGAATTATATAATATGGTCAAATTAACCACCTGGCACGGTGTATCGTTTGCATTAAAAGGACCTAACGTTTAATTGTGTGTCGAGTCATTCCAGTATAAACGCTTAAGTCTTAAGTAATTGAAAGGTTCTGCTGCAAAAGTGGCCGTCTTCATTGGCTTTTCACTGAAAATATACTCTATAATTCTCGATATATAGAGCAGTTTTTAAATAACCACCAATTACGTATAAATTATTGCTTGAATGATAGAATAACGCATATGATAAGCATACTGGGAAGTCACATGTCTTCCTGAATTTTTGAAATTGACCAGCTATTCATTGCACTACCTCTTAGATACCCATTGTGCGTATTAAAAAAAAAAAAAAAAAATGCATATTAAAATTAACTCGTAGTTATATTTTATATATCCCATATAATGAAGTAAAGTCTACCAAACCTTTCCGAGTAAGAGTATATTTTCAACTGTTTTATCGCTAGCCTTTATGAGAATACAAATAGATGCGTTATATTTTTGGCATAAGGAAATTTTACCTTGAACATAGATATATGAAATTTCAAGAATCGGATGATGGATGTACGATGTACGTATGTTCGTGATCCGATGATATACATTTGCAGGGCGGGATAAATTCCGAGTGTCTGGAAGTTTCATGGTGGCGCATGTCATTTTCTCCAATTTTATAGTTGACACTTTTTATTCCCTTTTCGGGTCCATTTTTTGTCCAGGTTCTCGTAAAATTTTATTACATTCCACATCGCTCGACTTGTTTTTTCATAAAATCGAGAGTAAGGTTTTTTGTATTCCAGTGGTCGCTCGAGATGGGAAAATCTCTTAGCGGTCAAATATTCGTGCAGCAGAAGTCGTGGGACGTATTTTCGGAATTTGGGGGCTACGCGACATGACAAGCGTAAAAGAATAAGCTCCGGAGAGGATCGCATTACGTGCACTAGACGGAAAGTAAAAATGCCACACGAGGGAGCGTGGCACAGCGGACCCCTTTCTCTTTCCTTTATCCGCCAATCACTACGTATTATCCATCTCCTACGTCACCACCCAACTGCCTTGTGTCTTATCCTTTAGCATTATTCTCCCTCGGTTTTATCTCCCATCTTATTGGTGCGTGGGTTGCGCTCGCGTCACGAGAAAAGCGTCCGTATTGTGTTTTGGTACAGACACGTCCTCGGGAGAAAAAGATACAATTTTAGTCTGTTAAAGTTGAATAAACGCCTTGTATTTCCTGAGGCAATCGGTTATAAACAACTTATAATGAAATAAATTGTATCTGATAATTATTGTTGATAGGCATTAATAATAAAATTGTTACTCATTTTTCAACAAAAACATGTTTGTGGATATTATTTTATTTAAACGTATCCTTTCGTTTTATTGTTGGAGAGCTTTCTCTTTTTCGGAATAATAAACAAGTTTTTATAAATGTTTATATAAAATATATCCTGTTAGCTTTCAGTTTTTTAATAAACTTCTTTACTTTAGGATATGAGAGAACGGTTTTCTCTTTCATTTGGGACTCAAAACTTGAAAGTGTAGCGTTTAAAAACAAAGGACTCGTCAGCATATGTAAATTAGGATGCACGCTTCCTACTCTCATAACCTACCATCTTATGGCTCCGATCAGTACTTCTTTAACACTCGGTCCTATCAGGACGTGATCGTTTTTACTTTCTCATACGTAGTAATGGGAAAGTATTGTATTCATGAAAAAAATCGACTTCCAGATTTCAACGGATATACATGTTTTGAGGTCCCTAGAACACGTTTAGACTATTTTCGGAATGATGTCTGTGTGTGTGTGTGTTAGTGTGGGCGCTCTAACTCAAAAAGTACGTGCCATATCGTTACCAAACTTCATATCTAACACTCTTACATGAGAACAAAGAACTGATTAGTTTTTGGACAATAACGGAAAACCGGAAGTCGAGGTTTATTCGAAACCCGATTCGGTTTTTGCGATATTTCTTGGTTAAAATATCATTTTTGTATTTACAATTCTATACAAAAGTTACAGAGAATGTAATTTCCTACAACCTTCATTTGAAACTTTCTATAGGAGTTATTGTTTAGGAGTTAT
Organism: Uropetala carovei; assembly: GCA_036926305.1. Lineage (NCBI taxonomy): Eukaryota > Metazoa > Arthropoda > Insecta > Odonata > Petaluridae > Uropetala > Uropetala carovei. Next base: position 1,868,552 of record JAXCHB010000212.1, read on the forward strand.
TTATAAATAACCGGTTTTTCGGTTTCCGTTAAATATCTCCTTAACAACATCGTTATTGGTAATCTTCGTAAGGACCAAAGTTGTAGAGAATAATATTTCTTCCAAGTTTTGTTTGAAACTAATTTTCGTACAACCATCCATTTCGGATATATTTCGCTTTTTCTTAATACCAGCCTACAGCGCCAACACCATGTAGCGGTGAATTCTGTAAACATTCAAAATATACGTAATATACGGCAACGACGTGTCTTCTTTTACGATACGAAATAATAATTGTGCCTTATAATGCTACTCATAATAATTTAAATATCTATACCCCAAATATGGAGAAAGTCATGTGTTGGCCACATCAGATTTTTTCGTTTATCCCTGATCTTCTTCTCACAATGAAAAAAAAGAAGAAAGCATATAAATAATAACTGATATTAATAGAAAATACGGATTCCTTATCTTGGATGCGGTTAAATAGTTTCTATTAATTTGCTTGTAATAAAAGCATGTGGTTTTAACATCTCACCTACCTTTTTGAGTATCCTTAATATACTCATATTAAACATCAGTTTGGCTTGCCTTAGAAAAAAATGTATTTCTAAAAATTTACCGAATGAATGTGTAAAGAATTAATACTTTTTATCTTAAGATAAATCGATTCCCTCGAAGTTGTCCCTTAAAAAACTGTTAGTAAGGCGCTAGTATGAACGCCTTCATCTTCTTCATTCAGTGTTCTCATAACTCGGGTTTAAAAAATGTCACACGAGCACTATTTGTGAAATTTTCTCATTTAACTTAAGTCGTTGTTATTTAGTCTACTCATATCATTTGCTTTAAGGTGCCATTCATTTTTCTCTTCATTAAAATTCTTAAACTTATGTAAAACAGGTAATTTTTGCACCGCATCTTCACTTTACAATGCCAAATAAATATTTCACAGGATCATTCTATTTACAAGGAAAAAATAATTTTTTTGTAATTAATTTATCAATTTCTCGATAATCTCTCAGAGCTACGTGTAATCAATGTCTAGGAAAAAAACGCTCGGTTTCCCCTCCTAGAATTAATTCTTGATATATATACTCTATATATATATATATATACTCTATATATATATATATATATATATATATATATATATATATATATATATATATATATATATATGTGTGTGTATATATATATATATATATATATATATATATCAAGAATTAATTATATATTTATTTATTTATTCTACAGTTTCTCCCTATGTTCTGAAAAAAATTTATTTTCGGGTATGAAGTGTACCAATTATATACTCCTAAATAATAAAATCCTAGAACAACGCTATTTTAGCTGAATTGCATCTAAATGTATGTACGTTTGTTTTTCCAGTAATTAAGAATTCTCGGTTTAAATTGGCATAAAATATAGGTATATAAAAAATCTGTTCTATATACTATATCGTGAAAGCTGAAATGAAATCCGACAAAATCGATAAGCTTTATTATATTTTATCGGATATGTAACATGCAACATTCATAAATAATGGGAAATGAATGTAGAGAAAGCCTGTGTTAAGAGTAAAAGGCAGTAATTTTCAAATTAAAAATAGGATCCAATCAAATCGTTTAATATATATATATATATATATATATATTTATTTATTTGTTTGTTTATTCTACAATTTCTACCTATGTTCTGAAAACCCTTGCCTATCTCAAACCCTTTATGTATCTCCTCTCTCTCTCTTTGTCTTCTTTCTTCATCATACGACTATACTTCATTCTCCTTTGTTTCCAATTTTCGCCCCGGTCCTCCAACCCGAGATGAGGTTTTTGGTCGTTTACTTTGAAGAAAACTTTTCCAGGAGAGAGAGAGAGGGGGGAACGGGGATCTCAGGGCTCCTGTAAAGTTTACTGCCATGGCTTTATCTTAGGAGAAGTTTTTCGTGGATGCGGTTGTGAATGAATGAATCATGTATCGATGTCAATATTTAATTATTTTTCGAAAGAATTATATCCTTCCGGTCACGAGAAAAAAAGGGTTTTGGAGCTCCAGTTTAGCAAAAGTCTTCTTCACCAAGTTTAAGAGAATATTTATTTCTCAAAGACTAAAGTGGTTTTTTTGACGGGACGTTAAACCTATCTTCAGATGTTTTTTGTATAATTCTGCACGTTTTCTTTACATGGAAAGAAACGTGGATGACGTTGGAGGTCCGGTTAAGACGTAGTTTCGTATCGAGAAATGTTTTCTCAGTTGTAATCGGTTTTCTCGTTTGATGGTGAAATTTTATCAGTGCAGTGAAAAATATACCTAATTTTTTCACGAGCTATTTCTTTACCTTCATTATTTGTGTTACAATTGAAACAAAATTTGGTCAACAAATACTCAATAGCCTGATATATTGCATTTTTGGATTAATATTTACCATAGGTAAATTAATACTAAAATGAATTTTTATTATTAAATTTATCAATTAATGTACCTATTTTTCGAAACTTATCGTATTCGTTCGGTATTGATAAGGATAGTGATAAGAAAACTTGCAATGATTCACCATCATAGGATTTAAATTTTGCTCTACGGTGTTAAATTTAAAAAAAACTAAGGCTTCATAACATTAAAAACCCCAAGTCACCAGAATCATATTTAGATCAACGTAGAGACAAAAATATTTATTTTAATTCTCATTGTTTGAAGATTTTCTGTAAAAATCTTATAAATTTATACGCCGAAAACTAATTACATACTTGACAGCTGTGCAGACTTATGTCTGTGTAAAAATCTTCTTGAAATTCGTAAGAAATGAACGCAATCTGTCCCTGTAAAAAAATCCTAATGCTATAAAAAATAACACCGCACGGCCGATAAGAAGAAAGGACGGCCAAATTTGCCTCGGATTAAACCAATCCTTAGATGCCGAGGAAAACATGGCCGGAAAAAATAATAAAACTCGCCAAGAACATTTTGGGCGCAAAACCTTCCCCTCCCCCTGAAAGTAGTGGAGGCGAAAAGTCGGTGGCACGGACCCAATCTCCGCACTCGGGGAAAAGGAGAATCGAAATTAAAATAAAAAAAGAGAGAAATACTAAAAATTGAACCGAGGCGAAGAAGGAAAATAATTCCGAGGGCAAGGAAGGCCCAAATTCCCTTTCCCGCGGATTTCTCCCATTACCTTCAAATGGTTAAGCCGTGGTAGCTCATATCAATGCAAAACAGAGCTCCAATCCACTTTTCCGACCTTTGCCCCTCATCCCATTCCAACCGGCCGCGAGTACATTTCTTGACTTCTTGATAGACTTTAACATAGAGATAAAGGAGAAATGTTAAAATGGATTTCTTAAGTAGGAATTCTGGTTTTTGGTTTCAAGAGGAAACTGAGAAAAGTTTGGATATTTTTACGCAAAGTAGAAGGAGCGAGAGATGTTCGTGTATAAATAATATTTTTAAGTGTATGTATGTGCATATAAACCTAAACAGACGAACAAACATTTATGTATGTGGAATATATATATATATATATAATTATGATTATATCATTCTAAATTATACTATTTATTTATTCATATTTACTATGTTTTGGTGGAGAGAATAAGGTTGGATTGGTTTCTATCAAGATATCTGTAATCTACAGAGGAATTATATCTCGCTTGGCTGTTGCGCCGCAATTGGAGAGGATATTGGCGAGCCTTGGCTCGCTTTGTTTTTTAATTAGCTATCTCCGGGCGCTACCGCGCCCTTCGCCTCGCTGGAACCAAACTATCCCTTCCCGTTGTCCGGTGATCGTGTTTGTAAATGTCGCACGGGGCCGATGAGTCATGGGTTAGCAAGCTTTAAATTAACTCAATGAAGCCATTGTTGTTGAGTCCTGCGAAGGTCCTGGAGATAATACCTAAGTACCGAATCGCGTTCTGTCATAAAAAAGTATTTTTTCAAAATTAGAACCTTTAATTTTCTACATCAAAGCCGCCATAAATATTGAATTTATTGAATATTTTTAAAAAAATGTTGCGACCCTCCTACAACCGCGTCATACGAGAAAATGTTTCTGTTTATTTTTTTAGCACACCTAACCCCAAAAAAATTGATTGAGTATTAATGTCACCTTCGTTTTAATGTCCACGAAAAGTTTTAAAGAGAAAATACATCGGTGTTTTTAGATGAAAGATGTACTCGTATTACGGCTAGAAATGGATAGATAATGCTTCCTTCCTAATTAATTGTGCGGTAATCCATTTATAATATATCGCGCATTGGATCGAGATTAACGTTTTTAAACTTAATTCCTTCTTTAGTGTATTAAAGAGCCTGAAGATAAGAGACTATAACATCGGGGAAATTTTCATGAGCAATTCGTTTTCCGCATATACTTAATATGTACGTTAAAATAAATCGATAATCCCGGAAATAGGAAATGATGCAAACGATAAGGTTACACAGGCAAGGAACAAAAGGATTCTAGAAAGGGAGAAAGGGAAGGCCATTAACGCGTTTTCCATCATCTGACAGACACACACACAACAAAAAAAGGAAACACCGACAGCGAGAGTTCGTCACTGATGATCTTTTGAGGGACCCAAAAACCCGTTTCCGCCAAGTGAAGGCGTATATATGCGTCGAAGGAAATTGAGATCGTCTTGCTTTGCAGCGCTATTGGGGTTTTGGGGCGGCGGATGTCATAATCATGTTTGTGATTTTCCATTAAAAGGGAGACACGTGAGAGGGTAAGGGAGGGGGGAGAGGGAGAGAGAGTGTGTGTGTGAGAGAGAGTGTGAGAGAGAGAGTGTAAGAGAGAGAGTGAGTGGGGGAGAGATTGTGATTTTCCATTAAAAGGGAGACACATAAGAGGGTAAGGGTGGGGGGAGAGAGTGTGAGAGAGAGAGAGAGAGAGAGAGAGAGAGAGTGAGAGAGAGTCTGAGAGAGAGTCTGAGAGAGAGAGAGAGAGAGTTAGAGAGATAGTGAGAGAGATAGTGAGAGAGAGAGAGAAAGAAAGAGAGAGGTGGGGGATAGGGGTGTAATGTGCGCCGTGCGGAGGAAGGGAGATGATAAAGGGGAGTAAGAAAGCCGATACGTGACACACAAGATCAGCGAGGAGGTCGCCTTTATCTTTAAGCCGGTGACAGAGACATTTTCCGGTGAGGGATGGATTAATATTGGTTCCCTACACCGTAACTACGTATTAGTTGATCTTTTTTATTCTCCATTACCTTTTTAAAACTGTTGCCATCCTGTGAGTTCTCGGCGCACGTTCGGAATTCGCCGCGCAAAGCCTTCGTTGTCGCCAAAGTGTAAGTACAGGGGAAATTTTTTGAGGAAATTCCAAGTTTTAGGGGTCAAATTTTTATTGTTAAATTGCTAACCGCGTTCATCATTGTTTGAAGGCTGGGGTTTGGTTGGTGGATTTGGATTTGTTGATTTGGGACTTTTTGATTTGGTAGAGATTTCCTTTAGTATATTTTTAGTTTTTCATGCTTTATCCATGATTTTGCCACTTTGTTGGCTTTCATTTTTGTTTTCTGTTTTATAGCTCTTCGTGTCCTAAAAATGAATCTTTTCCTAGGTAGGATTTCGTTATTTTTGTACATATTGATATCGTGCTTTGAACGCCATTACGCTTCTTATGCATATATACCTTTTCGTAACTTGAACGTTGGCATTCCATTAGTTTAATTAGGTTCCGGTTGCTTTGGAAGCGCTTAAATCGGTGCCCGACGGTGTATGAACTTGAACCTAAACGTACGTATAAGGTTTGCATGCATAGACTAATGAAGGAAATGAAACATTCAGATCGGTGTTGGCTCTTCTGCGGCGTTTCCATGGTTTCGAATCTCAATCGGGAATTTCCCATTGATTCAGATATCTCCTACACCTGTGCGAGGATACAAATCTCTTTCCGCATTCTATTCGAAGAAATACCTGCAGGATGCATAAGAATGACGTACATGGTTTTGGGAGGGGGTATGATCAAGATGGCGACGAATAAATATATTCTACTATAAAAAGGTTGATATTTTTATTGTAGCTTTAAAGAGTGATACTGCAAAACATAGGACACAAATAGAAGAATGTCATATAGGTAACTCTATTACTCAAATGCTGAGTAATAACTGTTAACAAATATCGGCAAGTTAAACTTTAAACCATTTATATAGTTACACTGTCGTCCTTGTTTGTCGTCTGAATTTTTCAGGAAGTATCCTGCAGTCGTATCGTTAGATACTAATACGACGATGAAAAAGGACTTGCAAATGTGTCTAAATTCTTACACTTAAATTGCACACAAAGTTAAATTCAACGAAAGAGCTTTATTATATACTTACAAAAAGTGCAGCCAACGGTATATCGTTTGAAGATGAATAGAAAGATATTAATAGGGGAATTTACTTGGCGATAAGGGGTGATAAAATATATGATGAGGGATGGTAGAATGAGACGGACGGATGAGCTATTTAACAGGGGTGAAACCGAGGCCGTACAGTCACTACTTTCATTACAAACTTTGTCATACGAAACAAGTTAAATTTTAAATAAAACGCGCATTTCGAAGAAGGTGCATTACTATTATAAAGTTGGACATTTTTAAATTTGCCTATTTAGTATTAAGTAGAATATATAATGGAAATTGTAATGACTTTTTTTTGGGAGTGAGGTGATATTGAGATGAGAAACCTACCTCTTACTGGGAAGGATATTATTAAGAGACAGGCAAATGCCCTTGTTCTTGTTAAATTGAAAGCATGGGAGGCTAAAGGTAGTAATAATATCTGAATAATTGGATAGAGAAGGTGATATACGTATAGGTAGGCGAGTAAAAGAAATGGGTTGAGGGAGAGATAGAGGGATAAAAAGTGGTGGAGAATGAGATTGAAGATACGTATAGGAAGAAGTATGAAGAGAGAGAATGAGATTGACGGAGTTAGGAACAGAGAGAGATTGTTAAAGAGGTTGGAAAGAGGTAGAAATAGATATACGGATATGCATAGAGAGAGAGAGAGAAATAGAGAAGGTTTGAAGGAAGGAACGCCCCGTGAGAAGGAGAAAGAAAGATAGAGAGAGAAAGGTCTCCTCCGCTTTTGCCCTGGATTAGGTCGAGCGAGAGCCGCTTAGGAGGGATTGAGAGGCAAGGAGATTGCCCCCGGAGAAAGAATTTCAGGAGGGCTTCGGGGAATAAGGGAGGAGGAGAGTGCGGTGGAGAAAGATAGAGAGGGAGGGAGGGAGAGGGAGGAGAGGAGGTAGGGAGGATAGGAGGAGGGGACAGGTGTGCAGACGTCGAAGAAGCGAATGGAGACTGATGGTAAGGTGAGCGGGATGGGAATAAGAGGAGGAGCCGAGGGAGACGAAGAATGGTTCCGAGGGATTATTCGAGATGTAGGAATGTGAGCGCGAGAAGAGGAAAATTTCATTTTTGGGGATTTACGTATTTTTATTCCGTGAGTTTTGTTATTTTCTTCGGTTGACCTTTTTTTATTCTCGTGCCTAACGGTGTTTTACTCCGCAGGAGAACTGGCGCAGCAGCAGCCAGTGTAAGTTTTTGGTGCGTGGCCATGAGGGAAGCAGTCCCAAAAAGAAAAAAAATTGTTTTTCAAAAGTTCATTCGGTGCTTGGAGTATGTCATGGGAGGTATTTGAATTTGGCGAACTATATACCACCTCTAACCATAAAATGTTTTTATATTTTTTAGGCTATCGGACCTACATGGTTCACCAACTGAAACAAAGTTTAACTTAAAGTTCCCATATTTAATTTCTAATGAATTACTAACCCAAATTTGACTTGTTCTAGAATTTAGTATCGCTATAGCGATTAATAACATGATTTTTAGTATAATAACCTTACCAAAAAATTATAATCACATGTATTTTATTCGTTAAAATGCATATAAGTATACAATCCAAAAGAAATACAAATAACGCAAGTATTCTATTAAGCATAGCAGTTCGTCACTGAGTTATCACAAAAAAATTTAGAGGAAAATGAAAGACAATTCCATATTAATACTATACGTATCGTTTTATATCTTTTCCGATGGATAAGGGCTAATTTACCATAGAAATGTAATTACTTGAGCCTTTTGTTATTTTTCATCATCGAATTCAGGGAAAATCCTCCCAAGTTCCAATTTAAGATTTTTTCTCCCTCTCTCGAACATGCAGCTTTACTGACCTACCGAAACAAAACATGGCTCTTTAGTTGGGGTGGGGAAGAAAAGAGCGTGGAATAGAGATGGAGAGAGAGAGAGGGCGTAACAAGCGAGGAGGGGATCTGGGAAAAGTTTTCCGTTACACTTTGCCAGGACCAGCAATCAAATTCAGCTTGTGCGACTGTCGAACCCGCACCTGTCGAACCAACTAGAGATTGCGAGAGTGGTTCGCTTGACATTTCGGATGGGGGGAGGGGGACGAGGAGGAGGAAGGAAGGGGGGGGAGAGAGGAGAGAAGAGAAGGGAGGGAGAGAGAGGATGAGGAGGAGTAGGAGGGGAAAGTGAATGAGTTGGGTTGGAGGAGGTAGGCAGCCCCTATGTCTCCAAGGGAAGGGATTGCATCCCATTTGCGTGGAAGTACTTTGCCGGAATCTTCCTCCTCGTCCTTCCATCTCTCATTCTTCTCTTATCCTCCTCCTACTCAGGGTCCTGCGTCTTTGTTCCCATTCCACGAATCCATTGCCTTCTCACTTCGCTTTAACCCTCCTTCCTTCAGTCCTTTGTCTCTGCGTACTTTCAGCAGTGAGAGCCTGGGGAGTTTTTTTTATAGAAACGTATTGCTGTTAATCAAATAATTTTATAAAATTTTTTGAAAATGATTTTATGCAAGATAAAAAAATGTTTAATTGAGATTTTATTTTATGTTTTTGTTTTGTTGCGTAGCTATGGCTAAAAAGAGTTGTTTTCACGTACTTGTGGATACTCGTAGCGTCGTTCCCTTAAAACGAAAAGTTTCTGCACTCAAACGGATTGATACGACTAAAAGAGAGCGTTATTTTCTCTGAAGGACCTTAACTCTCGAAATAAACGACTGAGAAATTCACTTCGGAACCATATTAAAATTATTCGTTTAGTGCTGATTCCTGTCGTGTTTTAATAATGGCTTTTTCTTTCGAAAAATTAGTCTTAGGAAGTATCCTCAAATATCACGACTCCCTTGAAAACCGAAGCTCATAATATTTAAAAACAGGAATTTGAAGAATGGTTTCTGTGGGAAGTTTGTGGATCAACTCAGTTGACTAAAAAAGGACCTTAATGGAGGTTGACTGATCGCGTATCTTAAAAACTCTTATAATTTTGGCTAAAAAATAAATCAAAGAGAAAAAATTGTAATAAATTATGGCATTTAGATGACGGGTATAATTTCAGCAACTCAGTTTCAGTCGATTATCGGCATAAAAAGGATAAATGGTTTCAAATACCTACAGTGGTATGTATATGAATGCAACCGCGCCACTCGTACGCGAAACGCGTGTCCCACACGTTCCCCGACGGTACCGCACGCAAAAGTTTGCGCACTCCTCGATACGGCGGAACAACTCGACGTTCTTCTCCCTTTCTTTTCTCCCCGTTTAATTGTTCCTTTCTCCTCCAGACCTTTCTATTTCGTCCCACCATTCCGAAGACGCTCTCTCTCTCTCTCCCTCTCTCTGCGCGCTTCTCTTCTACTTGATTCTCTTCTCTTTCCTTTCCTCCCACACCCTCTCAAACCCCTTTTCTTCTCGCCCACATCCTCCCCCTCTCTCCTCCCCCATTCTCTCCCTCCCTCCCCCTACTCCTCCTCCTCCCCTCCCCCATCTCACCCTTCCTTCTCTCATCCCTCTCAACCCTCTCGAAGACTAAGTTTCTGTGGGCGAGACGGAAATTGAGGTCGGTTGTTGGTAGTGAGTCAGGCCGGGGAGTCTTAGGCAGGCGAAGCGTGAAGGAAACTGTAAGAGGAAAGGAGGGAGAGAGAGTGAGAGAGAGACGTTGTCCTCTGTTGAGGTGAGAGGGAGAAGAGAGAGAGAGAGAGGAGAGAGTAAGGGTGGGTAGGTTTTAGGAGGAAGGGTGAGGAAGGATGGTAGCTTGGAGAACAGTGAGGTTAGTCCAAAGACTTTGAGATTTCGAAGAAAAAAAGGAGGTGGCTTCGGCGGGTGGAGGTGGAATAGGAGGGAGAGAGAGATATGGGGAGGGGGTTGGAAGAAAGAGGAGAGAGAGAGAGAGAGGTGGGAGTGAGAGGGAGTAGGAGGTCCAACCGGAAGAGCGGAACAAGATGGTGTGACTCTATCTCACTCTCTTGCTCCGCTTTTTTTCTCTCCTTCTCTGAGAAAATACCTCTCTCTCCCACTCCCTCTCTCTATCTCTCGCTCACTCTCTCCCACTCTCTCTCTCTCTCTCTCTCTCCCTCTCTCTCTCGAATTGTAGCTGTTCAAACAATCTAAGGAAAAATAAAAGCTGAAAAAATATTAAGGGATTCTTTCTCCACTCTTGGAGTTTTCCGTTTTTTTTTGTTTGTTCTATCTTTCTCCCTTTTTTTGGATTTAAGGGTTAAGTCCACGTTTTGAAGACCTCTAAAGTAGAGGCAGGAGAAGGAGGAGGTTTTTTTTTCGGGTGAATGTGGAGGTGATTCGTTTTTGAGTTATGGCGGTTTTCTTTATTCGTATTTCAAAAAGCAGGGAGGGAAAAGGAAAGGAGTTTTCTTCTCGGGAGTAAGTTATATAAATGTAATTACTCTTTAGCTCTTCAAATAATATAACCGTTTGTTAAAAATGTAGTAGATGAGCAATTACGGCGATAAATTGTGTCTATTCTAATGATGGACTTTGTAATTGTTTCTGTCGCGCAAGGAAATGTTTCCGTCGTCAAGGAGATAATATTGTTGCTATCACCATGAAGTTACAGAAAAATTGATTTAGATAGGAAACAACAGTATTTGTTCAACTTTATTACTAATATTTTATATAAAATGACATTTATTTAGTTGTGCATATTATAGATAGGTCCTAACGAGTAAATTGTTGCGAAGCACGTCAATAGTATAATCATCTGACTAATTTTTAACAAAAAATCTGATGTGGCAGCACATGGCTTTCTCCATACAAAGCAATGAATGTTATCGCTCTCGACATCAGCATTCTCAGGAATAATTGTCAGCAATTACACTCGTGAATAATTTTAAAAAATTTTCAATAGTCAATATTAAGAAAATAAAGATAATTGTTAGCTGTGTCCATAGATACCAATATATCGACGAGTAATCAAACTTACCCTTGGCAGCGTATGCAAAGCTATCGATAATTAGAAAATCTTAACACAGCAGCTGAAACAATGTCATCAAGTAGAGACGTATGTGTTTAACTTAATTTTCGAAGAAAAATAAAATTATCTCGTAAACTATCGGTTTTATGAAAAAATGCTTAAAACAAAACTTATGGAAAATAACATTCTCGACAAGTTTGAAAACCGAAAATATTTACTTAAATCGAGTTTTAAAGGAGATATTTGGATAAAAATGTAAAAAGACAGGAAAAAAACCTTCACTTCTGGCTGATCTATACTGTGCAAAAACTGAACAGCTCCTGTTCATATGGCGAAAATAATAAATTCGAAGTTTGGTACTGAAATGGCAAATAATTTTTGAGTATAGAGGTCTCACAAAATTCCTATCAGATACACGTTGTAATCACTGAGATAATAGTCAAAACGTGTTATACCGCCCTTAAAAAACGTACATTTCCGTTGAATTCTCGAAATCGATTTTTTTTTCATGAAAAAAATAATTTTCCCTATACTACGTAATATGGAGAAATGAAAATTTTGATTTATTTATATGGTAATTTTTTAAATCCATGTTATAATATTCGATTTTTTTTAAATTTCAACAAATTTAGAATTTTAATTTGGTTGTAGTACGGGGACTTCCCTTTGCTGATATATATTTGACCATTTAGAACGTTGAATTAACGAAATCGTAGAATGTAAAGAAGTCTATTGAATTTCAAAAAGAAGAATATATCTTGTATTTTATGATATCCATTAGACGTAAAGAATGTGACAGTGGTTTGTTTATTTATGATGTAATTTTAATTAACCTTTGTTTGGATTTACCTCTCGAACTATTTTTATTAAATACTTAATTCGTGCCCATCTATTTTTAGGCGAAAAAGTCATATATTTTTTGTTTTTCCTGTACAGACTTCATACTTAGGATTTGAGAATGATTCAGTTTTATTTTTTTGCAATATGAAATGAACGTAGGTGTATTTTAATGTAAACATATGTTTTTTAGGTCAGTAATAAAGCCAGGTTAGCCCTTACTTTTATAAACATGAGAAAATTATCCGAATTCACCAGAATATCTCATTGTTGAGAAATATTATGGATTTGCATAAAATTACCGACTTTAAATTCTGTACGTTTCTTTTTTCAAAGCATACTTTTACGTTTCTGATTGTAACTTTCAGGAGTATTTAATTTTACTTGTTCCCGTTAGTCCTCTCCTCAGTTGCGCGTCACTAAAACGCCCCGTTAGATCCTGAAGATTATGCAAGCAACCAACCAAATTTATTTTTTAATGTCAGCCCTTCGTGGCCTATAGAAACGAGCAGAATCATTATAGCAGTTACGACCGGTTTCCACCGCGGGATATCAACCCACTGTTTCAATACTGGAATATAGCTAGGATTATAGCCCCATCAAAGCCCAATAATGGGAGCTATTCCAAATGTTAAATGTTAATATAATATAACTTGTGTTTATGGAATTGTATCGCCAACGTTGATAAAGTCTGAATAATTTGAAAAGCAGAAATATTTGCATGACCCCTTTTTCATCATATATTTTCCGTTAGAAATATTTAAATTAGAGTATAACAATAAATGGAAGAGTTCTTGTATATGTGATGTTTTTATAATAATTACAACAATAATTAAAGGGATTGATATAATGAAAGATTCTTAGTGAAAGACGTAAAGCACCTATGAAGTTAAGTATTATTAATTTTTTAAACAGGGCAATATAGCCGATAAAAACCCGATGGTAATAAAAATCTTGTCATTCTAGGTACGTTTATCTCTTTGCATAGACAATCTTCACACACTAGCAATTGATTTTATCGAAAATTGCCATTGTGTCCCAGTAAATCGGGCGCAGTTCACAACTTCACTGATAAAGGCAAACTTTAGCAAGCGGCGTAAACATTGTCTTCGCGAGGAAGTTTATCTAGTGGAGCCCCCAAAACGGCAACAAGCAAGAATATCGAAGTCGGGAAACGTCTTCAGTTTATCGAAAATTCGATTTATCGAATTTGAATACAAGGAGGTTCCGCCCTGTAATCGATAGGAGGTATATCCACCTCCGTAATCTTCATACGACACGTGGGCCAGATAATCAAAACTCTCCAACTCTTCCCTCCCCCAAATGTTCGGGCACAGTGTCCACAATTTGATGTCGTCTCCTTTAGTTGCATCGTATCTTTTTACGGCGAGGGGATGAAACGTGCGTATAAAGATCCCCTTCGCTCCTGCACCCACCTAATTTCCCCCTTTAACTCCTTCCCCGACCCAATCGCTGAACGCTAGGTTACCCAATTCGGGGTAGATATCCTTGGGAAAAATCCAGTCAAAGTTTGGCGGAGACGTGGGACGTATCTCGGGGGGTAGGAGAAGACGTCTTGATGTGGATGGATGGGGAGAAAGAGAATAGGATGGTAAAGAAGATGAGGGGAGGATTAGGCAGGAGCAAAAGGAGAGACCGGGAGGTTTGAAGGGGTAGGTGGAGAGGAAGAGAGGGGAAGAAAAGTAGGGGAGGGGAGGAGGAAGAGTAGAACGGGGAGGGAGGAGGAAGGGTAAAGAGATGAGGGAGCGCGTGAAAGAAAGAGGAGGAAGAGGATTTAGATACGTGGATAACTGATTGAGGAAGGGGGGAAGCAGGGGGAGAGGTAGTTAGGAGCAACAGAGAAGATAAATAAGCACTTTAGTGCAAAAAAAATTAAAACTATGCACCTATCTAAGGTATCTCCAAGAAACCACTGAAGAATTATTTAAGAAAAATCGTATGTCTGCTGAACTGCAGCTGTCTTCAGTTGCGATTCACAAAAGGTGATTATAATATATGAGTTCGAAGATTCTTCGTTGAAAATGAGAAAACAATATAGAATATAAGAATTGGAGGATAACGCGAATGTAAAATTAGAGAAAAATGTTACAGCGAGAGAGTATATATATATATATATATATATATATTTATGGAAAGGTAGTAATGAAGGTGGCAACAAGGTGTTGGAGAGAGCCCAGTGGACACTAACCTACATTGAACAGCTATATTATCTACTATAATATATTTTGAAGGGTGTGTTTGTTTGTTCATGGAACTCCTCCTAAAGGAAAGAAGCTAGAATAACCAAATTTGGTACGATTCTTCCTTACATCCTAACTTAGTGAATTGTCAAGGCTTTGTTTCTGTCCGTAGCTTTTATTCGAAATGACGAACGATTTAATTATCGAACGTCACGTATTTTGACGCGTCCTGCAACTGAAATACAGGGATGAGTGTAGACTACTATCAATTTGCACTTTAAAATTACTTAAGATCACGGTACGATCTTGAGACTTGGATATTTCTTTGCTGGAAAGAACCAAGTTTATTTTTATTGAAGACAGATTCCGAATTCTGGTCGAATTCGCGTAGAAATGTGGTTAGAATCAATAAAATACGTGATTTTATCAGTTTTACTACAATATCAATTATAAGCTACCATGACAACTCCCATTGTCGCCGAAATTGAGAGTTCAATGCATTTATATTGAGAGTATATAGTCCCTTCTTACATTTAAGAGAGGGATGGAGAGAGTGTGAGGGTGAGGGAGCGAGGGGGAGTGAGGGAGAAGGTGGTGAGGGGGAGGGAGGGAGAGAGATTGGGAGGGAGAAAGAGGGGGAGAGAGAGAGAGGGGATGAAGGGGGAGAAGGGAAGGGAAGGGAGAACGGAAAGAGAGGGTGGGAGGGGGAGTGAGTTTATACGTTCTTTTCGTAAGATTTTCTTCCTTCATTCATCTAAATAGGAAAATGCTGGGTGGTTTCTTTCATTTTTGCATTATTCGACGGTTATAACTGTGTACTATCTTATTCTTGCGATGCTTACATGTTACACAGTCGAAGTTTTAGTTCAACTAAATCCGTTGAAATTCAACGGTCACTCCAGCTAGTATATATCTATATGCGAGGATACAAAATTATGAGGCACTTCCAGATGTGCTGGAAACTTGAAATTTGGTAGCATTATAGGTTTTTGGTCACAACCGAAGGAAAAATTCCAAAATTGGCGAAATTACAATTCTGAGGGGCTATTTTGGCCCCTTTTTCCCCATTTTTGGCCCATAAGAAAACACATAAATCGGTGTAGGGGTTTTTATATTTGCATTTTAAAATTATTTCCCATCAAGATTCTAACTCGAGACTTAAATTATCGGATAGGATATAAATTGTAGTTTCTTATTTTTGTAGACAAAATTCAAATCCGAGTGGAAATAACGTAAATTTATAGTTTTTGTTGAAGTGTTAATTTTTCTGGGTCGCAAAAAACGGCTGCCTAGGCAACTAGCTCAAAGCTTTCATATGGATAGGCTATTAATGGGAATTAGAGGCATATATTTTAATGCCATTAATGTTAAACTACTAGTTATAACAAAGGGAATCTGATATTGATATAATCCCCATTTTTTGTGCTGTTTGCCCCAGAATTGTTCCATACGAGAAGAAAAAAGATGAGGCAGCTCCATAGGACCTAGAGACTTTAAATTTCGCAGGATTACAGAAATTTCGTTGCAACTGAAGGTAGAATAAAATATTGAAAAACTACCAATTTTAGGGGCGGTTTTGACCCATTTCTGCCCCATACGAGTGTGAAAATTATAGGGCACTCCTTAATGAGATACAGACTTGAAATTTGGCAGAATTATGGGTTTTTATTTACAACAGAAGGAAGAAATTTGATATTGTAAAAATTCAAAATCTTATGGGCTGTTTTGCCCCATAAGAGGATTAAAATTGTAAGGAACCTATAAATGAGCTACAAACTTGAAATTTGACAAGGTTATATGATTTTGTACAAAATCGATTGGGAATAAGTCAAAATTGTAAAAATGCTAAAATTTAAAAATGCTTGCAGAATGCAAGCACATATTAACTAGTGTGTTTGTGTGTATATATATATATATATATATATATATATATATATATATAGTGTAACGTAATGACCTTGTGGGTCATTGCGCTACAAGACCGTCATATTTTTAGGGATGTTTCGTCGCAGGAGGGCTTACTTCGCCCCGGCATTTCTCCTCGCCTTCCCTACTTCCTTCCTCTACCAGCTCCTTCTCCTCCCTCGGCGAGCCTATTAAGGTGCCAGACTTGACCCCGGAGGGTTATTTTTCTCTCGGGATTGCATGCGCTTTGGTTATTGGACTCTGCTACCTTCCTTCAGATGGCCATTCTCCGTTAGCGAGGTTACTGACTGTTTTTCCGGCAGTCGAGCATTGAAGAAAATAAAGTGCAGCGAGTAAGGAATCGTGGTGGTCTTTGGCCGAAAGGACTGAGTTTGTGGTTATTTCTAAATTCTAATCGAAAACTTTACTTGATGAATTATTTGAACTATTGTTGTATTTATGCTTTGTTGCTTTTAAATGACGATTTAACGAATTATTTTGAATTAGCAACGTACCACGTTAATGTGCACCGGATAATGTCATTGAATCCCGTTTTGGGGGATAACCGTTGTACAAGATTCACTAGATCTGAACTGAGTATTTTCGTGTTTTTGTTTGTTTTTTCATGATATTAAACTGTCTTTTTTAATAGTAAATGCAATGCATTTTTGGATGTGTAAAGGTTTCCTCTCTTCCTCTCTCCTCTTCTCCTCGAGTCGTTTTGGGACGTTGTCCTTGCACGTGACCCCCACGCCTTTTCAGGTACGCAAAACCGGGAGACAGGAACCCAAGCCGACGGTGTTCAGCTCTCCTCTCTCAAAGGGTAACTCCCTCTTTAATAAAAAGCAAAATTGAGAATAAGATTGCTCTTTTTTAATGTCGACCCAATACGCGGAAATTCCGTTCTCCTCTTCACCAGAGGAACGGAAGATTGGGTTACAATAAATAAATATATATATATATATGAGATTAAAGAAGTGCTAGAAGGAAAACTGGATGGAAAAAGAGAAAGAAGTAGGGAAAGGTTTCAGCTGGTAGACGACTTGAAAGGGAAAGAGAGCTACAAAGACATGAAGAAAACTGAGGAAAATAGGAGTATATGGAGAACCAAGTTTAACCTAGAATAATCACGGACGTGTCAATGGACAGACTACCCATGATGATGATACTAGCGTAATACCCGTCAATAATATTGACTATGAAAATTTCTACAAAAAAGAGTGTTTCTAGCATATAGCATTTTTTAAATTTTTATCACACAAAAATAATATCACAAAAATGGCTTTATCCCTGTAATAATTCTCTCAGTACGACATTTCTGGTAAAAGTTCTCTCATCATTGAATAATACGAAATTTGAGATTGATCCATTCACTTTTCATCGAGTTATTGCGAAAATGCTTCAAAAATCACTGCTCGGAACGAATTCTTTGTACGGAAGTTACCTGATCCTCTTCACCGATCAACCGCAAATTTGCAGGTACAGCTATATCTTGTGATAAAAGCTTATGCTGAAAATTTCAGCTCAATCGGTACAAACCTCTGCCCAGGAGACATAAATTTCCATACAAAACATGTCCCCACTTCAGCTATTGTAGCAGCTCCAGATGGACCTATTGACCATACTTCTTTTGCGGATCTAAATTTCGACGGTTTGACGAATCCAAAATGGCGTAGAACTTGAAAATCTATCTAGTAGTTCCAGAGATATAACCATGTCAAAAGCGTTACGTACAGGGACAAAGAGTGACAAACCTAGCTTTTTATATTATAGGATATATATATATATATATATATATAAAGGTGGCAACAAGATGTTGGAGGAATCCCAGTGGACACTTACCTAGATCGGAATATATATATTTTCAACATTTAATATAAGATTTTTTTAAATAAATATTTTTCTATAACATCAAACTATGCTCTTAGAAATTTTAGCATTTCTCTCCGGTTGATATTCAAAGCATTCCGATTTTTCAGGGTTCTCTAATAAAAAAAGTCACCCTGTATAAGTAGCTAGGAAGAGAGGAGGAGGGAAGGATCGGTGACGCAGACGGGAATAATTGGAGTGGGAAAATGCGAAGATAAGATGCAGGAAGTGGACGAGACGACTAATATGCAAGAAAGAGTGACTGGAACAGGGGAGTTTTAAGGGAAGTTAAGGAGGTCGCTTGTTTGTAAAAGGGGTGCACCAAAGCCACATCCCCGTACTCTCACAATTCTTTCTCTCTCATCCCCCCGCCCCCCTCTCTCTCTCTCTTTCTTTATATTTTCCCTTCCTTTATAAGCCCCCACACGAACGAGGCTTTCGCCCACCCACGGGCTTTGCGGAGTTCTCAGGAAACGGGTTCGGGAAAACTCGGCTCGAATAGCATCCTCTTGCTTGACGTCCCTTTTGCCGCTCAAGCGCTCGATTTTACAAAAACTCCGGTCAGCTCATTTGAGGTGTAGGTCGAAAATAAAGTGTTTGATCTATTATTGAAAGCGTCCCCCTCTGCCTTTTTCTTTTGCGAAAACTGGGAGTTTGCGTTTTTTGTTCCAGAATTTCTGCCTGCGTATTATTAGCCATCTATTATTCCTGCGTGTACTGAAAGCCTCGCCTTATTTGCGTGGTTTTATGGAAATACATTAGTTTGGAAGTAAATACAATGTGGCCGTCGCGGAAAGTTTTATTTTAATTTATACCATAAATATAAAAATTCGTAATTCAGCGGTAAATTACTTATTTCGTGAAAGGTTGGTCTTTTAATGGAATACATGGTTTAGCAAAATCACAGGAATCTAGCATTTAATTTCTTTTTATATAATTTCTATTTACACCTAAGAAAAAATCGACCGAGCACATTTTACCTTGGAAAGCTCTTTAATGTTTGCGGTCATTAAGTGGAAGTTATTCTTTGGCAATTATGATGAGTAAATTCTACAAAGTAGACCCTGATAACGTCTGTGTAATTTCCGTTCGTTCATTATCTACGGTGTAGTCTATCTACGGGAATATTTCCTGTTAAAATATGCAGTAAAACAGGAGAGAAATTGTTTATCGTGGACGTTTATTTATTTATTTAAAAATCGTCTTTACAATTTAGTCGTATGAATAGGTGATAACAGGAACTAATTTAACCTAAATACTTCACATATATAAACGTTATTTATAATACACTCACTAAATCTATAATACATATATGAATAATTACAATTTGTACCTGTAGTGAGGATTTTCGCGGGTTCATGGTAGGCCTTCAGGGCTACCGTAGCGGTTATGAGGCTCACGAGGTCCTCACCGTACATCACCCTACCAAGAAATCCCGTACTTCTTCAACACTAAGGCACAATACATTTCTAAATACCATCCCTTAACACATACATACTTTATATTCATTCATATAGCTACACTTGTTTTCTACAATCTATTACACATAATTAATTTTGCATAGTCAATTTAATTATTCGTATGAGTCTTATAATAACTTTGCATTCATTTATACTCGATTAAAATCGCCATGTTAATAGACAGTTTACTACCTATATTTTATTTACATGTTATTCTTAAATGACTGCTGATATGGGATGGTGGTAAACATCTTGGCGTGTACAAATTAAATTATAGTCGTTCCTCAACAATAGGTATTGTAGCATGTTGTACAGGGTCACTTTTATTATTGTCAGACTATGAATATACGGTAGAGTACGGACTACTCATCGCTTTAGTTGATGCATACCCTAAATGAGGTTATGTTCACATGAAATAAATGATTTATATGTAAGTTACTCTTAAGAATTTCTAGTGGAATATCTATCGAAAGTTGGCACAAATATAATCTTTACTAATCTAATCTACAGTGAATTATATTGCAAACAAATATTATGTTACTACATAGGATGTCGACAAATAAAGTGCATTCTGGTATCAACATTCTCCGGGATTTACGTTTTATAGTAATTGGGATTAAAAGATTATTTTTTCGCGCGGTCGAATAACCTGAAGCAAAAGAACGTTGTAGCCGCATCGGCTCAATCCAACGCTGAAATTAGGATAATTCCTTTTCTTCCCCCATTCCAATTCCGCCGCCGGCTCTGGTGACCTGGCATTTAGGTCGGCAGGAGAGCTAAGGCAGGCAGATAGGTTGAATAATTGAACGGCGTATAATTCTTTCACACCTCCATGAAAATTTTAAGTGACTGGAAAAGAGACAGTCGCTCCTCAAATGATGGGAAGGGTCGCTTGCCTTAATTTATTAATTCGGTTCTCTCTGAAGTTTAATTTGGAAATTTTTTTCGGTAAGCGTCCCAAATTTTTGAAAGAGCGAAGCCTTTTAATATTCAAACCTTCATTTCGACAGCTATTTTGTTTTGGAGGAAAGTAAACATTACTATTCTCGGTAAGAAAAATTATTTCTTAAATAACCATCACCGCTTAAAATAGGGAGTTTTTTCGTGAAATGATGCGCACCAGCCGATATCAAAGTATGGAGAAAGTGTAGTGAATGACGTCTATTTTAAAAATCTTTCAATTTGTAAGCTTTGGTTTACCAGATATCTAGCTAATATGCTTTAAATCAAAAATAGTTAACGGAAATTAAATATCGTGAATGCATATTCATTGAATAATTTTTAACGAATAAAATATTCTGTCCAACAACTTGAGGTAAAGATACCGATGTAAATAGATTTTAATTAGCGATACAGGAAAATGTACATCGTGAGATTTGTTTTTCGAGGTAAATTCATAAATTTGTATTTTTTCAAGCTTCTTTTAAACGGTAAACACACACACACACATATCGCATTAAATTAATATTTAAAATAAATATAGACATCCTCACATGTTCGTTATGTAATTTCAGGGAGTCGCCTTTTGTGAATCGATTTTTCCTTATTGTTCATATTAGCTCATGTTAGATATTTTTCAACCTTCACTTCGTCGGGAGATAATTTTTTAAATTTATTTTATTTACGGAGTTCTATAAAGGGGGACTGAACTTCAGAGATGCTGACTTCAGTGCACACAATTCGCATAGTGTTATCTCTTTGTATCGATCATGTCTCAGCCGAGTCATCGTATTGGTTTTTCGTTAGTGCCTTTCATTCCCGTAGCTCATGCCAAAGGTCAAACGTTCGACCCTAACCGATAGTGCTGAAAGTTTCACCGCTAAATTTATAGATTATATACTTACAGATTCATGCAAAATATAGGAGCTTTATATTCAGGGCACAACATCATTTTACGAATATTTTTAGCCCTTAAACTCTACCTGTACATAATGCTACATCTACCCCATCCATGAATACTGTAGTACGCATGTTTACATAGGGCAATTATGTAAAAATAAAAGAATATATTTGCTTTTTATTTATTAATTAAACAAGTAGGATATTAAAGAAGACAAAAAACCAAATTTAATTACATAATTTTCATTTAGCGCATTTCTGGCACAATTTTATCTGGTGTTCCGAGTAAATAAATGCTCTGCACATGCATAGCGACGGAGAGTTTTGATAATTCGTCATTATATACTGGATCATCTGAATCAGATTCGGCTGGCCTTATATCCTCTTATCACTTCATCTGGCTCACTATCAGATCGGCCCAAAACTTCATAATCAGTATCACATTCTAATTCCTTCGTAATATCTGCTTCGGAAATACCCCTTCTTCTTAATGATGTACTTAGAATGGCATCCATCCTTCAGCAAGGTATAAACTGTAAAATACTAGCAATTATTATAAAAAACAAATATTTTGATGGGAACATTAACGGCCGAAAAAACCGCCAAATAGCTTTACAAAATGCAACATTTTCACATAAACTATCGTAAATATTTTAGTGTGTGTGTGTGTGTGTGTGTATGTTCTTTATACGTTTTTACACCGTTGAAGCTATCGAACTCAAAAGTTTCATGGGTCACCGTATGGACCTAAGGAAGAACTTGGTATAGGTTTGCATACCGTGGGGTCTCTTATACCCCATGGGGTCAACAAAATACTATTTCCATAAGAATTCATGGGAAATGGTGCGGAGAAACCCCAAAATGCTATGCAGCCCTTCACTGATGTGGATATAAATATACTTAAATATTAACTTACGATCACGGGAAATGGATTATTTTACGCACGAAAGACAATATTTTCATTCTGTTCATGTTGGGTAGTATTACATGCTAAATCGCTCGAAATTTTCCATTAAGCGCAAAATTTATCGGTTTAGATGACCATTTTCCAGGCGGAAACAGCTAAATTTCTTAATTGTTGTCCTCTTCAAAGGAGATACACACGTAAAGATTAATGCAAGGAAAATCCACGCCGTGGCGCGCCGTAGAGGAAGAATAGCAAACGCCAAGATAAAGGATACAAATGGATTTATGCCTAAATATAATATATGAATACTTTTAAAATGAGTCAAATGATTTTTAAGGAATATTAGAACGTTATTATCTTTTACCATTAACATTGAAAGGTTTATCGCAACATAAATCGATACATCTACCTACATTTGTCCTTAACCAAGATGTTGTTTATTGTTTAAGTTTTGCCTAATAGTATTGAAATAATCCACATAAATTTTTGCTGCTTTCAAGGCTTCGGTGCACCTATCCATGTGAATATTAAGTCAGACGTAATTATATTAATCGTAAAACATTACAATACAATATATAAAATAGTAAATGTTAATGTAAGCATCGCTTGCGTAATTAAGCAGTGGCGGATTTAGAAGTTCAGGGGCCCTAAGCGGTACGGAATTTTGGGAGCCTACTGTCAATTTGAAATGAACGTAGCCACAGCGGATACAGAACCAATAACCATAATTTAAACGCAACCGCGACCCAAGCGCAATTTTTACTGATATTTTAATTATTAAAATAATATTAGTTAAAATTTAATGAATGAAACTAAATTTTTGGGTCCCCCAGAAGAGTCGGGGCCCTAAGCGGCCGCTTAGTCGGCTTATCGGTTAATCCGCCACTGTAATTAAGGAATGGGGAGCGTGTGCACCGAGCAATAAAAATCGTTTGCTACCTGAAAGAAAACTTCCGAGCGAAGCCGGCGTTTCAGCTAGTAGTAACTAATACGATTATGTATTAGATAATAATATGGAAATAAAGACTGCACGACATAAACACATAAAATACAATCGTATAGAAAAAATAAAATAAAAATTTAAAAGAAAGTTACATCAACACTACCCTTGGGTACTGGGGTACCCGAGGGCACTTCCCACAACCACAGCGACTGAAACACGATATAAATCTTGGCAGTAAAATAGACAGGTAGAGGGAAACGCAAAACAATGTGGCGTTATATTTTTTTTTAAATGCAACGCATATTTTGCTCTGGGTATTCTAGTATCCACGGTAGGTTTTAAGGCACTGGTGAGCAACCTAACTACGTGGGGGGCAGGATTGGTGGTTGAAAATTCCTCTTCGGGCCACAATGCAATTTGTTAATGCTTTGACGGACCAGATTAGACTTTAAATCGGACCATGAGAGTGAAAATAAAGTCTAAATTAGATCTCAAGGGCTAACGCTTCAAATCAAGCATTTTGTTCTCCTAACTTGAATGTATATTATATAAATTTGTGTTAAATCTCTTTTTAATGGCGGATTTGCGGGCCGCATGAAATGCTCTCGAGGGCCACAAGCGGCCCGCGGGTTGCTCACCGCTGATTTAAGGGTTAGACATTTATGAAGATCGAAATCCGCTTAAGCATTCGATTTCTTTCACTGTTCGTTGCATTTTACTATCTACACGAATTATCGCTTAGCAAAGTGCGATGTTATCTAATTTCATTGATACATAAAAATGTAAAAAGAATCTTATTGCCTATGAAGAGCAGGGGAATTAATTTGCTTATTTGACGGACGTAAGTTATTTACGAACTAATATATATATATATATATATATATATATATATATATATATATATATATATATATATATATATATATATATATATATATATATATCAGCTCGTAAGGAAGTGAAAAGAAAATCATTTCCACTTCATTGTGTTACCTTGAACAATTTTAAAAAGAAAACTCACCTTAAATGTTAGTAAATGAAGTTTTAAACCATCAATTACTCAGCGTGCTATTTTTTATGAATACATGTATTGGAATAATATATCAAACCTATATCATTTAACAAATGAGAAAAGATTAAATAATAATATTACTCTAGTAATAGATAAAACATTATAATTTTATAGACATCTTTTTACGGTCATGGTAAATAAGAAAATTATAAGCAAGTAACGAGAATAGAGATTGTGTCCATATTTTCTGCACCTGTTTTCTCTCTTAAATAAAAACGTGAGCATGTAATTTTCAGAGACTATAATATCAGGTTCATTCCTTGTAATAGGCTACCATTTGAGAATTTTCTTTAGAATATAAAACCTTTTTGTTGTCTGCAAATCACAGGAAAAAACAGTCCTTGTTAGCGTCATTTACCAATCGAGGTTAAAAAAAATGGACGACATGAAGAAAGGTAACTCCAGGAAAGGCATCGTTTCTTCTGATTGAGCAAAGAAATGCGGCCCGTTTGGAATAAAGACGTGCTTCCATCTCGAGTCCCGGTTTCTTCTTTCAGTCTCACCCTACCATAGGAGAAGGAGCTTGGGGGTGTAGGAGGAGGTAAGGGGGAGGGAGGGAGGGGGAGAGAAGAAGGGGGATTGGCGGTTGCTCGGGCAACACAAAAGGAGCCCAGTGTTGCCTTGTTATAGGCTGAAACTTCAATATAAAGAATACGAAGAAGATTTGGTTAGAAGGGTTCCTCTTTCTTTGCGCTATCGAATCCTTGCCCCTACATAACAATGGACGCCTATTTTCTCTTTCCGCCCGCATTGGTTAAGGACGCCCGTATTAAAGCGATGGGTCGATGGAAAAGACGCCGTTGTGGCGTTAATTTTGACGTTTCAGACGTGTGAATTCCGTAAAATTGGATTTTTTCCGGGTACGATTCTCCGCTTTTGGATTGCGAGCGGGGGTAATGGCGATCGGATATTTCTCGGGCCATTCCGAATATTCGTGATTGCTTTTAATTGAATTTGTTTGCACGGTTTTATTGGTTATCGTTTGATAAAATATGTTTTCTCAAGACCATACCTTGTACCATGATTATCCTTACGTGAAAAATTTGTGTATGGAGGTGCTTTACAAGGACCAAAGGGCTGCTTCGTATCGCGTTTAAATGCAGGGTTTCGATGGAGTCTCTCCCGCTAAGCGGGAAGCTCCCGGGGCACAAACACACCAATCTCGTGTTTAACGTAATTTGATGCTTGGTGCCCCTTGTTATTATGGCACGTGGGGACAAGATTTTCTACTATCTCGACGATTTTATGTAATTATTTTCCCTTCGAGTGGATTTTACTATTAATTATTCAATTATGCAAAGCTATACTTAAAAGCTACCACAGATTTGACGTCTTTTATCCATAAACCGATTGCCTGTTTCATCTTAACTAGTAGATGTGTTGGTGGTCATTCCCTTATTCTTGCTACTGCTGAGGTCCGTTGCAATTTAAATCTGATCCTTATATGCCCTTTCGTGAATTGGTCAATCGTATTTTTGGTTGGATTATAGTCACAAATTTGCTCGATAATTCATGTAATCATTTTGTTTTAATAAGTTTTGCCTGATTATGAATGTAGTTAATAGAAAGTAAAACTATTATAGATCTCAAAATATAACCCAAAACTAAAATGTTTCTAATGTAATATTTCGCTTCTCATGTACCTTGACTGTATTAATTTTTCATGGTAGAGACTTTCTATTGCCTAGTTTGAATATAAAAGTTTTTATTGAAATATAATTTTTCCCAATTTCAAAACGGTTCAAGATATAAATGTTGAATATTGAGAAGAAAATCTTAATTCATTTTCAATTCATGTTGATATAACTGTTTGGCATTATAAAATTCTATCAAAAGACTATCGTATTTTATTTTTAATGTTATAGGATTTATTGCGAATAACAAAAGAAGGGTAAATTTATTTATTTTTCACCGGAACTCATATTGTCTCATGAAAGTTTTTATCTGGTCATTGTCCGTGATTATGGACGTGGGTTCAATTACGGAAGAGTTTATTTTCTCAATGGGTTCGTATTTTTCATTTAAATTTGAGGATGGGGAAATTTTTATGAGATTTATAGCTAGCTTCCAACAAAGATGGCAAAGTGAGAATCAGATTAGTTTATAGGCCGCGGCGAAAATATTTTAGGACAGTATTTTTCTTTATCAATAATGTTGCAGTGTTATATGACAGTATCATTCAGCTTTCTTGAAATTAAATTAAACGCTTTATAGTGCCCGTCGCATTTTATCACGGCGAACGACCACAAATTGTTTGAGCAATTTCATATCCGAATACAAGAAAAGTTTTAAGACCACCGGTTAGGAAAGACTGCTTTAAATTTTGCATTCATCCATCATCGAGAAGCGTAGCATTGACTTTGTATGTTCTTGGGTCTTGTTACCTTTCATCGACAGACATAATTAATTACGAAATAAATCCATACACCGTATTTAATGAATGAGATGTCTTTGAAATATAGGAAGAACACTCGGGACGTAGATTGCCATGGTTACCACACGCAAAAAACATCAAGTTCGGTCCGTCGATTCCTACCTCTGATACAAAACCAAGCTCGAGGACAATGAAAACAAAAAAAATAACGATTAGATAAATCCCTTTGTAGCATCTAAAGAGAGAGAGAGGGGGGGGGGGGGGGGGTTATACATACTTTAACTATATTTTTGTAATTTTAATGAACGTACAATTCTTTAATAAAATGAAACAAATAACAAAGGAGTCGACCATAAATCCGCATTCCCTTTTGAGGGATATACGGAATAAAAAAAAAAGTACGTGATCCAATTTTCCTGAAAGGACCTTACATATTTTTTTCCTGGGTAATCAGCCACAAACGAATTTACGTATCTGCCCGAGCGTTCCTTTTTTTTTCATGCGGCGGCGGGCTGTTTAAGGGAAGAAATCGGACGAGAGAGAGAGAGACGTATGGAGAGAGGGGTGGAGAGCAGAGATGGTGAGATAGGGGAGAGAGAGAGAGAAAGAGAGAGAGAAAGGGGGAGAGAGAGGACGAAAGGGAGGGTCGAGAGGGAGGGATTTTATATATTTTCGGAACTAAAGAGGAAATCTGGCATTTAAATGGAAGCTTATGGAAGACCTAACACGGTCTCTATGTTGTAATGAACCGCTTCTCTCTCTCTCTCTCCTCCATCTCTTTCCCTTTATTTCTCTCTCTCTCTCTGTTTTCCTTTCTCCCATCCTTCCCAACTCGCCGAATCCCACCTAATACCACCCGGTAAAAAAAAAGATCGATATTATATTTGTAAAAGAAGAATGGAGGGTCCTTTTTACTTTGGTTCGCGGAGGCGTGAAGAATGGAACGAGAAAGGGAAAGAGAGAGAGAGGGAAATGAAGACATTGGTGAAGGATAGGTAGCAAAAAATATACGGAGAGAAGTGAGAAGGCGGAGAACAAACAATTTACAAACGGGGCGCGGTTATTCTTCAACTTTTTTTTTATACGCCATGCCTTATGTAATTCTCTCGTTCCTCCGCGTTCACCGTTTCTTCTCTCTTTTTGTTCTTCATTTTTCTCAAACGCGGATTCCGCCAGCGTTTCGGTGGAGGAGGAAATATGTAACTCGCGGATCCTTTTTGGGCTGAGGAGAAGTCTCTGGGGCGCTTCTTGAAACCGTTCGTCTGTCTCGAAATACCATTCTCCCTCTTGTTTTTTTTTCGGATAAAGCAGATAAAGCAGGAAGAGGGATGGAAAAACGTTAAAATGCATGGATGCCCGCTGCATGGGTTTTCCGAACGCTTTCAATCTATTTTGGTGTGCGCGCGCGCGCGAATAAAAGTTATTTTCTGAAACAAAAAAAAACGATTTTCTTTTCAAAAACTTAAATCCAAGAAATATCGGTCTACCACGCGCTCGTATCGTAAACGACGTGAATTCGATTTTCGAATTAATGGAAAGATTATGGAGTGTTTCTTCCAATTTAACTTTCAGAATAGGAATAATAAACTTGCGATGATAAATATTCGTTTTTGCGAATAATAGTCACTTATGAGCAAAGTTTTATTGATTATTTGACTGCACGTAAAATTGAAACATGGTGTGAGATGTTTGTATCTTTTGACACCTTTTCAACTAACAAATATAGGACTCTTAAGCTGCCACAAAAAGTCGAAGCTAACGAAAATTTGCGTTGAATGCGTTGCAATGCAAATTATTCCATTGCGCAAATTCTTATTATATCTTAACACAAACTCACTTTTTATTTAAATGCTGCTATCGCATAAAATGAATTTATTATGGAATTTATCTTTAAGAAAAAATTAAGCAAGTAAAGAAAGCGAATTTAACTATGACTATTCGAATGAAATTTTTGATGAGAAATCTTTTAGTAGTTGTTTTAGCAGCTTACTTGATGCGATTAATGCAAATCAGAGGATTTCCCGAAATTTTGTACATTATTTTTTTTATAATCCACTATATTTTCGTTCGTTATTAATTATTCTCACGTTTATAATGGTTAAATTGCATAGTTCTAATGCCAATGCGTCAACAATTCCGATGAATCAGCAAAATTAGAATTAAAAGGAGATTAATATTTTTGTAATCCGTCTTAGACTAAAAATCTCAATCGTTTATATTTAAAGGCTTAGTTATTCGATTCTCCGATATTATGCCGTGCCAAAATGCTTCAACCGTAGCAAGTCAAAGAGATTACAGGATAATTTTGTGTACACGCTCCCCTTAGCTGCCTAAATCCTTGCGAGAAGACTAGTTCTACGGTATAGGCAGCAAAATGCTCGCAATGTCAGAGAAAACGTTCTTCGTACCGGGAATAAATGCAAAAAAAATAAGCCATTCCACGTAAAAACCTCCGATTTCAAACCTTTTTGTCAGATAAATACTTTCTTTTCGTCTCCTACCCAACATTCCAACCAATCTCACCCTCGCTCCAGAATTCATTCTTTCCTCCCTTCCCTTCCCTCTAGGGCACCTCGCCCTTCGTAATCGCACTGTAGCGTTACAAACGTAGTCTTTTCATCCCCTTCCGCAGACCGAAAAAAAAGAAGAGAAGATGAAATAAACGCTTTCCTCCTGCGAAAGTTCCTTTGAGTGAGAAGCGGAAGAGAGGGAGACAGGAGGGAGTAGACACGAAACGCACAGGAAGAGGAAGATGCAAGGATTGGGGTGCGAGGGGGAAACTTACAGACGGACACAAGGACGGATAAGTGCGCCTTTCCCGAAGGCGACGTTCTCTCTTATCGTTACGTCCGGAGAAGTGAATCGCTTTCCAGAGACCGCCAATTATTTCGAAGCCAGCATCAAAAGGATAGGTTTTTGCTTCTGCATTCGGTTTCGCGAGAGAGAGAACAGGAGGCTGGGATAGAAAAAGGGAGGCACAGACGGAGGGAGGGAGGCAGGGAGGGACGGAGGGATAGAGAGAGAGAGAGAGACAGGAGGTATGAAAAAGGGAGGAAATACTCGTTGGTTAGTCGGAGTAAAGAAGAAAGGATGAGAGATCTTCCGAACGAGATAGCAGTCTTTTTTTCCTGTTACTAGAGTGAGGGTTATTTATGATCGCTATTCTTCTTTGCGGCTCTCCTTCTGGTAAGTGCTCACTGGATTTCCTTCAACATCTAGTTGCCCTATATATATATATATATATATATACATATATATATATATATATATAGGATTGCAATTAGTAGTTGAGAGGGATAGAAGGGAGCCAGTGAACAATTACTTGGTGTTGTGGACGTCCATGACGATAGAGGAAGGCTTTTCCTTGGTACTTTAGGGCATCCGCTATTCCTCGGCACAAGAGTACAGGTAAAACTAAGCATCTCACTGGGGGTAGAAGGGATGGGAAGAGGATGGTGTTCATGGAAAGGAGGCTATGGTATTTGAGGCGGGGGTTTTAACGTAGGTTTTGATGGAGTCTTTTTGGAGAGCCCGGATCGTTTTGATTGTAAAACATCTATTGAAGGGCAGGGAGTGACTTACCGCATGATTGGCCACTGGAAGGGGGCGTTTATGAAAGGCACTGTTCCGATGATCATACAATGAGCGGGTGGTGGTGAGACCCACGTGAAACGCCGGGCATTGTGTGCAGTTTAATAAGTATATTATGTTTCTGGAGGTGCAGGTTCCGTGGGACGTAATTGAATAGGTGGTGTCTGTTATCGGGATGGTGAACGAGGAGGATGTCTCTATGATAGGGCAAGTGAGGCACCTTGGTCTTTCGCATGGGAAAGACCCTGCGGAGTGTGGTGTTGGACCTGTGGGGAGTTCTTAGCGCCACAACAAGTCGCTGAGATTCCTAGGTCGACGGAATGATATAATGGAAGGCTTGGGGGAAGAGTGTAAGAGTGGTAGGTAATGATGTGAGAATGGGGTGGGCGGCGGGAAGGATGTTTTTCAAGGCTTCGTGTAGCCCCGGGTGGAAGGTTGTTGTGAGAGTCAAGGGGGTGTCGCTTTGACTAGGTGGGTTTGGGTTCGGTGTTTTCCAGAGGGGGGGGAGAAGAAATGGCGCGTGTATTTGGTGTCGAATTAAATCTGGAGGATAGCCCCGGTTGAGGAATGCCTCCTGAATTTTTGTGCAATATTCGGATAGCGAAGTGCTATATCTTATATCCTCGGCTGGCGAGAGAATGAGGGACTTTTTGGTTTGGTGTGGGTGGCAACTGGTATAATGGAGGTATTGTTGGTGGTTGGTGTCTTTGATACGCACCGAGGTCCTGATGCGTCAATTTCTAAAACAAAGATTTACGACGAGGAACGTAGATGCTGCCGTGGAGGAGTGGTGGATGAAGGAGAGGGTGGGGTGGGTGGAGATTGTATGGAGGAAAGCAATCAAGAGACTCTGCCCATCGGTCCACAGTGAGAAGATGTCATCGATGAAGCGGAGTCAGATGAGAGGCTTTTGGGGAGAGGATTGGAGGAGCTGGGACTCCCATTCTCCCAAGTAGTAGTTCACATAAGAAGGCGCCATCCGTATGCCCATTGCAGTTCCATTGCATCCCTAATAAGTAACTTTATGATATTTGTCATGAAATATAACTGGTGTTGCTTGGGATATTTTTGTCGTCGGTATTATTTTTTATAAAAGAATTTCGTACCTTCTTATATGGATCAGATGTTTTGTTATGAAAAACTCCGATGATGATGATGATTTCGGGAATTTTTAGCCAGAATAATATTGATGTAAAAAACAAACTACGCCATGCTATCGCAGCGGGAAAGATGCTTGAAAACAAGCCGGTGGTTATCTCCCCCGAATAATTCTTGGAAAGCGTTGTTGCAACATAAATAATTAGTTTCCGGGTTCGAATTTTTAATTTTATCTCCATCCATCGTGTTGCAGCGTCATGATATATGCGCTGTCAGGCTCGTTCGAATATCAGTTGGAAAGCTCGTTTGGCTGAAAACTCAAAATTCGTCATTTTTTTATAAAATGTATTTAATAAATCAAAGGCTACTTACGTTATCAGTTTTACATCTATCATAGTGCGACCGATAATATTTTTTCAGTATTTTTCTGATCCTAAAATTTCACTACAAAATTTAATTTTGTCGCAATTTATACCCGAGAAAATCATTTATTTTACGAAATTGAATGCGATGAAATTATCATTTTGGATTCCTTTTAACCGCAATAATTATCCTTTTCAGATCTTTAAGAGCGATGGCAATTAAAGTCTAATCAATTTTCACCGAGTTTTGCAACTCATGCGTTTTAATATATAATTGAATCAAAGGAAATGAATGGAGTTTATTAGTCGTAGATATTAGCAAGAAGTTTTTATGAACATTCTCGAAGCTCAAGGCTAATATTTGAAATTTTTTTCTGAATACTTGTCAACATCACTTCTATTAAACAATGTTTCGTTTAAATTCGCAATGCCAATATTGCGAACCGATTTTTAAAATCCCAAAGAAGTTCGAATAATTAGAGAACTTGTTAATCCATTTTAATCACTCTTTCATATTTATAAATATCAACATGCTTTTGGATTGTTACCGTTTCAAATAAATACCCGAGTTCGATACCGGAGCATTTCTTTCCTCCATTTCTATGAAACAGGATTGTGTGCAGCTTGCTTTTCGTTTGCATTAAAAAAATGTCTAGTTCGATATACAATTCCTTGGGAGAAACCTAGAATTACACAAATTTAGTTAATTTTTTCCTCAGCAAGATTTTGAAGATTTTTTCGAAAATCAAAATTATACTCTTATGCGCTTAAGAGGACTAAAATTAACCGTATCACTTTTTTCATTTCGAATTTGGAAATATCTCCAGACTGTTTAAATAATATATTTTCTGACAACATTAATTCTCGGAAAGTTTGTCGAAAAAGACGTGCAGGAGACCATTTTGTTTTAAATGAAGATGAATCCGCCTTCCATGCCTCATTTATTTCTATAAAATGCGATGAAGTAGAAAGAAAATCGTTGTATTGTTTTCAGTAATATTACAGCTTTGTCCTCAATCCCAAAGTCATTTTTTAAGATTTAAACTTTTGCCGATGCTCATTTCAGCATTGGTTACACTATTTTCAGATTATCTGTTTTTTCAATACTGATTTATAACCAGCCATTTTTGTAATAAATCGTATGGGTGCTATATACCAGTTGATGTCTCTCGTCTGCAAATGACTTAAATATAAATGTGATTTATAATATATAACTACATAAATAAATGATAAATCACGGAAATATACATGAACTTCATATAACTCTATATCGCCCGTATCATCTCACAAAAGAGAACTCTTGATTACTTTCTTTTCTCCTCTTACATTCCGTTGCTGTAAAAACTTAACTGTTATTTCAATAAACAAGTTTCGAAAACCCCTGCCATATTATCGCAATAAAAAAACTCAATTCCATCCGCTGAAGGGGTTCGCCCTAAATTCGAATTCGGCAAGCAAAAAAAATAGATAAAAAAGAAAAAAATTAGTGGCAGACCCAGCGGAGAACTTTTCCCATTAACTCACCTTGAGACATATTTCCGGCTCGATGTGTATTCGAACCCTTTAGACGAAATTCAATTTCACCACACAATACCTGTAATGTTACTCGAGATAGTAGTGGGGGAGGGGGAAGGAGGGAGGGGGAGGAGGGGGAGAGGAGAGAGGAGGAGGAGGTGGCGGCGGCCAAAGATGACCTGGGAATCCTTTTTACCGCATTGACGGTAAATTTCTCCCGAGGTTCAAAAAATACTTTCTTTTAAACCGCCGCGGTACGTGTAAGCATCGGAGAGAGTGAGAAAAGAGAGTCTTTAAGAATTTCCCCTTATTCCTCTTCCCTTTCTTCAGGCATCTCGAGGTCCTTTCCCTTGGTTGCTCTTTCTCTCTCCCTCTCTCTCTCTTTCTCTCTCTCTCTCCTTCCTTTGCCTTCCACGCTCTGAAATGAAGTTGTAAAAATAAAGTACGAGAGATCGGGAATGGGCGAAAGGTAAACGTTTCTTTTTTTTTAAGGTTCGAGAACGGCGTCTCGAAGGTAAAAAGCTTCGCTTTTATCTCGGCCGCCAATCGGTTGAAATTCCGTTGAAGGACTTTCCAATGCGCATCAGATAACTTTTATAAGGCAGAGGTGGATGAGTTTTTTTTTTTTTTGGACGCTAAGGCGCCAAGTTATAAAAAATATGTAGTGAGGAGGATTGGATGATAGCGTTGTTCACCTTAAAAAGAAGCGTTATTTTCTATGGAGGTGTTGTTGCATTGTTAAAGCCAGTTCGGTGTCAAACTGTTATGGGTCTAGGAAGCGGAGAGTTCTTATTTTTTTTAGTGGTTACGAGTAATTCTTTGCATATTTACCGCCATATATATGATAATGTTATCAATGAGGTACGTTAGAGTTTGAATTTAAAATGAACATCTACATACTTAATGTTACTTCTGAGTTGCATTATTTTTCACTGTCTAGATCATTGGTTCCTAATCTTTTTGACATAACGCCCCCTTTTGGTTTTCACTAAACGCCCTCCTCAAGCACCCCCTCCCCCATTTATTTTATTAGTATGAATTCAACGCAGTACACGCGCCCTTAATATTATTGTTCATTTGCGTTTTATTAGGTATTTTGTAATAAATTTTTCTCATATATTTTATTAAACAAATATTTTGTAACATACTTGTATTATTGTACTTGATCAACCAACGCGTAATTATTTTACAGCATGTATCTGTTCATAAGTTTCATTATAATGAAAAAATACGCATAAAATCATGAGATTAAATTGAAAATTTCCAAATGAACAAAACATTATTCATTAAATATATTAACTTTAATTAACTATTATGATATGGTTGTGGTATTGTAAATAATGTTTTTCAGCAACAGTTGACAAAATCCGATTTTCCCACTGGTCTAGATCGACGAGATTGGTTTGTTTTAAATAGGGCTCATTGTGAACGTCCAGGGTGAGAAGGTCCCTTTACTTTAAAAGTAATTGCCTAGCTACTTGATGAAGTAAAATTTTAATAACATAAATGATTTACGTAAATAATCATGACTCATAAAGTAAGCGGAGATATTTCAAAATTGCGCTGTAAAAGCAAGCATTAAATATCGCGAGGTTTGTTACGCTGGCCTATAAATACACCTTAATGCAAGGGTTGTTCAAAGAATCTTTAATTAAAAAATAGTCAATAATCTTTTTCTTGAAATTATTTTCATTTAATTCTACCACTAGAGACCATTTCTTCAATTTGGACGCATTTGTTTTTCCTTAGCAATAATGAGGTTATTCGTCATATTAGTCGTTAATGTAAACAAAACAATCAATTGAAGTAGCTAATCTTTTTTGAGAGCAATATGTGCGCCATTCGTTGCTCGAATAGTCATACCACAGTTCGGATTCTGTAGTAGCATTAGTCCATTGAAGCAACGCGATTCATCGTGGAGATAAAGACACCACTTTCGAGCATTTCTAAGGTAGCGAACCGTTTTAATCCTTTCTTTATTAATCAGATCGCGTGAAGCTGACGTCAACGAATCGCATTAAGATATTTACGATCCCTTCTCAGAAACAGGGGTAGAATATGACAATGGTTTTAAACCGTCCTACCCGCACAATGGCCAACGGACGCCATTCGCATTGGAGTGATCAAAACGGTGGCGTTAAATCTTGCGGGAATGGTTGGTTGTAGCGGTAACAAGGAGCTTCTTTAGCCCCACTCCCATTTTCCCGTCCCGTTCCCGAAATTCTTCACCCCTCTGCCTATCCGTTCCTCCCTACGTTCCGATTCCCGTTCCCTCCTTCGCCGACGTAAACCGTCTTCTCCACCCCCCCCCCCCCCCCCCCCGTAGCAGATTAACAGTGTGGGATGAGACCGCCGTAACTACGGAGAGCGAGCGTCTTTTGTCTTCGGCAAACGAAGAAAACGCCTTTAGCGATTTGGCCCGCCATCTCACGGGAGGGAGGGTAAAGCGTAGGGTGGGGGTAGGAGCAGAATGGCTGGGACAAAAGGGAAGGATAAACGTTCTTCGGAGACAATGAAACGAGCCATTACGCTACGGATCTCCCTTTTCCACCGTTAAAGAAAGCGATTTTGACTCTGAGGATCCAGATATGAGACAAGAAAAGCCGGTGTTGATAGGGTTGTTAAAAGGGACGATTACGTCATGGCGATGAACGATGGCCCATTTGACTGCTTTCCGCTTTGGAAAAGACGCAAGCGGCTAGTAGTAAAGCTGTCATAACTTTGTGATGAGGGTGGAGAAGGAGTCTTTGTCGCCCTGGGAAAAAATTTCACGAGTCTCTTCTCTCTCTCCCTCCCTCCAATTAACGTAGGTGATCTCTTTGAGGGGGAGGTTTGATGGTTGCGATTTCCAATAGCAGATTAGGCTGCATTAAAAGTGTTGATAGCTCTAACAAATGCCCATTTGTGGGATTCCGCGGTGATTTTTATCGAAGAGAAATTTCATTGAAATTCTTTTTGGCGAGGGCTTTCATTTTCTACGCCGTGGATTTTGTAGCACAAAACCGAGTCAAGCAAATGTCTTCCTATAAAATTTTGTTTTTAAACTTCTGAGTTTAAAGCATTCGAGGAGGATGCGGTAAATAGAGGGATTTATTAGAATAGAACGTAATGTATTGAGATAGAAAATTTATTAATATCTTACAATCGAATCTCTTTCAGGATAGTTCTCAGTTCTAGTCAATGGCATATCACGAAACTTTTGAAGAGTATTAAACGTGTGATAGATAAAATTTTATAAAATTGCATGGAACCGTGAAAATTTTTCGAATAGATTCTGGAAAAATCATTCGGAATATGACTGGAGTACGTCGTTTGAGTCGATCTCCTCGTTTTCTTCAATCTCTTAATATGAGAAAGTATTACATTCGCGTGTCTTCATGCTTGCTACAGCCTCAGTTATAAAAACTTTCTCTAGTTAAACGTTTTTTTTACAAGGGTTCACCCTCCAAACTTCTCACGCTCTTCAAAACTCAGTCCAGATTATCTATTCTTCTGAGAAAGCCAATTGCGTCTCACTTTCCTTAGCTCGCCAGATGGTATTCTGCGTCGTTTACTTTTACTATAATCCTGACCCTTTAAGAAGAGGCCCAACGGTCAATTATCCGCGGACGTGATGGGCTTTCGAGTCGAGAAAATTGAAGTTCCCGTGCGTCCACCCTTAATCAGCGGAAGAGGAAGGTAATGCTGTCGAAGGCATTACGTTCCTTTCGTTGATGAAGAAGGGCAGAATTAGTAGGATCAACCCTTCAATGCTAGATCCATTACTTAATCGTCTTTATGGTCATTGACGCGTATTCCTGAAAATTTTATAGGGTGTGTCCACACTTTCTCTTCGTTCGATGAAGTAAATGACGTCATGAATACATGCTCTTGTGCAAAATTTAACAGATAAGTGCTCAATAATCGAAAATTGAAAAACATATGTAGTTACTTGTCTAAGGCATTTCCAAGAACCATTAAAATATTATTGGAATTTCATTAACTTGTTATGGATATTTTTAGGCCTGCCTATAGAGGTACGGGCCCCGTGGACATTTAACAACTAAATTACATTTAGAACTTATTTACGGTGAAATCGTGGCGCTTCATAAATTGCAGGAAGGGCCTGGATATTGGAGACACCGTTGTTTTTTTTTTTATTTTTGATTCGTATGTTTCATTTTGTGATTTTTTAGCCATAAAAGAAGATCTCCGACTCTCTATTAAATATCATATATCATAATTCAACTGATTTTGGCGATATTATTTATTATACTGTGAAAAAAGATGCGTGATAGTGGTAATCGCTGTAGGCTGTAGCGTTAACACTGTCTATTAAACAGGATATTTTACTTTAAATACGAAACGCGACGAATGATCTGCACGTAATAGTGTTTCATGAAAACCTGTTTCCAAAAAGAATTATGATGATATTTTTAGAACCGTTGAGGGCTGCTTTGAGCTGTGAGTTGTATATAGTTTATGGGTTGAATTATAACTGAGAACATCCTTTATATTTGTTGGTTACTATCACAGTTATATTTGAGGGCAAACAAAAATGAAGAATCTTAGGTTTAAATTAAATATTGTATAATACTTACTGCTTGTTTGTTTGTGTGCATTACTAGCTAAAAGACTGCTATATTATTTCGACGCAGAGAACTTGTGTAAAATCGATTTCAAGAGCGTCCATACAATATTGACCAAACAATACTGCGTTACTTTATGATAAGGTTCGCTAAAATATTTAATTTCACCATTATAAAATTACGATTATCTGTTAAAATAAATCTGAATTAATTAAGTAGACGTAGCACATTGATTTCCTTTTCCTCACCCTTAGTGTTGTTTTAATTGTCGTTTGATTCTTTCGAATCGGATTTGGAAGCAATTTAAATTCATTGCTAAACTTAAAAGCCACTTATTTTTTATGGTAGATTATCCATAATTGCTAGCTTCATATTTTAATAAGCTATTTATTTAAAGTTCATGAGGGCACTTTGTGCAAGTTATGTATAAATTTATAGGTAATAATTAAATAAAACTTGCTACTCATTGTAAGTAAATTTCGTATCATTTTAAGGTGATCATTCATCTTACTATGAGAAACCCAATAAACTTAATTTGAGGGAATATTAAAATTAATGAGTCATTTACATCAGCTCTTATTTCATGTTTGAAGATGCCATTCAATTTAATGCAATTGCATTCGAGCTAATCTTTTACTTATTTGTTTCCGCGTTTTTACTTAAGGATGGTACTTCCCAATGGAAAAGCTTTTTTAAATTCTGACAGAACTTTAGTTTCTGTTTGGGAATCGATAGGTGAGTCTCGGTGCATCAAGGGTCTTTGAAATGGTCCGTATGCGAGAATAACTGTATTGCGAGGTAAATTTTGATAGTCTGTTTAAAAAAAAACAGCAACGCGTTTTCATTCATTCGGACGAATACCATTCGACTTTCTCTGAAAATTCCGCTAAAAGAGCCGAGAATCATCGTTAAAAAAATATATTCACCATTTTCGTGTACAAAATTCGCGAGGATCCTGGATGCAGGGCTTCGGGACTTTGGCGTAGAATATTCCTATCTATTATTTGCATTACTATATCAGCTGAATTCAAAGAAGAACTCTTCTCAGTAGCGTATATGTTTTAAAAAGGTCATATTTTTTGCCTCGTAGAGCTTTGAGTGAATATAGAATACAATTCTACAAGCCTTTCCCCGTACTGTCTCCTTGTAACCCCTTCATTTTACCCCTTAATACTCTAATCTGGCCCATTTGCTTCATCTTCGCCGTCTCCTATCCTTCCACTCTACCTCCCGTGCGGACATTTTAAATATTGAACTCAATCTTGCCGACAGACTGATAAAGCTTCGTAATTTAAACTCTTGCCTTTTCCATCCTCTAGCGGGCCTTCCGAGGAAAGGTATCCAGGATCCCTCCCTCCTCCCGCCTTCCTCCCGCCTTCCTCCCCCACAGAGAGGCACGGCAGGCTTTTTTGTCTCTTATTATATACCCTTTTTATTACTCTCTACCACGCTCGTCTTCTCTCTAAATCGTTTCTCGAGTATTACCTTAAAAATTTCATGCGTAAATATTCCATTTACGGAGTTTTGTAATTCGTGTTCCCGTGATCCGGGTTCTCATACATCCCGTTAACCTTCGTGAAGCCCGACGCAAAAGCGTTAATTTTGTGCGTTATTATTTGTAATTAATTTTAAGAAATGCGTTTTTTCTCAGTACTTCGCTTGAATTGATCTTCACATTTTCAGCCGTAGATTAGGGTGCACATACACGCAGTGGCGATGGAGGTTTTGGGGGTACCTACAATACACCCCAGCCAAAAATACCAAGATCATTCGGATTTTAATGATTTTAAATATTTATTCATTGATCTAGTAATTTCTAAATGACCATCGTAAGGGATTGAATTAAATCCGTAATAACAGATTTAAAAGTAAATTTTTGTTTTTGAATTATTGAATAGGAACAAATGGATAGTTGGATTGTTAAGATAATTAAAAGAATACATCGTAGAAAACATTCTCTCTATTATTATGCGTTCTTTATAAAAAGTAAAATAAGGAACGCAAGGTCATAACCGTCCGTCTGTCCGTCCATCGTCATGTATCATATCCGAAACTACAAACGTAATTTATATAAATTTAGGATTTTCGGGCCAAGAAAATCAGAAAATGATATGAATAGTTCACAAAAAATAGTCAACGAAGGAACTTTACAAGAACATTGTTTTCGTTATATCGTCTTGTAGTCATGATAAATTTAACCATTAAAATTTTTCTTTTTTGGCATCATCAGATAATTTATAAATAATGCCCCTACCTTGCTTGTATTCACGGTGTTTTTACGTTTTATGAAATATTATTCGATGTTCGGGAGATAAAATGAAAAATGGTGGGCGTTGAGTTGAGTCATTTTATATCCAACTCTAAGTGTAGAGGATCTATATGATGAATTATTTTTACGAACTAAATGCTACTTAATTGGAGTAATAATTACTTTTTGCAAACTTGTGCACCGACATAAATCTTTGTGAGGCAAAACATTTGTATTTGTAGTACCTATATCTTCCACAAAACTGATTCCCTAAATGTCTATTTTTCACATATGAATATTTTTATTATGCATGTGCTGTTTTAGTAAAGTTTGATGTTATTTTAACAAAATAGTTAGTAATACTTAAAAATTTTATGCTTCAAATTATATTAGGTTTCCGCCGCAATATATGCGTAAACATAAAAATTTATTAATATTACTTAAATTTTAGAAGTTTAACTCTGAAATTCAAAAATCATGAATCATTGAAATCCTTCCATACAAATGATTTTTTCTCGATTTAGAATTAGGAATTTTCCGCGAGGTACTATTGCTTAAAACGTGGACAAACTGTATTTTTAGTAATATGAAAAAAATACGTTCCGAAAATTAATTCCGGTGTTATTCTTTTAAAAAAATATATTTAAGCCAACTTTCACATTTCGTGCAGATAAATACGCCTCTCGATATAAACTCCGAACGAAATTTCATATTATCAAAAAAATTTACGACACCTTAACAGCATAAAAATCGTAAATGTATGAAGATTGTTTTAAAAATTTTGGGATAGAAACTCGGTAAAGTTCTGGAAGAAACGGAGGGCTGCTCTTAAAAATTGGGGAATATCTGAAATAACGGCGTAGCATGTTCAAATCGCTTCTCTTCCTCCTGCGAAGTCGCTTGAATTTTTAATCCAATTTTTATTGTTACGGCTTTTTTCCCTTCCAAATTCTGCTCCGAAGGCTTTCTTTTTCTCTCTCTCTCTCTTCGTTTCTCGCTTTCTTGTTCTCTTTCCCTTTTGAAATGTACAATAAAAGCTATCGGACAAAAGAAAGCAGAATTAAAGAAAAACCTTTGGAAAAATTCTCGTTTCTTCCTTCTTTCTCGTGGTCGCAGCGGGATGGAAAAGGATAACTCGGTTTCTCGTCCAATCCTTTCGCTCCAATTTTTTTTAAGCCTTCTCTCCGCACGAATCTCGCGAAGTGAACGCGTGTAGTGAAGGATGACGCTTGTCCTTACGTCCGTCTTATTCCGTCTCGTAAAAAAAGAAGTGATTTTTACGAGATTTGGCATTGTAGTACCTGCACTGGAATCTTCCGCGCTAATTTCATTTCGGTTCCTATCGACCTTTTATTTTTCGAACATGAATTTTTAAGTAAAGGCATAAACAGAATTTGATGCGTGTATCGCGTAAATGACCCGTCTGGAGCGTGTGCTTGGCTCCAGTGGTGACATTTCCAACACTTACTCTTTATTAAAATTAAAATTCAGAGGTTCATCAGTAAAATATGCGTTTCTTTCTATCGATGAAATTTTGGATTTACTGCATTAAAGCTAATTAGAGCTCATTTATTTATATGAAACGTATAAAGATATTAAGGAGCTACATTAATTAAAATAATAACAATTATAAGCAAATATATCCCTAGCACAAGAGGAAAAGTCTTGAAAAAATAGAGAGATACGGATTACGTTACGTAAGCCAACGGATTTAGAGACATTACACAGTTCCCACGATAGAAATTTTTGCGAAAGAACACAGATTTGGCAACTCTGGGCACGTCGACACGGAGTACAAACTTTTCACCCTTGGTTATCTCTCACTTTAACTTTCGCAACAATTTGAATGATTTTTTTTTTAATTCGCACAAGATTCTCTTCCATTTTGTTTTTGACTCATTACATTTTTTCCGTACACGGTTCTTTTTTTCCAAAATCGCTCCAACCCATAGGTGGAGAAGGAATGGAAGTCAAAACTAAGTCTAACTCTCTTTTTTTAAAAAAGAAAAACCCTCCTCGCCTCCATCCTTCCGCCCCATCCTCTCCCATCCGCCTCTTATACCATTCCGCTATCTTCCCCAACTTATGCGTTGGCATATTACTCCGCGGGTCCCGCGCGCTGCCTCCCACGGTCGTAAAGGAGTGGAGGTACTCAATTCTCATTGCTAAAGGAAACAGTTTTGTGCATCTTCCCCACTTTGTTTACAGAAGTTGTTTGGCATACCTTGCTCAGGGAATTGGCTGGTATATATACATACATATATAACCGCTACTCTCGCACCTTCCCCTTCCTAGATCACCTCTCCTATCCCGGCACCTCGCCCCCAATTCTCCTCTCCCGGGATTCTCCCGTTTGCACGCGAGAGGTCGGTCAAGTGGGGTATACGACGGGAAGTAATAAATTTCTATACTTTAATATAAATATGCTACGGGATTATTTTTTCGAGGTGTGGTTTATTGAAAAAAAATTAAAATTGCCCTTGGAAGGTTGTTTGGGAGAACCTCGGGGGGTCAATTCCGTTCGAGTTGATGTTCCAACAATAGGGGGAGCTATTGAGTATTGCTGTTGTTCTGATGGCATGTTTGTCTTCCATTTCAATATGAGATTGAGCTTCAGTGATGATGCAGGTGCGCTGATAATTACAGACGGGGCAAATCGATTTGTGATGTTGGGTGTTTATTTTTTACCTGCAACTTGAAAAAATACATCTCAACTCCATTTTTGACGTTTCCAATTTCCTTAAATTAACTAATATCGAATCTAGTTGTGGCAACTTGCTTTGAATGTTGTAAGCGGAAATAGGTTTTTCAGAAATTTATTACAACTATCCATTAAATTGATTTACTTTTTCTTTATTGACAAAAATGTTATAAAAATATGTATATTTTCGTCCACAGGAGGTCAGTTC
The DNA here is from genome assembly GCA_036926305.1 of Uropetala carovei. Lineage (NCBI taxonomy): Eukaryota > Metazoa > Arthropoda > Insecta > Odonata > Petaluridae > Uropetala > Uropetala carovei. Next base: position 1,911,444 of record JAXCHB010000212.1, read on the forward strand.
GCTTGCAACATTTAAATACGCATGTTTTAGGATGAAAACATTTAAAAAACGAATGAATTTACTAACATTGCTATAACTTTCTGAAACTTATTATATGCGCACATATATATTTCCAAACGAATTTTAAATTCTCACGTTGTATTAGGACATGCAATTTTTGTTAAGAGAGCGTAATACGAGCGCCTTTCTTCTCGGTACCATAATTCTAACACGCTGTATATTATATATGAATAGTTTTGGTACTTTTTCCAAGCGAGACTTAATAAAGAAAAATCTTGGAGTCCAAGATAGACGGAAAATTTCCGGACTCCTAAATGATAGCATTGAAAGTAAGAAGCATCTAAAAGGCTGTAAAACAATATATTTCTCTGAAAAATCACAACCTAGACATGCTGGCCAGTCCGAAAAATCGTTGTAACGAGCTGCTGAAGATGGTCACCTGATCTTAAGCGACGCGGCTTTTGTATAGGATGTCGTGCACACAGAAATCACTAGTTTATAGCCTGTTCGTTAACCCTTTAGACATTTTATTGTTTATACAATTGTTATCACTTTTGAAAGAAAAGCTTATATGTACGTTCACTTATGCGTCTGTCTTTGCACTTGTTTAAATTGTAATCATGACGAAACTGTGAACGATAAGGAGCGCTTAAACTTGGAGTGTAAATTTATCTACCTCTCCGTTTGGATTTATTTATTGTTTTATTATTACGATTAGCTGACATTTTGTGAGTATATTTCCACGTTAATGTCAATTGCAAGCGAAGATTTACTGACCGAATATGTGGCTACATGACCACACAAAAATAATAAACGCAATTATTTATCCATGTTCGTGGATATCACCCGACTTGTTTTTTATATTATTTTCATTCGGTATTCATAAGGTTAATGTTAGATGTCGGTGGTTTTCTCGTTACTAATATTTGTTTAATTAAGGCATTACTATTTATCAAATGAAATTTTCCCTCGGGAAATTATAATAATCGTTGTTTTAGCGTAAACCGAAATAATCCATAGGCGATGATTTTCCATCATCCAGAGGAAATAGTAAATATAATAATTAAATTCCTTCATGCGGAATATGCGGATATTGTTTTTGCACTGAAAAGGTTTATCAAATATTATTACGCTTCCGGAAATGAAGAAACTAGAGAAATATTACTTAAGCACCTAAGGCATTTGGGTACTAATCAGTTCTGCGCTAATAATTTTGGCGTTTGGAGCAGCTCATCAAATTTTAACGTTGAAACGTTTCTGCTACAGATTTTACAGTTTAGACCACGCATTTACTGCTGCTAGCTATCTAAAATATTTTCACTTTAATGCTTCGCGTAACTATTTGCCCTAAGTAAAACAGAAATTTTTAACAAATTATACGATATGAAGTCGACACGAGAGGAAAATAACCCCGCACGTTCTAATATATATCAGAATATCTTCCACCTTGTGCATGGCACGTACTAAAGAAAATTAAGAGCGAGACAATGAATTGTATTTTTTGTCGATAACAGCGATAAGCTATCAAAGTGAATCATCTGGCTAAATTTCAACGTTTTTACGTTGGAAGCTGGGTTTTGTCTCTTCCGATCAAAGTAGTCGCAATCTGTTGTGTTTCACCGACTGTAGGTGCTAATATTCTAAACCGAACAACAGGAGACTAACGATCAATTGACGTATTTTTTGTTTGAAATTCATAGTTGGTTGTCCTAAAATTTTAGAGTTATTTGAGAATATGTGTCAATTGTCAAATATAAAAAAACAAGTTAGGAATCAAAGTATCACAAATGGGCCCGTTTTGGTCAATGGAGTATCAGAAAGAAATTATATACCTGTACGTAAGGGAAATAACGTTTTAAAGCTTTTCTTCGTCATAAATAATCCATTTTCTTCCTATTTAAAAATATTGCATGCACACGTAAGGAAATTAAATGTTTGTTTGTGAGATTGTTTATGTTATCTGCAATGAAGAAGTAACCATGCAATAAAATTTCCAAGTTCAACTAAAATTAAGAAATTCTACTTTGATTTTTATCGATAAAAATATATAGGGAAGGAAATACTCTTATTTATTAGTTCTACAACTTTTATTTGAAAGATATTTTGATATGACTAATACTTTAAGATGTATTACGAAAATTTTATTTTTTGTCGCCACTAAGGTGGTTCTCCTGACTGGCTTACGTGATTTATTTTTGCGATTTTCTTATTATCTTTGATAGTAAGTCATTAATATCAAATTTCATGAAAATCCGTTCGGTAGAAGCCGAGAACGAACATGATGACGGACAGACGGACGGACAGACCGACGATAATAGGCGCTCACGTTGGAATAGAAACGCCCCTAAAAATCATTAAAAATCTTCTTACGCTCTTTTTTTAAGCTTCCGAAGAGCCGGACGCAAATGAAACAAATTGTTTTTTTAATTTTATAAGACCAAGTTGTTAGACTGTAATCAGAAATGGACGTTTCGGTTTAATTAACCGTGTCACTATCCTCACGGAAAAAATATTTAAACGCACTTTAAGTAAGTGTAATTTGTTCGGTTAGATAAAACCACGTGTCTTTCTATAATATTATTTTAAACAACACCCTAAGTTTTTAATCTCGGAATCGTTTTTTTTTTGCGAAAGGCGAAAAAAAATGATTAAAAATACAAAAGTGTGGGATACTCGTTCGAGATAACTTCGGAAGATTGCATTTTTGCTCCGAAACCTCGGATGTTCCTGCGGGTGGTTACGACAAGGGAGCGACTTTTTTTATTGTCTAATGACCGCCTCTCTCTATCTCTCTCTTACTTTCTTCTCATTCTCTGTCCTTTTTCGCCACTCTTCCAAATGAAACCCTCAAATATGAAGACCACGCCTTTTTTCATCAGTTTGGAACAAAATTAAACTCGGCGCCAGGCGTCGATAAATTTCATACTTCAAAAATTTACAAGAAAACGCAATCGGTGGGTTATGCTTTTTACGTCAGCATACGAAATGTGATTTTTTTCCTCATTTCGTGACGATTATTTTTTTCAAATACAGCTGTCAGGTTAGTAATCAGTGGTCTCTAATCGAATCTGTAATTATTACTGATTAAGAATGATCTCCGTATTGTGATGAAAGCACAAATTGAGGCGTGTTGTGTTAAATATAAAATCACGTTAAAAAGTCTTATCAATATTATGTGCTTATTGAGAATATTTAAAGGTGATTCGAATGCTCGATTTTCAATTTGCAGTATTTTATATTTATTTAAATAAACATTCAGTTATTCAGTTGTTCGAAAAAGCTCCTTTGATTAACATGTCCGATGAAATCATTCAGTGAATTCGACATTATACCGTCACATTTCCGATTAGAGTCCATTCAACACAGAATTCTCGAGATAATCTTATGGGTGAAAATAAATTTAAATAGATTTCAGAATAAGTATTAAAAATCTCTAAAATATAAGTACTTATCCTAGGTATATTCAATGGCCATTTTGGGTTTATGAAAATTCATTTGCCCATTTCGTCTACCAATCAGCCGTCTTTAACTGTAATTCACCTGAAGTAGATTCTAAATCTATATTGTTAAGATGTAAAAAACTGATTCCCATACTCGCATTGATTTTCAATGACATAGTAAATGTTACGTAAAAACCTATACGAACGAATTATTATTTATATGTTTTACAATAACCGCAACCGTTAATGTATGTGATGTAATTAAATAAAAATAATCGAATTCATATTCTTCGGTATTCATTCTTCAATACGGTAAAATTCTTTCAAACAAGCGATTAAACGATAAACATCAGTAAAATATCAGGGTCATTAAACCCGTCACGAAAACAAAAAAAGGATTTAGCGCCGATAGAGAAGACAAATGCCGTGAGCAATCATCTGTACACAATTGTTTCGCGTCTTTTCTTTTCGACCGTGACGTTTCCTAGGAGTCGTTACAGCGTAGTTATTTTTTAAAAAAAAGTCCAACTTAATGAAAGGGCGTTCATTTTTGCGAGTGATTAAGTTTTCTCCGGTGAAAGGTAAAAGCGGGGACTGAAATGTAGTAGCGAGAGAGAGAGAGAGGAGGAGAGGGAAAGGGAGAGTAAGGGAAGGATTATAGGAGGTGAGAAAAATAAATAAAATCCCTTTCCATCTTGTTTATGGGAGAGATTGGGGGGAGGGAGGTATGAAAACGCAATATTAAATTCAATTCCAACTCGTAATTCAGATTTTCATCACAGTTGACTTTCCATGAGACGTGATTACAGGCGCGTCTTGATAGAGCGAGGAGGAAAGAAAGGGAGGGTTTGGAAGAGATAGATAGAAAGAGATAGAGAGAGCAAGAGAAAGTCCACCTTAAAAAAATCCGAAAACGCAGCAACGGTGGGAAGGAGAAACAATTTTCTCCCTGTGCCCAACCCATTAAGAATTCCACAACTTCATTAAAAGAAACAGGAGTTGGAAGGGAGAAGAGTGGAATAAAAAATACAAGCAAAACACAATGAAAGAGGATGTCTTAATTTTATTCCGCCCCCCTCCCCCCCCCCCCCCCAGCCCAACTCCCCTATCTTCCTCTCCATCTCCCAACACCCCTTATCCCTCGCCCCGTCTCCTCCGTCTTGGGGAGGGGAAGAGAGGAGAAAGGGGCAAGGAAAAATCTTGAATACACTTTTTTATTTTATCCCGCCACGCAAAATCTTCCAAGAGGGTTTGCCACAAAACCGTAAAATTACCACCCCGAGACCCCTTACCCGAGCTGGTCCCACAATTTCCACCCTTGCGAGTCGTGGAAATATCTCAAAAGGGTCTTTCTCCTTCCCTCTATAACCCTCCCTTCCACCTTCATCGCAGCATGGTCCAAGATCCTTAAAAACATCTCTCTGCGTTTTTGCGGGGAGGAAGGGAGAGAGAGTGAGAGGAGGGGGGGAGGGGGAGAGAGGGAGGACTAGAGTGTGTCCCTTGGAACTCATCCGCTTCTCTCCTCTCCTCTTTCCCCATCCTTTAAAAACCCTTCCACTCCTTTTTCCTTCTCACACTGGGAAGAAACTGCCCCATTACGGACAACTGTTGCAAAGCTTTATCATCAAAAACCCTCTCCTCCTTAATGAAACACATATTTTAGTCCCTTATTTCTCGTCCAGGAGGGAGAGAAAAAAGAAGATTGTTCTTAGAAGAGGAGGAAGCGCTTGGGAGAAAGACGCGGATAGCACGGAGGAGCGGCATAAGTGGGTGGGTTCAGGCTGATGGAAATGAGTACCAGTTCTTCCTAAGAGATGGCGTCCAAATAAAACCAAGGGGAAGTTTTATGGGGGAGCATGGATAACGGAGGATCGAAGGTGGGCGAAGGAGAGGGAGGGAGTGACTCGGTTACGAGGAGAGTGGACATTTTTTTGAGGAGACGAGGAAAGAAAACTGGCATTTCGCTCTTTTATTTTACTTTAAGGAACGCAGGTTGACCTTGAAACGGGGTTATCAAGGTCGCGCACGTAAAAACCTCCAGGTCTAGCTTCCAGCGCGAAACGAGATGGCATAAATGGAAAAGTTTTCTTCTCTCTGTCGAGGAGAAAGTTTCCGCGGATGTTTGCATTGGAAGCGCCGCGTAGCAGGTGGACTAAAGGTGGAGATAGACGGGGGGGGGGGGGGGGGGGGGGGAGTTGGGTGTAATGAGATTGTTCTCGAGGTAGTCTGCTCTCATGGGGCCTTTGCCTTTTCTCCTCCTTCAATGCGTGTGACGCAGGTTGCCTCTGATAGTGGAACAAGGCGAGCAGGTGATTATGTTTATCTCCACTGACTCGATTGCCTTATCGACGTTTTTCTTTAGATTCTTTTATATCGTTTTCGTTCGTCCCGTACGCGTGTTGAGAATTTCCCATTTCGTGTTCTTTGCTAGTCAATTGTAGCGTATTTTTATTTCCTCGTACGGTTTTTTTTGGGATGCTTGTAATACCAATGTGGCAGTAATCTCTTAAAGATAAGCAGATATAGCGTCTAACTACTCTTCAAAATTCTCAGCTCGAAAGATAAAACATAAAAATTTAGATGGCAGCTCAAGATAAGGATCCTGAGTCGGATGGTGAATTAAATATTTATTTGTTTGTCGAATTCGCGCGAGAATGTATTGATATTTTCTTCAGACACAGGTGCTTCGTGCGTCGTAAAATTACTTCTGAAAAAATAAGATTTTATTGAGAAGTGTTTTTCATTTTCAATCGTAAACAGTAATCTTTTTTGTTTTGAATTTCTTTCAGCTATTTATTTTTGTAACGTTCATATGCAAAAACACTCCTAATCTATATATATATATATATATATATATATATATATATATATATATATATATATATGTATGTATATGTGTATGTATGTATATATATATGTGTGTGTGTGTGTGTGTGCGCGCGCGCGCGCACACATATACATATTTATAAGAAAAGTGTTTGTATGTATGTATGTATGTTTTTTATAGCGCAGCAACTACAGCACGTAGAATCATGAGAAAGGTATCATTTTAACCGAAATAAAGATGAAGTGGTGTAGTCAGGTTTTTATATGGATTTTATAGACGTTTCTAATTTTAAAAATATTTCATTTTTTCATTTTCTCCATTTGAATGACATAAGGATGAGTTCAGCTTATTTTACATTTGAATGTTAAAATTACTTACAAACACGGTATGAACTTAAGACATGGATGATTCTATGAAGGAAAGAACAAAGTTTGTCTTTATTGAAGACAGAATCCGAATCCTGACCGAATTAGCATAAAATTTTTTTTAGAATCAGAAAAATACATTATTTTATCATTTTTATGACAATATCCATTGTAAGCTACCATGACAACTCCTATTGTCGTCGAAGTTGAGAGTCCAATGCATTTATACGGGAAAATTTTTAACGTAAAATCGTTTTTCAATTTCTGCGTGCGATTATGCTTTGTATACATGGCAATCAAATATTTGTTGATTTTAATTGAAATTTTACTAATGAATAGTTTTTAATAATATTTTCCTGAGGTGTAGCGTTCTCCAATGCAAACTGTTTTTAAAACTACCTATGTAACTGAAATAACCAGAGGTAGATAGTCCACAAATTGTGATTTCCAAACCCTTGAATCTTTCGTCACGAAACTTCGCATAAATATATATGTTTACCATGCGGATAACATATGCTATATAGCGACAAAGATTTGGGGGGTAGGGGGTAATTAATTAAATAATTATTTTCTCTTAAGTTTACACGTAATTTTCGATTTCTCAGAGTGTAAGGTTTTTTTTCATCATACATCAAAATGCCTAAATATGGATAGGTTTTCTTCGTTTTAAGTTTTTTGACGGATAAAACTGTGTACTATCTTATTCTTGCAATGTTTATATGTTACACGGTTTAAGTTTTAGAGTCACTAAATCCGTTGAAATTCAACGGGCACTTCTGCTAGTCCTTTATAAAAATATCTGATGTGGCCAACACATGACTTTCTCCATATTTTCGGTGCAGATATTTAAATTATTATGAATAGCATTATAAGGCAAAATTAATATTTCGTATCGTAAAATAATTCAGTCGCTCTAATTGCCTTAAATTATATTTTGAACATGTTAACAGAATACACCACTAGATGGTGGCGCTGTATACTGGAAATTTATGATTAAATTAATTATCCAGTAAATGGAAGGTTCTACGAAAATTTGTTTTAAAGAAAACTTGGAAGAAATATTATTCTCTACAACTTTGGTCCTCACGAAGATAACCAATAACGAGGTTTTAAAGGAGGTATTTGACGGAAACCGAAGAAACCGATTAATTACAAATAATTCCTAAGCATTAACTGCTATGGAAAATTGTTTCAAATGAAAGTAGTAGGAAATTGCATTCTCTATAACGTTTGTATCAAATTGTTTATATAATATTGATACTTTAACGGAGATATTTCGTCAAAACCTAATAGGATTTCGAATAAACCCCAACTTCGGATTAACCGTAGTAGTAGTAATTAGGTTTTATAGGTGCGTCGACAGCTAAGGTCATTTTGCACCGTCAAATTCTGTTAGAGAAAATCAACATACATCACAACATCCATGCCCGAAGCGGGATTCGAACCCGCGACCTTTGAGTTATAAGTCTAACCCAGCCGGCCCGATTAACCGTTATTGTCCAAAAACTAATTAGCTCTTTGTGCTTATACCAAAGTGTTATTTATGAAATTTGGTAATGATATGGCAAGTACTTTTTCAGTTAGAGCGCCCACAATCACATACACATCTACACAGAGATCATTCCGAAAATAGTCTGAACGTGTCCTAGGAACCCCAATACATGTATTTCCGTTGAAATCTCGAAGTCGTTTTTTTCATGAAAACAGTTCTTTCCCCATATTACGTATATGGAGAATGTAATAAAGTTATAGTTTGATGAATACTTATTGCTATCCGTCTTTAGTGTTCATGGCTTATTGGATATTGAATGGGAGTTATCCAGTTATTTACATTTTGAACTTATCGTTATATCATGCGCAAATAGTCGTAGGATACACTACATTAACAGCTATTGTGCCGTATAGTTGTGTCAAAGTCATTTCACTGAAATGAAAATATTACTTACCTGCATTTTTATATTATTTTGTTACGAATTAGCATTTAAAATTCGCATCCGCAATAAATATTCCATATCAATATTTTCTTCTCTTTAATACACTTATATATCCTGTAATTATAACTTATATACAAATATAACCTTCATCTGGTTCAAAATATTAAACCTAATATCAGCGCGAGTATTTTATGATCAGAGCGGAAAGCAAACTCTCCAACATCCTGTTTGCCACGTAGCGAGGCAAACAGCTGTGTGTATGTTAGTTCCGGAAATATTAAAAGGAGACTTATAAATATTTTTCCTATATTCGGGAAATCTTACTATAAAGGTGAGAGACGAGAATTTTGCACACGGAATTCTTCCTTGTTTGCATTTGCTTACGTTACTGAAAGTAATCTTAATGAATTTTTGGTATGTATCCTTTCAAAACACATTCATGTATGAATAATAATCAATGCCGGCGTGTGAGAGGTAGATTGTTTGAGCTGCGAAGATTAACTCGGGTCAGAATCAAGGCAGCAAATATTTTTTTTTAATTTCTACTATATATGGTTATGATGGAAATAATATTTCGGAAAAAGCCGTGCTCTGCTGGAAATGTCAATAAATGCTCAATGTTGAATTAATAAATACAAAGTAACGAAATTAACATTTCTCGAATGTAATCAACTCGCATTTACTTTACACTATTCTGAGAATCGCATTGTAATGATTTTTAGTTCGCGAAACTGGAGGAAACTCAACTGCGTACTTAGCGTCGCGTTAGAAATACATAATTCCCTTAGTTACCTTAAACGACGTGGGAAAATGCTTGAAATTTCACAAAAATAATTTACCAAATATCCGTTGATTTTTAATTGCCTTTAAATTTAAACTTTTTAGGTGCCTTTCTCCTCCAGCGTGAGCGTCTATTATCGTCGGTCTGTCCGTTCGTCTGTCCGTCTGCATGTTCGTTCTCGGCTTCTATGGAACGGATTTTCATGAAATTTGATATTAAGGACTTACTATCAAATATAATAAGAAAATAGCAAAAATGAATCACGTAATACAATCAGGGGTACCACTTTACTGGTAAAAAAATGAACTTTTCGTCATATCTCGTAAAGTATTGGTTAGATCAAAATATCTTTCGAATAAAAGTTGTAGGACTAGTAAATAAGAGTATTTCCTTTCCTATATATTTTTATCGATGGAGTAGCCGTTATCGATAAAAATCAAACTAGAATGTCTTAATTCTAGTAGAACTTCGAAATTTTATTGAATTGTAGATAACAAAAACAATCTCACAAACAAACATTTAATTTTCTTACGTGTGCATGGACTATTTTTAAATAGGAAGAAAGTGGATTATTTATGATGAAGAAAAGAAATTTAAAACGCAGTTACCCTTTACGTACAGGTAAATCATTTTTTTTAAATGCTCCATTTCACGAAACGCGCCCATTTGTGATACACTGTACACTTTCTTAACTTGTTTCATACATTGCAGCCTTTGCCTTCTATATTTTATAAATTATCGGCATAAATGCGCTAATTTTGCGAACGGAAATTATTTCTAAAATTCAAAGAGAAAGAATATAATTGTAGCAATTAAAAGTCCTGGACTCTTAACATTCCCAACAGCATAATAGAACATTTAATTATTTCAGGTTAAAGAAATTATAAATTTTAGGAAAAATTGCCGAATTTCGCCTGAGCTACTAATATCGCGAAAAATCAGTTTCTCAGCTCGAAATACATTTAACCCCGGCGTTATATTTTCTGACGAAAAAGATTCCGTCGCGTAATTCAAACTTTTCCTCGTCAATAAATTTTAATGATCGGAAAGAGAGTTTGACAGCGTGAATGCTAATTTTCTGGATGCACTCAGTCCATGTTTAAGGCGGGGAGAGACGGGGAGAGAAAGGTTTGTCGGGTAGCAAAGAGAAAGAGGGGGGGGGGGCAAAAGAGATGAGTAAGCTTTAGAGTTGGGCTGGGTAGGACTCAGGTGTACTACTCATTACTAATGCAAGGGATTCGGAGAGGGTGATGTAGGGGAATTCTAAAGGGGTTCTTGGGGCCAACCAAAGTTAGGAAGAAGTTAATGGGGAGGAGTTACGGTAGGGAAGGACAAGGAAGAGAGTGAGAGAGTGGGAGAGAGAGAGAGAGGAGGAACCGTAATAAAAAAAGAACTCCGATGAGGGACTAATTTGGGGGCGTCTGGGAAGCAATTATCAGTTTGGATGGAGTTTAAGAGTTTTGAGGAAGCATTATAATGATAGAAAGTTGATTTGGTCCTTTTCCTCGAGGTACGAGACGGTGTGCACAATGCATTGCTTACGATCCATAATGCGGGAGAGGTGACATTGAAGTATATCGGAAAAACGCTTTTTAATTAGGAATGGAGCGATGGGTGAACGATGTAGGAGAGGAAACGATGCAGTTCTTGGATTAAGGTCGGGATATCTATAGTGTCTGGGATAAGACGTGACAATTCAAGATCTTCGAGGGATCAGGTTTTTAAGAAGGCTGGCTGAGGACTTAATTTTGCTTAGCATAATTGCATTAAAATACGTTTCATATTCGGGAGAACCTGCGAAAATAGATTCTTTGCTCTGTTACCAAATTTTGAAAAAAGTAAATATCCGTCGTTGTTAATTATTTGGAGGGGAATCTTTGTTTAATTTCATTTATCTTAACGAACAAGCCTCCTTAAGGCAGTCTCGATAAGAAAATATTCCCTTTATATAATATATCCCCCACTCAGTGACAATTTTACTTCAGAAACATCGTTCGTCGGTTGATAGAACACTCTGTAATAGTTTATGGTTCTCCACCATTGTCGTTAGTTTTTATATAATATTTCCCCCACTCAGTGACAATTTTACTTCAGAAACATCGTTCGTCGGTTGATAGAACACTCTGTAATAGTTTATGGTTCTCCACCACTGTCGTTAGTTTTTAGATGTATATTAAAATTTGAATAAATAACATTATGTTCTAATATCGAAGTGTGAGATGTTTTTACTGCTTTAAGACCAATGTTTCATAATCTGTTATACGTTTGGTGGTATATGTTCCATGAGCAGTGGAATGCAAGTTGGGTTGCACAACATCAGGGGACAATTGATGTATTTTTGGTGGTATATGTTTCAGGGGAAGCTGGATGTTTTCAGTGTGGCAAAACATCAGGGAGAAATTTGTGCAAGTTTGGTTGTAATAGGTTAGGGGCATCGGGTTGTCTGTTGGGTTGCATAACATCAATAGACAGTGTGAGTTTGAAGGTATACGTTGCAGGGGCATAATACGTTTGTTGCGTAATAATAGGGACAATGGTGTAAGTTTGGTGGTATACATTGCAGGGATAGCGGTTTCTTAGTTGGGTTGCATAACATGATGTATTTACCTCTATAAAGTTGAATTGTTTCGCGTTCATCGCTTGTTACCGCCTCTCCGGGGTTGACCCAAAATCTCCGGGTTTTCGGACCTGCCCCCGGACGAGAGAAAAAAATCTCTTGGTCAACATGAAAATTTTCGAAATTGGCATTAAAGATCACGATTTATTTTTAACTTCTCGAAGAGAATAAAGATTTAATTTTAGAATGACTGTGCCATGCAATTAACCTGGTAGACGGTGCACAGGGCCGGTCAAAGGGGGGGAGGGGGTGCAGCCGATGAGAGGTATCCGGACCCCCGGATAAACATTCGTTTATTGCCCCCAAAATTTAGAATTGTTAGTTATTTATTAAAAATTCTGCGGTAAATTTTGTGCACACTTTTATTAAAAAATTACGATTTCTCCAAGTTCATAAAGAGAGTTCAAAGCAGGGAAATGTGCGAAACTAATTCTTCTTACCTAAGATAATCTTTACGATGAAGTAAACAACCTGAACAAAGTTATTCCAACTATAAATAATAAATTTCGCGACTTACCAGTGGACAAGAAATCGGTATTAATATTCGAATGTGCAAATAATTTCACTGAATTGTCTAAGCTAATGCCTAAAACATTATATATTCCCGTTAGCAATTCCTTTGTGGAAAGTGATTTTTATCATATAAAAAATGTATGGAGGGATGAAAGATTTAATTTTAGAATGACTGTGCCATGCAATTAACCTGGTAGACGGTGCACAGGGCCGGTCAAAGGGGGGGAGGGGGTGCAGCCGATGAGAGGTATCCAGACCCCCGGATGAGAGTAGAATTAGTACCTATAAGCGAATATTTGTACTAAATTGAATTTTAACATGAGCTGTGAAGAGTTTCTGAATTTTCTAAAACATCCTGAGCAAACTGAACTGATAAAATGTTCCAAAAGCATCATAAAATATACTTTTAAGAAAAGATAAAAGGTATGTGCAATCATGTAGTAATCCTACTTGCCGTTTCCTGAGAACTTATGTGAAAGTTGTAATTTATGCGGAATGTGTTCATGTATTTCCTGTGGCTGTTTATTTTAATTTTATAATTATACCATTTATTGTAAAACTGAACATTAAGCATTAAAGATAGTATGTATTTTCAATATATTAAATTTGTTCTTCCCTAAGTATTGTTCAATCTTGAATTATTATGGTAATTTTGGAATTAAATACATTTGCTCCTAACATTTTTATAAAAATTGCATAGCTCCTGGGTATTAAACTGTTAACAAGATGAACGAACAGAACTTAAGACGCCTACTTTCCCAAGGTAGACATCAAATTAATTATATACTAGCTGATCCCGCGCAATCTTTGCGCGGTGAATTTTCTATTGATTTATAAAAAATGATGTATGTAAAATAAGTTGATGTCAATAATTCACATTTAACTCTAAAAATGCATTTCCTTACGCAGTAATTGATCCCGAACTTTTACGTTTTTCATTTTATTCGAATATATGTCCTTTTTTATGTAATAATCAATGCAACCGTTAATGTAGATTATCAATAAAGAGAAGATAACCATGTAATGTGTTTAAAAAATAACGTGAGTCCCTATTCTCATTTAATTTTAAATTTATGCGTGAGCCTATTTGCGTTAATAAACATTATGGATATATAATATAATGGTTCTACTTACAAAGAGATAAGATTCCAACATTCAAACCATGATAGGAAGATTCAACTGCTTTGATTAAATCGTTGAAACGCTTCCCATACGCAGTTAACTGAATAATTATCCGTAAATATTTATTTTGCTATATATAAATGTCGACATTGCTACAGCAATAATTTCGATGCTTAAACAAAGTGCGAAGCAAAAACGCTATTCTTTCACTTATTTGAAGGTTAATTGGCATTAATTGCATTGGAGGCAACAATGACGGTCGCCTTGACAACGTCCGGAAAGAGTACGAAATATCCGTAAAATTTCGAAAACAAATGCGTTTCTGAATGATTCGACCGTTTAACATGTAAACATCGCAAAAATAAGATAATATAGAGTTTTATCCGTCGAATAAAGCAAAAACGAATAAAATCAGTCCATATTTACGTGTTTTAATGAATAAAGGAAAAAAACCTTACGCTATAAACTTATGCGAAAATATAACTGTCTTCTGGATTCGAACCCGGGACTTTATGAAAATGAGAATAGTTTCTTAGGGGCCTTCCTAGCTTGTAGAAACAAAACGCAGTTTACCGCATATCTCTACGATGAACGGCTTTTGAGATACAGGGTGGGACGAACGGACATCCGGCTATTATAGATATAGATATTTTCATTAAATTGTTAATTAACTGGATGGCATAGCCATTGGTTATATTGGCTTTTAAAACTTTAAATTCACAGCCGATGAGCTGCCCTTTGTTTTCCCACATTGCACACTTTATGTAACATCATCAGGTATTATACTTACATCTAGTTTTTCCGTAAAATTATAAAAAATAACATTTTTATCAAATGTAACTATCAATCTCGCTATGTCCTTTATGCAGAATTTATTGATATAGAGAATAATAGATTGAAAATACCGGTTCCATTCGGAAGTAATTTTTCCTAATTATACTTAACATTTAATGCTAATGCTTGTTAGATGAAATCTCTATGCAAAATTTCAATTTAGCGAAACAATGGATACCGTGAGCAATCGGCGGAGCAAAATTTCCGCCCACTTTGAAACAATTGCATTTTCATTTTCTCCAAAAAATATCCATTAATCACATTTTAAATTTTTATTGTTCCAATGTGTCACGAGGTGACGTGAATTTAACGAGCTTTTCGGATGCATATCAACGACAATGATCCATTATTCGTGAAAATCCAATAATAGAGCTCAAGTCACGTTGTAGAGTGACATTTGGGACGTTTTTGATTGTTTTTCAATTTGTCACTCGCGGCGTTCGATTTTCCCAATATACATATTGATTCCGTTTATACAAGTAGTTTTACGGGTCCAGAAATGTGAAATTAGTATTCATTTAAGGTATTATTCGATTAATTATATTTATGACTGTTAACTTAATTGCAGATAAGCCATTTTAGTTTCCTGGACTTAAGTTTATTAATTGAAAACGGTCCGCCGAGTTATTTGATTATTATATTATAGAAAATAGGTCGACGTATGATTTATACATTATTAACCTTATTCAACATATCTTTGTATAAATTGTATTTGGACAGTTGGTTCATCGCATCATCCATGAGCTATTTGTGTATCCGATGTCAAAGTAGCTAAATTACTTCCCTGGGTTCGAGGCTATTCTTGAAGTGTTTTTAATGAGAAGCATTAAAATTTGCATGTTAAAAAATAGCTGGTTGTCTCACGCGACGTTTTACCAAATGTATTTTCATCTGTGCCTTTTTTCCCATAGAATCTTTGCTCAGAAATCAGTTCACACATCAAGTCAACCAGGAGTACCACTTTACTGGTGATAAAATTGAACTTTCCGTCATGTCTCGTAAAATATTGATAATATCAAAATAGTTTTCAAATAAAACTTGTAGAGTAAGTGTAGTAGAGTATTTCTTGTCATATATATTTTTATCATAGGAGTATCCGTTATCAAGAAAATCAAACAAGAATGTCTTAATTTGAGCTGAACTTTGAAAATTTCTTGTATGGTTACTTCATTATTGTTGCTAACATAAGCAATCTCACTAAAATACGTTTAATTTCCTAATGTGTGCATGTAATATTTTTAAACTGGAAGAAAATGGAGTATTTATATCTAAGAAAAGAACTTTAAAACGTTTTCTCTTACGCACACTATATCATTTATTTCAAATACTCCATTGCACGAAACGCGCCCATTTATGATACGCTGTGCACTTTCTTATTTTATTTACCCATCAAATATTATTTTTTGTTAAAATATCTACTTTGAATTGGGACCCCTTAGTAAACATTTCTCTGTTCAAATACGTTCTTTTTAATGTGAGTTTTCATCTTTTCTCAACGGTATTTCTAATATCGAATACCATCATGATTTTTTGGTTGAAATGGCAACTCTAAAAACCTAATTTCAACTTTATCTTTCACTCATATGCTGCATAATAAACTGTAGCTAACTTCCGTTATAAATATAATCAGCTGAATCATTGGCAATTTCCAGTGAGACCCATCAAAAGCTTCACTTCCACCATGCAGAAAAGGTTGCCCGACACTGGATCAGATAAGACCGCTGGCGCCTCATCATTCTGCCCATCGTTCCTCCTCTTCTTTCCTAGAGATTTTATTATCGTCCGTCATATTTTTCTTTATTTCTTTCCTTTTCCTCCTTCCTATGTTTTATTGCCTCCGGTTCCGTCGCTACCAAAAAGTCTTCTTCGGGGAGACATGGTGGGTAATCTTATGGATGCAAATGGAGAAGTTGTGACTGGAACAAAATGTCGAGGAGGGTCTCTGCCTCACTTAATGGATGGGGGGAGGAGAGAGCGAGAGGAGGTTTCGGGATGGAAGGAGATATGAAAATGTGATGCGCATAGTATATGCGATCTAAATTTAGCAGTACCTTGCTTTGCGCGACCATGTTTTAAGCGGATTCGTTATAGCGCGAAGCAGATCTGAGCCTACCGGTTCTTAAAAAAAATGGGTACAACATACATTGTACAAACGTTCTCATATACTAATGCGTCGTTCAGTTATCTTTAGAAAATGAAAATCCTATGAGCCTGTTTTTATAAAATCAAATATTATTCAAGTTGCCTAGAATAAACTAGCCTTATATTCCTTTTTGAGAAATATGAACTATACAGTATTATTGAAGATGTAAACTCAAGTAACTGTACGAAATTTGATCAAAATCGTTATAGCCGTTTTTGAGAAAATCAAATTGTCCTTAAAAATGCGTAGAATAAACTTCCCTTAATTATTGAGAAATGTCAACTATTTCTTCATAGCCTCTTCTAAAACGTATATTTCCGTAAAAATCTCTAGGTCGAATTTTTTCGCGACAACAATACTTTCTCAATATACTTCGTATATGAGAAAGTGAAAAGGCAGCATTCCTCTCCGACTCCTCTCTTCCAAATTCTACCCACTGAGGTGCTTCCAACGTCCCTCACGAAAAAAAACAACAACCTTCTTTACCCTTCCTACCGTATGGTGGGAGTAGAGCTATGAAGAGGACCTCCTAAGATTGGATTCACGACCCAATACCTCCCCTCGCTTTTTTCCATTTACCCCCCTCCTCCCTCCCGCTAACTCGCTTTATTTCCCTTCTCCGTATTCTTCCTTCGCTATCTCTCTCTCTCTCTCTTTCTCAGTCTTTCCCTAGGCGTTCCCAAGAACGAGAGAGACGTGTCTTTTCATCGCCATCTCCCAAAGTTATCTTGCGTAAACAAAAGGTAGCTCGGCTTTATATCTCGAGAGCGGGACCGCGGACGGAAGTTTTTCGGGTATTCTTATCTCTGGTTTTTACGGCTTAATTCTTATCGGTATTCTTTAAGAAAGGAGGTAATCCCATGCAAGTGATGTATTCATCAGAATCTGTATTGCTGAAGATTAATCGCCAAAATATGATGAATTTTTGTGAATTAACGTTAAAAGAACGCTTATGTAAGTGAGAGGGAATAGATATATTTAATTTAAAATTAGTTCATAATTAGTATATGCCTAAAATATTGTCATATGTTTACGTTGAGAATTAATGTTTCCTTGTTGCAATGTAATGCCATCAAATTATCTAATTAATGTCTGTGTGATAAAAATATTAATTTTGATATAGCTAAGTAAAAATATTAAAGTGGGCTTTATTTTTACTTAAAAATTACTAGCATTATTTCCAGATTTTATATAAAAGTCAAATACATAAGTCGATATTTTACTGAAAAATTTTCGAATGTCTTGAATAACTTTATTTCTCTTTTTCAGGTAAGGGAACGATAAGATTCCTATATGCTGATTAACCCGTTGCATTCCTATCCCAACAGTAAGTACCTATTTTCGTTTTTAAATTAATTATTGGATAGAGAGGATGAGTTATATCTTTTGAGGACATGACGTTCGATGGCAAAAAATAGACAGGAGTTTGAGGAAAAAATACCACAGAACTTTAAACTCATTCTCTCCGAGAGGTTCTCTTTAAAATGTACGAAAAAACACAGGCGCTCGTATTTTATCCCGTGCCCTTTGTTCAACAATGCACTGTGGCATCCTCGTTTATAAATGAAGATTAGGCTTTCCGTTGTTCTGTCGTCATAGTTTTTTGGAACATCTCCGGCCAAGGGAAAAGAACGGCGCCAGGAAGGACAAACATAAAATACAAACATTCACGCTCTCGGTCGAAAATTAAAAGACAGACGACATTGCAAAAACCACTTTTTCAGACTCAGCTACATCTAAAACGTATTTTTCCGTCAAAATATCGAGGTAGAATTTTTTCGCGATTACAATTCTTTCTCAATATACTTCGTATATGAGAAAGTAAAAAAAGTGTACCTTAAGGTTTATCTCTGTTTATTTTGTAAGAGGGACTCTCCACGATTCCAAAAAGAAAGAAAAATAACCCTGATAAACATGGTGATGGAAACGCACGCGTCATCGGTGACGGATAAACAAAAATACGCAGCCGGACAACGCGTTTGTTTTATGCTCCTTCAACGCATTGAGAAGGCGTGTTTAGTAGGTCGAACTGCTCGAATGGTCGGACTAAACAGAACGATACTCGTTTCGACGTAAGCAAAGAATTAGCGATGCACTTTTTTAAACGAGTTTGGAACAAGTTTATGCCGTTCGCGTTCAGAGGGCATCGCACCAATCTCTCGCTTATCGCCGTACATTCGCCATTGGAGAAGACAGTGAAGGCATATGGGATACGTTTCTCCAGATAAGTAATCTGATTGGGCGTTTCTCGACGTTTTTTTTCTTCAACGTGGACCATTTAGAAATATTTGAGGATGTCCAGGGATCAAAGGAATACTTAATTTTCGAGGTTTTATTCTCAGAATTATTTTCATATTAAGAAGATTTAGAAAACGTAAATAGGTTTAAAAAATAGAAATTTATTACTTAAATACATTTTTTGACTCTTAAAATATGCAGTACAGTAATTTTGTAACATATATTTACAATATTTATTGTTATATCAGCTAAGGGCTTACATAAACTCATTTAGTGAATACCTTGGATTTGTTTCTTGTACACCAGCTCATTAATGTTTGAACCAAAGAATTAAAAAGATTATTGAAAGTTTTACACAACTTTTAAACTGTTTCTTTGCTAATATAATAGCAAAAGAAAATTTGTTTTAGCTTCACGAATAGAACCTACCTCCTACCAACCTACCGGATGAGATTTTGATGCTTCGATTTCGCACTCGGACGTATCATTAAATTTAATAAATGAAATAACGATTCCGGGTCAAATTGCCGTACATTTAATATATTAGGCTTGCATAAAAACTCAACTTCGGCTTTGTAATAAGGTTATAAAAAACTACATTTCTATGGAATAGTTGAGTTATTCATTTATTTGTAAATGTTATCAAAGACATCATTTACAGGGATTATATATACCCAAAATTATAACTTTAATAATTGGCAATTAGGGCCTGAAATATAGTATTACCTGTAGCCTTAATGCGTAAATAAATAAGGGAAAGTTATAACGGTATCATTAGTATACGACATTCCTCAATTTAATGCTAGAGGTATTAATAACGAAGAAAAAAACTATCATATGTACGAAGGTGATTTCACCGGATTCTACGGTAAGCATAGCCACGTGTCAATTTTAGGACCTTTAGAGAAAGATACATTCTGTCCCATACTGCAACTGCGCATCGAACACATCATTTGAGGAACATAATTTCAAATATATCGAATTTAACTGCTACCGTGTGATGTAGTAATAATTAATGAGGTGTCATAAGCTCCAACGCTCTGCATGGGAAGCAGTTGGTCCAATGAAGAGGAAAAACTCCCTTCCGTTCTCGCTATATAAGAACTCTCAACATTCGCGCCGCTGCTTTAACAATATTTCCCAGAAATGTTACAGAGCCAATTACGCATCTTCTCTAGTGGATGTCATCGTCAAATTATGTGAAAAGGCGCTCCATTAGCTAAAGTTGTTTAAAGGTTTAAAATTAATCTTTGATTGCACAACAAATCTATATTAAAAATAAATTTTATTTCTGTTTGTTGATAAAACGTAAATTCACGCCCGAATTTGATCAAGATTAAAAACGCGATCGTGGGCAGACCATTAACTATAGATAATTTAATTAACCTTATTATATTGCATAATTTACCTACACAGGAGGATTACTAAATCCTCATTAACTTGTTTATCTAAATAAATGTGAAATCGAACTCATGCTTATCTACTCAAATTCTAATATATTATGCAGCCGACACCTACATAACGCGGTATTTACGTTCCTGGAAAACCTCGCGCTATAGTTAAATCGCATTATACGAACCGAAGACACTTTGGAATAAATAGGGTTATAATAGAGTTACTAAGTTACATATTATTGTGAAAACCTTGGTTTTTATTAAATAAAATACAGTGAAATCACATTAGAGTGCATTCTGATTACATTTATTACATTTAAAACATTGGAAAGACTATGAATTTCTTTGTTTAGGAGATGTAAGTGGATTGTGGTTATAAGAAGAAGTTCCAAATAATCATATTAAATAATTAAAGTAGCTTTTATTTTTGAACAGTATTAAACTACCATTTTAAATAAAATAAAATTTTTTAAATACAACTAAGAACGACAATTACTGGAAAGGAATAAAGTTAAGGAGGTAGATTGATTCCAGGATTTCACCTGATATGGCTCCGGCTATTCCTTTAGCCGGTAATGATATACCACTTGCCCGTGTCAGCCGAACAATACCGGTTCGAACGCTCGTACGTTTCCCACCCTGACATCCATCGCTTTGATCTGCATTGTAATCGAAACTTCGAACTCTCCCATTCTTCCATGTCCTGTCCGCCTGCACAAACCTACGGACTTTTCTTTTTCTCTCCTTCTTTAGTCTAACCATTCGTTTTTCGACGTTCCATTCAATTTGAACTTTCCCAGTTACCCACATCCGGGGATTTCTCTCCCTCTCTTTCCTTCGCAGGCCCCTCGAGACTTTTCGTTTCTGTAGCGTAAACGCGCGGTTCGCAAGTTTAACCGAGACGTCATGTGCACGTTGACCAACATTACGGGTTTTTGGAGGGAGACGCTGGGCTTTCAATTGCTTTGGTTTCTAGGTCAAGACGGCCGTAAAGTTTAGAGCAAATCTGGATGTAATTTTTGATACTGTTTTTTATGGTATTAGTTTTATAAGAAAAAATCGAAGGAGCTGATTGTGGTAACGATTTATATAGAGCAGGAAAATTGAATGTTAGCAGAAAGTTATAATTGTGTAATTTTTAATTTTGAAAATTAAAATAAATATTAATAAAAAGATGCGATGATGAAGACATATTTTCTGAAAATGTTTACCCATCTTTTATATCCCAAAGTCGCTCATGCGAATTTTTCTATTTTTATTAAAAGTTATTGAGAATGGATACGTTCATTTGGCATTTTCCTGGGAAAAATAACTATTTCTTTGGAAAAACTGAACGAAAAAATTGATAATTATTTAATTTCGGCTTTTTTATCACCATTTCTCGCTTTGGATATTACACATCAAGGTAAAAACGAATTTACTATCTTTCGTTCGCCGCTAAGGATCCACTTTGATAGAAATACAACTCATGTGTGGATATTCCTACGGCTCTTGAAATTTTCTCGGAAGTGGAATTGGAAAAATAATTGCAAGCATTATATTCAACTATTATGCTTTATTTATACGTTTTCTCAAAAAGTATAAATATATAGGTAAATAAACTTCCGAACTCGATAAAAAATGTCACGAGCCCATTTCGGAAAATAGAGACTCGAATTCAGGGAGTAAGTGTATACTTATAAAAGTGCATATCTATTTATGCTTATTTACGGATCGTTTAGTGTACTTGTAAGGTTTTCTATTAAAGTAAAAACATACTATTGCTGGGTAAATTTAGTGCTCTTTCGTTTATCAATTATCGGTCCACGACTAATTGTATGTCATTCTCTCTGTCGATTTGGTTAAATATATTTTGAAGGACGTAAAAACACACAAATCACGATGCGTATCTGTTCCACACGCTAAATTTGAGAATGCAATATTTTATACATTTCGGAAGCTACCCAAAGATTTCCCTATTAGAGCGATTCATAGCATTTTAGATAATTGAAAATTTTAAACCAATATTAAAGCAAACGTTATCAAATTTCTGTCGCTATTTCAGCAATTCAAAAGAAACGTTTTTAGTTGCTGATATTGACGCACTGCAAATACGTTGACCATATATGTCATCATTCGAGAATTAAAGTCACAGTGGAAATTTGCGCGGAAATTTGCTTAATATAATATTTTGAGGTAGAGGTATTTTATGGCAGTAATATCACATCAACCAAATATATCACAATTGCAATTTTCTTTCGAAAAAGCGTCACACGAAAGATAATTTGATAAATAATACCTGATGGACCGCAGAATTTTGAATCGAGTTCATAATTTCATAAAGAGAATGGGTTTTTCTAAATTTTCACCTTAAAATATATTCGATAATTAGTGATCGATGGTTGTAAGTATGATTATAGCAGGGTCGGCGTGATGGGGTATGCAGGGTATGCTACGCCTATCGTCGTCAGTAATTGGCACAATATATTTATATGTATATCGACAGAGATAAATGGGCTGCGTTTAGATGCGAATACGAAAGTCATCATCCTATGGTCAAAAACTAAATTCTCTTTATTTCCCTTGCCTAATCTTCGACGTTTGGAATGACTTTAAGAAAGCATACGAATGAAGGAATGAAAATATTGAAAAGTGAGGGAGGAGACAATCGTCCTCCCCCTGTATTCGCCACTGATAGAAGGTTGGGGATAACCTCTGTGCAGAGGTGTGTAAAATTTCACTGTCTGAGGCATTTAAAAAGAATTCAGTCTTAGAGAAATAAAGTCATCAACATATTCACACGGAATATAGTGCCTATTCCTGATAAAGTACCGCCTGTCGCCGCCTCCTCACTAGCCCAGGTCACGTGACGGCCATGGTTGGAACAGAAAAGAAAGAGGTCCCCCCGAAATCGTGCTTGCATAAGGTTCCCCAAATGTATCTTGCCGACCCTGGATTGCGGAGTTATTTTCTTAGGACTTCTGTCTTTTTTGTTGAATTCTTTTACACATACTACCTATATCAGTTGACGTAAAACTCCTGGGAATAAATGTAAATTGTTACTTTCTATCCGCTTCAAAAATCGCGAGGAAAGAGAAATGTTCCGTCTATGAGAGGTATCGATACATAGGATTCCAGCGCTTCGTTTTTCAATCTCCATGGAGAAAAAAATTTATTTGAAACGCTTCCGAATTCCCGAAGGTTACTAGAAAAAAGCTCTCTCGACTTAATCTCTTTTTCGTTTTAATATAAATACGCAAAATTTGAAGTACCTTAAAGGAGACGTATGATCTATGTGTTTCGGATCCAGATTTGCATTTCGTTGAGAAAGTTTACCTTTTTAACTTTTATTCGCTAGGGGAAAGCTAAGGTGTTCCTTCTCGAAGAGTTTAAGTAATCGAAAAACAGATACAATTTATCCTGCGTAGAAGATTGTTTCGCTCTAAAATATCTCTGATGGAAGATGGATTAGGAAAAGGAGATTCTTTCTTCTTTATTTTATGCATTACAGTAGCTGAATGTGAGTTTCCGAAAATTGGATAGATACTTTAACACCGCTTTATTTGAGAGTATCATCGGCGGATAGTAAAGTACTTGAAAGTACTCTCTCTGTACTTTATAAATAAAAGCTACAATATAAAAATACATGTTTCGCATATTTTCCTTTCAAAAACACCTCTCATCAATAGTTCTCACGAATCCTGAAATATACACCTTCCACAGTAGTCCTTAATATTGGAAAGGAAAAAACACCAATTTGTCAAAAGCATAAAAAATTTCACCCGTGAAAGCAATCGGGAAAAAATAACACCGTATTCAGATTTTTAGGCCGGGGTCAAAACCAAACGGGATAGAGGACAAGGGGAGATAGGGGGCGTATAACGCTGTCCCCTCCATTGTTTTTACCCGCGATGGATGTGATCCATAGAAATGTAATCAACGAGGGCGGTGTCCTTGATTCTGGTCAGTCGTTGTTTGCGGATGGCGATATTTTCGGTTCGACCCTTTTGATTGGCGGGAGAAAGAACCGTGGGCGCCAGGACGCACGGAACTGTGGCAAGTGAAAGTGACGGAAGGCGAAGTTCACTTCAAAGTTCAGCTTCAGTCATTGAAGATGGTGTAGATCAGTCGTTCTCAAATGTAGGGTCGCGAGCAAGTATAGTAACTTATTCTTTTCTCTGGATGACGAATTATTTATTTTTCTGGCAAAATCGATGTCTTCCCATTTTGCAACACAAGTTTTCTAATTAAACTATGATTAGGAATTGAAAGTATTCTGGAAAGAGTTCAAATTTTATTTTTTTTCGGAGCGTTTTATAAGGAAGCAATGGGAGCAAAGGACGTTCGTTCAATGAGTTAATATTTTCAGGATAATGATACGGCAATAGCTACGTTTGTTATTCGAGTAATATAAAAATAATGATATGATGGAATAATAATAATAATAATGTATATTGAATTTCTATCTTTACAAGCATTTTTATTCGCCAAATATCTTTCCATAGCCTTTGTATGCTCTCCCTACAATATTTAAAGAGTGTGTCCTATTGCTACTTGTTAAGTCAACATCAGTTATGCAAATATCGTGTTATTTATTCTAACGTGCTCTCATGTTTATTCAGTTAGGAGTCCATTGCGAAGGAAACATTGGGAAAAGTTTGGCGTGCATGCAATACATTGAATTGACTATTTTGGGTAAACATATGCCGATGGTCACGTACAGCATATCTGAATTCATAAATAAATAAGGCACCCATTTGTAGGCGCGCCAAATAAATTCCGTGAGGCGAATCGTCGCCCTTCCGGCGAACTTGTGGATTATATCCCGGTGAGTCTTAACAGATGATTGTTTCGCGGTGAACTTTCGCGATTCCCTTGAAAGCGGAGCCGAATTTCGTCTCTGATATTTTAAAACTTTCCGCTCCGCCGCACAAACCGGGAAAGGGGAGGGGGGAGGTGGGGGGGGGGGGGGTAATCCCCATCTGAAACAGATTCCGTATTTCAACCTATCCGTTTCGGTAAATGTCTTGATCCCGTTAAAGGAGCCTTACTTTCACTCCGCCTCTCTCTTTTTTCTAGCTTTCATTTCGGGTGGGGAAATATGACAGCTTTTCGTTTCGGAGGGAGGGAAGGGAAGGTTTCTCACAACGGATATGATAATAATTCCGGACGACAAAGCAATTTACTTGGGACAAACGTAGGAACGGTATCTCTTTAACGTGCCGGGCACTTTGATGTCGTAAAACGTGCGTTCTCTCTCTCCCATTCTTCTCCTCCGTCTCTACTGCCCCCTCCCCCCCTTCTCTCGTTCCCACTTTGGCCCCACACGTTATCCTCCTCTTTCTCATCTCCACCTCCTCAGTGCCCTTTTATCCTCTCCTCTCCCTCCCACCAAAACCCCCCTCCGGTCATTCCCGCTACTTCTCAACGTCCTTCTCTTTCCCTCCCTCCTACCCCCTCCCTCCTCCCTATCTCTTCTCTCTTTCACTCATTTTCCACTCAGACGAACCCTGGGTCTTTGCCTGTAGGTCACGTTTTACACTCACACGGGTCAGCGTAATGGCCTGCCCGTGTCTTTCTTCCGAATCCACTTCACCCTTCTTTGCTCAGTCTCTCTCTCTCTCTCCCTACCTCTCTTCTATCTCTCTCTCTTACTCTCCCATTCCGTCTTTTCGCTTCTCCTTTCGCCGTCTATTTATCCTCCCCTTCCTTTTGTTTCCGATGCGATTCTTGCCTAGCGTTTCGATTACCTTCGCCCGTTGGGAGGATGGACCTTTCTTATCCGGATGTGTCTCGATATGATTTTCTCTCCGATCGGGTATTTTTTTTTTATTCGACTCCCTGGCTTTTTTATTTTTTTCCCCGAGGTTTTTCTGGATATATGGATTTCGGAGTATTTGGGTTTTTGGGGGGAGGATGTTTTCGTTCGAGAGAAAAAAGGGGAACGTTTGTTTCAATCTGGAAGAGAAAGCTGAAATATTGAGGCGTAATTTTGCAGTTTTTTAATAGTATGATTTTGTTTAAAAGATACGTTCTTTATCTTTAACATATTATAGTGGTGTAAAATATTGAGGCGTATTTTTGTAGTCTTTTTAAAGGATACGTCTTTTATCTTTAAAATATTATAGCGGTGTAAAATATCGCTTCCTTTACCGGGAGTCGATTCCAGGTTCTCCCATTTCTAGAAATTAATTTGATGTATTTTATTCACGAGGAAGAGATGACAAAGTTTTGCTCCGTGTAAACCGATTAAATATATACCTATGTGGGAAAATCAATGTAAATCTTATAAATTAATATTCCCTTCATAGTAGTTGAAATGTAATGCTTTTAATGACTTTTATAATCATAAGAAAGAATGGAATGTGATTTTCATAATAATATTTAAACAGCAAGAGAAAATATTAACGACCCATTTTAGCTTGTATTTACGTCTTTTTAGCTTGAAGCAACATAAAAATTTCATCGATCACCAATCCAATTATTACGCTCCAATTGTTGAAATCACCGTCAAACCTGAAATATATTTTACCAATTTCATTGTCTTTATGTTAAAAGTTTGGTTCCCGTTACTTCATAGATGTTTTCAATAGAGAAAACCAAAATATTATACTATTATTTTTTTTAAATATGAAAGGTAAAGATAAAAATGGGATCTGAGATTTAATGCATAACAAATTAGGTCATATTAACTCGACGATCATTTAATTAAATGTTGTTAACCCATTTAGTTCTTAGCTCTGCGGAACTTTATAAGGACGTCTGATTAAATTTTTATATGGCACAGGAGATATTTTGACACAACAGTAATATCGATAATTTAAGGGGATTGAATTTCGATGGGTAGCTTATTGCTGAATCGAAGATGAAAATTACGAATCTGCCAGGAATGAATAAATGGAGAAAGTGACTGGAAATCCTTATTTTTTTCCCCTCCCTTCATCTCGCACATTTCGCGATCCCATAGAGCGAGCGAAGACTAGAAAATGAACATCACTAGGAAGCGGTCATTGGGCGACGATGAGGTAGGCGCCAACAATGTGATTCGCAACCTCTTCCCATATCCTCGCTTTCCCTTACACCTCTCTCCATCTGTATCTCTCTCTGTCTGTCTGTCTCTCTCTCTCTCTCTCTCACTCTCTCTCGACACCCTGGAGAATATTCACGGGGGATTCTGTAAGGTCTTAGGATTCGTTCGAGAGAAGAAATAAGAGGGAATTTGAAGCGAGGGGAGTTGTAGAAAGAGGATGAGAGATAGAAAGGGGGAGAAAATCTCACTCTTGAGGAAGAAGGATAGAGAGTCAGATGAAAACGACCGTTGAGATATCCAGTCGGATCGCAAATGGAGAACCGAAGGGGAGCTTGACCGGAAGGTTCGCGGGAGAGGGGAACCGAAGGGGGAGGAAGAGGGAGAGAGAGAGAGAGAAGGGAACGAGGGAGAGGATAAAGGGGGGGCGGTTTTTAGTGTCGGTAGATCGAGAAGCAGAGAGTGAGAGAGGGAGAGATGAGAGTAGGAGTTGGGTTAGGAGGAGATCATTCCAGAGAGTCTTGTGCTTTGGGCCAAAGAATAAGGTGAAGATGAGCGGGGGATTGGTAGGGTTTCTCTCTAAGAGTGGGTTTTTTTTTTTTTAAGGAAAGGGAAGGAGGACCCGTGTTGCCTTGGGGTTAGGTTGTTTGGCTGGTCGAAAGGGAGAGAGAGAGAGAGGGCCGCAAGGGGGGTCAGGCGGGAGTTTTTTAAGACCCGCCTCGGACTGGAGTGTCGGACCCCGGGATGCTTGTTGAAGGAAGAACGGTTTTAAGTGCGGAAGGGATGGAAGGAAAAAATAAAAGAGGAGCGGTTTATCTCAGTGAGGATGAAACGGAAAGGAAAAAATCACCCTTCTCTTTTCTTTATGGGACTGCGAACATGGCGGAACTGGGGCGCATGGAAGTAAGGCGTTGTTGCAAAACCGAGGAACCGGTGATTTTTAATGTGAACAGCATCGAAAAACTTGTATCCCTATCTCGCTGTTTTCACTTCGTTTATTTTATGTATCGTACAGATTTAAAAATTGATACGCTATAAAAAATGCCTGGCCTTTGCAGTAGCGCGTCCAGGGGTTTGGCTAAGGGGCATTTTCCTCCCTCCCCAAGAACGGAGATAATCCTAACAAAAGCATACGAGAACTTCAGATGGAAATATGTTAGGTCGGAGGCTTCCAAGTTAGAATCAGTTTCTTTACCCATTAGATCATATCCACACACCAAGGTTATTGCAGATTAATCAATAAAGAAGTGCTCAGATAAATGTGTTTTCTCTTCCCTCTCCCCCCTCAAACTAAATTCTTGTTGTGCCACTGACCTCATTGACATCAGCAGAGAAAGCCGTAGTTTTGTGGTACCGGTAAAATTTTAATTCTCAGAAACGTAACCTAGGACAGTGAAGAAGAAATTCCGCCAAATACAATAAAGCAGGATCACACTACATTTGTTTCTGCCCTGAAGGTGATACTTAGCGATATTAACCGTGGTGATGTGATTCTCCTTGCTTGCATTCGGCGAATTTTTTCGTATCACGCTTTCCAACATTTAGGAGAGTTGAAAATTCAACGTCGATACACATAGGTTCGGAAAATGTCAGGGATATATGAGATAAAATTGAAACACGACGCCGTACGAGAGAAGCCGATGTTAACAACGCTAAATAGACAGCATAGAATAGAAACAACACGGGAGAGCGGCGGAAGAGGGTGGAAGCAACCAAACACCGCGCATTCTAGAATTCCAAGAAACACTTTCGCTCTATCCGCTCGTGTATTACTGGTTGACGCATTTCTCCTCTATTTAAAAGAGTAATCCATCCTGTCTGTCTCCATATTAGTTCCTATGGCGTAGCATTCATCCTTCAGTCTCTCTCTCTCCCTCTCACTCTGGCTATATACATGTATATTTTTTCTCTCTCTCTCTCTCTCTCTCTCTCTCTCGCTCGTTATTTTCTCTCTTCTCCATCAAAGCCCGCTTTTCTGAATCCAATCTTTTAGTTCGTTCAAACACTCTGATTTTGATCCTTTCTCATCGTCACTCTTCCTCTTATTAATTGACTTTCGATTTCGTCGGTTCGTTTCAAAGGCATTTTTTGCTCTCCACGGCCTCATCGAATAACTTCCTCCCAACCGAAGGCTTTGGCTTTTCGGAATAAGCATTGAAATCGGATTAAAAATCTGCCGTAATGATTAATATAGGAGGAAGTTACGCTTCGATGCCGTAAAATACAATTATTCCAGTTTGGCGCATTTTGAAACACACTACATATATGAGATTTTCATCTACACGGGAGGGACTTTTCTTATGAGGAAAGCTAATTAAAAACTCCAGATCATTTTGATTCTTAGTAGGTATGCACCTAGAGTTCGGAATGCATCATATATTTTATTTTTAAGTACAAAAACGATTATAAACATGAAGTGAGTATACACTTTTATGTCACTAAAATTTTTCTTTAATATTATGCATTCAACGACGTGTAATTAGATTAAAGCGAATGGTACAAACTATCGTTCCTTTGCTGGTGCTACCATATACAAACCAATTGATACGGGTTGACTCATTTTCATAAAAATGCTTTTGGTCTGCGTCATAAAACTATTTGTCCCTGCTTATGAAAGAATACTTTTTATTATATTACACATTAAAACGGAGAATAATACACCAGCTGTATATTTAAATTGAATAAAATAATATTAAGGAACATTCGAGGCCATTTATAATTTATACTTCTATTCAAGCTTCAGATGGTGAAATTCGGATGAAAATTCATAGCTTAAAATGTACCACATTAATATGCCTTCATAAAAATGGGATGTTTATAAATGAAATTGTACTCTTATTATTACACTTCATTATTCGAAGATAAAAACGAGGGATGGCTGACGACTTCTTGACCTAAGTTGGCAAGCAATAGGTTAGGAAAGTGTTGCTTTTATACAATGTAGGTCATGGTTCCATGGTATTGCTCACAGCTATTTAGACATTTCCTGTATAATCTACCTCTATGTTGATGCAATTTAATTTTTTTCCTTGTTGTGGGTGAAACAGGACGTCAACTCTGGGTTTCCATCTTCCAACTCTCTCTTCCCCTTTTGAGATATCCTAGCCTTTTTTCGCAGATGGATGACTGGATTCAACATCGGCTGCATATCAGCAAGGATATCTTTAAAAATAGACACTAAACCTTTAAGGAAAAATAATTAATCGCAACTCGATGTTCGAATTTCACCACGCCAAATTGAGGGCTTGCACGACTGCACTGAATGTTTTGCCGAGGTTAATCCACAGAGCGAGTATTATAATTAAACTGTGTATACATTGTCTCAAGACGTAAAGCTACAATTTATATAAAAGACACTTCCCTCTCATGTTCTCTTCCTATTTGAGCCGGATGCTTATCAACCGCCCCTTGTATTAAATCGAAAACGGATGTCGATCTTAAAGTCTTTGATCGCACGATAAGTTTCGGTCTAATTCTTCATTGCAAGCATCGATTGATTTCATTCAACGAAGGTAAACACGGCCTCGGGCCGTTAGCAGATGCGGAGATGGCAAACGAAAATGATTTCGCGTAAAACGTTCCCTGATGGAACATAAAAATCAGGTACATTACTTCCCACTTTCAAGATTCTCCCTCTATTCTCGAATTGTAACTCGGCTAGGGCATCCGCGAAAGCAAACACTCCACAAGCCCCATTTCCCCAGCTTCTGGTAGTAGTACACGGAATCTAAATACACAGTCTTAACGACATTCTTTTTTTCTTCAGACGTGCCCTCAACGCCGTCCTGGGCTATATCCTACTAGGTACGTTTTATAGAATCTGAACTCTTAACCATTCCCATCTGAGCAAATTGAATTTCTCTCCCTGCGGAAACGGTTGAGGCCTCTATTCCACGTTAAAATTGTGCAATGCTGCCTATTTTCTGCCTCGTCCACGACCGTTTGTTCCCCTTTACCCTCGAAAACCAATTTATCCGCTGAATTATAGCAGTTATTGCCTTCAATGTTTTCGGGAAAGAGAGGAAATATGGGTTCCCCTCAGACTCTCGTATTTATTTCCTCCTCGTCGATATTTCAGCTCCATTGTTTTTCTCGATTCTCTTGTTTTTACCACGTTTGTTTTTTTTCCGGCCGCGCCGCATCGTAATTACTTTTTTCCTTCGCGTTTTTTTTCCTACGTGAACGAGTTTCCTTTTATTCCGCGTCCTCTATCGTCTTTTTTGGGTTTGTTTCGGGTATATTTTTTTGTTAGCTGCCGTGCTCTCCCCTTGCTCTTTTTCTGTTTCGAGTTTCTTATATATTATAGATTTTTTTTCGCTTCCAGACCTTTTTTTTTCTCTTTTGGCTGCATGATGGGACCGACCCTTTCCCCCGAAACTGTGACCCCCCTCCTCGCGTCCCTTGCGAGATAACTGAGGAAACGCTCTATCCGTCTATTCGTGCCGGTGAAAGGTGTGTTCTTCTTTTGTTCTCTGGAGACGATAAAAGATAACGCGAATGAAGAAGAATTGCGCTTCGTGGTGATTGTACGATATCCTAAAATCGTTCGTTTTATTTTTTTTTTGTTTTTACCTTTCGAGCAGCGGCATTTGACAGGTGTTGTCATAAGGAAATGATGCGTAACCGTGTTTGTATCTCTTCTGATCATATTCCGCCATTCCTTTCTGAACGGATGTTACTCCAGGTGCATCAAAAGGAGAAAAATACATCGCGAGGAAAAACATAGTCGTGAATCATAAAACTCACTGCATCGATGACATCTTACTTTTATTGGAGTGGGTATTGTTATATAAATAAACTTTTTATACTCGAAATTGAGTTTTACGGCGTAGTGGTACGAGCATAGTTAGTTTTATAAGAATTTATACTGAGGAAAAACGCAGATGCGAGCTTGAACATATAAAATGTTAAATAAATGTTCGACTTTTTGCGAATGTATTGAAATATGCTGCGTGGGCGAGCTATTTTAATCTAAGCTTTAAGTTAAGAAATCTTCATCTCTTTTGCGAGTTTGGTAATGTAGTTAAATGTCTCCAAAAGTCATTAATAGGTGAAATTTTCAATTTTTTCTGACGTATTAGAAGTTTATACCTTAATAATTTGATATCAGTATGCACGATATATTTTTGATTCATCGCTGGTGATAGATAAAGCCCAGAGATTTTCCTGTTTATGAGCCTTAGTAACAGATTCGGTATATGTAATAATCGAATTGCAGATTATTTTTCGTTTAGAACTAAGCGAATAGGTAATAATGTTATTACTATGTATATGGATTAAACATCCTCCATCTACCCTTATTTTAAAGAAAGCAATTTCAAAAGCTGAACGACTCAAAGCAGCTTCTCGAAGAATTAAGATCGAGGTAAGCTCTTACCCTATGTGATACTCAACGTACGGTTTAGTTAAGACTAGGCAACAGATACGATACACGCATTAAAAAAAACGGGGCATACATTACGAATTTCCGACCAAAGGGGCTGAATTCGGCGAGTTTTAGACTTGAGCGACGGTGCAGCGAACGTAACTCGACGCCGTTCGCAAGGTTTTTTTTCGGCGCCCTCAAAAGGAGTTTCAGGTTTAGGATTTAACACCTCTCTAAGCATCACCTCCGGACCATTTCTGTCACCGGCCATACCGTGTCCTAACGTGAAAAGGGCTTCCTTGCTAGATATAACCGTTCTAATCCTAACTCCTTGGCGTACAAAACCGACTCGACGTATCTTCTTACTCCCGTATCCGTCTCGTCGATGTAAGTCGGCTGCAATGGGCAGCGCTTGAAAAAAGAGAGAGGGGGGAAAGGGAAGGAGAGAAAGCGAAAGAACACGAGACTGGCGGAAGGATATGAGGGAAGACCTTTTTTCTTACATCCGGGACTTATCTCCAACCTATTCCGAGCGTTACTCTGGCTTCGGCGCCATTTCCTTCCATCTCGCAATATCCCGTCTTACCCTAGCAGCACCTCATCTATCCTACCTCCTTCCTATCTCTCCCCTATCCTCGACCTCCTTCCCTATCCCTCGTCCTACCTTTCTCCTCTTCAATCCTTCAACGTCCCTCCTCCTCTTTGCCGATTAGACATCCCTTTCTATTCCCCGCTCAACCTTCTGAATATCGTGCTGCCAATCTCACAATTTCTCCGTCAATGTATGCCACGATCCTCTCGTTCTATTTATATATATCTCTCTCTATTTCTCTCTATTTCTCTCTATTTCTCTCTATTTCTCTCTATTTCTCTCTTTCTCTATTTCTCTCTTTCTATTTCTCCCTCTCTCTATTTCTCATTCCCTCTCTTTATATTTCAAATCTTCTGTGCACCTTTCTACTATTTAATCTGGCATTCCATTTATACGTTCCATCTCTGTTCGTTTACCCAAGTCCTCATCCCGGAATCTCTTTCTTATCCTTATTTTTCATTAGTCTCTCTTTTTACATCTTTTATCTTCCATCCGCACTATTTTTAGCCTTCGTTACCTTATTTCCTCCTTGCCTGAATTGTATCTTGAACCGGTTACCATCGCCTAGGTTTTGACAAAGGCTTAAACTTGCAAGCATTAAATGGTTACACAAATTACCATTAGGTACACAGAAAACGCGCATAATCATGTACAACGCATTTGAAATATCGTTTACAGTAGTTTTCTCGTAGAATAACGGAAATAATATCATGTACGCGATCGTGTATATAGGTTTCTGCCAAACTGGCCATATATCTCACACTTTACAGATGTGCCTCGGTAAACAAAGACTCTTGCAAAAAAGGTTCTTTATAACGAAGTATGTCCTCCCTTTACATTTTTATATTGGCTTTTTTGTGATTTCTAATACATTAAAGCAGAAATTTGCGTGTGTTATTTTTTAACGTAATTTAGAAGGCCTGCCGCTTGTATTGCTACTGTTTGAGATAGACTACTTATAGTTTTTGGGTATGCGTCGGTAAAATGAATCCCAACCAGGTCTGCGTGGCCGCATGTGTATCCAAAGGAGTAGTAATGTTTAATTTGCGGATATGTTCTTAAAAATGTTCCATCTGCATACTCGGTATAACTCTTTTCATTATTACATGTATAAGTAACACGCGTATTGTAAAGTATGTATAACGGAGCACTGGAACTTATCCCTATTCACTCTATGTTATATCTGCCTCTGTCAACGAAGTTTCCAACAACGAAATGGTTTCTAGGAAACTATCTTAGTTAGGTTGGTATGCCTTTATCTCCTCTCCTATTCAACTCCCTTTTATATCCTCTACCTTTTTCACCAGACTTCCCTTCTTTCCTTTTGCTCCCCTTCTCTCTCTCTCTCTCTCACATTCTCTTCCCTCACAATCAACTAAGTATTCCTCCCATCTCACTTCTTCTCTCCATCCCCGCTCAATCTCTCCCTTTCTCTCCGGCGCGTCTTATCTCCAATTCTCATTCAACACTATCTCCTACTCTTCCACTCCAAAGGGACCTCTCGCTCTCTTGGCCTTCCTCTCTCCCCTTACATCTATTTCTCTCTCTCTGTCTCTCTCTCTCCCTCTCTCCCCCTCTCCCTCCCTCCCTCCCTCTCCCTCCCTCTCCCTCCCTCCCCCTACCTCCCTCCCTCCCTCCCTCTCTCTCTCTGTATATTTATTATTATTATTTACATATTTCTACTTATTTTTAATATTTATGCTTTAATTTAATATCCCTCAATTTGATTAATTTTCATGTTCATTTTTCAAAGCTTTAAAATATATCTTGCGATTTTTTATATCTCAAAATTGTGCGTACTGTTTGTAATTCCGCAATTGTTCTTTCATGTATATAGGATTTTCGCAGGTTTTTTTTCACCCCTCTTCCCTTCGTGGGTGTTTTCCTGCGTGGTTTTTTTTACTAGGTTGGCCATGTCAGGTCCGTTCTACGTTTTTACCAAAAATACTTATTGTTCTCTTTTTAGAAGTTTCCGCATTTGTAATTCAATCTCTTAATTGTTTTTTTTCCTTCTTTTTTCATTTGTTTAGTTTCAGATATTTGTATTCTGCCTGTATATTTATATGTTGTTATTTTTATTGTCATTTGTAATTCATAAGGTAGGGTTAACTGTAATAAGGGACTATGTAGTCCCCAAATAAAGTTCTTTTCTGTCTGTCTGTCTGTCTGTCTGTCTGTGTCTCTCCCTCCCCCCTTTCTCCTATTCTCAAGAGCCTCGACAATTACTTCCTTCTTCCATCTCATCTCCCTCCCTTTTAAGCCATTCGTGCTGAATTCGCGCGTGTTTACCACCTCGTTCATATGTTTACATTATTGCTGCAGCGTCATCGCTTTCACACGAGCACGAAAATAATTAGTCATTATATTCAGCGTCGGTTGACATCAAATCAACGATATATTCCGTAAAGTAATACGCTTACATAGCTTGATATATCCGATAGCCACATACGCAGCACAAAATGAGGCAGAATCGAGGCGTTCGAAATGTGCTGCTATAGACGAATTCTACGCTTACCGTGGATTGCACGTCGCACCAACGAGTCGATACTTAAACGAATTTGATGCCCGAACTACACTGCTGACAAAAATTAGTCAACTGTTTTTGAAGTTTTCTGGCAGAAGGACAGACAGAATGGAAGATTTAATGGTTGGGAAAGTGGACGGAAACCGCCCACGAGAACTATCATCAACACGTTGGGTGGACCAAACATACACTCTAATAGGCCAAGGTCTACATGATTCAAAACAACTAAACACAAACTGGACACAAACAGTAGGATCCATAACATGATGTCACCACACTTTTGCGCAGAGATTAGAGAGAGAGAGAGAATACGCGTACAATAAAAGTCATCTATGAAGTGCCTGCGTGAGTGCGTACGTGCGCATGTGCAATTGAGACATTAAAATTCGGTATATTTCTCGTGGAAAAGAATGGTATGGGCACGAATGTTACAAACTTTCCATATTCACTACGCTTGTGTAATCTCGTGTATATGAATCGCATATTGCTCGGTGCATTCTTTCCTGTGTAATTTTTATTCAACCATATCAAAACACAGCGGAGAGTTGGTGGAATTGTGGCTATACCGCTACTGTAATTGGTACCGGGCATGAATCCTGTGAAAATTTGTTTTTTTTTTGAGGTTGCCCGGCTCAATATTTTGTGTGTACGTACTAAGAGCAGGAGGAAACGAAAAATGAGGAGAATGCAAAAATCAGTACTTCGTCCTATGGAAGGGACGTTAAGCAGTTCGCCATATTGATGCTCATCGTAAAGAGTAGGATAATTCCGGAACCGGGTTCTTCCCTTCTATGTTTACGGTGTGAAAGGCAACGAAATATCACCGCACCATGTGTCTATATTTCCAAGTCAGTCAAACCAATCTAATGATTGTGAATCGTTCTTTGTATCAAGCTAAGTTTTATCAAATGCGTGCTCCTTTCTCCTATGTATCCTTCGATTTTCTCTCCCTTACATAAAAACTCATAATTCTCTCCGTCTCTTTTCTCAAAAATTACTTACTCGCCGTTCCTTTTCTTTCTCGTGTCATCCTTTCACTCCCTCATTCTTTCAAAAACCACCTCGCTCTCACCTTCATCCAGGTCGGTCCACGCCTTTCCCGATGCCCGAAATCCTTCCTCTTTTTTTTATTCTCTCCGATCCCTCTCCACCTCCATCTTCCCCTCCCTCTGTACTTGTCCCTTTTTTCCTTTTCTCCAGAAATGCTCGATGCTTGCCTTATCGTTAGCTCCCTCCCTCCCTTGCCACTCATCCTTTTCCGACCTTCCCCGTAAGAACCCTTACAAAATCCTCTCCTTTCTCGCTTTGGTATAACACCCTCCTCCTCCGCCTTGCACACAGCACCGCCTACCGCCGCCTTTCCCACTTACACACCCCAGGGAGGGAGGGAAAAAGGATCCCTTTTTTTCGACTCGTTCCCATCCAACCCAAAATTCGCCATTTCTCCTCTTTTATATCTGTCTCCTCTCGCTCGCCTCACACCTCTCTATCCTCCTCATTCTCTATCTCACCTCTGCCATCTTCCTCTATATGTGCCATATATGCTTAATCCCGGGATCTCCCCGCTCCATTCAATCCGTCAAAGCTCCACCTACTCTCCCGCTTTCCTCATTCCTTCCCCTCCATCATCCTCCCCCCTCCACCCTCCCCCCTCCTCCCTCACCCCTCCATCCTCACCACTCCATCTTCCCTTCCTTCCTCCAATTCATTTTTCCTTCCTCCTCCTCCTCCTGTCCACTTCTTAACCCAACCCAACCTCCGTCCAACTCAACCCCTTCTCCTTTTTTCGTGGCATATTTTCGTCTCGTTCTCGTTTTCCTTCTTTCCTCCGTCCTAAATAATAATAATAATAATAATAATATGACACTTCTGCATTGTCACAAAATCCGTGCAGGTGAGTACGTGTTAACGAAGGTTGCTCTTGTTATTTTTTTCAGGAGTCGAAATTTTATTTTATTATCCCGCTCACTATTTTGGGAATTTTATTTTACTGGAGCATTTCGTAACTTCTACGGACGACGATTGTTGAGAAATTCACTCTTACGCATCGTTGCGCGAGTGAGCAGGAGTTTGTTTATTTCTTTTTCTACCCCGAGAATTATTATAACTTCCACGAGTCTTATTAAAAATAATGCTTTGTTTTGTCCTGGATGTTAAGAATTCATATTACGGTTAATTCTCACATTGTGTTAATTTTGAGCAGCGCTGAAAAGTTTGATACTATTCTATTTATAGGCTTTATATATTAAATATTTTCTGGTGTTTTCGTGTAATAATACTACGTTATTAATTACTTCGCGCTGCTGAATGATGTCCACACATGGTGACATCACATGCATTCGTATTTCCTACGACGTCTAATAACTTGTGAATGCATTGATCAATTTTAAAGATTTTTTCAGTTTTGATCGGATTGACACCACAACACGCTTTTGGCCATTCGCCGTGAAAAATAACAGAATATAAACACTTAGTAAAGCTCATGAAAGTTGATAAACTTGTGTTAAATAAATAAATGAAATAATTATTTATTTTTAATACATGATAATATTTATTTATTTTACTAGTAAATTGTTATGGAATATTTATTGTTAAACATCTCAGTTTTGGAATTAATAAAAGGATAATATTACGGGTTTAATTTAACAGCTGTCCATCTTTCAAAATTTCCACTTGAAAGGCGATACACGTCCAAAATACGCGAATCATCCTCAATTTCTCCGTCCTTTCCTTATAATCCAAGCATTTTTTTTATTCCCCTTTAATAAATCATCAGCAGCGCTTCTTCAGTCGTTTATTGTTGCTTTCGTATCGCTGCAGCAGAGGTCCCACGACAAAAGGGTAAATTCTTTCAACGCCGATATTACCCTAAATTACGTTATCGGTGAAATCTTTATCTTTTTTCGTCCTTTTGTTGGAGAAAGAAGGGGAATTTCGGCGCTGTTTTCCTTTTAGCTTTTGTAGAGGAGACCTCCAAAAATGTTTATTTTATAAGCTGATAGGGGATGGGAGGCTTTCCTTAAGGAAATAAAAGGAGTAAGGGTTCTTCCTCCTCTTCTCGGAGGATTTCGGATCTTCAGATGTTTTTTTTCGCAACGTATACATTTGCACTCATCTCATTCGGAATTCTTAAGCAGCGAGGGTGAGATTAATGGGATTTGAACGATCGTAGATATAAGGTTATGAAGGAATGAATGAAACGTGCAAGTCAAGCGTTTCGTGGAAAATTTCGGGATGTTTTTCCAATTTCTATAAATTAATTAAATAAACATATGCCGATCTATCGGGTTGGTTTGAATACCGCGATTTCGGTTAACCTTTGAATTTTGCTATCGGCACGCGTTTTAGCCTAGTAATCATCCCTAATGTATTCGTTTGTCTGCCCGTCAGTATGGGAATTTTCTCTTGAATTCTGTAACTTGGAGAATCCAAGTATTTAGGATAGGTTGGTCTATATAAGAGGCGGACATGCAAAATTTTGAGTGGCTCTAGGATATGTTGCTGATGAGTAATCCGTCTCTATAACAAAAATTTTGTAATAAATCGGAAGAATTCACGCTAAAAAAGAAAATGATTTTTGCATTAAATATTGGTCTACGCACATCCTGAATAAAATAATAAAAAAAACACCATAGTTTTATCCACGTTTCTTGGATAACACTTGGTGTACTTCTTAATTGCTCGTTCTGTGAAAATTTTACACTCTTAACTTTCTGTGTACTAATTACTCCAAATAATCGAAACTTCCTGAATAATACACATGTATCATTTTATTTGATTCACTAATGATTGCGAACATAAGTGGCGTGTGAACAAGT
Source organism: Uropetala carovei (assembly GCA_036926305.1). Lineage (NCBI taxonomy): Eukaryota > Metazoa > Arthropoda > Insecta > Odonata > Petaluridae > Uropetala > Uropetala carovei. The sequence goes on from JAXCHB010000212.1 coordinate 1,950,957, forward strand.
TATATGCTTCAGTTCTGTAACCTTAAACATTACTCAGTAAACACTTAATATTTTTCGTAGCTAATTACAGATACAAGTTTCATTCTGTCCTAATTTAACCCCTTTAATTTATGATAAATTAGCGGGTAAATGAATGTTTAAAACGGGAAATCGTTGACTCTAAGAACAAATACGGACGAGCGAGTTTTCTCTAGTGCTGCATACACGAAATATCCGAAATTCTGCGAGGCGACTTCCGCGGAATGGATTCGAGAAAGTGTTTCCCAGTGCCTTCAGGAGCGCAGTAGGTTTTTACAGTAAGACGAGTTTACTGGTAGGGAAAGTGATTGGGCGAAAGGCTCAAAGAAGGGAGAGGAGGGGCGAAAGAGGGGGTGAGAAGGAATAGGGTGTCGGAATCTGGCTTCTGTGAGGAGACCAAAGGTCTGTTTCCAAGAAGGGATTATGGCGGCTTAATGTCTTTTGTCGAAAAGAAGATTCCCCCTAGAGCTTATCTCGCCCAAAGAATAAAATTGAATAACCCGGAGGAACCAAGTCCCCTTCATGTTTCCTCCCTATTTTCTCCTCCCCTTTTATTTCCTTCTGCTGTTTTAATTTCCTCGCGGCATGCTGATTAAGGGAAAGAGGCTAATAAAACGAGTGTGTAGATTAGGGATGCGAATTATGAATGAGACGCAATGAGGAGGAGGGTTGAGAGATGAATTTTGCGATTCCTGGGATAGTGAAGCAGAGTGAAACTTGTTTATATTTTCAAACATCGTAAATGCAAAAAGATATTGAGTTTCTTTTGTTCGTTAATTTTTTTAAAATACGGTTTCCTAGGGTAAAGTTAGAAATGTTGCAGCATCCTATGTATGGTTCATACCGTGGACGTATGTCGATATATTTATATTTGAAAAATACTCCTTTAAAATTGGCGGTCGATTTTATCACCGTCTGTTCTTGTCAGTGTCTGAAATGTGGTGAAAGTTTATTAATAGTGTTTCATTAAATCTTTTTTTTAAAAACTTATCCCTCGAAATATACATATTTGGACGTATTCGGTTTCGATCTGTTCTCTTTTGAGATTGTTGTACTGCCGTCAATTTCACTTCAGCAGTAAATAGTAGAAAACACGTGACAGAGACGTAGTGACTTAAATAAATACCGGAGGTACCTGTTCTATTGCTTAGAGTGTTTGCTTAAAACTTTTTTTTGTGAAAAAACGATAAAAAGCTATACATGCTCCTTCTCTTGTTCTAATATGATCCATGAGATATCGATCGAGATATTCGGATAGAGGAAATTTGCCAAAAAATTATCCTAGATCTTTTAATTACGGCTTTATATTATCAGAGATAAAAAATCAAACGTATTCACGGTGTTATACCCGAAAATATTTAAGCGAAGGAAAACTGAAGCTGGAAAATTAGTATTTTTGAATCCCTCGTTGCTCATGAGCTCAAAAAGACGAATAAAAAGGCATCCGACCTTTGTCCATTCGACGGATACCTATGTACTTCTGCTGGAATTGGCGTGTGACACGCGCGCGCGCGTAGATACGCTACAAATCTAATACATAAAATTACTCCAAATTTTAAACACATACCGCTGATGACACTATTCTAAGCAATTTGCTTAACTTATTTCGTTTTGTTAATTTTGAAAGTTTAGTTTTAGAAAGATAAACGGGGATGTTAATTATTCCTGATAAAAGTCGTCATGTATTCACAAAACGAGTATAAAAAGATGCATGCCAGTAACGATCTGATGTGGATTTTTTATGATTGGAATAAAACCAAGAGAATTTTTTGTTTTTTTTCAAACCCTTGACTAATTTTACATATTCGCGTTGTTTTCTTTGATAGTTTTTCCTACACGAAAGCGAAATCGCTCGCAAACTTGCATTTTATGCCTCTCAAGAAACGTCGCTCATATTCTTCATTCAATATTCTTTCTGGCTCGCGTATGAGTTTGTTACCACTTTGGCCTTTCTAGCATAGACAAAAGATTTTTCGCCGAAATTGATAAATCCGGTATTTTCCCCCCTCCCTCCCTTTCCACATTCAAAAGCCTCCATCCTGCTTCAACTGCCTCGGCATCATCTGTCAACGGTGTGTGGCAAGCGGTAGATGGGGATGTCTGAATTCCAGTTTCCCATCCTCTATTTCTTCTTCTCTCGCCACGTCTCCTCTCCGAAAACCCCTTTTCCCTTACCTGTCACCCGTACACCACACACCAACAGTCCGCTTATCGCATACTGATATGTTCGCTCCCAGGAACGAGTCGGTTTCTAAGAGTGACCTCAAAATCCAATCCCGGCTTCGCAATGGCTTTTGCAAAGGCGCCTCAAAATGTCATGCTATAGGAGTTGAAAAGTACACGGAAAACTTTCTGGAAATATTTACTTCGTTTGTGTTCGAGTCACGTACGTATTTATATACGGTGATAGAATTGCATGTCGGATTTTATCGACATAATCTCCGAGTGTGTGTGTGACTCTCTATTTCTCATATACACATGCATACCTTATGTGTGTGTAGTGTAGTGTATTTGTACGTGCGCGCGTGTGTGTGTGGGTGCGTGCGTGCATGTGTATATATGTGCGTGCATGCATGTATGTATGTATACACACTTGTGGAAGAGAAAGGTAAATAAAGGTATTGAGGGCAACTAGGTGTTGAAGGAAACCCAGTGAGCACTTACCAAAAGAAGAGCTCCTTGGGTGTCGGAGAGACACATTTGTAGATGTAGATGATGGAGCTTTCGGGATGATCCCTTCGTCAGCACAAGTGAGACACGACTGAAAAATCATACCCTTAAAGGAAATGTGTAATTAACTATGCTAATTTGAATATTTCTTCCTCACAGAAACATCTTAACAAATGCTCTCGCATTTGAACCCAAATAGTAACATTTTGAAGGACAAACGAAAACTTTTAAGCTTATAAAATCTGGATAAAAACTTGAGCACAGTTCAGGAAACATAAATAAATATTGCACATCGGAAACTCGGTGGTATTTTCAACCAACGACTAATCCCTAATAAAGAAACTCTCTAATGATTACACGAGCAGCCTTTTCATTAATAAAATTGTATTACATTTTTTCTTTAGCTTATGAAAAATCAGATTCGCTACGCATGCAGTAACATAGGATTTCATGGATTCAAGGATATTTTTAGCATAGCGGGAATAAAAGGCAAGAAACCCTGTACCGAACACTGTCACATAGATTTTTTTATCACATAGACAAATATATTTCACGGAGAAGAGAGAAAAAAATTAAAAAATCAATCTAGCCTAATTGATACGAATCGATAATTCCTCCCGCAAAAGATGGCGCCGAAGTCACCAAGTGGGGCCTTTTCATTCTCGTTTTCGCTTCGCGGATCGGATGAGTAGGGTTCACGTACTCTACTTTCCCCTTCATCCCCGCCTCATTCCCCTCCTCCTACCCCACCCGTATCTCCGGCTACCAACTGGTAGGCGCATTCATTGCCGACATTTGAGTGGCGAGGGTCCTACGGGGTCGGCTGAAAACAATGCACGGTGACAGGTCCCGATCTTGACTGGATGGGGCAAGCGTTGGGAGAGACGGACGTTTTGGTCGGGTGCGAGGACAAGGTGGTGGGAGGAGTGGGAAGCTGTGGGTGGAGATGGGGTTAAGAGGGTGGGAGGTTGGCATGAAAGAGACGGGAAGGCTGAGAGAGAGAGAGAGAGAGGAGGACCTTTATAGCGCACGCAAAATCAGAATGGCGTGTGAGTACGGGAGTGTTGATTAATTGCATCCAATAGTTCGAACGTTTTTGACGTGTATTGGGAAGGAGTATGAGAGGAACGCCTCCCTGTATAATGCGAGGCGATTTCGATTCTCGTTTTTTTTTGTCCTTTTAAATTTGAGGTTGTTTTTATTTTTCTTTTTTAGGAAAAAAATGATTGGAGGCCGAATGTTAATGGAAGTTTTCCGAATTTCTATAGGCGACATGAGATGGCTGTTAAACTGTCACTCAGCCAAACAAAAACGTATTCAGCAATTGTTCTTTTAGCGTGAATTGCGCAAATCGAACGGGTTTCGTTTGTTGGTGATGGATTTTCGATCAAACGTGATCCAAAAATATATCTACTCAACATTTAATAGATTAATTTTCAAGTGTAATATTTGGCAGACATTTATCTTCCACGATTTGGTACAGTCTAACTTGTGCTGTGATTACCAGGAAAATTAGGTTGGGAGAGAACTCTTTAAAAGGGCTACAACCAATCACTAAATATTGAAGCGTTGTCATATAGTGCATAACCACTGTACTTTCTGCCATACCTCGAGATCTTATTGTTTACAACACTGACATTTCATCTGACTTAAGCCACATCTCAAATTATAGGATTTTAATTAAAGAAGTTTAGTAAGTAGGAGATGGAAATGCAAACAAATACAGCCAAAAAAATGACTCGGCCGTTTATTCTGTGAGAATAAACTAAACATTTAATGTATGAATTAATACGCTGTAAGCGGGAATATCACATAAATGTCTCTATTTTCAATAGCAAGATTTTCGTTTAGGTGCAGGTGAAATTAAAACTTTACATCCATGCACACACCAATCTATATAATTGCATAACGTACTAGTTTATGTATATAATAGGTCTTGTTATTGGTGGAAACAATCAGTATTTGTAATTCAAACATTCATGTCAGCATACATACGCTCAATCATTCATGAATTACGACGAATAAACCGTTTATACTCCTAGCGATCTTTCTGTCTCTTCTTTAGTAGTGCCATCATCCAAACTGAATTCTCTTATAGGGCGTTGTTGTCATCATCTTATTTACCATGTAATAATTCCTTCGCTTAAGCATCCCTGTTATTATCGCGTAATAATGAAAGCAAAAGATATTGATAAATGTTTTGTCTGATGCTTGGTCATCAATCATCGAGAGAAAAAGCAATTTAGCGAAAGGAGAGGCTCTGGCGAAAAAAATCAATCGACAGTTCATTCCACTCCCCGGTTAATAGCATTCTCCGTCCCATTTTTATCATCCTCCAGCATACCAATCATTCCCGATCCGCCTTTAACCCCCCTCCCTCCCATCCTCCTCCTCCCCCTACGGCTACCGCTTCCCTCGCTCCACTCCTGGAACCCATCTGCGGCACCCCCTCTCGACGCTTCGCCCATTCCCGTCCCGTCGGCTGCCCCTTCTCCCTTTCCACTTTCCTAATGCACACCTTCCCTCACCTCTGTACTCTCTCCCATCATTCAAAAGCCAAGTTCCCCTCGCTCATTAATCGCTTGTCACCCTCGGAACATCGTTCCCCTCTACCCGTTCCCCTTCGACGTTCCTTCGTCGTTCGTCCCTCCCTGTATTTTTATGCTCCATCGTTCGTTCGTTCCGTTCTTTCAACGTTCCTTTATCTTCCTCCTCGGGTCCGTTTTCACTCTCTCCATCTTTTTCCACTTCTCCGTCCCTCTCCTTGTTACTTCTTCCATTGGTTCTATCCCCCATTGGTCGTCATTGTTCTTTTTTCAGTTGCGTTTATTTTTCTAAATCAGCTCCGTCGTTCCTCTTTCAAATGCTCTTCCTTACCGGTTTACGTTCCATCGTCTTTTTTATTTCCTTTTATTCTTCTTGATAGTCGTTTCTTCTCTCTGTCCATCACTAGTTACTCCACCGTTCTTCTTCGTGTGCTTTCATCTGTCGCCTCCCCGTTCCTTTCCCTTACCTTCATCGTTCTTATTCAGTTCCTTTGTCGTTCCTCTTCCATTTTCTTTGTCGTTTCTTTTCCCTTTCGCTCATCGTTTCTCTTAACCGCTCCATACTAGTTCTTCTAGTTTCTAGTTTCTCCATCGTTCCTCTTCCCGTTCCTCCATCGTTCCTCTTCCCTTTCCTCCATCGTTCCTCTTCCCGTTCCTTTCTTCCAACAAACCCCTTCTCACGCCGTCGCCGTTATGGCTTCATCCTGATCTTCCACATCCATTCTCCGACAAACCGACTACTCTGCTGACACCACTTCCTCTTTCTCGTTGCCAAAAAATTTCAATTCTTCGCCTCAGGAATCTGATTCTATTGAAGATGTTTTATTTTTCATTTCCCTCTTTCACGTTGTTAAGAGAGGCGTGGGAGTTAATCAGAACGTTTTCATCTTGGGGGTATTTGTATTAAATGTTATCACCATGCCCTTCATTCGGTGGGGGAAAATGCGACGTGGGCGCTGTTCTTCGGAATTTTATTGGGTATCCTCGGCTCGAGTCGTTATTATCTACATAAGGGATTTTGGTGGCGATTTGGTAATTTTCAACTTGTGTGGAATGTCAAGCCGAGTATTGGAATTCTCCTGTTTACAACGTCGCTTTCATTGTCTGAGTTGCGAGCCTTTGGTGGACTGATTTATTTCGATAATTTTAACATCGATAGTTTTGCTCAGTGAGAAATCTCCGAAGAAATATTACGTATTTCATTTTCATTTGACGTTTTTTTTAAGCTATTTTAGCGTAAACCAACTCGATATTTCATAAAACAATTCTTCCTTATGTTTTACTGTTAAGGGGGTATTTCAAATCGGTTTAATTTGGGATTAGTTAAAGGTTATTCATTAAACCATATTTTACATAAAATTTCAATGCGCCGCTAACAGGCATCTATATGCTAAAGGAGTTATAGTTTAGTTTCCTGAAAAACTTTCTAATTTGGATATTAACGAGCAAAGATATTTGTTATATGATTTCCTAGTGACTGCTATAAGAAGAAATAGGGAAAATTTATATAGAAATGAATCGTTTTCTCTCTAACAAGTTTACAAAACCTGTTTCGAGCGCTAATTATCTATGAAAATATTTCCTTCGTGAGGTGAAAAATACACACCGATCATTCATTATAGAATTTATCGAATTTCTTCAATGTACTACTCATTTGCGGACTTTATATTAATAAACGCATTACAATGCAATATAGACTTTTGAGGCGGAAATTAAGAGAACAGACGGAATAAAACCCTTGAAACTTGAACGATAAAAGATAATTAATGTGATCGCGAGTAAAAATTAAACTCAAAAGATCGCCTTCGATGTTGTCCGCCGAAAAAATCCGTGAATAAATCACGTGAAAATCAACACACAAAAATTCGTCGGAACGAGAAAATTTTTTAAAGCGCGCAAAAGATTAAACAGTCCTCCAGTGGCATTGTTTATGACAATTGCCGCAGTAAGTTCCTTTGTTCCAGCTCACACGCCCACACACTACCCATCTTCCCTCCCTCTGTTTGAGAAGAAATAGAGAGAGAGATGGAGAAGAAAAGGAGAAAGGGGGTGTATAGAGAGAGAGAGGACAGTCAGATGGGGAGGCAAGGCTTTTGACGGCGAGCTCATGTATAGCGTTAAGAGAGGAAGATGGGAGTGGGTGTGCGTATGTATGTGTGAGAAAGGAAGGATGGGAGATGGGAGAGGAGGTGGAGGAGGGTGAGAGAGAGAGGGTGAAGAGAGTCGTATAACCCTGGTAGGTGGCGGAAGGGGAGTGATCTACATCTTCACCCGAGAGAAGAGAATGGGTTGTTGGGTGGGTTGGTTTTGGAAGAGTGGATCCAAACGGTCTCTTGCCTATGCGCTCCACCCAACTCATCTCCGAAAAGGACTTCAGAGAGAGAGATGGAGAAGGAATGGGAGAGAGGATAAAGGGGTGGAAAAGGGACGGTTTTTCAGGGAAGGGGGGTGTGTGGTGTGGGATACGGTGAGTTCCTGTTCACTTCAACATAGATTCCCCTAGGGACTTCTCTGTCCAAGGTACTCCTAGAGGACATTGTTTGCCCGCTACGCCTTGGACTTCCGCCTACCCTTCTGTGCTCTGTGCTCTGCGCAATCACCTTTCTCCTTTGCTCTCATCCCTCCCTCTCTTTCTCTCTCTCTTTGCTCTCTCTATACCTTTTTTCTTCATGTCCTCGGGGGCATTGAGAAGAGAGATAGGGAGAAAGCTATGGGGAGAGAATAGGGAGAATGAGATTTTTTCTCCCCCCGAGATATCTCGTCCAGAGTAGTATTGTATGTGTGTTTGGAGATGTGTAGGTGTGTGCTTGCGGGTGAAGTGGGAGAAAGGAAATGACAAAGTGATATAGGAAGGGAAAAAAGATGGTAGGAATGGAGGAAGGGGAGGGTTGAAGGAAAGGGGGGGGAGAGAGGAGTGCGGATTGGCAGAGTGGGGCTTTTTGTCTGGTTGGGGAATGGAGAGAAAGAGAGGGAAGGAAAGAGGGAGAAATGGGAGAGGGAGAAATTGGAAAAAGGAATTCAGAGGATTGGCGACGGAAGAGGTTTTTGGGTTGGTGATGCGAGGAAATTTTTAGGTGGCAAAAAATTCTCCATTTCGCATTTCGTCGTTTGCATGTCTGTGTGTGTGTGTGTGTGCGCGCGCCAGAATGAAGATGTGTGAGGCGGAACGTTGAGGATGACACGGTTAATAAGTTTGGTGACCCTCCTGTCTGGAAGGATTTTCGGGATGTTGTTGCCACTTTGTCCTCCGCCTTTAATAATATATGATTTTTTTAAAGGCCTTTGTCCCTCTGGAGCGTTTTTCCTGTGTGTGTGTGTGTGTGTGTGTGTGTGGCTTAAGAAATAACGACCGCGATTATTTATATGTCTGGCGGTTGGATTAATATTTCGAGAGTAGTTTTATCATGGTCGATTTTATTTTTCTTAGGCCGTTAGTTAGGAAACCACTTATCCAGATTTAAAAAAATTAAGAATCGTGCCTATTTAATAAGAAAACATTCGTTTGGTATAGAGTTAACTTGTGAATTTTCGTTAACAAAACAAGCTACTTCAATCCGAAAAAATATTCTCGATAGCATTTCGGTCGGTAGAAATTTTAAATAACGCTCAGCGGCATTTTGAAATAAAATAAATCATTATCGCTGTATTGCGTCTCTCAATAATCGTTGCGCGAATAATTTTATTTTTATTATATATCTGGTAATTTGATTCGATTTCACATTGTATGCCGTTTAACGAACACAATTGCTCTGGCGTATAATAAAGTCATGTATGATTTTATTTTCGATATAAAGTACTTCTTATTGTGCAGATTTTGGTTGATAATTATTAATTAAATCCGTTAATAAATTAAATTTATTTCAAAACATACTTTCTCAAACAACATACCTACATTACGAGTATCTTATTAATTTAGAGCAAAATCGGTTAAAGACATTTTTGCGTCCTAGAAAAAGTTTGAAAATTATAGCCTTCCCTAATGAAAGTATGTACGCAGTACATAATAATGCCTCTCGAAACATTTGTTAAGTTACGATGTAGAAGTTCAATTAAGTATGTGACATATATTTCATAATATATAAATTGTTAACTTAAAATCTCCAATTGTCATTTGTTGTACCCTGAAAATTCCTATTCTAACTTTTTATGTTTTATTTTCATTTTATTGTAAAAACTCTTTAGGCTATGCGATTTTTGTCGAATTAAAATTTTCATTCTCATTTTTAAATGATCGAGTTGATTTTGTCCAAATTTGTTGTTTACATTTAACTCTTGAGCAGATAACATTCCAACGGAAGCTAAATATTTATATAATCGACATTTATGTATATACATCGCCGTTCACGGTTTAATCGTTCGCATCTTCATACCCAACATAAATTACGTTTGCCCGTTGCATCATTAAATGGCGGTAATAAATTTAGGCTATTTTTCTCGATTCCGTCTGCCTTTCTCTTTGTTGCTATCACTGTACATTTGTTTCATTGACCTGCGGTCATTGAGTCAGTAAATTAAATCGCGCCACGGTCCGTTCTCGCATATTTGAGAACCGAATTCCATTCTTCCCGTTACTTAGTTCACTTTCTGTTCGCGGTTTTGCTAGTTGCGATGTTCACGATTCATCTACTTAGAGGTAATAAAATGGATTCGATATTAATTTTAACCTTTACTCGCCTAGGGTGCTTTTAAGAAACAAAACCTTAAAATATTCGATGCAAAATTCCGTACCAGTAAATAGCTGTACTAAATGCTATTACATATTTCTTACTTTAGCCTGAAGATCTTTAATTTTAATTAAGTTTGAGTTTCTACTCTGAAATAATATTTCTTAATACGCATATTGGTCGCCATTGTGTGAGAAGAGATTTGTTAATATATATTTTAGAGACCTTTGGTTTAGTTTTTGAACAGGTATAAACTTATGTTATTATTTTAATTCAAGAAATAATGGCATTATTATTATTCAGGACAGAAGTATTTATTCTGGTGTTGTTGTATAATACATTTTACTATCAAATACAAAAAGACGTTCACTAAAAATATTATAAAAATATTATAGATAAAATGTCAATATCACTAAAATACGCCTTCCTGAGCATAATGAATTAATAGGTATAATATGTATATCATAATTCTTGGTATAAAGGGTTAAGAACTAATCCCAAACAATTAGTCTATAAAAATAAGCACTGCCAGGTTCGAGGAACGCTCACGTTTTAAAATGACCGGGCTAAATTTTAAGGTGCCAATGCGCTCAATGTCCCAATTATGTGCTAATCTGCCCTCTCTTTACATTTCCGATATCCCAATTTTACGGCTTTTGATGCGAATAGACGGCCTCCACACGACTGTAAAATCGTCCTCTTTGAGTAGATGTTCTTTTTAGCTCTCTTCTCCTTATTTCCCTTTGATGGCCTCCTCTCCCCGTTCCACTTTCGGACTTGACCCGAGGACGGGGAAGACACCCAACTCCCTGGTGAAAGGATCCCTCTCTCTTTCTCTCTCTCTCCCCCTCTCTCTCTTTCTAAGTGCGGTAAATCAGTACGCCGAGGGACCGTACTGAGAGTTTTCGACCTTAACGTGTCCTATCCACCTCATATGTGGGGTGTCTAGCGTCAGTGAGACGTCGGGGGAAATATCGTGCTGCCGGATTTTGTGTCTATAAATGGTGAAATCCTTGCAGGATTAGGTTAGAGGAAGTAGTAGGTAGATAGTGAGAGAGTTCATGAACGTTTTTTTTTTGAGACACGGACGTCGGAATGAAATTGGGAAATCATTCGAGTATTTGTTGTTGGTTTTATTTAAGAATAAATTGTTCCCTGGAATGTGTTTATGTTTTCAATTTTGAATTTAATGGATTAAAAAAAAAGTCTGTTGCTTCAGTTGGTCGGTAACTTAGTAACGAAGCTGAACGCGTAACGTAATGGGAATCTATTCTAAACTAATATAAAAGACAATGTCACTTTGTCAGTAATGCTTTTTGAAGATTAATATCTCGCAAACGACGGAACCGAATTTGGTGAAATTTTCAGGATAGCATTGCGATGTAATAACAAATCGTCTTAATTATGGATCTCGAGATCAAAGACTCGGGTTCGACTCCAGGGGATAATTTCCATTTCCAATAAGATAGCACGTAATGTGACGTAAACATGAAATTTTCGACGCGATTAAAATTAGAAAGAATTATCCTACGAACTTCGGATGTGAACCATTTTGAAGAAAACATTACAAAGGTTCTTATTATGTTCGTCTTTTTTCGCTTATAATTCAAAATCGCTCAATTTAAACGTTTAATTCACACAGTTTGAGGAAATATAACCATTTTAAGGGGATGTTACCTTGCCTACCAATTCCATTGTTAGAACTAGATATCATATTGTTATTTCAATCCTTATGGGTGTAAACGTGATTGCTTTTAGTACGAGAGAGAGGGAGTGAGGGGACAAAGGGGGGAGGGAGAGGAGGGAGGGTGAGAGAGGGAAGGAGAGGGAGGTAGAGGGAAAGAGATTGGGAGAGGGGGAATGAAGGAGAGGGAAATGACTTTCAATACAATTTATGTTTCTGATGCAAATTTGATCTCCATAAGTAGCTTGAACTTTCGAATCTTTACTCCCGTTGATATTTCAACGCGCGTTACAATAGTGTGAATATATTTAAATGAAACCCAAACTTCCTATCCTCCCTCCCAATCTCTTCCTCTCATTTTCCCCTAAATATCTCTTTCAGCTTTATGCCCACTCGCTAATTTTAAATGGGAATTGGATGGAGGAGAAAGGGAAAGATAGAATAAGGAGATAGGGAGTTATAACTTCATTTAATACTTTGTCCACGCGTACCTGTCATTTTAACGGGAAATCATAAACGCGAATAAATAGATATTGTTGACCGATTCGTCAAAATAAGATATAATTTCAACAAGTAGTCATGGGGTTTTAACAAAACTCACAATGCTTCGATTGTTTCCGCCTTACCAGAATACGCTGTGATGTCATTTCCGTAACATTCATTCGTAGAAATTCAAAATTGAAAGGTGTACGCCTTAAAATGATTTTTTTCCGGTACTTTTTCCAAAAAATTGAGTCAATTTTTAATGTGACATTTTAAATTGTTTTCCTAGAATCTTCCTCCATTACGCAGTTATTGATAAATTTATTAATGATTTTTACAGCGTTATTTTTGATTTTACAGAAGTTTATCGTAACTGATGAGAATTGAACTCTTTCACAAGAAAAAGTAAATAAATACACAAACTCAGCGAAGGGGGTGAAGATAGGTTGAATGAATCGGCGGAAAACTTTTGTGTGGCGCAATATATTTAGCCTTGAATTAGGTATGTATCGTGTAATGAAGTGATTTTTTTTTACATTTTATCTTTCTAACGAGTCTGTCTCTCCATAAGACATTCATGCACATGAAATCGTAAGAAATATTAACGAATCCAAATAAAATAAATTTTATCTCATTAACGTGTGTTATAAAGTCATCATATTTTTTTCAACCCTCTGTAAAACAATTATTTCTTCACTTTCTGCTTTCTCCATAAGACATTAATGCACATGAAATCGTAAGAAATATTAACGAATCCAAGTAAAATAAATTTTATCTCGTTAACGTGTGTTATAAAGTCATCATATTTTTTTCAATCCTCTATAAAACAATTATTTCTTCACTTTCTGTTTTTTTAAATCCTCTTAAACTTGGCCCCAAGTGCCTTTCTACTCTTTTTCCTTTTCTCTCCGTCCTTCTCCATTCTCTCCGCTTTCCACCTCTCTCTCTCTCTCTGTCGTTCCGCTGACATCCCTTCCTCTTCGCTTTCAAAACGAGGACTCTCCATTTCAAAGGAACGCAACTTCCCAAACAACACGATGGTCGACCCTCCTCCTCCAACTCCTCCTCCTCCGCCTTCCTTCCTTCCTCCCTCCCTCACTCCAAACCCCTCCTACGCATCCATTCCTTCCCCTCCACCAAACTTCCCGGTACTCCTCCTACCTCTTTAGAATCCTTTCAAAAGACCACTTTCATTCCCGCCCCCTCTCCCCCCTCCGATTCCCTCATCCCTTTCCTTCTCCTCCACACCTCCATTTTTCGAAGAGGAATTCCTTTGAATGGAGTACCCAGGGGATGACGCACGAATTGTCGTCCGAAATAAATTTCTCCTTTGCGGGGAACGTCTTGATGACAGAAATGATAGCCGGGAGTGTATTGGTAGTTGATTTGCGTGACTTGGAAATTTTTAGCAAAACTTTTTGGTTTACCGCGCGAGTTCCTATTGAAAGGATAATCGTGTTTTTTTTTCATTCCGGGGGTAAAAACGTATATTCAAAAGATGGTACTTGATGTACATTTTAATGCTTTTATCTATTTTTTTTTTAGAATTCGCAAGTAAAATTGACGGATAGAGAAATTGAAAATTAGTGCGTATGAATGCCGCCCCAAGATCAAAAGTTAAAGGGTTGAAATTGAAACATGTCGCCGTTTTATTCTAAATGTTATCTATGATTCAATGCAGACCTTTAAATTTTTTTTAAAAATCGTATTACATATAACCAAAACGAAGAATTATAAAACGGAATTTACTTAACAAATTCAAGGTATTTTGAAAATTTTTCGATATTTTTACCTCGCTAAATTATACATTAATTTGTCCAGAATAATTTCCCCAGGTGTTATATTTTTATACAATGTACAGCTATTTTTTTCGTTTTGCCCTTCTAGAATTTTTCGCTCGTTTTTGCATCCTTCGCAACCCGCCTTGAGCGTGATATGTGTATATGAATGTGTGTATGTGTTTATTTATTTATTCATATAAATTCGCGACAGCTCTAGACCATTTACAGATGAATATCTAACAAAATGTGGCTTAAACATGAGAGAGACAAGTACGATAAAAAATCAACAACAATAAAAAGATGTATCCATCACTTTAGCAACAAGACTGTAATAATAATTTTAAAAGTAATAAAATCATGCGTAGTACATAACATAGCTGACAATAACTGATGAGGAAAATGAAATAGAATTTGTTTGTGGAGATATAGGCAATATTAAAATGAGAACTTAGAAGAAGATGGAAGAGATCTATATCGTTGTTAGTGAAGAGGTAGTTAAGGAGAAGCGGGACCCTGAAGGAAAAAGGACGTTTTGACGTTTTGAGAGGCAGACTGATTTTCTATATAAATTCAATTCTTCCAGAAAAATGGACGTTTGCCAACGGATGAGTGGGGAAAAATGCGTGATATCTCAGAAGCCGCTATTCCGCCAATATGCTAGCTATAGTTCTGAAAATGTTACAATTAAATAATAACATGTCCAATTAAATTCAGAAAATGATATTATAATATGTTAGAAACGGAGTTGCATATGTGTACACATCATTTTCTAACCGACCACATCCTGTGTTGAGACATTATGCTTTTAAAACGTACGCATAAGATAATCGCTATTTTCATTTTTATCTTTTGAAAAACGGCTCTTTGAATTTAATACTGTGTTACCTTTCCCCAAAATTCCCCAATTCGATCGAGTAACTCCGTTAAGTTACCAAATGGCTGCAATTTTACATGGAGTGTTTATCACGTGACATTCTAGTTTCTCTAGACAACCCTGTCCTGAAGATTAACTCTCGTCAGTGACATTCCTTATCAATTTAAAAAGAATGGATAATTTTTAAAATGAATAATATTTTGAGTCACATTTAAAATAGAGAAAACTGTATGTTGCATAATTGTTATTTGGTCCTATAGATGGCATATTATCGGTGCGCGATCAAAATTACCGCCGATGAATTAAAATTACAATTTAAGACGCTAGAGGGTATTGGAATAATTTTGATGGCGATTACTATCAACAATAAAGAAATTGCATAATAGCAACGGAAAGTAAGGCATCACTTCGCGATGTACTTAACATAAATTAAGACGGATAGTCGAAATATCTCTTAAAAATCAGTTTTGTGGAAACCTTTTCTAACGGTAGTTGTAGAAAATTATATTTCTGCTTCTGATGATAGCAAAATATATTTACATTAATAAAGTTCTAACGGAGAATTTTGGCCGAAAGAGAAAAGTGACATGAGAGAACTCAACACTTTCAGTTGATCAATTTTAGCCAAAATCTGACCAGACCTTTATTTTATAATTTAGCAATTTTAATTTTTAAGTTTTATATTTATTCAAGTAGTGGTTTTTAAGTCAAAGCGCTCACAAAATTCTTATTACGTATAGACATCATCGAGTAAATATTGAAAACGTACTCAGGGGACCTTAAAAAATTAATTTCCGTTGAAATCTTGAATTCCATTTTTTCACGAATCCAGTACTTTATTTAAGTGTATGTTTAGTTAAATATAAATAAATACGAATGTTTTGCTTGTTTTTAAAACCATTTTTCATGTTTTACTAAATGGCTCAGTGCATTTTGTTTCAATTGCTTTTCTTGTAATTATTTATTTGATGAATTTATTTGTAACATTCTCTCTTCGCATATAATCTTATTTTTATACAGGTTGTTATCTGTTATAATCATCACAATGCTCCTAAGTTCGGTAAAAACATTCAAGTTTTATTTTTTACTGAATAGAATTCCAATTGAAATTAAAAATTCGGTGGAACTTATTTCAACTATCTTCTGTCAAATTGATGATAGTCGCACTTTATGGAAGTAACTCTTATAAAACTCCTTAGCCATGATTCCTGATTACCCTGCTGCTTTTTGAGCTCTGTTAATAGTTTCCTTTAAAAATTATCCATTTAATAGATTTCAAGGCATTATCTTGATATTGGCTGTAGGTTTTAGTATGTTTCCACTCTTCCTTGAAATTGTGTAGTATATATTAATGCAAATCTACTCATACATTCTCATTGTCCGACGCTATGATTCACTTAACTCCATCTTCATCTTCAGGGCAAAATCGATTTTATTCCATCGTCACATTTCTAAGCACGTTATCCAAGCGGCCGTTTACTTAAACGCATTCGGTGTTTGCCCACGACTATAGGCACAATATCATCCTGTATTTTTTTTTCAAAAAAAAATATGGATATCACATTTAAACTTATCTACACATATAATGGGAGCGCATTTTTTTTTACGCCGAAGTTTTTCTTACGATGTCGAGAAGTTTTACCACCGAGCACTTGGTCGGAGGTTCTCTTTACATTTCCCTTTTCAAAACTTTTACCCAGACTTAAGCCACCACTCTTTCCTTCATCCCTCTCGCTTATCCTAACCTTTGCTCGTCCTCCCTCCCCCCCTCCCTCCCCCTTCCCCTCCCTCCCCTCCAAAAAAAACACCCATTCACACACAACACATCCACCAGGAGCTTTCACCTTCTTCCCAACTTAACTCCAGCACCACCTCCGGTCCGCTGTTCTAATAGGTTTGCCTCGAGCTTTCAAGCAGGAGAGGTAGATAGAGAGAGAGAAGGGAAATAGATGGTAGAGAGAGAGAGATGGATGGAAGCGATATAGGGAGAGAATGGGAGGCAAAAAAGGGATTAGGTGGTAGCGCCGGGCAAGGATCGCACTTGAACGAGGGATGCTGAGAGAGAGATGGGGAAAGCGAGGGGAGAAAGGGATAGAGAGAGGGAGAGAGAGAGAGATGGTAGGGGGGGGAAGGTGAAAGAAAGGCTAAAACAAAGGGATGCTGGTGTGGAAGGGGAAGAAGGGCAAGAAAAAGTGAGGAGGCTCGGAAGAAAGGAAAAGGGCCTTGAAACACGCCCTCGTAAACGGTCTTTCTCTTTCAGGACCATCTCCGATTCTCTTCCAACGCTATACATATCTCTCTATGGACCTCTATTTGTTTCGCTCCACCCCAATTCTCTTTGTCGGACATCTTCCGCACCCTCCTTTTCTCCTCTCTTGAGCCCTCTTGTCTTATCTTTCTCCCATCCCTCTCTCTCTATCTCTGTCTGTCTCTCTCTCTGTATATTCTGTCTCTGTCCCTCTCTATGTTTATTCTGTCCCTCTCTCTCCCCCCCTCTCTCTGCGTTTCTCCCTTATTTATCTCACCGCTTCTTCCTTCCTCTCTACTCTCTCCGTCCGCATTTTATTTCTATACAGTTCTATTTTTCCAGTTCTACTCTATCCAGTTCTACTCTCTTCATCTCTACCCTTCCTTATCTACCGTTATTCTCTCATTCTTTGCTCCCTCTCTTCTCTCTCTCTCTCTCTCCCCCCCCTCTCACTCCCCCTCTCCCTCTCCCCCCTCTCACTCCCCCTCTCCCTCTCTCTCTTCTCTCTCTCTCTCCCCCTCTCACTCCCCCTCTCCCTCCCCCTCTCTCTCCCCCTCTCTCTCGCCATATTTTCTCTTTCTCCCTGTACGTGTACGTACGCGCACTCTCGCGTACATTTGGGCCGGCTAGAAAATGATCCCCTGACTAGAGGCGACCCGAGAAAATTTAGCGACCCCTCTCCATCAATGTGTCTTTTGATATTTACAAGGCATGTGCTAATTCAATCATATTACCGTAAAATTATTTATAGCGAAAAAATAAAAGTAATGATTCCAGCCTGTTGCGCGATATGAGTTTGTTTCGAACATTTTTTTCACTTGCAAGTAAGATAGCGCGTCCCAAGACATTGGCGCCCTGTTTACAGTAAATTTCTTTCTCGCGACACAAACTCAATTTGTAATGAAATGAGGGGAATCTGTATAATTATTACCAAAATTATTCGAAATAAGTCAACAGGGGGTGAATAAGTTTTAGACACTCTGATGTGAATGCAGTAAAGTATTTCCTCCCTTTGATGATAATGAAAAGGTTCTGAAATATTTGTATCTGCAATTTATGTAGTCGGACCTATAGCGATTGGGAATTTCACGATGCCGAGATGTTAATGATATTAACAATCGAATCTCTAAATCTGCACCACTATATTTCAGTAAGTTTGTCTTTTCCTTTAAGCAAGCCCACATGTATCCATCGTTTCCGAGCAAATTTGGTACGATTGTAGTGTGAACACCACTAAAAATGTCAGCGCGAGATTTCGTTTCCGTTTGCCTGTGTGATTCAAAATGGCGGCTGATTTAAACATAAAACTAAGCGTATTTTTCCGTTCTGCTATTGATTTGAATCAAATTTGGTGTGATTGTGAAGGGCCCCCAGGGATATTTAATAAGCGGTTTTTATTTTTCTTCCCGTTTCATTCAAAACGGCGGCCGATTCAATTCTTAAATACCATGTATCATCCAGAATTCCGATCGGATTTTAACAAAAATTTCCCGGACAACGCCGGGTATTTCTGCAACTAAATTGTTATATTATAAATTCACATGAAATATAAGTTCAAAAAATGAAGGGAATCGTAACCACATGTCCAATGAAATACGTACTCTTCTGATTTTTTATCACAGTTTAGTTACTATTTGTTCGTTTCTACCAGTCATTTCTGAAGCAAAATTATATTATCATGTATAGTACGCGAAATTCAATATTATATATACAAGTATTTCAATGCATCTAAATGTGAGTGATATTACTCAAAACGAGATATGTACATTGATATTTTCTTTACTGACTATCTTAATCCTACCAATTTATTCCCGTCAAATTTTTTTATAAATAAAGAGGAATCTGGGAGTTAAAGGTTGGGGTGAGAGGGTGGAGTAGTTAGGAATTGGAATAGGGAGAAAGAAGTAAGGAACGAGGGAAGAGTAAATAAAGGACGTCGCAAATTGGACGTCTAATGAACAGGAGGGGAGGTCTGAGGGAGAATAAAAAGAAAAAACCCAAAGTATTGATCAAAGGCCAATATGAAGCAAAAAAAATGGCCCGGGGGGATCGTTTGGAGCGAATGGAATCCAACAGGAGGCTAGTGGGGGAGAGGAAACAAGAAAAAAATAAATTCCCGTAATACGAATGCCGAACCATGAGCATGACGACGGTGAAGTGGAAATAAGGGGGAAAAAAAGGTTTAATGAATGAACTTTCTGGAATATCCAAGTTTGTGGAGGAGAAAATATGACGTACGAAATGCAGCGACGGATGTTCCGATGGAAGTTGTGACGGGGTCGTAAGATGGAATGTTTCTGCGCTATAGCTTGTTCTCGGAGAGGAGAAAATTGGGAAATTTTCAGGCATTGGTCGAGGGGGATTTTGGTTAAATAGTATTGTGTGCAGTGACGGATCCAAGGGCAGGGATATGGGGGCGATCGCCGCCCCCCCCCCCTCTCCTCCCCCCCAATCTTGGATTTTCCTTAGGGGTAGAAAAGGGAAAGCTGGGAGGGTTGCCATGCTGCAGGGTTTTTTCCCCAATAGGCTTCACTACCGGAACAAATGAGCTATATTATTCTATCATACTCCATGATTTATTAATAAAAATAATAAAAATAATTTTGAAAAGGATTTAGTGTAAAAATTAAAAATATCTCCCACCCCTACGTTAAATTAGTAAGTTTTCGCCCCCACCCCCTTGGGAAGTTTACATATCCACCCTTGATTGAGTGGCTTGAATAGCGATGAGACGTAGAATTATTACTATTAAGAGCTATAGAAAGAACTACGTAGATTACGTGGGGCATTAAACCCGTCCAATACACTCAGAAATAACCATTTTTTATTTTTATTGTCAGAAACTATGAAAATATTTTTTTTACGGACAACCCCTTGGGGTCTACCGATTTTTTCAAAAATATTACATGCCTGCGGAATAAACGACATCATAGGTCGTATACAGTTTTCATTCTTATATCTCTTACCATTTACTTGCTTTTTTGATGTAATCGATGAACAGACGGTTAGTCAGAACGAAAACATAAGTGCGTTCATAAAAGAAATCACGCTTAAAATAAAAGGTAAGAGAAGGTACGGGGAATAATAAATAGGCTGAAAAAGAGGGCTGGAGAATTATAGAAGAAGGGAGATAAAGTAGGAGAGAGAGAGAGGAAAGGAGAGATGGTAGGCAGGTATGTGGGAAATGAGGAGGCATATTTTTTTTTCAGGGTTGGGAGGAAAAAAAAACGGCCAATGCCGCTGAGTTCCGGAGGTTGTTTGCGGTGTATCGGGAATCAATTCCTGTTTACTGGAGATGACTCTCACACAGCTTGAATCGCAATAACCCAAACACCCGAAGGGTGTGTTTGAGCGTGTTTGGTGTTTACGTTGGCGTGTGTTTTGTGGGATGGGAGAAAGAGGGGTTGTAAAAGGAGAATGAGGGGGGTGGGTGTTCGGGAAATAAGGCTTGGAATAGGTTAAGGATGGGGGTGCTTTATTTCGTTTCGGGAAGAGCGTGTTGTTGTTGTAAGGAAGGAAGTGTTGAGGATGAGAGATGAGGCTCGGGACCGGAATGACCGGCGGAAAACCAACAACATTCCATTATTCAAATTCTTTTAATACCCACCCCTCGTGTTATATATATATATATATATATATATATATATATATATATATATATATATATATATACACACACACATACACACATACATACATACATATATATATATATATATATAAGATTGAAACTAGTAGTTGAGAGGGGTAGGAGGGAGCCAGTGGACACTTACTTGGTGTTGTGGACGTCCATGGCGATAGAGCAAGGCTTTTTATTGAAGTTTTCGGACATCCGCCCTTCTTCGGCACAAAAGTATGACTAAAACTAAGTGTCTCACTGGAGGTAGAGGGGATGGGAAGAGGACGGGGTTCATGGAAAGGAGGCTGTGGTATATGAGGTGGGGGTGTAAGCGAAGGTTTAGACCGGGAAAGGAAAGAGAGCGGAGGATTTCTATATGGGCCAGCTCCAATTGGCGGAGTTGGGGTTGGGGAGTCTTTTGGGAGAGCCCGGATTGTTTTTACTGTGAAGCATCTATTGAAATATAGGGAGTGTCTTACCGCATGATCGGCCACTGGAAGGGGGCGTTTATGAGCGACACTGTCTCGATGACCGTCCATGCGGATGTTGAGGGGTGTGATGGTAAGGCCCACATATATGTTGTGTGTGTGTATATATGTGTATATATATACGTATATATATATATACACACACACATACATATACATACATACACATATACACATATGTTGTATATTGCCGATATTATTCAATATATATGGAGAGAGATTAATGCAAGAAGCGTTATAAGGCACAGGAAATTTAAAAATTGGAGGAAGGGTTATAAGAACAGTGAAATACGCGGATGATCACGTACTTCTTGTAAGAAAGAATAAGGAACTCCAGAAAATGATGAATAGGCTAGTGATAATAGGTAGAAAATACGGTAAGGAAATAATACAGAAAAAACCAAGGCCATGCGAATATTATGTAAATAAGAAGGCAATTTGGGCATAAGAAAAAGCTTCAGACTATAAATACCTTGGAAGCGTCATAACGACAGAAGCAAAATGTACCGATGAAATCAGGACTGGAATAACGAAATCAAATGCCGCTTTCAGAAGAAAGAAACTCCTACTAACGGGGAATATAAAGAAGGATATCCGCAAAAAGTTGATAAAATACTATGTATATTGTATAAGGCCGAAACATGGACGCTAAGGGAAAATAATATTAAATCCTTGGAAAGCTTCGAGATGTGGACATGGAAAAGAATGCTGAAGATAAATTGGACAGATAGGGTGAAAACGAGGAAGTATTACGAAGAATAGGTGAGGAGCAAACGGTTATATAGACTATCAGAATGAAGAAGACGAACTGGATTGGACATTGCCTGAGAAGAGAGAGAATGATAAAAGTTGTGCTAGGAGGAAAACTGGATGTTAAAAGAGAAAGAGTTAGGAAAAAGTTCCAGCGGACAGGCGACATGAAAGGGAAAAAGTGCTATCAAGACATGAAGAAAACAGCGAAAAATAGGAGGTATGTGGAAAACCAAGTTTAACCATGAATAACCACTGACTACCATTGATGATGAAGTAATACATGTATTTTAAAGAATGTATAACGGAGCACTGGAACTTTATATATACAGGGTGTTTCCATACCCCTGTCACAAACTTAAACGACGTATTTTACACAGCATCAATCTCTCAGTATCTGACATAATAAACACTGTAGTATGACCATACCTCACAGAAGGTGTTCAAAATGACCTTCGTTGCTAGCCACGCAGCCATTGAGACGTTTCATCTTTGACTGCCTCACGCGCTCCAAAGTTCCTGGCTTGTTTCTGATGGCAGTGCATGCATTCTCAACTCGTTCCTGAGGTTCATCAACATTTACCACTGGAGTAGAGTATGCCAATGATTTAATATGGCCCCACAGATAAAAATCAACAGGATTTAGGTCTGGAGACCGAGGAAGCCATGTAATTGGTCCACCTCGACCAATCCATCGTCCAGGAAACCTGTGATCAAGATACTCTCGGGCCACGACTGAAGTGTGGTGGAGCCCGATCATGCATGAACCACATGTTTCTCCTCCACTCCAAGAGAACGTCATCCAGCACCTCACCTGCTTTGAGTTATGGTCATTCTACAGTGTTTATTATGCCAGTCACTAAGAGATTTATGCTGCAACTACAAAGGGCTGTATCTCGGAAAGGAGTGGTTTCCGGACCCATGTTTATTGGGACTTTTTCGTTAGCTTTGAGGTGTAGAATACGCCGTTTAAGTTTGTGACAGGGGTATGGAAGCACCCTGTGTATATATATATATATATATATATACATACATACATACACGTATAAGGTGGCAACAAGGTGTTGGAGGAAGCCCAGTGGACACTTACCTAATTTGGAGAGCTGCTGGGGGTGTTGAAGACACGAAAAACACTAACCCCCTCAACATCAGAATTAACGGCCACCGGAACAGTGTAAATGTCAAACGTCCCCTTCCGGTGGCCTATCAATCTAATTCACACAAGGTACTTTTAATAATTTCTTTAATGTATGGATTATCCGCGCCCTACCGGACGACACCCCCGCCCCCCTGCTGCGACAGTGGGAATTAGCCCACATCTTCTTGACGCTTTCTCCTCCCCCAATCTCAACCTCCAATAACCTTATTGGCCATCCCCCCTCCCAGCCTCCTCCTATCCCCGAACTCCTCTCATTACCCCCCTCTCCCATATCCTTCCCAGTATCTCACTTCAAGCAGTACATGTCTCTCCGTCGCTGAAGATAGGCATCAGCCCGAAAGCTCCATATTTATGTTGTTTTTGTGATTTTCGTGTGACTTCGGCACCCCCAGCGGCTATCCAATTTAGGTAAGTGTCCACTTGGCTTCCTCCATCACCTTGTTGCCGCCTTTATTATTACCTTTCCTTTACTTTAAGCATTTATATATATACACACACACTAATCTTTCTTGTTACACTTGGTTGATTTTAGGCTCTTCGTTTCAAATGGCTATTGTTCTAGTTTTTCCGATAATTGGTACTAGCATATCTTTGGAGATTTCGAGGTTTACCACTTAAAATTAGCAGTACGGATCAGAAGATATCAATTGATGATGGTTAGGCAGGTGTGCCTAAATGAAAAAGTCAAAGACAACTTTGAAGAAACATTCGATTCGTAAAATGAACTGCGTCTATTTCTCATTTAAAGGCTCCTCATGGACATGTAATGATAATGAGCTATATATATATACTGCGCAGTATAATTCCAGGTACTATACATCACCTACACGATTCACTATGTTTCACATTGATTCGTTTTAAAAGTAAAGTGTTAAGTCTGTTATGATATCCAAAGACAAAGTTTTTTTTACAGTTTTATTGATCATTGCTTGTGAAACTAAGCGAAAGCGACTTTGATCCAAGTATTGAACTAAGTATACACTGAAGAATCTTAGACATTTCACTGTATTTTTATTAGCTTTAAGTACCTGTTCCTTTTATTTTTCAATCTATATAATATATCATTATTATTATTATTATTACTATTATTTTGATCACTCTAATGTTTGCTTTTACTTCCATAATAAAGAAAACTGCCGGTATATCTCTATGAATTCATGCATAAGCTCAAGAGCGTTTCATTGTTTCTATGAGAGATCTCGATAATAACTGAGCAATATCCACACTAAACGTGTCCGTCTCTTTGTATTTCGCAATATATATTTCAAACAAGCACAACATCTACATCTACATGATACCCTGCAAATCACCAGACTGGTGGGTGGCAGGGGGTGCAGCACACCAAGCCCTACCTAATAACGTCCCTCGTGGGAATCACTCTCCTGTTATGATCCCGTATGGTCCTTGGAAAAAACGAGCTCTGGTATCGCTCGGTCCTACAGTCGATCTCTCGTATTTTATTCTCGTGATCGTGCCTGCCCATGTACGTAGGTGCCTCTAATATTCCTGAGACCTCCTCTAAGAGAACTTCCGACCTAAATTTCTCCAGAAGCCTTAACCTAGCGCTAATTCTGCGATCCTCTAGCGATATCCAATTCAACTCCTTCAAGAGTGATGTGACGCTTAATTTTTGCTCATATTTTTGCTTAACGAATCTGGCTGCTCTGCGTTGGATTCTTTCTAACTCAAGTATCTGTCCCTTTTCGTACGGATCCCATATGCTGGAAGCGTATTCGACCTGAGATCTGACCAATGATAAATAACACGTTTCTCGTACCTGTTCTGTGCTACTTCTTACTATTCTGCCTACGAAGCCCAATTTCTTATTAGCTGCGCCTACGATCCTTCGAATATGCATATTCCACGATAGATCAGGACAAATGGTGACTCCTAAATATTTAACGTACTCTGCAGATTGGATATTCAATCTATCAATTCTGTACTCCGAGTTTAAGTCATTGTTCTTACTCTTCCAGAAACTCAATAGGGAACATTTGCTCTGATTAACTTCGATTTTCCAATGTTGACACCATGCTGAAAGGGCGTTTAAATCTTCCTGAAGCGATTTTTGGTCATCCTGACTCGTTATCTCCTTATATAAAACGGTATCATCTGCGAAAAGTCTTATTTTGCAGCGAACTACCGAGCAGATATCGTTTATATATATCAGGAATAGCAGTGGGCCAATAACACTTCCCTGTGGAACACCTGATGCGACTTTTACCGGGTATGAAGATTTCCCATCAATAACTACTATCTGTTTTCTGTTGGAGAGGAAGTCTTTTACCCAACTCACGATATTAGGGTTTATGCCGTACTTTCCTAGTTTTCCTATTAATTTATTATGGGGTACTTTGTCAAACGCTTTTTTAAAATCAATAAAAATTGCATCAACCTGACTGTTTTTCTCTCCGCATTGCAACAAATCGTTTACGAACAGGGCGAGTTGCGTTTCGCATGACCTACCTTTCCGAAACCCGTGTTGGTTTTTGCTTAGCTTTAGTCAATGACGATGTAATAATTTTATTTGTAGTCATAATTACACCGTAATAACGCGCGAATATTGTGCAATATTATTGTGCGCCTATGAGACGCTTAAGGCGAATTTGAAGCATTGTAAGTCCAATCACTAGAGACGAACAGTTATTGTAGCAGCATCAAAAATTGTATTTTCATATGTCGTTATTCATCGCGCGAAAGCTCAATTCTTTCCTTGTTTTGCGAAATGCATGGGAGATTTATAATTTAGTGCGACATTTATGTGCATTATTAATTTATTCTCCGTCGTTTTATCACAGGAACTCGTTCGTCATAAATTTCGAACCGAGAATTATGCAATACGCATGGGAGAGTGTTTGAATAAATATTTACACATATTTTGATGCGGCGTCTTGAATGATAAAATCAGATAAAGTGAGCGATATTATAAAGGCACTTAATACTTTTGACGATATTTAGGAATTGAATTAATAATTTGTGGTTCGTTATTCCTTTTTTCCAAACAATGCTTATTAAAAACAAAAATCTTTCTCTTCGTAGATGTATCCCTCAGGTGAAATTAAAATTCGACTAAAAAGCGACTATATAATTAATTATTCCGAAAATAATGAATAAAATTTAGCTCTACAGCGGGACGAGGACGGTACGTCTTTGTTATCGTGTGTGATGACGTCACATTTAATTTTCCAACTCATTTAAATTAGAATTGCTAAAAATTAATGCAATTTCCTCCCCGAATCTGTTCGAGTATATTCTAACAGGAAAAGTAAATCTTTTAATTAAAGAAAAATAGGGAGAGAGATAGGTACCTTTCGTAATTGTAAAATTAATTCGCCGACTCGTTTCATCCGCGGAAGTACCCATTGATATTATATTTTTGGCGATTTTCAGAAGGAAAATCCCGCATCCCAATTTCGGCCATGTTTGTTTTTCATTCGAATCTCCAATGATTTTGTTTTTATTTCTCGAAGGATTTCTTCCACATCAGCTTATTTTCCGAAATTCCGCGAACCGTTTTAAATTCCCCACCTCGTCTCACTCTTTCTCTCTCGCTCCTCTCGTGTCATCTTTCACTTACGCAAGTATGGCTCTGGGCATTCAGTTGTTATTATTCCATTCTTTCCTCTGTTCATACCGCCTAGACCTAGAAAAAGAAACTCATAATTTTCCTGAGTATTTATTTTAATTTTTTCGCCCGGATGAATTGTTATTGCCGATGGAGGATCCAACACAATGAAAAAACGTAATCGTTTTAATGTGCATGAATATGTGAAAAGTTTTTACCGTGGAATCCGGCGGAATTAAGAAAACCAAGGCGATCAAGTATCGATATGACGGATATCATATACGAGTATATATAAAGCGAGAGATTTCTATTTAAAAACACCAACATAGTTTTGCTTCAAATAAGTACCGGAAAATTTGAATGTATGTATTACAAACGTTTTATTATTAAAAGTATAACGCATCAGTCGTGAATATTAAAACTTATCAATGCTTTATTTGTCTGAAATTGCAAAAACATATCGAGTTAAAATTTTAAAAGTTGATTAAAATGTAAACTCAATTTGGAAGAATGTTCAGATAACATGCGCTGCCAAAAAATCAAAGAAATATTTCTTGGAATTCCTTTCACTT
This sequence comes from Uropetala carovei, assembly GCA_036926305.1. NCBI lineage: Eukaryota > Metazoa > Arthropoda > Insecta > Odonata > Petaluridae > Uropetala > Uropetala carovei. The sequence goes on from JAXCHB010000212.1 coordinate 1,978,078, forward strand.
TATTTTTAATGAAGTGAAGGTTATCCATCGTGTCTTAGGACGTAGATAATAGCACAAAAAGAATTCGAGAATAATTAATTATTTTAAGAAAAATTAAGAAAATAACGAAGTAAGTTTCCATGTAGAAATTCTCTAACCTTTGAATTTTTATGTGATCAAAGAAGTTTCTCTGAAGTTGTAAAATTCGTGAGTTTATTAAGAAATGATTAAGAGACCGAGTGTAAAGTTAATATCAGATGGAAACAATTTTAATTATTAGCATATTAAATCTTAAAATTATTTTCCTAGAGGGAATTTCTAAGTAATTTATTCTATAGTATATTGATGGGAAAAACAAAAGATTCTTCAATATTTAGACGAAGGCAGGCTAATATTTGTTTCGTAATAAATTATTAGCGCTTACATCATAAAATCATTGGGCCACGATCCTATTTTAATTTGTTCTGTGTACATATGTAAGAGTTATTTAATGTGATTACATACTAAAATTTCATGAATTACCTTACCGGAATTAATATATTTCATTCAATATATGAACAAATGTTTAAAGTGAAATTGCAATTTCTGCACAGCTTAAATATTCTACCTACATTATTTAAAGAAATAGAACTAATTCTGCTTTCCAAGAATTTTTACATTAAAGTTATATCGCTTTGAAATATCGCAATTACTTTAACTAGCATTTGTTGTTATAATTTATATAGTCTAGCATCAGATTTCCTATTAGTCTCTTGTACTCATCCCGTTACAAAAAATGTAGCCTTTGGTAATATCCAAAAGTTTTTCCTTAACAAAACTAAATTGTGCTCGTGTTACGCTATATCATCCCACTACAATTACATAGTCTTTATGAAAGAAATTATTACTAGCTATATAGGATTTTGCTCTATGCTCTAATATCTAGAGGAATATGAAGGAGCTGCGTAATTTATTTTGGATAATTAACTAACAGTGTCTTCCCTGTTTCCTCCATCCCAAGTTTTTCGGAAATGTTTCTGTTGATTTCAATGTAGTCACCCATTAGATACTTAACATGAAATTTAAAAAAACGTAAACATTTCGAAATATTTAAAATCAAATTTTCTACTGCGCTTCACGCGTAACAAAAAACTATATTAAAATCGCACCTACAAAGTTTGTTTTTGAAATTTCAACTGAAGTCGTGTAAATGTATCTTAACTCATTCCCGAGAGGAATACCACGCGGACATTTGTTTTTACCTAATAGGAGCCCGACGCTTACCTTTTCGGTGAATCATTATTAATCCTATTTGTCTAAGGAGCAGATTTGAGGCCCTGACCCACTTTTAGACAATTTGACCAGTTTTGGGGCCCATAATCAGTTTTTGGTGCAATTTTGAGTCCTCCGCCTCCAAAAAATCTAATTTTTCAAAATTGTATCGAATTACGATAATTCCTTAACACACCTAACTTTGATCGCCGTCCGGAATGTGTTAAAATTCAACATGTCTGGTAATTGTGGTTCGAAAAATCACACGATGTCCTGCGTTGCTAGAGCAGGAATTCCCAATCTTTTCAATGTAGAAAGCATTAAATATTTTACTTTCTAGAATACCCAGCGAGAACCGCTGCACTTTTGCAATGCGTATATGAGTGAAGAGAAATGAACTCATGTGAAGTTATTAAAAATACCCTTTCGTACGTTTAGAAAGAATATGGGCGAACATATAAAATTACTGTTGCAAGGAAAGATGACTATAATCATCGGAGAATTCCGCGATAAGGCTGCCAACGCATTTATAGAGTTGACCGCGTACATGATACATACAAGATATCTCCAAGCTTTTCTACATTGCGAGTGGCATCAAAAGTTTCGAATCCTTTGGTGGTCCGCATTCTAACAGCGAATGCATCGGAGAAGACTTTTTATTGGAAGTCACCAAGAGATTCAATGGAGTTGTGAGTAATGAAGCATTAATATTATAGGCATCGACGTTTCACCATTCAAGAATTGATTACCGTAACGTTAGCCAACGTGTATGAAATTGTCTATTTAAATTTTCACGGGTGTAATTTTCATCACAGCGAAGCAAATCGCTCTATGCGGAATTAAGCGGCCATCGAAGAATAGTTTGCCGACATCCATGGCAACCTCGATAAATTTACGAAGGCTGCTCATCTTGTATGAGACGAAGTGACGCAAGTTATGCCATAGCCCGGATTTTAAACGAAATTTACCTAGCGCGGATGCCATCTCGACAAAGCCGGCGAAAAACAACAAAAGATCCGCCCGTTGGAATAAATTTGAAATCGCCTCCCTCACGCCTTCGAATCCAAACAATCGCCCCCTCCGGAAGCGCAAACGAAACATCTGTGCCCAATAACGCGAACCAATAAGCCCACCCTTTTACTGACGTAGCACTTCTCTTATTCCACTCAAATCTTCTCCAAACTCCGGGCGGCGGGCGATGCGATATCCAGGAGAAAAAAAGCAATGTTTGTGTGATTTCGCGCGCACGTTCTTTCGGGAATTTGATTGTTATCCGGTTTTTCAATTAAAATTTTCGCGCATTCCCCACCCGAGAAATTTGTATTTCCGATTCCGGTATTTTTTTATCGGGAACAACTCGGGAAAGTTAATTTCCTGGAGTTGTCGAGATGATATACCCTCTTTCCATTGTGTTGCGTTATAAGGATGACTCGGTGAAACCCGTTCTGTGCGTTCGGATCGCAAAAGGGATTCGAGAGTGAATGTTTTTTTTTATTCGGGCCGGTTCTTACGGATTGGGTGTTTGAATCGCATCGAGCGGAAGAGGACAGGGGAGCTGTTATTTTTTTTAAGTAAGCAAAGCTCTCATCTCGTTCATTTCGTATGCGATCTTGTTAGTTTTTTTTACTTTAGTCCTCAGCCTAAAATTACATACGTTATGATGTGGATTAATATTTTTTCGGAATATTCCAATGTTGATATGCACGGAGTGTTATTTATTTGAATAAATAAATAAATAAATATATATATATATATATATATATATATATATATATATATATATATATATATATATATATATATATACATATATACACACACACACACGCGCGCCTTTTCGCGGAGTTTCGCAAATTTATATAGCATACCGAGTGACTCTGTATTTTGTGGAAATTAATGTTAAATGATTGCTGAAAATGCATATTGACTGATATTTCGGTTATATGGATCCACATTCAAGGAGTTATGATATAAGATTTTTATGTAAATATTAAATGATAGGAATTACAGTAGGACAATATTATTATTACTACCAAATCGATGCGAGGGATAAGCATACACCTGCTGGTAAACATTACAAAACATGGGTCTAGGACACTTCGCCGCGGCCGGTTAACCGCAGCCAGTTCGCCGCAGAGTACAGTTCGTCGCGGCCGGTTCGCCGCAGAGTACAGTTCGCCGCGAGACCGAATTTACTTTTCTTATTATAAGATGTGGGATTTAGGGACTTAAATAAAACTAAATTCTAAACCTTGAGACTTTAAACCAAATAAATTAGGTTGGTTGTAATGCAAGAAATATTCCATTTGCAAATGTTTTTAAGATGGATTTAATTTAATTTAATCTTTTTCGAAAATGGCAAAAAAATATGGTTCTACGACAACTCGTCCAGATCAGTTCGTCGTGCGTCAATTCGTCGCTAGACAAACTCATCGTGCGTCGATTCGTCGCGAGGCAAATAGGAAGGCGAGACGCCATGATTGGTATACTGCAGTAGGAGATACTTTCCCACACCAATATTTTTCTCATACATTTCGATAATACCAGAATGGATCGGGATTATCTTTGCGACTACGCCATGCGAGATACCATGGTAAGTGAAGGGCAGGGGGTGAAACCTTTCCACTTCAAAAATTTTCTTTTATTTTCCCTATTAGCCAGATGAATCGGGATTATCTTTGCGAACTACGCATGGCGTGTCACCGTGGTTGAAAATATACCAACAAAAAAATATTCAGTAATTGTAAAAACCCACGGTTTTAGCGGGTAATAAAAATATTTCAAATTCAGTAGTGCAGCGTGCTAAGTGAGTGTTTGTTAAATTCGAGTTGGACCTTAACTGCTAACAAGAGTTCGCTAGGTTCCTTCCGTACTTATTAAATATTCCATTTCTTTAAACTCCATCTTCTCTCTTTTCAATTCCCCATATTGCATTTGCTACATAATAAAACTTTATTTTTCAATACCTTCGCGTTTAGTGGTAATGACTTCAAAAACACTTCTGGTAACTTGATCCATTCTGTTATTTCTCTGATAAAAAACGATTATATCGTGATGTTGTTTCTTTAAAGTCTCGGTTTGATTTTATATTCGTGAAATCCTTTTCCGATAAAGTTAGGTATCTCGATTCTAACCCGTAAAATCTTAATATGCCTTCGAGTCAGATACATGCAGCTATTTCCATGTATTCTCCATCTGTTTTATAACGATTCCCATCCAAGAGTGTTTATCTTTTGAAGTTTTCTTCCTTGTTTTATCCCCATAATGCTCACCTCGCTGCTTTACTTCGGGATTTTTCTATTTTCTTTACCAAAGTATTCTAGTATAACTATTGATGTGTTCCTTAATTCCTTCGCTTTTTTACTGGTCCCATCTAGGTTTCGCAAAACGTACAGCAAGATTTTTTACGCTCTGGAGAAGATATTCTAGATTTGAATACCTTATCCTATGTATTTAGTTATTATAACTCTAAAGTGTTTACAATGTTCAGTCCTTATTAGAGTTTTCCTTTAATCTCTTATCTAAACTTAAATCGAATTTATAATTTGAAAAGGTAAAATGTTTTCTCTTATTTATGTTGACTTTTATTTTGTTGCATCATTATTAACTAATGAACAACTTAGTAAATTTCAGTAGTTAACTATTGCATATTTATATCGATCATTTTCTGCAAAATTAATTACTTTAAATTATAAAAATATACCTTAGTAAATTTAAGTTAGCATCTAACACGCCCTAGTTTAGCTCTCTTTTGCAAGATAATGTCACATATAGCCTAACATACGCCTTGCATTGAAGATTAGCATCTAAGTGTTCGCATTTTATGTAAATTTCAGGTACTATGCAACATTTTCCCCGTAGCGTAATATTAGCCATGAATATTCAAGGAGATTCCACAAAAACACGCGTGACCTATTTCTGATCCAGGAGTCTTGAGCGTCTAGACTCTTAGACGCTCCCAACCTCCACAGAGGAGACAACACTGCTCGAGAAATTGCAAATTCCTTTTCAAATGCTCGCTTATGAGGTTCAAATTACTTTCTGCGATACATATATTTCTGTCATAGCGCGGCTTAAGGCGCCATTTTTGGAAAGCATTTTTCGCGGACGTGGAAAATTCCCCCGGCGTTTACACTCTCACTTTTCTTCTCTTCTTTTACTTTCTCACACGAAGTATCGAGAAAGTATTGTTTTCGCGAAAAAATTCGACATCGAGATTTTTACGGAAATACGTTTTAGCTGTCGCTGAATCCGAAAAAGTGGTTTTCGCAATGCCGTCTGTCTGTCTGTCCGTCTGTCTGTCTGTTACTGGCTCTGGAGCCTAGATGGTAGAGCGAAAATTAATGAAATCTCGTACTTAGGCATTTTATCATACTAATCAGAGTATACATAGAAATGGTTGACATTGATCAATAATTAAGAGTAGTTTATTATACGCTATTTTAACAACAATCCGATTTTCTCGAAAACGGCTTTAACAATTTTAATCAAATTTCGTACAGTTACTTCAGTTTACGTCTTCAATAATACTGTATAGTTCATATTTATCTAAAAATGAATGTACGGCTAGTTTATTCTGGGTAACTTTAACAATAATTCGATTTTCTCAAAAACGGCTATAACGATTTTGATCAAATTTCCTACAGTTACTTGAGTATACATCTACAATAATAGTACGTATTTCATTTTTCTCACTGAATGAACATAAGGCTAGTTTATTCTTGGGCAACTTGAACAAAAATTGGATTTTCTGAAAAGAGGCTCATACGATTTTCATTTTCTAAAGATAACTAAACGACCCATTAGTATATGAGAAAGTTTGTACAATGTATGCTGTACCGATTTTTTTTTGCGGAAGCTCGTTTATCTATTCTGAGTTTGGTAAAAAATACATTGCCCCCGAGCCATATTAGAACCAAGATCCGCCGTAGAGTCACGAGCCACATTAGGACCAAGAAGGAAATTACAACCACGAGTCGCATGAGGTTCGATAGCCACATTAGGCCTATGAGCAGCATTAAGATGGCAAGCCGCATTAGAACCGCAGAAAGCAGTTAGTACGTTCATCGATTCCATTACGAAAGCAAAATATGAAATTCGATTCGGATTATTAATACATAAGTTTACTTTAAATAGTGAAAGATTTTATTGAATTTTCACTTTGTGAGTTTACTTAATTTTGATAATGATCGATGGAATCCCTTGCGGTCACTAGAGAAACTTTCAATATGAACTCTAATGCTCCTCTGCTGGTCTTGGTAGAGATCGATTAGCATTACTTCATCCCAATGATTGGGTAATGTGATCAAATCCTGCTGAGGGCATTGTGGTATTTGTTGTTGCGTTTGCGCTCATTGTAAATGGCTGTAGAATTCTATTGAAGGGCCAGGTGATAATATATATATAAATACTACCATGCCTCGCTAAAATGAAAATCCTGCTGATCCGGGCATGTGTAAATCGAAACCGCTCAAAACGAGGGATGGGAGGATAATATAAAAAAATACCCACTCATGCTATAAATATTTACCCTCTCAATCTTTCACGATAATCATCTTTGTAATTTCCTTTCTTCTTTCCACTTAAACTCGTCTGTTTTCCTCCTATTTTTATAGTACCTCTTTCAAAAGATATCCGATTACAAACACGTGTCAACTTCGCTAAATTCAATTAAAACTTTGATATATAAATATCTAATTCCAAGTTAGAGCTTCATTAGTATATAGAAGTATACAATTTGTATGCAGCAGCTGCAAACAGCCGCATTGTAGCACAAGTGCGTATTTGTTTTTCTAACCGTTAATTGATATAGGATATGTGTTTTTATTGTTAGCTCAACTTATCGTATTTACATATAAAGTTTTTTATCTGGAATTCTTCTCGTTTACAAATAAATTCACAAAAAATTTGAGTGTATAATATTCAATAAGTCAAATTAAAAAAACCCTCAAATTAGCTAGAATAGTAGATTTTTAGAAATTTAATCATTTAGTGTGCAGAGGAAAGGCAAATGAATTAGTCCGTCATTAGGGATTAGGAATGCTTCCTCATATGAAGAATTTAAACTCTAAAAACCTATTTTATTATAATAAACTCCTTTGGTAGAAATTGCCCATAAAATACATTCCAGTTATTCTCAGTAACTTGAATGTCTACTGGGTAACGTTATTTTCATTTCTCTAGCAGGATTATGAGCCGCGTACTTATTATAAAAAGACGCGACTTACATTCTGGATATCATTCACGGATGCGTATTATAATGCGACAGTTTGGCCGTATAAAAGGACATTTCTCAAGTCAAAACAATTATTTGGAGAATTTTCTCCGAAATGTTTATTTTTTGCCACCATTTGTTTGACTGAGAAAGTTTAGCTTTCTTCCCACGCACATCTTTCTTGCTCACGAATGTGTTTGACAACGGGTCGAATGGAAAAGGAGATTGCCTTCTGTCGATCCAATTCTTATCCGTCTCTGGGTTTTTAGCATTTTTCCCCCTAGATATCCGCCGTCGTTTCTATTTTCACTTCCTTGTCTGTTACTCCAAACGATACTCTTAAGAGAAAAAATTATTCATTCATCGGCGTAAGTCATCGCATCCTTCTTTCGGTAAATTTCATACTTCTAATTACTCAGTTGTCGTTCAGTTTAAGCGTGAACGCTTTTATTATTTAATTGATGTTGGATAGATTTTTAAAAATGGTGAATTAGCTACAAAATATAAAAAATATTATGCAAAAGGTTCGGATAATGTCAATTTTGATTACCTCGTGATTTTATTTCCCGCTGAATATGTTGATGTTCACAATTTCGTATATTTCTCTTGACGTAGTGAATAATTTATATATAGAAATATTGAGGTATGTTGAAAATATTTTCAGTAATATTATGTACGTTCAAGTTTTTGCTGGTAAAATACAATGAAGACTACTTAATCCGTGTTAGATAATATATTTAACGTTCTCTAATACGGTTAAACAAATTGAGTTAACAACGAAATTTGTTCAAAAAGATTTTTTTAATTATTTCTTCCGCCGAAGGAAATTTCTAAAACTAGAATAAAAATGATATTTTTTAAAGTAAAAATTCCTAAAGTTATTGGTAGACATGCACGTGTGTTTTATTTTACCCTTATGTACCTATCTGCGCAAATATACTGTTGCACATACTAACTCTATCTATTTGTCCTTCTCGAAATAGGGTACATAGCTTAAACCACCACCAGAAAACTGCAAACTTGTCATAGAATGACAGTAACTTACAATTAGAGTTCTTTTCTCGCTCAACACGTTTCATACCCCGACAAATCAACAACTGTATATAATTTGCATGGTTATGCGTGATGGTGTAATGCTCAGTCGGCGTTTTCGTCGGTTGATTGAAAATCCAATCAGGGTTCGGAACTTCACTTATGTACGTGGCGCTCGACTTCAGCGCCGCTTCCAAGGCGTGGAAGAAACGCAAGCTAATAGAATGTATGCGCTGATACGATTCGAATTTATTTGCGGCTAGAATTTTTAATAAATTTTTGATATTTGAATGATGTGAATAAATTGCTTGTAAGAATAATAATTACGAGATTTTAGGTTAAATAATACATTCCTTCTCGTAATATTGACTGGCTTATATACTAGTGTGTGTGTATATATATATATATAAATTTTATTTATCATATCCGAACATCCACGTGGCTTATTTGGAACTGTACCACATACGTATATAATGTTCATCTCTCACGTCTTCGCGTCCTTCCTTTGCCGTCTCTCCACCGCCTCATCTGTCTCCTTCCTCCCTCTCGTACTATTCCCTTCTCAATTTCCCATTCCATCTTCCGCTTCGCGCTCCTCTTATTTCCCCTCCTATCCTTTCCGTTTCCTCTCTCTTTCCCACATCCCCACCGTCTTCAGCCACCGCGATCGCCATTTTTACCCCTCAAACCTTCCGTTTCCCCTCCCCCCCTCTTTCCGTCCCTCAGATCGATGCGTTTGACAGCCTTTCAAGCCAACGGAAGTATTCTTCCATTCTGTGAGCCATATGTGAGGAGATGGCGAGCCTAACTCTCCCGTCCCCATCACCCATCTCCTTCCATTTCTCTCCTTATTTCTCTCCCGTTTCTCTTCTTCTTCGTCCACGTTTTTTTCTCTCTCCCTCCCATCCCTCTCTCCATCTCTGCCATTTCCTACTCTTCTTTTTCCCCCTCTCTCTCTTTATCCATCTCCTCCTTCCTCCCTCTCATATTTTCGTCTCTTTCTTTTCCCTCCCTCTTTTTCTGATTTGTCTCTCTCTCTCTCCCACTCCCCTGTATTCCAACCGTCTCTTTTCAACTTCCTCGTGTACACAATCAAACACACCTCTTCCCGCTTCCTCTCTATCTCAATATTCTGCTCATCACTCTCTGTTGTCACGCGCGCTTTCCATTTTGTCTTGTTTTCCTTCATATTTCTCGCTCTTCTCAAAGTTCTTGTCTTATCTCTATTTCTACATCGTATTTCGAACTACGTATATGCTGTAATATTCAATATTTTCATTCTTTTTAAAAAATGCCCACGCGTTAGTGTAACAGCATCAAAAATTAAATCTTTAAAGTAATCAATGAAATTATAATTGTTGTATTTAGAATTTCCATGTCATGAGAATTCCATTTCAAATATAGGAGACCGCTTTCAAATAAAAACAGTAGGAAAAGCGTTTCGTTTTTTATGTGAAAATGAAAAGAAATATTATTTTTAATAATAATAATTTTATTCAAAAATATAATTACCGTTTTGATTAACAATATTATTCCATCATTTAGGAAGTCCATGATTCTCTTTTCATAAAAGGAGTTTGGTTTGGATACGTGTATATCTCTCTACTTTTACCTTCTCTGCCTTTCACCCTGATTATTATTCAGCTGTCGCTAAACAGAATTATCAAGAGCAAGTTTCTCCATCATTTTCATCCTCTTCCCATTTGTGAAGACTCTCCGCTACCGCAACGCTTTACCCGCGCCCTTTACGTACGTAATCTTGCATTTCATCGCAAGCAGCTGTTTCTCTTATAATCCGCAATTGAGCACCCCTCCTCTTCTATATATTCTCATAATATCTTTCTGGTGTCTTCTTTTGGAAAAAGAAAAATCGAGAGGAAGCGACCCTTTTTTATAAAATCTCCCTTTTCTATCTTTATCAACATAGGATATCACATGCCAATAAAGATTCTTATTACCCGCTTCTTGTGCCTGTTATTTTGATGATGTAAAAAATATGTTTTTATCGTATTAAATATTTCTTCATGGAATTCGATATTGTATAGAAAATTATTCTGCTCTGTTCGTCAGAAACTTTAAAAATATATTTGATATTATGTGCACAAAATGATACAAATATTGTATTAGATATTTTACAAAAGGAATTACAATATCAACTCTAAATCTATGCTGCTGAAAATTAATCTACACGTAACACGTGATGCTATGTGTGAGCAAGTGAGATCACGTATTGCACTGTGAATAAAGTAGCCTTCCGTGTTTCCGTTTAATATATTTTTACTCATTTTTCGCGCTCATACATTATATATAAATGGTTAGCAGAATAAGAGTTTCCTGGAAATACTCAGTAAGGCGAGACGTGAATCAGGACTAGGGTTGCCAGATTTCAGTGTTGAAGATACGGGACAGATAACGAAATTCTTCAACAAAATACGGGACAAATATGGGACGCTTAAAATATCCGAAACAATCCCTATTCTTGTGCGGTAAAACTATTTATAGCGTCTGCCTTTATTTTAAGTAATAAAAAATTAGGAAATATAATATGAAGTTATATGTATATTATACTGTTAAATTAATCTCTGGTTTAAAAATACAGAACAAACAATTTTGAAAGGGATAGTAAAATATAAATTACTAATACACGTTGACTTATATTTAGAAAGTTTATATTGGCATTTAACATTGTAATATTAACTGAAATATTATCTGAAATATTTATTTAAAAAATTTACAAATTCATCTTTTATTGGGCAAGGAATACAATCATATGGGTGCGAGGCGCTAGGCATCGCTCATTTGGAACCAAAACTCGAAAAAAATGAATCAATGTGCGACTTTTGTTTCTTCCGGCAACTTTGTAAAAAAACGTCAGGAACCTTCTGTTGATCCAGATTCCACTTCACCGACCATTAACATTCTATTTTCAGGAGGGAACAAAGCTAATTTTTACATACTTTGGGGTAAATTTTTAATTTTTACTACTGAGTGTTACAATCAGGGAAAGGGTAAACTGTCAGGAATAATTTTTGAATGACCCAATAAACTGAGCGGGTTACAGTACAACCAAAACAATATGCCTTGATTACCTTTTTATAAATTTAGTATGCTAGGACGACGTAAATACGGGACATTTCCTATGTCCCGATAGGCCTTTCCGGGACAACGGGACAAGTCAATGAAATACGGGACAATACGGTATAATTCGCATTCAAAAGTAAATTTGACCCAGGCAGTAGCTTTGAATACCGATGAAATGAAACATCACGTAAAATAGATTTAAAAGCTGAAATAAAAAATCGGTACAACATACATTGTACAAACTTTCTCATATATAGGTACTAATGCGTCGTTTAGTTATCTTTAGAAAATGAAAATCGTATGAGCCTGTTTTTAGAAAATCCAATTTTTGTTCAAGTTGCCCAAGAATAAACTAGCCTTATATTCATTCATTGAGAAAAATTAAATATGTAGCATTATTGCAGACCTATACTCAATAACGTTACGAAATTTTATCAAAATCGTTAGAGCCATTTTTGAGAAAATCGAGTTGTTGTTAAAGCTGCCTAGAATAAACTAGCCTTATATTCATTTTTTGATAAATATGAACTATACAGTATTATTGAAGACGTAAACTCAAGTAACTGTACGAAATTTGATCAAAATAGTTTTAGTCGTTTTCGAGAAAATCGGATTGTTGTTAAAAATGCGTAGAATAAACTACTCTTAATTATTAAGCAATGTGAATCATTTCCATGTATACTCTGATTAGTATGATAAAATGCCTAAGTACGAGATTTCATTAATTTTCGCTCTACCGTCTAGGCTCCAGAGCCAGTAACAGACAGACAGACGGCATTGCGAAAACCACTTTTTCGGATTCAGCGACACCTAAAACGTGTATTTCCGTAAAAATCTCGAGGTCGAATTTTTTCGCGATAACAATACTTTCTCGATACTTCGTAAGAGAAAGTAAAAAGGACAATGTTCAGTTGCCTTAGTGCACGACTAAAAGGTTATGTTATAGGGAATCCTTAGTACGTGACTAAAAGGTTATGTTATAGGCAGGGCCGGATTAAGAGACTCATGGGCCCCACGCACAGCGCGTTTAAGGCCCCACCGAAATCGTCTATTTTTTTAAAAGTGACATTTTGCAAGATTTTAGATCTGAGCGGCAACACTTGGAAAGGGTTTCGGCAAGACGGGGTAGAGTCAGCCCACTTTGGGCCCCCTTGTCCTCGCGTGTTTTGCATACCGCCTAATCCGGCCCTGAACAAGAAGCTGTAAGAAATCTAATTCTCAGGGATATCTGCTTCAGCAACGGCCATACCACGATGAAAGCACCGGTTCTCGTCCGATCACCGAAGTTAAGCATCGTAGGGCCCGGATAGTACTTGGATGGGTGACCGCCTGGGAACACCGGGTGCCGTTGTCAATTTTGCAAAATTTTTCCTTTTGTTTTGCGGATTCTATCGGAACGATTTATATTTTTCCGACTTACGTCATTTCCATTTTCTTTCCTCAAGTAAATTTTGTCGAGCTTTATCCGAAAAGCGTGCATTCGATTTAAAAATCGAACTAATTTAGTACTGGAAAATTTTATATTCTTTTAAATAAAAATTATGGTTATCAAACCTTTCTGGTGACGTTTAAACGTTAAAAAAATTGGTAATAAGCTCCGTTGAAACCCGTTATTCAGCCCACCGTGAACCGAAATTTTTAATGTGTAAATAAATGTTGCACACTCATTTAATAAAATATTTCAAAGAAGCTGTTGCTTTGCAGTATTTCAACAATTTGAGGAAAATAGAAGAAAGAAAAGCTCGATGAACAGGAAAAATTATGGTATGGGAGTCAGGAGCGTAATTTAACAATTCTATCCACGATTAAGAGAAATATGGGCCCCAAGCACAACACATTTAAAGTGCGACTCAAATCGTAAATTTGTAACAAGTAACAGTTATTGTACGGTTTGTGATCTGTGTGGCAGCACTTTGAAAGGGCGAGATGAGACACGCTCGGCCCGCAGTGGGCCTCTTTTCCTCTGGACCCCACGCACCTGCGTGTTTTGCGTACCGCTTAATCCGGCCCTGGTTGTAGGGGGTCCTTAGTCTTTCATCGTATCATTCATTCCATATCCTTCCTCAAATCCTTATATATCGCATATCTGCTTTATTTTCTCGAATTTCCATATCTTTTCATGCGTCTACCTTCTTCTTTCTCCCAAAACTTTTATCTATTCACACCTTATAATTTCTTCTCTAGTATTTGTACCCCCGAAAACCCACATTTTCTCCGCAAATACTCCATGTCACAACTTTCCTCCACTTTCTTCCCGCGTTTTCTGTTTGTTTCCCCGCAGCATAAATCTTTTTTTTAACGCCTATCGAATCCCTTTTTTCTTCCACCCTTTCGCGCTTTTTACCCCAAAACACCTTTTCATGTACCTTGTCTCGTCTCATTACCGTCCTTCCTCGGAACGTCTCATGTTGTTTCCTTTCGATTTTACCAAGTTTTCCACTTTTCGAATCCTTTATTTTCGACTTTCTCTTTTCCCTTCCCTTCTCTCCCTCTCTCTCTCACACCCCCTCTCTCCCTCCCCCACTCTCTCTCTCTTTCGCCTTCTTCCTTATTTCATTTCTCTCAGAAATAATAATAAAAATGTCTCCAACGTCTTCGCAATATCCGCGGATAGCTCGCTTTCCTCAATTTCTCGAGTTTCTTTCTCTCTCTCGCCCGCGACGCCTTAGCGATTTCACACCTGCTTCATTATTTGTCTTACTCCATTCTTCCGACGCCTTCGCCGCTGCTTCTTTTTCTTTTACGTCTCTTCTCATTCATCGCGTAATAACTCGTCTATCTTTCCGGCGTGCATCTCTCGTCTTTTTTTTTTATAATCTTTCTCATCCATTTGTCCCACTATTTTCCCTCCTTTTGATGAAAGACTCGTTTGCTTCTCCGAAATGTAATATCAAAATCTCGTAAGGCGTCATTCTCCGGTATTCTTTTTTTCTCTCCTTCTCTCTCACTCACTCGCTGTCATTCCTCTCTCTCACTCCATTCCTTTATCACTCCATTCCTCCTCTCCCTCCATTCTTCCTCTCCCTCCATTCCTCCTCTCCCTCTTCCCTCTCTCATATCTCATCCCCATCTCTCTCTCCCTCTCTTTCTCTCTCTCTTGCATTCCGTCCATCTCTCTACGTATCTCCTCCTCTCACTCCGCTCCTTCCCCTCTCCTCTCTCACCCCTCTCCCCCCCCCTCTCTCTCTCTATCTCTCTCTATCTCTCTCTCTCTCCTCACTCCCCTTCTCTTTCTCTCACTTCCCCTCTCTTATTTTCTCTCTGACACCCCACCTCTCTGCATATCTTTACATGTATTGTGATGACGGTATACAGTGTGATTGTGCTCAAGTATTCTCCTACTGTACATACTATTCAATGTTTTACTTTACCACGTCTCTGCATATCTTTACATGTATTGTGATGGCGGTATACAGTGTGATTGTATTCCAGTATTCTCCTACTCTACCTACTATTCAATGTTTTACTTTTATATTTAATATCTAGGGGTTTCGCAGGTTTTTCACACTCTCCTTCTCATTGAGTGTTTTCCTGCGTGGGTTTTACTAGTTAGGACAAATATGTTCTTATCTAGGTTTTTCCCACAAATTTAAATCCGTCTTCTTATTATGTTCGAATTTTATACTGTTCTCTACTATTGTAATATCGACGATGGGTTAAATGTAAGAATGGACCTTACCGTCTAAATTTCGTCCGAATAAAGACGCTTATCTATTTATCTATCTCTCTCTCTCTCTCTCTACCCCCCTTTATCTTCTCTCCTCCTTTCCTTCTCTCGCTTTCTTTCTCTTCTCTCTCTCTCTCTCCCTTTCTCTTCCTCCCCCGCCCCTTTCTCAGACCCCCTCTCCTCCGCCCTCAATCTCCCTCCCTCCTTTACTCTCTCCTAGGGAAGAGGGGACATTATGGTCTCAATTTCGCCCTGATAATAAAGACATTTATCTATCTATCCTCTATCTCTCTCTCGCCCCTCCTCCTTCCACTCTTTCTCACTATTATCTCTCTCTCTCTCGCTCTCTCTCTCTGCAGGATCACTCACCCATCTCACACCCATCTCTTTTTCTCTCTCCCCCTTTTCCCCTCTCTCTCACACCCTCCCAAATTCCCTGAAAATTTTCCTTCCCTCTTGTTATTCAATCTGCATCTCCCCGCATAATACCTATCCCTATAAAACACCTATTACTCCTCGCCCCGCTAAATCAACCGTGCTATTATTACGTCGCTCGCTATTTTCGCGTTTCGTCATACACTATTTCGTATTTTTACTCGCCCTCTTCTTCATATTTTCCATGAATCTGTCGTTCCTTCCCCTCGTAGTTTTCCTCGCTCTCTATATGTGTTATTTATCCTCTCTCAAAGGCTTCGTTGTGTGTCTCGCTATACTAACATAAAGAGTCGAGCCATCCTTTTGACAGGGAGTAAAATTACGGAATTTGAGTTTTTGGCCATTGCCGAATATCTCAATCTCCCGTATTCCTTAATAATGTCTCCCACTCACGTGTTATTCTGTGATGAATTCAGCCTTCTCTAAATACACGTTTTAAAATATTGATGCCGGTATAGAAATGATACCATTCCTCAGTTTTTTAGCGTCCCATTTCTACAAACAATACAAGACCTGGACCGCACTGCTTACAATTAATGGAATCACAAAAAAAAAGTGCTCTTAGATTCGTTCTCTTACAGCTATAACATCTTTTCAAGGAGTAAAATAATTTATTTTAACACTTTTTTCCCAAAAAAAATGTCGCGTATCTATTCCGTTTGGTTGTTAGTTCTGCATTCTGTGCGGGCAATTACCTCTGCAATCCAGCAAAATGGATGAAATAAAATTTTAGGATAACTTAGATAATAACTCTACACGAATTTCTAGAACGGTAGGACGATTTACGGATGAAACACTAATGTAATGTATCGGGTTTCAAAACTTAACTACCAGAGATGAAAATAAATATCAATTTTATATTCATAAATTTTTGTTGCTTTTTCACAGGATGCAATAAAATTTATTTCAGACTGTTTTGTGAAAATAAAACGAACGAAAAATTTGTGCCTCGTGTAATTTACCTCGCAGTTCTTCCATCACTTGTAGTAAAACTTAACACGTTAAGACTTGCGCAATCGGCCGTCGTCCAGCAGTAAGATATGAAGAAAAGAATTCCGTGGGAGTGTAAATCTAGCAGAGCAAGTGAAAGCGAGTTTCTATCAAAATAGGATAAACCTTACAGAAATCGATACTTAAACGAGAGAAAAGGAGGACTCCATTCTTTTTCTGTCAAGCAGGAGTGCCTATGAAGCACTCGAGGGCCAGGAGCGTGCGAAAGACTGGAAGACTTCCTTACATTTTCATTCTAATACATTCATATGTACATAAAGGCACTACAGGCAGAGGTTAGGGGCCGTCCTCTTTTATAGAGGATCTCTTAGCAGTTCCACCATTTTGGTAGACAGGCTGCTAGTGTTTCAAGCAAGTAACTTTTACAGCGGAAAACGCGTTACACACGAAGACACGCGCAATCTAGTTGCAGGCGTTAGTCTGCTCTTGGAAAGTACCAAGTGGACAGCAGTTTAACGACCCTTTCGAAGGACGGACTAATTGAACTCCTCGATGCAGTCAAATTTGGACGGAGTTTGCTGAGAAAAAACCTACCTCCGTCGGATTTGATCTCGAACCCACTAATTCAAATAGTTAAGATTAGTAATTTTTAAAGTAAATTTTTCTTGACCAATAGAGTATTTTCAACGAATTTATATCATTCGGTTAATTTCAATTCCATACAGAATAACATTTAAAATAACTTAATGCGCTCCTTTTTGCTGTCAAATTGTCAACATTCATTTTAATGGAACAATTAATGCGGCCGTTCTGTTATATATTATTTCCGAAAGAAATACATATTTCATATATTTGACTATAAATCATTTTACTGGTATTTAATCAAAACTAATTTAATGGACATTTGCGTTTGACGAAATAAAACCGTGTATCTATACCCTGTAAAATTTAGCTGCGAGTAACCAGCCATCCTTACAGGGCGTATCTTGCCATAATAAAGCGGAGCTCTTGTTCCGTTCGGAATTTTGGCTGTTGTGTAATGAAAGGATGTCAAACCCATGTGTTCCGCTTTTTAGTATACCAGCTAAACTTTTATTGAGTTATTAAAAACCAAACATACATCCCTTATAAAATATATTCATTAAACCCATATTCAAAACATGTTCCCGTTAAACTAATCTAAATCCAATAGGTACATTGTAGGAACGAAGAAACTGCGAGCAGAGGGCTTGCCTCCTAGTGTGTATGTATGTATGTATGTATGAATACAGTCCTTTTGCTGTAAAATAAAGAGGTACCGGTACTCATCTTTTGATAAATTGTAAAATGACGCTTCCACCCATCCCCTTCACCATTTCCTGCACCCTCTCTCCCTTCTATATTGACTTTTTGATGAACTTTTAATAACAAAGTTGATAGTAAAAATGAAAATGTTTAATATTTATAAAGTCGTTTATTTAAGTTTTAAAGAATTAAAAAAAATGGAAATGTACAGAAATTAGATTTGTCAGCATCGCTCTTAAAGAATGTGCCGATATGCCGTACCGTCGCGTACTGTCACAAAAAAGCACTCTGTGTGTGCATGTGTATATGTGTTTATATATATATATGTGTGTGTGTGTGTGTGTGTGTGTATGTATCTATGTATATATGTATATATATATATATGTATATATATATATATATATATATATATATATATATATATATATATAAATACTAAGGAAGAGGAAAGGTAGGTAAGGATATTTTGGGCAACTAGGTGTTGAAGGAAACCCAGTGAACACTTACCGGAAGTAGAGCCGCTGGGGTGTTGGAGAGACACATTTGTAGAGGTTATATATATATATATATATATCTAACTATATATTAATTTTACTTTGACGTCTTTAGACATTTGTTTACAATTTATATCGGCGTATTTCTCGATAACCGTTCGTCGTAAAGATATGCGGTAAACGGCATTTTGTTTCTACTGTTTATGAGGTCCCTGTAAAAATATTTTCGTTTGCTAAAGTATCCCGGGTTCGAATCCAGGAGACAATAATTTTTTCCCATAAGTTTACACGGGATTTTCGATTTTTCAGAGTGCAAGGTTTTCTTCCTTCTTTCGTTAAAATACGTAAATATGTACCGATTTTCTTCTTTTTTGCTTTATTCGACGGATAAAGCTCTATAATATCTTAGTTTTGCGATGTTTACACGGTACACGGTCGAAGTTTTCAGAAATACGCATTATTTTTCGAAATTTTTCGGATTTTTCGTACTTATTCCGGGCGTTGCCAAGGAGACTCACATTGTTGCCTCCGATTCATTAAATGCCAACTAAAACTTCAAATAGACGAAAGAAAAGAGTTATTCGCATCGAACTGTTGTTTGAGCATCGAAATTAATGAATCATAGCAACGTAAATATTTACGAATAATTCGTCTGTTGACTGCGTATGGGACAGTATGGGAAGCGTTTCTAGCTGTGTCAATAACATGTGTATAACAAACAAGTTCCCAGCGAATTGTGTTTTATTTTAAATTGTGCAATTAATTTTTTATTTTGTTTAAATTGATTCTATAAGGAATTGTTTCATTTTAAATTGTGCAATTAATTTGTTTTTTTGTTTCAGTTGATACTATTACGTTTTAAAATGGTTACGTTGACGACTGTCAGCATTACTTTATAATTTATTGTTAACATCTGTGTCGATAATATGTGTATAACAAATCTAACTATATATTAATTTTACGTTGACGTCTGTCAGCATTTGTGTACAATTTATTGTTAACATCTGTAGATGTGCTAGAAACTTGAAATTTGGTAGGATTATAGATTTTACGCTTACTCTTTAAATTAAAGTGAGATAAAATGCTTTTTTATTTTAATACTTTGCATTTCATTTATATTTCATTAATTATCCAATAAAAATTATTTCACTAAACCTTCAGTTTATTTAAATCGCATTGAGGATCGGAGATCCGGGGCTGCCCTACTAGTATAAAATTATTTTTTCGAACATCGTGGTAGAATTTGCAAATTAATATACGAAATTTCTTCAAAAAACATTAAACAGGGAAAGACTCAGGTCCGTCATAAACGACCAATTATTATCTTCGTTTTAAATCCGCCAATCACTCAATTTTGCGATTAAACCGCTTCCCTTTCTTTCCTCCGGGTGATTTCCATCAAATATTGCTCACTTCCAGTTATGATGTACGTAGCCTCCGACTATCGGCAATTTTCTGAGGAATATATCCGGAAAAGCTTTTTTTTTTTACCGATAATGGTTACCATTACAACCACAGAAATAAACGCCTACGTGGCTGTGACAGGTGGTGGTATCCTTGGATGTAGGCAATTCGAAATGACAGGTGATGTGCGAGAACATAAGATTCGGGCGTACAAAAAAATGCCAGAAGCACCCTTTGTCGCCACTTTTCTGACGGGTGAACTGCTTGTTTTGTTGTTTCGTGACGTCAATATAATGCTTCCATGAAACAGGCTCGTTTTTCCCTATTGATCTTTAAAAGGAATCCGTGTTTTTAAGGGAAACAATGTGCATACCACGGATACGAAAATTTTAAAAAATAATCTTTTTTCTCCATGAACTACATGAACATTAACAGGAAGTTCGTTGACGTTCATACACGGAAAACATGGTAGAAGATTGACACCATGGTAGTTTTTTTAATTAGCTAATTTATTATAATTTTTTGTGAAAAACCTCCAATCGCGGGGATCGAATCCCGGAATTTGTAACGGTATGCAGACACGCTATCCACTACACTACCAGAGTATATATTATATATATATATATATATATAATGATCCTAATTAATTTGCGATTTTAAGCATTAAATTATGAATAAATACGGAAATTGATAACTTATTCTCGTGAATCCAGAGGACATTGTTTGTTAATTTCTTGGCCTATTCTAGTATGTTTTCTGCCACCATTAATTTCCGAAGTAAGACAATTTACAATATGAAGAAT
This sequence comes from Uropetala carovei, assembly GCA_036926305.1. NCBI lineage: Eukaryota > Metazoa > Arthropoda > Insecta > Odonata > Petaluridae > Uropetala > Uropetala carovei. Next base: position 1,998,673 of record JAXCHB010000212.1, read on the forward strand.
TGAAGGTCACTTAGTACATATTAAGTCACGATTCACATCGTTGTCCTGTAAACTATGTCAATTTTATTCCGGTTTTTAAGAGATGCCGTGCTGTTCTTTTATGGAGAAGTTATGCACTTACAGTTGATCGAATCAGAATTATTAGCGGATGAAGAAAATTACTTAAAATATCTTTGTAAATAAAATGTAATTGAAATAGAACCATATGCAGTTGATGCTTTCCGGCGTTAATTTGTGGAGCTCCCTCGTATTTAAGAAATCAGGGGAAATTGTCAGATTCCAAACGTGTATTTCATTGAAAAAAACTTTTTTAAAAAATATTATGCGGAATCTGAGAAATCTTATTTCCACACTCTCTTTCAAAATGACTGCATGAGTCGGCAAGCAATAGTGTATATAGCAGGTATATGATCATGGGTGTGCGAGAGTATGTTTAAGGAATACAAATCTTTGTAGTAAAAATTTCTCCTATATATTATATTTACAAACTTGCACGTCATTCTATATTTTCCAATTTTAAATCGGTTTATAATTGATAGATTGTACACATTTTTGCTTCAGCTAAAACTTGCTTTGTTTACCATGATATCTGTGTTTTAAAATTTATTATAAATATCAGTCGAGGTATAACCGAAATAAATATTGTCAGTATCTAGTATATTCATAAATTAACAGGTAGTTTCCATCGTTATTTATAAGGATATTTATTCAAGTTACAAATACCTTCCTCGACATTCACTTTTATTTCATCTGATATTCTGTGATCTTCCGATCTTTTACATTTTAAATTATTTATCTTTTATTGACTTCCCAACTCATCAAAGGAATTTTTTTTAAATACTTGCTATTAGAATGTATAATATCGTAAATGCAAAAAAGAATAGCCTGTAGGTCATTATCTTAATTTCACTATATCTTAACGGGATGTCGGTTCGGGAGCTATTTAAACAGTGCGCCATTTCATAGGAAATTTTTAGCGTAATACTAATTCCAAATTAATTAGTGATTCGACATGCATGTTTATTCATGAACTTCCTAACTCCGAGCCATTCAACTCCCAAAACATCGGTCCGACCCCATTGTTGATCGGAGCGACCGACACCCGCACCCAGCCTCCCTTCTTCTCTCCTGCTTTCACAATGTCACCCTCCCACGCACGATATCGAGATGAATAAGCTTCACGGGGATGCGAAGAGAAAGCCCCAACATTTGTGTTATGTTAGGTTCCATGACGGCGTGAGGATGAGGGTTCCGTGTTATACATTGCGCACTGAAGTATAGGGAGGGAGAGGGAAACAGAGGGAGAGAGAAAGTGGCAGAGAAAGTCAGAATAGTCCGATAATGGAACTTTCACGGCTAGTGGGAAAGAGAGAGAGAGAGGATCGAACCAGAGTTTCTCTGAAAGGGTATAGGATAGGTCGTGGGAGGGATTAAGGATGTTAAAAAAGAAAGGATACAGGACGAAGGAGAGGGAGAGAGAGGGGGGAAGAAAGAGGCAAAGAAAGCATCGAGAAAGGAAAATTGTGTGAGCGTTTGTGTGTGTTTGAAGAGAGAGAGAGAGAGAGGGACGTAATTTTCCTCCTTTCTCCCTTTTACTGATTCTGGATCTCCGCAGTCCACGTGCTCCTGACAGACTAATTTAATTTCGCATTCCTCTTCGTCTCACTGTGTTACTCCTCTCTTCTCCAACGACCCATCTCACGGGATTTCCTTTATCGAACCCTTTCCGGGAATGCGTTTTTTGTATTCTGCTTTTTCCCCTACTCCCTATCGCGTCGTTTCCTCTCACGGGTAAAATGGTTTTTTTAATGTGCTTCGTTATTGCGTTTTTAATTTTTCCCTCTTTCTCTCTCTGTACCCTTTCATAACAATCCTTCTTTTTCGAGAAGTGGATCAACTCCATATAACGACTCTCTAGCATGAAATAATCATAAAACATATATAAAAACAGTGTCACTTTGTCCCTTTGTCATGTAATGCTTTTTGAAGGTTAATATCTCGCAAACGAGGTAACCGAATTTGATGAATTTTTCAGGATAGCATCATGATAAAATAAGAAAACGTTTTAATGCATCGGTAATATATAAAAGTCTTATTATGTCACTTTGTCCTTTTGTCTCTCCCTCTGTCACGCTCTGAAAAACAGAAATATACCTGGCAAGAGGGGACTAAGGTCAGCTTTTGAAGCACAATAGATACTCGCGGAGAAGGTTTCTAACCTTAGCTCGGATCGCGGGCAACCCTCTCAGCAGGAGGTATGATTTCAAGTCAAAGAAGAGTACCTCGATTTTATTTTAAAATAGTCGATCATCCCCGTCATTTTTGACAGTCACTTATACTAGTAACTATATAAATACACAGCGAAGCTCGTTTCCAAAGGGTGTTCATCCACGCTTTCTTAATGTGTTTTTGCATCGGGTAGATCTGTCCGAGATACTGCCAGTGTTCCTCCATTAACTTAGGCGGTGACTCTCTATGGTCGGATACATATGTTTATTACCATTTAAAAGTAGTTAATATTGGGATTATTTCCTTTTGTAGATTTTAGGTGTTGAGTGAAGCTTTTGCAAGAGCGTGTAATGTGGCGTGCGCTTCCCAGGAGAGGTTGTTTAAGCTAGTTATCATTTTTTTCGGGTTGGTATCGCAAATTTTCCTCTTTCAGGACGAATTCGTCGACGAATTGATTATATTCCTCCTCGAAACACGGATTAAGTGTAATTACCAATGGAGTTTTGAACCATTGCAAAATCGTGTGAAATGTGTTAAGCAATTTCTGGGTAACAAACTCGCCGAGGTGCGCGCGCGCGGAGAGAAAAACGAATGTTACTTATCTAACAGACCTTTAAAATGAATGGGTATTCGTCTGCAACTGTAATGAGATAAATGTTTCCCGCAAGAAAAAGGGTAGTTCACATCCTTGATCTTAATGGAAAGAAGTTTTTTTCTGCTGAATTTACAAACATAGAAACTCATACATGGATGTCGATGCTTTTTTTAATTTTTCCTTCATCATATAATCTGTGTTTTTAATGTGTGAATCCTGGTGTTAGAGGCGAAAGTCGTGTTTTTATGATGGTTGCCGTTTCGTTACACATAAATACCTAACAATATAAATATTGCTGTAGCTTAAAGGAGCAAATTTATCCAGATTTACTTAAGATTTTCATCATGTATATATTTCCAAGTAGGCCCTATTCATTTTCCTGAATTAACGAATTTTAGCAATAAAATGCGATAGAAGTCATAATATTTTCTTTGGCGTATGTGTTGCGATGAATTATAATTTTACATTTCCTTCAAGGCGCTGTACTATTTTCAATGCTTGTAATATTCTGCAAGTCTGCCGACCGATCTCTTATGGGTACCGCCAACCGTATCGCTGTCGACCTAACGGTCCATCATGGCACCAAAATAATTCATACGACTCACCTTTACTATTGCTTAGATATTTCGTTTGATACTCTAAATATACTAAAGAATGCTCGCCGCTTGAGAATGAACGGTGCAGACCCCAGCTGGTGATTATATTGTGCAATTAAACTCGTCCCAAAACCGGAACTCGTCGAATATGCGAATAACCATGAAAAGAAAACGAAACGGGCTAATTGGAGGGAAATAAACCCACAGAGAGAGAGATTACTCCTCCCTCTTCTTCAAGAGGAATCATTTTAATCATTCTTAGATTTATCATAGTATTCTGTCGTTAGTTCTGTTATAATATTTTTTGCGATATTTAGGGTTCTTAAGCATATTAAATTTTTATCCTACAGTATAATCACTAAAGAATTTTTCGTGTTGTTTTCATTGAATTCTTGTTAATGGACAATTGCTATGAAGTTTGAGCCATTTCGCAAAATTCTGGAAATTTGACTCAGGCCACCGCGGGTTACTTGTCGATTTAAAATCCCTATGTTAAATGTAAAATATATCGGATGATCTTTTCCATGCTCGAAGAATTTCCTTTAAATGAAAATAGCAAAGCCAGTTTCAATAGTAATTGAAACTGGCTTTTCTATTTCCGTTTAAAGGAAATTCTTCGAGCATGGAAAAGATTCGCGCAACCGTTTTAAGAATTCCATTGATTAATCAAAGAGAAAAAGTCGAGACCCGCGAAGTCTGACTGAAAATTATATCTATTATAATCCGATAAAGGTCAAAGGCTAGTCTTTCCGATGTATGAAAAACTGCCAGTTCTCCCTCTTATTATCATCAGTAAGTAGACCCATTGTACCATTTCGTCATTCAACCCTAACTTCGTCCCCAACTACTGAATATTCCTGTTATAGATTATTTCCTTATAAAACTTCTACGTCATTTTCCACCGTCTTAAATCGTCGAGTCGATTGCTTATACGATGATGTCATCGTCTCTGTCCAAATCTGCTACTCGACTTACGAACTCATAGAGGCAATCATTACTTCGCTCAGCGAGAATGGAATATAGAGAGATCTTTTTACCCGTATTTTCCCGTCGATACCCTTTTCTCATTGAATCCTCCAACATATCATGTTTCCCTTTTCTTATTTTAAACGGTGGAAAGCAAACAGATTCCTATATTTTTTAAAATTTTCTATAGTAAGCATGGAATACTGTGCTATCTTATAGGGTGAGTTACTAAAGGCTTCCATTGGGTAGTTTTATAATATTTCTTATTTCTCTATCCTATCATTTCGATTTCAATTATTATTATTTAATAATTTAGCCACTACATTGTATCAATGCTCCCTAAGCTACTTTTATCGTACGATCTATATAAAGTTTTGATTAACACTATATGTAATATATGTGTCCATTTGCCAAATACAAAAATATACACACTATAGATTCGGTTGAAAGCATAGGTATTGAATATTTTTAACTCGATGCAAGTGCTAAAAGGCATGTATGTTAATGGCAAGAAAATTAAACTCACGAAATAATTCCTTTTTTTTAGAAAATAATTTTTGTAATTTATTTGTAAAACAGCGAACTGCCTAATAAATTATTAAAAATTACGTTCCATTTCCGAGAAAAGCAATATGTAATTGAAATTCGGAAACATCAGAGGAAGCCAAAAACGTTGATTAATAATAGCCTAAAGAAAAACTTTTCCTTTAACGGTCTAAATTAAAACTCGAAATAATTAAATTTTAAGCGCAAGGGTGGGACATAATGAAAAGGAAATGAACTTGGGTTAATGAAGGCGAAAAAGAGAAGCCAGGGTAACTTAAGGGAAAATACACTTCGCTATTTCACGGCCGGTGTCTTCTCGTAGCGCCAGGAGATAATGCCGGGGTTACAATTTAATGACGCCATCTTAAATATTAAGTCGAGTTCTTTTAATTAAATTTTTAAACTTGTTTTCACGAGGGAACAAAAATAATTTGAACGTCCTTATTTGAATTTAAATCGAGAAAAGTCAACTTAAATTTGGGACGTTGATTTTCATTTTTTCAACTATAAGGGTCGTTATTGGAGAAAAATGTGACTGGGATGCCGAATACTATAATTAGATAAAAAAGTTCAATTTTAAGAATAATATTATGTAGATTTTATTTTAAAAGAAATTGAAAGACGAATATACCTTGCTTATCAAATGTTTATTTATAAGTTTTTATGCCGCAATGCTAAATTTTCTTTAAAAGGTAAAATTCAATTCGCAAAAAAATCCACGATGCTCATTAGGCGAGTTTCGCCTCCAAACCGTCATACTGGAGGCACCGTATCCTAAATACACATTGAGCTTACTGTTCATTTTATTTAAATTTGAAATTTTAAAAAACGGTTTCTCGTTTTGTTAACGGATGTGCTCTACTTATCGTACGGCAATAGCCTACGGTCGACGTCCAAAGAGCCATGGGATCAATTCGCTCAATTTTTATCCAGTCTTTATTTCGACTTCGACTTCGATCTCCCCTAGCGAAATAAGGACGAGAAACAGACGAATCAGTGCGAAATGGCTAAGGAACGGGAACGAAACCTTGAGACAGGAACGAATGTATGGGAAAGACGTGAACTAAATTATAAACAGCTGGGATCAAATAATGTTCTAGTCCAGGGGTCCCCAAACTTTTTATTGAAAGGGCCACATTAGGCCTTATGTACTACAGCGCGGGCCACTTAAGACTTTTTCAAATGACTGATCGGGCCGTGTGTAAACTTCAAAGAGCAAGTTTCGAGGGGGAGTGGTTATCGAGAAACTTCACCGTTAAAAATTATTTCGAAGGGGGGGGGGGGGGTATGGCTGGCGGGTCGGATTAAATCACTGCGCGGGCCGTAGTTTGGGTGCCCCTGTCCTAGTTGAAGAGACCTGCACAGAATTGGAGGATGAAGAAGAGGAAGAGATAAGTTGGTTAATCTCTATTATATATATTTTCAAACGGGTAGCAGTTACGAAAGCGAAGAGAACGTACGAAAGAGAATAGAAGAAATTTTGTAACTGATTATGGGAAAAGGCAGGGAGAGCGAGAAATATGCGTAATTAGAAAAGAATCGAAACTCGGGAAGAATTTCGAAATAAGTGCTCGTAAAAGGAAATATTTGTAAACAATCTTAATTAAACATTTAACTTCATTCACAAAATAGATTTGGTACCGCTGAAACATCCTCCTCAAACACGGAGTGCGATGAAAGAAGGAGATTAGCAAATTTGGAAAGACGAGAGGTAGAGTTTGAGGAAGAAAGATGTTAAATGAGATTGCAGGAAGTAAGAAGGGAGTAGAATTCAGATGCTACGAATGGAGATAGGTAAGAAAAGTATTAAAGGGCAGACAGACAGACAAAAGACTTTCTACGAGACTTATGTACACAACGCATATTTGAAGGAAATATGAATGAGAGGACAATGTTAATTTCGTAAAGAAGCACACAAAAATAGTAATGCAAATGGACATGCCAGGAAGTGGATCAAGTATGATATGGAGACTCAGTGGAGAGAGTGAGACGGACAGAATAAGCGAGAGGAAAGTAAGGACGAAAAATACATAGTCGTTGGAAAAGGTGTCGAGATCGGGTAGGAAAAATTACATTAAAAATCCTTATATTTGTCGAGTTTTATATTGAAATCACACATTGTTCCTCTTAGCCTCTTTACAAAGCTTACAAATTTACTCGAAGAATTTTAACACTAATGTAGTACTCAGCGTAGTTTATCATATGATATCAAAATAATTAACCAATAGTAAAACTTGATCTGTCTACAATTTTGAATCCCTAGTACGCATAAAAAGTGAGCTAGGGGAAGGAGGGCAGTTGCCCCCGGGGCGCAAGGCTTAAGTTGCCCAAACTCACCGACCGATTTTTATCGGTGAAAGCAGATTCGCTAGGAGGTCGTAAAATAACGTAATATCCTGCCGGATTAACCCTTTCCGGCGTGAAGCGTCCGAACCTAAACTGACCTTGCGGCACGAGGCGCTCGAAAACGCAGGCAGACACCAGGATATTTTCTTTCTCTTCTGGGGTGCTATGAATGTCTTCTTTGTGTTGGGACTGTTTCTTCTCACTGTATGCATTTATTTTGTCTTACGCATTCATTTCCTTCTCCTATAGACACTCCGAAAAAAATAATTTTCTAATCGCAGTCTGTTATTGCAACCGGCGGACGAAGCAACGAAACAATATACGTGAGCTATCTAAAAGGCTATCATCATCTCGGATATATGAGGTTTATTCGGTGATTGTGGTGGTATATCATTTGTAAGCAAACTTTCTCCTCACGTACCAATATGCTGATGTGAGTGCTGAAAAAATATATTTTCTTCCGACGGCTGCACTCAGTTGGGAACATGGCTGAGATGAGTGAGAATACCTGGGGCGCGTTAAGACAGTGTGCGCCCGTAGGCACAGTAAATTTTTGAGCCCTCTCAAACTCAAACTTTTTGCCATAAACTTTAAAAATTAAGCACGTTTTTTTTAAATTTGGCGCCCCCGCGCCCCTTAAAATTCGGCGCTAGTAGGCAGTTACCTACTTGGCCTAGTGGATAAAGCGCTACTGGAGGATGCTGTCGTGAGACGGTCTGCTATTGCAACCGATGAACGAAGTAACGAAACGATATACATGAGCCAGCTGAAAGGCTCTCAGCATCTCAGGAATATGACACATTTTCTTTGATTTCTGTGGTATGCCGTTTGTAAGCAAACCTCCTTCCTCTTGAGAATTTTCTGTTTCCGTCATCAGAAGTGAATATACTCTTTAGTTCTGTAAATATACCCTATAAACAAAAAACTGACGTCAATTCCTACTCATGAATGGGGGACACTTGGAATATTGGAAGCTGGGGAAACATCTCTATGACAGCTGTGACCAACCTCCCTGATTATGCTCAAAATCATCTGTAATATTTTTCTAAAAAAATCTTCTCTTGGCCATCCTTACGACTTGGGATGTAAGGGAAATACCCCTATGATTCTCTTGAACTGATTGGCGACTTAGTAGGCAGGCACTCAGTAAAGAACTGTTAGTGAGAGTTGGTAGGTGATTTTTGGTGGCATCAAGAATCAGCAATTAATAAAGTAAGTAATTGCAGATGCATTTCACAACAATAAATTCTTATCATTTTTATTACTTGTATTAACGATGTTACTATCATTATTTCTCGGTCTTGAAGTAATTTGACAATCTTACTCTGTATTGATTGTACAGGTGGTTTATTATTTCTTGGTACGCATGAAGCATACTGAGGTCCGGTTTGAGCCGCAATGAGTTTGACACCGTTGTGCTATGAAGTATTATTACGCGTGCAGATGTAAAATGTAGAATTAGGGTGGACAGAAGGTCTCTCTTATAGAGAACATATTAACTTTTTTCTTCGGATCTTTTTCACTTTTTAATGAATAAATGTTCATTTTTCTCTTTTTAACTACTAATGCAAATGTTACTTTTTTACGATTGAATCACAACGTTAAAAAATGTTTAAAATTTCAAAACAATAGAAAACTACTAACGGTAAAACCAAATACATAGGCGATTTTCCTTCCGCCTGGGGTTAAAATCACTGAAATAAAAAAAATCTGATGCGGCCAACACATGACTTTCTCCATATTTGGGTAATTGATATTTAAATTATTATGAACAGCATTATGAGGCAAAATTATCATTTCATATCGTAAAAGAATACAGTCGTCCTTATTGCAGTAAATTACATATATGTATTTTGAATGTGTTTACGGAATTCACCGATACATGGTGGTGGCGCTGTATACTGGAAATTACGAAAAAAGTTGAATATCTCCGAAATGGATGGTTCTACGGAAATTTGTTTCAATCAAAACCTGGAAGAAATACTATTCTCTACAACTTTGGCCCTCACGAAGATTACCAATAAGGACGTTTTTAAGGAGATATTTGACGGAAACCGAAAAAACCGATCATTTATCAATAATTCCTAAACAATACATGCTATGGGAAATTGTTTCCAATGAAAGTTGTAGGAAATTATATTCTCTATAACTTCTCTACAGAATTGTATATACAATAATGATGTTTTAACTAAGAAATATCGCAAAAACAGAATAAACCACGACTTCCGGTTACCCGTTATTGTCCAAAAACAAATCAAATCTTTGTGCTCATGTTTAAGTGTTATGTATGAAATTTAGTAACGATATGGCAAACACTTTTTGAGTTAGAGTGCCCACAATCACATACAAACAGAAATAGTCTAAACGTGTTCTAGGGACCTCAAAGCATGTATTTCTGTTGAAATCTCGCACTCGATTTTTTTCGTGATCACAACTTTCCCATTACTTCGTATGGAGAAAGTAAAAAACATTTTTTACAATATTTTTTTCATTTTTCGTCTTAACTGTATGGCCAACTTATGTAGGAGGCGTTGGGATGTTTTAAGCTTGAGGTAGAGAATACAATACATTCTGGAAATACTGGTGGCCACCTGCACTTATTCTCATTGTCAGTAAGATCTGGAGAGAAAAATAGGTTGGATCAGCAAGATTTATGGAAATTCCTTTATCCGTTGAAGAAGCTATTAAAAATTGTGATCAGGACATATATCTTTTTTTGAACCAACTCTTACAAATTCTTTTGACGTTGCCAATAAGCGTTGCGTCTGCCGAGAGAATCTTTTCTTCTTTGAGACGTTTAAAAACCCATTTAAGTGAGTACTTGAACCGTGCGAGTGATGTCGAAGAAGAGAAAGTGCCACAACCGAGTTTTTATCATGAGAGTGAAAACAACTGAAATGCGGGTGTGGGTGTGGGTAGGTATATGGTTGGAAAACGTCATCGTCATTTTTTACATTCACCATCAATATTTTTTAAAATTATTCAGTTTATTCCTAATTAGATTGCTGTAGGAACCGGGAATGACGATGAAAAAAACAAGAATTTTCAGGGCTTGAAAAAAACAGATTCTAAACGTACGCTACTTAGCAGCAGCCAATAGAAGACGGTTCGTTTGGGAAGGTAGTAGTGGGGGGAACTCAGTGTTACTCTTGCTCTCGAAGCGTTCACATCGGTCTGCTTTGCCATTTATACCGCCGTTTCCTTGCTGTTGCTGTTCGTGATTGGGTATCTGTCCTCCCGCGCGAAAGTTGTGAGGGGCGATGGAAGGGGAAACGTTCTTGATTGGCTACTTGCTTTATGAAGGTCAAGAGACTTAAGAAAGTGAACAGACTATAGTCAATTTTGAGTTTTTTCAGTTTTTTTGCAGTACATATTTCTATTCGTTTTTCGATAAATAAAACTCACTCACATTGTTGGGTGTCTGTTATAATGAATGACCAAAAGTTAAAAGCATATTACGGTTATATCCTAGCGGTTTAAGACTAAAAAGAGGCGAAAGTCATCAAAAACGCTTCTGGAAACTGGTTCGAGTTGCAATGAATCACCCTCATATTTATCTTTAGGATATAGTGATACCGTAGCTTGGTTACGTTTCGATGGTCCCTGAGATTTAAGAAATGGCAATCGTAAGTGGGTCAGAGAAAAATATTTACAAAATCCTCTCTATGTCTATCCAAAATATGTGTGAAGTCTCGCTTCGGGTTGCCACCTCTTCGTGTCTCACCCGAAGTCTTTGTGGTTATCGCTCATTCTTCGGGTTACACTTTTGTTTTGCCTGTATATTTCCCAGGATGTCACTTGTAAGCGATGTTTTGCCTATGGGCCAGGGGGGTTTGCAATTGAGTTGAGATATCTCCTGCCATCTAGCCTTGCTCGAACCAATTTCCCATTCAAATATGTTTGTTGCATGCTTGAGTTTTCCAGAGCCACCATAATGGGGTAGCAAAACAGGAAATTGCCAACACGCTAAATTGAGTACAAAAGACCCCGTAAACCCCTCCTCCCTGAAACTTGGCAGCAAGAAAAAAGGTCATATGGCCCGGACTGGGGACGTAACCCCCCTCCCCCTAGAGACGCCAAGAAGATCCCTAGCCCCCGGGCGCCGAAGACACTATCTACGCCACTGACTGGATACTAAGAATAAATCATCAATGATTACAGTTTTTTAACCTAAATCACATTTGTTTTACCAAATCCGTTGTGGCATCTGGATTGATTACAGCTGTCTTTAAAATGCTAGCAATAAAGCGATGTCAAATGCTATTTTTGCATAAATTTCTAGGTGGGATAAGGTATTATTTGTACATGAAATGTATGCATGTACATGAAAAGGTAATGCAATATGCAAAAAAAAAGGTATAAATGTGGAGTAATTAAACTTTTTCAAAGATTTTACAGTAGTATAGCCATAGATTAAACAATAATATTTAATTTGAACACTTTCTCGATAACTTCCCGTAATTATAATAAAAGGAGGCTGAATATCTTTTTTCCTCCCTTGTGATGAAAAACAATTATATTTTAGCTAAAAAAAGGTTACTATTTTAATAGAGGTAAGAAATATTTGTTTGAAATAAATTATATTCATAGATTGGCGCCTTTTCTTGCGGCGCTTACTCCGAATGCCACCTTCTCCGAGAAATATTTGCGTTATCGTTAACGCACTCAGCAATTACGTGAGGTGTCTACCCGCGGAGCTGGTGAGAGTAAGGAGCGAGCGGATTAGAGGGATGATATTATAGAGGTAGTGACATGGAGTGTGTGTGTGAGAGAGAGTGAAAAGTGGGAGTGGAAATTGGAGTTGCATAGTGAGATAGAGAATAAGACTAGAGAAATTTATAAAAAAAGAGAATACGAAAAATTAGGTATACAGGAGGAGACAGGAGCTGCGGCGAAACGAGAGGAAAAAATATATGGAAAACAGATTGGATTAGGAGGAGTTCCGCAGGAGAGCTATTGCGGATCGGTGAATGGCTGGGAAAAGTAAATGCGTGTGTGTGTGTGTGTACAAACACACACACGCGTATCAAAAAAGATGATCGTATGGGATGTCTTTCTCGTGGACAATATGGCTGTCCTTCTCTTTAATTCCATGCTGAAATATTGGTGTTTTGTCCCTCGTTAATTAATAAATTTATTACGTTCCATTATGAGCGGAATTGATACAGATGGGCCAATGGAACGGTGTCTGGGGTAGAAGTTAGGATCTTGAATATGTTTGCCATTGGATTCGAGGATTATGTATTCTTTATGTTTTCTTTTAATACATCGCCTGATTATTCTAGTTAGGTGGTTAGAGATCTTTTAATTTCATTTAAATTAAGCCTTTTTATATCCGCGTTTTTATTTTCACAAAATAGTAAATTGAGCGTTTGACTCTTTTAAAGTTGTCGGTTTGAATTCTCGAACTGCATCTGTTAGTAGTATTCACAATCGATATGCTTATCGAAACCTTTGGGAGTTACATGCTTACTGCTTCATCGAGTAGGATCGTATAACGTCAGGCGAGAATTCAGTCAATTAATTCTCTTTACCATTCACGAAAAATCGCATTTATTTCGATGACAAACGCTCAAATGAGTGCAAATAACAGGCCGTAAACTCATTTGCGCACGGATCAAAATACATGAACAACCTCACAATGTATCATTACCTTTTAATTGTTAATCAACGTTGAATGTGTTTGATTTTATGTATGGAACGCGTTGACTTTGTTATTTGACGTGGTCTTCGAAGTTCAGTCGCTCAAACCTTAACAAGATTTCCGATAAATTTATTGTGCACACACGAATATAAGTTAAATTTCCATCATTTCACTCTTGTTAGTTAAGTACCTACTTCGACCTTAAACTGGGATCCTATTTCACATTCATAAAAAAACACGAAACGTTTCTGTCGCACTCATTATAGCTTTACCAAAATAAATATCCCCGTTAAAAATGCATATACACTCACTAAAAGCTATTTCGAGAATTCTCCGATTGACGGGAGAACGCTATATATAATCGCATGAATAATACAGTTTCCAATTTTGGCGGATGCCCATCTAAAAAAAATAAAAGAACTATAATAATTCCACCCGACTTAAAGAGCTGTCTCCGTTGAGGTCATTAGTAGCTTTAAGCTTCCTGTTTAATATTTAGGGAGCCTTCATCTGAGTGAGCGTCTATCATGCTAATGGAAAGAGAAAATTGAAACACGGAAATAGACACTCGGAAGTCGTTAAGGATGCAAATATTTTTTGCTAAACAAAGAAATGTACTATGGGACAAACGAATGAATAACTCGAATCATTTAAAATATTATAATTGAATGAGCTGGTTAATTATAAATATGCTTTTATTTTATCCTAGTGACATCTTCTTTCGCGAAATCTTTTCTATGAATTGCGTAGACAAAATTAATCTAAGGCATTATGTATTTAACTATTTTATTTAGGTAATTAAGTTTCATTCGAAATTTCAGTTTAAGGCTCTGCTGTACACAACTTTAGGACTGAAATATTTTTACGGATTTTTTCATTTAGATTAAAAGCAAGTGAAACGGTTTTATTCCTCCATCTTATTTTAACATGATCAGATTTTTAAATTCGTAATAACTCTCAAGTTTGTGAAAAATAATACTTATTTTCATTAGTATTATATGAAATGGTATCGCTTTGTCTTTAATCGGGTGTAGGACACTCAGTGCGTTAACTCGCCCTTCGCCACCCTGGAATGAAAGAAACCCTCACCATGTGGGCAGTGATTGGGTTGGTAAGTGTCGAAAAAAGAAACAATAGACTGCGTACGACAATTCCATTTTCTCTCTGATGTTGCGAATTACCGAACCAACTTTCCCGATAGGATTTCCGGTCTTTTTTTTGTTTTTTGCTGAGCATACGAATTACCCAGTCAACATCAGGGAAAAACTAGAATTGTCGTATGCTTCCTTTTTACTTACTTATATACGAAGTATATTGAGAAAGTATTGTTATCGCAAAAAGTTCTACCTCGAGATTTTGACGGAAATATGCTCTTTAGGTGTACCCGAGTCCGAAAAAGTGGTTTTCGCAATGCCGTCTGTCTGTCCGACTGTCAGTCTGTCTGTTTTTGTCGCTAGAACCGAACGGTAGAGCGAAAATGAATGAAATCTGGTACTTGGCATTTTATCATAATGAGCAGAAGCTATGAAGAAATGGTTGACATTGCTCGGTAATTAAGAGAAATTATTCTACGCATTTTTAACAACAATTTGATTTTCTCAAAAACGGCTACAACGATTTTGATCAAATTTCGTACAGTTACTTGGGTAGACGTCTTCAATAATGCCAAATAGTTCATATTTCTCAAAAAAAAGAATATAAGGCTAGTTTATTCTAGGCACCTTTAACAATAATTTGATTTTCTCAAAAACGGCTGGAACGATTGTGTTAAAATTTCGTACCGTTACTTGAGTATACGTCTAAAATAATACTACATACTTAATTTTTCTCAAAACATGGATATAAAGCTAACTTATTCTTGGGAAACTTTTACAACAATAGGATTTTCTAAAGAACGGCTCATACGATTTTCTTCAAATTTCGTATAGTTATTTAAGTTGATGTTTATAATAATTCTACATTGTTCATATTTTTCTAAAGATATGTAAGCGACGCATTCGTGTATGAAAAACTTTGTACAATGTATGTTGTACCGGTTTTTTTAGAATTTCCCACCCAATCACCCCCCACAAGGTTAGTTTCTTTCGTTTCACGGTAGCGAAGGCTCGCCAAGGCAATACTTGTCAATTCCTAGCAATAAATTACAATAGAAGGTCGGCAATCGATGAATTTCCCGTGATTTGTTTACGTTGATTTTATTGTAGTTGTAGTGCGTGTGGCGGGCGTATTCTGCATAAGAACGAACCCAAAACAAAATCTACTCAACCCAACCCGGGGTTATAAGTGTGGCGGTGCTCTCCTGCAAAATAGCCCAAGTAACGTATTTTTCACCATTATTCTTTAATAATAGAGTTAACTAATGAGTCACCAGAAGCAACAGTAAATCGTTAGTCAAAAAACAGATTTATAGATGCAAGAAAACGAGAATATGAAAGTTCATTACTATCTGAATAGCAATTATTGTGAATTAGGTTATTTACATTTTTGTAACAAAACTGATATAGAATTATATAGTATGTTTGACGAATAAATCTTCATTAATATATATCTTTGCCGAACAACTTTTATATGCCCATGACTATTATTAGCTTCTGAAACATTCGGTTTTGTGGATTTATATTAATTTTTCACGTTTTATTATATATAAAAGTTCCTGCCATTAATTTTTATTTTATTTTAGCGTGATACTTAATTCTTGCACCCCCGTCATATTTGGCGGATAATTACCCTAGTAAATAAATAATAGCTTAAATAAAATGTTTTAATGTTAAAGAAGAATGGCTTTATCTCCTCCAATCCAATTCCTTCATAGAGAATGAAAAATTCTGTGATTTATTTTATAACATATTTACATCAAAACATTTGTGAAAATAAAATCCAATGAATTTAGCTGAACTTTGTTGTAACTGATACTCATATTAACGAATAAATTTAATTAAATTATTTTTCTTCGTTAACATTTGTGAAAAATGTCATATCAACTGTAAAAAATATACGCATCAATAACCAACATAGTTTAAGAATTCCAGTGCATATATTGCAGAAATACAAACAGAGAAAATGTCTAAGAAGCAGTTAGGATTGGTTCACAAACTAACTTGTTTAATCATAATGCACTCAAATACAATTATTATATATGTGATACGATGACGACCTTACGATTTCATTTAATGATGGACACAATGATAAATTGATGAACGCTGAATAGATAAATCAATAAATGAAATCACCATTCCAACATAACCATATTTTTGGCATCTTGGTTCCGATTTTTCTGCGATCAATACCAGCATTCTAAAATTAGAGTGTGGAAAAAAATCTTCTCTTTAAGACTTCATAAAAAGTTTGAAAATAAACTATCGCAATCTCGTATTATTACTCAATTGCAGAGAAAGAAAATATTTATTAAATCGATAAATATTTAATTTTTTCAAATAGGTAAAGTTGTTACTGCTGTACCGTGGAGCTGTTTCTTTTCTTTGTAGAAAGCGCAGCTTGAAAAAAATTCTCACTTTGAAACTGTTTAGAAATTGAAGAAGTTTTACTAATGGAGAGGTCGAGAGAGCGTTCTTAGAAATTCGGTCAGAGCCATCAATTCCACGTGTTATTATTGCCCTCTGGTGGGAAAACGGCAGAAGGTCGTAAAACAGAACAACAGCGGGTGACAGAGGAGGAGGATTTGGGAGGGGGGAGGGAAGTGGATGGACGGCGGAGAATGGAAAGGGAGTCGGAAAATGTTTTCGGCTGGCTTGTTCCCATGGGAACTGCAACTCCTGTTAAAACCTCTTATGAATGCGTTTACTATTAATGTCATTGTGGTGGAAGGAAGATTTAAGGTGAACGTATGGGTGGGAAGGATGAGGAGGAAATGGGAGAGTTTACTTTTGGCCACTCTTAATGGCTCTGTTACGACTAAGTGGGGCGTCTTCCTACTTTAACGGCTGATAAAAATGTGATTCTCTGGGATCCTTCCTAATTGCTTCAGTTGCTGCGGCGTTTTGCTGTCATCTAGCGTAAAAAAATGAGTTTAAGTCAACTGAGATCAAGGTACGTTTTTGAAGGTATATAGGCTGCCTTAAAATGTTCGACCAGGTCGATTTGTTTATATTTCTTTAAAAATGAATGTTTGAATGGTGAATGGAGCTACCCGCTGGAAAATTCAGAAATATTTCATATTACTCATATATATAATATATATATATATATATGTATATATACAAAAAAGTTATTTCTAAGATATTATAGAAAAACTATAAGCTGAGTCAATGTAGTCATTATAGACTTATGTAACGCATTTTATATTTAACCGAATATAATCGTATGCACTTTGGCATCACTAAAACCGTCCTTCAATTTTTATGTATCCGTTGAGCATTATTTTGTCGTCTTCCGACACAAAACTATTCACTATTACTTTGATCTTGAAAACTACAATTATACAATCAAAAGATATCATCCAAATTTAGAAGTTTATTTTTGCAATTTCTATGTTTATATAATAGATTAGATCAGCTGGCTTGACTTCAATTAAATAATGACGGAGTATTTGTCTAATCTTTGGGAATAATATACACTAAATTCTTTTTACATCTGTGTTATATATAACATTTCAAATAAGTAGTGTTTATTTTATAATATTATTTGAGATGTATTAAATTTCTCTAAGTACCAATCATTCGACATTTTTCATTATCGTGGACGTTAACTGCAATAAACTCTCTCATTCTCCGTCATTTGCATCTAACTTATTACAAATTCAAATGAAAAATCTATTATATTATATCGGAGAAAAAATCTCGCCTGAAAGACAAAATTAATTTTGAATATAATTTATTGAAACTCCGATACATAGCGAGAAACAGAATAGTATTGTAATTTGTATATTTTGCTTTTTGTTTCGTTAAGTAAATGATATGTAATGATGAATTCATTAATAAATTTCCCGCAGTCGATATATTTTTTCTAATCTCTTTGAATATTTTAGGACTTAAATATTTCATGAAAAAGGCTGGCTATGAAATATATTTGGTTGCCATTCGATAATAAAATATGTATATTCATTTCATCAATTGCTTTTAATTTGAAGCAGAGCGACTGTACAATTTCAAGAAAGGTCATGCATGAATTTCGGAAAATTAAAATAAATGTTTTTATTCGTTAATTACAACTTATTTCCAATCGACGCTATCAACGATAAGGGATTTATTTTTTGAATAAGGTCGACACGTATAACTGAATCGGTTGCTAACATATTTTTTATAGAAAACATAGAAACACCGGAGAAAATTTTAGCTCTAGTGCAAAGAAATTAAATCGGAATTTAACTATTGTCATTCGGCGACTCCTTTCGCTTGCCGGATTCTTTTCCGGGAAACCAAGAAGAAAATTATTTGGCAGTTTAAACATTCCTTTCTCCCACTCACCGATTCGTCGAGTCATTTTTTTTGGTCCTATTTACCCTTATTTAGTGGAAAAAATCGCGAAGGCTATGAGAAATCTCGAGGAATATATTGTATTTGATTTTCCTCTCATTGTCTCCTCTTTCCATCTCTCCCTCAACCCATATCTCCCCTCTTACACTCCCCAATAGTCAAGATTTTATTCAAACATGTCCCCTTCCCGATAAACTCCATTACCGCCCATGCCTTCCCCGTGCCATTTTATAATCTTTCTCTCGATTCTGAAGTCTCGACTACAAAAAAATATCCCCATTCCCTTCTGACACCTTTTAAAAGAAGTGACTCTTAAATCCCATCTTTCCCTCTCTCACTATCTCCCGCTCTCTCTCTTCTCTCGTCCACTTCTTTCTTCTCGTGTCACTCTCTGGATATTTTATTTTTCCCTCTCTGCCTATTTTCCACCCCTCTCCCCTTCTCCCCCCCCTCTCTCTCTCTCCCACCATCACCACTACCTCATCCGCCCGCTCATTCTCTCTCTCTCTCCTTTCCTTCCACCTCTCCCTCTTTCTCTCGAACGAGGCACAAAAGAGGTTTTATTTGAGTTGGCGCTAATGTTGTGTCAACACTTTCAAAGTCAAGATGCGACCGTTGGAGCGTCACTTAATGAAAGTTTCTAAGCCTTTTTCTTCGCACTAAAAATCCTTGATATATTCTCCATTACGACTGCGTTCTGCCGTCTCTCTCCCTCTCTTTTTCTTCTCTCTCTCTCTCTATTTCTTTTCTTCACCTCTTTACGTCTGTCTGACGTGCACTCAATTTTCAGTGCACTTAGTTTTTGTTTCAACTTGATATTCTTTTTCGAAATTGTTTTCACTTTTCTCTTTTATCTTCCTTCTTCCGCTTTATCCCTCTTTTCTCCCGCGTCTCAAATCCTACTCCCCCGCATCTTTTTTCCTTTCTTTTTATTTTCCTCCATCGAGGTCTGAATTCGCTTGTTAATTTGGCTCCTTACAAACGTTTTAAGGACTGACGGAGATGGTTCAAATTAAGACCCTTGTGTGCCCAAGAAGTCCAAGAGAGAGAGAGAGATACTCAGGCAGAGTGTAGTAAGTAGTGGAACGAGGTCGATATCTTTTAAGCTTAATCCTTTCTTCGAAAATTGGGTTGATTGTTTTTTGGCTGAAGGTCTTCTTTTATCGAACGTGTTTGCGATACCATTTAAAACGCAAGAGATGGGGTTTTGAAGGGTTTAGAATGAAGGGCGTTATTGGTTCTTGCAATCCAATCGGGTAACGGATCCCGTTTGCCTTAGGAAAAGTACCCAGGACTATTTGTGTTAACTGAGAACGTTTCCGAGGAGGCGTGATTAAGAATTCACTCCCGATCGGAAAACTACGTGTATTCGATTACGGTTGGCGAATTCGTTTCGGTTAGCGTGTTAAACAGATCAAGATTGATGGAGTAAGTTAAATATGTATTACACACCTATGTACATTGTATCAAATACGGGTCTTTTTCATCATCAAGGATGGAAGAAAAAACATTGTAATTGTTCCATTTTATGATAATTTTAATACGCCCAAGAATTTGTTGCACTGCGATTTTGGTTTAAAAATAATAATCATTTCCTCATTTTGTTCGGTATTTTAATTCAAGTTCTTAAATGATTTTGTTTCAAGGAAGGTATCATTATTTTCATCTGATGATCTTCGAACAGTGATGTATGGAAAATTATAGTTTTAAAGTTTATTATGATATTTCTCATTCATTAACAGCCAAAATAACTATTTGTTTTTATATATGTTTGATGATTAGAATTCCTGACATATGGTGCATATTGTGTGATATTTAACTTCATTGATTGAATAAACTCGTTATGCCTCGAAAATTTTGAATTTAAATTTACTTAAAAGAATTCATATAGACCTATGTTATTTGACACACTGTATTTATCTTTTTTTTAAGAATTCATATAATTTTTTTAAATTTCCTTTCAGTTCCGCCAGTGGATGTAGAAGCAGTACTAGGACGAAGCGTTCAACTCCCATGTGATGTAACGCCGCCTGGACATGACAAAGTATACATGGTGTTCTGGTTCCGAGATGATGCTGGGATTCCGCTGTACAGGTAGGATGACAATTCTTTCTTTTTTAAGTAAAACTTTACCTAAAGGAAAACCTTTGCAATTAGATGAATTACTTGAGAATGAGTGGTTTATTTATTAAAGTATAAAATCGAGGGATCATTAAAAACACTACTTTTGAAGATGCCCTAATTGATGAGATAAGAAATTATTTAGAAATGTTTTATATAAAAGGATATTAGCGAAATATATTGGAAAAACCCTTTAATATATCAGGATGATTAATTTTCAGTGGAGTAAAAACTAGCAATACAGATTTCTGACATTGTATAAGACATGCTTTCACGGTTGGAGCGAAAACTGCCGCACGAAAGAATTAATAATTAAGTTATGATTTACGATAGGTTTCGTCGCAATGTTTCCTTGGATGAATTACCTAATTTTCTAAGTATCTCATGTAAGCTGAATCGCATGCTATGTAAAAATGTCACTTAATTAACAACTATGTGCATATTGCGATCGGCATTTTTAATACGCTTAGAAAACCCACAAAGGAAAAATTATTCGTTTTTCCTGATTAAAAATATCTAATGTTTCCCCTTCATTTATGTCTGAGCATTCTTGACAAAGCTGGATATTATGTGAGTGATATGATACGAAATAAGTAAACATATTTTAAGTTGTGCTGTAGTAGATTCACAAAATCCGTTGAAATTAAACGGAGACTTCCTCTAGTTCAATATTTTTTTGAAAAAGAATAAAGATCCTACCACAACAGCTTAACTGCCTTTAAGCTTTTTTAAGATGAATTTTGGATGATATTATATTTTTAATTTTGTGGGAAAAGAGAGTGTAGGCCCAAGATTCTGAACATTTTTAACTTGTTTTCGATTGAATGGATTGAAATTAAGATTAATATTTCTCCCTAATTTGTATTATCAAACACAGAGAGCGTATCTGATTATTGTGACTATTCATCTTTGAAGTCTAAAAATATAACGTTCTTTAGGACGTAATTTCAATAAACAGATACTCGTGAATAAAATGAGAGAAAATATAATTTTATTCATGATGGAGTTCCACCAAGTAAATGCTTCCTCCTTTGATTTTAAACAGATACTCAATTTTCATTGCTCTATTTTCCGTTGGACAAAAAAGTGCCTAATTACCCCGTAAATACTTTGCGATATAAAAACATTAATCTTTATTCCCTTTTATTCCGATTTTCGTCGCAAAATCACTTTGGAAAATGATAAGAAAAGTTTCTAAAAAGCCGTTACCAAGCTCACTGTCGGTGAGAACGGTGGTGGCCGAACGGTCTGAGTGAAGCATGTTCTCGCATCGAGACAGGAGAAATTGAGATAACTCCGCGTAAATCTAGGGATTTTATATTTGGTTCATTTAGAGTGAAAGGATGCGGGAGAAAAAGAGGGTCGAGAATAAAGGAGGCGTTCTCATGAGAATTACTGGAGGAATATAAAAAAAAACCTCGTGAGAGAGGAAGAAATGAAACATTAGGAAAGGAATATTGGATAAAAAGTTGAGGATGGTAGCGGGAGAGGAACAGGAAGGGGAAAAAATGAGAAACGAATTCCGTGGTCGCGTGTACGATTCGCAAGCCGATATTTTGTTCATCCCTTACGGTTGGTAGGTAGATAAACGTCTTTATATTCACCCATTCGAAAATCCGAGTGTAAAACTAGAAAAGAGACTTGAATTTTTCTACTGAAATATGTATCAAAAGAATGTATATCGAATCCGTAGCATATTATTTTTTGCCTTTTGCGTTAGTTCAAAGTACAGGACTTTAATTTTGGCTATTGTTGTTTTATCGTAAAACATAACTTTATAATGCGCGATAAGTACGCTGCTTGGTTGTATGTACGAAGAAATTTGGCCTTTTAAGTCCATGCATGAATGATAGTCGTAAGATATTTCAGTGTTCCTTCAATTTGAAGGGTTATGGGTACTCTTTGAGTTACACGATAATTTATAAATAAGCTGTAAGTTTTAAAGATGGATTTTTAATTTAATAAACTTATAATTAATTTTTTAATTTGAACTTAATTTGGTAATATAAAATTAGATTTCGTCAAACGTAATTATATATATATATATTTAACGTCTTAATTCTCGTCTCATTTTATAAATTAAATAATCGTATTACCAATACGTTAAATATCGCGCGTATCCATGCAATTGTACGATTTTCTTCGACAAAGTTCTTAGTTCTTTCTGATGGATGTTAATACATGGCGTCCAAAGAACATTATGTACAATTGGCACGAAAATTACTTTTAGTTAATTTTGTTTCGGTTATTGTTGATAAAGTAATTAGTTATTTTCTGTCAAAAAGTTTTAAAATAGTTTTTAAAGGTTTTGTTTCATTGACTGTTGGCAACATTATAGTAAACAATTTATTGATCTAGTGCACAGACTTTTTGGACACCCTGTACATAAGGATAAATATGTTCTCCAATTGAATGGAAATGGACCAGTAAGTGAACGAATGCATGAATTTTAGTAAAAAATATTACTACGATTTCAGAAAAACCAACCATCTTTCATTTAGAAGAGACGATATACGACGGATCTTTAAAAAAATAAAAAAATAGAAAGAAACCGAAGCGAGCGTTAGTTCGGCTTTTTGTTGCGGACTCTTTGATTGAAGTTGTTGGGCCATTAGGTCGGAAGGATATCGAAGAAACGGTATCGCATCGGGGACCGAATTCACTCGGGGTTTAATTGGCTCTGTGTTACTCGGAGTTAAGGCGATCGAACTTCTTTGACCGGGAATGACTGAACCGAGACGTGCCTGGGCGTAGGTTTAAGCTTTGCCTCGCCAAAAGGATCAATAGGAGTTTGGAGATAAATGTTTCCGTAACTTGTTGGACATGTTGGTGGGCGACATGTCTGCCGTGAAAAAATAATTGATACGACACGTTAGACGTTGCTTCTGACGTGCCCGAGTATCCCGTATTACGAAGTGGGTCCATTTTGAGAGTGATATCAGAGGTGGAGAGGAAGGATTGGGGTAAATTGCTTGGGTAGTTACGGGAATGGTATCTCGATTAGGGTAGAAGTTGTTTTTGCGGTGAATTTTTGTGAGTGATTAATATCATAAATATTGATTAACAAGCTGAAAGTACCCGTCGATGATCGGGAACACGTCTCACAACCTAGAATTTACACCTTCTCCCGATCTCGTTTTTTGTCGATATCTCAGTAACTGTTCGTCCTATCAAAAATTTGTATAGAAAAAAACGATCCAAAATATAATTTACAATAACATTTGTTATATGCATTTTTGCGTTAAAAGCAATGGTAAGCGATATTTTGTGAATTTTATGGTTGGCGCACCCCCCACAACCCCCCTTCCCGTCAAGAATTTCCGGATGCCATACACCCTAGATTCTAAGTTGGGCTGACCTAAAGATAGGTTCCAAGTTTCATAAAATCCGACTTATCGTTTTGGTGTGATGATGGAACAAACAGACAGACAGACAAACAGACAAACAAACAGACACCAAGTCTGTAAATTGCTGTAATCCTCGTCATTTCACACGAAATGCACAATAAAAGTGAAATTCTGAAAAAAAAGTAATGTACAGACACACATCAGAATTTTATTTATAGAGATATAAAATGTATAAATGTCACTGATAATGTACGAAACCTGCCTAATTTCAGCATAACCTATTTCAACTACGTGCATTGATAATGTACATTCCTTATGGCCTGTCACCCTATTTAACAATTAGGAATCTTGGTTAGTTGGTTAGTATCAGAAGTAATTCAGGCGCTCTTCTTTGAAAAATTATTTCAAAATTTCATTGAATAAAACAATAAGCCATATTCAATATGGTAACGTCAGCATGTATCAGCTTCTAATGATAGCTGTAACCTAGATAAATTTTGCGAACAGGTAATTCATGCGGCATGGGTACTTGTTTCATTTTACAGTATCAGTGAAATGAAAATAATGGGAATGAATCGGAGTTTGAATGACGACACACATAAAATATGCTTCAGAAATAAATAATTTCAGACGCGAAATTTAATTTAAAATTGAACTAACTAGTTCAAAAATTTATTTTGAAACGAGTGCTGTAATTAACCCCCAAAGTTACAAGATATTTTTTATGAAGATTAGCCTTAATCGCTTAATTTCGGACATTTTTTCGAAACTCATTTAAAAATTATTTAGTTTCTCTGGAATGTGGCCGTGACATTTGTAATCCGTGCTTTTAATTGATGCGAGAGCTTTAATCGTATCAAACGCAAAGATTACGAATTAATCAAACTCTAATCGAAATAGGTATTAATTTC
Source organism: Uropetala carovei (assembly GCA_036926305.1). NCBI lineage: Eukaryota > Metazoa > Arthropoda > Insecta > Odonata > Petaluridae > Uropetala > Uropetala carovei. Next base: position 2,023,406 of record JAXCHB010000212.1, read on the forward strand.
ATCCGCTTTTTATTTATTTGTATTTACGCGCTCACCTGCATATTTTCTCTTAAAGAATCTCAGCTGTCGCTATGGACGCCGAGTGAATTAATTGAAATATTTCAAAGACGCTCTAGAAATCAGGTCAGCGACAGAAATGATGAAAGTTCGACATCGCTTATGCATATATATATATTTTTTTAATAATAGTCTTATTGAATTATCGAGTCTATGGGAACTTTGAAGGTTATTTTTTTTTCATAAAAGCGAACGGAATGAATAGTGTGGCATTGAGACCTTATGGTCGTGGAACGGTATGGAATAGGAAAAAGTTGGAAGGGATAGGAGAAAAAGTAGGTTAACGGGAAGGAATGGGACGCGAATTGTGCTTGATGTAAGAGTGTGAGAAAGAGGTAGTCTAGATGTGTCTACTAGATAGATTGGTCGATCAGAGAAGCGAGCGGGTTGAGATAGGGAAGGAATAGTGCTTTGGGTTGGAGAGATTGAAAGGAGAGGGAGAGGGAGGGATGTGCAAAGAGAGGGCTGGGAAGAAAAGAAGTAGGAGGAGGGGGAGGGAGATAGGTAAAGGCCTCCCTGAAAAGCGTGGGAAGTTTGGGAGCTTTTGAGTCTCAATATTAATGTATTCTATTGGGAAGGTGAAATAAGGCACTCTGGAAAAGGCAGGAGTTTAGTGGATCTTGAGGCGTTGGGAGGAGCGAAGAAGGCAATAGAAAAGTATGGCGGAATCCGGAGGAGGAGAGGAGGCGTATTTTTTTTTTTGGGGAGGATAGGGAGGGAAGTGTTTGGAGGGAATGGAGAGATGGGTATGAGGACGCGGGAGATGGCGGAGAATTGGAAAGATTGCGCCGAAAACTTGTCGAATAAAAACGGAGAGGGAAAATTATGGCTGAAGTGGTTCTTAAATTCTTTTTGAGAAAATGCTAAATGAGCGACACGAATTTTTTATGTGTGTGTATATATATATATATACTTCTACAAATGTGTTTCTCCAGCACCCCAGCCGCTCTCCTTCCGGTAAGTGCTCACTGGGATTCCTTCAACAACTAGTTGCCCTAAATATCCTCATTTACCTTTCCTCTTCCGTAAGTTTATATATATATATATATATATATATGTCGTGATAAATAAAAACCCCTCTTTCGTGGGTGCTTGCTTTTAAAGTTATTACGAGACAAAATTTCTCTATCAAACTTTAAAGATCTGGTAGTATTTGCGTCTAAAGTAAAGGGAATAATTTATCCATTTAGTAATGTATTTTATTTATATAATAACGATTCTAAAACTTATTCGCGTTTTAATGAGAAAGGTAGGTGTAATACAAAAGATTATTTTTATCGAAAATTTGTAGGACTATATATTGCATTTAATTGTAGGTATTTTTCATTTGCTTTTTTTTTCTCCTATTACATTTGTGTCCCTATTTATTCGAAGTATGCTTTTATTAATTTTGATAAATTCATTCATCCATTCAATCCTTCGTTCATTCATTCCTTATGTATTAATATTTATTATAGTGAGTCCAATATTTATTTTGCTTGTCAGCGTCTTCTTTACATTCAATTTGGATGGCATTTAAAATAAAATCGGAAATACGTGTATGCTATACTCATATGAAAAACTGAAAACAATCGTAATATGCTATATTCCCATAATATTACTTTGACAAAATTATCAGCACAGTTTTAATGTTATTTATTCAAGGGTTTTAATTCAAATTTCACGAAAACTGCTATAAGCTGCGTATTGAAGTGGTTGTGTTGTTGAAATTTCGGACGGCTTATGTTTGTGTAGATGCAAAATGTATACGCGTAAAGAATGGTTCATATATTAATGAATTTTGATGCTGAATAAGACAGGACGAATAAGACGCGCATTTCGTACGCAGTGTGGCCGTGCTGCCCAGTAATTAAACAGGACCGATTCCAATCAATGCTGTGTGATTTATAACTTAGCGGTGGAATTAACCGAGGACGGAAACGTGTTTCGAGATCAATAAATAGCCATCACGGATGAAAAAATCGGGGATATCCTCCATGCAATAATAAAATTCACTATGTTATTTTTGGGATTCGTGAAAGGTGCAGACACGGTTGGGGGTGGGGGGGGGAGGTCATTGATTCCACATCCGTATACCAACTCACACGGAAACTGTTTTCTACTTTTCGCATAAGGACTCCTTTCACTGTTTCTGCCTTTGTTCTTTTTCCCTTTGATACTCCTACGCCATATTTTCAACCCATGTATATGTACATTTATACGAACGTTAAAATGATCTCCGGATAAGAATATATATTTTTTTCGCGGTCGCAATTTTTTCACAATAAAGAGAGCTGAAACAAAGGCTTAGACAGAGACGTGTAGCCATAGTTGATGCGAAACAATTTAGGAGTCAATGGGCCGCGGTTTTTTGAGGTTCACCGCCTTTCAGATCCATCGTCACTCTTCATGCGACTCGAGCAAAAGGCTTCCATGTTTAAACTCCTAAGCGGTATTTCAAAGGTGTAGATGAGACCAAACACGGATGCATAATTAAGCTTTTCGAAAATGTCTGTACGCTGGTCAAACCAGTGCTATATTTTATTTGAAAAATTAGAAGTTTTGAAAGGTTTCCTACTGTTTTGAAGTTATACGCGTGTACGAATCGGCGTTTTGAGCCGTTACAACCACGTGAATACTCGTGTTTGCCAGGGGTGGGCAAACTTATCTTCATGGCGGACAACATTGGGAGTTTCGGGGTGTTCAGGGGAATAGGATTACAGTTTATATCGGAATTTACTCGGAAGTTCGTGGTATCATGCACGTGAATCGATCGCAAATTCAGCTATTGAAGGATATTTACCACTAGCTTTAAGCCAAAATTCATCCAAATATATCACAATAAATTTAAGTTCAAATGTGCGTTCGCCTCTAAGTTCTATTAATTCCTCTCGTAGTTTCAGAGTAAATTCCTTGGATGGTTCTTCAGTTAAAAAACTAAAAGGATAACGAATCCAATCAAATTGTTCTGCACTTCTAAACTTGAAATACTGATTAAGTTTTTCGTAAAGAATACATAGATGTTAGCATACTAAACTTAATAAATTCTTGTCGAAGTGTATCTCATTTATTCGTTCAAACGTTTCCAATGATCCACATCCGACTTCAACACGCCATGGCTGAAGTTTATTTGTAAATCCACTTATTTTGTCCATACAAGTTAATATATTTTGGTTGCGTCCTTGAAATTTTATATTCAACTCATTGAGATGTTCAAAGATGTCGGCCATGTACGTAAACTATGCTAACCATTTTTCATCTTAAATAATATCGGCAAGATAAATCTAATTTTGTGTTGTCAATAACTGTTTTATTTCATCCTTTAGTTCGAAAACTCTTGCTAATACTTTACCTCTGTATGAAGAAGCAAGGAATGGTGATCTGCTCCCATTTCATTGCAAAGAATGGAAAAAAAGGTATGACTCGGGCGATCTCGATTTAATAAAATTAGGTAACTATTTTTGCCGCATTATCTAAAACTGACTTTAGTTAATCCGGCAAATTATTTGCCATAAAGTCCTCGCGTTGCAGAAAACAATGGATGATTTGCACATTCGGGCTAAGCATTTTCAATTTCGTTACGAATCCTTTGGCATTTCCTGTCATCGCCGCAGCACCATCAGTACAGATAGAAGCATATGCTTTTGCTGCTCATGTAAACATAAGTGATACGGAATATTTCATCACCTGTTGTTCGGTGAGAAAATGTTTTGCAAAACAAAAGTGATCTTTTATATAATCCCCACCAGCAAAGCGCGCAATGGAAATAAGATGCGCATGACCACTATTATCTGTAGATTCGTCAACCTGTAATGAAAAATGTACTCGGTGTAACGTGAGAAAATAATACTTTCGTAGGAAAAGGGAAGTTATCAGTTTTCTGATAAGAAAAACCAAGAGTATAGAGATTCTCGTCGAATACGATGTAATATACTCGTATATAACTTGTTTCACTGTGCACGTCTTTCTAATGGTAATTACTCCATCCACATTATTAGCGAAATAAAATATAAGTTAATTTTATTTGTTTGTACACGCTTTAGCGGAAATTATAAACCCTCGGAATTTGCGGCTCACCACGGGCTTCCACGTGGCGCACCGATTGAGAAGCTCTAGTTTAGGAGATGAAGCTATTAGCGGGAGAAGATGTGACTAACATTAAGTAATAAAAAAAGTAGATCTCGCTAGATTGGATGTGGCCGGCAGAAATGATGGTTTATACGGAGCGGACGCTGTAATCGCGATGAAAATGGGCTGAGGAGAATGGAAGAAGAGAGAATTCAGAAATGCGCGAGATTATTTATATTTACAGTGAAACTCGTATTAAGAAAATATTATCGCTTTACCGAAGAGTTCGGCAACCTGCGGCACCTGAGCAACATGCAGATTTTCGAGGACTTATTCGCAGCTCCTTAGAGCAACTTTTTTTCCCAGGTTAAACACCTGACATATTTGTTCGAGGCCTAAATCCCCGCATGCACACGATTTACTTATAAGAACTTTCCTAAATGTGCAATTACTTTAAAAAGAAATATTGTATTATCCTTCTCGTTTTTTTGTTGCATTTTTCTCTTAATTCGAAGAAATAGCTACCCTTCTTATTAATTCAATTGACAGGATCTGACATACATATACACTCACACACATCGGTATGAATTCATGCTACAATTTCAAATTCATGGCGTTTTGGTATAATTTTAATGGTATGTAAATGGCCATCGGAACGATATCAGAGTTTTCCGAAATTTTCTCCTATCATTAAGTTGTGTCAATATAAAAAGGTCAAAAATTATTTTTATCTCAGGCTACGTTAACGTACGCGTAACTCTAAAACAAAAACTTTTCTTTAAAGCCACCTTATAGTAACGTCGTAAAAAAAAAGGAACCGATACGTCGATACCTTTAATGTCTATATCGAAATTTTTCCCCGATACATGCCGGCGTATATTCTTCATGGATTGTTTTTTTCTTCTACAAATTTCCCGCGGAAGCATCATCCGGAATTACGAACTGGTTCGTTCGAAAAACAAAAGCACCTTTTTACGCCGCACGACTCTCTCTCTCTCTCTTTTGAGAAAGATAAAAAAAGTACATCCGAGGTAGGAGGAAAAAGAACAGCACAGGAAGGGAAGTCCAATGAAACCAATTAAGCCTCACTTTTTCACGGGCAAGCACTACGGATAAAACTCAAACGTACGGGCGGAAATTCCGGCTTCCTCCTCCAAGAGGCAGAGGGGGGGGGGGGGGGGCTGAGGAGAGGGAGGCTGGGGAGTGTGAGGCTGGGGAAATGGACGGATGAAAATACGTAGCCACAGCAAGAGGGATGAGGAAACCGTACGGGGAGAAAAGAAGAGTTAACACACTAAAAATAAATAAAGAAGGCGGGCATGATAGAGAGAGAGAGGAAATGGGATGGGGTAAGATAAGGAGCGATTAGATGGTGTGGAGACAAGGGAGAGAAGATGGAAAGAGGAGGAGGAGGGTGGGTGGAAAAGAGAGGGGGAAAGGGGAGGGAGGGAGGGGGTGAGAGGCGTAATGGTTCCTCGGATGTGGAAATTTATTGCCCTACTTTAAGGATTCGTTCGAAAGGGCGAAGAGACGGGCCACTGGCTTCCGAAACTGCCAAACCCTGTTAGAACCTCTCTTTCTAGGCGCTGGTGGAATGGGGAGGTTGGATAAAGGTTAGTTCCTCGGGAGGTATTTTTTTCTCACTCTTATAAAGAGGGAGAAGGCCGCGGATAGACAGTTTCTTCCGATGGAGTGGTATAAGTTGTTCCCTTTCGCACCTCGAATGGTGTTCTCTTCTACGCCATTGGCCTAGTTGTATCGGGACGATAACAGTTTGCTTGATGGTCGCAATCGAAGGCGTTTTGCATGGTTATCTCTGTTCAGATCCGAATGTGTGTCGGAGGCATTGAATAAAGAAAGACGTGAGGACGTCTATATGAGTGATTTCGTGGTTAGTTGAATTAATTTTGCTTTCATAAGAAGCAGGTTTCTTCGCTAAGATTTTTACAGTTGTGGTTTTTTTCTTTGTGAGGGCAAATGGTAATTCCTTATGATGATTAAAAAATTCATTATTTGCTGTTGACATTAACTGTTCTGGCCTTGGGTATTATATGCCACAATGTTTTTCCTGCGTTATAGTCTTTGTATGAATTATTGTACTTTTTTGCGGTTGACTAATAACATATTCACTACGGATTATTTAAGAAACTAACGTATTCATATTTTATTGATAAAGATAAAGTAAATAAAGATAATAGAGAAGAAGTCGTTTTATTGTTAATTTCTGAATTATTATGCTATTTTAACTATGGCATAGGATGAAGCTCATATCGATATCAATAATTTCCGAAGTATATTGGGAGCGTAATATAACCCAAGCAACATAAGTATTAGCACAGGAAAAAATCATAGCTCTATACATTATTATTGAAATGAATTACTATTTTCTGTGCTTAAATATTAACAGAGTTTTATTACAAGTAAGAAAAGCGATTATAAGCACACACACACACACACATGCATGTGTGTGTGTGTGTGTTGTTTTGGCTCAGAAGTTGTTTTGACTTTCGTAAATTCACATGCTTTTCAAAACGACCTTGTTACAGCCTTTCCTTCGTTGCCATTAAATATTTAAGATGTTTTTTCCGTAATACCTGTAAAATATGAAGATACGAAGAAGTCATATGTACGGAGAAAATGCAATTTTTGAATAATTTGTCTTTTGTTTAGCGCAGTATCTTCCGTTACGCGTAAATTTCTTGCATGGACGCCTCGACGTATTTTAATTTCCTTGCTATATATACGAGTCCTTAGGGCGTTTCAGAACAAAGCTCGGAATTCATTATTTCGGAAATGGAATGGTATTCTGCTAGGGATATCCAATGATCCATGGTCTTTTGTATTTCCTTAATGCGTTCATGGCGAAAAAGGTTCCCTTCTTCGGGATTAAAAAGGGAGCGAATTCAAAAGGTGATTTGGGTCGTATCCCGTTTTGTCTGTTTTCGCTAAAACTCTTATTTGCATCACAACTAGCCTGGGACTTTATTGGATTCTCTGAAAAATAACGAAATTCACAAAATGCCTCTGAATTGTTCTTCGAAATCGTGATTCATATTTTAAAATAAATCGCTTACGGTCCTAAGGACATAATTATTAGCTTATCTCAGAGTAAATGAACTCAGTGGAGATATATATATAATTTTCTCAAATAGGTAAGGATCTCATACGAAAGGACTGAAGATTACTCATAAGTTCGATGTGGATATATTTACAGAATTAACAATGAGAAGAAATCGCGCCATTTAGTCAAAAACAAACACTTCGGTATATTAAGTAGAGTACTTCCTCGGTTTACGCGACTTCAGTTTACGCGGTTTTAATTGAAGACAATGGTCGGAGTTTGCGCGACTCGTTTCGGTTTGCGCGAAGCTTTAAGGCTCGTCCACATCCTTCAAAACATTAGTGATCCCTTACAAGATGATATTAAAAAGGTAAAAATTAGTGCAGATGATAATAAGGAATTTAAAAAAGTTAGAAGTTAAATTAGATGTAATTCAAATATCAGAAAATCGGTTTCGGTTTACACGACAGTTTTTAGGAACGCATTAATCGCGTAATCCGCGGGAGTGTTGTACTGTCTTAGCTATCTCAAATAATCATAGAAATGGTTATGGCTATTGGATATAATTAAGATAAGCACTTATTTTTTCAGTTTTCATAAATTGATTGCTTATTACTTTCTCATACGTAGTGATGGGAAAGTATTGTATTCATGAAAAAAATCGACTTCGAGATTTCAACGGATATACATGTTTTGAGGTCCCTAGAACACGTTTAGACTATTTTCGGAATGATGTCTGTGTGTGTATGTTAGTGTGGGCGCTCTAACTCAAAAAGTACGTGCCATATCGTTACCAAACTTCATATCTAACACTCTTACATGAGAACAAAGAACTGATTAGTTTTTGGACAATAACGGATGAGCGGAAGTCGCGGTTTATTCGAAACCCGCTTCGGTTTTTGCGATATTTCTTTGTTAAAACATCATTATTCTATATACAATTGTATACTAATGTTATAGAGAATGTAATTTCCTACAGTTTTAATTTGAAACAATTTTCTATAGGGGTTATTGTTTAGGAGTTATTTATAAATAACCGGTTTTTCGGTTTCCGTTAAATATCTCCTTAAAAACATCGTTATTGGTAATCTTCGTAAGGACCAAAGTTGTAGAGAATATTATTTCTTCCAAGTTTTGTTTGTAACTAATTTTCGTAGAACCATCCATTTCGGATATATTTCGCTTTATCTTAATACCAGCCTACAGCGCCAACACCATGTTGCGGTGAATTCTGTAAACATTCAAAATATACGTCATTTACGGCAACGACGTGTCTTCTTTTACCATACGAAATAATAATATTGCCTTACAATGCTACTCATAATAATTTAAATATCTATACCCCAAATATGGAGAAAGTCATGTGTTGGCCACATCAGATTTTTTTTAAATATGGTTTCAGCCATAAATTGGTCCTCCTGGTGTAATTACATGGTTCGGCAATCGGAGAAAATTAAGCAAGCAATAAAACCAAGTCTGTGATACAGCTTTCGAATTTAAACAGGAATATTCTAAGGTTCGAGAATTAAGCATTTCTATCAAAGATTTCCTGCGATTAAAACGCCTGATCTCTCTCATGAAGCGATTAAGATATCATACGCTTATACTTATTGGTGTAATATTCGTCTTACTTATACACGTTACTAAGAATATTTTGATCTTTAGTTGAAAATATTCATAGAAAGTACTGAAATATAAGGCATAAAGTAATAAAATTGAAACTCCGTGTTCCAGGTAAACCTTAGTAATAACATTGTTTTTACTTTCTCCGTATACGTAGAATAGAGAATGTATTGTTTTCGTGAAAAAAATCACCTTCGAGATTTCAACGGAAATACACGTTTTGAAGTCCCTAGAACATGTTTAGACTAATTTCTCGATGTTGTCTGTGTGTATGTTGTAGGAATTTATCGAAAAAGCAATAGTTTATTAGATATTTTTATCCCTAGAACACGTTTAGACTATTTTCGAAATGATGTTTGCGTATGTGATTGTGGACGCTCTAACTCGAAAATTACTTGCCATATCATTACCAAATTTCATATATAACACTTTACTATGAGCACAAAGAGCTGATTAGATTTTGCACAATAGGTACCAGTTAACCGGAAGTCGAGGTTAATTAAAACCCGATTCGGTTTTGGCAAAATATATTCGTTAAAACATCATTATTGAATATAAAATTTGGTACAAATGTTATAGAGAATGTAATTTCCTACAACTTTCATTTGAAACAATTTTCTATAGCGGTTGCTGTTTAGGAATTATTTATAAATTATCGGTTTTCTCGGTTTCCGTCAAATATTTCCTTAAAAACGTCATTATTGCTAATATTCGTGAGAAACAAAGTTGTACAGAATAATATTTCTTCCAAGTTTTGTTTGAAACAAATTTTCGTAGAACCTTCCATTTACTTGATAATTAATTTATTCGTAAATTTTTAGTACACATCGCCGCCACCATGTAGCGGTGAATTCTGTAAACATTCAAAATATAATTTACGATCTTTTACGATAGGAAATAATAATTTTGCCTTATAATGTTACTCATATTAATTTAAATATCTATACCCAAAATATGGAGAAAGTCATGTGTTGGCCACATCAGATTGTTTTACAGTACTTCGATAATTTCTTTTGAGAATTTTAAAAATAAAATTTTGAATATCATATAATAACCTTAAAAGGCAATATTTTCCATTTTTCTCAGATTTATATAGTGAAATATAGTTACAGGTCTCTCGGTTAAAAAATACAGTAAAACTCGTTTATAACGATCACGCCTAAAACGAAATCTCGGCTATAACGAAGAAATGTCTCGGTCCCTTGAACTTCTCCATAAGGGCATTGGTTAAATTTCTCGGATATAACGAACACGCATTTTACGAATTCTCGGCTGTAACGAACAAATGTTTGGTCCCGTGGCAAAAAATGCCTCATATATAACGAATTTTGGCGAGCAGAGCGATAAGTAATGAATAGTTTCCGCCCGTTTACCGCGCACTTGTTCGTAGAGGTCCCCTTCCTCCATCTACCCCTTCCATTCGAATTTCCACGCTCCCTTTGTTTTGAAATTGATATTAAAAATGTGAAATGTTTATGTAAATTAATGACCATAATAATAATATTAACTGACCATTTAAAAAATCGTATGTAATAGCAGTCGAACATTTTACATGCCGCAAAATTGATAAGCATCTCTTTGCATATGTAAGTACGGTATTGAAGTCGACTCACTGCAAATACAGTAAAAGCTGTGTTATTCGGCTATCTTGGTGATTGTGGAAATCCGATTAGGAGAAATATCCGGTTAGGAGAGCGTTTTTCGATTTTGACATCGCAAATTTAGCAATCACTAAACAAAATTGGGCTTAGGTTCACTATCGTACTCTCCAAACATAACTATGCATGGGGTTTGCATTTTCCATTTTAATTCTTCCACACGTAGTTAGATATAGACACTATTTACCCATTCTTATTTAATATGTTGCTAAGCTTATATGCAATACACAAAGACTATTGAAAAGTTTAGGGCGTCCGGGAAGTTTGGGGTTTACCGCAGTGAACCTGTTCCCAAAATTGAATTTATTGGATTATATCTTTCTCATTTATCTGTATTTACTCTATTAGAAAAGGACGAAATTATTTAATTCTTCTGAACATTTCTGTGAAAAGCAGTCATATAATATTTTATCCACTTCCTCAATTTTTGGCTTATGAAGCGTATGATGTTTATTAATTGATTTACTCGTCTCAGAAGATGACACAAATTTCATTAATTTAGCCTTATGAGCCTTGATATCGTAGAGCGTGGAAGATCCGATGTTGAATTCTTTTGCTATGGTTGCTCTATTTTTTCCTTTTTCAATTCGTTTGATCAGCTCCAGCTTTTGTGTTAGCGTTAAACCAACCTTTTCTCTCCTGTTCCTTGCTTTTAGGTATTTATTTTGATGCCATATTTAATGGATGGGTAATTTTTTAAATAATAAAAAGCGATAAAACTGGAAATTGTAGAAGTACACCAAAACATCTAGAAAATGAAAATGGCTTACGTAACCAAAAACGCCATGCTTACTCGGCAGCCACAGAAGTATACGGAGTAAATACGTAATATATACATCTTATATTTTAAGAAATGTTAAAGTGGAAGTTGTGGTATTACACATACTATTCACACAAAAATTCATAAAAAAAGAAAAAGAAATACAAAATGAATTGTATTTGTGTAATTGCCGGTATCTAAGGGTGGCCGGTTCTAAATAGCAGGATAGCACAGCTTTTACTGTATGTGTATACGTGTTATATGGGATGTATAGGCCAAAAACCATGTTTCTCGTATATAACGTAGTCACGCTTATAACGAAGCAATGAGTCGGTCCCCTCAAATTCGTAATAAACGAGTTTTACTGTATCCCCATATATTATCTGCAATATGCCTACCGAATTATCTATCAATTAATTTGAATTAAATTTTGATAATCTGTATGCGATGGAAGAATATCACCCATATCCATGCTGTTATAAACACACACGCATATATGTGTCTTACATACGTACATATAATTTAAATTGATTTACCTTCCCTTTTACTTGTTTCAAGTTTTTCGGTGATCTTGAGCGATGAGTTCGTCGGCGCATTGGATCCGGCGTTGCTAAGAACGTTGCCATGGCGTCTCACGTAAAAAAAAAACATTATCGCTTCCCTAGTTTCGGGAACGTCGAGAGGAGAGGGGTAGAACGAGGGGAGGAGAGTTCTATAAAAATCTCCGGTATTTTCCTCCTTCCCACGAATGAGTAGGAAGCGGCGGATGCGAGCCTGTTGGTTCGGAGGGGCGTGGGTTGTTTTCTGTGGGGGGGGGGGGGGGGGGAAGTGGACGGGGACGTAGGCGGAGGAGAGATTCCTGGCGTTAGTTGGCGCGTATAACGCCGAAATTTCCCTTCCTAGACGCGCCATATTTCTTTTCAACACCTTGGTAACCTTCCACTACGCTCTTAAACTCTGTTTCTCTCTCTCCCTCTCTCTTTTCTATCCCCCGCTTCATCTTCGCCTACAAGAAGCCTCTCCATTCGTCTTTCTACCCCTTTTAATTCCACCGTAACGCTGGTGCGTTAACCGTTTAACCTTTTGTTTCCAATGGTTATCTTCTCATTCGTTAACCTCTTTTCTTCTCTTATTATTCCATCCTCCCATTATCCCTTACGTTTCATCTCCAAAACCTTGTTGCCACCTTTATCATTACCTTTCCTTTACTTTAAGCTTATATATATATATTGGCCGTCCCTCCTACCCGTCTCCTCCTATCCCCGAACTTCTCTCATTACCCCTCCCCCCCTCCCCATATCCCCCCAGTGTGTCACTTCAAACAGTATATGTTTCTCCGTCGCTGAAGAAGGGCATCAGCCCGAAAGCTCCATTTTTGTGTAGTTTTTGTTCTTTTGTGTTTTTCGTGTGTCCTCAGCACCCCCAGCGGCTCTTCATTCTAGGTAAGTGTCCACTGGGCTTCCTCCAACACCTTGTTGCTACCCTTATTATTACCTTTCCTTTTCCTTAAGTATTTATATATATATATATATATATATATATATATATATATATATATATATGTATATATATATATGTATATATAATTTATTTATTTATTGATTATACTATAATATTTCCTTCTTCAAGAAGCTTAACCGTGGACGTTTTATTTCTCTCGTTTCCATTTAGTTTTTATACATGAATTATATTTTGTTCTTTTAAGGGTTCTTTATTACTTTCTCATACGAGGTATATTGAGAAAGTATTGTTACCGCGAAAAAATTCGACATCGAGATTTTTACGGAGATATACGTTTTAGGTGTCGCTGAATCCGAAAAAGTGTTTTTGGCAATGCCGTCTGTCTGCTGTTACTGGCTCTGGTGCCTAAACGTTAGAGCTAAAATGAATGAAATCCCGTATTTAAGCATTTTATCATAATGTGCAGAGTATATGTAGAAATGGTTGACATTGCTCAATAATTAAGAGTAGTTTATCCTACGCATTTATAACATTTCGATTTTCTCAAAAACGGCTACAACGATCTTGATCAAATTTCGTACAGTTACTTGCGTTTATGTCTTAAATAATACTATACAGTTCATATTTCTAAAAAATTAATATAAGGCTAGTTTTTTTCTAGTAAACTTTAACAGCAATTCGATTTTCTCAAAAACGGCTATAACGATTTTGATCAAATTTCCTAGTTACTTGAGTTTACGTCTTCAATAATATCAAATAGTTCATATTTCTCAAAAAATGAATATAAGGCTAGTTTATTCTAGGCAACTGTAATAATAATTTGAGTTTCTAAAAACAGGCTCATACGATTTTCATTTTCTAAAGATAACTAAACAACGCATTAGTATATGAGAAAGTTTGTACAATGTATGTTGTACTGATTTTTTTTTTCAATTTATACCCGGTTAAAGGCTTGGTCTCTTTAAGTGCGCTGGATCTAGGAAATTAGGGATTTCTTATAATATACGACTTTTCTTATTTTTTTTAAAGGGTTGATGCGCTTATTGGTGTGTGACGTTAAACGATAAGGTAGCTATAGTTACCGTTTCATAAGGCATTACGTCGATTCAGTCTCCGCGAATCGGTGAATTTAACGCTTTAAATTTTAATTGCGTTAGACACTTTTTTTCCTCTGGAGGCTAAAACATTTGAAATATAGCCCGGATATCCATTCCGACTTTCGATATTCAATTTTTAATTAATTTTCGCCGGCCAAGGAGTAAAGCTCTTAGTTATTTATAGGTGTATATCACATCCATAGTGATTATGGGTCACGGTTAATCCGATATGTCCCACTTTATTCAGTTAGCTTTGATTATAGACTGGTCGAATGACGAGTAGGAAATTTAACCTTCTGGGAGTATTTAACTAAATTTTAAGAAAATAAAAATATGGAATTCGCTCTTTTGATGGGATTTTATTCGCGATGGTATCTTTTAGATGCATTTTATATATGAGATAAATTTTTTTGGAAAGTATATATTGAATAAAATCTCTCATTACAATCAAGTTAAGCATTTCAAAAATATTATATACTTCATTTTTTTAAATGTAAATTTTCGCTATTTATCATGCCGATTCGAATATTTTAAAATTAAATAGAAGCATCAGACGTTCATAAGACCTCTTTCTTACTGCCTAATTTGTACATGAAAAAATTATTTGGAACGCGATTTAAGAATAAGAAAATCAATACTTTTAATAACATGTACTTAACTTAGACATCTTCAGTTAAGAAAAAACCTATAATTGGATATGCAATACATATGACAAGTAATAACTATTTTACTGTTGACACCGAAGTTTTTTCAACAATAAGGTTAGATTGATGATTCTTAGTGAAATGAAACGCGATGATTCTCAAACAAAAAGATTTTTTCATGCTCTATTTTTCTAAATGAAAATATACAAGTACATTCAAATTATATATCTCGTTATTGTCATGATTTCAATGCGTTTTATGACGAAGTTTTATGAAAGCGAATTCAATAAAAGAAATTTAATTTTATCAATGGACCATGTTTATTTCACTGAATGATTGTTAAAGAATCAATAATATTTTTGACATTCAAAGAATGCATTTTTGTAAGGTGAGAATAATTAAATGTAAGACAAACTGTATTCATCTTAAAATAGTACACATCCTAAGGTTACAGACAAAATTAAACATGGTCAGGATAGCACAATATAAATAAATAAATGAAGATGGTCAATTTGTTCGTTTTCCTGGTCAAGTTCAGAATTTTTCTTTCTCTATCTTTACATTTGTGTTGTCTTGTGCACTCACGCATATATGTTAAATTTCACTTGTGTTGTTTTTCTATATTTTTATGTAGGCTATAGAGAATGCTAATTTAGCCCTTCCTGTTACCATGTCCATTTTTAAGGTTATTCATCTGCGTTATTTCAATAACTTTCTATGCATATCATAAACAAAATTGCGGATATAAAAGATATTATAAGGTGTAAGCCCTACGGTCTAAAAATTTACTGATGGAATTGTGGTTGTTTTAAAAATTAAGAGGTAATCTAAAAAAGTCCTTTGCTGCCACGAAAAAATTCATGTTAACTATTTTTTTTAAATCTAAAGAACAAAATAATTCTCATATTAATGTTATTACTTATGAATACACTGTTAATTCATTTTCTGGTTGTATTACGTATAAAAATTCTAAATATTAGCAGCAGGTGAGTCAATGGAAATTATAATTTAGCGTTCATCTCATGCATCAGGATTTTTTAAATGCCATTTAAAACAAAACTTTGCTTCGATGCGAAAGTCATTGCCATATTGATGTTTTTATCGCGTTCGTACTGTTTCGATACGTCAGTAGCGATCGATACCAGGAGAAAATATTTACTTTTTTTGTGATTCGCCGAAGGGAAGTCAAACCGGGAGCATAGAAAACGTCTCTTTTACAAAGCAATTGCGTTTAACGTCCGCTGCAGTTTTAAGAGGAGAATAAGATCTATTGCGAAATTTGAGGCGAAAAGAGACGTCTCGTTTTGATGATCCGCATACAACATTCTCTTGAGGAATTGAACGAGTTGTAAGTGGCGGGTAGTGAAACTGGCAGAGGAGAAATGGGGGAGATCGGTTGAAACCCAATCCTATTTCAACAGCCCGTAAAACAGCGCGTCTTGATGGAATTGGATTGGGAAATTGCTTGGAGAAAAGAAGGAGATGCTATTCGCAGTATTCCTGTCTCTTTCCTCTCTCTCTCTCTCTCTCTCTCTCTCTGCATACTCTCTCACTATATCTCTTTGAAAGGGAGAGAAAATGGATTCGTTTTTGCAGTTGCAGCCAGGTTCTTTATAGTAGTTTATCTGCGTCTGTATCACGGTAAAAATACTTGTTTTTATCATTTTTAGGCGCGTGTCGCCTCCAGCGTGAGCGCTTATTGTCGTCGGTCTGTCCTTCCGTCTGTCCGCCCGCGTGTTTTTCTCGGCTTCTACCGTACGGATTTTCATGAAGTTTGATATTAAGAACACTATCAAAGATAATAAGAAAATCGCAAAAATTAATCATGTAAGCCAATCAGGGGTACCACTTTACTGGTGACAGAAAATGAAAGTTTCGTCATATCTCGTAAAGTATTACTCATATCAAAATATTTTTCAAATATAACTTGTAGAACTAGTAAGGAAGAATATTTCCTTTTCTATACATTTTTATCGTAGGAGTATCCATTATCGAGAAAATCGAACAAGAATGTCTTAATTCGAGTTGAGCTTAGAAATTTTCCTGCATGGTTACTTCTTCATTGTTGCTATCATAAAAAAATCTCACAAATAAATGTTCAATTTATTTACCTGTGCACGCAGTATTATTAAATAGGATGAAAATGGATTATTTGTGATGAAGAAAAGAACTTTAGAACGCTGTTTCCCTTACGTTCAGGTATATCATTTCTTTCTAATACCCCATTACACGAAAAGCGCCCATTTGTGATACACTGTGCACTTTCCTAACTTGTTTTAGTTTGATTATCGCAAGATTTTTTTTGGGTACAAATTAGATATTTCCAATTAATATATATCCGTAATACAAAAAAATCCTTTGTCAGTCGTTAAAGATGACCGTATCCTTGCTATGTTCATGGAGTTAGGCTTACCAAATTGGATTTAAATATTGGACAACATCGTGCGCTTATCGAAGTAACTAATATGTGACGTAGATTATTATTTCTTATGATGTGAATATTAATATTACATCATAATCAGTTAATGTTTGTATTGGTTGGACATGCGTCGTCATTAAACTTAAAAGCGTTGGCTGTAACGGATGAAATCATTGATTTATTTGAGTCGGAATTAAACAAATAATTTCTAACTCTTATACTAGAACTTTTATTGGATATACAATATTTATCCTAATTCCGTTGTTAAAATTCGGCATAAAGTATAGCTTTCGTTATTTTTACAAAATTATAATTGTTCACGTTATTTTCAACCGTAGCCTTATGTTGCGTTGCGTAGTTATAAGGTTGCAGCCAACAAAATTATGCTGCTTCAGACAACGTTTAAAATCGTCAACTTTTAAGAATAACCATACAATCGGCATTAATTTTGCGGATAAATATCGACAATGATCCACGAATGTACTTTCTTTGGAATTAACGCTTCGCTTAAACATCTTCAAGTATTTTTATTTTAATTCAATACTTTATTCATGCCTGTTCATAATTTTTGGCTGGCAATTACCCTAATATTTGTGTGAACGTACGGACTCGAACTTAATTTTGGGTCATAACACTTGCAGTTGAAGATGTATCATTATCATTAATATCCCAGTATTTATTATATTCATATAAAATACACATGCTTCCCATTATCCGCTGCATTTTTCCGTCAACTGCATACAAAAATGTACGCGAAAACATTTAATTGCATCGATGCGTATTTCCTCTTATTTTACATAAACTGAGATAGTTATTAATAGAGAAAGCTTTATGACATCTAATTAAGGTGAAAATTAAGCGATCATTTTCTATTTCCGTTAAACATTCAGTAAAACGTTATATGTATGTATGTCCAAAATTCCTCAGATAATGTGTGCATGTGTTCCGCTAATATAAGTGGATATTGGGGAAAATTTGTTGTTTTCACCGCGCATCCGTTGATAAAATCCGCATTAATTTCGAAAATATGACCCTCAAAATGCCTTTAACGCCACCTTACGAGACCTTGCTCAAATCCCTCTTATACTGGGAAAGTAAGTTGTCACCCTTAACAAACGTTCGTCGTGAAAAAGATAATAAAAAAGTGGAGATGACGGAGCAATACCATCGCCAAAGCCAATCAGGAAGGAATAAACCTTCCACCGAGATGATCACTTTTCGAACACGTTTGTGTGTCCATCTCCCATTTCTTTCTCCATCTATTGGCATTAGTGACGGGTTAAAAGGAAGAATGGAGACCCGGACTAAGGCCTCCCCTATTCTTCAAACGCAAAGCTTTTCATCATCTGCCTTTTTCCTAATTTTGGAGAATCTTTCACTTCGGCATAAGCTGTGGTCAGAATTTCATCCTTTCACTTTCTCTATGATATTTCCCCCTCCCTCTTATGTCTTCCCTCCCCCCCCCCATTCTCCTCCTATCGCCTCCATACCCTCCTTCCACCTTACCATTCCCTTTTCATTCCACGTATCTATCTGCGAAAAAAAAAGTGAAGGCCGTAATCAATCAGAGGTTGTTCTTCCTTGTATTGGTCCAATTCTGCGGTAAATTCAACCTTGCTATCCTGCCAGCTCGTCCTAAATTCTTTTATTTAATAAAAAAGGTTTCCTCCAGCTTTTTTTTCTATTTCTTCCTACATAGGCTTTTTTTTACGTGTAATCCCATGTCTACGAAAGCATAAAAATATTTGTTAAATAAACATCATCGATCAATCGATCATTCTATATATAGTTTCCACGTTCTGTTGTTTGTTATTTTTGTTAATTTGTCTGATGTAGCGCTACATCTGCTCGCTAGAAAAACTGCGAATAATAAATTTTATTTTTACATGCACTCAGCAGGTTTCGAACCCGCAGCCCTAGCATTAGCTAGACACGCTAACCACTCCTCTAGCAACAACTACAAAAGTAATCAAAATAGAAACTCTAAATTTGGCAGGAATACTCCATTCACGTATTTTAAAGCGATGAAAAATATCTCGAAAAAAGTCCTTGGTTCGACTCCTAGGAAGAAATTTCCATTTTCCATAAAATAACACGTAAAAATCAACTTTTTGACCTGCAGGCTTTCATTATTTATTTTGGATTAAAATTAGAAAGAATTAACGTTCGATCTTCGGATCTAAACCATTTTGAAGAAACAATTATAAAGTTTCTTGTACTGCTCAACTTTTTCCGCCTACGTTTCGAAATCTCTTTTTAAAGATTAGTTTACTATTGTTTAAGTTACAGTCTGATACAGGCTGATACACGTATGCATTAACACTAGGATGCCCGCCACTGGCGACCCCCTTGGATGCCCGAGGGAATCATTTTGACTCCTAGTGAATTTTCTTCCTTATTTTGAAATTTTCAATACATTTATGGCTGTAATTTTTTGTCTTATGCTCTTACACGTCATTTATGTTCACAAACATGTCATATGGATATATTGTGAGCATAATTTGGAATTCACAGTCATATCAAAGTACAATGCTGTAAACACTTTATTAGCATTAATGTCTAAAAACAGACGTTACTTTTTTCTATTACAAATAATGTCTCAAACAATTGTAAATACACTCATAGCAGTAACTAGTACACAATAATTATTAATCTGAGAATCTACATATGTCTAATCATCTGCACACCTTCTACATATGTAGTGTACCTTAGCGCTGCACGTTCCGCAAACCGCCTTTCTACATTGCCTGCAAACTCCAATGGTGCGATTTTTCTTGCAATGTTTCTTTACCTGACAGTATTTAGTTGTGGTCATGCCATCCTTCTCTGTTTCTTCCTCCTCTGATGGATCAAGAGGTACAAGACCTCTTGACTCCATATTTGGCTGTGCCAGCTCCCTCGCTAAATTCTGGAGAAACTCCCGTCGGCTAATTTTCTCTCCTGTGATTTCTTTGAATAATACCCAAACATTTATGACTGCCAGATCCAGAGTATTTTGGAAAGAGTGAACAGGCCATCTTCTAGAGCTTGTTCTGGTGGAATACTTTTTCGCCATTTGGTTGACAATGACAATTGTAGCATTTGAGAGTTTCAGGTGTTTTCTTGAAATTTTCTGAGAGGAAAACATTTGGATGCAGCGTGCTTAGAAGAACCACATTCTTACTAGCTTCTCCTTGATAAACGGTGTCATCTCAACACTACACTAGAGAGTACATCACTACACTAGAGAGTAAGGGGAGGAGAAGGAGGGAGTGTAGGGGGAAGATCAGGAATGCGCTGTAGGTGAGCGCATACATGCATAAAATCGAAAAATCAAAAAACAAACAAAAATCTCAAGCGTTCGCATGAGTATTGCTCTTATAAATACCTAACACTAAGCAAGGAGTAAAAATGACTCCCTCGGGCATTAAAGGTAAATCATGAAATATGTCGCCAAAAAATCATTGCTCGTACTCAATATTTTTTCAGCGTGTTTGGCCTTGAAAATGATTAAAAGTCAAGAGAGGTTTCTTTCCTACACTTCGCGTAAGAGAAGTAACGATAACAGAAACTTCCTGAAGGAGTCAAAATGACTCCACTGGGCATTCTAGTGTTAAATACACTGCAGGATTTTGTCCGTAGTATAAAATATTTTGGGTATAACATTGGTTTTTAGTTTCCTCGGATTAATTAATTAGTGTATGGCGTAGTTTGTTTGAACGAAGTAATCGGATAACCGCGAAATGGAATTAATTTAATCCTAATGATGATGTAACGAAGCCATACGAGAGCAAAATGTGTATTATATAATAATATGGATGTTGATGATTTGGTATTAAATTCGTAATACACCTAAATTAATCGCAATGGATAAGGATTATTGTTTTCATATGTAGCTTTATTTCAAAATCGCCTCGTCAAGTGATACTTTTGGATTAATCCCGTGCTATTACGTTATATTCGGACTTTCTAATACAACCAAGGTATGTAGATTGTATGATATTAATAGTGTCCATTGAAAAAGTATTCAATTAATCCTATTAATAATTATGTTAGTCTTTAATATCTGTTGGTGTAAATGAATGAGAATTATTTTAATTCATTGACTACTCTCGCAATGAATTTTTTTGCCAATCTTAAATGATAATTAAATAAATAGTAATTTTCTTTCGATTTTAGAGATATTTTTAAATCGAATTTCAAATCATTTGCAAGCAATTAACGCAAGTAGTGGATAGTAGAAATGTAATTTCATTGTTTTCTTATCGTACCCTAAAGTATTTCTATAATATTAATCGTTAATCTCATAGCAGAGCTAGAATTTTCTGGATGTGTTTTTTTCGGTATGAATATTTCATTTCATTTTTAAAATGAATTACCATTTTTTACCATTCTCTCCGTAAACACGGTCAGTTCTCTGCGTTTCCTGCTGATATTGCTGCAAGGTATTTTTTTAACATAAAACGAAAACTTTGTACATGCAGATCAATTCGGAAGTATTTCCTCAAGTAATTAAGTTTTTGCAATTTCGCTGTCCCTATTCTCGCAAAAAAATCCGTGGAGAAATTAAATATAGAAATTAAATATATTATCTTCGTTCATCTATTTTTTATATCCTTCCAGTTTGCGACCATATAAGGGAGCGAGTAGAAAAATAAAACCCATTCGATTCCGTAAAACAGACGAAAACCTTTCCTTTTGAAATTGAATAATCTTCACGTTGGGTGAATGTTTCGTATTTTTTTAAAGGCGAAACTCATTTTCCGCGATTCCTAAGTTTTTTATTTTTTTAGCTCAACGTTTTAACGTCCCGCCTCTTTTTTTTCCGGCCGTGCATTTTTTGTGGCCCGCATTGGGATAACAGGATCCAAAAATCCTCGCCTTACTCACTATCGCTCGCTCTCTCTCTCTCTCTCTCTCTCAATCCTCAGCTACTAAGGTTGTGAAGCTGAAATTCCGTTCAGAAAGTAAGGGAGAAAAACGAACTTAATTTGAGCAAAAAATATCCACTTAATTAAATGTTTATTCTACCTTTAATCTTTCTTTTTTCCTCTGTCACAGTGTCTCTTTCTCGATCCATCTCTTTCGCCCTCACTCTCTCACCCTTTCTCCCTATTTGTCTCTCCCTCTCCCTTCCAATATCTCCTTCCCTCTCTTTCTCTCTCTCTCTCTCTCTCTACCAATTCCTCTCTATCCCTTTATCTCTTTCCCTCTCTTTCCCTTCCTCTCTCCCTTAGGGTTAAACGTAAGAATGGACTATGTAGTCTCAATTTCGCCCGAAATAAAGTCGTTTGTATGTCTGTCTGCCCCTTCCCTTCTCTCTCTCCTTACCTTTCTTTCTTTCTCTCTCTATCCCTTCCTCTCTATCCCTTTATCTCTCTCCCTCTCTATCCCTCCCTCTTTTTCTCTTCTCTCTCTGCTTCTCTTTCTCTCTCTCCCTCCCTATCTCGCCCTCCCCCTCTATCTATCCCTTTATCTCTCCCTTCTCTATCCCTTTCTCTCCCTTCATCTCTGTCCCTATTCTCTACCTCTCTCCCTCCCTCTTTTTCTCTCCTCTCTCTCCTTCCCTTTCTCTCTCCCTCGCTACCCCTTCCACTCTCTCCAATCTTTCTATCTCTCTAGATTTTCTCCATCTCTCTCCTCTTTTTACCTCGCTCCCTTCCTTCTCCTTCCCTCTACCATGCATTCCCTCCCTCCCCAGAACACCATCTCTCATTTTTCCTCCCCCTCCTAGCTAAACCGCTTTCTATTTCATTAACTATAATCCACCCATCTTCATCTTCTCCATCTATCATTTCGCCCATTCCAACTCGTAATTTTTTACGCTTACCTCACCTTCTTTTTCAGTTCACCCATTCTTTATTAAATATCCCTAACGCATGCTCACTCCATTAACCCCCTCTACTATCCTCTATTACACCATCTTCACTCGCCCATCCCACTCCTTTCCCCCTTCCCTCTCCTCCCTTCCCTCTCCCCCTTTCCCTCTCACCCCTTCCCTCTCTCTCTCTCTGTCTTTTTCCTTCTTTTTCCCTTTGTCTATCCTACTTGATTCGTCGCAGTTTCGCCAGTGACACATTCTTCTTTGCGGTGGGTCCGAAATTGTAAGCGTGGCATTTGCTTTTCCTCTTTACTGTTTATTGCGATTGCGATTCGCTTAATATGTTATATCACTTGGGAATAAATGGTATTTATTTAATATATGACAGACTTTTATTCAACATAGGTCTGTTTTGCTCCGTGTTTCATATGCCATTTACGTCGAACGGTTTGCTACTTTGCGTGTGTTAGAAATTGACTCATTTTTTACTCGATGCAAAATTTTGAATCTTCTCCTATCGCTGACCTGGCTACGTAACCACTGATGATTTTATTTAGGTCGAATTATGTGTAAAAGATATCTCTCATTTTTCATTAGATTTTATAACTTAATTGAAATATTAAAGGAGAATATATATTGCTGCTTTTGAACATTTTTTTAATTCCAATAAGAGGTACTTTAATTTTGGCTTAGCCATAAACATTTGTATTTGTATGCTTACACAGCGCTTTTCATTAAAGCCAAGTCAATCTTATATGTAATCTGATATTCTATAACTTTTACTTTTTGTGGGTATAGTATCTTTAATTCGAAAATATGCATAATGTTTCAGAAAAAAACCCTAAGTGTTAAAAAATGAGTATCTGCAATACCTCGTTACGGCTATTAGAGATGCCAAAGACAAGTAGTTATTTTTTCAATTGCTTACACTGCTTATTTTAGAATTGTTTTTCAACCATAATGAGAGCTTGATAATTTTCTGGTGCATCTATATAATTTTAACCAAATATACCCTCACAATTATATTAGATATATCGCCAACATTGTACTACATGCTTAGCATGAAATCGTAATAAAACAGAGGTAAGTAAAACGCGAAATACCGTGTCCATTCAAAAAATCATTGGCTGTAGTAGTTAATTTTAACGATCTTTTCACAAGTAAAATATGGTGTATTGACCAGTGACTGTGATGCTACAGTAACTGAAGACCAGCTTAAGCGGAGAGATTGAATTAGAACATAAAGAATTCACATTTTCCGAGAGGTTCGTGGAAGGAAACATTGCATGCCGTGCAATCCATCATCCTGGAAAGTTATGTATTATTCGTTATCGATACTATTCGTGAAAGACGTCGGTACTGCGGATGGATCACACAAGCAGACAGTAACCGCGCTGCATCTCCATCGATCAGTCAATTCCCACATTTTTTTTAAAAACCAATTTTCATATCGTTGCTACACCTGCGTCTTTCTCAAGGGCGTCGTCCGATTCGATATCCTGTTAACGCTAATCGTCACGTTATTAGTCTAATGTTGCGATTCAGTTAATTTTATTATTAGAACAAATCATTTTAATGTTCATGAAACCAAAGTTTTCCTGAATTATATCACATTCAATAAATAGATGAATATATAATTTAGCGTGTTTGTATGTATTTCCGTTTATAACTTAAGAACTAAAAGTTTCTCAACTTTCAAACTTTGTACATGATTTTATATCATTCCTGACAAGATTTTAGGCGACTTTGTTTTCCCCCACCTCCCCCCTATAACCCCCTTGAAAATGTTTTTAAATTTTCATATATTTTTCAATTTTTTTTACTTAAGACGTGTATATGTGTATACAAAATTTGGGGGGCCTATGTCTCCCCTTCCCATAATTTTGATTTAAAGTTACTCAATCCTTAGACACATTGACCCGGGAAACGCCGGGTACTGCAGCTAGTGACTCATAAAGAACTTAGACACCTTTCATAGCATGTATTTGCGGAAAAATGAAAGAAATTGACCTCATGAGTTAATATATTTTTTCGCTCGTTGGAAGGTATATTCTCAGAAAAGAATGGCATTAGGACATCCCTTTGAGCTACGAATCAGATTTGAGGAATAATTTTATTTCTGTTTTATATTCTGTAAATTTTCATGACCGGGTAAATTGAAATAGAGGGATTTTTCAAAAAACGAACGTACTCACAAAACATGGCAGAAGAGAAGTTTTCTCTATAATGCCGATGTTTCAGTTGTCGAGGGTGTTGATTAGTGTACGTAGTTTTGCTGTAAAATCGTCATGGTTAATAGTGTTAATAAATAATTAGAGAAAATGCTAAAATAATATCCTACTCAAAATAACAGATAATTTATCGCAACGTATACAAAAGTATGGTTTCTTTAAAATGGCCAATATTGTATTTCGAATCGTTTTAGACATTTTTTTATGTTTTTCCTTCGGAACTTGAGAAATTGTAATGGAATTTGCACAATTTCAAGAATAATACTGATAACAGTTACCACATTGCCATTTGGCAAATATAATTACGAGAAAACGAACGTATTATTTTTTAAAAGGAATGAAATAAAACAAAATTAACTTGGGATCCCCACAAAAACCAAAATCCATTCAGGCGAAAGAGGAAATGTTTTGTAAATCCGAATGTCTCCTCGATGTGAATTACAGTTACCTGTGCCGCCACGATGCAGATTTATTTATAAAAATCGATTTTGTTTTAAATAACATATAAGCCTCTACTCCTGATTTTTGGCTTCTATAAAATCGAAAATCTAGAAAAATATTCACGTATCAAACTGCTAAACCCTGCCATAATATCCTAAACTTATTTGAAAAAGATATAACCAACACATTTCCGCAAACAAAATTAAGGAATACATAAGTATTCTTACTAAGGGCATTTGCACTAGCATGTGTGTAGGATTTTCGCGATTATTCATCTAGCGATCCCATTGCTACACAATTTCATATGATTGTGTGCGTGTGAGCATATGTGACTTTTGCTTATTCAAGAGCGCGTGCTGTGAATGTACCTAATACTTCATTCGCATCATTACCATTATCCCAAATCCTTCTGCGAACCGTTCCTCTTTATCTGCTATTTTAACACCTTTATCTCAACTCATTCTAGTTTTGGTTTTCGTTTGTGATGTGGTTCTCTCATTCCAACTCTTCATCCGCAACAACAACAACCAACTTCTCCCTCTTTCCATCCTCTTTTACCCGTACGATCCCTGGCCTACCTGCCTTCTTCACAAACTCATCCCACACTTCCTCTTTCTTTGTAGGAAGCCACCCACACTCTCGCTCTCTCTCTCTTTCTCTCGCACCCCCTCTCTCTCTCGTTCTCTCCACATTCAAATAGTTGATCCATCCTCTACTCCTCCTATTTTTCTTCGTAGAATACCTATGCGAATTGCATTTTATATTTCATTAATCATTTCCAAGTCTATTATAATAATACTCAAGTTTTTTCTGTCCTAAATGTTTTGATTGGTTGTTTCACTAAGCGATATGATTGACTGGCGGAAGAACTCTGATGAACTCTGTTATCAGAGGCATCATTTAACTTACAGCTCGAAATTACAACTAAAAATAATATTTCGATAAAAAGAATGGAATTA
Source organism: Uropetala carovei (assembly GCA_036926305.1). Taxonomy (NCBI): domain Eukaryota; kingdom Metazoa; phylum Arthropoda; class Insecta; order Odonata; family Petaluridae; genus Uropetala; species Uropetala carovei. The sequence continues at coordinate 2,049,664 of JAXCHB010000212.1, forward strand.
ATTAATTAGTTCAGCTAGCGCATTTTGCTTGGCCACTTTTAATGAGCTTCGAACAGGTTGGAGATTTCAACGACTGATAGAATCCAAAGGTTTTTGAGAGAAAACAAGGACACAATGGGAGAGAAAATGAAAAGGGGATTGGGTGGTGGAGGAAGCTGTAGATGAAAGGCACAATACCCAGAACGGTACACGTTGCGCATTTGCACCATTTTCCATGAATTGAAAGAATTTCAATGGAAGAGAATGGGACTTGATGAATTGTGTGGGATGCTGAAATGGAAGGAAATGAGAGAAATAAATGAGGAAGAAAACAATTTTTAAAAAGGCTGGAAACTCATAACTAAGGACATACCTTCTTTAAAATATTTACTATCTTACTTATTTACGGCATATAAATTCATGGTGACTAAAGATTATTTGAAAGCTGCATCTCATCTGAATTTGAAAAATTACTTTCGTGGAAGAAGATTTGCGGATGAATCTGAAATGAAGACCGCAGTTTTAGCACATTTTGAGGACAAAGGCTCAAACTAATTCTTCATGATATTGTATGTGAAATACCTACAATTTCCGCAATCTCTTTCTTCTTGAGTTTTCGATCTCCGAGAACAACTTCCTCAATTTTTTCCACAATATCCGGCGTAGATGCTTCCACCGGGCGTTCTGAGCGTGGGTCATTTTCTAGTGATTCCCAACCCCAGCGAAGATGTTTTGACCAGTGTTTGACAGTAGTTATCGATTGTGTAGAGATATGGTAATCTGCCATCATTCGCGCGTGAATCCTCTTTTGTTAAGAATTTTATCAAGGCGCTATGCTCGATTTTCTCCATTCCTGCCAAATCGCGTGACACGCACTTACTCATACGGCGGCCACAGGCAAACTAAATGGCGCCTGCACGAGGAAGCGGCAACAGCGCGCATAAGAAGGATGCCCCTTCCTATCGCATGCAAATTTTTCTCTTTGTATGTCGCCCTTCTTTGTTAGGCGGGGAACTTTTGGACCTACCCACTGAATGCGGTGGATGAACCATGATCTAAAACTCCAGTCCTCAATAGTTCATTGGTAGAAATGAGTGCGATATGTGTGTTATCGTCGGGCGAGATATATTCATGATTAATAAGATGTAGACGTTTACTTTCTCAAATTTTGCTAATAAGGGACCTCGGCACATTTCAATAGTTCTCGCCGTTTTCTCTTAGACCTCTAGGCGCAGAGTGACTGTAGAAGACAGAAAACTAGGTGCAAGACGTATCCGCGACATTCACAAACCATCGTCATATGAGGTCTTGAACTCCCTGGGTTTTTTCTATGCAAAGTTTGTTACTTCCATTCAGGATATTAGTGGGGTTACCATTACTCTTCAAAGATAATACCTTCGTCCTAAAACATTAAATTTCGAAGATTTTTCATTTTACAGGTGTTACTTGAGATGTATATTTTGCAGCAGAACATCAGTAGATTGAGTGGTATAATGTTAAGGGGCATGCAGTATATGAATAGTAGCACAATTTAAACTTCAAAGTTGTCTAAATTGGGTGGCTTAAACTCACGGGTTATCTGGTATACATACGGTTGTCTGGATGTGTTCCCGAGTAAGTTTGGTGGCCTAAAACCAGGGATATTTGGTGTACGTTTGGTGGTCTAAATTTGAGGGGTTTAAACTTGTCAATCGGGTGGCTTAACATCAGGGGTATTGATGTATACTTGGTTGTCTAAGTTTTAGGGATACCCACCTATACGTTGGGTGGCATAAACATCGGGGTAATTTTGTCAGTCTGATTGCCTATGTATTAGGGTCAGCCGCCTTTAACTTGGTTGCATTAAATCCGAAGACAATTATACAAGTATAAGATTAAGAGCAAAATCTTGTAAGCCATTAGCATTAGGGGACATTTGTGATTCAGCTAGTTAGCGGTTAGTTCAGTGGTTAGTTTGATTGTATACTTTTCATGGGTTAAGCTATAATTTGGTCTTTTGCTGGGAATATTAGGTTTGGGGTCAAACATTTCTAAGGAAAACTAGGGCTGATGTTGCTCTATCAGCTCTACCATTTCCATTATATTCTTAATCACCGGCAACTCTTTATGTCTTCGTGAAATGATTGGTTTTGTCGTACGTTGAAACAGGTCCGGTTTTCTTTTTAAAACAGTCTTACTATGACCATATGATGTTACTTTCGCTTAAGACTTTGTTTCTCAGAGCGAGTCTACAAGGATAACGAAATGCGGCGCGGAGACTTTTCCATTTCAGAGTGAAAAAGAGAGCGGATCGTCTGCCAATACAAAAAATGTATCAAATGATGGGCTGCCTGATTCATACACGGTGGCTTCTTTCCACCAGCTCATTCTCGATTTCGAAAAGGAACGTTTATTCCGATGCAATCGCTAATAATGAAAGGCTGGATTAAGGTCATGGGGTGTCTAAAGCTAATCTCTTACTATTATAAAAATGAAGTGGTGTCTGTCTGCTACTAATCACGCAAAAACTACTGCACCGATAGAGCTGAAATTTTGCATTGACATAGTTGGGACACCCACTGAACACATAGGCTTTAAACAAAATTTGTTCGCCATCTTAAAAAAAATGGCGGCCTGCTATCTTAGGAACGGTTAGTCCAATTCTAACCAAATTTGATGATATGGTCTGTGGGCCTGTTTAAATAGTAAAAAGTATATTCTGATTTTCATCCGCCATCTTGAAAAGAATGGCGGCGTGCCATTTTAGAAAGGTTTAGTCCGATCCTATTGCCGATGGTGGGTGTGCCAGTGGAGGGGGCACGAGAGTACTTGATGGACATGGTGGCCAGCGATGGCCCCAACAATGCAAACGATCTGGGCCAAATTGTCATCCTGCCATCTACGTTTACGAGCAGCCCGCGCAACATGCAGGAGCACGCGCAGGACGCACTCACCTATGTGAGGCACTACGGCCGGCCCGACCTCTTCATCACATTGACGTGCAACCCGAAGTGGCCAGAAATAATAGCGGAGTTGCTGCCGGGACAGAAGGTGGTAGATAGGCACGACATTGTGGCCCGCGTCAAAAAATATTGTTTACAAGCAAGCTTTGAAATAAATATTAAAACATATTTCTCTAATTTATAATGCCTTCACCCTTTGGTAAAAAATGCACAAAAGGTGAAATGATTGTATTACCATATAATACATAATTTTATTCGCCAAAGACGTCTGCCATAACCCGGGCATCGCCGGGTATTTTCAGCTAGTTACTTAATATAATAGACCGCTAGAGTCACTTTTAATTAAGTATGGAATAAAAGGAAAAAAAATAAGAGAGCATAAAATCGATATAGTCTTATTATCCTATGAATCAATCTGTCCGTGAGATCAATTACAGTGTAAATGGCCCAAACCGGACACTTGCGGGAAATCAAAGACCATAAACAACACACATTTTCAAAGGTAGAGAATAAACGATTGAGTTTAAAACATGACACATGTCAAGCATGGTGAAAGGAGAATTGAGGATTAATGGATAAACGTCAACTCAGATCGTAAATGCATACAACGTTTGTGAACTTTTTCACACCGAGTCTCACGGAGTAAATTCTATTAGACGTGCCATTATATTTAAAATGGCCATATACGGTTAATATAAATTAAACAAGTTAGGAAAATGTACAACGTATCACAAATGGGCGCGTTTCGTGCAATATTGTATTAGAAAGAAATTTTATATATATATATATATATATATATATATATATATATATATATATATCTGTACGCAAGGGAAATAGCGTTTTAAAGTTTTTTCTTCGTCATAAATAATCCATTTTCTTCCTATTTAAAAATATTACATGCACACGTAATGTAATTAGAAGTTTGTTTGGGAGATTTTTTTGTTAGAAACAATGAAGAAGTAACCATGCATGAAAATTTCAAAGTTCAACTCGAATTAAGACATTCTTGTTTGATTTTCTCGATAATGGATACTCCTAACATAAAAATGTATAGGAAAGGAAATACTCTTCCTTACTAGTTCTACAACGTTTATTTGAAAGATATTTTGATATGACTAATACTATATGAGATATTACGAAAATTTCATTTTTTGTCACCATTAAAGTGGTATCCCTGATTGGATTACGTGATTTATTTTTGCGATTTTCTTATTATTTTTTATAGTAAGTCCTTAATATCAAGTTTCATGAAAATCCGTTCCTTAGAAGCCGAGAACCAACATGGGCACGGACGGACGACAGACGGACACACCGACGATAATAGGCGCTCACGCTGGAAGCAAAACGCTCCTAAAAATCACCCAACTCAGTCCTTTATAAGCCCAACACGAATACTTTTCCGGTTAGACATTATGGTTAAGTGGAATAAGTTTCGAAATGACGGAATGTGAATTTAAATGTTCTCGAGTTGAATAATAACCTAATACTTCGTACCTATATTAGCATTTAGAAAACAGTAGTAGCTCCTACTTTGAGAGCAACATGGTTCCTAAGGCAACAAACGGTGAAAAAACTATTTTCTCCTAAATATATGATTTAAACAATACATTTTAACGATTTGGAATTGATGGCAAACTACGACGATAAGAACAAGAAACGTTATTTATTATTTTTCAGAACAGTCTCTGTACGGTCAATGTTTCCTAATTTCAATGCGCAACAATAGCAGCCCTCACGTCGCCTTATCTCAGGGGAACAAATTATATCCGAGGAGAAGATCTCGAAACAATTCTTTCAATGTGTATATTAAGTAATCGGTAATTTCAAAGCGAAAGTGAATATATATATATATATATATATATATATATATATATATATATATATATATATATATATATATGTATATATATACACACACACTAGGGCAGTGCTCTCCAACCGGTGTGCGGCGAGGATTAATTTTCACAAAAGCGTTAAGAACAAACTAATTCGCATACATTTTATCATCCAAAGAATTTATTCTGAAACTACGAGAGGAATTGGTAGACCTTAGTAACGATCATACAACTGAAAATTATTATACTACCTTTAGATGTATTTTAGCTAAAAGCTGAAGGTTAATATCCTTCAATATCTTAGTATCTCGTCGGTATGACGTTCGAAATTCAACAACGTATTTATGCGAATTATGTTGTTCTTCAACCCATATTAAAAATATTAAGAGGGCATGTTTAAAGAACCTAGATGTAGAAGTTCTTGCAGCTCTTTCTATTAGTGAGCCAAATATAAAGCGTCTTTGTACCAAAAAGGCAAACCCAAATTTTCTGTCGAAGAGCATAACATTTTTACACGATGAATTGTGTGTACTTAATTGAAAATGAAATGCTACAATTATTTGAATATTACTTTACCAATCGTAACAATCTAATATAATTGCGACTTTTATTTGTTTTATGCTAGTTTTTTTTCTTTAAAAATGTGTATTTACGCGGTGATATTAATTGGGGGCGGTTTGGTGTGCCGCGATGTTCTTAAGCATGCATGAAGGTGTGCCGTGGAGCAAAAAAGGTTCGAGAGCAATGCACTAGGGGGCAAGACCCCTGCGCGCTGTTTCTTCGTTCATACCATGTACCTGTAGGATTTAGATTAGTTTAACGGGAATATGTTTTGAATATGAGGTTAATGAATATATTTTATAAGGGATGTATGTTTGGTTTTTAATAACTCAATAAACGTTTATCTGAGTTGAGATACTACAAAGCGGAACGCATGGGTTTGACATCCTTTCACTGCACAACAGCCAAAATTCCGAACGGAACAAGAGTTCTGGTTTATTATGTAAAGATACACCCTGTAAACCTTATATAAGCGTGTATAGCTAAAGATGGCTGGTTACTCGCAGCTAAATTGAGAAAATTAGTAGAATAACTCGCTAAAAAATAAACTTAGAGAGCTGAAATTCTCGGAGATAAAAATTGCCGAGCTATAAAGCGTTAAAGAGAGAGAGAGAGAGAAAACAAGAAATAGGATTTTAGTAATATAGATAAAAAATATAAATAACTTGAATACTGCGTTCGATTCATTTGCATTAAATTCACATCTTCGGTCATTTCGAGCAAGTGATAATCTTATTTTTGATATTTAAGGCTTTATTTAAGTGCATACGCACGGAAATTACCGAGGACAACAGTAGCGGTAACCATGAAATCTTAATATTGAAATGTTAACAAATTTATGAAAACTCTAGTATAAATTTAACACGTTCGCGGAAAAGACGGCTATACTCTAGTATTACATGACGACGGCTATAGCCGCTATAGCCGTCGTCATGTAATACTGTTTAGGGGCAAGACGGTGATAAAAGTCATGCCTTATAATTACTGATAATTTCTCGTAAAGCATTAACATATATGTGTCTTTATACAAGTTTCAAAATCTATTGGAAAATATAAATGTACATTTGCGTTTCTAGAATAATACGGCAATCATCGACATGAGCGAATTTAATGAGTTTGAGTATTTGACGGTAATAATAAGAATCCTCATTCATTTTGTCGTGTTTCAGCGGAAATTTCGTGTCGATAAATTAATTTTAAGATTTTTTTAACCCTTAACTGCTATCGTCGGGTCTTTTTTGACCCGATTAGTTTTAGTTTCTCCACCACCCAGTAATGTTCGCTAGTTAACGGCTCAGACGCTGTGACATCTCTAGTTGTGGGATTGAAGGTCAGTCCCAATATAGCTTTCACTCGTGTCAGTTACCGTTACGATGAGGTGAATATTTCGGGTCACCAGAGACCCGACAATAGCTTTAACGTATACTTTTATTTTTTGTTGTGTTATTGATTTTTTATTTATTTTTTAATTCTATTATTTGTTTCTAAAATGAGTGAAGTTCAGATTAATAGGTGGTTGGATGAATTACAATTGGACAATATTAGTGATGCTGAAACTATATATAGTCAACATTTAAGTGAAAGTGAACAAGACATAACATAACATATTTTGGTTACCTAATTTAAGCATTATAAAATATTTTTAATTTGGATATAATCTTTGGTTTTTGCCTGTGAAATGTTATAAAAATAAATTTACAATTTCTGAAAAGCAGGAACAAACTACGTTAGGGAATTTATTTTGAAGAAAAATATTTTTCTGAATTTAGATGTTTGTAATTTTTGAAAAATAAATTTAATTTTCATATAAAATCTATTTCATTTTTATTTTCATTGCTTAAATAGTAGTAATCAACAGAAAAAAAATTATGTCATTGTTTAGATTACGTGCTATGACCATTTGATTAATTTTATTCATTTTACGCGTCGAAAAAGCGGTGTTTATAATTTTGAATTTTAAAAATTCTAATTTAAATAAAAATGTAATTATTTTTTTTTCTAGGTAGTGTAAAATGACAAAGTGTTTAAAGAAAAATTCATTTTGCGTTTTTAAATTTAAATTTAGTGGGAAATAAATAAGTAAAAATTGTGTCAAAAAAGACCCGAAGTAGCTTAAGTGTAAACAAAAATGACGATAGCAGTTAAGGGTTAAGAATAAAAGAATGAGAGCCTTCAAACCAAAAAAGGTAATTTTACGTGTTATCTTATGGAAAACGACATTCACCCTCTGGAGTCGAACCCATGACATTTTTCAAAAATTTTGTCTTAACGTAAAGATTCATCATCACTGAAATCCTGAGAAATTTCAGACTTTTATGTTTATTTATAATCGAGTTATTCACAAAATTATAACATTACGCATCATGATGACCATTACGATTTTATAAAACAGAGAGATATTTCCCCCCTCCCCCCCTAATTTTTCCACCTTTTTACTTTCTCCGTATACTACATACGTAGTATAGAGAGAGGATTGTTTTCATGAAAAAAATCGACTTCGAGATGTCAACGGAAATACATGTTTTGAGGTCCGTAGAACACGTTTTGACTATTTTCGAAATTATGTCTGTGCGTATGTGATTGTGGGCTCTCTAACTCGGAAAGTACTTATCATATCATTACCAAATTTCATATATAACACTTGGGTATGAGCACAAAGAGCTGATTAGTTTTTAGACAATACCGGTTAAACGGAAGTCGAGGAAGTCATTATTGTATATACAATTCGATACAAAGGTTATAGAGAATGCAATTTCCTACAACTTTCATTTGAAATAATTTTCTATGGTAGTAATTGTTTAGGAATTATTTATAAAAATAATTTGTTTTTTCGGTTTCCGTCAAATATCTCCTTTAAAACGTCGTAATTGGTCATCTTCGTGAGAACCAAAGTTGTAGAGAATAATATTCCTTCCAAGTTTTGTTTGAAACAAATTTTCGTAGAACCATCCATTTCGGAGATATTTAACTTTTCGTAATTTCCAGTATACAGCGCCATCAACTAACGGTGAATTCCGTAAACGTATTCAAAATATAATTTACGGCAATAAGGACGACTGTATTCTTTTACGATACGAAATAATAATTTTGCCTCATAATGCTATTCATAATAATTTAAATATCTATACCCCAAATATGGAGGAAGTCATGTGTTGGCCACATCAGATTTTTTTACCCTAGATGACGAGTCTCACGCGCGAGCCATACCTTTGCTTAATCCGCTATTCTCCGGCACCTGAGTTGATTCAACGCGAAACTTTTTAAGGCAAAAGTTTCTTTCTGCCCTGTTGATATCGTGCGCCTAAGGGCCAAAAAGATGAATGGGGATGGGGATGAAGAGGGGAGGTTAAGGAAGAAAGGGTGAGGGGAATTTTTGGTAGGTAGGGGTAGTTTTAGGAGAGAAGGAAGGGGGAAGGAAACTCTGATACTCTCTTCTCTTATTCCGGGTCTCCCTTCCTCTCCAACCAGCTTTTCTCCCTTCCCCTTTTTAGAGAATCAATTTTTATATCCCTCCCATCCCTTCCCTTAATCTTTAAAACTCATTTCCTTAATACTTTTCATGTAGTGTGTACATTATCTCCACCACTATATTTTAATGTATGTCTGTCGGTCTGTCTGATCTTTCATGCACGCCCTCATTTCTCAACCATTTTCGACAAAATTTGGCACGATTTCACGGAGCACTGAGGGAAAGATTAATAAGGGGTTTTAGTGTCCCTCTGTTTGTTTGATTCAATATGACGGCCATTTCATTGACTGTGCCTTTATGCACACCCACATTTCTCTACCGATCCTGCTCAAATTCGGCTTTATTGCAGAAGACAGTGAGTGGAAGGTTTAGTGTATCTTTCTCCCATTCATTCAAAATGGCGGCCGATTTTAAGCGTTAAACCCCGTGTATTTTTCCGAGTACCTACTATTATTGATTTGAATCAAATTTGGTACGATTGAGGAGGGCTACCAGGAATAATACATACGTGGTTTTTTCTCTTTGCCCCATTCAAAACGGAGGCCGATAGAATTCTTAAATACCATATATCATCTAGAAGTCCGATCGGATTTAAACCAAATTTCCCCGGGAAGCACATTTATCTCCGTCGCTGACGAAGGGCCTCTGCCAGAAAGCTTGGAATTTGTGTTATTTTAGTGTTTTTCGTGTTTATTCAGCAACCCCAGCGTCTCTCCACTGTCCACTGGGCTCCCTCCACACCTTGTTGCCACCTTTATTATTAGCTTTCCGTTTCTTAAAGCATATACTCCGTACCTTTCTCTGTTCTGGTGGATAGCAAGATAGTATTTTGTTTTAGGTATAAAATAATTGTTCTCATATATCAATAACACTCTCTTATTTTTTCAGCTTTGAATTATGTTTTATTAATTTCATAAATATCCATATGTTGGTTTTGGAAAACATTTAGCTTATTTGCTTCGAGCATTATTTTCTACGAAGGTAATTTTTAGAAAAACGGGCTGGTAGAAATATCAAAATGATATTCCACAGATTCAGATTCTTTCTAAAACTTTAATATTTAGCTTCAGTTTATCTTTACGTATGTGTATCTTATTAATTTTTCCTATAAAATTATACAATATACTATATTGATACGTAACATGAAATTATTTACATTTAAGATCAGTCAGTAATTATTCGATAAATTAAGTTGCGAAATTAATATTAAGTGTGTTTACGTTATCGTACGCTGGAAATATTTTTAAAAACATATACTTATGAAGAGTTATGGTGAGGTGACTACGGCGCATTTTTTGTTAAATGATATAATGTCTGGATTATTTCCATGGAGTATATATAGCGAAATATCACTTATCGCAAAATAATAATATATACACCTAATATAAACTGATAATTGAGCCAGGATTCCCATGACTGATGCTAAATTTACAAATTTAACTTCCTTAAAACGCATTAATCCCTCCCGAATTTACCATCCCATTCCTGCGAAGCTTCGCCTCACTCAGAAATAAACTTTTTGGACTTAACTTTCCTTTTATGGAGTGTCCCTTAAGTGGAACTAAAAGTTTAACTTTGAGTGTATAATCTACAGATATTATTTATATTCCAGGAAATTTATAATTAGTTATGCAAAAACGAAACCTATTCATGGAACGAGTTTTAAAAGACGTAAGGTTACCAGATATGTTTGACCGATTTCATATACAAAAGGAAGGACACATTTCATTAACTGTCTACATGCTTTATTTCACATTTTAAAAAATAAAATAAGGGTTTTTATGTGAGGGGATGCTACATTAAGAGCACTTTGGTGCTTTTGAAAAAGATTGTGCTTCGTAATACTTGAACGCCCACCAACTGTTATACGAAATACTGCTGAACACATACAGCATTTAATGACATTATCATCATTTCCAACATGTCTTAAATGTTAAAATTCCTTAGCTATAGTGCGTTTCCCGAAGTCGTACGGGTCAGATTCGCAGTATTCCGTCCGCATTCGGGTTATTTCGCTTAGGCTACGACCCAATGTTGCCACATTTCGAATTTCGCTGATTTCAGCAGCAGCTGTGGACGAGTGAAGTTCTGAGAGCAATCGTGTCAACAGCGCTAGTCAAGAATTTTTGAAAGGCGTGGGAAATTTAAGACCTCTTATTGGCTGACACTTTCTCCCCCTCACCCTACAAGTCTAACCGTAGACACGCCTCACCCGTACGATCTCTGGAAACGCAGTATAACGTTACATCTAAATGACATTTTATTTTCTTGTCTGAAGAAATTTCGTAGGGCACTAAAACAAAGATTCAAAAATCAATATAATCAAATTGAAGATCACATTGTAAATTAAAACGAGAAAATTATATCCATCATAATAATGAAATAATCGCGGCCATTCAATTTTCACTCAGGCAAGACACCGTATATACCTATTTTTTCACACTTCACTTATAAAGGATAAACAAAACAAGCAACAGGGAGCTGTAAGAGTTTAACTAGCACGCATAGAAACAAAAACCTATTAAAATCACTCAACTCCATTGACTATAACAACTAAGTGAACAGGAGTGAATCGACTTCGTTTTACGAAAAGAATATTTTGAGGAATATGATGTGTTATATTGTACGCTGTTTAAACCGGAATTCTACTAAACAAGAAAACAAACAAATATAATCGAGAAAATAAAATATTTATTCTAGCAGACAAAGTATTCATTATCGCTAAGAAAACAATTAACGAACTGAACAAAGATCATTTAACAAGCAGTTTGCCGGGAAGTTTAGTGTACACTGAGAATCGTGCTTTGCGAGAAAGACGAACTTCCTGCGCGTATAACAGTGTAACAGACAGTAGCAAAGACAGCTAATCCACTAAAATCGCATGATATTTGTAAGCACAGGTCTGAGTTTTCAAAGTAGGTATAAATGTCCAGTGTATACAGAAAGTTAAGAAACCCTGGCTTAAGAAAAAGGAAAGATAAAGACAGAAAAAAGGAGGACATGGAAGGACAAAAGGTTTAGGAAGGACAACGATTGAAAAATGAGGACTGTCCTTCCAAAAGGAGGACTTCCGGTCACCTTAAAAAACATTGTCAAATTTTAATCCCTACTCCTTCCGAGAAACACGATTAATTCTAGCCGATATACTTTATAATCTCAATATCTCGTTTTTGTTAAAATTCGGGGAAAAAGATACAAACCAGTTTCCTGGTAGTCGTTTTGACTGACTCAGTTAACTGTACACAAAAGTCTATAATAAAGCCTCGAGTTGTTTTAAAATACTTCCTACTCGAATGTCGCATATATTCAGCGTTTTATTTTTTCATCTCCTGTCTCATTAGATTTTCCTGTTCTATTTTTATTGCAAGAGACAGAGAAAGAGAGAGAGCGGAAAGCTATAATGAAGTGAAGATTTTCCAATATGCTGTTTTTCATTCGATATATTCCCCGGAGCGTAGTAGGGATAGAATTGGGCCGTGAGTGCTCTAAGGATAAGTGAGGGTTCGGAAGAGTTACTACGTAGAAGAGCGGGGTAAGAAGAGAAGGATCCGAGCGACGGAATTTGAGAGTTTTGAACGGTTGAGAAATGGATCTCACGGAAGTAGGAAGGTAGTTAGGGAAATGATAATGTAAACGACTGGGATGGAAAAGATGTAATAGGAGCAGCAGCGCCGTCTCAGGAGGAAGATTGTTTCGGCGGAATGGCGGAATTTGAGAGTGGAAAGTCGAATCTAGAGGGATAGAGACCGAGATTTAAATCGTGGAGGAGAAAATATGCGTTGGAGGTTTTCCCTTCTCTTTCCGGTTAATGATTATAATGAGAAACCTTTGAGCCTGAAAAGTAGGCTTCTGTCTCACATCATCTACGCTAAAAACACACACATATACATACACACACATACAAACACACACACGTATGTATATATATATATCTATATATCTATATATCTATATGTGTGTGTGTGTGTGTGTGTGTGTGTGTGTGTGTGTGTGTGTGTGTGTGTATGCACAGGTACGCCAATTCGATTTACGCGCTTTCATTTTAACCCCATTTATAATGAAGATATAACATCCAATTTTAGCCGCCGAGCTCGTTTTTTGCAGTCATCTCATGTAGTACACTGGACAACCGGATTATTGCAAGCTTTATATTTTGCATAAATAATTTTTTATATCTGAATCACCTGCATGTGGTTTAATAAAATAATGTTTGGTCTTACATTTATTGTTTAATTCAGCACCTCCATTTTTATTGCATGTTTAGCGATTTATTTTCTTATCATCTCGTGATTTAATTTTCGTATATCGGCAGTGCTTCTGCGCTCGTATGCTTTCAGTTCTTTAAATTTACGACGAGACGAACTCTCATTTCAACATGAAGGCACTATGAAATGAAATTTATGAATTTCTTATCAGCTTTGTTTGCTGTCGAAGATTCTACAGGCCCAGCGTTCGATCTTCCTAAGTATACCTTGAGAACAATGCAGTGATAGAAGATTGTTAGTTTAGGCAGTTGATGTTAGCATCTACTGGAATGAACACCATCTACCTGTATGGAAAACTATTCATAAAAGTATCACGATGCTCGCAATCGGAAGGAAACCTATGCGCTCAACGATTTCGCTGGTATTCATAATTTTTCTTAAATTTTGTAAACGTGAATCTCTTTCCCAGTTATATTTTAGTTTATTTGAGACATCGCAGAAAACAACTAAAACTAACTAAGTAATTTACCCAGGTTTGGGAAAGCAACTCCCTTAATTTACATGTATGCTATTGGAAAATTAATTTCGATTTACGCTATAATACTCAGTAACGCATCTATGGGGTAAATCGAGCGTAACCTGTGTGTACCTGTATGTGTTTACACATACACACGCACACACACACATACACACAATATGTTTTATGTTTTTGTTGATGTGCATTTGGACACCTATCATTTTCCATTTAAGAAAATTGTTTCCGAATCATAAGTGTAAACCTGTTGATCGGTTTTCTCTACACGAATATTTTTTTGATCTATCTGTTACAAGGCGACGTTTCACGCACCGTGTAATAGGCCTGATGGCGTTGTAATTTCTGGAAACGAATGGGTTCAGAGTGGAAAAAAATCGCTTGCATAATTGAGCACTAAAATGCACGCGTAAAAATTTAGGGAACGTCCCTTTACGTTCTACTATTTCAAATTGAACCTTTTTTTACGCTCGAAAATCCCGTTGGATAATTAGCCATTTCACAATTTCCTAAATTTGGGTCAGTTAAAATTTATCCAGGAAATGATGAACTCCATAGACATATGAATGTGTAATATGGTGACGGGATGAATAATTCCGATTTAGAACGTCCGACGTTTACAATCTCAGGCGTGTGCATGCAAAGAACATCAGTTAAAGTATTATTTTAATCAACAAATTTTATCCCTTTCAGCAATTTGATCTCGTTTAGGACCGACCACCTCCATCCCTCTTCTTCCGCTTAAAATGCGAAGGCGTACTAATTGCATAGAACAAATTTGCGGCTACTCCGGCAGAAATTCTCAGAGTACTCCATGTTTATTACAGCTGCCACCACATAAGACAATTGCTTGAGCAGTTTCTCCCGAGAAATGCCTAGCGGAGTGCTGTGATTCATTTGTCCTGGTTAGCCGAGCAATCCTTGGCCATTCTCTTCAAAGAGAAAGAGAGACAGAGAGAGAACGTGAGTGTGTTTGTGTGCGTGTGTGTGCACCTCCCACTTCCCTCATAATCGCCTAGCGCCCTTCCCAAAGAGCTTTAAATCAATTCCAGAAACTCCCTCGTGTTTGCGCGGTTCTCTCCCTCTCCCTTCCCCTTCAGCCCACAGAGCCGCATTTCCAAAAAGATTTATGCTTCCGTTTCAGTTGGCGCGCCTGTCTCTTATCTAGTTCTCTCCTCTCTCACTCTCTCTCTCTTTCTCTCTCCTCTCTCACTCTCCTCTCTCTGTCTCTCTCAAACTCTTCTCCGGAACAATATGCTCGGTTATTTTCAGTGAGGTGGGAGTTGTTGGGGCGAAAGACGGGGGAGAGAGAGAGAGCTAAGCGGAATAGGAGTGGACTAATGAGAGGGCTGAATAGCGTAATGATTGTGAGGCCTGATGAAGAGAACTGGAGGGGTGTGGTTTAAACACGCGAAAGGAGACTTTTCGGTTCTTTCCAATATTGGCTTTTTTGGGGTGGGGTTGGTGGGATAGGCCCATATATTACGGCGACTAAAATGTTTTATCTCGTATTTTCTATCGCTGGCGTTATCTATTTCGTCGAAAAAATGCCTATTTGTACTGTCCTGAAAAAAAAAGAAGTGACGTATTTCCTCGGATCGATTGAATAGGAGTTGCTTGCTATTTTATACACTTTTCGACCGTTTCAAATAAATTATATAATTTAACACTAGAGAACAATTTTCTGAATAATTTGTCCATGTATTATCAAAGAAAGTATTTCCTTCGTTAGAGATTTTCCTTGGAGGAATTACTACGCTATTTCCATGTTAATCTAATTACTTTTTATATTCTGCGTTTTTTTTTTCAATTGCGAAAAATGATTTATGCAGGCATTAATAAATTAATGTTTGTTATGTCTTAATAAACGACCCCGTTATACTTCAGTGATTTTTACTGTCAGTCCACTTTGTTTCTGGTATGTGAATCCACAGCGCTTATTTTTTTGTAGCTCTCATTGATGTAATTGATTTGAAATAATCCATTGCCCAAAATTTAAGTGATTATACCCATGGAAATACATTTACACGTGTAGTGTAAATAGATTTTTATAATATAACGGTAACTCTTCTCTGGCGGAGAAGAAATTTCTAAAAGTTATTAATATTTGACCTTACAAGAAGTATATTTGCAGGAATTACATATGTAATTAACGGATCACACATTCTTGAATGCAAATAATTATGGGTGTTTAAAATTGGGCAAAGAAGCTTTCCTGACTGTGAGTAAAAGATTTGTAGTGTCCGCAGGAATTGTGTACCGCAACTAGTATATAAGCTCGTCAATATGACGGGAAGGAATTTATTATTTAACTTAAATCCTGTATTTATTATTTTTATAAACAATTTATGTATATATTTCAAATATGAAAGATTTATTTAAAAATCTAGTAACAAATAGCTATTCTGTTAGTTCGCGTTTCTTCCACAGCTTATAAATGGCGCTGCAGGCTAGCGTCACTGAAATAGTTGATGTCCCGAACCCAGATTCGCTTCAAATTAATCAAAAGAAAGCGCCGACTGAGTATTACACCATCATGCATAACCAAGCAAATTACATAGAGGGGTTTATAGATAAAGCTTTTCCACAATCTTGCAATATAAAATAATCTTCTCAACATTTAATTTGCTGCATTCGGGTCTTCATAATTTCTGTTGTCCATTCAAAAAATATATATTTGATCTAACTCTTCTGTAATTATACTGATCCAGGTATGATATTTTTGATAAGACGTCTGTATTCGAATAGAAATATTTTACCGTCAATGAAACTGCATTGTTACCTGTATCACGAAATTACGCACATTAAATTGCATCAAATGGAATATGTAAAATTCGGGAATATAATGTCTAAAGAATACTCACCTTACTATTAAGCAACATTTGCAATCGTAGTTGTGTGAATTATGTTTTAAGGAAAAATTCAGCATTAAATTTCAATTGAATTAATTTCAATTTCATTAACCAATAGAGAAGTTGGTATATCGTGGAAGAAATGTTGTGAACGGAGGATGAGAGAAAAAATTGTCGAAGAAATAACTATCACGATTAATCGTTTTAATGTTTATCTCCATATTAATTATTTCGTATTTCATTGCCAAATATAGGACACAAATCTGTTCAGAAGTGATTTTATAACTTATTCTTGAGCCCAGGTTTTCATCTCGGGCACTCTATATCAAATTATCATCATGGCAAATGAAAGTAAAATAGTAACCTTTCCTATTATTCACCTAACCCCACGACATCTACCGAAATCTCAAGAGTAAAGGATTATGCAACGTAAATTCAACCTCTCGCAAAAATAGTTAGCCTAGTGTCTCACGAACTCTGCACCGAGGGAATATTACCTTTCCTCCCTCTTCCGCTTCACATCTATATAGCTTTCTCTCTCTCTCCACGCTTTCCATTGTCTCCCTTTTGTAATCTCTACATACATACACACACGTATCTCTCTCTCTCTCCTTTTTCAGTGGGTTTGGAAAGGGGTGGTTGGGGGAGTCCATCATGCCGTACCATTCCGACAGTCGTGGAGACAAGTTGTTTCCTCCCCCCGCGACAGCTATGTTACACCGCGTATCGTGCGGCCAAATTTGCAAAATATCTCTTCCTGCTTTCCTTTTGCCGAGCCTCCTCCCAAAACATCTCTCGATCTTTCTCTGTCTCTCTCTGTCTCTTTCTCTCTCTCTCTCTCTCACGCCCTCTTCCTCTCTCTGCGGTCTCATCCGGCCTTTATTGTTAGCACTCTCGGTCCCAAACCGTACCTTCATTGTTGGTTGGTAAAGCGGTTGACCGGTGGAATTTTTTGGGGATGTACTGCTGTGCGATATTAGTCTCTTTCTCTCCCTCTTACGTTTGTAGGTGTGTTTGCTAGAATAAATAATCGTTTCTCTTTTTATTATGGTGTAGAATTTCCGTGACTGATGAGTGGTTTCTCGTCCTCTCTCTCTCTTCTATAGAACAAAACGTATATGTGTATAAGTTTGGATCTTCTGATAAAAAGGCGTTCTTTGTAGGTGGAAGGTGATGCGAATTTCTGGATTAGTAAAGAAATTGTTCCAGATTTCCACACACCATTACTATTCTGGCTTGGATTTCCCCGTCATTTAGCCGTTGTTTTTTGTGTATTTCCTCGTTTTTCGTCTTTTTTTTGGTTTACTTCTTCTTTGGCCCGGTTGGATCGAGGGGTGTCGCAAGTCTACCGTAAGAGAGACAATGATTTTGGCTCGACGTTTCTCTTCCGCCATTGTTTTGTTTTTATTTTTTCTTTTTACTCAGGAAAAATAAAACGGGCGCCTCTTTGTGGCGACCTTTTGTGTAATCAGAGGTCCGCCTTTTCTGAAAAACGAGAGGAAGAAGATTCGTCGTTTTTTTTTTGTAATCCGAGTCGTTAGAGAGCCGCCGAGTGTAGGGTTAGGTATTGTTTATAATTTTCGTTATTTTTGTTTGAGGTGAGCTTCTGCGAGTGTGAAGCCATTCCTTCTCACCTTTTTTTTATTTTTAACGTCTCGACGCTGTCCGTGTTTCCTTTGTTTCTAGAGCCGGTCCGTCGTTTCCTTTTGTTCTCTCGCAAGCCGTTCTTCGATATTTTTGTCATTTCTCCTAGGGGAGTATCTGCGTGGGTAATTTTCATTCTTTTTGCACCGGTTAAGGGGCGTAAAGGGAAGGGAGAAATTCCGAAAGGCTCGAGCAAAATAATCTGGAGCTTTTTGCGGATCTTTTTTTTAGTTTTTGGGTTTCATTTTTTTTATTTTTGTTTCTCCTCACGCAGGCAATTTTCGTAAAGGTTATTCACGTGATCCGTTCACTTGCGTGCACTTTAATTTTTTTTCACTTAACGCGCGATCTGTGTCAAAAACGTTTGATGATTGGATTTTCTTTGACCCCTTAACAATGAAAGAGATGCCATCGACCAATTCAGGAGGCAATCGTGTGACTTCTTTGTAACATTCAAAGAAAAGGTTTAGCTTTAGACCTTTTCTGCGAACTCGCTCCTTTTTTTTTATAGTTTAGTCAGTTTCGTGCTCTGAAGAATATCCCTTTATAATAAATATTATTCTTTTATGGCCTATCCTTTTATAATAAATGGAAATTTTTTTACCTTAAGCGGTGTTGAATTCCGCTCTTATCCCGTCGTATTTTTAGAGCGTGTGGCCATTAGTAAATGTTTCAAAATTAAAATATATTTTCTTCTTTGTTTTGTAACACAATTAAGTAAATAATTCGAAGAATAGAAAAATGACTAACGATCTTTCATGTGAGCACGTATTTTATGAAATCGTCGTGATGTATAATGAACACTTCACAAATTATCAGACGGATAATTTAGCTTCCATATGTTATTATTCGGCGATGAAGATAAATTTCAAACATACAATAGCAAAGAATTAGATTTAACGATCATAACGAGTTTTTTAATGAGACAGAAGAATAGAAATTTATCTTTGGTAGAATCACGGAAATTTTTGAAAAATCCTCAAAAATAAACCGTCCGGCGCTCTTTCCGCAAGAATTCCAGGTAAGAATTCTTTCTCTATCACGCCAACAATTTTGAATAGCCCTTCATTTTAATGTCCTGGAACTATACGAAAACCTACGCATAAAAATTTTCCCGAAAACACTTAGGTGAAAGAGCATCCCCTGACACCCGACTCCCCATTGCTTATCTCGGCCCTTACGTATATTACTTCCCTGACAAACATGACAAACAGCTCCGATCTGATTTGAATCTTCTCTCTGTTGTTGATTCACCTCCGTTCCCACTTTCTTACGCTCACTTGATTCCCTCGCGTTTGTTACACTCACCGTTCTCCATCCTAATATCGCTCCCCTAAATGTAAACCTTTACCGTTCCACCCTTTCCAAACATACAACCATTTAGTCCAGCGGTGAACAACATTTTCTACTAAGCGCGCCGCGTTCTTGGTCGCCAATTCCTTTTCGGGCCGCGTAGCAAGTTGTAAATATTTCGGCGGGCCAGATTTTATTTTAAATCGGACAACTGGAGATTCTGAGGTAACGCATAAGTGAAAACCAAGACCAAAATAGGTTTATAGGGTAAAAATTTCAATATCGAGTGTTTTATTGTCGTAATTTGAATGTATGTTATATGTATGAAGTTGTGTTAAATCTCTTTTTAATCATAGCATAAAACATGTGACCCGTGGGCAGGAAGTATCTCAGCACGGCTTTATACATTCATAAAAAATGCTAAATATAATACAACTTATCAATGGCGAACGTTGTTCGAAACCTTTCGTTTAACCTATTTGTGAAAGGTAAAGAAACAGGATGATAAATTTATTATTTGTTAATCGTAATAAATTACGGGAAAAGGATGCGGGGAATAATTCTTAGGAAGCTGATGTTCGTTACGGTCTACTTCTCTCCAGAATTTCTCATTTTGGATTTTGTTATTAAACTAAAATATTACTTATTCCATGAGATAATTTTTTTGAATTCACGGCTGCTGGATCGATTAATTCAAATCCTTAACTATTTAGTTGATTTTTATTTTACAGCGTTTTAATGAGTCAATTTGAAAGCTACAATTCTCTTAGTGCGTATGAAGTTTTATATTTTATATGCTGTACACATAAACACCAAAGTTAAATGCTTAAAACAATTCAAATTATGTATGAAATGAAAAGTTCGTAATCCAGCGTTGTGGTATGCCATATCCCAACGCTGTTATACCTACTAGGTATAGAGTCATAAAATTTCAATGTCGGAATATATATATTCCCTGAAAAGCAAAATATTTCCCCTTGAACCGAATAACATCCAATGCTGCAGCTTTGTTTTATCAAACGACAGCGAGATTGACCGTAACCCGTACCAGGCTAGTGCAGTGAAGTAGAAAAAAAATTATTTCACCGACTAAAACTCTTAAGAAATACGCGTCCCATTCGTTCGTTTGTCAGAGGTCTCGTAAAAATGCACGCAATAAGATCATTTTCATCGAGGAAAGTACCGGAACGGAGAACGTGCTTCAGCATGAATAAGCACGGTCATTGTTAAAATTCATGCTGGAATGCGACATTATGTGACACTGGAAGATACATATACCTGAATCGCTCTAAGGTAGGTGTCGCGTGACCTCAGGAAAAGGTCCCAACTTCTGGATATACGGTATACACCTTCCGTTTACCGCCGCCGTATTTTTTTTTGTTCAGATCTAATCTGTTCATACTGTTCGCTATTACTATGTACACACATGCCAACCTCTGATTCCAGGAATTATGTAGGAAAGTGTCTTTCTGTCCCTGTGTTATAATTCGCCATTGAATTTTAAAAGTGCAAGGATTTTTTCCTTCATTCGTCAAAATATGGACCGATTTTCTTCGTTTTTACTTTGTTCGACCTTTAAAACTATATTCAATCTTACTCTTGCTACCTTTACATGTTACACGGTCAAAATTTTCAGAAATAGGCAGTATTTTTCGAAAATTTGTGGATTTTTTGTACTCTTTCCTGGTATTGCCAAGGCAACCGTTATTGTTGCCTCCCATTCAATTAGCGTCAATTAAGTCTTTAAATAAACGAAAGAATGAGGTTTTTCGCTTTGAACATTGGTTAATGTATTGAAATCATCGTTGTAACAACCTCAGTTTTTATACATAGATATAGGTACATAGTTACTGATAATTATTTAGGAAACTGCGTGTGGGAAACATTTAAAACGATTGACCAAAGCAATTGAATCTTTTGTCAACATATAAATACTGGAATCTTAACTATTTGGAAGTAAAATCATTATATCCTAAATTATGTATGCTTAATAACGCAAATAGGTCCACGCACATGTTTTACATTTACCAGAGCCAGTGTTGGCGTTTCGAGAGTTTCTCCCTTACAAAACATCAACGTCCACATTTAACAGGGCTACAGACTAGGAAAAGTAAGAAAGGCTTAATTACACAAGAAATTTTTGTAAAATACTTTAAGAAAATTAAGGACAAATGCATGAATATTCATTGCAAAATGATAATCCTCTATATCAAGCGAAAGGGGGAATGGTGAACGTAGGAAGCAGAAAAAGCAACATGGGATAGGAACAGGGCCGGCGCAAGACATTCTGGCGCCCTAGGCAAACATATTTTGACGCCCCTACTCCAATCTAAATTACACTAAAACTCTAAAAGATGAAAATTTATTTTATTAGTAATTACATATAGCACCGTATGTAGTAGTCCAGTAGCACCGGTATGTTATATAATTAGTAATAATCGTTTTTATTAATAACTAATATTTATCATCTTTGCAAAAACTGTGTTTTTTCAACATTAAAAAAGCTTTAGTGTAAGTAATAGCGGTAAAAATGGCCATTAGAAGAATAACTTGGACGCTCTTGTAAAAATCGTTCTTTTTTAAGTTTACGAGAACTTCCCGAAAAATCGAAGAGGCTCCGTCAAGGTTTAATCGCTTATCCGCTTACTCGAACCTGGACAAAGTGTGCATCGCGAGTTAAAAAGCTTTCTTTTAAAAATGTTTTGTATCTTGCATCTACACTCTCTATTTTAAGAGAAAAAAATGAATGAATATATTATACGTATATAAAATATCATGGCATCAAAACTTTTGCTCTTTATGGCGCCCTCCATACTATGGCACCCTAGGCAGTTGCCCGTTTTGCTACCCCGTTCCGCCGGCCCTGGAGAGGAAGTACTAAAAGTGATTACGAAATTAATTATTAAGATAATATTTACTATTCTGGAGATTGGTCTCATGATTTCTCAGAAGTAACAATTATCTCTATAAAGAAGAATTCAAAGGAATGCAGTGTTAAGACTACAAAACGCTAATCCTGGATGTAAAAAGAGAAAGCGTTAGTAACAGTTTTCAGATACGTAAAAGGCGCTTCGAAAAGGAAAGCGAACTATCAAGACATGAAGAAGAATGCGGTAAATAGGAGTTTGTGGAGAACTGCGTTTAACCATGAATAATCGCGGAACTACGGGTAGTCTACCTGTGATATTATTTGAAAGGCAGAAACGTTCTCTCAATATTTCTCTCCTTCAAAGATTGACGATCTTGGTTTAATAAAGGTGTTCACTTGGCTGAAGCAACGGGATGGTATTGGGTCGTTTCGTTTTCGTTTAAAAATGCTATCGCTGATCGGATTTTCTCTCTAATGAGAGTAAAATGACGGATCTGAATGTTTTGTTATTGTTAATAAAACGCGATCGATTTATCTTTTAAGTTTTAATGCAAAATTTGATAGCAAACCAAGAAAATTCTGTTCAGTTTGATAGAAAAAATGTTGCTATAACAGGTTGAAGATTAATGTTTACAATAAAAACATCTCTTGACAATTTTCTCTCAGATAAAAATAAGATTTCTATGTATTTTTCCTAGGAATTTATTATAAAATAACGCGGTGCATATGAATATCTCAAGTTGATCTTCGTTAATATTTTATTAGACACTTCCTTTCTGTATTTCATCGTATTTATTTATTTGTTTTTCGGTTCAATGAAATCATTGGCGTGATAAAAACGACACATTCAATGGTGAATTTGTATTGATTTTTGTTAAATTATATTATTACCATTTATTACTATCGATAAAAATACATTAAGCAAATGTTAAATCATACTCGGTTATAATATCAAGTAAGTGGAGATAATATTTAAAGAATAGAAAACTTAAAATACAGTACTGATAGAAAATATGATATCTTCATATTAACATTTTTTACATAAAAATTACGTGTAGAAGATGCAAAGTAAGTGCATACTTTAATTTTCGATCAAAGAAATCTTATTTTGTCGTCCTATCGATAGAAGCATAGTCGCATTTTTAGGGCACCAGAGTAATTATTTATTTGCTCCAAAATTTAGGTAATACATATGTCATATCATCTGCAGGTGTTGTTTGCTGCAATTATATTTCATGTGTAGGTGAGTTTTTGCTTACGATATGATGGATTATTTCATCGATAGACTTGATGTTCGATAATGAATAATCAAACTCGTCTTTTGGTTAAAACCTCGCTCCAATATAATTATTTAAAATCAGAACTGAAAAATTATTTATCTCTAGTATCTTCAATAGCCTCAAATCAACTACGAAAACACGCATGCGCATTATGGTTGCTATTCATTCATCTTATGTGGCATTCACTGGTAGTAAACCATTAACGAACACCTACAAGATCTTCAATCGATGAATACCACTGATGACGGCCGGCGGATTATCCGAAATGCGTATAATTTTAGGATCTACGTGGAGGATAACTCAGATGGATACTTTTTATTTTTAATTTTAAATGCTTAATTTTTTCGAGGCGCAATATTATGAAAATCGTGCTCAAAACAACATTTTCATCCTCGTCCATTCTCTCCTACGGAAAAACCTCTCTCCCATTCTCTCTCGTTGGAATCCCCTTTCTGACCACATCGTCACTTTTCCCGGCATTCCTCCTCTGGTGCCCACCTCCCTCCTTCGGCTCACACCACTCAGAACCCTCTCTCTTATTTGCCTTGCCTCTCGATTCTCTTATTCCCGTAGCTGAAAAGGTTCTCCCCTCGAAGCAATGACCGTGGAAAGAGAGGCTAAGGAAGGAGACTCGAGATATAGGATGACTCTCCACAGCCAAAACCATATCTACATCCACTCCAATCCCAGCTCCCGCAGATTCCTACGGAGTAAAGGGGAAAAAAAGTGTCCGGAGTGGCTTTTGAGTGGATTAGGTAACAGGATTTTGATAAGGGGAGTCTTTTGGTTGAGGTGTCTTTTATAAAGTGGGGATGTTTGGTATCTTGTGAGGTTTTTCCTTCCTGGTCCTGAAAAGATTTTTATGAGCGATGGAATGGAGGAGAATTTTTAGGATAGAGAAGGATAGGGAGGAGGAGAGGGAGAGGAGGGATAATAAGGAAATAAATTGGGAAGGAATGTGAAGGGAAAGAGAGGAAATGCAAAGTATAAAGGTGGATAAAATAAAGGGTGAAAAGGATGATGGATAAAGAGCTAAGTCGTAAACTATTAATTCGTAAACTAATTTTTTATTAAGATAAATTTCGAAACAGTTGCCTTATTTAATTTTACAAATTTTAATAAAACATATTTAATAATAGTGAAAAAAAGAACCGATGTTTGTTTGTCGTTTCAGGCAGACGAGGATTGTTTGATGGTAGGATCGGAAGCCAGAGTGAAGGAAAATATTGCTTCAAGGAGGAAAAGATTTTTACAAAATAATTAGGAGAAAGATTCTGGGGTAAAGCTTACTGATGAAGATATTGCTTAATATTTGAAAATCGGTAATATTCCAGTTGTTTGAACACGGTTATTTGAGGTGGTTGTATTCTCGGTAAAGATTTAAAAATAGTGAATAATTTTCAAAATTGAAAAATATTTTCACTTTTCACGTTGAAAAAACTCTGGTGAAACAATATTTTTGCTTGTTTCTGTTGGCATCAAAATATTGATGCGCGATTAAAATTACCGTTTTAGACGCTGGGATCGCTGCAAATATTTACAAGAAAATCTGTTTACAGAACATGACGCTATATATCATTGGAATAATATTGGCAGGAATTAAAATTTCATTTTGCTATCAACAATTAGAAAAGTTTATCACTGCAACGGACGCAAATAGCGACGCATTTAACAATCTAATATCGTAGATGATATCTCTCAAACAATACGTTTTATGAAAGTATGTTTGTAACGTAACTTGCAGAAAATTATATTATCTACAGCTTTGATAAAAGCACATATTTATATAAATTAATTCCTAAAGGAGATATTTGAGGAAAAAACAGGGAAGTTTTAGCACTTTAATTCGTAAAATTTTAGCTAAAAACTGCTCAGACCTTGTTTTTACTTTCTCCATACGTAGTATTGGAAAGTATTGCGATCTCGAAAAAAATCGACTTCGAGATTTCAACGGAAATACACGTTTTGAGGTCCCTAGAACACGTTTAGCCTATTTTCGGAATGATGTCTGTGTGTGTGTGTGTGATTGTGTGCGCTCTAACTCAAAAAGTACTTGTCATATTAATACCAAATTTCATATATATCACTTTAACATGTCCACAGAGAATTGATTACTTTTTGGACAATGCCGATTAAACGGAAGTCGAGGTTTATTCGCAACCCGTTTCGGTTTTTGGGATATTTATGCGTTAAAACAATATTATTTTATATACAATTCTATACAAAGGTTATAGAGAATGTAATTTCCTACAGCTTCCATTTGAAACAATTTTTCATAGCAGTTGTTGTTTAGGAATTATTATATAAATAATCGATTTTTTCTGTTTCCGTCAAATATATCCTTAAAAACGTCTTTATTGGTAATCTTCGTAAGGACCATGGTTGTAGAGAATAATATTCCTTCCAAGTTTTGTTTGAAAAAAATTTTCTTAGAACCATCCATTTCGGAGTTATTTCGCTTTATCTTAATACCAGTATACAACGCCAGAACCATGTAGCGGTGAATTCTGTAAACATATTCAAAATATACGTAATTTACGGAAATAAGGACGACTGTATTATTTTACGATAGGAAATAATAATTTTGCCTCATAATGCTATTTATAATAATTTAAATATCTATTCCCCAATTATGAAGAAAGTCATGTTTTGGCCATATCAGATATTTTTAAAGTAAAATCTTAGGTGTAAAGATTCATGAGGCTTTGAATGTTAGCGTTTTTGTTATAGCGCCCACAAAATTATGTCCAGACATTAACGGGAAAATAGCTAAACGTATCCGTGGACCCTTAAGAAATGTATTTCCGCTGAAATATGGAATTCGACTTTTTTACAGCTACTACCCTCTTCTACACTGTCTTTGAAGAAAGGGAAAATCGGAAATGTTCCTGAGTGCTCGAGGATCTCCTTCACTCTAGCAATGGACACTATTTGGGTGTTCAGCACCAGATGTAAAAAACGTACTTTTTCTTAGTAATTCCGGTATGCTGATAACGAATGTGATCGTCGTTCATCTGCAAAATGGGGATGTTTTTCGAGATTAACATAGATGAAATTGAGAAAATTTGCAATTTTACAATGGTTTTTTAAGCTTGATTTTTACAGGAGAGCACCTTTTAATAACAAACGAATAGTTTATAAACTCACTCGTACACAATTATGCAGCTGGCGTCTCTTGAAGGAAAGTTACCTTCAAGAACCAAAAGGAGTATTCGGTCCTCTTGTTATTAAAAACTTGTTTACAGCTCCCCAAGTCATTGTAGCAAGTCTGGCAAATGGACAAAGGCAAAACGAGAAACTGGGTGAAAGACTGCCTAGAGCCATCATTTCAGTAAAAGTGAATATTTCTTCTTTGACGCTTGGAGTGGACAACAGGACGAACAAATATTTGAAGCTGTTTCAACGACTTGCAAGCATTTGCAGATTCTACCAAACACATCTGCGTATACTCAGCCTTTGGGCAAGTATTTTTTCAGGCCGTACAACAGTTTTACTTTGTCCATACGTAGTAATGCGAAAGTATTTTGATCATGAAAAAAGTCGACTTCGAGTTTCAACAGAAAGACACGTTTGAGGTCCCTAGAACACGTTTGGACTATTTTCGGAATGATGTCTGTGTGTGTGTGGGGATGTTTGCGTGTGCGTATGTGATTTTGGGCGCTCTAACTCAAAACGTACTTGCCATATCGTTACCAAATTTCATATATAACACGTTAGCATAAGCACAAAGAAATGAGTGGTTTTTGGACAATATCGGTTAATTGGAAGTCGACGTTTATTCGAAACCCGATTCGGTTTTTGCGATATTTCTCCGTTAAAACATCATTATTTTATATACAATTTCATACAAATGTTATAGAGAATGTAATTTCCTACAACTTTCATTTGAAACAATTTTCCATAGCAGTTATTGTTTAGAAATTATTTATGAAAGATTATCGGTTTCTTCGGTTTCCGTCAAATAACTCATTAAAAACGTCGTTATTGGTAATCTTTGTGAGGACCAAAGTTGTAGAGAATAATATTTCTTCCGAGTTTTGTTTGAAACAAATTTTCGTAGAACCATCCATTTCGGAGATATTTTGCTTTTTCTTAATTTCCAATATACAGCGCCAGCACCATGTAGCGGTTAATTCTGTAAACATATTCAAAATATACCTAATTTACGGCAATAAGGACGGCTGTATTCTTTTACGATAAGAAATAATAATTTTGCCTTATAATGCCATTCATAATAATTTAAATATCGAAACCCCAAATATGGAGAAAGTCGTGTGGCCACAACAGATTTTTGGAAAAGGAATCAGCGTCGTAATACTCTTGGATGATCGTCAAATGTATTTGCAGCAGCGAAATAACACGATCAACTTGAATTCGCTTATTTATAATCAGTTTCAAGCGAATGCGTTTCAGCCAATGATACGTCACGCGTGGTATGCATGTGCCTACATGGCATCTGATCCTGGACAATATGTGAATGTTCAATTAAATAAGGATGGATGCGATTTTTGTGATTTGACCAGCTTTGTAAAGTGCAGCCACTGTCGATCCCATCTTTGTTTCAATCATTTTTTTGTCTCATTTCATGTGTATTTTGATTAAATAAAAATACTTATTATGTACATTTCACATTTAAAACTCTATTTTGTTGCTTTATGCCTTTATATGTAGATGTTGCTCTGCCGAACTGCATTCTGTTCTCCAGGTGTTATTAATTGATAAATATTTAGGCATTTTTGAAATTCGGTTTCTAGCTTGGCCTGGGGTGAAAATGCAAACGCGGAATTTAGTTAAATAAATTTCATAATAACCACTTCCACTGTTTTCTTGAATTAAACAGTAATTCATGTTGAAATGACTCTGATTTATAATTTTATTCATCGAAGTGCAGATTAAAATATTTTGCGACTGACCTACTTAAATTTTAACCCATGCCTGACTGAAGGCGAATATGCATACCAAAAATGCTACCAGTGCTGTTTTGGGGGTTAGATCTTACTTTAGAGATTTAAACAAGCTCTTGACAGTAATATTATACAGAAAACAACCAAATAGTAGAAAGGCGTACTATTTAAACTGCTTCATGCTTTACAATACCCAATTTTATAATATGCATATTCATATTATAAAAATGCGAATTTTCTCAAATTCATATATGTTAATCTCGAAAAAAACGCAATTTGCAGATGAACGACTATCATATACGTGATCAGCAGATCGGAATTAGTAAAAAAATGTAAGTTTTTTTACATTTGGTGTTGAACACCGAAATAGTGTCCAATATCACTCGAGAAATATATGAAAGTGATTGTATCATTAGGACACCCGAAGTACTCACTCAGTTGTTGTTTGGGATTACGAAGTGTTCGATTGTTACTCTTGAAATTGACGAAAGATTAATTCTTTTTTCCGTTTTTGGGTAGTCTGTATATTAGATGGACCGGGTATTAGTGGTATATACTTGAACCATGAGCTGTGAATTTGCGAAACTCAAAAAAATAAATAATTCTGTTCTTAGACGGCAGATAAATTATATTAAAAGATCATGAATTTCTGGGGTGTTAGTATGAGAATGATAAAAAGGTGTCGGACCTGAATTTAGGTGTGGTCATCCCTTTGTATTGAAGCAAAGTATTTGGTCGGCATTCATAAAGTAATGCAATAGATATAATGTTTCTGTAGATATAATATGAAGGAATAATCATTTGCGAAATGTCTTCCAGTTCTTTTTAAATTACGATATGCGTATTACCTTGAATAAATAATATAACTTTCAAGAAAAATTCCGCGGAAAGTTAATATACAATAAAATAATGTCTACAATATCTCTATTAACTTTCGATTTTTTCAATGTGTTGAATAAAATTTACTGTACCCTCAAAGACGTTTCTATCTTGGCTGAGTACCCGAGTCCGAAATCTCTTTAGAAATTCTCGGAAAATGAAGCTATATACAGACACATAGGCGTGTCATGCAACCTTTGTCCATCCTGTGTTACTTGTCTCACTTGTGACATCCGCCCCACTCAAAAATGTTGAGTACCCTCGACGAGCATTCGGAAGTGTGTTAAATTTCCGCAAAACAGAGATCCCATGACTGAAGTGGCCATAACGGACACACACAAACACACTCCAACCCGCTCCTCCTCCCTCTTTCCTCTCCCTCTTTTCTCACTTCCCTTTTCCTTTCTGCACCTCCCCCTCCCTATTCCCTCCTCTGCCCTACCCCTCCTTTCTCCAACATCCTCTCTCTCTCTCTCTCTCTCCAATCTATTTATAGATCCTTATCCCTTTCGCCCACACTCTGCCGACACGCCAACGCCTACCACTTCATCATGCCCGAAAACCCCTTGTCCGATACCCTTTCCCTTCATTCCTATCATAACTACAGACACACGCACGAACGCAAAGGCGCACATATAACTCCACACATACTGTGTATTTTAAAAAAAATTCTTTATGCTCACCAGGCAAAAGATCCATTTTTCAGTTTGAGCGTGTGATGGAAATATATTCATGTTTCTTAGTTGAGTGGTCAATAGAAAGACAATAAGGTTCCAGTTAGATTGAGTATGCAATTTCTCATCATTGAGATTATTCAATTGAAACAGGACGTGTACTAATCTATTAAACTAAAACCAGATTTAAATGTAGTGTATTAAAGCCTATGAATCCCAAACAACATTTACTTAATTCGCTCCTTTGATCCTGTAAAAAAGCTAAAAATTAATAGATAAATCACCCATATACACCTTTCATATTCTTCGTTTAATTTCTCTACCATCCCACAGTTTCAATTTTTATTTACCTCTCGCAGTCCCTATAATTCTGTCAAGATGTTGACATTAAATACACGACAATACATTAACCATAGAATTTAACGCGAATATCGTGGGTACCTATGTGGTTAAAGTTATTTGAGATATCCGTTCGCCATGTGTCGGGATTTTTTCTAACGCATTTATCCGTCCATAGACCTTGCGTGGAACATTTCACAATTTATTTTTGGGTTTTGTGGTTCACTTTAGTCAAGTCCATTCATCGTTGAAAGAAATAAGAAATGAAAAGGAGACCAGGCACTCATTCTCACGCACACCAAAGAGGGAGAGGAGGTGGAGGAGGATAGTCCTTTTCTTATTAGTAAATCAAATGTTTGGTGTTCAGCCGAAGTTTGCGCATGCGCATGTTATAAAAAATGTCCAATAAAAATTTACCATTTACCTCATTCTGTAATTGAGATGGGAGTATTAGCACGGATTTCTGATAAGGAAACCTTAGGAAATTAATTAGGAATTATATACATTCTCCGAGTTATGCATTGTTCAATTTCCGGTGAAAAATTGAGTATGTGATCTGCCTTTGGTGTGAGATTACGTGGGTGTTTTGTGCATAAGATATTACATTTTACATCATAAAACACATATAAAAGACATTGTCACTTTGTCCCTTTGTCATGTAATGCTTTTTGAAGCTTAATATCTCGCAAATGACTGAACCGAATTTGATGAAATTTTCAGGATAGCATTATGATATAATAACAAAACGTTTTAATTTATTGGTAATATATAAAAGCCTTATTCTGTTCCTTTGTCCTTTTGTCACTCCCTCTGTTACGCTCTGAAAAACAGAAATATACCTGACAAGAGGGGACTAAGGTCAGCTTTTGAGGCACAATAGATACTCGCGGCGAGGGTTTCGAACCATTGCTCGGATCGAAGGCAACCCTCTCAGCAAGAGGTACGATTTCAGGCCAAAGAAGTGTACCTCAGTTGTATTTTAAAATAATCCATCATCCCCGTCATTTTTGACGGGCACTTACATTAGTATATTTATAGTTACTAAATCACATTACCCATTCTCCACCTCCCGTTCTGTTTTCATGCATCATTTCCATACGTTCGAAGTATTATATATTTCGAAACTGTAATAGTCCATATATTTAGCCGTACTCTACGACCGTAGCACGTATTTCTGTTCCACTTGACATTTTTGCGTGGTTTTCTCTTACGTTCCCGCTAGCTTTTTATCTATTGTGCGCATTTTTCATTCCCCCCTCTTCCGCCTTCTTGAGTTTGGTTCAACCCACCCTTCATATCCCCGAAGCTCTTCAACTATTTCTCCCGCCTTTCCACTTCTCTCCGCCCACCTCCCGCTCTCTCCCTCCCTCACTCTCCCTCTCTCATCTCCCTGCCATATCTCTTTCTCTCCCTCTCTCTTCCCATTCCCATCTATACCTCTTATCTTCCCCTTTTCTCTCACTCCCCTACTTTCTCTCTCCTTCTCCCTCCCATCTACCTTGCCACCTCCTTCAAATTCCCATTTCTCATCTTTACCGTCACGCCCCCCTTTGTGCTTTGCCTTCGATTCCCTACCTCTCTCTCTCTCGCTCTCTCACTCCTCTCATCGTTTCTACCATTTCTCAATATCTTATCCTCCTCCCCCGAGGAAAATTCCCCTCTCTAACCCATTCCGAAGTGCCTCGAAAACCACACCCCCTTTTTCCCTCTCTCTCTCTCTCTATTTCTCCATTTTCTTATTCTCTCTCTCTCTATTCTCTCCAGTCCGTCCACACCCACGGGCTCCCTTCTCTTCCCCCCCTCCCTCTCCCTCTCTCTCGCACTCACACTCTCTTCGAACCGCACTCAAAAGCGATATCTCTTTCTTCCATGACACGCGTTTTCCTGGCACGAACGAAGCGTGAGAAGGGTTCCTCCTTCATTTTCTATACCTAACCCCTTCTGCGCCCTTTCCCATTCCCTCTTTCCTTCTCTCTTTCCCCCCTTTCTCGCTCTTAAAAACCTCCTTTTCTTTCTTTTATTTCCCCCATCCGAGCTTTCGATATCTCTCTCTCTCTCTCTTTTTAGCTTATTTGTTTTTGTTTTTTGGCGGGTTCAAATAAAAATCGTTTAATCCGTCCGTCCGTCACACTTCCGTGTCCGTTAAATTACCTTTACACCCGTCAAGTTAGAGCAACCAAATTTTAGGGGATCATTCATGGCCAAATTTCCTTCATGCGGTCGAAATTTAGAGGATCAAGGGGCAGCCTAATGTATGTAGTGGGGGTAACGTTGAAAAACAAAAAGTTATATTAGTGAAGTTGAAGCAACGAAATTTTCAGATTAGTTTTGGCAGGTGACATTCATGAACCCTATTGATTTAAGCGATCCGTCTTCCTTTCAGCAGGATTTTATTGCCTTTTTAGTTTCTCATATACGAAGTATATTGGGAAAGTATTGTCATCGCGAAAAAATTCGACCTCGAGATGTTGATGGAAGTATACGTTTTAGGCGTACCTGAGTCCGAAAAAGTGGTTTTCGCAACGCCGTCTGTCTGTTATTGGCTTTGGAACCTAAACGGTAGAACGAAAATGAATGAAATCTTTTTGTACGATGTATGTTGTACCGATATTTTTTAGGGCACCGTTGCTAAGGTAATTTTTCTTTTTGTTTACGTTGCTACAATTAAAAAACTTCCCTTAATATGTGCTTCATTAATTCTTTCCTCGTTTTTTCACTTTCATTTTCCTCTGCCCATCCTAGGCTATATTTTCTATCCTTCTCCAAAACCATGCATTATTTTGTGCTTTCTCCGCTAATTATTTTTCGAGTTCCTGCTTTGTTACTGAGCTTTACGATTACGTTTTCCTGTTTCTTTTGTTTGTTTTTCATACGGTTTCGTAGTCACTTATGTATTCTCTCGCCTCTCTTCCTTTTTTACGAAACAAACTTTCGATTAAATTTCTATTTCTTTTATGTGAGGGAAATAGATTTGGTGTGATTCTGTTATAATATCTTTAGCGTCTCTTAAATAAATACTTGTGGACAAAGTAGAAGCGAATGTAAAATGAGAAGTGAAAATATATTGAAAAGAGTACGTTGCTCATTAATGTTTGCGGTTTCCCATCAAATTATGTAAATTCATAAAAAAGGTTTGTTTTCAGTTTTCCGTTTCATTAAAATTTGATAATTAATCTCAAAAGGATAAAAATGTTTCGTATTTAATCTCAGAGCTTATATAAAGCGGCAACCTTATAATAATTTTCCGCACGTTAGTAAACATTGGGAAAGGCTCTCCATTTCTCCGAAAAATATTTGATGAGATGAGATTGAAGCGTATTTAATTCCTTTTCAACGGAAATTCTTGGTTCTGGCGCCTTTGGCAAATAAAGAAGCTCTCGGTAGCTTCCGATTGCCACAAAACGCTTAGTCTCTTAATTTCATTCACTCGATCCTCTCCTCCCTCTTTATGGCACGAATTGTTATTTCACATCCTTAATTAGTTTTAAATAGGAATGTGATTGTTTAATAAAACACCCTCGAAATCTCACAAAGCCCATAATTTTTATACTGGCGAGGATTGAATTTAAAACACATATAAAAATGACCCGTAGCTCTTTCTAATTCTCTTGGTTATAACTATTTTGCGGGTGATGATTTTCATTCTAATCGTCGACTAATTTGCTCAAGCGTGCAATATCGAGGTTTGCGAAGTGTTTCAACCGAAAATCTTAACTTAAGAGCCTTACATGGAAACGGTGTGGTTTTTTTGGCGTAAACGCGAACTTTGGGAGACGTTGCGGGCATTATTTATATAGGTAATTAAACGAGGCTTGTAGCCAACGTTAAGATTGAATAATTACCGAGAGTGCGCACGTATGCCCTTTTGCAAGTCCAAGAGTAAACCTTCCTCGTCTAATTGCCACTGTGCACTTAAAGGACGGAATTGAACGTTCTTTTTTTAATCGCTGAAAGCTACGTTAAAGTGGACAGAACGTGGTTTAAATATTATCACTTAATTAGAATCATTGAAGTCGATGCTTTGTGCGGTGAAAATATTTGCAAACTTAACGTGCTCTTTTACTTTATCACACCCAGTGAATCATTTTGGAGAAACGAAAACTTCAGTTAAGTTGGGCTATGCTTTGTTAATACGGTGCCAGATAAAAACGAGAAATCGAATGTGACATATTTTATAAATTTTTTGTTTTTAATAGAAATAAAAATAATATTTCAAATGAAAACTGAAAAATAACAAAAATAACTATATTGGACCTCGACATCTCTCATCCTAGGAGGCTAGTCCCTTTGTATTTATAATTAGTATACTATCTAACCTTTATACATACGTTTCGACTTTTATATATTTCTTGTTGGTGTATTGACCTTGCCACCAAGCCTTCATATTTAGTCATCATATGTTTATAATCAGTGTAGCAAACCAAAGCGAACCAAAACCGCAAAACTTTGATTTACTGAATCGCGAACCGAACCAGAAAGTTTTACAGAAAATGATTTGATTCGGTTCAAATATTTTTTTTAATTAGGCCAAACTTCATTAGAAAATTTTATCGACACTGGCCATTGTTTTATACATGCTGAGCTATGATGATCCGCATGTTTCCATATAATTCTTGCCAGCCTCTATATAAAAGTGTGTTTAGAGAGACAAGTTACTGTGACCTCTCACACCCACACTTTCCACCTCCGATCCCCGCTGTTAGAGTCTTCCTCATCGTCATACGCCTTTCTAGGGAACCAAGTGGTCACAGGAATGCCGATGCACACACTCACGGAAGGAGGCAGCAAAGCACTTATTTTATTGCTTCTTATACGACCTTCCAATCTCTTCCAAGTGATACCGCGGCCAAGATCCTTGCTAACGAACTTCTTTCATTCACCTAACTCTGTGATCCTTTTCTATGAAAAATGCCGAACCTATTTTCCAAAAAGTTATTCGTGATAATCTTATATTTTAGGGAAAATCGCGTTTGAGAATTTTTTTCCAGATAGCAGTGGTAGCTGATAAGCGCTTCCCTACTTTTGCTGCATTTCATTTCGTAGTTCCCCAGAAAAGAGTGCGGTGCTCTGATTGGTTCGCTTCATTTTGCTAGTCGTAAGAGCGTGCTTGAGCGGAAGGAGGAGAAAAGTTCTTTGGTGAGCCACTCCAAGGAGGCGTCACAGCATCCGAGATAACAGGGGTAACTTTTCATTTTTCTTTTCACAGTAATGTTTACCAGGGTTATTTTTTTCCTTTTTCGTAACGAAGTATGTATTTCACTAATTTAGAACAAATTAGGATTACCATTCTCCTAAATTTGTGCCTACATCTTTCGTATATCATGAAAATATTTGTTGTTTAAACATATTGGTACAACATACGAGAAAAGGTGTTGATGTACGTAACTTATTTGTTTTTGATTTTGTAATAAATTTAGATTGAAATATTTTTGGTACACAAATATGTAATTTGAAGTGGTTTTTTGCACCGTTTATAATAATAATAATGATATTTTACAAGTGCTGTTAATGTAGGGTTCTCCTCTGCATCTACACTTCTCTCCTACTTTACCTCCCTCTCCCTCCATCTCTTCCTTCCTCCATTTCGCCCTCATCTCTTTTTTCTATCCCTCCTTGACAATATTTATTCAAAGATATATCAATTTGGATGTTTCTAGTCATTCTGTAAATGGAAGATTCTTTAACTGATAATTTATGCTCAATTGATGTTTTACTAAACATTTTCTCACGATTCAGTAATACATTAAATCTCGGATCGTGGGCTAAAAAAAGATATTGTGGAACTTACAAAGTGTTTTCATTATTTTGTACAAAAGAGCGATTCCAAGTAGTTACCCATTACACCGTTAAGTTTAAATTGAAGCGTTAATGCACTGCATATTTCTCATGTAGACGCTTGAAAAACAAAGTTAGCCACATACTATAAATAGTCGTCAAATAACGTAATGTAATCTGAAAAATGCTTTTTTAATGATTTGGAGAGAAAGTGAGTCGAAGATTGGCAATAAATTCCTGAAATGATAATATCTGACGGATTTCCTGCTTCAATCTAATATTTCGTACATTATGAGCTTCTGGGATTTCATTCTGGGAACCGTGAAAGATGCTGACACCGTAAGGGATGACAGCGGTATGGATTCGGAATGGATAAAGCAAGTATTTTTGTGAAGGGATCTTCGGAAATCCTGAATCACATATATCGGGGAAAGGATTAAACGTATTGTCAAGCGTCCGTGTATCGAATCGAAAGAATTCTCTTGACCATACACACACACACACACACACACACACACACACACACACATATATATATATATATATATATATATAATCTCTGCTATACTGTTTCATATAAATGCTGTTTAAGGGCGCCTTTTAAAAAATCAATACATCTCTTTCTAGTTCTTTATAGTATCTATGAAAATAACTTTAATTTTTTAAATTTAATTAAATTAAACGGGTTAATATATATATAGTTCAAATTTAGGTCTTTCGAGAACTTGATTACGTTCATTCGGTGTTTTAGTTATCTGTTATTAAATAAACATCCAAAGATCGAATTATGACGAAATTCAGATATTAATAGTCGTTGAAATACACTTTAAATAATTAATCCTTTGACTCATCTGTGAAATTTCGCGGAGAAATTATATTACAGTGCAATGCTTCAACGTTTTTAACAGCTGTCGGTGCTGGATTTTTTTTACAATACACATCATAAAACCAAGAAAATGTTTTAACAACATATTTGCATACTATATTACGAGCTTAGGAGCTCTATTGTCGTTTATATATGGTTTTATTTGCTTAGGAAAATACTAGAAAAAGTTTCCGCGATCCGCAAAATTCGCCGTAGTAAAAAATTAATAATATCCCTCCTAAAAGGTAATATTATCTTGAAACCTCCCCAACCCCTTGAGAGCTCCCGAAAACAATCCCAAGTAATCACCCGGCTATTCCGTCAAAACGCGGTACCGCACGAAAATTATTTTTCGTCCCGTATTTTTCGCGTATCGCGAACCCAGCCTCACAGAATCTCGTTTCCAGCCGCCCTGAATACCTCTTCACTGCATTTTACCCGTTACGAATTTCTCATGAGAGCTTTTGGCCTTGCGCAAACAGTCGTCGGACTGACCTAACTGGGATTTCAGTCGCTACGCGACGATAAGGGGTTTAGGGACCTTTCCATAAGGGCTAAGGACCGTCCAGTTCAGACCGGAGCGACTACGGAATTCCTTCTTCACTTTGAATATCTAAATCCGTCTTCTTAATGAATCCGGTCGAAATGCCCCAGTTGGAACCATGTGCTGTACGCCTCGCAACCCAAATCCAATTGATAACTTCACCTCAATCCATCCGTTTATTTGTTTAGCCAAGTTTCTGATTTGCTTTAAACTCCGTTGCTTCGTTCGTCATTAATCAGTGTGAGATGCGCTTGGCCGTGTGAATTTAATTCCAGAAGTAGGTTATGTATTTTTAAAAAATTATTCAGAGCTTATTATGTTATTAGCAGCGCTTCAACGTTGCGACTGCGTTAAGATCGCGATAAGTTGGTATTCACGAAGTTAAATAAAATTTCGTTTATATTTTCTTGCAGAAAATAAGATATTCAAGGACCCTATTACTGGATAAATACAGAAGGATTTCTGCGATGCTGGCTTGAATAAATTTAACGTCCATTATTTTAATCGTGCAATTTTGCAACCGATCACAAGAAAATATTAATTTTTGATAATATTTTACACAGTTGCGTGGAATATGATATTGATGCAATTCGTAGACGCTAAAATCTAAATCAGCATCTTCATTTGCAAAGTAAGTACATCCAGAAATAGGAAAGGCAATTTAAATCTTCGCCCCGATAAATGTGCAGTTTCGGAAAAGCACGCTGACCTTGCATTGTGTTTATAACGATAAAATATATTATGAAGTTAATGTTAATTTCCATAAAGTGCGAAATTCTTATTTGACGTTTCATGCTTGTTAATATATTAATGAAAACAATTAAATTGTGCTTGTTATTATTATTTCTCTTAGCCTAGATAATCTTCATAAACAACTATGTAATTATTTTTGGTCGATATTTTGTGTTTCTATCTTGTGCACCCGGTAGTAAAACTTATCTGGATAGCCTTTTCGAAAATAATTGTCAAGACTCAAGTAACAAAATTCATTTGTCAAATTCGCCTCTATGAGCAGTTGACCCACAATAGAATTTAGATTTTAAATACTGCTGAGACTTAGTCTATCTTGCTGACTAATACGTTCCTTATGCCGTTACTTGTTCAATTAAACTCTCAAAGAAAAAACACGAAAGGCGCAAGCGATATTCCTCAACTAATCTGTTTATTTTCTAACTACGCCTCCGTTATTTTCAGCAAATGTTTAAGCGTTACGAAAATCAATAAACGAAAACGATGCCGCGACTCCAAGTCTACAACAATAATAAAGGAGGCCGTCATTAGTTATTTAGCCGATATAAATAATTCCCACGGTCTCCTTGGTTTGGTTAATCCCCACGAAAATTCCGCCCTGTGATGACTAAGATACCACATTTTGATGCAAAAATGCCGACCTGCCGTTTCCCTCCACTATCTGGCGCGTCGCAGAAAAAAAGGAAAATCAAAACAAAAGAAAATAAAACAAAAATTCAGAGAGAGAGAGAGGGAGAGCGGTAAGGGTTCTCTTTCGATGGTGCAAAACGAAAATAAAAACCTTATCCTCTTCCCCTTCTAAACCTTCTATTTCCCATTCCCCCCCCCCCTCCTCTCTCACCGCAGAGAGATGTGGAGTGAAGAAGAGGAGGACCGTGTCTCCGCATAAACTGACGTAGAAGAGCCGATGTATACACACACACACACACACACACACACACACACACACATATATATATATATATATAGACTCCTATCCCGGCATTCCTCAGACACCTGAGGCACGTAGTAAGAGGGAAGAGAGGGTATTCGCCATCTGACACTGTTTGAGACGCCGTCACCTGGATTACATATGAAACAAACATGGTTCTCTTCCTTTTTTTGTTGTTTTTTGTATTTTTTGACTCCTGCGTCCCCTCCCCAGACGCACGACCAGCGTTTTGTTAGCGCTCGAAATCCTCGAGCTGTTCGTTTTCTCTCTCTCTCTTTTTTCTCGGATATGCTTGTTTTCGTAGACGATAGGAAGGGGAATAGGGAGGGAGGGTAGAATCTCATGGAGATTTATTATCTCTGGCTTCGTCCCGTAAGGATGCCGGGATGTCTCTATTAAAAGAAATGTTTTGGAGATTAGGACCCACTCTCTCTCTGTCTCTCT
This sequence comes from Uropetala carovei, assembly GCA_036926305.1. Lineage (NCBI taxonomy): Eukaryota > Metazoa > Arthropoda > Insecta > Odonata > Petaluridae > Uropetala > Uropetala carovei. Next base: position 2,089,233 of record JAXCHB010000212.1, read on the forward strand.
CTCTCTCTCTCGCGACTAGCACGAAAATAAGGGATGGGAGAAAATTGGGTCATTTCGCGTTTCCTGTTTATTCGTTTGTGTTTTCTTTAGTCTGTTTTATTTTGTTTCGAGGGATGTCGGCGTTACTGCTGCCGGTAACGAAGGGCGGTCGCGTTTTAGGATACGCTGAATTGATTGTGAATGAGATCGTTTTTCGCTGGAGGAAAAAAATGTTGGAAAAACCGTAACCGTATCGAAGAGGGTATTATCAGAAATTTGTTAGATTTGTTTTTAAAAATACTTTAGTTTATGATTACTTTCTTCGGCGTAAGCGGCAAAGGAGGTTTATTTTGTCAGGCAGAGGTTCTAACGCTGTCAGTTTACGTGGGTTATTTTTAATTACCTAGTGATTTAAAGTAGAAGTTAATCGTAAATGGAAGGCAAAGAGTGTCCAGTTTATACTAACTTTTTATGATATTGTTTCGTATTGAATACATTAATAGTAATATTATTGTCATGAAAATACTATTACCTATTATTCCTACAGTATTTTCGTACATAGCAATTTTTCATACCTATAAACTCATATGGTGATATTTTGTAACAAGCATACAATATGAATAGAGAAATGGAGTTTCAGATGGAATAAGAAAATTACGAGCGGGAATATGGGTCAGTGATACCAACAAGCGAATACCAAATCTCGCTGCAATTGTTATTCAAGACCGAAACCTGATCGCCGTCGCTTAGGAAACCGTACCACGTGGATCTCTCGCTCTTGATATCTTTCACTTTCGTCACCATAACTGTCGCTCCATTTCCTGACACATTTTCTTCACTTCCAAAATCGATAATATTTCTTCACCCGTACGCAATATTTTACTAGCCATGCTTACAACACTCAGAATTATGGGCGTTACTAAATTATTTCCCTCCAATGCTGCGCAAACAAAAACAACCGTCGATATTTTTCTTCTGTACGGCTTAGAGTGCCGTCATCCATCGGTGTTACGGAGTGCCACGTGTACTCTCAGCTTGTGTTGGTGATTTCTGGTGCGAGTTTCGGTAACATATTTTCCCGAAATGTCGAATGAATTTAAGTTGCGGATGTATCCATATGGTATGGTTGCAGGATTATATACGGATGCGACTTGAAGAGGATTAAAAGCTGCCAAAGGCGCATTTTCTTTTATTGTCGTATCATGGACGTTTCCGCACAGGCATTCATACACCCACCATTTTTCGTATTATGAATATTTCGTAACTTCGTAGATTTCTCACGCATTCTTTTTGCGAAAGATCGGCCGATGTTCTGATAAAAAATACCGCTCTCTTAGAAAGTTCTTTGAAAAACTGATACGCTAATAAAACAACATTTCAATGTTTCAAAAAAAATGAATAATCGTATAAAAATGCAACGTAATTCTCGAACCTACTTCTTTTTTTATTATCTGTTTCATTTCGCACGCTCGCAGATAGTTTCGTCCATATATTGTTAGCTTTAGACAGAGTTCGGGTTATAATACAGCTTATGCTTAAGAATTTTTTCCTCTCAAATTCCTGGTAATTTAGGTACAAAAATAAACACCCTCAGTTCCAAACTTCCTAGAAAATGAAATATAATTATAGAAAAATGTAGTGGAATCCTCGGATTGTTTTTAAACGCAAACACGGCTGCTTCTTTATAAAAACACTAGCGTAATTGCCCGTCAAATATGAAGGGTACGCGTGAATTAATTATAACCTTAAAATCATATTATAATTATAGGAACCATCATTTACATGCATTAAAAATCAAACAATAAATGTAAAATCTACACAATTGAATGTTTATTAACTTAACAATAATAATGGACATGCAGTATGTGTGTAATTTTAATACGCAAATGATTAATTCGCGACAGTTAATCACGTGTTAATCAAATGGAGGAAATAACGCTCCTAAAATCGAACCCATGGCTTCAGTGTATAGGGTGAGCAGCTAAAAATTTGAAATGGGAAAGGCTAAATGAATCCTGGAAGTATAAGTCGAATGTTGGATCTTATGCTGCCGGTGGTGCTATGAGTGTTGCACTTAACACAGGACGCATACTTAACCAAATTATGCCTTCATCTAAGAAAGCAGTTCCTAAAGTTTACTTCCTAAGTCACTTACGAAGAGTCGTGGAAAACCTCTCATTTAGACAATGCGTAGGAAACTTGCTAAAGTTGAGAGTTAATGAACAGATTCCTTTATTTTTATTTTTTATTAAAATTCTATGCTACATAGGAAACATTAAAGCCATACAAATAGATAGGTAGGTACTATAGATTCTTCGATTTAACAGAAAAATAATGTAATCGAGGTGATGAAACAGCACAGTCAATCAATGGGAACTGTGAAATTGATTTTTATTAGCATAAATTGCACAGAGTATTGGCATGATTTTCTCACACTTTTGGGCTATTCTCTGTGCGCTAATGAACATGCTCTTTCGTTGTACAAAGCTCCGTCCGGATTACGATCACTCTACACATTTTTAGTGAATCCCTGAAGATCTACCCACATCTTGGGGTCCGTGGAGACCACTTTGGGGAAGAATATAAAATAATAGATACGAAAACGCATTACAACATATTTATTTATTTACTCTCGGAGTCTTCAAAATCGATTACTTCGCTCCCGTATTTTCAACTGCAATACCCTTTTTCCCCCTCCGCATATTTCACCATCTCCTCAGCACCTCATCGCCATTCCCGATATATTTTTCACCCCCCAAAATCCGCCATGGGGGAGAGGAATGGAGAAGGGGAGAAGAAAATTTCAGGACGCCCGAAAGCTATAGCACTACTGACACCCATAACAACACAAACACGCACTCAACGGAGACAAAGCCATAAAACACGCGGAAAGGGACAGTTCGGCACGACCGGTTCGGCAACGAGACCAATCGGTGATGGGATTATCCGGCACCGGACGGTTCGGCGCCAGCTGTGTTCGGCACGGCACAATTCCAATATATTTTGGCGGGAATGGCGTCATGATAATATTAATATTGCAGCTATTAAGTACAAACAAAAGTGACTATATTTAAAGGAAATTAGATTTAAATTAACTTTCGTGAGAAAAAGTACACGATAAAAATTATACGACGAAAACTCACTGGATGATATGCATAATGATTTGCACAATTAATTAATTACATTATTGTTAATTTAGTACAAATGTTACTGTCAAGTTAAATTAGGTCACTTGATTTCATCGAACCAATACCCTTTAAAGAAAAATTATTATATTTTTAAAGAATTAACTTTCAAATTTACTTTCGTGAGAAAACGTTCACAATATACAACAATGATTTAATGCGGCTGATTTGACTTCACCGAACCAAAACGTTTGAATAAAAATGGGCATATTTAAAATATCTTCACTTTTAAATCAATTTACGTGAGGAGCCTTGTAATGTATTAAGTTAAAAAAGCGTTCAGTGCGGAACACGACCGGTGCCGAACTGACCGGTGCCGAATAGTCCCACCGCCGAATAGTCCGTCGCCGAACCGGTCGTGCCGAACTGTCCTAAGCCCATAAAACACGACCAGCTCAGAAAGTTACGGAAGGTTCCCCTCCCGCTCCCCACACCTCAACCATCATCCCTTTCCTCCCCCTCTCTCAATCAAACGCTGCAAACCAAGCCCTATAAGCCTCCCTCTCACACACCCCTTCCTTCTCCCCTACCCACTTGTAAAAGAAAGTGTCAAGATCGTTAGGGTGTAACGAGTAGAATGTTCCGCAAGCGTTGTGTGTCCCTCTCTTTCCAACGTCCAAACACCCCTCTGTATCATCGTACACAGACGGACAGACAGATGGAGAGACGAGGTATAAGAGGGAGGGAGAGACGGAGGCAGAGAAGGAAGGGGGGGGGGGAAGGTTTTCAGAGGACATGGTGTGAAGTGAGATGTGAGGCTCGTAGCAAAGTGGCAGATGGTGTGGAAGATCAAAAGAACGGATGGTTTGGATATTTGTATTTTTTTCACGAACGTATAAGGCATGGAACACAGTATTATGTGGGGGTGATGTATGGGGGGGGGGGGGGGGGGTAGGTGGAGAAAGTGGAAGAATTGTGAGAGGTTGAGGAAGGGAGGAAAAGAGACAGAGAAGAGTAGGGAATCGTGTGAGAGGCTAACAGAAGCTTTTTGGCTCTGGAGTTCCGTACAGAAGGATAACGAATGTCTGGCCTGGCTTTTACCCCCCAGTGGATGTCAACTACAAAGGACGCTTCTTATTTCCTTTGTCCTTATAAGAGTTCTGAGGGTCCTGATAGGGAAAGGTATAAAGGGAGTGAGAAAGGTTCTCGAACCTTCCTGGTTTCTCCCCGACAACCTCCTCAACTTCCTCCCTCTCCTCTGTCCTGTCCAGGAAACCCTTCCACCATTTCAGGATTGCTGTGTTTGTAATGGGATGGATATAGAGGGTCAAAAGGCATTGGGTATGGGGAGAGCGGGAGAAGGACATTCCGTAGAATTAAAAAAAAGGAATATATTATTTCGAAGGGGATGCTCTTGTGTGTGTGTGAGTGAGGGGGAGGAAGAGGATGAAAGAGAAGAGGCGGAGTTTAAAAGGGCTGCGTTTAAATTGGTATGCAGCGGGAGAAATGGGGCAGAGGGTCTCACAATAGGCGGCGTGTAATGATATTTGACGGCTAAAGATAGAGAAATTATCGGGCGAGGGAACTTATTGAACGGTAGGGGGCCTGGGTGAAATGGAAAAAGAGAAGGGAAATTTGGTATTATTTGGGTGGAGTCCAATAGCGAATTTCACTCTTGAAGCCTACTACTATTCATTTCCTGTCATTAATTTATTCATTTTTAATTTTTATAATACCAATCATAATCCATTGACGCATTATGACATTATTATTTTAGCTTATTTTTGTGAATCTAAAAATGACGTGACGATTACTGTTAATGTATTATTTACACGTGCTTATTCAATTAAATTTATCGCGGAATTGTACTTACTTAATAATTAGCCCTTAAATATTTAATGACTTCCTTTGCCCTAAAACGTAGTAGAATATCTATTTAGGAAAAAGGCTCAAAAGAATTAGAAAATATTTACTTAAATATAGCTTCCATACAATATTTTATTACTTGTTTAGTTATCCATGTTCGGTTTTTAATTTTACTTATATTTTCTGCGCAATTCCTTAGCTACCATTCACCCTTGATTTGGCATGAGCAAAACCGTGTATGCATGCATAATAATTCCTCCACACTCAATTACGTTCATGACTCCGTCGTATAGCGCCATTTATAGAATGGAAGACGAAACAAAACGACAAAAGACGAAGAAAGCTGAAGCGAGACATTTTAAGTGAAATATCTCCATTCAAGGTATGCACTGCGGGAACCATTGGAAATTCCATTTGACAACCTCCCTTTATACTAAGATCCAGATCTCATGCGCACACAAACTGCCGTTTCGAGGGCCAAGCATTTGACCGCGAATACGCATCAGTTCACAATTTTGATTGTCGAGCTGGCTCACCTGACTTCTCTCCTCCAATTCCACGCCCGGAATCCGTTTTCCGAACCGACTGCCTACCTTTTTGAGACCAGAGCGATTTTCGGAGATTGCCACCCGTGGGAACAGACGTGAAAAAAACGAGATGGAAGAAGTATTTTTATACACTATGGGTTAATCTGAGACAGGTGAAAATAGATTTCGAAAAGGGAGTCGCGTGATAGGGTAAGATATTTTTTAACACAGGCTTTTATAAATAAATGTTTGATATGTGCTATTCTTGGTTGAAAATGTGTCCACAAAAAAATTTGGAGAGTTATACAAGGTTTAATTCTTTTGTCACTTTATGACTCTATTTTTAACGTGTTTTAAACTCCTCGATTAGGTAGGAATAATTTAATCGTGCATTAACAGTAAACACCGCCATAAAACCCGAAAAAATATCCGGGTTCGACTCCAAGATGTAACGTCTTCTTCTCTTATAATAGCACGTAAAAATCGACTTTTTCAAGGTGTGTACTAGATTTCAATATTTTTCAAATTAAAATTGGAATAAAATGACCATCGATTTTCGGAATTAGGCTTTTTCTAAATAAAACTGAAAAAGGCTTATTTGTATCCTCGAATTTTCACATCAGTTCGAAATCACTCAAATTAATTGTTTTGTAAAAAAATGCGTTTTAACCGTAAACTACCTTGGCAATAATGTATTTCTCTTGACCGCCTATCGCCGTTTATCTCGTAATAAACTTAAGAAATAATACAATAATATTTAATTGGAGAACACACAAATTCACGTTCCGTCGTTCTTAACTGGCATTTGATATATTTTTCACAATATTTAACAAATAAACTGAAAATATTTCATCATATAAATATGTATGTTCATATATTTTATCATAATTTTATAATATAAGTACCTACTAGTCGTGTCAATAAAATGCAATAATTTGGATAGAAGGATGCTTTATAATATAACCTAACGATTTCTTACATTTCTTTTGAAAATACACCCTCGGTATCAAAACTCTTTCCAAAACAATTCTCCTCCCGAGTAAATGTGTGTTTAATATGCCGTGAGAATGTATTTATTTATGCATTCAGCTGGTTATTTTGAAAATAACCCGGGAATTCTCGTAAATATTTTTCCCAGAAAATATGCCGGATAGGATTGTTTTCTTCGTTTCATATCACACCGTTATCATCAATTATCGACTTGATTTAAAGCTCGAAATAATACCACAAACAATCTAAAACACTTTATTTTTTCCATAAATCTCGCGAGTTATTGCCTGTTATAATAACAAAAGCATGAAAAACCTCGGAAGAAAATTGTCTGCTCCTAAATAAGAAAAAAAGACAAATTCAGGGAGGAAACGAATATTAAACATCAGATTTAGCTCGTGGGCGCAAAATAACTTCTTAATCTCTCATATCTCGGTAAATTTCCATTTTATTTTCGTGCAATGGTTCAACCCAACCCCGCCCCTTTTCGAACGAACCTCTCTCCCACGCCTCTCCTTACCACCACCACCACTCGGCCGCCTATCAGTTGCCGCTTTTTTTATTCCTAAACTATCGCTGCCTCTCTTTTACCTCTCTCTGTCTCTCTCTTCACCTCTCCGGGATTCTCCCTCCCTCTCTCTCTCTCCACGCCACCTTTCCTTCTGCCGATTCAATTTCGGAATTGATCTCATGCGCTCGCTCACGTGCGTAAGGCCATCGCGAAAATGAGAGCGAACCCTGGCGAATACCGCTCCTGGATATATCGGCGACGTCACTTCTTTTGTTCTCGAACCATTAGAAATGGAGATATCTTCCCAGCGTTCGTTTTCTCATTCTCCTCTCCCTCTCTCTCTGACTCTCTCTCTCTGACTCTCTTTCTCTCTCTCTGACTCTCTCTCTCTCTCTCTCTGACTCTCTCTCTCTCTCTCTCTGACTCTCTCTCTCTGACTCTCTCTCTCTGACTCTCTCTCTCTGACTCTCTCTCTCTCTGACTCTCTCTCTGACTCTCTCTGACTCTCGCTCTTCCTACCGTTCTCTACCTTTCTCTTTGTCTCTCTCTAACTCTCTGTCCCATTCGAAAGAAAGTAAGAAGAAGAAATATGGTAGGGAAAGAAGTTTTAGCGTATGTACGCGAAAATGCATCGCCCTTCTTCCGGCTGTAGCTTCGAAACTATTCGTCCCATATAAAAAATGAATTGAAACTTTTTTGTAGAGAATTTGATTTGGTTTAATTTTGATACTAGATATTTTTCTTCTAAATCAACGATAAACGAGATAATTGCGAAAACCGTTTTGGCAGCCATTTTAGGGGCGTTTTGCTTCCAGAATAAGCGCTTATTAGCGTCGGCCTGTCCGCCCGTCGGACTCTACCGAACGAATTTTCGTGAAATTTGATACTAAGGACTTATTACCAAAGATAACATAAGAATCACATAATAGAATCACGAAAACCAATCAGCGGTACCACTTTACTCATGCCAAAAAATAATATCTCGTAATGCGTTGGACATGTCAAAATATTTTTCAAATAAACGTGTAGAACTAGGTAGTAAAAAAGTATTTTTACCTAAACATTTTTATCGTAGATGTAGCCGTTATCAATAAAATCAAACAATAATGTCTTAATTCGAGTTGAACTTAGATATTTTCTTGTATGGTTGCTTTATCATTGTTACTGACGTAAACAATCTCACAGAATACGTTTAATTTCCTTAATTGTGCATGCAGTATATTTAATTATGAAGAAAATGGATTATTTATGGTGAAGAAAAGAACTTTAAAAGTTATATCCTTTACGTATAGGTATATCATTTCTTTCAAATTCTCCATTACGCGAAACGCGTCTATTTGTGATGCGCTGTACACCTCCCCAACTTGTTCCAATATGTCGTTCAAAGCTCTCCTCGGAGGCGGGAAAAAACTTAGTATGTTAATAAGAATGTTAACCGATTAAAATTTTTTCCAGCTTTCCCGGAATTAATGCATTTATAAATTACCTACCGACTAGTCTATTCCCTATTTCTCAATACCTCTCACGGTTCGGCGCTATCTCCTTCCCTATTTACCTAACTCACTTTCTCCTCTTCTATCTCCTTTTTTTTCTCCACCTCTCTCTCCTACTCTCTTTGACTTTCTCCCTTTGTATTTATTTTTTTCTTCCCTCTCTCTACTCGTTCCTCTTCTTCATCTCCCTATTCTACCTTTTTACATCTACTTGCGTTATTTTCTCTGTCTCCCTCTCCTCTCTCTTGACTTTTCTCTTCCTCTCCATTTTCTCCTTCCCTCAGTTCATTTTCCTCTCTTCCCTCTCTTTCTGACTTTTTGTATCTCTCCCACGTCCTCTCTCGCTCGCTCGCAATTTTGTCTCTATTTTCTTCCCTATTCAACCCGTTTATTTTCCATCCGATATTTTCTAAATTACACCTTTTTCCAGTTTCTATCAATCAATCCCCTTTTTTCTTTCGCCATACGAAGTAATGGGAATGTATTGTGATCACGAAAAAATCGACTTCGAGATTTTAACGGAAATGCACGTTTTGCGATCCCTAGAACACGTTTAGACTATTTTCGGAATGATGTGTGTGGGTGCGTGTGTATGTGATTTTGGGCGCTCTAACTCAAAAAGTTCTTGTCATATCGTTACTAAACTTCATATATAATACTTTAGCATGAGCATAAAGAACCAATTAATTTTTGGGCAATATCGGTTAAACGGAAGTCGAGGTTTATTCGTAACCCGATTCGGTTTTTGCGATATTTCTCCGATAATACTTCATTATTGTATACATTGACCATTACAAAAAATGTAGAAAATATAATTTCCTACATCGTTTATTTCAAACAATTTTCCATGGCAGTTATTGTTTAGGAATTATTTATAAATAATCGGTTTTTCGGTTTCCGTCAAATATCTCCTTAAAAACGTCGTTATTGGTAATCTTTGTGAGGACCAAAGTTGTAGAGAATAATATTTCTTCCAAGTTTTGTTTGAAACAAATTTTCGTAGAACCATCCATTTCGGAGATATTTTGCTTTTTCTTAATTTCCAATATACAGCGCCACCACCATGCAGCGGTGAATTCTGTAAACATATTCAAAATATGCCTAATTTACGGCAATAAGGACGACTGTATTCTTTTACGATAGGAAATAATAATTTTGCCTTATAATGCTATTCATGATAATTTAAATATCGATACCCCAGATATGGAGAAAGTCATGTGTTGACCGCATCAGATTTTTCTGTTCTTATGCTTAATGCCATTTCACCTCTCGGTACCTCTCTCGTTCCTTTTCTCTCATTTCTTCTCCACTCGTTCCTATTCTCTCTTCATTTTATTTACAGTCCCCTTCTTTCCGTCCGTCTTTTCCTACTTCTCTATAGTAATTCATTCCTCTCATTTTCTCTCCTCCTATGCAAGGTATATCGGCATTTATATTTGTTTTTTTCGCCGTATTTCGCGTATAGTATAGGTAAGTAATTTCCGTGGAATTTATTTCCACTAATTGTTTTTTTTTTAATCGAAGTAAAATGAATTGACGTGTCCAGCTCACGACTTTCTCCATACGTAAGTTGTCAACTAAAATCAAATAAATACGGCGATAGGAACAGTTCAACTCACAAGTGTCAGCGCTAGCGGTTCAATTGTTGTCACTACCACGCGCGAGAGCAGCCCGCTAATCGTCAATTTCGAAGAAAATTGAATATCTTTTGAAATATTCCTCATATGAAAATTTTGTTTAAAAAAGTTGTAGAAAAAATAGTATCTACAACTTTTATATATACCTAGGTATGTTAACAAAAATTCAGTTTTAATCGAAATATTTAAGAAAAACTAAAATTTTACAAGAGTAAACCGCTACTTTCGGTTGACCGATTGTTATCAAAATCTTTTCAAATCTTATGAACGTATATATAAAATTAAAAATGTAGAATTTCATGCTGATCTGATGAATAGTTTTTGAATTAGAGCGCACGCTAAATTTCTATCAAACATACGGACACACACACAGACATAATCGAGAAAACGGTCAAAACGTGTTCAGGGGACCTCAAAACGTATGTATTTCCGTTGAAATCTCTAATTCGATTTTTTTCATGAAAACAATACTTTCTCTATAATACGTAGGTATATGGAGAAAGTAAAAATTGGCTTACTATTTTTAGTATTTCACGCAATTTCCACGAATGTCCCTCATTAGGTTTCGATCGATAAAAAACGAAAAAGCCTTCAATAATAATTCGAATATTTATTTGGCCATGGTGGACGATTTTTAACTAGGAACCTTCCAACACAGATAACAGAACAAATATGGATATAATTTAAATTGCTTAATGAATTTATAATATACTTCGTTTTTAGATATACAGGATTTAAAGGCAACTTTACAGGACACTCTTTTCCCACAGAAAAAAGAATGATCCGATTTTATATATCTTTTTCCGTTTTGGAGATACCTACTTATCGAGAGTCAGTGGCGTAGCATACTATTATGGGGCCCGAGTTTATAATTTGGTTTTAGGGTCCCTAATATTAATTTTATCAGAAAATAAATATTAAAATGAGAATAACAATATTTTTATGGTTTATCTTATAATTTATTTTTATACACAGTAAGATACAAAGAATATTTATTATTTACAAAACTATGTTACGGGCGTTTGGGACCCCTTCGGCAGGGAGCCATGGTGCGTCGCAAAGGTTCGCTCATTGTACGCCACGCCACTGTCTGTGGCTTTCTGTCAATGCGGAAATATATTACCATATAATTACAGAGGATTTCACCGAAAACACTCCATTTCATCCTGTTCCACGAGGGCGACTGGCGTATATGTTTATCATCACCTCTTCTTTCGTCTTCCGCTTCGCTATTGTTTTTGTTTCTCCCATGTCTGCTACGTGTCATTTTCTCCCTAAAAATATGTTTTTGTTACTCTTAACGTTCTGAAATCGATCCTCTTCCCTCCGTTGCGTAAAATAAAAAAAAATAAAAATTCATATTCGGGAGGGCACATCCCAGTGATTGACATTTTTCGTTGACGAACAAGGCAGAGAGGGCGAGAGAGGGAGAGAGGGCAACAGAGAGAGAGGGCGGGAGCGAGAGAGAGCGAGAGAGAGAGAGGGTGCAAAAGAGGGAGAGACAAACGACTTCATTTAGGACGAAATTGCGACTACATAGTCCCTTCTTACATTTAACCCTACGTTATGAATAACAAATGACAATAAAAATAATAACATATATTAATATACAAACAGAAGACAAATAAGAAATGAAAAAAGAACAAAAAAACACAATTAAGAGATTGAATTACAAATTTGAAAATTTCTAAAAAGAGAAGATTTGTGGTAAAAACCTAGGAATGACTTGACATGGCCAACCTAGTAAAAACCACGCAGGAAAACACCCGCGAGAGTGAGAGAGATGGAGAGAGAGAGGGAGGGGGAGTAGGGTGGAGTGAGAGAGGGGACATTAGTGCTGATTTCTCAGAATGGATGTGCGCGTGTAAGGGGTTAGTAGTTGGGATGGGGAATGGATATGGGCGGTATGGATGGAGGGAGAAATGAGGGTTTTCGGGGAGGAGAGAGAGAGGGGGGGAATATTCGATGTGGACGTTGGCTTTGATCATCCCTCATCACTCTCCTCTCGGCGATATAGTTCTTTTTTTTCGCGAAAAAAATTGTTGGAAGTGGGCGTGAGAGGTGTGGAAGGGGGATGGCGACTCGGTTTATTCGTGTCCCTCCGCCTTTTTATTCTCCTTCGGTGGGAGCATTTTTTCCGTTACACTCCGGTTTGCGTAATGGATTTTCAAAGTGCGTCTTGTGTCGCATGTATCTGCTACGTTATCGATTTTATTATAATTATTCATACGCTGCGGAGCAAAATTAATAGTGATTTTTGACGATTTTTGTGTTGGTTTTTTTTAAGTTAGTGAGCCTATTTTTTTAAAACTATTTATTTCCGTGTACGATTCTTGAGTTATATTCAGTCTAATATACTCCAAACTTTGTTGAAAGACATCTCAGATAAGAGATGAATGTAAAAACTTGTATCTCCTCCGTAAACATAACATTTTAATTATTTTATGAATTTTTGATTCATTTAATATGACTAATGTAAGTAGCATTCGCTGTATGATGGCGTATATTTATCACTTTTGCGAAAGTCGTTGGTATTTTGACTTTTGAAGTTACAATGGAGTGTTAAATGTGGTTATAATGTTCTGATAATAGCCTGTGAACATATATTAACATTTCGTCCATTTGCCATTAAAACGTAGCGCTTAAGGGTTGCTGGAGGTACACGTTTAGTTGGGATGCGGTTAATTTCGTGAAATAAAATGTTCTACATGATTATGCCGACAAGAGCCAGAAATCACGAAGGATAATGAAAGATTCTCGTCGCCTTATTTGATCCATCAAAATAATCGACCCTACCCTCTCTAATTCTTTAATTCAACTCTCATCCTTAAATGGTTTCAGTATTTCTACTCGCTTTTTTAGGATTCCGGCGCATTTTTTTCAAACAGATCATCCTCTAGTGATTTCTAGTTTTGTGTGTGTAGTGTGTATATATGTATAGGTATACGTGTGTGTGTGTGTATGTATATATATATATGTGTGTGTGTGTTTGTACAAACACACTGAAAGAAAAAACTGTTGGCGTTTTAAACTTTTACAGTTCGGCTTTGGAAGCCCCGCTGAGGATAACAAAGCGACCTTTCTCTTCCGCCCGAATCGAAAGCGTCATCAATTATTTTTACTCGGGGGACATGTGTATTAATTTTTCACCCGAACTTTCAACACGTCCGCGATATTAATCACCTTAATTCCCAAAAACGCGGACTGCGGAAAATTGCGCGATTGACCGATCCTCCGGAATTAAAAAAAAAAACCAAAGGCCGCACGGCATTTAAATCGCCCTCATTGCGCGAATATTATTTACGTCGCACCCGCCGCACAGTTTGTTAATTATTTTAATATCTCCGTCGCAGATTTTGCGAAAAAAACTATATAACTTAATTTAGTGCTCTTAGTTGTCCTTGGCCACATGTCTCGTTTCAAATTAGTATCCTCGGATTTAACTATGTAAACCTCTCTCTCCTCTCCTTAATGGATTTACTCTGTCCTATTACTCTGAAAGGGCAACGTGCGGAAAAGACCATGGAAAAATGCTCGCTTTGAAATTGCGATGTTTAGCCTGGACGAATCTGACCCTCGACTTTTCGGGCAAATTTCCTTGTCTATCCATAACTACGGTATTGAATGATTCTTTTCCGCTTGAGTATTGGGGAATTGAATGTGATCTACGAATTTAAAATTATTTTTATTTATTTTCAATAACTCTTAAACAGCACATATATGGCCTTTTCCAAAGAGGCAATAACAGTAACAAAGAACAACATGCATCCATGTCCAAACCAAGATTCGAACCCGCAACGTTATGATTGAGAGGCAAGCACGTAATCCACCCCTTTACCAAGGGCGGCATGATTATTTTCATTTTAAAAGTAGCGTGCCATTTTTGTGGCATCTTCTATAATATTAAGTTTGAAATTGTAGTTATTTGATTGTTTCGTTCGTTATATGTATCACTGGAAATTTGTTGTTCTCTTCCATTTATGAATTTTTCGGAACCTAGATCGGTGTAGTCTGTCCTCACAAAGCGGGTGGTGAAATTACCTATCTATCATAGCAAAATTGCAATACTTTTTACAAATAAGGCGATTGAAATTTACATCATTGCATTGCGGTGAAAATGGTGATTATTGGCTTTTTTTTAAACGGAATTCTACGATACATATTAACGGAGTTAGGAAACGAGCGAGACGAAGAGCAGGTAGTCTTCCAATACATGACCCCGGATCTGCTACATGAACCATTTGATGTAAATACTCGGAATAGTAGAAGGCCAACTTACATGGGAACGCAAGACCAAATGGATTCTCTACCACATAAAATTCGTTAGACAGACTGTAGGGCAGAATGACATCGAGGATATTATTTCTAAGATGATTAGAGACCACAGAAGAATATTCAAGCCTGCAACTTAGATTATCTTGGGAATCTGGCGAGATTGGGAAACTTACTTTCCTGTTAAATTACAGATGCAGTTTATCGAATGTAAAACGGAGCTTTATTGGAAATATTGGTGATTACTTGTGTATGTACTGCCATTTCAAATAGTCTAGCGACACGGCTCGGTCACGCCATGCATAGGCCGGAGCTGAAAGTTCCGAGTATGTTATCGTAATTTATGGAGTATTATATAAGTTTTGCCCTTGACACATTGATGATTTTTTGTTTGGGGTTGGATTTTGTCTCATCGGCTCTGATTCCGTTCGTTTCTCCCTGCACGCCTACCAGGCTTCCAAACCCACCTCCTCACTCTTCCACCCCTCCCCTCTCTTCTGCTTTCCTCAATCAATGGGTACTAACATACTCGAAACTTTCAGCTCCGGCCTATTCGTGGCGTGACCGAGCCGTGTCGCTAGACTTTTTTAAATAACTGTACCTGGCGCAGAACATTGAAATTTAATACACACACACATTGGTATCCTAATCACGGGAAATCTATTTTTGAGTAACAATGGAATTAAAATGCTATAAATATTTAACATAATTTATTTTTATCGATCGAAAATCCAACGGGCACGATGTAATCAAATATACATACAACGTCAAAAAAAGGGGATTTCAAATGCCGACGACGTGATTACTACAGAAACGTCACTTGATCCACTAAAAATATTACATCGAAAATGTATCCGTTAGTGTTTACGCATAATTCCATCGATATCACCCGTCCTTATGGTGTTTACGAAAAATATTCGAGAGATAAGTTTTTTAAAATTGCTCCGCGAGGGTACACAGTAAACCTGACTTTAATAAGGCTCTTAAATAATAATTCTTCAACCTTTCTCCAAATGGTTGGAATTTTTATTTGCGTTCCGACATTTTTCCCAAGTTCCCCGCCGCTCTAAGCGGTCTCGGTAATGTCGTAGTCCCTTCCCATTCGATCCTTCGAAAAAAAAAAACGTTCGAATTCGACCGCCTGTAAAAACGTTAAAATAATACCGCTCCCGACCATACATTCCATTTTCTCCCCCCATTCCATCCGACGGCTCTTCGGCGACCTGAACGCCGTGTCATGGCAACGGGGGACATCGGCAGAGGCGGGTTAGAGCGCCAAGTGGTTTATCATTTCGCAAAAGGATCACGAAGCGGGATAAATTATAGCTCAAAACTACTACCGTATTGGTGTGGGCGCGATGGAAGAGAGGAAGAGGGATGGATAGTGAAAGAGGGGAGGAAACTGGATGTGAAGGGGGGGTGCAGAAAGGACGGGAATAAAGGACGAGAAAGAGGCGATCGGAAGAGGATATGGGAAAATCGGGGAAAGGGAATGTTGAAGGGAAGTGTGTAGAGGGATAGTGGTGCGCGATTAAAGAAAGAGGTTCGACGGAATTGCAGAGAAGGATCGGACGTTGAGAGGTGAATAAAGCATAAAGACAACGGATAAAGAGGACGAAAAGAGCGAGAATTTTAAAAAAATGCGCCGAAGGGAAAGAAAAAAATAAATGACGAGACGCGGAAGTAGTGAGAAAAATGAGGGCATAATTTGCTGACGCAATATGAATAAGCGCGTTTTATTACTTCAGATGTATTTATAATTGTAAGATTAAAATTCTTTATAAACTCAATAATATAATTATGCGACGTTAAATAATTTCTTTTAAAAAATTGACAAAATCTAGAGCCATTTGCTCAGAATCCAAATTTGAAAGCGTTGGAGGCACCCCCTGCTACCCACCGATTTCTATAGAAATATTCTTGTACATCATTAAACAGCATAATAGATACACAATGCGAATTTAAGCCCTATATCTCTTATCGCTAACTTGGTATTTTTGATTTAATTGATCGTGCAGACGGACAGACAGAGCGAAAACATATGCGAGTTTATAAATAAAAATATGGAAAAAAGGAATGATCGTAAAGAATTAATGTGTGTACTGAACGTAAAGAAGATAGGAAAGTGAGAGATGCTGTGAAGATACGGAATGGAAATTCAAAAGAAGGCAAAAAATCAAAAGGTAAGCCGCGGTAAGAATGGAGGAGGTAAGAGAGAAAAGAGAAAGTTAAAAAAAGACACGGTAGGACGTATTTAATTATTGAGTGCTATAAGGGGAAGGTAGGAAGGGAAGAAGGAAGGAATGGGAAAAGTAGGGATAAAGAAGAGGGGGAGAAATGGTAGGGATTGGAGGAAATGGAGGGATAAGGAAAGGGGAAAGTATTTCGAGTGTGTGGGCGAGAGAGGTTTTCTTTTTTGGAAGATAGGAAAGAGAGAATTGGTTGCTCGAGGGTGTGGGTCCGTTACGAGGAGTGTGAGGGTGTTTTAGGATGGTAATGTCCTAGGGTGTGGGGTGAGGGTTGAAGTGGTCACGCAGGGTGAAAAGTAGTGGGTGGGGAGGGGGAGGTTTTGGGAGCTTTAGTGTGTGGAGGCGGTAGCTTTATTGACCGAAACCGCCGCTCCCTCCCCACCTCCCTCTCCTCCACCCTTCGCCATTCCCGTTTGAAATCGTGTGTAGGGAAGGCAGCACCGCGACCACATTTCTAGGCATCGCAGTCCAGCGGTCGGGGTACTTCTGACAACCCTTCCCCTCACACAACAGTTGGGAAAGGGGAAGGACGGAGAGGTGGAGAGAGAGAGAGAAGGCGTGAGAATGTAGGGAGTGAGAGAAAGTGGTCAATAGGAGGGAATGGAGGAGTGTGAGAGGATTCGCACACTACCCCCCCTTTCCACCTTAAATAGAATTTCCCATAAACGTGGAGTGGTGCTTTCAATTTCGGTCGAATAACGCTTCGAATAACTCTTAAGCAGAGGGAGGATGGGGAGGGGAGGAGGATGGGAGGGAGGGGATTTAATCATTTGAGATCTCCCCTCCCTCCCTCCCTCCCTCTCCTCCCACTCTTATGGAGCATTGCGTTCCAGCGCGGTTTCGATAGTTTTCGAACGTTTAGCGTGGATTCATTTTTGATGATGTTATCAGTAATTTGACCGATGTGCTCCCTGTAATAAGAATTTTATTTACGGCTAGAGCATTCCGCTCTTTATTGGAGTATCCGGATCCTGTAATGCAGGCTTTTTTGGGTGCCCGTGTTTTAGGCTCCTAAATTTATTAATCAAAATTATACGTTTTTACTACGTTTAGTCCTGCCGTTTTAATTGCCGTTTTAAAAATACAATTTTTAATAAAAAATACCAATAATTAATAAAAGACGGCAAGGACAGAGGTTATAATGAATAATGAAGGTCGTAATATGAGTAGGAAACGTACATTAAGATTGTAAACTCGTAAGGTACGTCAACGCTATAGGTACGCAAAAGTATCTCAGAGTTTGTTTGTAAGTAGCAGTTTACCTCCCGGCCGGATGCTCCTATCACGTGAAGCCATTTGTAAAATATTCCATTACATTGCCACGCCACGCAGCTAGCGAGGGAACGCTGCTTACCAGTCTTTACTAGTAAGCTTGCAGAAAAGTGTGACAGTGCGTGGAATGTGGGCTGTACTACCTTATCATGATCTTGCTGTTTTCTGGAACTCTGTGATTTGTTATAGTTGAAGTTCTTCTCTGTACTAATTGTGCTACTTCTTGTTCCAAAATGAGTGGGGAAAATAAGAGACAACGGACCTATAATTTCAATGCCGAGTGGGAAGAATCATATTGCTTCCTCGACATCCAAGGAAACGTGTTTGTTTACTGTGCGGTAGTAGTGTTGCAGTGCCGAATAAACATAATCTTGAGCGTCATTTCCAGAATAATCACAGCTCCTTTGATGCTAACTATCCAGTTAAACCTGAGTTAAGAAAAAAGAAAATAAAGGAACTGAAATCAAAACTCTCAGGCCAGCTGTCGATTTTTACTAGACCAGCGGTAAAATCTAAATATGCCATTATTGCTTCCCTTAAAATTGCTCACTTGCTCGCAAAGAAGGTGACATGTAACTCAAGTGAAGAGTGACTTGGAACTATGTGACTGGTTCTCACTGCAATTCGATCAGTCGACAGATATATCAGACACTGCGCAGTTGGCAATCATGATGAAGATGGTATTTAGTGACTTCACTCTAAAAGAAGAGCTACTGAAAGTATTGCCTATGAAAAGGCAAACGAAATGGGAGGATATTTATAACACATTCAAAACCTACGCAATGGAAATAGTTTGCTTCTGCACAAGCTGTCTGCGATCACCACTGATTGGGCGCCAGCAATGTTGAGCTGCATCAATGGATTCATTGACCTCTGCAAGAAGGATGAATCCTTTTTGAACATTGTCTTATCACTGTATTTTCCGCCAGGAAACTTTGTGTGTATAAATACTTTCGTTTGTACATGCCATGAATGATGCTATAAAAATAATTAACTCTATTCCTGTGGCGCCTTTGCATCTCTTTAAGACCCTGCTGGAAGTTGTTAAAGACAAACAATCTGATCTTATCTTATACACAGAAGTGCGATGACTGAGCAAAGATAAAGTTCTTGCATGGTTTTTAAGCTTGATGTAGGAGATAAATGATTTTCTGAAGTCAAAGAATGCGGACTTCAAGGAACTAAGTGACTCTTGCTGGCTAATGGACTTGGCTTTCCTTACCGACGTCATTGTCAAATTGAACAGTTTAAATCTGGAGCTTCAGGGAAAATACATACATGTGGTTCAAATGATAGACTCTGTAAAATCATTCAAAGCAAAATTAGTCATGTGGATGCCACATATGAAGAAGAAGTCTCTCATAAACTTCCCAAGTATGAAGAAGATGGTGAGAGTGATTTCAGTCCGTCATCATTTGTTGGCCGCCTTCAAAAACTTATGGAGCAGTTCGAAAAGAGATTTCAACGGTCCACCATCATTAAGCCAGTGGTAGCTTTTTTGTAAGTCCTTTTACTTGCCAAATAAAGGTTACAGAAACTGCTACATCCACTGGAAGACTCATTTAAGCAAGGGCAGAACTGGAAGTGGAGATTTTGGACTTTCAAAATAACTTTGTTCTGAAATCTGGTTGACCGAGAAAGGTTTCCTTTCTTAAAAAGTGCAGCTTTCCACTTACCTGTGCGAATCACTGTTTTCAACCATGAACTTAAAAAAAATCAACAAACAGAGCTCGACTTACTGATATCCATCTTGACGATTGTTTGCGAGCGGGAACATCATCCTATACATCCAACTTTGAAAAATTGGCCGATAAAATGCAGTGCCAAAGATAACACTAACTTTCCACGTGATTAATAACAATTTTACATGTAAAACTATGTATTTTTTATAGTACGGTTTCTCGTATAATTAAATGTGTTGCTTTGTGTATTATTTGGTGTCGATATCTTTATTTTCCCTGAAAAAAGAAAAATGGGTTACGTTAATTGGTTGGTGCCCGCCACTCTCTCATAAACTCTCAAATGTGCCCGTAGACACAAAAAGGTTGGTGAACCCTGCTGCAATGTATTGATATCTGGTGGGTAATGCGTCGTATTTTGGCTTTAGTGGACACGAGTGGTAACACGGGTGTGTCGCATTTTGCTCTAAATTACCCCAACCTGACAGTACGAAAAATAAACACGTAGATAAATTAATGAATATATATATATATATATATATATATATATATATATATATATTATTTTATTTGGAAATCAAAATATCGATAATACTAAAATCATAAGATTTATTACCATCATAAATTGCTGAAACAGTCGTATTATACAGGTTGATCAAAAAGATTCAATGTATTAAATATGCTATATATGTCAGTATCAACCATTATGAACATATAAGTTCTACGTCAAATAGTGTAATGAAAAAATCTGATTTGGGAAACACATGACTTTATCCATGCAGAGCATTGAATATGATTGCCCTCGACATCAGCGTACTCAAAAACATTTATCAGCGATTACACTCGAGGATAATTTAAAAACATTTTCAATAGCCTTTATTAAAAAATAAAGAAAATAGTTAATTTTTTCTATGAATAATAAAATTACGATGCGCAATTAAATTTACCCTTGGCATCGTACGCAACGCTATCAGCAATTAGAAAATGTATCATATCGGCGGAAACAGTTTAACATAAATTTAGAATAAAAATCAAGATATCTATCGGTTTTATGAAAAATTGTTTTGAACAAAACTTGTACAAAATTGTAATATCTATAATTTTTGTAATAACAGATATTTACAAAAATGGAGTTTTGAAGGAGGTATATATCTGAAAAACCGGAAATACGATTAGAATAAACACCCACTTCCGGTGGACCAGTCTCATTGTCAGCCAAAACCTTTTAAAATCTTCATTTGATAAAATAAATGTTAAATAAAAAGTTTTGCGCTGATCTCATTATTAGTTTTTCAGTTGGAGCGTGCAAAATATTCCTATCACACACACTCAGACAGACATCATCGAGAAAAGTCAAAACGTGTCCTATGGACCTCAAAACGTGTATTTTCGTTGAAATTTCGAAATCGAATTTTTTCATGAAAACAATACTTTCTCTATACTACGTATATGGAGAAAGTAAAAATGCTGTTCACTGGGACTTTTTTGATCACCCTGTAGATACACTTGAATATAAACTTAGGATGGACTAATAATAATAATAATTCCGTTTAAAAATTGCATTTATATATATATATATATATATATATATATATATTTAAGTTTTAAAAATGGATTGTTGTTAATTATGAAAAATCCTTTTTTTTAAATATCCGAAATTAATTTATTAACTCATCTTAAAGAGAAGTTTATACACACACACACACTTTATGCAACGGTCTGTGAAACAAACTATCGCAGGTGTATATTAATACAACAATGGCGTAATATTAATATTAAACGATTTTCAAAATACCATGCAAAGTTACGTAGGTGTAAAACAAGTGTCATAACATTAACATCAATACTTTTTCAAAGAAGGTATTGACTTTACATCGCATCTTAAAAACTGAAAAAATGTCCAGCATTACTTGTCGAAAAAAATAAGACAGAATTCCAACAATTATTTGTTTTGCGAACAAAGTTTAAAGTGTATTTGGAACGCAGCGATTCTCACGTTGCATGTTTGCCGTTAACCCTCGTCTGTCATGGAGCGCTATTGCGCACAATATTCGAAAGGTCTCGTATGTCGCAAGTTTTCATTCATTAGTAGAAAGTTCACGGCGGACAATTACGAGGAATCTCCACATCTGTTGATACGGCACACAAAAGTCTTAACTTGAGTCGGTTCCTGAAACCGGACCCGAGTTCTATCGACTTATGCGCCGATTGTAACCTTTTATTTCCAGAATCTGTACTGCGGTATGATCAACACCGTAAGACGTCGATCCTTGTGGGATTAATTATTCTTTTTTTTTTTTATTTCGCCGTTTATCGGCGTAAAAATTTAAAACTCCGAAATTTTCAAAGGGTGGGAGTTTGGGGTGTGTGTATATATATATATAATTATATACAAACACACGTTTTAATGACATATCCATTCCTAAACAAAAATAGTCTAGAAACTGAACCGTTAGTAGAACTTCAGTTTATAATTACACTGGAAGTGAGTCGTATCCAGAGAGGACCAAGTTAGGAATAAAGTTTTCCGAAGTCTCTTCAAGAGATTGTCACGCCTTTCCCCCTCCCCCGCCCTTCCCCCCATCTCTCTCTACCCCTTCCCTCCCCTCTTAATTCTCTCCCCTCCCCTTCCTCAACCCCATCTCCCCTTCTTTCTCTCTCTCTCTCTCTCATAGGCGGCGTTGAAGTTTGGTTGTAAGAGGGGAGAAGAGGTTTTCGCGAAAAGGGAAGGACCAACTTCTTGAGTGGCAGCATGTCCAGATGAGACGTGTGTAGCGTTAAAACTCGAACTAGTTATTCAACGCATAACTATTCCCCCCCTTCTCTGGAATCTAAATGCGAGTCACACCTGCTTAAAAGTTCGTGCATAACTGGATTATCGCCCCAATTATCGCTCCTCCGCCAGATTTTCTTTATTACGGGGTCGCCGAGGATAATTATTTTCTTTTTTCTTCAAACGATCCGTTTCGTTTGCCGAGTCATCGAATTCTCCCTCGTTAAGGAGAGAGGGGGAGAAAGAGGCCGAAACGAGAAAATCCGCGAGATTTTATTTTCTATCGCGGTTTCGGCGTCGCTTTTAATGAAGTGCGGAACTTTTGGAAAAGTTGTCGATAGAGAAAATTCCTGATTTTTTAAATTTGAAATTAATAGAAATGTGCACTGAAAATTGGGATAGTTCGAGAAATAGGTAGATACCTACTTTAGAATTTTTTTCTAGAATATGTATTGAAGCTCTAAGTGTGATTGTATTTATTTGACGCGTATTACAAAGTTAGTTTTAATTGGGAAAGTAATTTTCGTCCTTGCAACCAATGGAACACTATGCTCATGCAACGGCTTTCAGAATGGAATACCTATTCTTCGATTATTTTGGAAGATAATACCACTTAAACTAATTTTGGACAGGTAAAGCATCGCCTTATTTAAGGGTTTCAAAGAACGGGGAAAGATTTGTAGTAAACGGAATAAATTGTAGGTTTCTAATTTTCGTCTTATTTCTTGAAATAAATCCCCCATTGTGACGTGTTTTGTCAGATTTTTCGTCACTCATCTTCTCATCCGAATCCACTTCTTCAAAATTTGTCTTTCCTTCTGCCAATATCGGTAATTTACCTTGCCACTCCTCATCTAACCTTCTTCTTAATTCAAAAGAAAATTATCGAGCTTGTATTTATGGCTTTAAAATAAACCACTGCGGCTAGACAAGCACTTAGGTGCGTGTTCTTAAATAATACTTTCTCCCCACACACTTATCTGTAGTTTGATTCCACAACTTGTAATAATTTTAACGCTATTATTTTTTTCCATTTGAGTACGTAGTTCAATTTTTTGATTGATCGACTGTATATTTATTTAATCAAAGAATCTACGCAGGAGGTAATAAGTGTAGAATTTCCCAAGTTGTGAATGAGGCTCTCTACCTTATAGCAAACGAAGTCTGTACAGAGTCATCCCATTGATACAGATGTTCTCTAACTTTACTCAAAGTAGGAAACTTGTGCTGACTGTAGCAGTGAAAAATGGTTCACTTCGAGAATAAGCACGTAAAAATTGCTTATCTCAGGTAACTCCAATAGCCACAAAATGGTTATGAAAAACCAGATGCACATTTCGGTTGCAAAGCATTTTTAGTTATTCGCCAATGAAGACGGCTGAAGTATACGTCTAGTTTTTTAAAACCTTGTTGTTTGTCTATAGAAGATGCTTGAGACAAGTACTATTTTATGCACTTTTTGTAGGATGTTACAGATTATTCCACTGAAGTGGACGCGACGAAAGCGGTAATATTGAAAAAAAATCGCTGGATGAAATTTTCGATCTTTAATCCCAACTAACCTACCGGAGCTCCGTCTAATCTTCGGGAATCCTTAGGTGAGCCTGACATTTTAAATACTTTCGGTCAATATCTCTCTCTTCTTTTCCTTCACCTCATATCGCCCTTTCGGCTATCCGTACGAGATGAGAACAAGCCACGGGTTTTTGTGCCACTGAAGTTGGGGGTTATATAGATCAACCTACTTTTAGAACTCCTTTTCCCGCATAGCCTAGGGCAAAACGCGAGGCCCGATTCAATTACACAAATCGATAGGCTCTAATTAACCATGCCGGAGCTACAAGGGGAGTGTCAAAGCCATTCTCTTCCCGCTAACCTCCCCTCCTCCAGTTCTACCACATACACCCGGTGTTCATCATGAAACAGTTATCCCTGCAGACTCAATCCGTTGAATAACTAACATTTATTTGGTGACTAATAAACGGAACCAGTTACTGACTGAATAGATTGGATATCGCCCCTTCCCTTACCTCTCTTCCAATTTGACCGCTCCAGTAACTTCCTTCCTCACCCTCTTCCCTCTCCTAAACCCTCTCCTCTTCCTATCCCCCCTCTCCCGATCTCTCCCTATTATTGATGGCTTCTCGTTCGCTACGCCAACTCCAGTCCGCATGACTGTTATATACCTAATGTATTTTTTTGCCGCATCATTTTTAACGTTTTCTTACCAGTATACTTATGTTAATTATTATATATATATATATATAATTAACATAAGTATATGCTTAAAGAAAAGGAAAGGTAATAATAAAGATGGTAACAAGGGGTTGGGGGAGCACAGTGGACACTTACGTAAATTGGAGAGCCGCCGGGGTTGCTGAAGTCAGACGAACATCACACATATTAGGAAGCTTATCGGTCCGAATATAAATTTTTGTTTTTCTTTTTTTCCAGTGTAAACCGAATAAGTCATATTTTATGGAGGTCTTTCCTTCGCTTCGGGTGTAGAGATTAGGGTAGAATTATAGTGCCCCTCTTTTTGTTTCATTATTGTAAGCGTATTTTTTATTTGAATGCTAAAAATATCTCGTTATCGGTAATTTCTTCTCATCAGGTGAAATATTTGATTTCCACTATGGAGAAACTGGTCAAGTTTGGAGCCATCATACATATCAATTTCTATTCTTAAATCTTAAATATTTTTCTGTCGTTTTATTATCAATTTTCTGGAGAGTTGTGGCCCTATGCCAGTGGTTTCCAACCTTTTCTACATGACGGACCACATCGATTGTCACGAATCCTTCGGCGGGTCGAATGGAAGCAGCAAACTCTTCTTCGGGACGGATTAGTGTTTAATTCGTAAGTTATCTATTTATTTTGAAGTGCCACACAAACGAAAATGTAGTCAAAATAAGGTTTTTGGGGTTGACATATCGTTATTAAAAGTTTTAAATGGAGCACAACTATTTAGGACCAGAAAGACAACCAATAATCCAGCCCTCGGTGCATTTTATGTTGGTATGATAGCATGTGGGAGGTTAATAAAACCGCCGACGAAGAGAGAGAAAAGAAATGGAATGGGAAACACGTGATGAAATGTCACACAGTAGAAGCGTAAACATAACGAAATAACGTTACAGTTATTTTGAATATTTCGTTAACGTTTTTCGTTGCGTTATTCAAAACTCATTTCGTTATTCCGTTACGTTACGCATAACGTTTTTCAGCACCGATTGTTATGCGTACCTAATAAAAAATGACAAAGACATTACAGGCTCGAGGGCCACATTAAATGTGGTCGCGGGACACATGAGGCCCGCGAGTCATAGTTTGGAGAGCTCTGGTATTAAATATAGGGTATGCTGCATCGCCAATGAAAAAGAATTCAGTTATTAATTATTTTAAATTAAAATTACATCCAGTTCTTGATATGCCTGACGAGATATCTAGGAAAATAAATGGGCGAATCGCCTTATCTCTTTTGATTACCCGTTGCATTTTTACGATATTCACTTTGTGCAAATTCAACGTTGTAGGAGTGTTGTAGCCATCCAAATTTTTAATCAACGTTTCGTTGCAGTTTATATTGAGCTTGGATTTAGTTCTAACAATTTTAGTGACGAATAAATAAAAACAATTATTAACTGGTTATACAGTATGTGTATTATTAGTATCAGTTGAGCGTATTAATAATACCATCATTGTCTTGCCCCAACCATATAATTTATGTGTTGCCAAAAAGTAACAACATTCAAATTGAGAATAGTTTGTCTTTTTTCCATAGTTAATTCTTAAATTGCGATTTCTTTCTCACTCGATAAATTTCATAATTACATTCATTTGGGTTGACGAATGTCATTATCAATTAGGCTCGACTAGTGAGCTTAAACGACTAATAAAAAAATAGCTGAAATTTGTTAGCCGGAAGCTTTGCCATGTCAATATGTTTCCTCATAATTGTTTACGCTGGAATTATATTAGGCCCACAGAAAAATATAGCGAATAATGTAATTGCTGCCTTTTTTCTTTCATTATCGTGCAGTCTTTGCCCGTATATTCCCCGCCAAGGAAGAGATTTAAAAGATATTGATAAAAGTATTTTCTCCTTACTATAGTTTTTCCGCCATGTTTTAACTCTATCGCCTCGACGTGGTAGACGCATTATGATGTATATTATTGGAACTACACTACAAAAGTTTCTATCGATATCCAATCCTTTCCCTTCTCTTAAATGTAAGAAGGGACTATATAGTCTCAATTCCACCCTTAATAAAGTCTTTTGTCTGTCTGTCTCACACTCACAATCAGTCTCTCTTTCTGCCTCTGCGATAGCGGTAAAAAAATGTTCCCCTGAATCTTATGCAACCGGTGGTGTATATAATGTTAAAGAGACAGACGGACACTTGCGAATTATTATATAAGGATGTTCTTTATTTATGGAAATTGTATTAATCAATCTCTTTTCCTCTCTCTCTCTCTCTCCAGTTTCGACGTCCGCGGGAAGGCTCTCAGCCAAGCGACCCATTGGTCATCCCCGAACGCCTTTGGCTCCAGGGCCTACTTTAGGACTGTCTCGGATCCGGCCTCCCTAGTGGTGGATGACGTGCAGAGGGCAGACGAGGGCGTGTACAGGTGTCGGGTCGATTACCGCAACACGCCGACGAGGTCGTTTCGCTACAACCTAACCGTTATAGGTAAGTGCGTTCTCGTTTTCACTAAACCGCGAACTTAAAGGGTTTTTTTTTTCGTGTTCCCCCGTGGTAATTTTATGCTCTCATGCTGAGGTTTCTCTCGCCTATAGTTTTTCTAAATGTTTCTTCCTCCTGTCCTTCCATATATCCTCCTATAATAGCATTTGGAATATTTTTCATTATCAATTCCTTCCTCGTTTAGTATCTGATCGTGTTAATCGATAATTATGAGTTGTTCCGTTAAGTCGAGAAGTAAAATATCCTTGTAATTTCCTTCGTACAATATTATATTGATTTGATTTTGAGCCGACGTCAGCTATTTTTGCCAATTTTATACTTTTTTAAAGTGTTTCATGAACGTAATTTTGTAGTCTTTCATCTACCCCATTATTATGTATGGCGAATAGAGGCGATAACATCTCAATTTCCTCGCATATAGGTTATTGTATTAAAAACCTCCGCTTGATAGCATCTAACTTTTCTCGAATGCGGCTTATTGTGTGAAAATTATCAGTGGATCGTAAACGCCGTACTTTATTAACGCTGAGAGATCTAAAAGAAACTGCTAAATATATTAAAAGTGTTAAATTGCTTTACTTTGTAACTTTTTCGCTGAGGATACATTAACTACCCGTCTTACAATTAGTAAACAATTTTTTAATTCGCGAGACGCCATTCGGGTCAATTTTCAACTGAAATTTAGTCCCGCTCGACTTCTTTTTTCAGGAAACGGCATTTTAACATTTCGTCTAGCTGCGTCGAGCAGAAATATTTTCGTTGCTGGAATGCAATGAATTTATCCGACGGATATTAAATAGACTAATGCACAGTGATCTATTTCTCCCTATATTATAAAATCGTAATGACCATTATGCGTAATACTCTAATTTTGTGAGTAACTCGATTAGAAATAAACTTAGAAGCCTGAAATTGCTCAGGATTGTAGTGTTGATGAGTCTTTACGTTATGACTAGAA
This sequence comes from Uropetala carovei, assembly GCA_036926305.1. Taxonomy (NCBI): domain Eukaryota; kingdom Metazoa; phylum Arthropoda; class Insecta; order Odonata; family Petaluridae; genus Uropetala; species Uropetala carovei. The sequence continues at coordinate 2,117,273 of JAXCHB010000212.1, forward strand.
ACATTTCGAAAAAGATCACGGGTTTGACTCCAGAGGGTGAATGTCGTTTCCCATATGATAACACGTAAAAATCAACTTTTACTCATTAAAATATCTTAAAATTAAGTTATCGATATGAAATTTGTACTAAAACATGCCAACATTATTAGTATTCTTATTCTTATCGTCGAATGCTAAATCTCATTCGAATTCGCTCATATTTAGAATTTATACTCGAATTATGATAATTTTTTTAACATTTCAATAATAAGATTCAATGATTACCGGTGTTGTTTCCTTCGGTAATTTCCGTTCATATACACTTAAATAGAGGCTTAATGATCGATAATAAGAGTAAAACATGATCGAAATGACCGAAGATATGAATGTAATGCAAATAAATCGAACGCAGTATTCATGATATTTATATTTTTCATCTTTATTACTAAAATCCTATTTCTGGTTGTCTCTCTCTCTCTGTCTCTCTTTAACGCTCTATACCTCAGCCATTTTTAATCTTCGGGAATGTCAGCCTTCTTAAGTTTATTTTTTATCGAGCTATTCATCTAATTTCCTTAATTTGTTATTAAAACCAAACTTACATCGCTTATAAAATATATTAATTAAACTCATATTCGTAACATTTTCCCGTTCAACTAATCTAAATCCAATAGGCACATGGTAGGAACGAAGAAACAGCGAGCGAAAGGGGAGAGGGGGTTGGTGAGCGACAGCGAGCAGGGGGCTTGTCCTCTACTAATAACATAACATTTCGACTATGGTTACGCATAACCAATAAATAAATTAATCTTTCTTGTAAATCTTGTTGTAATAAAGATTTTTACGGATATCGCACGATCTAACCACTAGTTCAGTGAATCATCTCCAGTACTAATATAATATCTCGGGAAAAAACATTTATTCATTTTTATTGTTTACTTTATATGAATGATGTAACGGCCAAACTAGGAAAATATTATGCCTGATTATGTCAGAAAATACTCTCTTTAACGCCACACAATTTCAGATACTGAAATTTTGTTTACGTATACATTATTGTAAGTCACGACAAAAAATATATAAAAAAATTTTAATATAGAGTCTTGGTTTCGATTTCACGAACTTTTATTTTCGCCATTTTATTACTGTTAGAGCGGATTAAGATTAATTTAAATTTAATTGCTGATATTCAAGACAAACTTAAAACTAGGTTTAGAGAATATAAATACTATTTTTGTTGTTAAGATAGTTTAAATTCATTCCTAATTACCCAAAAAATGTTTGGAAACCAAAATGGATGCATATATATATATATATATAGTAAAATTCGTACATTTCTATTGATTTAGCATCTTTCAATTACTAACGCAAGGCATCGTTCATTCATTCCCGTCATTTGTGATAAGCAATGATAATATTTATGTTGCAGTATTCGGTAAACATAGAAAACGAGCGTGGGATTGATTATATACGCTACTATTATGAATCTAGTTTTAGTTAAGGCGCATACGACATCAGACGTTTTAAATTTTATATAACGCTTCGTCCATGTCCACTTTCACTGAAATTTTTACTAGTTTTATGTGTTAAAGTTTGATCATGCGCTAACATATGTATTCGTTTCTATTCGTTTATATGTTCCTAGTAGAAGGGGACGCCTCGAAATGCAACAGTCTCGAGTTCGAATCCTGCAGTGAGAAAAGTCGCATTAGCTTCCTTCAGTTACCATCCACGTGACCACGTCGAAACTCCACTAACAATAAGCGCAATATTAAAACAGTTAGCAATCGAATAAATTCTTGGCACATCATATAGTCACTTTGCCTTTAATTTTCGACGGATTTTCGAAGTCTTTCGCGTATTGGGCAGCGAAAATCCTTTATCAACTTCGATACCATATTAGTGGCTATATATATATATATATATATATATATATATATATATATATATGTATGTATGTATGTATGTATGTATGTATATATATATATATAAATATAGCGTCGCAAGTTCCGAATTCGACCACCCCTGACCTCACCTATCGCTCCGCCGCCGCCGTCTCTTCCATTGTGGCACACTCATTTTCCGATTTCCCCATTTATTCTCATCTCATTCCGCCCAACACATCCCACGCCCCACCTTCTTCCCACGCGAGCTCACACACACATACACACACACGCACACTTCCCATCAAAACCCTTCTTTTTTCCATCCCTCCTGATCCTCCAATCTTCTCTCTTCCCTCGCCACGGTGCCTTTTTTCCTCCCACCTACGTCTCCCCCCCCTCCCCCCCTCTCTCTATCCCTTTCCTTCCTTCCTTCCTTCCACTCAACAATAGAATCCAATTTTCCGCTGCGATAAACGTAGAAACCCAATCGGTGAAGATTTCTTAAGAGGAGGAAGAGAGAAGATGTCGGGACTGGAGAAGTAGATTTCGCGAAGAAAAGGTAAAGGGTATTGGGAATGCGTCTGCGTTGGAGATAGAGATAGAGAGAAAGAGGAGGAGATAGAGAGAGGAGAGGTTATTTCTCATTTTACCCTACTCTCATTTCCTCTTACTTACCATCTCCCATCGTGTAGCTTCTCCTTCCGCTGCACGGAGTGAATTAAATGGGAAGAAGTACATCTTTCTGCCGCTCCGTTCCGAACGGCGCTGTCGGCGTCCGGCTCGTATATTACTTTCTCATATACGCAGTATATTGAGAAAGTATTGTAATGGCGAAAAAATTCGACCTCGAGATTTTGAAGGAAATAAACGATTTAGGTGTACCCGAGTCCGAAAGAGTGGTTTTCGCAATGCCGTCTGACTGTTCGCGGGTCTAGAGCCTAAAAGATTGAGCCAAAATAAATGAAATCTCGTACTTAGTCACTTTATCTTTGAAGAAATGGTTGACTTTTCACAATAATTAAGGGTAGATTATTCTACTCATTTTTGTCAGCATTTTGATTTTCTCAAAAACGGCTTTAACCATTTTGATCAAACTTTGTACAGTTACTTGCGTTTAAGACTTAAATAATACTACATAGTTCATATTTTTCAAAAAACGAATATTAGGCTAGTTTATTCTAGGCATCTTTAACAAAAATGTTTTTCTTAAAAACGGTTAGAACGATTTTAATCAAATTTCGAACAGATACTTGACTTTACGTCTGAAATATACTACATATTTCATATTTCTCAAAGAATGAATACAAGGCTAATTTACTCTTGGACAACTTTAATAGCAATTGAATTTTCGAAAAAACGGCCCATACGATTTTCATCAAATTTCATGTAGTTAATTAAGTTGATGTTTATAACGAATCTACATAGTTCATATTTTTCATAAGATAACTAAACCTCGCATCAGTATATGAGAAAGAGTCTACAATGTATGTTGTACCGATGTTTTTTGACGTCTCATGGTGAACTTTCACAAGACGTAATTATAAAAGGTTTAGTGGAAGGGCAATTCGGATCCCTTTTCGAGTTTTGTTTTTCTTTTCCAGTTATGCGATCGTTCACATGAAGGCGATGTGTGCATTTTTAACCTCTTCGAGGTTCGAAGAATGAATTGTAGTTGGCAGGATATTTTCCTTGTCTTTATTTTTTGCTACACGCGGTATTTTTTTTTGAAAATGCGATGTCAACTATGATCCAAAAAGACGCCGTAAAATCCTTCCTTACTGATTCGACATTAAAATAATTATTGTTTTACGTTTAGCTAGGGGCTCCGCCCCTGGCGCCGCCGGCGCCCATCCCCGTGCTACGCTCCGCGCGGCTGCTTCTCTTTAGTTAAATAATTTCTTCTCTCCTCCTCCCTTTCTCACCCTCCTCCTGTCCCTCTCTCTCCCACCTTCCCTCCCCCTCTCCCTCTCTCACCCTCCCTCCCTCTCCTTCCCTCACTCCTAAATTATGGGAAATAGAAATGCCTAATTTGTAGTCGAACCCAGTATTTTTTCCGAGATTTTTTTTCGTCGCCACCTTACAATGTATTAGTCGAGAATTCGTGCTAAATTTAGAGTTTCTATCTCGATTATTTATCGAATTAACCGCATTTTTAACACGGCTTCATGAATATCAAATTAATATAGTAGAACGAAGATAATTTGTGTATGGTGACACATTTATTTGTTTTATTAAAGATCCGCCGATTCTATTAGAATTGTCAGAAAGAATCGGCAAAGAAAACCGACAAACTTTTATAAATTGTCTATAATTAAAAAAAAAATTGATAAATAAAATATGTGAAGGTAGATGTAAATTGTTGAGAGTAGTGTAGAATAAAATTTTGCGAAGTCAGTCAGAAATCTGCTTTTTAAAAGTCATATTAATGAGGAAATTAAAGTTCCACAGTAATTGAGCAAGAACCTTTATATTTATAATTTTATTTGTTTCTTTTTATTGAAATGTATATCCTTTCTTTTTTATATAGCAAGCATTGCAACCGTTTATTTAGATTATCTGCGAAAGGAGGATAACCATGTAACTCTCAATATGATTTTAAGAAATAACGCACGTCCCTATTCTCATCTAATTTTAAATTTATGCGTGAGCCTATTTGCGTTAATAGGCATTACAGATGTAGGATATTAAGGTTTTACTTACAAAAAGGTAAGTTTCTAGCATTCAAACGATAAAATGCCTTGATTAAATAGTTAATAAGGTGCCTTACTATAGATGTTTATGCGAATTTGTATCCCTGTTAATTTTTATTGAAATGCATTTCTTTCCAAATATATAACCAAAACGACAAATTATTCTTTCCCACGCAGAAATTGTGAGATATTTATTAGGGCATGAGGCGGACGCAACAACATATATATTCATTCAAGAAAATGTTGAAAATTTTAGCTTTATTTCATAAAATAATTTGTATTGCATTAGTGCTTGAAACTTGTTTGGTCGAACTCGTAGTCGTTGCGGATTAATTTAAATAGCGAATGGATGGAATTTTTAAATGTGTTTTATTATTTTATTGGTAATTGATTTTCCGAAGCATCGAAGATAAAAATGAAATGCACGTTGCCCCACATAAATGGTCCTCAACACTTCTTGTATGTATAATATAAAATTTTACCAAAAATCTACTTTGATTTCAAAAGGTAAGTTTTTAAGCGTTGTTATACATTTTTTCTTTGAGCACGCAAGAGGGCTATAGTAATTCAAATGAAAAGTAAAATAAAACTAAGAGATATTACTTTTTGATATTCCAGTTAATTGACATTATTTATGTTTCAAATGTATTCTAAGGGTTATTTATTTGTTCCATAAAGAAATAACGCGGGTAAGCGGCTCGAGAAATTAAACATGCCTCTTCACCTCATTAATATTTTAAGTGGATTAAAGATTCCATGCCGCTTTAAAGATTAAGAAAAATTTTGTTATATTTTTTTCAAAGTAGTGTACACTTGAAACCGTAATATAACTCGTGTTTATAAACCGTGAAAAACAAATCTTTTATCAAAATTCTTTATTCTCTTGATAAAATTATTGCATAAATTAGTAATATATTTCTTTATTCAATGTATGTAAAATTCTAAATTATGAAACCAGCGTCACATTTCAAGCAATGTTTGGCTTTATTTTAGCGCTGCGACTTATAATCATTTATAAATGCAGTGTTAGCCCTGCAGAGAAAATGAGTCCGCATAAGCAATTTTATTTGAGAATTATTTCAGTAATTTAGTATAAGTTTATGAAAACTCTCTGTGAATATACTGTTGATAATACGAAGGGAATTACCCGTTAAAAACGAGATTTTTTCGCACAGGAAAGCCATCTTCCTCAGGAACTCGATTATATGACTGAATGCCAAGAACGGGGTCGCATAGAGGAAAAGGCTGAGAGTTCGGAGAACCCCAGCTGTTGTCGACTTATTATAAGAACTTTTAAAAATTCTAACTAATGAATAAGTTAATCTTGTTGCTTTAAAAAATACATAAATTAGGTGCATGTAAAACGTACGTAATTTTTCCGTTATTTAAAGTAAAAGGATGAAAATTTTTTCAAGGTATTAAACATCAAGCTTTAAATTCTTACATTTAATGGAGTATAAATAAATAAATATAAATAAACTTGTATTTCTGCTGCAACTACTTACCAGAAATGTTGTGCAATGTACATATTTCTATTCCGGCGTGATGATTTTGGAGTAATTGTTTCAGAGTAATTTCCTTTTTTGTGAAAAATCTGAGAAAGTCAAGTATTCGATTAACAATTTCTTAGGATACATACAAAAAAAGGTTAAATAATACTTAAATAACATTAAAACATGTCGTAAAAGCCGAATGAAAACTACCTGACTCCGCGTGTATTGCGATACATTTCCGTTACTTAAAGAAAATGGAGCTCCGCGGTTACCTTAACCTTAGGACAGCGTGGATGCGAAGGATAAAAAAAAAAGAGAGAGAGAAAAGAACTCGGTTTCTTCAACGCAGCCAAAATACATCTACGCGTATCGCTTTCCTCGCAAAATCCGAATCGATCAAGAGAGAGAGAGAAAGAAAAAGGTTGAATCTCGAGTTGCGCCTCGACGTTGATCACTGCTTGCAACAATCAACACTCCCGGACCAATAATCCCTCTCTCTCTCTCTCTCTCTCTGAGAAACCCCTGCCCTGGCTCTACCGAAAAAAACATCGTTTGAAAAGGTTTTGAAAGCAGGCGCGTGTGTACGACTATGGCCTCACCACTCCCCTGATGCTCCTGGATTCTGGGAGTGGTTTTTCGAAAAAAGAAACGATCTGTACAAAGGAAGAAAAGGAGTGAGGGAGCCAGTAAATGGCGAGGAATAGGGGAAAAAGAGTGGGAGCTTCAAGGGGGAAATGAATACAAAAGATGGAGAAAGAGAAAAAAATAAATAAGAGGGAAAGAAATAGAACAGGTGAAAGATATATATATATATATATATATATATATATATATATATATATATATATATATATATATATATAAAGGTGGTAACAAGGTGTTGGAGGAAGCCCAGTGGACACTTACATGTCTCTCCGTCGCTGAAGAAGGGCATCAGCCCGAAGGATCCACATATGTGTTGTTTTTATGTTTCTGTTGTCTTCAACACCCCCAGCGGCTCCCCAATTTAGGTAAGTGTCCACTGGGCTTCCTTCAACGCCCTGTTGCCGCGCCTTTATTATTACTTTTCCTTTTCTTTGAGTGCACACACACACATATATATATATATACATACATACATACATACATACATACATACATACATACACTAGGTCTGATCAAAAAGTTCTAAGACTTTATTTACAAAGAAGAAAATACATTACATAAAACATTTTTACTAGCTGTCCCCTTCAAAGTACTCTCCCACCATTGATATACAGGTGTCCCAACGTTTCTGCCACTTCTGGAAGCATCGCTGGAAGTCTTTGAGGTTGTCATGTTCCGATATCACATTCTGTTGGATGGTTGGAATGTCCTCAAATCTTTGTCCTTTTAACTTCATTTTTGTTTTAGGGAATAGAAAAAAATCAGAGGGGGCGAGATCAGGTGGGGTACTACAGGAATATTTTTTTGGCCAAAAACTCTTGAATGGAAAGGGCAGTGTGAGCAAGAGCATTGTCATGGTGGAGCAACGATTCATTTTGAAAAACCTGGGGGCGTTTTCTCCGAACTTTTTCCCTTAATCGGATTAAAACCTCTTTATAAAAACCTTGGTTTACTCTCTGACCAGTCGGAACAAATTCTTTATGTACTATGGCCTACATGTCAAAAAAAATCATCATTGTTTTCACATTTGCCCGAACCTGGGACAAGTAGAATTTTGTCTTAGGGTCATAAACGTACACCTATGTTTCATCACCAGTCACAATGCAATTGATAAAATTAGGGTCCATTTCCACCCTCGTTTTCAGGTCCTCGCACACTTCTTGACTGCAAACTTTCTGGCCATCACTCTACAGTTTTGGGACAAATTTTGCAGACACTCGACGCATGCCAGGATTATCAGTAAAAATCGCCTGAAATGATCCCTATGATATCCTCAGTTCATCAGCGATTTCTCTCATGGTTAATCGTCGATCAGGATGAATTTTTTCATTCACTTTAGCAACCATTTCATCACTGCATGAAGTTGACGGATGTGGGTCGTCTTCAACAGATTCTCGACCATGTTGGAAACGGTTAATCCATTGATATAGAACTGGCTTGTTTAAACAAGCATCGCCATAAACAGTTCTTCGCAGTCGGAGAATTCCTGCTCCGTTTTTCCCATTCTTCACACAAAACTTTATTCACACACGTTCTTCTTTTGTATACATTACGACTGCGACTGAGGGCAAAGACACGTCTCAACTTGACAATGTTCTGCTCATAACTGGTTTGGTGGAGGGGAAAGCGGCACCACTCCTGCACTTAATGAGTCACTCTCTATTCTGTCTCAGCATTTTGGCCCATTACCTTCCGCTCTTCTTTTGTAATACATTGAGTCCTAGGACTTTTTGATCAGACCTCGTGTGTATATATATATATATATATGTATATATATATGTATATATATATATATATATATAGGAATAGTGCGATAAATAGAGTAAATTAGGGAGGTGAAAACGAAGAAAAAATGGAGAATTGCCACTGAATTTTTTCAGCAGAACGTGCAAAGAAAGAGAGGGAAACATTTTTAAAAAATACAAAAGGAAAAGGTGCAAGGTGAAAGTCAGGGAAAGTGGATGAGGAAGAAAGCACGGAGAATGAGAAGAGAAGCGAATAAAATGCATTGAGAATGAAGATTGGGGGAAAATACGGGTGAAAAGGAGTGGAAGGGAGAAAAAGTCAGCGGGGAAGTGAATGAGAGACAAGTGTAGGGAGGTAGATGTCGAAAGGCAAGAGGTTAAGAAAAGAGACGGAGAGAGAGAGAGGGAAGACAGGAGGAGAAAAGACGGAGAAAAGCGAGAAGGGAGAAATGGATAAGAAGGACGGTCTGCGTGAGGGAAAGGGAGTTGGCAAGTAGGAGATAGCGTGTGTGTGTGAGGGAGAGAGAGAGAAAGGTATAGGGTAGAGAGAGAGAGAGCTCCATGTCGACATTCCCTCAGGCTTCTCAGTGGGCTTGAGAAAAGGTTTTTTTTGCCTTCCTCTCCCTTTCTCACTCCCTTCTCCTTATCTCCTTCTCAATCCTTCCCTTCCCCTCCCTCCCCATCCCTCTCCTCCGCAACACACACACACAAACACCAAACCCAGTGAGTGGAGATGTTTCCAAGCAAGGATTTACCTCACTCTCAATAACCTCTTCCATTGTTGGGTTCGAGGCACAAGGTTGCAACGAAGTTTTGGCACCCACTCGAGGCACTTGGAAGAGGAGGAGAGGTGGGGGAGGAAGAGGGGGGGTGGAGTGGTGACGGAGAGGAAGAGGCGGGGGATCCTCCCACTTTTTTTTCTTGGAGGGAGAGTTCGGAACGTGAGAAGGGGTTGGGGGGGAGGGAGGCGGGGAGGAGGACAAAAGAGGGGAAATATGCGGGAATGGAACACCCTGGAGCTTACGAAGAAGGAGAAAAAATAATAATATGGCGAAAAACCTCGGATTGTGAAGGGGGAAAAGGTGTGAAAGAAGGAGTGGGACTGAAGTGGGAAATGTGCGCAGATGAAAGAGGAGGAGGAAAGGAGGGGGGGGATGGGGGAGGGAATGAAAGGAGAAAGGTACGAAGGAAGAGAGAGAGAGAAAGTCGAAGAATTAGGGAGGGGAAGGGATTTCGAGGTTGGTGTGTGGGACAGGCTTAGGACGTGTGAAGGACGGGCGTGTGTAGGCTTGAGAGGACAAGGTAGTGTAGGACGCGTTAGAGCGAGGGAATTCGAAGGGGTGTGAAGTTAAGAGGGGAGAGGTGTGTGAGCGAGTCCCGGATATGAAAAAATTTAAGTGCGTCGCAGTTGCGTGGGTATCGTGCGAGATGGGGAGCGTTTGGGAGGTGATTGTGATCGTATTGAGAAAAGGCTTAGAAGATGGGAATCGTATCGATAGGAAATTGATGCGCAAGGAGACTCCAGTAGCCGTAAGAATGTACGGTAAACTGGTGTTTGTTTCCGCTGGCACACCCGGCTCTCCTATAGGGCGGGGAATGAGTTGTGAAGAAAAAAGTTCCGTGTAATGCGAAAGCGTGTTACGTGGGCTTGGATTTACATAGTGAAAGGGGGAGTGATCTATACGAATTCAGGTACCATCCTCCAGACCATAAGTGGGGAAACCAAGGCCCGCGGGCCACATCAGGCTGGCGTGAGCATTTTTTATGCGGCCCGCGATATCATTACGAAAGCGATCCACGAAATGTAACACTTACTACAATGTCGTGTTTTTGGTTAAAATTAAAACCTTTTCATGTGAGGTTTAGACGATGAAATATTATTAAATATCAATGTTCGTAGATATAAACTCTCAAGTAGCTTACGATGTGGACCATAATGTGTCTTGCCGAAGCATTTTCGTTTTTAATGCGACCCACCTAAGCATCCTCAACGGCTAATGCGGCACTTCCCGTCAAAAGTTTCCCCACCCCTGCTCCAGAGACCATAAATCTATTCCTCGCTCTTCAATCTGAAATCCCACAAGCTAGGTCAGTGATGGCGAACCTTCTATTGCCCGCGTGCCAATATTACTGAAATTGTCAAATTTTTGCCGCCTAGCTTGCCACAAAAAAGTCCTTGATTTCTTTTTGCGTGACATCTATATTAAATTCGTGATCAAGACATAAGAGATTGAAATTTGTAGCCATAAAATTAATCTTTGCAATAGTTAACTAAATGACACAAATGCTTTTGCGGCACTAAATCGGTAGGATAAGTGCTTTGATTGGTTTTTCACTTTTCGTTGGCGTGCCAACCAAATTCGTCTTGCGTGCCACTGATGACACGCCTGTCATAGGGTCGCCATCACTAGGACCTAGGTCAAACCAAGCCGCGTTAATGCAAAATACAATCCGCTTTGCATGAATTTTTGATATTATAAGAACAAACAATGGTGTAGTGAATGCGTGTTATGAAAATCGTATTATAGGAAGTCCACAAGTAATGTATTTTATTACCGATCCGTCTTTGGCTTAACTCACAAAAAATAGTATATCCCCCGCACATTATTGAAAACTCTATGTTCCTGCAGTAACGAATTATGGTCATTGCAGTGACATAGAATTTTCAGTTTCATCTCGTACTGGTATTCAACTCATTATTTAGAGTTAATAAAGCTTATTTTAAAATCAAATTATAGCAAATTAGTTACTTCAGTTTGCTTATTAGTAGTTAAAATATGCACTTGTTATTTCCGAAGTTGTTCCATTTCTTGGTTTTACTACATTTTTTAAGCTACCAATGTCGCTCAAGAAGCGAGATAACTAATTAGGCAGTGTATAAAAATAGAGAATTTTGTTTTTATTTCCAAAGTGTAAGTCCTCCTCGGTGAAGCTATAGCCTATTTGTAAACGTAACCGCGGAGGTTCCTGACAAATGATCATTTTTAAGGAGCTGGAGCACTAGATTGTCGACAATATAAAGTACTCTTCTGCGCGACGGCACCATCCGACGTAAAATACGCATTTTCCACGGTCCAGACAAGTGTTAATAAGTCCCGAGTGTGTACGGAGGATACGCAATATTCCTCTCCTAGTCACTTAGCATTGTAATGACCGTGTGATTCCCTGCAGACTAAAGCAACAACCGCGAACCATTAGTTATGCATTCCTTAGACGGGCTCGTTACGTCCAAGCCGTCAAGAAGCATACCAGCCGATGATTAATCTCTCTCGCTTTAACATCCTAGTATTTGCACACAAAAAATAAGTTTTCGGTACATATTTTAGCTTGTAAGCCATGCAGCTATCCACAAACAATTTTTTTGTCCGAATTTTTTTACAATGGAGCGGTTAGTTGTAGTACCTACGCAAAAACATAAGCATATTTTTTAAAATAAAACGGGCTAATTTGGTCCAAGTCCATAAATAAAATTCTGCTTGTTTGAAAATTTTAACATACGCGATATTTATCTTCTGTCAGTGAGTAAAATATCTTATCAATTTAGAAGCGTCCGTCCGTCCGTCCCCCACTGTATCTCAAAAAGAGTTTGTCGTAGATATCTGCGGTAAACGGAGTTTTGTTACTACTAGATAGTAGGTCCCTGGGAAACTATTTTCATTTTCATAAAGATCCTGGTTCGATCTCAGGGGATGATTACTTTTTCCCATTAGATAACACGTAAAGATCGATATTTCGACGCGCACGCCTTCATTTTTTCGACGGCCTTTGTGGAGGAGGGGTGGTTAGCGTGTCTAGATCTCAAGGCTAGGATAGCAGGTTCGAATCCTGCCGAGGGTGTGATCCCGTGTTACGTTCATGTTGTTGGTGTTACGACGTTCCGTATAATTGGACTTAATGCTGTTTCTGAGTTTTTGCCATTCAATAAATAAATTAACTAATTCAAATTAGAAAAAAATTACCTACGATCTTCGGATTTTAATTGTTTTGAAGGAAAAGTAATAAGGTTTCATATTCTAATGATAGATTTTCGCATTCGGTTCAATCTCGCTGGAATTTTGACAGATAAATTAAGTATTTTTGAAAAAATATAGGTTCATTTCTGAAGGTTGCGATGGCGACCACGCCATCGTCGACCAACGAGATCGCATTATTTTCTCAATCCGCATTTGCGCGCGCGCATTTTATGTCTCAATGCAAGGAAATGATAATAAATTGTCACAGCCATCCTTTCAGCGAGATTCGAAATCGCGAACCTTACATTGGGAGCCAAAGACAATAAAATCCTGTACCGAGGAAATGCAGTATTAGAGTTAAATGTGAATTTTTAAGATTAACGACAGTTAATACAAATATAATTACTTACTTCACACATTTTTATTTTTTTATAAATTAATTTAAAAATATCTGCGCAATCATTAATATTTTTGTTCGTCGAATCGTGTTCGTGAGTATGATATTATAAGCACAATAAACAAAATACTATGTCTTTATGTTTTAATCGAGGATTGAATGAATCGGTACTTAGCAACATACGTACTTGCGGATAAATATTATTTCTTGTATTATTTCCTTTATCGAAAACTGTTATCAGCTGCATTTTATTAGTCTAATAGTATCTATTTGCTAAATAACCTCCAGAGGCATTTATAGCTTGACCTTTCACGTTAATAAATTCACCTTATTGAAAAGGTCGATAACAACGTTTTGAAGTATGTAGCGCCACGATAGTGAACAGCAATCGTCATTTCCGATGACGTATCTACGATTGTTAATAATTAGGAGCTATTTAAAATAATTGGATCGATTTTATCGAATGCGGAAGTAGACTAATTGACAGGACGACGGTAAATTTACGGCCGTCGTCCACTTGTCGCATCATATAAATCATTCCGATGGCTATCTTTTTTATTTGCGAGTACGCGGATGAGCGATTTCGGAAAATGCGAATGAATTTCGATACCAAATAGCAATACGGGTGCGACAGTTTTAGGATCCGGGCGGAATAGTGAAAGCTTTGAAATTAAATGATAATGTTCCATCATCCGGTTGGTGAATATGCATCCGCCCGTCGACGGACTGGGTTAACTAGTTTCGTGTTTCCGCGATTTCCGCGGAATCAACCCCGCCAGTATGCATTCGTCCGACTCGTGAGCAAAAGAGAACGGCTGACGGCATCTGCTACGACAAAAAATGAAAGGAAACCTCTTCTGTGGTCGCGCGCGCGGTGTGAATCTTTTTTCCCAGCCATTTTTCCCGTAATTTTTTCCCGCCTTTTTTCCCCGCTTTTTTTCACCCGCCGTTTTCTCGAAAACCGACTCGTCGCCATAAATTGGGGCAGTATCCAAATTGCGAGAGAGCCAAGGATCCCCCCACCCCCCCTTTAACGGTCTTTTCTGCCGTATAAGCCATTCGCATGATGTCCGTTCCGTCATGCGTGGAGAAATATGCAGCGTAGTACCATAAATCCTTGTTCTCTCACTCGCTCTCCGACTTTTTTTCTCTACCTCGCCGACTGAGTTGGCTTGCGCCTTTTTTTTCCTGACGGCTAATGATTTCCAAACACTTCCACGGCGTGTTTTTTATTATTATTTTCGCAAGGGAGTCAAACAAAGGCAGGGAGATAAAAAACGACGGCGAGCGTCCGAAAGAAAAACTAGCGAAGGCGTCTAGTTAGGTGGTTAAGAGAGAGAGAGATAAAAGTAGGGAATGCACTCCTACGAGCGCTAATAATCTCAAATGCCGGGCGAAGCGGAAATTGATGGGATCAATCTTTGCACCGTGCAATGTTTTTAGTCTGACAGATTGGTAGGTAAGATATGGCATTAATTCCGTCTGTGGAACGGATAATTGTTGCCACAAAAAAAACTCAAACTTAAAAAACCGGTACGATATATATTGTACAGACTTTATCATATGCGTAAACATCTGATCCCTCTACACCTTTTCCTGACTGGAGGGAAATCCTACTGCCACAAAACAGCAAAACCGAAGTAAATGTTTTCCGCACGTAAGTGGTAGTAATATATTGATAATTTAATGTATGTGAAAGTCAGATTTGATAAATAAGTATACCAGGCATAAATATGAAATATTATGTGGGTTGGCGAAGTCTCACAGGTACTGAAGCATTATTGCCGAACGAATGTTTTTGAGCGACTTCGAGAGTTAGCTTGGTATATTTTAACTAGGTAAATATATATATGTAAATAGACAATATGACGGGTCGAAATATAATATCAAATATGGAAGCTTCAAAATAAAATTTTGCTCAGTTTAATAATGCATTTTCAGTTGTCTTTATTTTCTGAATATAATGCCTGAAGTGAGGTTCACGATCTGTGGAACCATTATCGAGTTGTATATGACGGGCTAACATTAGTTAACCTAAAATAGTTACGTTAAAAATGAGTAAATGAATATCGAAGCGTCATGTGACAGTCTTTATTTAGTTAAACTTAAAATAGTTGCGTATATTCTTTCACGAAAGAGAATGAATGTACATATATTCAATATAATAACTAAAAATGTAGTTTGCTTTGGTTGGTATGAAAATAATTTCCGTCTCCTTCCTTCTCTCATTATATTTAAAGCATTTAATGCACGCTTTCACCCATAAGAATTGAAATAGCAATACTATTTCGAGGTCTAACAATGTAATTAGTAGGCAAGAGAACAAACATCCCGTTAAAATGGCAAGATTTCCTCAAAATAAGCGAATTATAAACGCTAAACATGAGTGACTTTGAAATGTAAGTGGAAAAGTATCTCTATATATATATATATGTGTGTGTGTGTGTATATATATATATATAGACTCTATAACTGCTGATATGCAGACTGCATGGCGAAAACCAACTTTGAACGCGGGTCCACCTAAAACGAATATTTCCGTCTCGAAGTTGATTATTTTAACGTTTACATTATTTTCTCTGTATACTAATGCTTCTGCGTATATGAGAAATTAAAATAATAAAATAAAAACCCTATATCTAGTTGAATTAATCCAGCGAAAATAAATGTGTCCAGCGATACGGCGAGTGTGAGAACCATAGATAAACGACATATGGTGAAGTTTTTTTTCGACGTATACATTGAATACGTTCATTGATAAAAGCGAGGATTATGTTCCTGTTGGGGATTTTTCGGAATCATTTTACCATTTATTCTCCGAACTAATGAAACAGTGCATAACGCAAATCGTGCTAAGCGCGATCAAATAAGATGTAATGAATGAATTTCGTGATTTAACGTTATTCGCCGGAAATGATTGCGAGGGTTATTTTTTTCTTCGTTTTTTATGTCGGTGGTTGGAGGTAATTTGGTTGCATCAGTCGAACAAAAAGGGGTTTATTTATTCTGCATTAGGTACAAATAAAGTAACACAATACAGGAAACAAAATTAAATCTTACAATTAAGGAGATATTATTTTTACTGTAAATAGTTTTATTAACCCGATTGGTTACATTTAATCGCCTTCAATTGTAGATTCAATTGCATTTTAAAATTAACCATTTAAAATAATTTGAATTCCTCGAGTTAATTGGTAGGTATCAATTTATGAACTGCATTTAAGGCAAAATTTTACCTCAACTTTCGGCATTTAGCAGATTCGCTGTGCATTAAATCATCATTTTCATGTTGTGATTTGATAATTGCGGCAGTTCTCATAATTGAAACGCCAGTAATCGGCGCAGTTTAAGTTATTAGAGACCCTACAAATCAAAGAGCGGACATCGTTGGAAATAACTACAAGACATCCCTAAAAAAACAGCACAAATCGCCGAAGGTACCAATCTAATTATATATTTTTGATCAATTACAATCAGCCGTTTAATAAAAAGCCATCAATTACGCAACGTTATAATTCTGTGCATGAAATGGAAGAAATCTAAATTAGGAGGTAGGTAGAAAAAAGTAGAAAACACTAACAAAGCGTTAATGTTCTTCAAACTTTATAAATAAATAAATATATATATATATATATATATATATATATATATATATATATATATATATATATATATATTTACTTTCTTTTAATACTTTTTTCTGCTTCTTTGCACATTAAAGTGCTCTGATAATATTCCTTTTTATCCCGTAAAATCAATATAGAAAAAAAATTAATAAATGTAATCTCCTATTTATTTAGAAAGTCGTCCACTTTCAAAATAAATCTTTACAAATTCGTTCCTTCCACGGACTACAATCTTTTCATCGTATAAGGGCTGGAACAGGGGTCGGAAACGAAGGGTCGTATGGGCGTTTAAATCTGAAGTTACCTAGAGATTTTGTGATCTCATATTAGTGGAAATCAATTCCAATTAGTTTACTAGCGTTAAAACTCCACCAGAAAAGATTTCGATAGGGTAATTTCACCGAAAATATATGAAACTGACTCCGTTAAATTATACTGATCATTTTTTAATCATGGCTTCGCGGGCCGCATAAAACTCTCACGGGGGCCGCATGAGGTTCGCGGGCCTTATGTTGCCGACCCTAGGCTGGAGTGTTCAGTACTGTTTGAGAGCTACACTGGTTGGAGTATCTGCTGCTGGTAGGGCCATTCATGTCAATAAAGCAGTGAAGACGATGCTTAGATTAGCCCACGCAGCTTCGATGTCTCAAATATTCGGTTGCAAAAGACTTCTGCACCAAGTGGGTAGACCTAATTATGTGATGCTGTCTCGCTAAAAACGTCATTGAGGAAGGCAACGATAAACCACTTTTAACTATTGTCCCAGGCAACGTCTCTGTTCGTAAAAGCTTACTTCGTACTCGTTCCATTATAGAAAATTTTTATAATTACGACCGCCTTTTAGAATCATCTAGTAATGATCATTAGAATGAAATTTATGTTTGATTTGTGCATTAAGGTTTCTCTTATTTTGTATATTTTATCGGGTTATAAAACTGCCTATCTTAATATAAGTTCATTTCATATAGAGAAGTATCAGGATATGTAGTTAATCCTCATAGCGACGTATGACGTTCTTGGAGAGAGGAATCAGAATAAATCCTATAATTTATTTATATTTAAGCATTAAAAATAAAATATATTCGACTTGTGTTTATACTACATGTATATATCCTCTTAATTTCATAGTACGCTTACTTGCGAAAAGTTTGGACATGACTTGACTAGCTTTGAAATTCTCGAAAATAACCGGTTAAAAAGTTAATCTATTTATTATTAAAATCTTGTTTAATAATTCTATTACTTTTCATGCGTTATGTATGGAAATAAATTCGTTGCGAAATCCTTTGTCTTTCAAAAGTAAGATTCGTTCAATTTCTTAAATTTACAAGTTAAAATAACTATTATAACTTATATTACAGAAAATTAATAGGCGACAGCCTGTATCCTACACAAATACTTTACAGTCTCCGTATGCGGATGCAATTTATTTCAATTTACTTGTAATGAATTGATTGAGTTAATTTTAAAGCGAACCCGAAGTTTGTTTATATAACACAAAGAATAGGGAATCATTAAAATCGATCACTTAATAATAACACGAATGTTTTGTTGATTAGTAGTTGTTTGGCCTTTGTCAATCTTCCGCTATTTATCGATTCGCTTTGAGGTCGATTCGCACTATACTCTCACATCAATACGTTCCATAATATATTCTTATTGTTTCGTGTGCGCCACCATTGCGAAACCGACCTGCATAAGTCAGCTAGCATGTCGGTGATTCTCTGCGACGCTGACGGCAGCAATTGCAATTCAAATCTACAAAATTATCCTTATTAAATGCCACAGATCACATCTTCGCCAAAAACTACGCGGCCCACGTAAAATGCTCTCGCATTACTGTTTCATCATCAACACAAGAATTCGTCATCCGTTGTTTCTAATATTAAACACATGCTAGGAAAATAAATAATTAATTCATTTCCGAATTATCGCGATAGATTTTGAGGTCTACCCGGTAATTCACCCGAGGAAACAATTGCTCGACTTTGATTTCACTTTGGAGTGCAATCGTCGTTAAAAATAATCGATTCAAAATTCTCCATTCTCCCTTTCACCCACCACGCGAAAAATCACCAAAATTTTATCCTCCTCCTCCTCGCCCGCCTAAAATCTTTCCTCTTATAAAGATCAAATTTCATTCCTTCTTCCCAACTCCTTCATTATCCCTTTTTTTTATCTTTCCAATCTCATTTCAACATTCTTTATTTTTTTTACTTCTCTCTCTCTTTTCCCCTCCCCACCATTCCCTTTTTAATCCTTCCTCCTTGTTTCGTCTCCATTCCAATCCTTACCCTCCCCTTTTACCCCTTCATCCTTCAGCGACTCTCCCCTTTATTTCTTCTCTCTTCACCTCCCATTTCCTCCTTTGATGTATAAAGAGTTTCAAAAACGACCCCTTAAAAGCTCTTGAGCGACCGAACATTTCGAGCGCGCTCGTATTGGATGAATTTTAATGCGGACCCGAATGGTAATTTCACGAACGGAAAAAAAATGGTTCGGAAATGCGCGTGGTCTGCAATTGAAACCGAAATCGCTTTCGATTCGGCGGAAACATAAAATTAGGCATTAGGAAGTGCGTGATGGATTTAGCCGAGTGACGTAAAAATATTATACGACTCGCTTATGTTAATTTTGCGATATTCCTAACTACTTTAGTACAGTCGTTAAATTTAATCCGTTGTTAACTCAGAAATTGATCCCCGACAAGCAACGATTTCGAGTTTTTGTCCGACGATTGCATGTTTATGAAAATACGTATGGAATACGGTATTCCTCAATTTTTTACGATTTTACTGTTTTGAAGATATATATTTTATGATTGTTGAATACAACCTAGGACAACTTAGTCAACAAAAATTGTGAATCGCCACAATTATTTGCATATTAACGAATTTTTTCAACTGGATTCAATTTTCGATTGAGAAATTAGTCTAATTACTATTTGAAAATAAAAGATAACCTAGGTTCCTGAATATAATCGATTGTCTAAGCAATTTATAAACACATAAATCATATGAGTAAATTACTATTATAAGGCAACCACTCTAACATAAGTGACAGTCCAGCTATCTCGGATTATGAAGCAGATGCTTGTTTATACGGAATAGATAGGGACAAAGTTCTATCCCTAAAAAAAAAAGAAGAATTTTCCAGGAAAACGGAAATTGGCAATTTTCCCCAAGGATTTTTTATTTAAAATCTACCTAAAGAAGAGACTCATTTGAGTGATTCCATATAAGGAAATGACGTTGCCGATCGTTCTGGATACCCACAGATCGTTTTGAAGATTCGAAGCTCAGTTCCTGAAGATTCGCTCGATTCAACGACAAAAGCTTACGTTCGCGAATTTCGCTTTATTATCAATACAGAGAGGTCATTTCATGCTGCGAATAGTGAACAGCCCTATTTACGTGACCGAGCTGAATGGCTCTTACGCAGTCTAGCGCTAAACTAACCGTTTTTAAAGGGTATTTAAAATCAATCGCATCGGTTAAAACCGAACTCTGTAAAGCTTAGTTTATTTTACCTTAAAAAGATCTTATTATAATTCACCTCCATCGGATACTCTCAAATGCGAAGCTCCGATATGAGCGTTTTAATCAACTGATTCCTAGACGTAGGAGCTAGTTCATGTATGTGTCGGCTAGACAAGCCCATATCCAAAAATTTATTAAGAGATTAAAGGGTGTATTTAATGCGTAAGGCAGTCAGTCTTAAAATAATTTAAGAATTACTGAACGTTCGTAAGAGAACGTCGGCTGCAGTAGTAGTAGGTCGCCCTGTTCTCCCCGTCTAGTCCTATAAATTCTCTTTCAGTTAAGATCTATTCCAGGGTCGCACCTGCGCGCAGCGTCTCTTAAGCTGCTCACATAACATTCTTGCACTCACTCAGCTCTCTCTTCGTAGAACATCTATTTTTTAGACAGCGCTTATTGATCAAAAAATTTCGTTATTTACGAGGTTTCCTAAAATGAAATTCACCTTTGCTAAAGTACCACGTCGTTAGTTATGAAGCCTTTTACGCTAACTTCGGTTATGCGTAATATTCATTTATTTTCATGATTAATTCATTTGCTCTTTCTTCCGATGCTGCACGTCTGCGAATGCATCGGAAACTATACTTTCTTTAATTAGCGTTTCACTAATCCGTTTATGGTTTTGGTTCGCCCATGTATTTCTAAACTAAAATAGCTGAAAATCGATTTAGTATTTTCTCGTTGTGTAATTTTTCTTGTGGTGGTCCGTCTGTTTATATTATTTCATACTAATAATACGAGCATATATAGAACCTATACCATTCGAATTAATAAACTTAAAAACAATGCCATTTACTGTCTGATTAAGCAGATCTTTCTTTATTTCTTATTATTTGTCCTTGTAAGTTGACAAATTCATAATTACATCGAAGGGCATTGTTATAATTAATTAAAACTAGATGACCGAACTATGACTTTCTTCGCAGAAATATACTAGTAAAATATTACGGTGGAATTCAGTAAAATTAATGGCGTACACTTGGTCTACTTAGACTCAACTAACTCCCATCTTTACGACCATTTTTCTTCGGAACGGTCGGTGGTTTTACGTGCCCTTTTTTAGTCTATGCACTTAGGATAAACCTAAATGTCGATCCAATTTAAGCTATTTATACTAGTTTAGAGAGGCAGTGAAACTGATTCGAACCTTTTGCAATAACGCTTAAGTTACATCCGATACAAACTTATATACCAACGCCCAGGAGTAGTGTTACCCAACACCACTCCGGAGTCACTCAGGGTAATGCATACTGCAGGAGCAATTGCCAAGCTGCATTTTTATCCACGTTTTTGTCTGTGGCGTAGAGCGTGCAATGGTTCGGATGCTCGGAAAACTTGTACTAATTACAAAAAGCTTTTTACGTGAGCTGCTAGTGCTTTTTAATAATAAAAATTGCGGGAAGAGCCTGCTTTTAAAACATTTTTGCTCGGATTCCGCCCAAAACTTGCATTTGATGATTAAAATTACGGAAAAGCAATTTTTATTGCTCTAGTGCGCTGAAGTATCGCGTTTTTCGCTTCACGTCTTGTGTTAGTGACCTATTTATATAGTTCCTGGTTTTTATTATGGTATTTAAAGTGATGCTTTTATTTAATTTTTTTCTTGCAATAAAATATATTTAAAAGCATCTTGTGAATACTTGAACGTACCCGTGAAGAAAGCTTTAAGTCAGCGTTACATTTATTTTCATTTACAATTTCCTAGAATCATTTAGAAATCCATTTATTATGTATTATCATACCTAAAAGATAAATGGCTAAAGGAAGCTTGCACGCTACTCATACATTTAGCCTAATAATTCCGTTTACCTGATTTAAGGAGTAGCGTCAATCAGATGGTACTATAACAGCCAAGAAAATTAACGATCAATGTTGTTTGACTTCTCATTATTTGAACGCGATCTTGAGTCAATTAACTTCTCCGACAATTTAGCTAATTGAGCCTCGCTTGGCGGTGCTGGCTGGCGTATTGGTTGTGAATAGAAGATTAAAAGGTGGGCCCATTTCTTCCTGGCTGATTCATTTCTTAGATGAATGTGTCTTGAGATGCTTAAGATGATTCATAAATGATAAATTTGAAGGTTCCTGGAAGACTTGTCTTTGTTCGACCGTTGTGCTTAACTTATGTTAATTACGCCAATTAGCCACTGACGATCGAAGAAGTCTTATCGGAAATTAAAGACGCAAATTGTTCTTTACGTTTGGAGTTTTGATTTTTTTATATCACAAAGAAAAAACACTCAAATTCTTTGTGTAACACAAGTATTAAGTGATGCTTTTAATTGTCTTTATGCAATAACTAAGGAAATTCTTTTATTTTCTTAACGTGGACGAGCATAGTAGTATCTTACAAAGGTGTAACTGCTAAATGTATATCTACTTGATACTTTAGAACAGGGGTCACTGAACATTTTATTGAAAGGGCCATATTAGGCTTTATGTACGACAGCGCGGGCCACTTAAGACTTTTCAGATGACTGATCGGGCCGTGTGAAAACTTCAAAGAGCAAGTTTCGGCCGCCCAACTTCACCGTTAAAAATTATTTCGAGCGGGAGGGGGTATCTACCTAAAAAACGAGTTGGCGATCGAATGATACTTGATGAAAATTGCTGTTGGTGAATACACAAAACTTAAAGAAATATATGAGGTAAGGCAGGCGGGTCGGATTAAATCACTGCGCGGGCCGGATGTGGTCCATGGGTCGTAGTTTGAGGACCCCTGCTTTAGAATAACGGTTGGATTTCAACTGGGAACTACAAGAACAAACACGTTTTTCTTGTTTTTGTAGAGAAGTATTATAATTATGTCTGTAA
The DNA here is from genome assembly GCA_036926305.1 of Uropetala carovei. Classification (NCBI taxonomy): domain Eukaryota; kingdom Metazoa; phylum Arthropoda; class Insecta; order Odonata; family Petaluridae; genus Uropetala; species Uropetala carovei. The sequence goes on from JAXCHB010000212.1 coordinate 2,140,040, forward strand.
CTCTCGGTTTTAGAAGTTGATTAATTCCCGTATTTAAAAATGTCTACTTTATTCGCTATATATATAAAAGCGTTAAGTAATTGATATATAGGGTTTTATATCATTGTTAATTTGATGTTTCTTTTATAATCAGGAATGTAGTTACTAATTCCAGTTATATTTATATAGCCTATGCCATTAAACTATATGCATTTATATCCGAATTTACGTTTTTTGTGTTTGAGACAAAAATGCAACGGTTTTCTCTTTAAGCAATAATATCATCCGTCGCTAATTTCATGGTATTTAAGTCGTGTTTTCTTTTCTAGTTAAACGTAGAATTCCATCTTAAAGGAATCAATTAAACTCGGTTAAATAATATTTAACCCTAAAAGGGGGTCATGCAAATTCTCCGGGGTCGTCGCCTAAGTATTCTTGGTCTAAAACTTCGGCGCCACTTGCTCGAAGTCATTAAAGGAATCCTTCGCTTCTCCTCGGAGTGCCTCCAATGAATTGTTCCCACGACGAGCACATTTTACACTTTTGTATAAAGCGGTGTCCTACTAAAGGATGATTACTGCCAAGAGTTAAGAGGTACGTAAAGACTTGGTTAGGAGCGACGCTGTACGTCGTAGATAATCGACCTTTCATAAAATATAAGGGGAGCGCAATGCTTCCTTCCTCGCGACTTCGTTGATGTTAGCAGCAAAATTTCGCGTGAATGTTAGTTATGAGAATTTTATTCCATTTGTAGTGGAGATACCGAGCATTTGCGACGGGATAGGACAGTGCTGTGACGTAAATGCATCACAAAGCATCATTATTTGTGTTCTATGTCACGTAATGCATTTTTTTGCATTTAATCCTCCTGTTAAATTTCCGTGTCCATAAAAAAAATCGTCTGGAATGTTTACGCTCTTTTTCTGTTATCTTTAGAAATGCCGCTTATACATTATTGTTTAAGTAAATTTTAACCAAACTCCATAGAGGCTTTTTGAAATAAATCAGCATTTTTTTTAATCATCCAGAATAAACTACTCTTCATTTTTATGACATAGCTTTCATTTCTTCGTGATTCCTATTCTGGATAATAGTATCCTTAAATACGGAATATCATTCGATTTTGTTGAAACGCATGGGCTGTAGAGCCGCGCGCAGACAAAATGTCTGGCCACTTTTTTGGGCGGAAGGACTCTTGAAAGGTTTATTTCCTTCAAATTATAGAAGTTGATTTTTTTCGCTATTCCATTACTCTTTCTGTATACCATGTACACGAGAAAGTAAAAACCCCGAATATGTTATTTATATAATAGTGGAAGAGGAATTTAAAGACGATGCGATTTAACGGTAATACAGGAACAGATAGATTTGATTAGAAAAGAGGGTCTCTTGCCGAGGATCTCTTGGTAACCAAATCGGAGATCACCCACTCCAATCCGAAGAGAAGGGGAATTATCCTCCGTGCGCGCACGTGTCACCACACGTAACGCTTGTGCGTGTGTGTGTCTATGTAGATGATGTGTTTTCACGTCGTTTTGCATGCTTTTACTTTCTCATATTCGAAGTTATATTGCGAAAGTATTGTTATCGCTAAGAAATTCGAACTCGAGATTTTTACGGGCATATACGTTTTAGGTGTCGCTAAATCCGAAAAATTGGTTTGCACAATTCCGTCTGTCTGTCGATCTGTTACTGGCTCTAGAGCCTAAACGGTAAAGCGAAAATGAAGAAAATCTCTTACTTAGGCATTATATCATACTGAGCAGAGTATTTGAAGAAATGTTTGACATTGCTCAATAATTAAGGGAAGTTTATTCTACGCATTTTTAACATCAATTTGATTTTCTCAAAACCGGCTCTAACGATTTTGATAAAATTTGTTACAGTTACCTCAGTATACATCTGCAATAATACTACATATTTTATTTTTCTCAATGAATGAATATAAGGCTAGTTTATTCTTGGGCAACTTTAACAAAAATTGGATTTTCTAAAAAAGGGTTCATACGATTTTCATTTTCTAAAGATAACTAAACGACGCATTAGTATATGAGAATGTTTTTACAATGTATGTTGTACCGATATTTTTACTTTCTCGATATACACATATTATAAAGTATTGTTTTCATGAATAAATCGGTAGCAACGGAAATACACGTTTGAGGTCCCCTGATCACGTTTTGACCGTTTTCTCGATTAAGTCTGTGTGTCCGTATGTGTGTGACAAATGTTGTGTGCGTTCTAACTCAAAAACTATTCATCAGATCAGCATTAAATTCTGTATTTGTGATTTTAAATATTTTCTTAAGATTTGAAAAGATTCTGATAACAATCGGTGAACTGAAAGTAGCGGTTTACTCTTGTAAAATTTTAGTTTTTCTTAAATATTTCGCTTAAAATTGTATTTCTATTAACATATACATACATACATATATATATATGTGTGTGTGTATGTGTATATATATATATATATATATATATATATATATATATATATATATATATATGTTAATAGAAATTCAAATTTAAGCGAAATATTTAAGAAAAACTAAAATTTTACAAGAGTAAACCGCTACTTCCAGTTCACCGATTGTTATCAGAATCTTTTCAAATACATACATGTGTGTGTGCGTGCGTGCGTGCGTGCGTGTGTATAAGTTGTAGATATTATTTTTTTCTACAACTCCTGTTTGAACTAAATTTTCATATGAGGAATATTTCAAGAGATATTCAATTTTCTTATAAATTGACGGTTAGTGGGCAGCTCGCGCGCGTGGTAGAGACAAAAATTTAATCGCTAGCGCTGAACCATGTCAGTTGAACTGTTCCTATAGCCGTATTTATTTGATTTTAGTTGACAACTTACGTATGGAGAAAGTCATGTGTTGGACACGAATTTATTTAGCATTACGCTAGTATCTTGGGCGCCAAAGCGAACGTTTGTGTAATTGCACGCTGGCGTGTTCGTACTCACTTTCTTCATTACGCGTCGGTGTTATATATTTGCGTGCAATTGTGTATGACGGCGTGTCGAATTTGTTTGCACGTCTGTCAGCGATCGTACGCGTACGAATCTATACGCACAAGTGTGCATTGTAGTTCAGTATGTACGTTTTGTACCCAAGGGTTTATGAGGGTGTGAGTATTTGTATATACGAACGTTTGTGCTCCTCCATAAGCTTGTAGGTAAACGTGAATGACCTATTGCGGACGCAAGTGTGTGTGTTACCGTGCAGACACGTGCGAGCGCGCGTGTTTCTGACGTTTACCGAGCGAATCGGCCTTCGATTACGACGGCCACCCTCTCGACAGCGCGAGCGTGGGTTGGACGGAGCGAGACGAAAATTCGAAAACAGCTGAGGATTGTGAAGCGAAAGCTCGCATCTCAATTTTGATGGGTTTGAAAAAAAAATTCATAAACGTTGCGATACGACCGAAGAGGGTATTTCGCGGATGGGTATGTGTTGCTTTTTTTTCGTTCTGAAGGGCTGAGCGATTCGAGAACAAATCACTGTCCGGTGTGCGATGAAAATTCATCACTCGAACAGCTGGGAGGTGGAAAAGAGAAAAATCGGAGTCGAATATAATCCGTCGCCGAAACGAGTGATGGGAAAATAGGATGGAGGCGAAAATAATTTTAAAAACGTATTTGAACATCGACGATCGAGGTATTTTCGCAAAATGGATGCGTTTTTTTTATTAAAAGGTGGAGCGGTTTTAAAGCGCTCGCGATTGAAAAGCGTGAAGGAATAGATTTTTTTATTTTCGCGGTAAATCGCGGATTATGTGAAAAAAATGCTGATGAAAAACGACGTCGAGAAAATATATTCGCATGGAGGCTAATTCTTGCAGGTTTCCCTTTCGTTGAATTGGCGGATATACGGTTGGGATTTGATAATAATCAATTTACACTCGGGAGGAGATTATTGCGTGAAAAAGATTTTATTGCTGAAATTAATTATTGCCTAATTAAATGCTGCGATCGGGTAAATTTAACGTAAACGTTTCATCCGATCGCTTCGCACGCGTTAAAGTTTCTCATTTATTAAATTGCTAATGCGTTGCGTCTTGCTTATTCAACGTATTGTCCCTTTCTCATCCTATCGAGTTAAAGGTGAGATATCATTGGTCGAATATTTTATTAGATAATTGGACGATGTTAATACGTAATCGAAAATTAGATACAAAATATTATTGTCGACTAGTTGGTAATATTAAGGCAGAATTAAGCATTGTGAATACTCGGTGATAACTCTTTTTTGAAGGATTTATTTGATGTGCGCAATAATATCCATTTAACGTATGATAGTAATTTAATTTACTCCTTTAATTTAATTATGTTCCGTCTGCAAAAATTTTAATTTGGATTAATTTTCACATAAATTATGTTAAATATATTCATCGATGCAGTAATGCAGTGCACTATAATAGCCTTTATTTGATACGAAAAGGCAGCGATTAAGCTCGACGGAAGAGAATTATCACATGCATGAAATTGTCGAATAAATTCAGGTTTATGAATCATTCATTTTGTTAAGCAAACAGATACTCGTCAACGATTTAACCGCAGAACGAAATTAACTCTCTAATATAAATATTAATACCGATGTATTGGTATAAGATTTAAAACGATAGGAATGTTCAGATTTACTTGCTTTTTAAATTAAGAATCTCAGCGCGGTGTATAAATGATTCATTTTAACGGTTATTTATTTTTCCATCTGCATCCGAGTGATTCCGTACATAATCCCTCTTAAATAATTTTACCGCGGTCAGCCCCATGATTCTCCATAAAATCTTGGGCAATTATCTGCTAAAGCGAGGGAAAAAATAGAATTATTTTAAGAGCTGTGGCCCGCTAAGTGGGGAAAATGCGAGGGATTTTTTTACATAAAAAATGAGAAGGACGCGAAAGAGCAGAGCGTTCGAGACTTAGTAGCGAAAGGGGATAACTATTTCATCCCGGGAGGAGCCACATAATTCCCCATTCCCGTCATCGCGCGAGCCGAAGCGCGCTCTTCAGGGAGAAAGTTATATAGCAGCCTCCTTTCCGACAAGTCTGTCGTTGCGCAGGCGCAGAAAAAGATACGTTTTTATTTGGGAACGGATTGGATTGGGATGCTCCCCACGGTGCGAATAGCCTGCCTCTCGGAGGGATTTTTTTTCACCCTCTTCTTGCCTTAAATAAAAAAAAATATCGTACTGCTCTTCTCAATTCCTTCCCCTCTAAAACGCGTCTCCTTCCCCTTCGAATCCCTCGTGCAATCACATGACACACGACTATCTAGCCCACTGTACTTTTGTACACGGCACTCCTCGCGTTTCAATCCATCCCTCTCTCTCTCTTCAACTCATCTGAATTTAACCTTAAATGGGTTATGAGCACGTATTTCTATGAAATTTTCCAAATTCTTTTACCCTTTTTACTTTCTCCATACGTAGTAATGGGAAAGTATTGTGATCATGAAAAAAATCGACTTATAGATTTCAACGGAAATGCACGTTTTGAGGTCCCTAGAACACGTTTAGACTATTTTCGGAATGATGTCTGTGTGTGTGTGCGTGTGTATGTGACTGTAGACGCTCTAACTCAAAAATTACTTGCCATATCGTTACCAAAATTCATTTATAACACATTAGCATGAGCGTAAAGAACTGATTAGTTTTTGGACAATATCAGTTAACCGGAAACCCGATTCGGTTTTTGCGATATTTCTCCTTAAAATATCGTTATTTTACATACAATTCTTTACACTTTTTATAGAGAATGTAATTTCCTGCAACTTTCATTTTAAGCAATAAAAAATAATCGGTTTTTTCGGTTTCCGTCAAATATCTCCTTAAAACGTCGTAATTGGTAATCTTCGTGAGGACCAAATTTGCAGAGAATAATATTTCTTCCAAGTTTTGTTTGAAACAAATTTTCGTAGAACCATCCATTTCACAAATATTACTTATTCGTAATTTCCAGTATACAGCGCAACCACCATGTAGCGGTGAATTCTGTAAACATATTCAAAATATACGTAATTTAAGGGAATATGGACGACTGTATTCTTTTACGATAGGAAACAATAATTTTGCCTTATAATGCTATTCGTAATAATTTAAATAACTATACCTACCCCAAATATGGAGAAAGTCATGTGTTGGCCACATCAGATTTTTTCCATTTCGACACATTTCTTCGCTTCTCTCTCTATCTCTAACCAACGTTTCTCTCAACAATTCTGTCCACCTATTTCCCCAATCTTTCTCTTCCCTTCCTCATCTTCCCATACAGGGAGGATGATCTATTCTATTTTAAATTTTTCACGAAAACCACAAATTTACGGTAAACCACGAGCTATGCTTGCAAATAAAAACGCAGTTTTTCCAAAAACCTATTGATAATTACCGTTTTCATCACAATGTGGCTGCTACATTTCTGAATGAGCAAGTTCCCCATAGTTGGGTCGAGCGTGGAGCGCTTTCTGCTTTGCCTGGTCGTTTACCTGATGAAAACCGCGGAGTTTTTTCCTCTGGAGCAATCACAAAAATGAGGTTTTTGTTCCACCAATTCCAATAACTTTGGATTATTTTAAGGGAAGGTTACGTGAGGCTGTAATGAAAGTTAAGCATGATATGTTACGAAGTGTATAACATGAAACAGAATACTGTTTTGATGTCTGCAGAGCCATAAAAGGAAAGCATATTGATCTTTAATAGCTTGAAAAATAAAACTATGTGAGTTCAATAACAATTTTCGAAAATCGAAGCAATCATCTTTAACCGCCCTATGAGTGTCTTGCTTCTTCTTTCGCTTTCCATTCCTCTGTACCAGCGTTTCTTAAACTGGGTACTCGCGGATTTCCATGGGTTCCCTGAAGTAGTTCATGGTGCGGCGAGTAATATTCTAGAATTATTACCAACATTTTGAAATGATAAATCCTGCAACATAACAAGAGGACACAGGATTCCACGTATACGTTACTTTTAGAGAAAATGATGCTACAGAGCGATTGCGATTTTCTAAGAAAAACGTAGAAAAAATAAATACATACTCTATTAGCTATTATTATTCGAACTATATTAAAGACAGTGTCAATTTGTCACTTTGTATGTAATGCTTTTTGAAGCTTAATTTCTCGCAAACGACTTAACCGAATCTGATGAAATTTTCAGGATAGCATTATGATATAATAACAAAACGTTAATTTATCGAACTCGAGATCAAAGACCCGGTTTTAACTCCATGGAATAATTTCCATTTCTAATAAGATACCACGTAAAATCGGCTTTACGACGTGCAGGCTTTCATTCTTTTTTAGATTATAATTAGAAAGAATTGACCTACGAACTTCGGATGTGAACCATTTTTAAGAAAACATTATAAAGGTTCTTATTCTGTTCGCCTTTTTCCGCCTACAGTTCGAAATTTCTCAATTTTTACGTTTAATTTACACAGTTTGAGTAAATCCAGCCATTTTAACGGGATGTTGCCTTGCCTATCAATTCCATTGTTAGACCTCTATATCATATTGTTATTTCAATCCTTATGGGTATAAACGTGCTTTGAATGCTTTTAATACGAGAGGGGGAGAGGGAGGTAGAGGGGGGAGTAAGAGGGAGGGGGAGAGATGGAAGTAGAGAGGGATAGATGGGGGAGGGGGAGAGAGGGATGGAGGGGGAGAGGGAGGGAACGAGAGGAACTATTTTAAGTTTAACTAAAGATAACCCGTCAACAACAGAATATTCACTAGAAATGTCGTATATGACGAAATATTTCATATGTAAACATGTGATATTAATTATTTCAAATGAAAATAGTAATAATCTATATATCTATCTGTTATTCTTCCGTTGGTATTTCAACGGGCATCACACTAGTAGATATATACGTAGTTTGGGGGTCCGCAAAAAAATTTTGGTTGAAAATGGGTCCTCAGATTACTAAAGTTTAAGAAACGCTTCTCTATTCCAATCTCTCTCCCTCTCCGTCTCTCTCCCCCCCTCTCTCCCCCCCCCTCTCTCTCTCCCCCCTCTCTCTCTCCCCCCTCTCTCTCTCTCCCCCCCTCTCTCTCTCCCCCCCCCTCTCTCTCTCCCCCCTCTCTCTCTCCCCCCTCTCTCTCTCCCCCCTCTCTCTCTCCCCCCTCTCTCTCTCCCCCCCTCTCTCTCTCCCCCTCTCTCTCTCTCTCTCTCTCTCTCTCTCTCTCTATATATATATATATCCCTCCTATTTTCGCCTTTATAACTCCACCTCTCTCTTCACCTTCCTCTTTCCACATGCATAGAAACATTCCTTCTTCCCTCTTATCTCTAACTCTAAATCTTTCCATTTTACTGCATCATTCCTTTGTCTGTATTAATTTTCATTCCATCCATTGTCCTCTGTCACCCGTTTCCTTCCATCACCACTCTCATCCTGCGTCCTCCTCTATACTTTCCTTCTCTTCCACTTCCTTTCATCATGCAGCCCATTCCTCTCGTTATACCACACACACACGCACGCACACACGCTCGGGTTATCCAAACCCTTCGGCCGCACTATCCGTCATATCATGTCTCCCCCTCTACATCCCATTATTCCACTTCCCAGACTCACCATAATTTTCCTAATTGTCTTCCAACGCCTCTTGCTTAACCATCTCAATTTAAAATGGCCTATTCGCATGCTTGTTTTTTCACGCCTCACCCACTTTCCTACCAAATTTTATGCTAAATATAAATACTTGTTTTTTACTTTCTCCATATAGACATATTATATCAACGGAAACACACGTTTTGAGGTCCCCTGAACACGTTTTGACCGTTTTTTTCCCGATGATGTCTGTGTGTGTGTCCGTATGTGTGACAAAAATATTGCGTGCGCTCTAACTCAAAAACTATTCATCAGATCAGCATGAAATTCTATATTTATAATTCTATATATATTCTTGAGATTTTAAAGGATTCTGATAACAATCGGTTAAACGAAAGTAGCGGTTTATTCTTGGAAAATTTTAGTTTTTCGTAGTTTTGGGGCCCCAAGGCAAATAATTAAAATGAGGCCCCCAAAACAGAATTAAATAGGTAAATATATATAGCTAAAATTTTTATTTTACATTTTCTAAATTTAAAAATATAGCATTTTCGATTTATTTCATATTACAGTAATTTTTTGCCTTCTTGAGGCCTCCCGGGGCCGAGGCCCCAAGGAAATACCTTACCGTGCCTTGCCATGGTTACGCCTCCGCTTCCAGTTATCCCATTTAAAGGCGGGGTAAAAAAAACATATGGTGGTCATATCAGAACTGTCAAGTCACCGGAAACAAAATTTGAAATTAACGACTCAAAATTTACGTGATAAAATTTTAACACATTTTATCTGTTTCTAAAGTCCGATCGGTTGAAAATTATACGTATTTCAGGTCATCTTATCGAAATTACGGAAAACTGGAAAAAAAGAAACGTAAATTTTTACCCGCTTAAATGTACGGGGAGCTCTTCGTTTGCAATACGCCTCTAGCGTGCATCACCCCTACTCGTTTGTACGTGGGGTTGTTCTGGGTACTAGCGAGTTATCTCGATCCATTACTCCTTCATATTTCTAATCATTCATCTTCACCTGGCTCACAAAGCCTTCCCCCACACCCTCTCTCCGACGGGTGGAACTCTCTCTCTTTCTCTCTCTTGATCTCACTCCCAGGAGGCCTCAGTGTTGTTCAACACGGAGTTGGCGTACGTACGGAGTCACGCGATGAATCTGCTGAAAGTCGTTCCGATATTGCGTTAAGGCCCAAGGGAATGCGTGGTTACCAAAATATTTAGAGGGAGAATGGTTGTAGGACGCTTACATACCTAAATATCACCTCCAATTTCAGTTCTATTTGTGTCTCACTTCCACTATGATCCAATCCGTCGCAAAATATGGCAACATTGGTATCTTCTGATTTGTGTACTTCGCGGTTTCTCTCTCTCTTGAAAACTGTTTCTCTTCATGTTACCTGTCCGCTAAATATTCCTTCCACGCTCGCTCTCTTGTTTCATCACTCGTTTTCTCTTTTACTTCTCCTTTATCTCTCTCTTTGTAATTTGATGTTTTGCTTGTATGTTTTTCAATTTTTTTCTGATTCTTTTCTGTGAAATTATTATTATCATCTTATTCTCATTTGTAATTGTTGACGCAGGGTTAAATGAAGGAAGGGACTATATAGTCTCAATTTCGCCCTAATAAAGTCGTTTGTCTGTCTGTCTGTCTGTCTATTTCTTCCCCTAATTTCACTATCTCCCGCTCTTAAAAGTATTCCTTAAATCCCCTGCGCCGGTAGTGCTTTTCAGATATGTGGTGCCAGATCCGCCTGGTAAAATAAAGTCCGGTTATTTAATCTCCATCTGACCCTCATACTCATATTTTTATCGCATACCTTCACAGTGGCGCAGTTGAGAATTACCCCGCAAATGTGGCAAATAATTTGATGTACGACTGCGTTCGCATTACATTACAAATTTCAAATTGAAATAGATACCTATATTAATTAAATAACTGGTACGATTTAAAAAATATATATTTAATATCATTATTTACATAATTATTATAGGAAATTATCAAAGAAAATAAGGGGGTAATGTCCTTACGAAAAGATGGTTCTTAATATGTACCACATCCTAAATATAATCCGCTTTTTATTCATACATTTCTTCCAATCTATTCTGCTACATTTTTCTCTTTTTACTCTTCTTCAGTCGGTCTCTAGCTTTCACTTTCTCATATGCGAAGTATATTGGGAAAGTACTGTAATCGCGGAAAAAATCGACATCGAGGTTTTGAAGGAAATATACGTTTTAGGTGTCGCCGAGTCCGAAAAAGTGGTTTTCGCAATGTCGTCTGTCTGTTATTGGCTCTAGCGCCTAAACGAAAGAGAAAAAATGAATGAAATCTCGTACTTAGGCATTTTATCATACAGAGCAGAAGCTTTGAAGAAATGGTTGACATTGCTCAATAATTAAGAGAAGTTTGTTCTACGCATTTTTTAACAACAATTTGATTTTCTCAAAAACGGCATCAACGATTTTGATCAAATTTCGTACTTTTACTTGAGTACACGTATGCAATAATACTACATAGATCATATCTATCAAAAAATTAATATAAGGCTAGTTTTTTCTTGGGCAACTTGAACAAAAATAGGATTTTCTAAAAACCGGCTCATACGACTTTCATTTTCTAAAGATAACTGAACGACGCGTTAGTATATGAGAAAGTTTGTACAATGTATGTTGTACCGATTTTTTATATTCTACTCCCTGAATTTTCTTGTGGTTTTTCTTCTTTGTCTCTTTCTCTATATAAATTGCTCTCTTTGCCCTCCAATTTATTCCGTTGTGCTATTTCTGTTTCCTTCACTTATCTTCGTCGGTCCCTTTACCTTTATAATCCTCTATCATCTCCAACCTTATCTTCCATAATATTCTTGCCCCTAAGCTTCATCTTAAGATCCGTTTCCAACGCTGTCTCATGCATTTCCTCTGCGCCTCTCCCCCATTATCTATATTGATATACGTTTGTTTTTATATCTCTTTCATCTCCTATATTCCCTCACCTCTAAGTACAGTCTTTTACTTTTTACTTATTCATATTGCTATACCCCATATACCCATATATATTTCATATCGAATCAGGTGTAGGTTACATTGATGTATCGGTTCGTTTTTAGCATGGAGCTCCACAAAGGGAGTTTAAGGGGAGAATTCTGAGAGAAAACAGAAGTTCTTAGGGCGAGCGAAATGACGTTGGCTGAAATGGAGGTAGCTCGGTTGGGTTAAGCGATATGGCACCGCCAAGAATACATTTTGAGTGAAGTTTATCGATTTTTTTGGCAAAACAGAATTTGTCGGAAAGGAGCGCAAAATTTCTCTCGGTTTCTGAATTCACTGAAAGATTTCTTGTGTGTGATCTATTTACGCGTAACATATTCTACGTTGTGCTTGGTAATTGATTTAGGAGCTTGGCTGAACTTAAGTTGTTGGTTATTATCGATATTTGTCGTCGAATTAATATTTAGTTAAACTCGAAATGTATAAAAAGGTATTTGGTTTAATCAAATCAGGAAAAATTTTAATACGAACTAAATTAATGTAAACTCTTATTTTTCCATCAAAGTACATATTTAAGCTATTACGTATTTAAATAGAAAAAATGTATTTTTATAACGGAGGATAAAAAAGTTAGATATATAAAAATAATTAGGAATCCCGTTAATCTCGGTTTTCAGAAATGTAGAAAAATTACCAAAAGCGAGTTGCGTGGTGAAGAATGTGTAAATTGCGTAGTCGAAATCTAGTATTATTTTACTTCGTTTGGTGAAATAATTTTTTTGGGGAAATTCTTGGGTGGCAGGTAGCAAAATTTACTCTTGCTATCTTTTATTTAGCAAATATGCTAGATTTTTTGTACACTGGATGGAAGCATTGGGGGCGAAGTGTCGACGATAAAGAATTTCCGCAAAAGGATCTGTTATTTTCAATCGCGACAAGTGGTTTAATTATGCTTTATGACTTTTGCGAAAGTGCCTGCTGCAACCCAACTAAATCAAATTAAATCGTTTCAGAGTGTTTTCAGAAACAATCTGTCTGATGGCCCACCAAATGCCTGGACAACATTTATATTCCAAACTCGATACTATGGCTGAAAATATCTGTTCGAGTTGTTATTATTTTGATGTACATATGTGTATTATGAAACTGATGGCGGAAAACTTCACTTTTTTAAGTTCTTGTGCTATGTTTCGTTTATTATTCTTTATAATTGCTTGATTGATAAATTTGATTGATTAAGCAAGCATTTTATATAATTTAGGCGAGTTCTCTACCACTTTGTTTTCCTTTATTGTATTTAGACGCGTTTCGCTTCCAGCGTGAGCGCCTATTATCGTCGGTCTGTCCGTCCGTCCGTCGGTCCGCAGGTTCGTTCTCGGCTTCTACCGAACAGATTTTCATGAAATTTGATATTAATCAATTAATCAAATATAATAAGAAAATCGCTAAAATTAATCACGTACTCAATCAGGGGTACCACTTTACTGGTGACAAACATTAAATATTCGTCATATCTCGTAAAGTATTGCTAATTTCAAAATATTTTTCAAATAAAAGTTGTAGAACTAGTAAAGAAGAGTATTTTCTTTCCTATACATTCGTAGGAGTAGCCGTCATCGATAAAATCGAACAAGAAAGTCTTAATTCGAGTTGAATATGAAAATTTTTTGCATGGTTACTTCTTCATTGTTGCTAACACAAATAATCTCACAAACAAATGTTTAATTTACTTACGTGTGCATGCACTATTTTAAAATAGGAATGAAATGGATTATTTATGATGACGAAAAGAACTTTAGAACGCTATTTCCTTTACGTACAATTTCTTTCTAATACTCCATTGCACGAAACGCATTCATTTGTCATACGTTGTACACTTTCCTAACTTCTCTCATAATTACATACTGTAATAGCCCAGGTCTGTTGGTTGGTTGGTCACGCTTTCACGATGGCCGATATAGAGCGTTTTAACAAACTTCCTGTATAGGTAGAAGACTGAAATTTGGCAAGGATGCTTGATTAACATATTTTAAGGTAATGACAAAATAAATCTCTAAAAAAGTCCTGGGTTCGACTCCAAGGAAGACATTTCCATTTTTCGTAAGGCAACATTTAGAAATCAATTTTTTGATCTGCAGGCTTTTATTGTTTTGGAAATTAAAATTAGAAAGAATTAACCTACGATCTTCGGATCTCAACCATTTTGAAGAAAAAGTTCAAAGTTTCTTATTCTGTTCATCTTTTTCCGCGTACATTCGAAATCACTCATGTTATACGTTTAATTCACATATTTTGTGGAAATATTGCCATTTTATCGGAATGTTGCCTTGGCTACCAATTATATTGTTAGACCTCAAAATCCTATTGTTGTATCAATCCTTATGGGTGTAAACGTGCACTGAATGCTTTTAATACGAGATAGGGAGGGAGAGAGAGGGATGTTAACTCAGGAGGAGAGAGAGAGGGAGAGAGGGGAAGGAGGGGGAGAAGGGAAGGAGAGGGTGGAAGGGAGGAGGAGAGAGGGAATGAGGGGGAAGGGGTGGAGAGAGGGAATGTGGGGGAAGGGGTAGAGAGAGGGAGGGGGAGTGAAGGAGAGAGAGGGAGGGAGGGAGAGGGGAGGGAGGGAGGGAGAGGGGAGGGAGGGGGGAGGGAGAGGGGAGGGAGAGGGGAGGGAGAGGGGAGGGAGAGGGGAGGGAGAGGGGAGGGAGAGGGGAGGGAGGGGGAGAAGGGAAGGAGAGGGTGGAAGGGAGGGGGAGGGAGTGAGGAGGAGAGAGGGCAATTATGTTAGTGTCTTATAAAAGTTGTACATCTGCACACAAGTCTAATTATCTTGCTAATACACGGTAAACTTCGTATACTGAATTTGTTTTTATTTTTATTTTATTTTGTAAATGTTAATTTATTCCTTTCCTTCATTACAATGCCTTGATCAACATTATATTTAATTGCAATGATTTGGCTGTGTAATGTTTCCATACTGTAGGATAATGATAACCATCTCGACGTTTATTCCTCATTTGGATCATTCATACAGTTTTGTGGTCACATTACATCTACTTCTTTGATTGTCATAAAAATTTATTTAGCCTGTGTTTATAGCGGCATTTTACATTTCCATCCAAGTCATATATCCCCTACCAATGTTCCGTCATCTCACGTGTCTCTCCTGATACGATGACTGACCCAGTTTTCTTTCGCTTGTGTTTTTCGCAGTGCCGCCCGAGCATCCCGTAGTGTTCGACAGGAACGGAAGACCGCTAACTACTTCCGCGGGACCTTATAACGAGGGTGACGACGTGGTGCTGAACTGCCGCGTCGAAGGAGGTAAGTTAGATAACGCTCACGCACACCCTTAACTACGAATTATGACGCACGGAGAGATAGCGAAAGGCAAACAGAGAAAGAGAGCAGGCGTATATCCTAGAGTAGAAGAAACATTTGACCGACTGAATTAGATGACGATAATGATAATTCGACTCTTTAATTGTTTTTCACAACTATATCATATTTGTAGCTATTAAAAAAATTAAAATTAAATTTTCTATATATCACAATTCCTAACATTTAGAAGATTTCTTTGTCGTGCTGCGACATTCCGGCTTTGTTAATTGCACGGGCGATACTATAATTCCTGTATTTGTGCTCAATTTTTATGAAGAAAATTAAAGTTAATTTAAAATTGAGAATGTATGCTTAGTATTTGTGCTTTGTTACATTTTTGGAAAACTACTTTCGTTTATAATATTTATGCATCTTTGAGAAATATTTTAGAATTGGCAAATTACCCAAGTCTTCTCCGATTAATTAAACTATAATATGTATTTGCAGTGAATTAATTAGTATATAACATTTGCAGTTATGTCTGTTTTTCAGACATTTTTACAGTGCACTTTATCTTCCAAAGGACGATTATTTTAGTCATAAATACGTAGCCAGAATGATTAAACGAAACTGTTTATCGTTCAGGTGTCTTAACAAGCAAACACCTAGCGTGACGTAGGTATCTCGTGGTAGGGAAAAACACCTCGTGTAATCCGAACCCAAATACGTGAATTTTGATCATCCTGTAACGGCCGCGTTTCACTGACGCTCGGCGTCTCTCTCTCTCTCTGTCTCTCTCTCTCTCCCTGTCTCTCTCTCTCTCTCTGTCTCTCTCTCTCTGTCTCCTTTTCTTTCTCTCATTTAGCACGTCCTCGACCGCAGAATCGACTCCTTCAAGACAGGGATATCGCGTGTCGCCTGCTGCAAGGACTCCCACCTCGACACCTCTTCATTTTATTTATTTTTATAACCCACCAAAACCCATCCGCACTCCTGCTAATGACGCATCCGTACGTATGGGTTTAGCGTTTTAATACTAGCGTAGCGGATGTTATCCAAGCGAGGAGAGGAGCTTAGGAGAGGCCTTGCCGCTAGGAGATGAGAAGAGCTAGGAAGGCCCCCCAACGGGTCTCGGTAGTGAACGCGATACCCAACTCGAGTATCAAATGTGGGACGAGACACGTCGCGAGACTAAGAGTTTCATCCGTTCGTTCCTTCGCTGGGAGCGAATATAAAGCATGCCATTATCGCACAAACAACAGAGGCAGACAGACTATGAAGTCGTTCCCGACGATACAGCCGTAATACGGTAGACAGGTGAGAGAGAGAGAGATGAAGCGTGAAGAAAATGAATCGGCACAACAAATGCTTCCTCGTATATTTGTTCAGGCGTCGTTATTCGAGGCCTGCTTTGCAATCCGTCTCCTCAGCCATTATGCAGGGATGATGTAGCGGGATATTTTATATCTTTCCTGTTAGAGGTAGACGGCGAATTTTTACGCTTCTCCTCGATATTTTTTAAGGCTAATCACAAAGTGAGATAAGCAAGAGAAGGCGTAAAAAATAGGAAGAAACGGCGTCAGCGAGACGCGATGCGATAGCGGAGATTTCTCTACCCTTGGGGAAAGAATCCAGAAGGATCTAGTTGGATTTTCAAGGATGCCGAGAGAGACGCGGAGAGAGATACAGGGTGGAGGGAGAGAATTCGCGTAAGTGGAAATACCTGGAGATTCCGCATCTTTCCTATCCGGGAATATATATTATACGGTGCTGTGTAAATAGAAGCGGGCGGAGTGATTTCTTATTAGGTGGAATTGTGTGATTTTCGCAGCGAAAGATTTACGTTTTACTCATTGAAGATTTATATATGGAAGGATAATAGCTGGAAGAAGATTAGCGTCTGTGTACCAATCTTTTGAGACGATTTATAACGACATAAGTGCTAAATGGTGAAATGAAGAATTTTTGCAGCGTTTTTATCAGAAGAACGGTGAACGGATTATGTTCGAGCAATGCACTGTTTGTCTAACGAGTAAACAATCAATAATCTGTAAAAAGTATACGTGCATTGCAAAGTTAAAATGTCAGGGGTTGTTTGGACTAAGCAATGAAACTTTAATTAATTCGTTGAAATCATTTTAAATAAATGAATTTCTTTCGTAAGCTCAAAATTCTATCTATTTAGAAAAATTTAGTCAGTATTTTCTGTTGAACCCAGTATTTTAATGAACATTCTCGTATTATTGTTTAAAGGTTGAATTATTTCATGTATTATTTTTGAATTTTTCGATGAATATATGCATAAAAATAATCACGGTAAAAGCTGTTGCTTGAAAATATCCAACAAAATTTGCACACAAGCAGGATCTATTAACTTGTTAGCCACCCAGTTCCCCACGCCGCACAGTAATACATCAAATTTCCCCAAGGGCAGAATGAAAGAGGCGTCTCACCACTTTCGAATTTTATACCATCAAATAGTCTGATATTCCCGCACAACGGAGTGTAGATCGTAAATTCCTCTCACGCTACGTTTTCCACCTTTCTTCCATTAGCAGATCCTACAAGCTTCTCAAAAGGGAAATATCTTCCACCCTCGGAAGAGATATTAAAGTGGTTTTTTATAAGCTCGGCGAAGGATTTTTTTGCGCCACCCGCACCCGGGACTGCTTGTTAACCCTATCTCGACCCATGATAAGTGTTCTCACGTAGTAACTCTTGTCCTTATCCTACTTATCTATATCCACACACTCGCGCTCTGCACTCGAACACACACACAGACATGCCTTCCTTTTTTTTCCAGCTCCGTGCTGCCTTCCTAGCTCCATAGCAACGATCCTTTAAAAAATAAACAAATAAATAAAATAAGCTCGGAGAAACGGGGAAAAAAATAAACTACCTCCTTATCCTTTTTCGACCGGTGCCAGGGTCTCATCCTACGTAAAGGAGTTTACGTCTGCGGCCCTGTCTTGGACAGGCCGTAGCACATCCCTCCCTCGTCCACCCCCTCCTCCTATACCGCATTGCTCCCTCCCCCTTGTCCAGTCCAAATCTTTCCTTTTTCCCTTCAACCTCATCCCCAAGTTTCCTCCTCTTCCGACAAATCCTCCTCCTCCTCCCACTCCCATCCTCGTCCACTCTCCTTCCGCCTCCCATCATCTCCCGAGGGTAATAAAAATTCCTAAGGGTGAAACGGAACGGGCACGGGAAGAAAAGAGGGTTAAGGTTGGGAATGGACCCTGGGAAAGAAGAAGAGGGAAATAAGGAGAAATAAGAAAGGATGGGGTAAGGGTTCTTTTTTTCAAAGGGGTTTAAGGAAGGAAGCATCGAAAGCAGAGAGACACGGAGAGAAAAGATGGAGAGAAATGCAGTAATAGTCAGAGAGAAATTCCTTTGGAAGTTGGTTGGACGGCAGCGAGGAAGAAAGAATTGAGAGAGAGAGACAGAGAGAGAGAGTGGATGTGGTGTGTCTCGTTGAGAGAGGAGGAGTGAGTTTGTACGAGCTTGTATTGGAAGGGAGGGAAAAAAGAGGAGGGGTTCCACAGGGTGATATTCTTTCCCTCCCTCATTTTCCCCATTTTTCCCCCTCTCTCTCTCTCCCTCTTCTCTCCTCTCTCTTTCTGGGAGAGTTGAAAGGGGTGTTTGTGCGAGGAGTTAGGTACTGCGAATGGACAAGAGTGGTCAGTCTAGTGGAATAAGTGGGTGAAAGGGAGTTTTTCTTCTTTTTTGTTTTTTTTTAGATATACGCTCTTGCCGTTTGCCTGGGTTTCTGGTCGAGAGGGAGATAGAGAGAGGGAGAGAGAGAGAGAGGGAGAGAGAGGGAGAGAGAGAGAGAGAGAGAGAGGGAAAAGAGGAGACGCGAAGGAAAGAAAGCGGAACGGCATTTATTGGGGTGTGGGGATAAGTGGAAGGTAGTAAATACAGAGGAAGTGAGGGAGGGTAAAAAAAAAGTGTGGGGGGGAAATGTAGAGGGAGATAGATTTGATAGGGCTAAAAGTGTTGGAGTATGAGGGGTTGTTTAAGGCTCCGGAGGGATAAAAAAAGGGTTGTTGAGTGGGTGAGAGAGTGGGTGTTGGTGTTGGGATGAGGGGAACGGCGTCGTATATTATGACGCGGATTAGATTGTTACGACTTTAATGCCTTCGGCGTATTTTTTCTCCGCGCCCGTAATAGAGTATTTCCGATTTTTTAAGTGGGTTCTTTATTTCGCGTCGGGATCATGTTGAGGGGGGGGGGGGGGGGGGGGGGGGGATGGAAATGATCCTGCGGCGTCGAAATGAACTTGGCAATTTGGGAGTTAACTCTCTCTGTTATAGAAAATGTATCGTGCTTATTGAAACCTTCTGTTGAACGTTTTAGTATAATATACATCATACTACAGGATGAGAGAAAGTGAGTGTTTTTCTTTTATATATGTGCGTGAGGGTGTGAAATCAATTGTAATTAAACGAGTAATTTACAATATACCCTGAATATCACTGTCAATGAGAGAGAGGGAGAAGTTTTCGGAAATAAAAGCATACCATATCATTAGAAATAAAATTTTGATACTAGATTAGCCATTTTTCATTGTAATCAAACCTTTCATATTCTCATAAAAGTAAAACAGAAATTATTAGAACACGTTTGCGTTAATGCGGCGAGAATCGGTACATATATTTGCGAATTCCGCATTGAGAATCATGTTTAATTATATTATTGATAAAAAATTAATTTGTACTCGCCCTCGTACAATGGTATTAATTACTTCGAAAATATAAATTTTAATATTACATGCCTGGCGTAAGATCGCATACAGAAGTTGGCTCTTCAGCAAACTTCTATCTTGCCTTTAGATAATTTTGGACTTTACTTAGAATCAAGTGTTCGATAAACGTGTAATTATTATATCGTGAGATTTAGGACAACTTTAAAAAATGTGTTCTTTAGATCATAATATAACTAGATTGATTTCCACAAAAAATGCAGTGAAAATTTTATTAATTATATGTAAAAATGCTATTCATCCATTTCTCCATCACAAAATCTCAGGTACATAGGAGAAACTGAAAACGCCTTAAGGGCTGATTAAGTTGCAGTCAACTAAGAAAGTTTGCCCGCTAAAAGAGAAGAAAAAACTAAATCTCATGCAAAACTTATTCATACGCAGCAGTTTTCTTTCACGCTCTTGATGGATTTTTAAAAAAAATCCCCGCACGAAAAGACAGACTATTATATTGATTTTCAAAAAATGCTTCCCTAGCAAAAGTTTTTACGTGCATCTTTTTTTCCACCCGCCGTAATATGCAGGTTACTTCGGAGAGGTATCAGTTTATGACGGAACGTAGTAAAAGGGAAAAAAACATAATCGAGCTTCATCTCCAATATATATCCGGAGAGAGAGAGAGAGAAGGAGGGAGAGGGGAGAAGAATTGGATCATCTTCTCCAGCAGAGGAAGAAGAGGAAAGATAGAGGGCGGGGATATATATATATATATATATATATATATATATATATATATATATATATATATAATAGAAGACGTATATAAAAGAAGGAGCAAATCGATCAGTGCCTCATTACAGTATCCCGGCGAAAAAAAAATGAGGCAGGAAAGAGTAAGGACAAAATCCTCTTGTGTACATCCCTACCCTAAAGGTTCCACTTAATCAGCAGATGGAAACGGGAGAGGTCCCTCCATCCCTTAAGTTTTATCCCGCATGAGAAGGTGGTTTGACATTGCGGTCGTCTAAGGGAGAACGGAAAACAATAGGAAGGGGAAAAAGGAAGCCGTCGAGGTAGATAGTGGGAGGGAGAAAATGGAGGGAGGGAGAGAGGAGAGTGAAAGGGGTGGTCGGAGAGAGTGGGTATAAAACAATGAAGAAGAAAAATCGAGCGTGTAACAAAGGTCTTTTTTTACTTCTTCCTCTTCTTGTTGCGGAAGTGAAAGGAAGAGGGGTTTTTTTCGGTGTTCGTGGTTTCGGGAGTAAGGTGAGCCGTGTTTTGTTCCTGTCTCTTTATATGTATGTATGTATGTGTGTGTGTACGTACGTACGTATGTATGTATGTATGTATGTATATAGTACAGCCAAGATTGCTGCGTATGTTTCATCGATTGGCAGAAGGCCTTTGATAGAGTAAATTGGGTACTGCTGATGAGCAGATTAAAGGATATAGGTGTAGACTGGAAAGACAGGAGACTGATCAGGAATCTATACTTGAATCAAGTTGTAAAGGTAAGAGATTAGAGAATGCGGGCACCGACGGAGTAAATATCTGTAGAGTAAGACAGGGCTGTTGTGTATCGCCGATTCTATTCAATATACGTATAAGGAGAGATGCTACTGCAGGAAGCGTTAGAAGGCGCAGGAGATTTCAAATTTGGAGGAAGGATTATAAGAGCAGTGAAATACGCGGATGGTAAAGTACTTTTAGCAAGAAAGGAAAATGAACTCCGGAAAATGATAAATATACTAGTGATAACAGGTAGAAAATATGGTATGGAAATAAATACAGAAAAATCCAAGGTCATGCGAATATCGAGGAAAGAAGAAGAAATTTTGGAAAAAGTATTGGAGGAAAGGCATTAGAACAAGTTTCACGCTATAAATACCTTGGAAGCATAATAACGGCAGAAGAAAATGTACCGATGAAATCAGGATAAGTGATAGAAGGAAAACTGGATGGAAAAAGAGAAAAAGGTAGGAAAAGGTTTCAGCTGATAGACGACTTGAAAGGGAAAGGGAGCTATCAAGACTGCGGAAAATAGGAGTATGTGGAGAACCAGGTTTAACCATGAATAATCACGGACCATTCTACGGGCAGACTACGTATGATGGAGATATATCTCCCTCTCTCTCTCCGATTCTGTAGAGGGTGTTTCTGTCATTTACTTTTTCGTTAATGTTCGTCCTCGAGCGGAAAATACGGATGGAATATAACCTGGGAGAAAAATCCCTATAATTATTTATTTGTGTGTATATGTACGCAGATATACATCTAAATTCATACAAACAAATAGACAATTTTCCCAACCTTTCCTTAGTCACTGTTTGAATATTACTCTCCTATATATAAAATGTCATAATATTGACATACTTTGGGCTGGAAACATAAAAGAACATGTGTCTTGCTTTAAATATTGCTTGTATCGGAAATATCAGTTTTCGTTTCTTTTCAATGAATTGAAATTTATTATTCGCTTTAAAATCATGCCAGTCCGAGGAGTATAGGCAAGAATGGAATATCCAACACTGATTCTTGACGGGGAATAATTAAAAGGACTTTATTTCACAATATTTCTTATTTTGAGTAATGAGATTTTGCATGCAGATTGCGTTATTTATTTATCTAATAGTTTTTCAATCTGTATGAAGCGTTACACTAGGTTTCGAGGGAACGGACAAAAAATTTCTCATTGAGTCAGGGATTCCACCAAGCGTTCGATTTGGTGATTCAATTAAAGAGTTTATTCTGCCTGAAAGTAAAAACTTATGTTTTATTCAGTTCAAGCACGGTTTTTTAATTGAATTAATTATTAATGATGTGCATAGACTCAATGTAAAACAACGTAGTTTTGCTTTGGAGTGCAATTTTACACCTTTAATATAAAGTTGTGCAGTTGATATTTTTGTTTTGCTTTTTAGGCGCGTTTCGCTTCCAGCATGAGCGCCTATTATCGTCGGTCTGTCCGTCCGTCCGTCGGTCCGCAGGTTCGCTCTCGGCTTCTACCGAACAGATTTTCATGAAATTTGATATTAATCAATTAATCAAATATAATAAGAAAATCGCTAAAATTAATCACGTACTCCAGTCAGGGGTACCACTTTATTGGTGACAAAAATTTAAATATTCGTCATATCTCGTAAAGTATTGCTAATTTCAAAATATTTTTCAAATAAAAGTTGTAGAACTAGTAAAGAAGAGTATTTTCTTTCCTATACATTCGTAGGAGTAGCCGTCATCGATAAAATCGAACAAGAAAGTCTTAATTCGAGTTGAACTTGAAAATTTTTTGCATGGTTACTTACTTCTTCATTGTTGCTAACACAATTAATCTCACAAACAAATGTTTAATTTACTTACGTGTGCATGCACTATTTTTAAATAGGAAGAAAATGAATTATTTATGAGGAAGAAAAGAACTTTAAAACGCCATTTCCCTTACGTACAGGTATATAACTTCTTTCTAATAGTCCATTGCACGAAACGCGCCCATTTGTGATACGCTGTACACTTTTCTAACTTGTTTTAGTTCGCACGAGTGAAAATAAATTTCCAAAATTAAGCCACGAATTTATCTTTATTTTTTATAGCGATTTAATCATGTGCAATGCGGTGAATATCCCGTGATAAAATAATCTAAAAGATCCGTTTCATTTGAAATTTCCTTCCACCTTAAATCATTTCTTTAATGTATCCAAAACTGGAAAATTTAACTAAAAAACTAAACACATTTATTCGCTTATCTTGGTTCAATATATCCCGTTCAATATATCCCGTGATAAAATAATCTAAAAGATCCGTTTCATTTAAAATTTCCTTCCACCTTAAATCATTTCTTTAATGTATCCAAAACTGGAAAATTTAACTAAAAAACTAAACACATTTATTCGCTTATCTTGGTTCAATATCCAACTTCGCTAATGAAAATAAAACTTTTTTATTGATAACGAATGAGGATGAATAAATCTTAGATTTATACGAAATCTTACCCTTTTTTCTACTCATAGTGAACGAGTGACTTTATATCAACAAGTATGCGCGATATATGAATAGCGCCATGCACTATCTTAAGAATATTTTCAGAGTCGAAAGAATAACTTATATACAAAACATACGTTACGTCTCTTTGTAATTTCTACTTATGACATGTTGCTGAACTCGAGCGATGGGGAACCACTTCCACATAGCTGGCCTTATTTGTTGTTACGAAATTTTTAACCGGCCATATTGGCGGACCAGGTTAGAATTTAAACATTGACTAGAATGTCAGAGTTATAATGTCAGTGAAAATTAAGTCCAAAATAAGAATTTTAGAGTTTAATTTTCAATATCAAGTGTCTTATTTTTATAACTTGAATTTAAATATGTAGTATAAATATTTGTCAAATTTACGGACCAATTTTTTATCACGGCTTGGCGGAACACATCAAATGCTCTCGATGGTGCATTAATCTTGCGGTACACAGTTTGCTCATCGCTACGGTATTCATTTACATGTATTCAATACGAAAATAGATAATACAGCAAAATAGTGTTATAGAATTTTCTATTCCTAGAAGATCTAGTGAAGATTAAATGATAGTAAAATAGAAATTCGATCAACCTGTCATAATTGATACATAGTTCTATTTCAAAGATAAACTTACATAAATACGTTACTAACATATATTTGAAGAATTAAAATATATTTTTTCGCTCATTTCAGGAAAACCTGAGCCAACGGTCAGGTGGTTGGTAGACGGAGAAACAATTGACGAACAGTATGAGAGGAACACTGGAGAAGTGATAGAGAATCGCCTCAACTGGCCGTCGGTTGCGAGATCTGCTTTAGGAGCCATTTTTTCCTGTCAAGCTTCAAACTCAGGACTTGCGGAACCCAGGGAGACGTCGCTAGTTCTTGAACTATACCGTGAGTATATTATAGTCTATGTTTAGCTTAATTTAATTTACTTTTAATTAAACCCGATTTGAAACGCTCATTATCACTCGACCATAGAATAGATTAATTTTAGATACATACGTATAAATAGATTGTTTTGAATATTTGTTTTATATATTTAATACAAAGTCAGTTTATTTTTTTGCTTATGCGGTACAATGCAATATGATATCATTTTTTGCAGATCTTGTTTGATTGAGGTTTACGTATCTCTGTGACAAACGACGGGCTTTAAAACTCAGCAACTCATATTAAAATAAGATAAAAGTGATATTTAAAGAAGTTATAACTGTAATGCACGCATTTATTGTATAAAGGATTTTGGAAAAATTGAAATCGCATAGCTTAAGTATTTATATGTATATGGTGGTAAAAGAGCAACGCTACCTGTTAGTATATTCATTTGAATGTCATATCAACGGCATATTGGAACACAATAAATTTATTAGTATAACAATAAAAAAAATCTTTAGAGCCAAAAATCCTTGGTAAACATTGAAACGGTTATTTTATTTATAAAAATTTTGAATGCAAGTTAATTAGCTATGGAATGAGTTTTTAAGCACACATTTTAATATTTTAAAATAAATCCTAACTTAAAATATAAATTTACCAGTGATTTTTTAAAATTGTATGTTCATTATTTGGAAGTGATAACATAATTCAGTTGGTAGGCCTACATTTCTAAGAAAAATTCAACGTTTCGTCTCTTCCTCTCCTTTAATCTATAGTAATTCTTTAATAAAATGTTTAATTAATATGCAAGTAATATAAAATTAATGAGTAACTAATATCTTATGCCATGCATGACCAAAAGGTTTACATGTAAGAGAGGACTATATAGTCTCAATTTTGCCCTTAATAAAGTAGTTTGTCTCTCTCTCTCCATGCACCCGTAAAAATGCGACGGCAGTGAAACCCTTAACCGTGCGCATAACTACGAAGACCACCCCGCTGGTTGCCGAGCGACGTTACGAAGTGACCTGCGAATCCGCAGGATCCCGACCGCCCGCTGTGATCACGTGGTACAAAGGAAAACGCCAGTTGCGTCGGGTTAAGGTAAGTTTCCGAGCTTTTCTTTTTTAGGGTTTTTGGAAAGAGTGAGAGAGAGAGGTGTAGGGTGTAAGAAGGGACAGAAAGTTTAGCGACCCTTAAAAAAAAAGAAGAAATAAAAGGATCCCTTCCTATGTTTCTTTTTGTAATGTAATTGTTGACCTTTCTCTTCTGCCCTCTCCGTGTGCCTTCACGATATTTCTTCCGCGGCGTCTGGGGAAGCTTGAAATTACCTCCCGGGTTTCTCGGATGGCGACTAATTATGTGCCTTGCTATCTCTTGGCAGGATGGAGGTAACAGAAGGAATGGGGGAGAAGGAAGAAAGAAGAAAAAAACAATTCGAGAGCTATTTAAACGGGTTTCGATTGAACTTTCCGGGTGTGTTTAGTCGTCAAGGCGGTTCGAGGGTTTTATTTTCGGTTCTCTTAGCAATGTAATGATACTCAAATAGGGGCGTTGTGCGGGAACAGGTTAGGATTTTTTTTTAAATGATCGATCTGGGTTGCCATAAAGTGGATGCACCTCTATAATAGATTACTATAAATCTGAAAAGTTTGACTATTAAATGCCATTCATGGTTTGATATGTTTTTTCTTTCGCGTTTCATCATAAACGTTATCTTTGCAATTTATAGACCGTAAACGGTTTTTATTTTAACCTATTCCAAGGCCGAAGTTTAGTTATAATGCTCAAATGTTAACATGTTTTGCGAGGAGTATGTTTTAATTGATTTACCATATAGAATTATCTTTGTCAAAATTAAAAATTGGAGGAGGAACGATTTTAGCATACGCATTTAAAGCTGATAAATAAGTCATTGAGAAATATGTGACTATTCGCTGTCATAAAGCGCAATATTTAAATCAATCAAATATTTAAAATAAAAAAATAAAAATTGGAAAAGGTTCCATAAATTGCTTTTAGCCTTTAAAAATATTGTTTCAACTCTCTGTAAAGAATAAACAATTTTTTCAAATCGTAAATTATATTGATGTTTATGATTCGTAATATTGAACGAAAAGCTAATTATTACGTTATTGCTGAATATTTTATCACTTCCGTCTGCAACCTAAGAACAGGTAAAACGCTTATTATAATATTTCAATTTAAAAGTGGTATGTAGTTTTCTCTGGAAGTGGATGTTATTCGCACGAATAAAAATTCAACGAATATAATAACGTTCGGGTAATCAGCAGAAAGCTAAAAAGAAAAGTAAATCTCTTAAAATTCAAATTTAAAGATATATTTTTAAGCGTAATTTTTCAGGAGAAAGCTTGCCCTATTTTTCTTCAGTTAAAAAAAAATAAGAAATCCGCGCAAAGCGTCTTCTATATCTTAGAAGATCTTCATCACAAAGAAAAGGAGAAAAACACAACTCCTCTTAATCACAATTACCCATAAAGTCTCGAGACTAATGCATACAGTAATGAAAGACGGACGAAAGGGAGAGGTGAGAGGGAGGGGTGGAGGGACTGGGTGAGAGTGAGACTCGCAGTTCTACGAGGAGTAAAAAAATTAATAAATAAAATGACGGAGTGCGAACAGGAAGCGAAGAAACCGGAGAATAAATGGGAGTTCAGCACCCATTTTATTTATATATATATATATATATATATATATACACACACACACACACACACACACACGCGCTCACTAGAAGGAAAAGGAACGAGTAGAATATGAGATCCATTCCGGAAAACGAGAAGGAAACAAGTAAGAATGAAAAAAATTCAAAAATAAAATAGTTTTGCTTTATAAAATAGGAGGCCTTAAAAAGGATAAATCACGAAAGTTTCAGATTATTTGTTCGTTATAAAAGATTTTGGTGTCGTATTTTTTTCATTACTCTTGCTTTACATATCATTTACGTAATGATTTTGCTTTGGTAGGAGGTTTTCAAGGTTGAGCTTCATTAAAAAATGTGTTTTGCTATTAACTTCATATTCAAAATCCATTTACTACAGCTTATGGAATGAGATTATTATATAAATGATATGTAAAGTTATAGTAATGACAAGTATACGACACCAAAATTTTTTAAAGCGAACAAATAATCTGTAAATTTTCTTGTTTTATCCTTTTAAGGCCGCCTATTTTATATAGCAAAGAGATTTTATTTTTGATTTTTTTTTAATTCTTACTTGTTTTCATCATTTAATTGCGAAAGTGAATGAAAAATAACGAATATAAATAATATAACTCAATCGCTTTCTTACAATGATTGATGCCAAAGTTCGTGATTTGTGAAACTTTGAGACTTCATACGACTCTAGCGCTAGTAGGCTAGTCAATTTAGATCACAAAGCTAATAGG
Organism: Uropetala carovei; assembly: GCA_036926305.1. Classification (NCBI taxonomy): domain Eukaryota; kingdom Metazoa; phylum Arthropoda; class Insecta; order Odonata; family Petaluridae; genus Uropetala; species Uropetala carovei. Next base: position 2,167,906 of record JAXCHB010000212.1, read on the forward strand.
AGGGGAAACCCGGTACCGGTATTGGCCTACTCTTTTCGAAAAGCACCAAGAAGGACCAACGGTTTTATGCCCCTTCCGAAGGATATGTGCTGTCCTCTAAACACGCAAATAGGGGGCCGCAAGTTCTAATGAAAAAATGCAACATTCGCAGGTTTTCAATAGCTCAGCGTAGCAGTCCAACGCGCTCGCCGCTACGCCACAGCACTCCATTTCGCAAGCTTTGAACTTTCGAAGATACTTTTCTACCTATAAGCCATCTACCGCAGTGTGAGGAATAAAAATACTTTCCCAAAGGAAACATCTACTGATTACCAGTTTTTAATTGTTTTATGAAAAAGTTCAAAATTTTTAACCAATAGTGAACATTATTGACGTATAAAATGACAATAAATATAAGCTAAAATTTTCGTACAATTAGGAGTTATAACTTCTCTCGCCATGTATTGGTCAGAATCGCTACTCACGTTGAAATCCATATTTCCCGCTATCATTTCTAACGTTGGGGCACAGAATACTGAGAATATGCAGTAGTTCAATTTCTCACTCACCAGCAGAGCCACCGCAACGAGATAGACTTTTGGAAAGTTTGAACATTACAATTTAATATCTAGATTAGATAAGAAATTATTTATTGGCTAAAAACCATCTTCAAGCTATAAGCTTTCAAACAATGTAACATTGTTTACGATCCGATCATTCGTTCAAGAGATGTGACGGAACAAAATATGGTCCATCGCAAATATATAAATAAATAAATAAACAACTATCGAACGAACGCATATAAAAGAATTTTTTAAAAATACAGGGGCATTTACGAGGACGTCACGGGGACGAGACGTCGAGGCATTATATTTTATACCCTCGCAAAACTCACACACACACACCCCCGTCGCTAAGGTGAGAAGAAAAAGAGGCGAAGAAATGAGTGAAAAGGGAGTGGGGAAATGGCGTCAAAAGTATAGAAGTGTATTTCGTAAAAAATGTCATATACTTATATATATATATATATAAAGTGCCTGTCGAAATGAAAAGGGTTGGTTTCCTGGTAGGAATATTTCCAATGGAATTTTTTGTTTGAAGACTAATGTAAATGACAGCCCAACCGTTCTGTTGGGGGGCGTGTGAAGGGAGTGGTGCGGCAAGGTTTGACTGAAAGGAAGGTAGAGAGAAAGAGAGAGGATGGGTGAGATCTTAAAGGCCCCCTCTAACAGTAAGAGTCCACCGGCTTTATCGCAGGACACGTAAATACGTATAAACAGGGTTTATCATCGTCATCGCTTAAAGGTTAAGAGGTTAGGTAATAATAGAAACTATATATATATATGTATGTATGTATGTGTGTATATATATATATATATAGGTATATAAGCGCACAAAATATGTTACGGGTATAAAAATGCGTGGAGCGTTCACAGATGACTGCGATATTTGGCATGAATGCCTTTTAACGAGGACCGATCCCTACCTAGTTTGACTGCACTTCAGATTGGAGGTTAGGGTTTTGAATTGGCACCGTATTATAATCGAAATATTCAATTCAGTTTATTTTTCTCTGATAGGGTGAATCCTTCCGTTTTGCTCCTCCGTCATCTCTATCCTCTCGTATCCTTCCCCTTTTCCACTCTTGTTATTCGTCTCCTTCCTTTCCTTCCTCCCTTTCCTATCCCTCTCTTCCTGTCACCTATCCCATCCTCTATTCCCTCTACCCCTCTTTCTCCCACTCCCTTCCTCTCCCTCTACACATATTTTTATCGCTTCCTTATTCTTCCAATCCCTCTTATATATTACACGTCTTTCAGCTATTTCTCCTCTGAGTTTTCTACCTATCTCCCACCGATCACTCTTCCTCTAGACATCACATTGCCCCTTTCTGTTTCTCACTTTCCCTCTCTCTCTCTCTCTCTCTCTCTCTCTATATATATATATATATATATATATATATGTGTGTGTATGTGTGTGTATATGTATGTATGTATGTGTATGCGTGTATATATATATACATACATATATATATATATATATATATATATATATATATATATATCTACCTTCTCTCTCTACCTCCCTCTCAAATCTTCTCTTTTCCTTTCTCAACTCTATCCCTCTTAATCTCTCTCTTCTTTCTCCCTAACCTCTCCCCATTTCCCTCCCCCACTATTTCCGATTCTATTTTTTTGCAGATCTGCTTTCTCGCTCGATTCTTTTTTCTCCTCAGTTCACACTTTCCCTCTATCTATTCCTATACTTTTTTCTCTATAATCCTCTGCGTCGAAGGATGTCTGCCTTTATATCCCTTTCTTACTGTTCTCCTAGACTTCTGTGGCTTTCCTCTTCTTCTTCTCTCGTCGCACAATTTTTTGCTCTCATCTTTTGCCACTTTTCCAAGCTCGACTTTTTCGCCCTTGATTCATTCGAGATTTCCTTTTTAAAAGAACGCCTTTTCTTTTTTATCGAATGTTCGCTACTTCCGACGAGATATTTTCTTCGTTGCTCTTAGCAGCGCTGAGTTACTTTTATCATGACTCTTTACAATTCTGAGATGCTAAAAATTTTTTAGCGGGAAGGATGCTCCCCCCACCACCCCCTCTGTCTCTCTCTCTCTCTCTCTCTCTCTCTCTCTCTCTCTCTCTCTCTCTCTCTCTCTCTCTCTCTCTCTCTCTCTCTCTCTCTCTCTCTCTCTCTCTCTCTCTCTCTCTCTCTCTCTCCTCTCTCTCTCTCTCGCTCTTTCGTTCTCTACGTATTTACTTGTAATATCCAGGATTGTATATTTTTAAATGAGTGAAACCTTACCTCACTCTCAGAAATATTTCGGAGTTCGTATTTTTTACCAATAATACCATTTCTCCGTCGAAAGCTTTTTTCTACGATTTCATTGATTTCTTCGAAAATGTTTTCTGAGGTTTCTGATAATTCCGGGTATTATAGGGAATGAAATTGTTATTGAGGAGAGAAATCCCTGAGTAACTTATTAACAGTGCGCTTCAGAGGTGTGTGGAATGACTTTAGCGGGCTGTATGAAAAAGGATGCTTGGTGGAATGAAACAGTGAGTGAAGCAGTTAATGAGAAGAAGGAGGCATATAAGAGGTTGATTGCTGCAAGGAATGATAATGAAAGAAGGATTCCGCATGATGATTACAGGAAGAAAATAAGACTGCTAAGAATGCAGTTAAGGAAAGCAAAAGAAAGAGTACGTTTGAATGAGGCTGTAAAGATGCAGAATGATTTTGAAGGGAATAAGAAGTTATTCTGGAAGTGGGATAAAAAAGGCGAGAGAGGGCAGCAACAATGGAATGAATGGGATTGTAAATAAGGATGGAGAAACAGTGTGGAATGAACGTGAAGTGAAAGAATGTTGGAAGGAGTATTTTGAAGACTTGTTTGGAGATAGTTCTGAAGAGTCTGGCATCAAAAGTGATACTGACTGTAGGAATGTGTCCAGTAAAGACAGAGTTGACGAACGTGAGATTAAGGCATGTGTGAAAATGTTGAGGAATGGGAAGGCTGCAGGCGTGGATAGAATTACGGGTGAAATGCTGAAATATGGATGTAGCTTATTTATGAGTTTGATGAGCGATTTATTTAATTTGTGTGTTAACATTTCAGGTGTACCAGATGATTGGAAGAATGCCATCATTGTTCCTTTGTACAAAGGGAAGGGTAGTAACGTAGAATGTAAGAATCATAGAGCTATTAGTTTATTGAGTATACCTGGGAAAGTGTTTGGTAAAGTACTTATTGAAAAGATCAGAATGGCTACTACTATGAGTAAAATTTGGGGGGTACAATGTGGTTTCATGCCAGGTAGGGGGTGTTCTGATCAGATTTTTGTTCTCCAACAAGTAATCGAGAAGTGTATGAATGTGAGAAAGAAAGTGTATTGTGCAGATGTGGATTTGGAGAAGGCCTATGACAGAGTCAATAGAAATGACCTGTGGAATGTTCTGGCTGAATATGGAATGAATGACTGGTTAGTGAATGCAGTGAGAGTAGTCTACTCAGGAAGTAAGGCTCGCGTAAGAATAAATGGTGTGCCGAGTGGCTGGTTTAAGATTGAAAGTGATGTTCGGCAAGGGTGTGTGATGTCTCCTTGGTTGTTTAATGTGTTTATGGATAAATGTGTGAGGGAAGTCTGTGCAAATACGAATGGTCTGAGGATTGGGGAAGTGAATGTGCGGGTGCTGTTGTATGCTGATGATGCTGTGTTGATATCTGAAACGCTGAATGAGTTGCAAAAAATGTTAGATAGTATGGCTGAAGTTACAGATCAATGTGTCAAAAACAAAGGTGGTTGTGTTTGATAGAATGAATGAATTGAATGACTGTAGGCTGCGCATAATTGGTGAAGTTGTTGAACAGGTGGATGAGTTTGTGTACTTGGGAAGAATGTTTTCTAAGAATGGAAGAATAGATGGAGGGATAGAAAGGCGTGTGAATGCAGGTAGAAATGTGGCGGGTAGCATGTGGTTAGTACAAAATCGTAAAGAAGTGTCTAAGGAAGCAAAAATGGCTGTGTATAGAAGTGTGCTTGTACCCACTTTGTTGTATGGTAGCGAAATGTGGGTGTGTCAGGAGAAACACATGAGTAAGGTGAATGCAGTTGGAATGGGTTATATGAGGAGCATGTGTGGGAAAACCAGGAGAGAGAGAGTCAGGTATACTTGGGTGATGAATGAATGTGGAATGAAAGAAACTTGAAGAGGTCAGTATGAAAGGGGTGTGCTGCGATGGTTTGGGAATGTGGAGAGAATGGATGAGAACCGGGTGACTAAATTGATATATGATGGTAGAGTATGCAGATCAAAAGGGAGAGGAAGACTAGGAAAAAGCTGGCTGAATGTGGTGGAGGAGACTCTGAAGAAAAGAGAGATCAGAAGTTTAAGGAATGGAAGACGATGTATGAAAAGATGCATGGATGTGTTTGAAGCGAAAGAAGTATGTAAGGATAGGAAGGTGTGGAGAAATATTGTGAATGGTAGACGCATTTAGGTTGCTTACCCCGTAAGGGTACAGCGTGATTGGTATGTATGTATGTATATAAAATTTACTTTTATAGTTATTAATGTGTATCACTATCGTAAATCTCTTATTTTTAAACATTTTCTTATGTCAATCATAAGTAATTCTTGAAATCAACAAGTCCTATGTGATTCGAAAAAATTTTTTCAGAGAATTAATATAGGATACTGTTTTTATCATTCTATAAGCACTCTTCTTACAGAGGATATAGGATATATATAGGATATAGGAGGATACTAATATCTGGCCCAAACTACAATACTTGGAGAGCTGACATTTTCAGAGATTGTTGATGCATAGAGAAACCGCCAGAATAAATGAAAAATGGAAATAATGTTTATTTCTTGGTCGTTAAAAATTATAAACATTTAAACCAACATTTCGCAGTTTAGGTAATTCTAAATGTGCTACAACGCTGAAATTTTTTATAGCTATATAATTTAGCAAAAAACGAAAACGGGATTATAGAAATTTGAAAATTTTTATTCGCTCGGCCTTAAAAAATTCTTAATTGTTAAAAAAAATTGACTAATGTTTATGTACTTTCTGAAGAACCAGGGAGCTGAAATTTTTAACATAGAAAATAATATTCCGGTGGTAATTAACATTGAAAATTTCTGAAATTTTTAATATTGTGGCTGTTAAATATTCATAAAGTTTAAACAATGAAATTCCTATAAATGCATTTCTAGAGGTCCTATAACAATAACATTTTGCATAAATGTGAGGTATTCGTAACAAATGCTAAAAACCTATAAATTTTTATAATTATAAATTTTAGGGGTTGTTTTTACCTCAATTTTTTCCAAAAAGAAAAACACGTAATTCGGCGCAGAGGTGCAAACTTATGCGCTTAAAAATTATTTGTCGACTTTTATTCTTTACATTAAGTTGAGAGAAAATGCTTGCAGAATGCAAGCGCACATTCACTTGTAGGATATAGATATACATATACATAGGTTATAGGAGGATACTAATATCTGACACAAACTACAATAGATGGAGAGCTGAAATTTTCGGAAATTGTAGATGGTATGGAGAAACCGCCAGAAAAATTGAGATCTCATACCTTAGTGTCACGGGTTTGAATCCAGAAATTCCGAAATTTGCGTTTTTTCCCATTTGAAAATTAATTTCGGGCACTTTTCGATATGATAGCGAATTTAAACTTGGAGGGTTGTTAGACATCCACGAGCTCTATTGGGAACCGTTATCACTTTTACCGCATGTGTCGTGGGTTCGACTCCAGACGACCCGGTATATCTTCCATAAGAAAGCATGGAAAACAGTAATTCCCGCATATGGACGAAACTAAGAGGAATATAGAGCTGATACTTTCAGAGATTGTAGATGTCATGAGAATATCTCCATATTATTTGAGAACTCTTGTGTAGGTGTCATCGGTTCGACTCCAGGCAGTCTTAAATTTGAGATTATTTCCCATTAGAAAAGCATTGAAATTGGTGCAGGGCACTGTTGCGTTTAAAATTTATTTGTCGGATCTTACACTTTATAATAAGATGAGATAATATGCTTGCAGAATGCAAGCACACATTACTAGTGTACTATAAAGACTAAATCTGAAATATATACTCTGCATGCGTGTTTGAAGGTATTTCCGAGCATAATAATGAGGTTCAGTCAGTTTATTCATTATGCATTGAACATACAGGCTCGTACTATTTATTAAAATTCCTTTATAAAACTTCATGCTTAACTATTTGTATGAAACATGCAGTCTGCACATTCTAATTCTGCGTCTAAATTATAATATGCGTTAATTAAATAAGCGTTGCATAAAACACGACAAATATTAACTTTCACATCACCACAATTTAAGTTAATAATTGTCGTGCTTTTTTCAAGATGGAATACTACCAAATGAAGACCCATACAGTCAAGTTAAGCGGCGCGTATTTATTTACGAATTAATATTTTCTATGCTTTGACGTACGTGGAGATTTTGCGTAATACTAGCCGAGAGAATCGGTTCTCTGGTTTAAAATCACATGACCGACATCAGGTTTCATCGCATTTGCAGGAGGAAGTACGTGAGAACGCCACAGTTAGTGAACTGAGCTTCACGCCAACAACGGATGACGACGGGAAACACGTGACCTGCCGTGCTGAAAACCCCAACGTCACCGGAGCCTACCTGGAAGATACATGGAGGATCGAGGTCGTGTGTAAGTGAAATTTGAATACGTTAACAGTGATTATTTTCGCAAACGACAGTTGGTCTATGACATTTAAAATTTTTCACTTTTAATTTCAAAGTTATGCAAATTTACTCATACAAAAATTCAACATCTGAACATTAAACGATCAAGCATGAAGTTAGAATGCGTTATTTATTGTTTTTTGAAGATCCCTAATGTTTTTAGCGCTGATTTCCGTTTTTAACGTAAGAAAATGCTAAAATGGAATTACTAAGCTTGGATTCATAAGAAAATCATTGTAAAGGAGACGCGTGTAAATTTATATAAAGGGCAGATGAAAAATTTTTTTCCAAAATATTAATGTCACTGTGAAATATATAAAGTTTTCGAAATTTTTATTTCTTGCTTGTATGTATAAGAATCAAAGTCTCTCTAAGTAATTTTATAATATATAAAAATTGACCTTATTCTTTAACTTTGTATTATCTCTGAAGGACTTTTATAAAGCTAACGTGTTAAATTTGACTCTAGGTTGACATATTCATTCATTATTTGCATTTGTACTCCCAAAGTCTAATATGACGGCATTTAAATTATTTTTATCATTCGACATATAGTTTATTTTTAAGAACTTCAAAGTTTATTAAAAATGATATCTCGAGGTTTTCTCTCATTTTGCTGCAAATGAAAGTAAGAACTTCGTAGCTTCTTAGCGATCAATTAAGACGATTCTATACGAAATGTGGCCATTAAGAGATTATCTGATGCACAGCACCTAAGGCCGAAAGTTATTCTGTAAACTTGTAATTTCTCAACTATTAGTGTTGGGTAAGTAATATATACCCGTAACGGAGACGTACTCACCAACTATTTTGTTCATAATTGATGGAATATATGTCAATAATCTTTTTTTAAATGAAGTTTTAATTCACTGGACAATATTACGAAAGTTAGATAACAAATAATGTCACAAAATTCTATCAAAATCGGTCTAATGCTCTATTTTATCGAAGACTGAACCCTCTAATGCCCAATTAAACTACAGAATATCGTTCCATATACCCAATAATTTTAATGTTTTTTATTCTTTCCTTGTATGTCTGCTCCTATGTACCCTGAAAGCTAGGCACTGGGTGATTCACGAAGATATGGAATAACTTCAGGAGCTGATTTCTGAGGTCATTCTGAACAAAAAAGTTCATATGAACATGTGTCCGATTCCGAATAATTAAAGAGTGATGGCTGTTTGACAATTAGAAAAAGGCAAGGCAATATCCAGAACTCGGGAGACAATTGCCGACCAATACGCGATTCGTTTTCTGCTACAGTGTTTATCTGTTTGTTTATTTACTTATTTACAGTCTGTATTGTCAAATACGAACGTGCATATTATTAAAGAAGGTTTGCAAAAATACCACCTTCGCCTTCATTGCATTTCGCCGCTCGTGTGTGAATCTCGCTCGTTGCACGCCGAAGTTCACCATGACTGTCTTTTATGCGAGCCACAGCATTCAATACGCGATGAAGTAATGCATCCCGTGTTTGCACTTTAGTATGGTACACAAGATCTTTCATCCACCCCTACAAGCAGAAATCCAATGGATTTAGTTCTGAGGACCTAGCTGGCCAATTCTGTGGACCAATGCGTCCGATCCATCGCCTAGGGAACTGCTCATTGAGGTAAGTAACCACTGCACGGAAACAATGAGTTGGTGCTCCGTCGTGTTGGAAGTACATTCGAAGTCTTGTAGCCAGGGGCACATCTTCTAACAGTTGCGGCAATTCGTTTTGCAAAAATTGTAAATAAATCTGTCCAGTAAGAGGACCCTCAAAAATGAATGGACCAATTACCTGATGGTCGCGCAGGCGCATGAGTTATAAGTGAGATTCACAGTGGTGCGATTCTGAAAATCTACGAGCAGCCATAACTCCGCAAATTCCTATTTGACAATACAGACTGTAAATAAGTAAATAAACAAGGAAATAAACAATGTAGCGGAGAACGCATCGCGTACTGGTCGGCGATTGTCTCTCGAGTTCCGGATAATGCCTTGCCTTTTCCTAATTTTCAAACAGCCATCACTCTTTAATTATTCGGAATCGGACACATGTTCATCTGAACTTTTTTGTTCATAATGACCTCAGAAATCAGCCCCTGAAATTATTCCATATCTTCGTGAATCACCCTGTATATTTATGAGTAACATTTGATTGAAAATTCAACTAAACTCATTTTATTTATTACTTTAATGATATTTTCGCCCAATTCTACAGAAGGAAATAAATTCCAGGGGAGAAAATTGAGGGTTAAAAACGCAACCGGCGCCATTGAATATTACGGCCTTTGCGCTTTCACGATAGGAAGGAAATCCGTAAAAGAATACGTCATTCAATTTGGGACGACTCGAAAATAATTTTTTTTGGGTAGAAATCGCGGAATTTTTCTAGTCCGGAGTCGACGAGCGGAAATCGAACTTTAAAAAAAAAAGAAACTTCTCCATGACATCTAATTTGTACGCGTCTCCCTCGTCAAGCTACGCTTCATCAAACTCCAATAACCATTATGGACGGGACGAAAATGAAACGCAAAAATTTCCCGAAAGACGAGGGAAATCCTTTTTCGAGTTATCGTTTTATTTTTCGCCAATAAATTTATACTGCCGCTCGGAGCGAAAGAACCTTGTTCGAAATTAGGTCGCCATAAGCGTTCGTTTTTCTTTTTTTTTTTTTGACACCCTCCTGCGTATTCCATCGGGAGTAATTCGTTTAACTTTTATTTTTTGTTCGCCATGAACGGAAAGTGTAAAAGGTTAGAAGTATAGGATGTGTGTATGTATGAGAGAGACAGGGAGGGAGAGAAGGGAAAAAAGAATTTATTCATTTCCGTCTTTCGGACGGCTATGGAATTTTTATGTTCCCATCATGCATAGCCGCTATTCCTTGCGCTTTTTTTTTTTGTTAACCCCCTCTTTTATTCCGCTTCCGTTTCGGTTGCTTTTTTGTTTCGTCGCTCGTTTGAGCTTGGAGGTGTAGAAAAGACCGATAAATTTATTGCTCTTTGAAGAATGGCCGCAGCCCCGTGGCCGGCGGAACGGACTCTCTGATTTAATATTTTTTTCCCCTTCCGCATTCCCTCCCACGCTCTCCCCCTCCACACACACACACGCCCTTCCCTCCTACACTCGCCAACATTTGTCACCGAAACATTTCTGCTTTTGGAAAATATAGAAAAGAAACAATTTTAGGGGACCGCGTCCCATTTTTTTCGCGTCGTTTTTTTTTATTTGCGAGAGGACAAAAGAAGGCGCGCGCCTCGGAATTCCTTTTCTCTCTCCCCCTTCCCCCACCCCCTCCCACTCCCTCCGCTCAAGCTTCTCTCGGTTGCGATCATTGTTTATGACGTCGGGCAGGTTTTTTAATTCGCGTAAGAATAATAATACTCGGTCTGTATTTTTTCCCTCCTTTTAACGGTGCGATCTGCTGTTATCGCGTTCGAGCGTGGAAAGATGGGTATTTTTTATTACATTGCCTTTCTCTGTCGAGGACGACGCGAGCGGCTTTGAAAAAAAAAAGGTACGAGATAGATAGGATTTTTTGCGTCGAGTGTGTTGAGGTTAATGCGGTAATATGCCACATTGCAAAGTAGTTTAATTCCTCTTAACCTGCCGAGAAATGATGGGAAAATGTAAAACGTTTGAGAACGTTTGGATGGGGATGGTATATTTTAAACAAATTCTGACCGTTCGTACCTACATATTCGCAGTGTTGGAAGAAAGAGATGAGAATTTACATTATATCGGAATGAATTCCTTAAAGCTGGTGATATTTGATTAAAAGATACTCTGAAAAAAGTTACACGTATATGAAGAGAAAGGTGAAACTAGATGAGGAAAGCAACATGGCGTTGTATGAAACCAAGAGAACACTCACCCGTAAAAATTGCTGTAGAGCCGCTAGGGGTTGATGAAGAAAGGACGAGGTGAAGTAAGGTGAACATCTTTTCGGATAAGGCCATTCTTCAGCCATGGAAATCACTACGGCATCTTTTTGTCACCCTCATCTCTTGTTAATAAGTTCAAGTTCCACTTTGTGTAGTTTACTCACGCTGGAAATTAAATTAGACTATGTATCTTCCACGAAAATTTATTACACCACTTTCGGCTTTGCTACGACCGTAGCGTAATCATCATAACGATGCTATAGACAACCAAACGGATTGCATAGATAAAACAAATTTTTTGGGCTCTGAGACGTTTTAAAACTCTCGTAATCAATTTTTTGTTTTCTCTATAAATTTACAATACACTATTGTGACTGTTCGCCTGTATCCAAAAACAAATTTGGGGTTGTCTAAAACAGAAGTAGTTTCTTCAGATTTTCGTTCGAATTACGCAGTTTCCTGAAGTGGCAATCTGAACACTAAAATATCTTCTATGATTTCCTTGCACTTCGATAACACTTTCACATTAGGAAAGGGTGTTCATAAAAAAACTCCCGTTGATTTGATCCTGTCGTCAGCTAGATAATTGCTTCTGCAAACCTGAATTCCAAGTGTTCTTTTACACGACAGCACCAATATGCAGAATATTATTCCACATATAATATTACAATTCATGAAATGAAATATTCCTTTCGTGATGACCCTGTATATGAAAAAGTAAGTCACCGGTCTTAACATTACTATTTTTTCTGGAAATTAACATAATTCATTTATGTATTATATCCTCGTCGATGCAGATGTCAAAATATTTACATTGTCATCAACGAAATGAATATTTCAGTTATAATAAGCAAACTGCAAAAATTATTTCTAATTCGGTTTTTAATTTTTGCTGAACCCTTATATATTTTAATGTTGTAAAAAGCATTTCATCAATATAGTCTCAATTTTACGTTATATTGAGTTTTTTTCTAATGAATGCTTTGTACTTTATACTTGATCATTTATACGGAATGGCATCGGGTTACCAAGTAAATCCATCATAACTGGAAGTGATGCAATTTATGTTATGCTGACTAACGATAAATATTTCCGTACATTGAATAGGATTTCAGAGCTAGTATCAATAAAGACCCTATGTAAAGTATGTACTTGTAATAAATTCAGTAAACCAAGTCTATTCCTGTGTCATAATCAGGCGAATGAAGGCAGATCACTTATAAGATCGCGCATTATTTGGAATTTTTTTAAATTGAAAAATGAAACATTCATTATAGTTTGCTGAAGTAATTACATTACCATTCAATCATCATATTAATTGCACGATTTTATGTCTTTGAAACGATGTTTTTTCCATCGCGTATTAGTTGTATCCAAGACATTAGCATTAAAATAGGAAATTTATAAGATGTTGATTGCGTCCTTGCATAAAAGGACTTTAAATAAAGTGATTTCAAAATTAAAATGAATTTTCTAATCAGGCGGCAAAACATAATATTGATTCGCGGAAAAATGTGCGTATCAAAACGTAAAATAATTCATTATAAACACTACGGTATTAAAATATTTCAATGAAGATTTACATATGTGTAATCGGCTTCAACATTCACACCTTGGTGAAATGTCGGTTAACGCGAAAAATATTCCGAAACATGGAACAAAACATCTTAAATAGTATACGGAATTTCGCCCTATCGATCCTACGCTGTCTTCGAATCGCCTCCACAGCGCCAAAAATATACCGATTTCGCACCAAACGACATAAATTAAAACGAAAAAATACAGCTCGTGGCTCCCTTTTTATTTTTTATTACGAGCGACGTGGGAATTATTTCGCGCGTTCGTTAATTTTTTTCTCGAACCTTTTTTTTACTTTTTTTTTGTGTATTTCTTTTTTTATTTTATTTTATTTTTCAAAAGAATGTTCCGGCGGCAATTTCGTGAAAACACCCTCGTTCCTATTCCAGTATTTCTTTCTTTTTTTATTCAATCACAGTTCCCACTCTTCCTCCTGTCTTTCTCCCCCCTCCCTCCATCCTCTCTCTCCCTCTTTGCTCCACTCCCTCCATACTTTCCCTCTCTCTCTCTCTCTCTCTCTCTCTCTCTCTCTCTCCTCCTACCTAAACCTCCCTCCCCCTCCCTCGCACCCAACACCCTCTCCCAACTCTCCCCTCAACATGCACCTACTTTCCTCTCTAAATCTCTATCCCCGGTGCCTTCCAATATCCGACGCATACCGCAAACTTCTCCACCCACACAACTCTCCCCTCCCCCCCCCCCCCACACCTCCTCTTCCCCCCCTCCTCTCTACCAATCCTCGCGATTCGCCGAAAAATAAAAAAGTAACTCCGCACGCGCGATTTTTCACGCGGATCCAACACCCCAAATCACCTCTTTTCACTCCGATTCGTTTCGAAGCTTTCGAACGATTTATTTATTATCCTCTCCCACCCTTCAGCACCCTCCCTTTCTTTGCCCCCCCCATCTCTCTCTTTTTCGCTCGATTCGACATGGGAAAATTCTCACATTCAAAACCTTAACACCGACTGAGTTTTTTTTCCCTACCTACTTTTGTACGCCATTCCTGTGGGCACATTTAGGCTATTTTCCGCACACCAATTCGATCCTTGAACGGTCCAGTTTCTACACTTTCCGTAGGCCAATTGAAAACGTTTATTTTCTCCCCTCCCCCCTCCTATTATACAGGGTATACCTTTCCCCTGGAACGCTCACCGTGATCGTTTTAATGTTTTTTTTCGGCCATTACCCTCGATATCCTCACGGCACAATAATTTCGTCCTTTCACGCCCTTTCCCTTCCTCTCTCTCTCTATCTACCTATCTCTCCCTCTATCCTTTTAACACCTCTCGAGTTTCTTTTTTTCTATCCGACATGCTCCATTTACACGGGAAAAACTTCTGCCGAAATCGTCCATTACCCTTCTCCCCCCCCCCCCCCCTCTCTTTCTTTCTCTCGCTCTTTCTCGCTCTCTCTCTCTCGCTCTCTCTCTCGCTCTCTCTCTCGCTCTCTCTCTCTAGCTCTCTCTCTCGCTCTCTCTCTCTAGCTCTCCGTCTCGCTCTCTCTCTCGCTCTCTCTCTCGCTCTCTCGCTCTCTCTCTCTCTCGCTCTCTCTCGCTCTCTCTCCCTCTCTCTCCCTCTCTCTCCCTCTCTCTCCCTCTCTCTCCCTCTCTCTCTCTCTCTCTCTCTCTCTCTCTCTCTCTCTCTCTCGCTCTCGTTCTCCTTAAAATAGATGTCCGTTACTCTTCTTATCAGTTTATCCGATTCCCGAGAAATCCCATAACGTCGTAGGAAACTTTTTAACTCCGCTCTTTTCACCCTTACTTTCTCTCTTTCTCCCTCTCCCTCTCTCTCCCTCTCTCTCTCTCTCTCCCTCTCCCTCCCTCAAGTATTTTTACGTCCGTTTTACTCCTCAAGCGGCAGGTTCCCTCGAGTTTGTCTAAATTCATCCTACGACCCTTTCCATCCCCGCATCCGAAACCGGCGTCGCATATCCTAATTTCGTCCCGCATTCAACGGCGACGCACTAAACCGACAGTCTTCTTTTTTTCGTTCCCGTCCACCTGCCGCCCATGCTCCCATACTTCCCTCCTCATCCTGTCCCCTTTCTCTCTCTCTCTCTCTTCGTCCCACTCTCTTTTTCGTGTCGTCTCTTCCTTCTCCCATTGGAATTCCAACGGACTCGACTAACCCTCTCCCTCTCCCATAGTAGCGAACCCTGGTTCTCTCTCTCCCTCTCCCTTTCTCTCCCTCCCTATCTCTGTAGCATTCCACCATCCCCGAGGCAGTCCACGTACTCTCGGATACAACTACCGTCCACTCTCTACCCTCAGCTGCCTATCCCTCTACTCGCTTGACCCCTTTCCCTACTCCCCCCTCTCTCCGTCTCTCTCCTTCTCTCTCTGCGTTTTCTCTTTCTCAATGCTCTCTCCCACGTCGTCTCTCCATGACTCGACTATTTCTCTCTTTTATCCCTCCATAATTTCTACTCGTCTCCCATTCTCTCCGGTCACTCCTATTCTTCTCTTTTTTTCTTTATCTCCATCTCTTTTTCCTTATTTGTATCTCGTTCGTTCTTTCCCATACACCAACTCTTCCTCCAAATCTCCCTCTACATTCTCCCATTCTCTTAATTCTCTCTCCCTCTCCCTCTCTCTGTTCCAATCTCCATCATGTGGCAATTTCTCCGTTTTATTTATCGATATCTCACTCTTATCTTCCATTCTCTCTTATTCTCTCCTATTCTTCTATTTCTCCTTTCTTCCTTAACTCTTCCTACTTATCTATTTCAACCTAATACTTTCACTCCCATATATAATAATTTTTCCCAACTTTCTTTGACCTCACCTCGTTATTGTTTCTCCCATTTCCTTTCTCCGAGTTTCTCCCCTTCCAATCTCCCACTCCCATTCCTTTTTCTCTCTCATTCTGCCTTTTCTCTCTCTCTTTATACCGAACACGACTATATTCCTATAAGCATATGTTTTTCCTTTCGCGATATGTTTGCGTGTATTTGTCGTGTCATTCGACTTTTGTCAAAAGGACTCGCTTATTTACGCATCTGAGAACCAGCACCAGGACCTAGTAGCGACGGAATTGTTTTTTTTTTAAGTTTGGTAATGTAACTCTATATATAGATGGCAATACGGAAGGCATATGGCGAAAAGTTGTTAAAAAATATTAAACAATGGAATTAGAGAAAAATAATAAACAGAAAGACGAAATTTCTGGAGACTATGGCAACCTGCCGGTCGGCATTTATCGAGCCCATTATATGGACATTAATAGGTACATCTTATTTCAACAGGCGTAAGTAATCTTTACCCATTTTCCATTCGTGGATTTATCATGCAATTGATTTTTTCTCATCATTTTTACTTTCTCCATACGTAGTAATGGGAAAGTATTGTGATCACGAAAAAAATCGACTTCGAGATTTCAACGGAAATACACGTTTTGAGGTCCCTAGAACACGTTTAGACTATTTTCGGAATGATGTCTGTGTGTGTGCGTGTGTATGTGATTGTGGGCGCTCTAACTCAAAAAGTACGTGCCATATCGTTACCAAACTTCATATATAACATTTTAACATGAGCACAAAGAACTGTTTAAGTTTTGGACAATAACTGCTAACCGGAAGTCGAGGTTTATTCGAAACCCGATTCGGTTTTTGCGTATTTTCTCCGTTAAAACATCGTTATTATATAAACAATTCTATACAAATGTTATAGAGAATGTAATTTCCTATAAATTTCATTTAAAGAATTTTCCATAGCAGCTATTGTTTAGGAATTATTTATAAAAAATCGGTATTTTTGTTTTCCATCAAATATCTCCTTTAAAACGTCGCAATTTGTCATCTTCGTGAGGACCACTGTTGTAGAGAATAATATTTCTTCCAAGTTTTGTTTGAAACATTTTCGTAGAACCATCCATTTCGGAGATATTCAACTTTTCGTAATTTCCAGTATACAGCGCCACCACCATGTAGCGATGAATTCTATAAACTGATTCAAAATATAATTTACGGCAATAAGGACGACTATTCTTTTACGATACGAAATAATAATTTTGCCTTATAATGCTATTCATAATAATTTAAATATCTATACCTCAAATATGGTGAAAGTCATGTGTTGGCCACATCAAATTTTTTCGTATGTTTTCCCGTAGAAACCAAAGCTTTCTCTTATTTTATTTCATTTGTGACGCATCTATTAGTTCATTTACGAATTTGATGTAAACAATGGTGTAACAGTATTCCACGCCTTAGTAAATGCGTATGCCTAGCTTGCCTACATCTCTCTTTTCTCCCGATCCCCATTCACCTTTCAAGCATATTTTCCTTTCAATCTCTCGTTAACGTCTATCATTCATCCGAACCCTTTTTTATCCCTTCTTTCCTCCCTTTCATTACCTGTTTTCCTTCCCTATCTCTGCCTCCTTCCCTTTTTAAAGAGCCATCCCTAACCACTCCTCTATCCTATCTCTTTATTTGTCTCCCATTCCTTTAACTCTCCATCTTTACTTTTCTCATTTTCATTTCGTTTCCCCTCATTTTTCTGTTTTTTTTTTACTTCGCGTTCCTTTGAATTCCTATTACCTTTCACTCCTTTTTCTCTCTCTCCTTTCTTTTCTTTCTTCATTCGCGTTCTGCTTCCCTTCAACTCGTTCTGCTTTCCCTTCCCTCCGATTCGTATCGTTTCTCTTCCGCCACAGCCTGTCTCTTTACTGCCTACGAATCCGCGAACCAGGACAAGAGATAGGGAAAAAGCGATACACACACACATACATACATGCATTATGTGTATGTATGATACATACATACATATATACACACATTATATATGTATGTATGATACATACATACATATATACACACATTATATATATATGTATATATATATATATATTTATATATATATATAGTACTACGCTTATACTTACTCAGCCGCTGCATCCCAAGCTCTTCTTTCGCTCGAGGGTGCTGGACGATCGTGCTTTGTTTCCGCGATTTTCATCGTCTGTGCGTCGAAGCGGAATTATGCTTCTCGTTCGTGCTGCCAAATTCTTATTCGTTTCGGATTATTTTATTCAAATTGCGCATCTCTTTGATAAATCCGGACGATCGAAACATGTCAGTTTACAAGCAGTAGTGAACTAAACTTTGGCCGGAAATGTTTGTCCACGTCTCTCTTAAATATATCTGATTTGTTTGAATAATTTTTTCTGATTTTTTTTATTTTCTCACCGTCAGTCGTACGTTACGTTGAGAAGTAATTGCTTTAACTGCTTGAAAACTGATCTCTGATGAATCGTTCAATCGGTTTAAGATTTCAGTATTTTAAAATCTGTATTTTATGATTTTTACGAAAAAGTGAATGTTAAAAAGGTTAGTGTACTGTCTACTTAAAACACTTGAAAGCTAGCGTTAATTTATAACCTGAAAGAAAAGATTTTTAAGTTCTACGATAGTTATCGATGGAATGCGGAGATACTGACGTTTATCAAAATCGATCTTACGGCGAAACAAAAGCGTTATTACTACGCTGTCATTGGCGAGAAAGAAACTTTAACAAAATAAAAAATCACTTCATTATAACGATGGAAGTAAAACAGCAATGTATTATCTTTCATACAAAGTAAATACAGTAAATATTATTTTGTCCATAGAACATGAAATTGTTTGAAATATTACTTCCTTCAAATACTTGTCCTTAGAAAATATTTTATAATCTGCAATTAGGAAGCACATTGTATTTTGATTTATCGAAATGATATTATGGATGCTTTTCAAACTTAGCTCTTCAATTTTCCGTCACCAATAAGTTTTCTCTGTAAAATATACTTATATTAAAGAATCCTTTACGATTTAGAAATTGATATTTACAAAATAGCCAGTTTTTTATTCGATGATATAAATTGACGCATTATATAACAATGTTCTTAATCTAACTATATATTTACTGTGAAATTGAGCGAAGTTCAAGTAGGATCACTTCATGCGAAAATTTAACGAACACGTTTTTATCATTTTATTTAACCGCAGGATATTTTACGATAGTATCCGTGTTGAAATGGCGTAAAATTGATGGATATATGGCTGAAGCTCTCTATTACCCTGTTTTATCTGAGCCTCATTCCATGATATCCAGAATTTTTATGCGCGATAAAGTTTATTGTGCTATTAAAACTTTATAAATCGACGTTGCAAACAATTTATGACGCTGCGTTATTTGAGGTAAATTCTTCCGTTTTCAATCCTACCTCCATACTTTCACATTTTAATTTAATGTTAAATCCTGTGCCATACATCGAAAAATTTTGCGAATTTTACACTAGCGGATTATAAAACAATAATGGAAATAAAAATTGACTAGTTGGATAATTAAAATTCACAGTAAAACTTTCAAATTTGGATTTGTAAATATCATGTTAAATTTTAGGCATTGGAACTATCTTTTGACCAGCGAGCTAACCTATCATTTTATAATAGAGTTTTTTAGTTAGATAATTTGAAGAAAAATTTTTCACTATCAATGAAATGTTTTACGAGTTCTAAGATCCAAGACATTAATTATCGGAAATCGTTGATAGAACAACAAGTACGTGATTTTAGTGTAAAAACATTAAATTACTTTTACATACACTTTTATGTTCATAAATATATTAATGATGGGTCATACGATATTCATGGAATATGATATCCGCATTTTTTAGAAATTGCTAAGCATTCCCATTTCGAACACATACTCGTACGCTATGATATTCCAATTTATTTCTCTCACTTGGTCCTCAAAACTTCATTTTATTGTTAAAAAAAACCGAATAACATCTTGCAAAAACACGACTATGGGTTTTCGCCAGTAATTTGTGACGAAAAAAAGTGTTTACTCGTAAACATCCCTCTATACACCGGCATATACTGTACTCACGTTTTAGAGTTCATAGTTATTTTCATTTCCCAAAAAAGAACAAGCTTATTTAAAAAAAAGTTTGTAAAAAACTCTAAAACATAGCGAATCTTCGCATGCTGAAAAATAAAACCATATCCGTTAGTTGTCGTCGATTTTGATTTCCAAAATAAAGAAATGAAACTCGGAACACGTGCTGCATTCGACCACTTACACGTATCCCCTCCTGACGCTCATACGAATAAAAAAAATTGAACGCCACTCAGCGCTGGCCATTCATGCACACAGAAATTCTCGTGCGAGCGAGAGAAATAGAGGTAAAGTAATAAAAGTTACACTGCAGGCACGCATCAATAAAAAAATTTAAAAAAAAAGACTGGTGAACGTTACCGTTGCAGGCACGAAAGGGGAAAACTGAGCTGAAAATATTATTTATTTTAAATATAAAACTCGACAGAGACGGAGAGAGAGAGAGGAATAATGACAGCAGAGGGAATCCTCGCAGGTACATAGAAACGGAGAGGGGGGAGGGGAGAAATTGACCCCAAAACCTCCCTCTTTCCCGACCCTTTTCCTACGTGTCCGATGTTACCCCGTCAAGGACTTGCACGGACCTCTGGGAAGGGAGCAGAGGATAGGAGGAGAAAATGAGTGAAAAAGGGTGGGCGGCGTTAGAGTATCGTCGAGAGAGATGAAGAGAGAGAGAGAGAGAGGGATATTGAAGTGGGGATGGGCGTAGGGCAACATGGTGAATGGGTGCTTCCGTATTCGAAGCGTGGTGCTGAAGTCTCAGGAAATGGAATCCTCCACTGCCAACCCAACACACACCCTCTGACTCACGCCCACCCCATTCCCAATATCATTCACCGTGGTGTTCCCTCTCCCCTTCCAACCCATTCTCTCTTTCCTCCCTACATGTCTTCCTCCTTCCTCCCTCCCTTCCCCTTCAATCCTCCTCACAAACTCATCCTTTTCGACCTCTCTCTCTCTCTTCCACACGCCCTCCCACACCCAATCTCTGTCCACAACTCAGCTTTCCCGAAAACCACTTGAGTAACCCCGTGGTGCCACGGATCTTCCTCTCAGTACACCCTTGAATGACTTAGCCGTGCGACAGGAAAACCACTGGACGTTCCTATATATCTCCCTCTCTCTCTCTCTTTCTCTTTTCTCCCTCTCTCTCTCTCGTACACTTTTAGTCAAACACGTCGCGTCCGACTTTTGCATGGTTGTTATATGAGTTTGGAGTTTCGCGTTTCCTCTTCTTCCCTCAGAGAATGTGTGGCTTTTATGGAGTTCGTATGGTAAGTCGAGTCGAAATTCTTGTTCTCTCTCTCTCTTTTCTCTCTCTCTCTTTCTCTTCTCTCTCTCTCTCTCTCTCTTTTCTCTTTCTCTCTATCTCTCTCTCTCTCTCTCTCTCTCTCTTTTCTCTCTCTCAGCGCGAGCTCGATCGTTTATTGAATGATATTTTTTGTTTGCACTCGCGGGGACATATCCTTCTCCGCGGTCGTGTGTTGGTGAATTTTTTTTTAACGGAGCTCGGAAATTAGTCGCAAATGTTTCCGTGGCAGCAATTCGAGTCCCACCAAAACTCCGCGTCTCCGTCGACGTTCGGTTCCTCAAAGATGAGCTCATAAGAGGGCGAGGGGTTTCGTTTATCCCCGCAAAAAATTTGCGAATTTTTTCTCCGTAAAAACAGGATTTATAACGCGAAATTAATGAGATCGTGTGGTAAAAATATTATACCCGTCAAAATATGACTATAGAATTAAATTAAGTCTTTCCATTATTCTCTAATTCGGTTCCATTCTGTTCCCATCCTTTCTCTCTCTGAGATATCGATATAATATGCCACCGTATCATAGTATGCCACCGATGGTGAAGTAGCGGTCGTTTGTGCCAGATATTTTGTCAATGATGGTTCATACGTACCTATACCGTGTCATACAGACTTCCCCATGAGAATTATTATTTAAGGACTAGCTGCCCAACCACAATTCCCGCGACCCACGCGCCACCGTCGCCCGCCGTCCTGCGTTGCCGCCCCGCGGACTGAGACTCGAAGTCCTGTTCCAGGTATCCGCGTGCCCCCTTCGTTCCCCACGCATCTCCCTCCTCTCCACTTCCCCCTCAAGCGTGACTGAATGAAAGAGGTGGGGATATTTCGCTTCGGGTTTGACTGGCACAGGCCTTCTCTTACTCAATTATTATATACGTTGATACCCTTGAGTACCCGTGTCGATGTTCGAAACGTATTCACTCGCGTTGGGTAATAAATACCAGACGTAACTTTGGCCCTCATATAGATGACAACAGTTGTATATACTATACTAGAGGGGCATAAAATATATAGGTCAGACATTGAATAATACTTGAGGTCAATAATAATATACAAAATAAATGGATCTAGAAATTTTTATTGATTACTTCAAAAAGATAATTGTACATCAGTGTCTGAACTTTTAGTTTCTTGATATCGAATTCTTTCAGTACATTTCACACAAATCAATGCTGTATGTTCGCGACAAATGTAACGTCTACAATACATGTATGCACTTTTAGTCTTCTGATCAGTTTTGCAAATTTGACAACGTACTTGTTTATCCAGTGTTAATTTTTTAGGCATACCTTCGTCTTCTTCAACTTGGTTGGATGCAAACTGAGCACAGGAAACTTTCATTGAAGATGGTAGGGTTGAAATTTGAGCACGATTGATGTGGGGTTGAATTAGACTTGCGGAAAGATGTTTTAGAAACAATTTTAGATTTCTGTGCTTCAATGGTGGCTTCTGCGTTGACATCAAAATTATTCGGGCGTTGATACCAGCTACATTCATGAACGCGTAAAAAACGACGAGCCACGCTGTAGTTAGCGCATAACTGATCGATAGTATCCGCTCTACATTTTGTGGAGTTGTAAAACGTAATAACTTCAGGTAATTGATTTTCTGTTTCGGTGATTTTGTGGTCATGATGCAATGATGGTAGTAACAAGACACATTTATTATTAGAAAGTGTTCAGTCATTGGTGCAGCATTTAAAGCGGCCCAAATTATTTAGACATATATTATTACTCTTTTTAAATACAATCTTGCCAAATTGGTTAGATACTTACGTTGTAGTCTATAGATTAATAAAACAATAATTATGACTATTTATAACGCTCAGTGGATTTTATCGTAAGGAATTTCGGAGTTCACGGCTGACCTTTGCGTTGATAGATTCGAATCGCAATAAGAAAATTATATTTCGGACTGGGGTATCTTATAATTTCAGAGATATATCCTTCCTAGATCACTACCATAAAGAGGGAGCTCTTGTTATTTTTATCCTGATTAGTATGTATCTAAAATATTGAGTCAATTTCTTATGATGAAGCAATACGTACGAGCAATCTTGGTTTCTTTTTAGGCGCAATCGAAATTGCGAAGTCCTACCGGGTCATTTATGTATGTACTTACAACATATATAAAATATAAATTTTTAAATTTCTTCATGATTTTAAAAATATAAATGTCGGGCAAGATGCGACGTGCATCCTTGGTCCATCGTGAAAGCATGGAATTGCAGCTCTGAAAAAAAACGAGCAATTCATTAAAATTTTCGACGTGCACAGTTTGGATGTTACGAAACGCCAACGAACGAGAGGTGTCGCCTAAAGAAATATTTATATTTTTCAAAGGCGTGAAAACTTACTTTGTGTAATGAGCGTGCGATTAATTTGGATTCGCAATTTGGAAAGCGTTACATTTTCGCCGGACCACTTTGGCTGTGCAACGCGATGGAAGTCAGCGTTAATTAATTAATTTTCACTCGCGGAGTTTTTGACAGTTCTGGAAAAGACTTTTTGAATATTGGTGCGCAAATGCAACTCGTTGGTTTGCAGATGCATTCATTTGAATGTACTTTGAAACAAAAGAAACAACTTGCTTATTACACGGCTAAATATAGTCGTAAATGTTAAGAAATCTCTTGGTAACAAAAACGAAAAATATATATAATGCTATAAAGATGCGACGCATATCTTCGAGGATTTCGCAAGAAGATATTTTGAAGTTTAAAAGTTATGCGATGCACTATTTAATTAAACTATACATTATATCAATAATTCTTTATCTAATAATGATTATCGAATGTTGTAAATCTATTATGAGTTTAAATGGGAGTATCAACAATAATAAAAGAGAGTGTCACAATGTCACTTTGTCATGTAATGCTTTTGAAGCTTAATATCTCGCAAACGACTCAATCGAATTTAATGAAATTTTCAGAATAGCATTATGATATAACAACAAAAAGTTTTAGTATATCAAACTCGAGATCAAAGACCCAGGTTCGACTCCAGAAGATAATTTTCATTTCCCATAAGGTAACACGTAAAAAGGTACATTTCGACGTGCAGGCTTTCATTCTCTTTTAGGTTAAAATTAGAATTGACCAACAATCTTCGGATTTAAACCATTTTCAAGAAAATATTATAAAGTTTCTTATTTTTTTTCATATTTTTCCGCCTACAGTTCCAAATTTCTCAATGTAAACGTTTAGTTCACACGGAGGAAATCTTGCCATTTTAACGGAATGTTGCTTTGCCTACCAATTCCATTGTTAGCCATCTATATCATATTATTAATTGAACCCTTATGCATATAAACCTGCTTTGAATGCTTTTAATACGAGAGAGGGGGGGAGAGAGGTAGAGGGGGGAGCGAGAGGGAGGGGGAGAGAGGGGGGAGGGAGAGAGAGGCAACTATTTTAAGTTTAACTAAAGATAGCCCGTCAACAACAGAATATTCACTAGAAATATTGTATATGACAAAATATTTCATATGTAAAAGTGTGATATTAATTATTTTAAATGAAAATAATAATAATCTATCTATCTATCCATCTATATATCATTCTTCCTTCGATATTTCAACGGGTATTACACTAGTCAAAATAAAAGCATTAGCAAACGTTGTCTGTAATGCTTTTTGAAGCTTAATATCTCGCAAACGACTGGACTGAATTTGATGAAATTTTCAGGAGAGCATTCTGATATAATAACGAAACGTTTTAATGTATCGGTGATATATAAAAGCCTTATTCTGTCCCCTTGTCCTTTTGTCACTCCCTCTGTCACGCTCTGAAAACCCAGAAATATATCTGCAATAAGGGACTAAGGTCAGCTTTTGAAGCACAATAGATACTCGCGGCGAGGTTTTCGAACCTTCGCTCGGATCGAAGGCAAACCTCTCACCAGGAGGTATGATTTCAGGTCAAAGAAGATTGCCTCAATTTTATTTCAGAATAATTGATCATCCCCGTCACTTTTGACTGGCAATTATACTAGTATACGTATAAACGCTAATAAGTCATGAACGATTATTTCCTTCTCTCAGATTTAATTCGATTTTACAACTCTTAATTTTAAACTGCTCACTGTCCGAACGGTTTCGATTCCAGCAGCGCTTCTTTTTACACTCAGTTAACATAGAGTATTTTAAAATTATATTTTAAAACTACTTTGGATTTTTATGCGAATTAGAAACTTATATCCAAGAGTAACTAAATAATGAAATTTGTATTTCTAACCGCCAAAATTCAAATGCACGTCGAAGTAATCCAAGGATGTGTTCTGGGAACCAAAATTTCTCGTTCTCTGATGCGATATATTTGGTCGTTAAGAGCAGTTGCATGGTTGCTAACTTTAACGATATTACGAAGACGTAATTGGAATGCCCTAAAGCAGTGGTTACCAACCGAGGTGACATGACACCCCAGGGCGACGCGAATATTTGATAAATTCACAGCGTATCAATTCTGGCTTATAAACATAAAAATAAGATTGGAGAATAAACACTCCTGCTTTTTTAAATGCAGTATTTTTTTGTAAGGGAAAGCCTAATTCATCTTTAAAGGTGAATTAAAAATAATGGAACTGTAAACGAGGTGACGCATAACTGAATGAACTGAACATAGGGTGGCGCAGACAAAAAATTGGTGAGAACCACTGTCCTAAAGTACACCAATTTTTGTTTATTTATCTACACAACTGTTATATTAGGGTTAGTCGTGAAAATTAAGATGAAAGTTTATTGAGAAAAAAATGTATTTAATTTGTATCGGAAATATTAAACGATGTTCATTTCACATTTCCATTTCGAATTGACACTTGGCAACTATATATTAGATTTTAAAAGATAATTTTGCTTCAGATTTTTATCAGTTAAAATTAAATTGCGGTGAAAGATATAATTTATGTATTTGTCAAACGGTTTTATTACTTTCAGTATATAATGTTTGAATTTTTTATTTTAGTTCGGCTTTCTTTTAGGGATAACAAAACATTTCTCGGATTGTTTTTGAGGGTAAATGATAAACATTGTACATAATTGTTGAAGATAAATTCTTAATGTCGGTATTGGCCCTACATAAATTATTATATTTCCTCCTTTATCTATGCCTAGTCAAATTGATATCGAGCCTCATTTAGTAAAAAATCACGTCTGCCTTCAATTTATTTATTGTCAAACAAATAACACGTAACACATACAGTACTATGCTGTACAATTCGTTTCTCATACAAGTTTTAAATAGCAAGTATAGCTCCATTCAAGAAAAATATCACCACCGTTCATTATATTTAACCACAATTTTTTCCGTATAGTAACCCCAAACAATGCAGCCGCGTCGTCGCTCGAAAATACCCCGATATTCTCGCTTAATTATGGAAGAATGACACGGAATGCAGATTAATGAACTTTTCCTCGTTCCCCACATTTTCAACCCAATTTTCCATAACCTCACGAAAGGCCTTCCTCTTTCCTCTTCCCTTCTCATCCTCCTCCTTCCTCCATTCCACCCGATTTCTTCCCTCCAAACCCCTAAAAAAACCCTTTCCTTTCCTTCCATCCCCCTTTCTCCGTCATCTCACCTTTCCGTCTCCTCCCTATCGTCTCGATTCCCACGCCTTCTCAATCGCTACCTCCATTCTTACCCCTCCGCCTCTCTTTCTCTCTTCTCCTTTCTCGAAACTTATCCTACAACCTTTCTCTATCTCCCTCTTTCTCTCTCTCACCCTCCCCGTCTCCCTCTCCCCCTTTCCCGTAACCCCACACCATCCCGATTCCTTCCCCTTTGCTCCCCAGGACTCGAACCCGTCTCACCTCTTGCACACTAATTGCTTCGAACCTTCATTAAGTCTTCCCCTTTACTTCTCCTCCCCCTCCGAAACTCCTAACCTCTTTCCTTTTCCTCTCCTGAGCCAACGCTTCCACCTCCTCTTGCCCTCACTTCTCCTGTCCTTCCTCGCCACGCCTCTCCGACTCTTCCACAATCCCTCTTCCTTCCTTCCTTTCTTTCCATCCCCCCTCCCCCCTCCTCCACCCCCTTTCCCCACTCCCCTTTTACAGTACCGACCGCTTCTCCGCCACACACAACGACGACTCTGCGTATTCAATTATGGAGGTAACTCGGGGGTCCCCGAGATCCTCCGTATATTTCTTCCGGCGTTCCTTTTCCCCTCTCCCTCTTTCTCTGTCTCTCTCTTCTCCTTCGTCCATACTTCTTCGCCGCCCTCTTCCATTCTCGTTTCCCCCCCCCCATTTTTATATTCTGGGTTTTCTTCTTCCCATCTTTTA
Organism: Uropetala carovei; assembly: GCA_036926305.1. Taxonomy (NCBI): domain Eukaryota; kingdom Metazoa; phylum Arthropoda; class Insecta; order Odonata; family Petaluridae; genus Uropetala; species Uropetala carovei. The sequence goes on from JAXCHB010000212.1 coordinate 2,195,074, forward strand.
TTCTATCCTATCTTTCTCTGTTTTCCGTTTCCTTCCCTCCCTTTCCTCAAGTCCTTCCTAGCGGTTTTATGTCGTCGGTCTGTTCCGTGGATCTCCAACACGTGGCCCCAGGAGGCCCTGCGTGAGGTCCGTCGGTTCAAATAAGTGTGTTCCTCACGTTAGTTCGTTCCTAGCGCGAACTGGTCTAAGGAAAAGAATAGACGAGGGAATATGAACTTTTTGAGAAGAGGAAAAATCTTTAATCAACTAACCTATCAAGATTTTCAAGGTCCAAATTTTTCTCCTCAAATTTCACATTTGCGTTTAGCCTTACGGGCCCTCATATAAAAACTATATTTCCCAACATTCTCTCTTGCTAGACGAGGGAATAATGGAATGAAAAACAGACATGGTTTCACAATATGGTTTCAGATAAAAATTAGGATGCCCATTCGCTCAAAATTAAAAGTAATGTGATTTTGAGTCGAAAGTTTTTAATTTTCAGCAAAATTCTTAACCAAATTATTGTAACATTTGTCCAGGCACGTTGATATTTGTGTAGCTTGAGACTCCTGATCTAATCTCTAAAGAAAATTCCTAACGTTAAAATCGCGAATGAAGGTTTTACTTTCATGTTGATTTATTTTCCTGGAAGGATTTTATTTGCGTGTTGCGATGAAGGTGAAACCTCATTAGGAGTAGCGTAATGTTCCATCAATGGAAATGTCTTTCTAATCTGTTCAACGGAATGAAAGGTTCGGATTTTTATATTTTACCCCATACTTATTGTATTAAAACTAAAACAGTGATTTATAATTAGCACCAATAAATGCTTTGGGGCTTGACTTCCGCTAAATCGCATCCGAATTTTAAGTTTTTCGGTTCTAAATTCATTATTTAACACTGCACCTATGCAATCTTAATTTACAACGGATTTTCTTTAATGAGAAAAATTACATCTTAAACTTAAATTAGTTGCGTATATTCTCTGCGAAGGAGAATGGATGTACATTCAGTATATTATAATAGTTTAGGAATGTTGTTTTCTTTAGTTGCTATGAAAATCATTTCCATCTACTCGTATTTAAAGCATTCAAAGCACGTTTGCACCCATAAGGATTGAAATAGCAATAGGATTTCAAGTAATTTCGAATGGCAAGATTTCCCAAAAATATGTTAATTAAACTTTTAACATTGAGCGATTTCGAATCGTAAGCGGAAAAGATGAGCGGAATGAGAAACTCCGTAATCTTTTCTTCAAATTGGTTGAGATCCGAAGACCGTAGGTTAATTCTTGCTAATTTTAATCTAAAAAAGAATGAAAGGCTGCGCGTCGAAAAGTCGATTTTTACGTGTTGTTTTATGAGAAATGGAAATGTCTTCCCTGGAGTCGAACCGAGAACTTTATTTGAGATTCTTAAAACATGTTAATCGAGCATTCCTGCCGAATTTAGAGTTACTATCTCGATTATTTCTCGAGTCATCGGTAGATGTGTGGTTGGCATGTCTAGTTTCCAATGCTAGGTTCGTGGGTTCGAATCCTGCCGAGCGCATGTAAAAATAAATGTTATTGTTGCCATTTTTCCTAGCGAGCGGGTGTAGCGTTACGTCCGACAAACGAACAGATCGCGAAAGATATATATATAGGATCTTAGTGTATTTCTCCTAGTCCGTAATCCAACCTAAACCTTTCCTCCCTCTTGGTCCCTTCCCTTTCTCACTTCAATTCGCTCCCACGACCTTCCACCTGATACCTTTCCTAGCTCCGCCATGCTCTCAACTCCCGAGTAGACTATGGAATTGATCCCCATTGTATCCTTAACCACCTTGCGCAGTTTCAGTCTCCTCTTCTTGTAATAGGATTTCCCGAATTCTACGTCATTCGCCTCATTATTTTGTAAAACTATCCCACGTGTTTTCCAAATATAATATCCGAAAACTCGAATCCTTTGAATTCTACGCGTACTCTCAGATGCGTACAAATGGGTACATGGAGACTTTTTTTGTCTTTCATTTCCTTATCGGTAGCATTTCATTAACTTTTTTTTTCCGCCGTCTATGAATAATTTCATTTCCCATTATATCTGGCGTTCTGGTTTCGAAATGGTGTACCTACAATATGGAAAAAAAACACAAATATACTTTATTTTATGCACGAGAAGATGGCCATATATGACGTGCTGTTTCTTAAATTGAATACGGAATACATTTACGATATTCTACAATCGAAGGTGCTAAAGAGAAAGAATGAGTAGTTCGCATGTATACGCACATGAGTGTCGTACGCATGGGAGTCCGTAGGGGTTGATCCCCCCTTTCCCTTAGGAAGTAAGACAAACGTCAATAAATTAATCAGCGGTTTGATATTAGTTCTGCCACTTTAAAATTTACTCCCTCATTTTCAGTTACTAATTATTAATAATGTTATAAAAATTATTTCAGCTTTTTAACATTTGAGTTTAATTTTTCTTCCCTTTAGACCTCCCCCCCATTAGGAAAATTCTGCGTACGCCACCGACGCCCATTCATACACGTAGACTTATAATGACTTCATAACGAGCCCCCTCGTGTTTTTCTCGTTTTCAAAACGGGGGAAATGTTCGAAAGAAAACGAAAAATGGGTTATTTTCGTCCTCGCCCATCTGATTCGACTACGAATCGCAGGAAAACGCCCACGAACACCGAAGTTCGCGAAAAATATCGCCATCACCACATCCCCCCTCCCCTCCTCCTTAAAATCCAATTAACTCTTTTCGCAGTTTGTGTCTTTTTGGCAATCCATTAGCGACTCGCGAACCTCTCGAAACCCCTTCCCCCGTCTCTCTCTCTCTCTCTCTCTCTCTCTCTCTTTCCCACTCTGACGAACTCTCATATTTTCCGCCGTGCATTAAACTGCATCTCGTGTTCGCCCTCCACTGAAGAACGTTGGAAGCGTCGAGATGCAAGGAGCTCTTTACCAAAACACACAAACACACAAAACTCTCTCCCTCTCTGTATATCCCCCCTTCCAACCCCCTTTCCTCCCCATTTTCCCCTCACTCCACCAACCCCCCCCCTCCTTTTCCTCTCTATTCCCCTCCCTGCGAACGTTTTAATGGGAACATCTGCTCTTCGTTGCATTCAAGATTTCCGAGAGCGTTGAGAATCGAATTGTGAGATTTGCAACCGTTGGTTCTATCGCGCCATAATGACTCAGAGAGAGAGAGAGGAATTATAAAAGTGAAGAGAGATATATGTGTACGTCCCGGATGCATTTGCCTGAAAAAATTAAAAAGGGAGAAGATCGGTCGCCATTTCGAAGGTTTATGAGGTAAAATTGCACATTTTGGATTTTGACTTACGTACATACAAAGGTACAAAGTACGTCCGAATAAGAATCTTTAAGAATGACTGTAACGTATACATGTCGTAAAGTAAAATATATGTACGACCCTTCTTCGAAATCCCATAGCTGTGAATTGTTCGGAATTTGCTTGTGTTTAAAACGCATTAAGATTTGTTTAATTTTACGATATACGGGCGTTCTTTAATCTCAGTGCGGTTTTCTGCGAATCTACGGCATTAATGACGAGTTTTATCTACAGATGAAAATATCTAAAATATTATCGGTTTCTCAATACGTATATTAAAGAATTGTTCCCGTAAGTGGTAAAATTCATCTTTAAAACGTTAGTAGTTATAACGCTAAATTATCCGAAAAATATATGTAAGGTATTTTGCGCGTGATGCAGCTCAGTAAAATTTAGAGTAATTGAATAAAATTTCATGAATAAAATTTTAATAACTTTCTTTAGACAGATTTGAATTTTGCAAAATCGAGCATCGCCTTTTTTTTAAATTTTATAAAAAATATTTAATTTAGAAATGTTCTCTGCAGTTTTTTTTTGCGCGCTTAGCTTATATCGTGAGCGTATATTGACTTCGGTCCGTCCGTTCGTACGCATGTTCTTTCTCGGCTTCTACCGAACGGATTTTTATGAAATTTGATGGTAAGTTATTATGGCCAATAGCAATAAGAAAATTATATAAATGGTTAATATAACCTAAGCAGGGGTGTCATTTTACTAAGAACAAAAAACGAACACTCCCTAATATATCGGAAAATATTAGCCATCTCGTAAAAGGCTCCCATAAATCTGTAGAAACTGTCAAATAAAATATTATTTCATGCCAAATACATTTTTATCATAGGAGTATCCGTTATCATGAAAATCAAATAATAAATTTGTATATAACTTTGAGATTACAACATTTCTTGCATGTTTTCTTATTGTTGTCAACTAAAATAACTGTCGTAGCAGCCGAAGTAAATAAGATTTGCTATATATATATATATATATATATATACAGGTAAAGGTGTCTATTTTCCTTTCGTGAATACACAGAATTCACTACTAGAGTGGGTAGTGAATTCTGTGTATTCACGAAAGGAAAATAGACACCTTTACCTGTATATATATATATATAGCAAATCTTATTTACTTCGGCTGCTAGGACAGTTGTTTTAGTTGACAATAAATACGTGTATTTTCCTTGTGTGCACACTGTAAGTGAAAGGAAATTGGTTGTCTACGAGGAAGAAATGAACGCGAATACGTTTACTTTCCTTGCGTACACATACAGCGTTTGCAAATGAAATTAAATGGATGAAGGAATGAACGCGAACGTAAAACTTACCATACAACTTACTTGACTCTAGTGAGATATGCTTCAAACAATTTTGGATTGTTTGATTGATTACAGCTTGTGGGAAAAAATTGGAAAATCAAGAATTTAATATTTCCTAGGCGTAATATAATGTTTTTCAGTTTTCAGTCATTTTGCTAAAATTTTTTAAACACCTATTTACGAGAGAGAAGAAACATTTAATAGACATAGTAATCGGGACGTCTTGTTTCATTGTTATAATGTGCGTTCCTTCAAACTACATCGTTCAGTTTTAAATGCTCGATCGTACGAAACTCGCCTATTTGTGATACACTAGACACGTTCCTAACCATTTTCTTTTTACATTTGCAGTAACCCTTCTGGGAAGAAATTTTGAATTTTTACTTTCTCCATATACGTAGCATAGAGAAAGTATTGTGATCACGAAAAAAATCGACTTCGAGATTTCAACGGAAATACACGTTTTGAGGTCCCTGGAACACGTTTAGACTATTTTCGGAATGATGTCTGTGTGTGTGCATGTGTATGTGATTGTGGGCGCTCTAACTCAAAATATACCTGCCATATCGTTACCAAATTTCAAATATAACAATTAGGTTTGGGCACAAAGAACTGATTGGTTTTTTAACAATACCGGTTAACCGGAAGTCGAGGTTTATTCGAAACCCGATTCGGTTTTTGCGATTTTTCTCCGTTAAAACATTATCATTATATATACGATTTGATATAAATGGTTATAGAGAATGTAATTTCCTACAACTTTTATTTAAAATAATTTTCCATAGCAGTTATTGTTTAGGAATTGTTTATAAATAATCGGTTTTTTCAGTTTCCGTCAAATATCTCCTTTAAAACGTCGTTATTGGTAATCTTCGTAAGGATCAAAGTTGTGGATAATAATATTTATTCCAAGTTTTGTTTGAAACAAATTTTCGTAGAACCATCCATTTCAGAGATATTTAACTTTCCGTAATTTCCAGTATACAGCGCCACTAACTAGCGGTGAATTCCGTAAACGTATTCAAAATATAATTTACGGCAATAAGGACGACTGTATTCTTTTACAATACGAAATAATAATTTTGCCTTATAATGCTATTCATAATAATTTAAATATGTATACCCCAAATATGGAGAAAGTCGTGTTGGCCACATCAGATTTTTTCTCGGTGATGTCTGTGTGCGTGATAGGAATATTGTGGGCGCTCTATCTGAATAACTAATATTCATGTCGCCACAACGATTTATATTTAAGATTTTTATTAACAGACTAGTGTAATTCTCTTTGAAATACCAACGGAAGAATTATAGATAGATTGATTATTAATGCATTTAAAATAATTAATAGCACACTATTACATATGAAATATTTCGTCATATACTACATTTCTAGTGAATATTCTGTTGTCCTTTAGTAAATGCCTTTGGTTTTTATTTTCGGCTATAAAATTCTGATATTCTTCACCCACCTTGTACTCGTCAATGCTACATATAATTGTCGGCGTGCAAAGACAGGGAAATAATTATATGTATACATATATAACGTAGGGAAAATAATAGGTAGGTTTGATATTTACATTATCAAATAAATGTGCCACTCGAATATTAACAACTACCAAAGATATATTATGATAGAATGCGTTCAGTATTAGCTAATTCACAAAACATATTTTCAAGTGGTCTAATTAAATTTCGCTGTCGGCCATCTTGCGTTCCTTACAGAAAAGTGGCTTATACTGGATCGCGGGAAGTAGGTGTTTATTCTAGTCGTTTTCCATCCCTTTTCATAAGATCTTCTTTAAAACTATTTCTGTAAATAGTTGTTATTATATACAAGTTATAGATAATGTAATTTTATACAGTTTTGTTAGGAACAAAGTTTCATACAATAGACAGTTTAATAGATATTTTGATTGATTTCTAACTGATATTAAATAGGTCGCTAGGTGATACCATTGTTTCCGCTGCTATGATACAAATTTCTAGTTGCTGATGGCGTTGCGTACGCTGTAAGGGTCATTTGCATTGCGCATCGAAATTTTGTTATCCATATATAAAGTTAACAATTTTCTTAACTTATCGTATTTTTTAAATAAAGACTATACAAAATGTTTTTAAATTATTCTCGGGTATAATTGCTGATAAATATTTCTGAGAACGCTGATATCGAGAGCAAACAAATTCATTGATCTGTAGGGAGAATGTCAAGTGTTGGCCGCATTAGATTTTTTATCTATAATTTTGAAATTGATTTTGGCATTATTTATTGACATTCGTTAAATCGATTATTGTCGAAAAACCTTCCTGTTTACAAAATAATCTTTGAATAAATTTATTGATATTACGAACGTATTTTTAAATACAGAATTTTAGTTTCTATAATATATTTATTGCTTGGCACTTTAATAGTCCATTATTTTTCTTGATATTACAATGTAATTTAATGCATGATGTACTTTTTAAAACAACTAACGATGAATAACATACAACGATTTGATAAAACTTGCATAGCCGAGAGACGATTTTGACATTTTTAATCAATGCGCGCTGATTCAAAACAACTAATTATTTGTTGAAGCGTTGAGAAAAGTGCGACAGTGAGCGACACCGGTAGAGTTGTGAAAAACCGCATAAGAATGCTTTTAAAGGATGCTATCTGATTGAGATTCTGATTAATTGAAACTATTTCCTGTTCCGCAGATCCACCTATAGTGTCGCTGAGGCTGGGGAGCACACTGAACGCGGACGACATCAAGGAAGGAGATGACGTCTACTTCGAATGTCATGTGCAAGCAAACCCGCCGTGGAGGAGATTAACGTGGATCCACGACGTAAGTACATCGACACCTTATTAGTGTTCTTTTTTTACTTTGCTACTCTCGTGATTTATGGCAGCTATAGGCTAATCCCTATATAAATCTAAGAACTTCAGGTGTCACTTACCCGCTTTAGATGGAAGAAAATATAAGGCAGAATATTCCGTCACGAAGACGAAAACGTTCACTGTTTAGAGCAGGGGTGCACAAAATACGGCCCGCGGGCCAAATGTGGCCCGCCGACACCATTTGTTTAGCCCGATTGAAGCTGGGAGTAACTCAGCTGGTTAATTCCTTTTATATCAAAATTCAATTAAAATTTGTAAGTAAATTATATTTATTTGCCACTTCATTTTTTGTAGTAAAAATTTCATGTAAAATTTGTTGTAGCAATTAATAAATCGGCAATAGTGTACTTTAGTTTTTATTATGGGCAAAAATTTTAGTGTGACCCGCTTAGGTACAATCAAGGTCGATTTTGGCCCGCGTCAACTTCTGAGTTGTGCACTCCTGGTTTAGAGCGTAATTATCTGATTTATGTAATTGACAGTAATTATGATGTCAATAGCTGCTTTGTAAGGCGTTTTATTTAGGTGAGTTTTTATATTAGTCGTATACCGCGGTGTTATTCTATCATAACTTGGAATATAAAACGAACCCATTTATTAATTTTCTTAAAAATGAGCCTAACGACGCGTTTCTTTAATTAAAATTAAAAAGTTAATTATATTCATCCAGAGATTTGTTTATTTTTTTTTCATTTGCTGTCTTTACTATTTAACTGGAATGAAGTTAATTCTCCTGATAACGACCAACTTTCGACATGAAAAAAGAACATCGTTAATGGGCGTCTCCTATCCTCCGATATTAATCACAGAGAACGATTCCGATACGTTGATCGTCAACTTAAATTTAATAAAATTCACGCCGATGACTTGCATGAACATATTTTACTAATTCAGAGACGGACTTTCGACGCATCTCGTTCCTTTAATCGGATTCCACCTCTAAGCCAATCGCGTATCCATTCGCCGTCTCATTCCGTACCGAATCGAAAACCGTAATTTAACGTATCCTACATCCAATGGACTCTCAATGAAACGCCTCGCGCCATACATATTGACACACACACACACACAGCCTGAGGAACATTTTTGTCTTTCAATTTCACTCCTGCCAACTCGCACCTCTCTCTCTCTCACACACACATACACACACACCTTCTATTTCCTTTCTATCCGCTCATATCTATCCGAAGCCCTCCTCAAAAAAAAAAAAACCCTCATTCCCAAAACCCAGATACATTATTATTGAGCTTAATTTTCAATTGCCATTCTCGCCGAATTTCCGCATGCTTTAGTCGCGTCCTTACAGTAGGAGATACATATATATATGCCTTTGAGGCAGGTACCGTATAAGGTACAACCTCTCTAGCGAGCAGCCGACCATAAGACCCATGGAGAACACCAACATCGTTCTGATAGTGGGGAAAGCCCACCTCCACAAAGAGAAGAGGGTGAAGGGAAAAGAGGGGGGAGGGAGAGAGAGTATCGTGTCGAACGAGGACAAGTGCGCACGCGCACACCTGCACATAAACACAACGAAATTACGAGGCTAAAATTTAACGCTAACGTCGTTGCCGGATCTTTTGATAGACGCTGTAAACTCAAGATCTCGAGCAGCGGTTCTTGATGCATATGCTTACGTGATGAGAGAGCCACGAGGCACCGTACGTACATACATCCTAATAATCTCGACGCACGACGACGTGTTGTGTGTGTGTGTGTGTCTCTTCGTCTGGGTGCGCAGCTCGTCATTTACCCTTCGGCGTGTTTCCGTACGTGTATCAAGCCACGCGGGGGAGCGCTGATTATTAATTTCGCGGTTCAGTTCACGCGTGAACATTGGAATGCGCGCGAGAATTAAATTGGAATTCACGGGGATGTGTTTTATCGATCGGTGAACAATAGCTACGATTTCAACTCGATTGAGGGATAAACAGTTTTCTCGCCTTAATAGAAGAATATGTATCCAGCGAATATTTGTGTGATTCCGACCAATATAAATCGTCGAAATGTTCTAAAAATTGTTTTAAATATACATTATATAAGAGTTGATGCAATTTAATAATATATTCAAGCTTTGATTCTATATTAAGAGCGTAAAAGTTAAGTAGTTTGGAAGCTTTAAATGGAGTTCTCCATTTAAATGTTAGAAACATAACGTTCTAAAAATAATATACCGATACATTTACCATTCAATCTCATTTGTTGACATTCCAGAATACTTTTTTGATAACAGAAAAAATTACAAAATTATCGAGTCATACCAAAAAAATATTGCGATTTTATGATTAGACTAGTGTACTGCCCGTTGAAATATCAACGAAAGAATTATAAATACATAGATCGATTATAATTATTTTCATTTAAAATAATAACACACATTTACATATGAAATATTTTGTCATATACGACATTTCTAGTGAATATTCTGTTGTTTACGGGCTATCATTACTTAAATTTTAAATAGCTACCTCTCTCCCCCCCTCTCCATCCCACTCCCTCTCTCCCTCCCCTTCATTCCGTATCCCTCCCTTCTCCCCATCCATCCCCCTTATTCCCCATCCCTCCTTTCTCCTTCTCTCTCTCATATTAAAAGCATTCAAAGCACGCTTACACCCATAAGGATTGATATAACAATAGGATTTTGAGGTTTAACAATGTAATTGGTAGACAAGGCAACATCCCGTTAAAACGACAAGATTTCCACAAAATATGTAAATAAAAGGTTTAACATGAGCGATTTCGAACTGTATGCGAAAAAAGATGAACAGAATACGAAACTGTATCCGAAGCTCGAATGTTTATTCTTTCTAATTTTAATTTCCAAATCAATAAAAGCCTGCACGTCGAAAAATCGATTTTCACGTAATAAATTGCGGAAAATGGAAATGCCTTGCTTGGAGTCGAACCCATGACTTTTTTTAGAGATTTTTTTTGTCATCGCCTTAAAATATGTGAATAGAGCATTCCTGCCAAATTTAGAGTTTCCATCTCGATTATTTCTCGAGTTATTAGGGTTAAACTAGGGCGTGACAAACCAACCAACAGACGTGGCCTATTAAAGTATTAAGTTTTGCATGATTAAATTTAGCTTCAAATCCTCGTCATTAAAACTTTTTTGAGCGATTTACCATTTACCACGCTGATGAAAATTAATCATTAAATATTACTGTAAATTAGAAAAAAGCTGATATTTAATTAATAAATTAGTTTAATGTATGCGTAAACTTTTCTGTTGATCGTTCATAAACAGATTTTTGATAGAACATGTCACCTCCGATAATTGCTTTATCGACAGAAAATATAATTTAACCTGCAAAGACCAAAAGGTTGTTAATTTTACAATACCGTATTGCTTCCTTTCCTAAAAACAGGGAGGAGGTAGTGGAATTTTTAAACTCTATCGGACATATGCGACTCTTTTTTATACAAATGAAATTTTTAAAAATTGATACCGTCCGAAAGAACGCAAATAAATTTAAGCGCGGAAAACATTTCCGAAGTAGAAGTAATTTTCTCCGGATGAAACTTATTGTTAGCTTTTAAACGTGACGGGCAAAATTTACCCACTGAAAATAACGCGCGCATGACATTAGATAAGAAATAGCGAAAAGAGAGAGAAAGCGTAACGACCCTTACGTTAGAGAGGTTCCTAGCGTAACGATATTTGACCACCGTTATGAGTTTCAATTTCACTGCGAGTCTTGAGCGTAGCAGCCGCGAACGTGACGTAGTCTCTCGCCGTAAAATCCTTTGTTTTAAAAAAGGTAAACTCGCAAAAAAAAATATGCATGTATGCCGGGAAGAGAATTGTTACCTCGCCGGAAAACTTCTTACGGAATGGAATCACGGTTTACTTTGGTCAACTAGAGAGAGAGAGAGGGGGGGAAAGAGAGAGAGACCCTGTCATTCTCTCTCTCTCTCTCAGCTCGCGTCGGCTTCTGTGTATTCTGCAGAGGGCACGAAACTGAAATGAAACTAGAATGGAGTTTCGCGAAGAGAAATGAGAATTTCGCCAGCCTCGGTTGTTTACTTCGCCCTGCATGCCTACAACTTTACGCCGAGCCCAAGGATTGGAGTGACTACGCCAGAGGTCGGACTCGGAAATGCCGTGTTGACTGATGTTCTCGCCGAAATGGCATTAGAGAGAGAGACAGTGAATACAGGTGTAGTGGTTGTTAAGCACCGAGAGGTGTGCAAAGACGCTTCTTAAGTGATTTCTCTTATCGTAAACTATTCACGGCGTGGGGAATTGCTTCTGCCCTGTGTGTCTCAAGAGTTTTGGAGCGGCGACGGCTTCATGAATGCATTCGTCTCGCTAGGAACGGCGCTCGGGAGGTTTTTGGGTTGGGTCGGATCAAACGACCTCCGATCGTCAGGAATTACGGCGAATTTGCGAGTTTCGCGGGAGATTTGCTCGGCGATCTGAGAAAGCTTCGCTTCTGTTTGGTTTAATACGACTGCTCTCAGCGTAGCTAGTGTATTATTAACATTCGGATTGGTAGATTAGGATGTCTACACAGCTGTTTGATCTGTAATTGAACATATTTCTCAAATCTCTCGTCATATTTGAAGGATGGTTACGACCGAAATTTAATGTGTTAAATTTGTCAACGCAGAAGCTAAATTTATTATATTTTAAGCCAGACTCAAATACGTCACTTTTAAAATATTACTTTGTGGTAAAAAAATAACCGCTCGGTCTTATTGAAAAAATATTTGTTCATGTCATTTAATATGATATAACGTTCACGGGACTTGAAATACGAAAATTTGGACGTCGACGTATGGCCAGAGAATTAGGAAATTCGGGATAGGTGTATTAATTTCGCGCAAAATGAGAAATATTCTTACAGAGCGCTTGATATTTAATATATTATAAAGTTAGGTATATGGGTAGCTCAAATGCTTTTCTCTTTGGGAATTTTATGATTTTAGATCTTCGTGTAGGATGATTTTTTTAAAATTCTCTTGCAGACAACTCTTGGAAATAAATAGAGAAAGTGCCATCTTTTAAATGATAGCACACACGTAAAAATGTCTTCAAATGATGTCAAAAACTATCCAGACCTTATTTAGACTACTCATTAAAAAAGATTTAAAAATTTGTCTGCTCAAAATAATGTTCATATTTCGCCTTGTTTGGTCAACAGAAAAATTCTTTAGCCCTTGTTTTACTTAATGTATTAAAAAATTATCGCGCTTAGACCAAATCCGTCTTAAGAACAAAAGTAAAACATTAGCAAAAAGTAAAATATTTTTCCTCTTCTCCGTAAATGATCGAAATTCATAGAATAAACTAGAAGCAAAACCGCGGTTTTTAAGATAAATGGAGGAAATTATAAGGTCCTCTTTAAGATAAATGGAGGAAATTATAAGGTCCTCTTTAAGATAAATGGAGGAAATTATAAGGTCCTCTTTCCAGAGTTGCTTGTGGTACTGAAATTTAACTGACGCGCGTTTACTTTCTGTAAGGTTTCAATGCATTATGTATACTGAAATATAAAAGATAACATTATAAACTTCTACGGATTAAAAATTTGTTGATGCATTTAAACAGTATCTAAAATTATGTATTTAGTTGATGTTAACAGTTTGAGAGTACGAGGTCATTGTATATAACGTAGTTATTTTATTTTCTATGACAGTCAACCGATTTAAATGTACGGAAAGGAAAATGATAAAAACAAATGTCTGTATAGCATAAGTAATCCAGCTCCAGCACCCCTGGAATGGATCTCGGAGAAAGCGCGAATAAAAGCAAAGTGCAGAAACCCTCCCGCGTGTATATTTGCGAAACGATTAAGAGCTCTGAAAGTTTGTTGTTTTCCTTTTACTTTTTATTCAGCTACAAATTCAACGAATGCGCGAAATGAATTGATATATACCTTGAAAAAAAAAGTATTCTCCTCGTCGAAAGAAAGAAACTTTACTCCACACGTTGGAGGGGAAATGGCATAAATGAGAGGATAAGTTGATAAAAAAAAAAGAAAATGTTCCGCCAAAAAATGTTTTCCACCACGCCATCTTCCTAAAAAAATGCGTTTTCGAGATGACGGAATATGAAAAAAAAAAAAACGGTTCTCGATGTATTTCGTTCGTGTAGCAGTTGTTCAACTTGAGGGTCGGTTTAGGGAGAGGTGGTTAGGGAAGGAGGTGGAGGCCTTACAAAGAACGCCAAGAGGTCCCGAAACCCTCTTGTTACTTGCATTCCCGGGGAGAAATGTGCAACACCAAGTGCCGTTCCACACCCTCACACGCGGTTTAATTACAGGAACTGGAACACTTGTCTCCTCAGCCATTCTCCCTATAGAATTTCTCCCTTTCCCCAACAAAACCTCGCCCGCCTTCTCCCTCTCTCTCTCTCTCTCTCCACCTCTCCATATGCCACCGTTACCCTCCAACCACCTCCCAAACAACAACCAAACCCTTCTCCTCCTCCTAGGCAACGATTATTAACCAAACTTGCTCCCAAAAGGGAGAGGAGTCCTATAAGGCAACGGAGCTGCTGTTGGTGGACGAAATTATGTAAGAGACGAAATGAAGAAAAATTTCCCTCAACTATTAATACTGTTCAGCCTTACCGTAGCTTTCCGCTCTCATTTACTTCGCGGAGTTGCTTTTAACGCTCTACGTAGCAGTATAGGGGATTCGTCCGTAAGGAGAGTGCCGTAAGGACTAGATTTTAATAAGGCGATTTTTCTAAAATAAAAGCTGGAAGCCTTACGATGATTACTGAAAATAACCTCGGTTTTTCTTTCTATGAATGATAAAACGTAACTTCCAACCTCTGAAATATTATATATATATATATTCGTATGTGGGCATATTAAGTTGCTTCTTAGCTGAATTCACGTCGGGTATTGAAGTTAATCTTTTGCGTACCTTTAAATTTGAATGGAAGTTTTTACTGATCAGTGTTGGAGATAACTTTTAATTTCTGCCTGAGGATATTAATGTTCAGGAGACAGAAAAGGCAAGTAGATCTGGCTGGAATCAGAAAAATCAATGGTAGTAGAAGTTAAAAGCAGCCACCTTTGGAATTACTTATTTTATAAAGAAAAGAAATGCTATTTCTGATATGAAGAGGATGTGATATGCATCACTATTTCATGATGTTCATTTTTTTTAATTAGTCACGTTTTCTACGAACCTTGATGTCATACTCACCTACATCTATAATGGAGCAAGAACTCCGTTATAAAAATTAGCCTTTGTTTAAATCAGCTTTGTTATTATTCGGGAAGTTTGATAGAAATTGTTGAAAAATTTGTTTTGACTAACAAATGAATCTGTTTTGGGCGAATCACAAATGAAGTATCCGTAACCTTCACCTGATTATCCGAAATTCTTCATAGCTATGGAAGTTTTGGCGACGTACGCAGTAGAAATAAAAATAAATCCATTTTCGTCTCTTTATTGTATGAATTCTCTTTCATGTATATATGTATTATTCTAGTAAAAATCAAAACCAATCACCCTCATCATGAAAAGGGTATAGTATGCGATCGAAACCGAAGAATCATCTCCTGGGATACATTGCCCCAAGATTACTTACAATAATTTCATGAATACTCATCTAGTGATTTATTCAACGGATAAGTTTCCGTTGTCATATTAAACTAAAAGTAGGCCATTGTCATAAAAGAATTCAGGTATATTTTTCGAGAAACGTTTGAAATCCTATTTCAGATGCGAGTTCGGGGTCCGGTTAGGGGTGAAAAATTGATTTTTGAATTCTGGGTTTCACTGCAGCATTCTTCAAATTTCGAATTACAGATATTTTGAGTTGAAACCGATTATATTTTTACGGTGAAAGTTGTAATTTACGGCATTTACAGTTTCAGATCTTTTTAGCTTGGTGGAATAAGTTTTTCAAGTTAGGTTATTATTACGTCAAAGCCTCGAGGCGATTTTTATTATTCGCGGTGTGTTTCTGTGTACATACATCGATTTGAATTTCGCATCATATAAACTTCAACGTTCGCGAATCAAACTAAAGTAAATTGTTGCTCTCATAACGTTATCAGTGGAGTTATTACATCCAAAGATTTGGAACTGTGATTTCCAAGAAGGTAACCACGCATATGTTGAGGGACTACTGTATAATGATTTTTCATTTGAAACATAGATTAATTATTTACTTCTTTTTGCAATTATTCGAAAATTTTTTAGATATGTATTTTGAATAAATTATCTCCATAATATTAATAAAAACGGGTAACCCTTTCGCAGTCTAACTTGAGTGACACCACGATGTAACAAAAATTTTTAATTATAAAGAAAAGCATTAATGAAAAATCCCAGGTTTCCTTTAACGAATTTGACCACATAGGTGTCATTTAATAATCAATTAATTCGATAAATATATTTTAGGTCAGTGCATTCCTCACTTTTTAAAAGAAGAAGTAACTGTGCGACAATTTATGCGATATATAAAGTTCACATTCGAGGTATTTAATACATTTTAAAATACTTATCAGATCGTGCGTTCCCAGAAGATATAAGGCCCTTTATACAATGTTGAAAATCATGAATCACTCGTCCCCTTTGCTAACTCAGGGGACGGTTTTACGGTCGCAGTATATATATATATATATATATGTATGTATGTACGTATGTTTGTATGTGTGTGTGTGCGCGACCTCTAACACAGCGTCCCGCCGCGAGATCAGGTCCTCGGGTCTTAATCTAGACCAACCTTCCTCTGCATCATCCACTCCTATTTCTCCTGCCACCTTCCGTTTTTTTTACCGCCCATTCGCAGGTGCTCGGAAACCGTTTCTTCATTCGGCATTGCCCGACGTCCTTCTCTCCATAGAAATTCCTTTTCTCCCACATGCCGCCAGAATGCTTCCACACATATTTTTCGAGCTAAGAGATATATCTAAAGCCAATCTAAAACTGATTTCCTCAATATTTATCCGTTTGAATAGCAACCAAAAATTTAGAATCGATAAATCGGACAGTTAATGACGCGATTTTTTGGCGACGAATGGCTGACTGTCCGCGGACTTTTCTAATACGTTCTCGAAGAACATCTTGGTGTCAGTGTTAAAGAGAATGGATATATAGATAACCGCCTTAATTTTTATCCTCTGAAAATTTTGAAAGACGTTACGTATATTTCAATTCTTTGCTGTTGACGAAATGTCATCAATTAGCATATTAATATATTTTGAACTACAAACCAATAGATTGTTCTACTTTAAATTTATCTCACAAAGAAAGTTTTCGGAGTTTCCTTATCCTGCGTTCTCGTACAGTTACTATATTTTGTTGAATAAAGTTTACCAAACATTTAAATTCGTACTAAATTCCAATGTAAAATTTATGGAATTATAAACACTTCTTAAAAAAACGTATATGGGCACATATAAATCTCATTTATTCTGCGACGAGGCGTATAATTAAACAGGCCTCTGCCATCCTTCATAATTCAAATACAGATAAATAGTGCCGTAAAACAGTAATTCACGAAAATAGCCATGTATATAACAAATTATAAATAAAAAATATCAAGCGTTTATTCTATTTCTTTAAAGGGTTATATATATATATATATATATATATATATATATAAAACTTGCCCTGATTTTAGAAGACTTTCCCCTCCTCTCCTCCGCATTTCCCAAATTACTCCTCAAGCCCTTTTGTGACCTCTCTCTACACTTCTTCTGCCTCCTCCCTCTCTCTCTCTCTCTCTTTCTCTTTCTCATCCCTCCCATTTTTTCCTTGCCGCCCTGATCTATGCTTCTCCTTTAGCCTTCTCTCCCGCATCGTCCATCTACAAGTCCCGAGGGAGGGGCATTCATCTTGGAAGCGACGTCCTCCTCTGGGTGGACCCCATGGACCCTCTCCAAGGGAGGGAAAAGAGAGAGAGAGAGAATCTCACTGTCAGTCCCTCCCTTTCTCTCTCCCTCTCTCTCTATTTCTCACCCCGCTATCTTCCTGAAAAGGTTTTTTTCACCTTATTCCTCACTCTCGGGAAAGTGTCTCGTGCAAAGCCCCCAACTGTTTTCCTCACATCTCTATTCCTTTCGGAATATTTTATTTTTTCTCCTTCCCCTCCTTTTTTTCTCACCCTACTCTGTTCACTCTTTATATCAAACTTTTTCGTCATTCTTTACGTAAATAATATTTCTTTCATATCTTTAAATTCGTGTGCATACTCGTGTATATACGTACACACACACATACAGACATAATGTTATTTACCTTTCGGTAGGTTTTAGACATGCACTAGCAAATCTGGGACATCCAAAGCCTTCAATTAAAAGTTCTCCTACCCAATACCTTCTTTTAATGCATTACTGCTTTGTGCATACGCACGATTTTTTTCCGGTCTTTAGTAATTGCACTATCGATCTTTTTTTTTTCGCGAGATGGGCATTTACAAAAGAAGGAATTTATGAATCCTACGGCCGTTTGTTTTTCTATATTTTTTTCCCATCGCTAGATAGCGTAATGATGTATCGCTTATAACCCGAATGAGATTTTTATTGTAAATGCGGCGCGGTTTTTGTTGATTTATCCCCGTACATACTACTTTGATAAATTCATTTTTACGTCTCGTTTTCGAGTTTTTTATATATAATTTTCTTCCCTGTGAGAGTGTTAAGACGGTGGGTTTGTTTTTATAGCGAGCGATATATTTCGATTGGTCGATAGAGCGATTTATTTCGTTGAAAGCTCCGAAGGAGGAGGTTGGTATTGAGTAATGGTTTCTGAGCCACTGCTATAACGGATTGAACAACGATTTCAATGGTTAGCTGAAAATCGATTACCCTCTTAGAATTGTGTATGCACGGAAAGAAGAATTAAAAAAATAACTATTACTTTTAATAATACAGAATCGTATTACTAACTTATAACTAAGTTTATCGTCATTATATGTAACAGGCAATCATTCCGTAGATCATCCGTGATTATCATTTGTAAAACCAAGTTTTCCACATATTCCAGCTTCATTTCTTTGTAGCTCTATTCCTCATTCGTCTATTAGGTAAAACCTTTTCCCTCCTTTCTCTTTTTCCTACCAGTTTTTCTTCTAACACGTTTATCATTTTATCCTACAAACTAGGTTTATGTAAAGAGCAAATAATAGCACGAAGCCATAAAATAAGTCCTCTTATATCGATTAATTCATTCTTTACATGATGTCATCCAACCCAAGATGACAACGCATGCCTCGTTCATGAATCACGCATTTACACGAATTAGGCGTAACATATGCATTCATGTATCTTTATGTATATTTTGTATAGTCTGGATCGGAAGAGTCAATCTTAGACTGGCGTACTCTATGTCCCCGACAAATAACCCTGCCTAAACATCTCCCATTTAATATCTTGGCTAACGCTATTTCTTTCTCTAGGTGGATCTCATTACTATCCTATTCAAGTTGTTTTTAATACCATTTCCCTGAATATACGAGCATACGCACCCTTACACCTTCACATAATTTTAATCTCCCGCCGAAAGCACATCCGAGTTAAATTTCTTGAAAACATCTTTTGATCTTCTTCGCTCATTGCTTTGCGTTTTACTCTCGGTGACTCAGTTCTGAATAAACGTAATACCAACCCACCAGCGACGTTTTCATGCTCCTTTGATATGGAAAGAGAATTCATTAGTGGTCATTTTGCTTCACATTTTCAGGATCTGGGTTATGCCGTTCGAAATGAAATGTTCCCGCGCCAGTCGCTTTCCTTAATATGACCGCAGGTTGGCACTGTGAAATTCCAATTATTTTAGATTTTATTTATTTCGCGTTATAAATTGAACGCTGTTAAGGAACTCCCTGGTGTTATTAAATCCAACCGGAACTTGTGAGACCTACCATCAAATTTATGTTGTGGAATTTATATTTTTCAATGTCAGGAAGTTGTTTTTTATGACTTAACTGGCATTCATATGAATTTATCATTTTTACACGTTTAATTTTTTTCTAATTCCGTTATATATGAAAGAAAATTTGCGTTATCCAAAACTAATTACACGCCAGTCTCTTTCATTACATCGTGCTGCATTTCCTGTTTATTATGACTTTCTTAATTTTTACTTTCTCATACGAAGTATCGAGAAAGTATTGTTTTCGCGAAAAAATTCGACCTCGAGATTTTTACGGAAATATACGTTTTAGGTGTCGCTGAATCCGAAAAAGTGGTTTTCGCAATGCCGTCTGTCTGTCTGTTACTGGCTCTGGAGCCAAGACGGTAAAGCAAAAATGAATGAAATCTCGTACTTAAGCATTTTATCATACTGAGCAGAGTATACTTAGAAATGGTTGATATTGTTCAATAATTAAGAGTAGTTTATTCTACGCATTTTTAATAACAATCCGATTTTCTCAAAAACGGCTTTAACGATTTTGATCAAATTTCGTACAGTTACTTGAGTTGATGTCTTCAATAATAATGTATAGTTCATATTTCTCAAAAAATGAATATAAGGCTAATTTATTCTAGGAACTTTAACATCAATTCGATTTTCTCAAAAACGTCTCTATCGATTTTGATCAAATTTCGTACAGTTACTTGAGTATACATCTACAATAATACTACCTATTTCATTTTTCTCAATGAATGAATATAAGGCTAGTTTATTCTTGGGCAACTTTAACAAAAATTGTATTTTCTAAAAACAGGCTCACACGATTTTCATTTTCTAAAGATAACTAAACGACGCATTACTACCTATATATGAGAAACTTTGTACAATGTATTTTGTACCGATTTTTTATTCGAAGCATGAAGGCTAAAATAAAATCTTTGACGAAATGATAGACACGTGATGTTAAAAACATTCGTCCTTTCCATGCCCGTCAAGTCTAATTTTGTAAATTGCTACTGTAGGTAAACTATTTCGCGGATTCCTTTCAGACTGTGGCATACGTGATATAAAATTCGTGTTCCATAGTTATTATTATCTATCAATAGCAAGCGTAATAGGTTTATGAATAAAATGAGAAAAAATAGCTTTAATTTTAATCGATGTTTATTGAGTGAGAAAAATTCTTAACTTTTGCATCAGATTTACGTTTTCTACGTAACCGACGAAATTCGTCGACGCGCGACACGCTCACTGCGATTTGGCGAAGATTGAAATGCAACTTCCATCGCTGGATACGACGTAACTAGGTCTAAAATTTTTCGGGAAGCGGGTTCATTTTAATGCGATCACGTAAGGCTCGTAGAAAGAGAGATAAATAGAGAGAAAAAATAACGAATAAGTGTCGGCTAATATTTTTTGGTACAGGAAGGAGGTCGTCGAGGATTAAATTCCGCTCGACATGATCGATAACTTCCCGTTATCTTTGGTCTCGTCTCTCCGACATCGTCTATTCCTCCCTACATCCCCATTCCCCATCTCCCATTCTCTCCCAACCTCTTTCTCCTCCCACTCACTTTCCTACTCTCTCTCCCCGCTTCATCACACCTCAGCCTCTGTCTTTTACGAGCTCCAATATCTCAATGAAAGTTTTTTTTTCCTCCCGGTCGGTCGGTCGGTATTAAATTCCGGTCATTTCTATCGATTTGTCGTACGTTATGTCCTAGCGTCCGGGGGTTTTTCATTTTTGTCATCTCTTGGATGAATAGCGCGTTAATATCGGGACGGAGGTGGTGGAGAGGGAAGGAATAGGGGGGAATATAGAGGGAGGGAGGGTGGAGAAGGGAGGGAGATAGTGGGAGAAGAAAAAAGGGGTCAAGTGTACTTGTTGTTCGGTTCCAGATTTTCTCTTTTATTATATGGACCAATGACATTTTATTAAGCTTTTTTATACAAGAGAAAATATATTACGATGCAGTGTCCCTATAAATTTTCATCTTCTAGCGCAGAGCCTCCTCGAAAATAAATACAAAAATTGTGAACGACAGTCGATGTATTTTAGCAAAAAAATGCTTTGTGAGGACACTTTTTGATGAAGGCCATTATTCTAAGTTTAAAGTTTTATTTAAATATGTCCCTGAGTTTCATAATGTTCTGATAATGTATAACAATTTTTTGACGATTTAAATGTTAAGATGCATTTTTAAGTTAAAAATGTTTAATAATTTAAATTAATCTATATTATCTTAACATTAGTATTTGGAAAACGTTTTTTTACGAGTAATATATATTATATTTGTTTCTCATAAAGCGATATCCTTGAGCTTTGAATGAAGACGATTTTCAGGAAACTCGGACATGAGTTGTTGTAAAATTACTATTTACGAGGTAAGCATACAGTGTGGAGTGCGCTATTTCAATTAAAATGTTGTTTTTTCTCCATTGAAGAAGTACATCATTGTTTAAAATATGTGACATATTTCTTCAGTTAGAGCAGTCTCATTTCCTCGATTCTTATACACAAAAGACTTGACTGTCACGCAGTGATATAGTCGGACATCAGTTTTAGTACAACAAGCACGTGAGATAATGGGAGGAGTTGATATTTTACATTTATATAACCTGCTTTACAGTTGTAAATGTATGACAAAAGTTTATTTCTGATGCGTTAAGGCACGCGAGTACTATCAATATTACCGGAGAAAGCAGCATTATTCTTCGCGGCGACACGCATAACAAACAGCCGCGTTTCCATGCTAAGGCTGACAGTTCAAATTCCTGGATCGTTTAATTTTATTTATTTTCTTTCTATATTTGTTTCACTATGGCATCATCCGTCTCAAAATGATCTAATACAGTGGCTCCCAAACTGGGAGTTGCCACCATCTGGGCAAAGGAGGCGAACCGTAAAAGTTTTCCCGAGATGTCACGAAGAGGGAATATAATTATTTTAATATTCTAATTTCACGCATCGATATATTAAGATGGATATATTAAAATTGACAAAATTAAAAAAAATAATATCAAATTTCATATTTATTGGGTTAAGAAGTTGTCGCAGATACTTGAATTTTGGGAAAACTTAATCTAATAAATATAAATATACCAGGCATTTCATCATTCCTTTTCAATCCATTTATGGACAAAGGATGAAACCCTCCCCCAGCCTCCTACAGTTTTCCCTATCAACTGCCTCCCACCTCCATGTTTACGCTAAGTACTTCTCAAGCACTCTCCCATTTGACTTTCGGTCTCACTTTCGATCTTTTGGGGGTACATTCGACGACACTAGGCGTCCAACGATGATCGTTTCTTCTAGCCCACTTATTTTACTAGCGCTTTTACTCTCTTTATGACGTCACAGACTCTCGCCTTATATTCTACTCAGTCGTTCCTTTTACAGTCTCCTCGAGTTATCCCAAGCATACGTCTCTTCGTGGTCCTCTGTGCTGTTTTTAAGCGCTAGAACAATCTGGCATTCATGTTCCATGTATCACACTCGCACATTAGAAGGAGACGAACACATTGGTCATACAATTTTTAGATAGACTGATGTATATATAATCACACAAACAAACTTATGTAAGAGAAAACGTAAAATTCCTCGTCTCCACTCCGTATCTGAAGGTTTCAGCCGATAAACATTCATCCTACCTTTCTCCCAGCGACTCCCGCAAAACATCCAGAGTTACCACACGCATATGTACAACTATATAAACGCACAGCGCGCGCACGAACAATATTTTATTTTTACTTAAATGTTAACGCATGAATCATATACCGGTGCGTTCGCGTCGTTAGCATGCCGCTTCCCACATAACATCCCCGTTAATTGTTTCCCTTGTTTATATCGCAGCGGCGAGAACAATAACAAACGGATTCCGTCGGAACGTCGCGACCGCCTCCCCCCCTCCCCTCCATTTTCCCACCCACTCATATCTTTTGATTGCATTACCGAGAGCCAAAAACACCATTAAGCTTCGCGGATCTGCGGAGAGAGAGAGAGAGAAACTCCCACGCGACACCTCGACCCCCGTCCTTTTAATCGAATGATTTAAGCGCCCTCGTAATTATAATCCAATTTTCAGAGAGGGCTTCGAAATTTTCGCCACCATCCCCCTCTCCCATTTCTCCCTTACATTCGCAAAAAGGGCAAAAATACAACTGATTTACGACGGCAAAACGCGAGTTGACTTTCCGAAAAATAATAGGGACCTTCTCCTAGCAGCAGGCTCCCGAAAACCAGGGACTTTTCGCTCGATACCGCAAACCTATCCTCCGAGCGATTCGTAACGGAATAAAGCAGGCATGTGAAACTGGTGGCATCGGGACCGTATGTGGTCCTGTGTGTTTGGTTTAAGATTTTTGCGTAAGCGATATATTTCAATGAAAAAATGGAAAGTTTTTTTTTCATTTTTACGGGATTACAAAGGAATGTGTTTGCCGATCAATTGCTTTAATTCCTCGAAGAGTTATTGAGCTCGTGTTGTGGATGAAAAAATTCAAGAACAAGCACTTAAAGAATACTTGTTTTTTCGGTGAATTATCGCAGAAGACAGCTGCGTTTCAACGGAAAGGTTTATCTGTTTATTTTATAAACCTGTTGTGGCTATTGGAGATACTTGAGACAAGTATTTTTTTATGTGCTTGTAGTCCAATTGTTTTCAGTGGAAAAACAAGCGCCCATTATTCATGATCAGGATTCCCCAAAATTTATGAATCCATAAGAACTCTTTTATTTAAATATATTTTCCTGGACACTAAACGAAGAGAAGGCACAAGTCGATAATTTCAAGATATTCCATTGAAAGTCCAAAATCAGAAATTCGTAGTTTCCATTTCATCGAACTTAGTTTCAAATGTGAAATAATTTAAAACATTTAAACAATTGCTCCGTTTCCTTTAATGTTAATTCCGATAAATATCCAGATGAATCGAAAGGCTTGTGTACCCATTTAATGTTTCCGTCTTTGCAGGAGGAAAATATTCTATATTCCACGCAGGTCATACAAATGTTGAATCACCGAGTTTTAAGAACTTCGAGAAAAACGTTATTTGTCAATAGGAAACCACTGAGTCACTCCGAAAAATGACTCAAGTATTTCCCTAGATATACTCCAAAGTCGTTTACGAGACCCCAATAAACTTTCGCTTTGGGGACACCCTGTTATCGTTGAAGTCTATTATTTCAGCTCTTCTCCTCATTAAACAACTTCGGCCATTCTATAAAATTCATCACTTTTTTCAATGCGATCCAGATGCTTGTACGAGTTTGACACATCTTGTCTAAGCGGCGCTGCTCAGAATTCTGGCGAGCATAAAAAATTATAGAACTCGAGCAAACGAAAAAGAACCGGAAATAAATTATCAGCGAGGCGTAGCGGAACTATTTCATTAGTATCGGGAAGATCGTCATACGCTGCTCTCTTTTTATTCCTCCACGGAAATCGCAACCCCATCGAATTTCACTTTCCGCAAAAAATAAAGCGGCTGTAAAAGGAAAACCAACAAGAACCGCCAGGGGAAGACGCGTTCGGATTTTTTCTTTCCTCTGGAGTGGTCGATGAAAAACGAGTAGTACAGCTTAGGCTCTGCGGCGATGGCGGCAAAATGGTATATATATATATATATATATATATATATATATATATATATATATATATATATATATATATATATATATAAACGCCGATATAAAAGCCACACCGATTTGAGAAAAGATCTGCGAACAGTGAAAAACAGGTTCGCGAACTCGGGAGGAATAAAAAAAAACGAAGCCGTCGGGATTCCTGGAATTTCCCTCCGGATCTTTGGAATCCTTTATCAATCCAATCCCGGATCGTTTCGGTGAGGAGAGAAGGAGGAAAAAAAAACAACCAACTCTCCAGGACCATTCCAGTCCTTGTACTTCAGTGTGTTCCATTGGCCGGATGTACCCCTGTTCCTAGATCTCTCTGCTTCTCTCTGCGAATCCCTTTTCAGAGAAATCTCCCGCCGATGGGGGGAAGGGGTTCCTATGTCTACACATGGAAACAACAATGGTCCTTGGCTCTAATGCCCACAGTCCACAATAACGTGATTTCCGTAGCCCCTACTCCTCTTCCTCCTCCCTGCTTTGGAACACCGCCCGGGGAGGAATACAGAAGCGCGACAGGGGAGACCTCCGGCGGAGGATTTGAAAAATAGCGGGCGCAGCGGTTAAAGTGCAAAAAGGAAACGAGAATACCCTTTCCTCCCCCCCTTTCACCTTACTTTACCCCTCCCCCCCACTTAACCCTTTCCCCCAAATTTTGAGACGAGGTTTCAGTTTCTGTGGCAACGGTAACAATGGGGAAATAAGGTACTTAACTGCTTTAACGAGAGGGAGAAAATTCTCGCGTAATTTCGTGTGTTTTGTGGCGTGTTATGCGAGACAAAAAAAAACGAAGAGGAATTTCGGCGGAATTTATGACTTTTTCTCGGAGGAAATTGCGTGGATAGGAAGCGAGGGGTGTTTACGGTTGTTCCCAAGGAATGTGTAATGCGAGTACGATATTTGAATCTAAAATAATAAAGGCGTTATAAGTTGCCAAGTTTAAGAATCCTATCAATATAAATTATAATTTCTTGGTGTCTGTGAACCCTTTACCGCTGATGACGGCTACTTATTAATCGTTATTCCCGATATATTTTCACCTTATTTTTTTTTTTTTTTTAAATTACTGGGGCTATCCAAAATATCATTCAGATTCTGTAGGACCTCAATAATTCTTTGTGATTATGTATGAATTTACATTTGCGTAATTTTTTTAGGATAACGGAATTATTTTGTAAGGGGATAACAAAAATATTTCCGCTTATATCCTGTCTATAGATATCAGACGGTTTAGCCTATGCAATCCATGAAATCGCGGTTTCATCCGATAACTTTTATGCAGATCGTGAATTTATTTATTTTGTTTAAATTTATCCTTCTTCGTCAAGCACAAAAATTTTAATCAGTGGTTGAATATTTATAAACGGACATTTGAGAAAAATCGTCTATTTGATACAGTCATAATTCATGCGTATTATGGATATGTTAGCGAATTTAGTAAATTTTATTGTATCGCAATGGTAGAGAAATTAATCCTGTGATAAAGAACTTGAAATACTTTGGATTTAAAACGCACTGAATAAAATGTTAAGTTGTTGAGGAGGAGGGGGGCAGTGGGTAGGTAAAATTTGAGGAGTCTAAGGGAGGTTTTCACCCGACAGTGGGGTGATGATGGTGATGAATTAATTGGAAGCAAACTTTGTCATTACCAACTCATATTAACTTCTAAATTAGTGTGCGTATATATGTATATTTATATTTATTTATTTTTCAACCTCTTCGATAGCGGAAAAAAATCTTGGAAGCTTCAGGATTTGAGCCGCCTCTCTTTCTTGGTCGAATGCATTCTCTGTTGGGCTAATTATGTAGTAGACTCTTGGACTGATTCTTATAGAATAGTAACTTATAATCTGCTCCGATTCCTAATCATGGAATGATTAATATCAAAGTTGGTTTTTAAAAATACATTTTTTCTTTCAAATTGCATTGTGTTGAGCATTTTATAAAATTTAACGATTCATAATTATATATATATATATACATATATATATATATATATATCTGTGGTTTGGTTATACTCTAGTAAAGGGAAATAGCATTCCTTAAGAACATCCTAATTTAATTCTCCGTTTTAAGTGAGTTAACCTCGTCGGACACGGCACTGTATCCTCTCTATCTCTCTCTCTCGCGGCAAGATACATATTAAATAAACCCCTCGCGAATACGGATAATATTTTCAGCGCTCCTTCGGGAGATGATTTTTAAGGATCTGTGTGACGATTTCGGATTTGGAATCCTCGCACGTGTTTAACCTACTTTCGAATGGTGCATCTCGGAAGTATCAGGTGGCGAAGAGATGAGGTAAAACGGAAGAGTAAGGGGTTCGAAACACTTGGGTGTCCGAGTGGAAGCATCGAAATATGCTACAGCGCCATCCATCCGCACGTGTTGCACGAATGATTCGGTCCTCGAGCATCTATCTATCTCTCCGTCGGAGTTAACGCTTCGAATGCGCCTATTTCGGGAAATTCCTTCATGAAAGTGTCCCAAGAGTGCATTTTTTGTTGCCCTTCCTCCGATGTTGTAAATAAAAGGGACCCGTGTTATCCGTTCGATTCGTCCGACATTCTTGCTCTTGTAAAACGCGAGTTAATCGTAAATTGGGACGAAAAAATAAAAGCAGTTTTTAAAACTCAAGTCCCTTTCATCTTTCTTGAGCACGTTCCCCGTTATCTTCCGGTATATACGTGCAATTAGTATTTTTTGTTGGCTTTAATTCATGTGAATCTAGCCATTATAAATTTGGTAGTGTGATAGAGATTTAAAATTCTCTCGTTTACCCAAAGAAATTCTTTTAAAAAATCTTTGTGTCCACTAATAAATTTTTTGAAGTAAAACATCAAATTATATTGTTTTACTATAAATATTTTTCCTTGAGCAGCAACTTTCTGCGATGGTTAATATATTCTTAGCATTGCAAATAACTGGTGATTAAAATTACGAAATTTAAATTCTGTCTTATATTAATGTTTTAAGATATTGCTTCAACGCAATTACAGAAATGCTTATAAATACCATAAAGAGGTTTATTTTTACGTTTTAATCTGTTATATAATAATATGTATTAAGAATATAACCGTAAGATGTGGTATATTATACAAAAAAATCAAAATTTATATAACATACGTATCATGATAATTACTTAAATTTTTTTTGCTGTTTTTCTCCAAATTGAACATATTCACCACAAATTTAATAAACGTTTTCTCTCACTTTTAGCGATGATCCTCCGAAACTCAACGAAAGTAAACTTCTTCTTAACGCATTGATTTTTATACCGAAATACTAATTTTCCGGAAGAAGGACACAAGAATGTGACCGATTAACGATTTCAAAGTTGATGTCAAAGTATTTTTTCGAAGCTTCTAGTTCTAAGAGTGATAATTAATACTTTATTATCCCGTTTCATAAAATTATCTCTTTCTTAGAATTATATTTTCGAAATTTATTAGTCAAAAAAAGACATGCTCACTGATTTTCTCATAAATATAGTTTCGGTGAAAAAAAATGCGACAAGCAATATTTTTCGTTCATTCACACACACACTTCAGTTGACGCTTTCGCTCGATTTAAAAAATGATTAAATGTCGCCGGCGTAGCCATGCGCTAAGTACGGTTTGCCTCGCACGCGCAATGAAAGATATCCGCCATCGCCGGGAGTGAGAGAACTATTTGGGCAGGAATGCAGGTTGCGAGAGAGGAGAGAGAATGTTATGAGAACGGAGGAACGAGGAAGGGAAAATAAATAGAATAGATAATTTAGGAAGATGGTGGAGAAAGTGTCCGAAATAATGGAAGATAAAGGAAAGTAAAATGTCTGTTGGTGTATTCGAGACCGAAAAGCACCCCCCCCCCCCATTCCAGGGGTTTTCAATCTCCTTTTCGCCGTTGCTCAATATTAATAATAGGTTATATGTATCTTATTTGACCCACCAGAATTATATCTCATAAAATATTGTAAGTAATTACTTCTAGGAATATATTTAAAATCAAAACAGCTCAGTTTTAATAAATATTAAATCTCATTAATTGATTTTGATCGACACAGCAACAATTGAGCCCGAATTTTGCGTCAAAATATCTTGGATAGAGACCCTTCATTGAGGCCCTTATCGAACGTTTTGAGACCAATACTTTGAAAACCCCTGCCCTATCCCACATAACCATTTAGAAATTTTGTTTAACACATCCCTCGTTTTGCGGGATTTCTATTTACACGTTTTTTCTTTCGTTTTAGCCTCTCAAGGCGGTAATTTTAAAAAATCCCTCTTCATATCTCAAAACGGACATTGCTTCGCGATACTTGGCATTTACGCTTATTTGAAATGTTGAGAAAAAGGTAAATAAGTGAACAAGATGTTTAGGTTTCTGTAAAGATGAGGCAGGATTCGCATACGTTTACGAAAAATCACTGCTGGAGTAGGATTGCAAGGTTCATACACTTTAAAGTGATTAGGGGGGAGGATTATAGATCTACCTCGAATTGTATTCTTCAAATGTGTCAGTTCCATTGGAAATTATACGCATAATACCCTAATTATCTTTGTTCGTCCATCGTAACGCTCTCTGGAGTGATATAGGAGTATTAAGGACAACCGCACATGAATAAAAACTTTTCTAACTTTTTCGATCAGACTATCAGAAATCACTTAGCTTTTCAACTTTTTAATTTTCAACTGATTTCCGTGTATATAGTAGTCTTGGGTTTGACTCCGCATATCTTTTCTACATTTGAATAACATGTGCAGAGCTGAAACGAAGCGAAGCCTCTTTTCTTTAGCATTTTAAAATATCTTAAAGCTGATATAAAAAGAAACTTTCCCTTATAGTCAGAAATAAAAAAAATTAACAATTTCTCGAGAAATCTAGAAAGCCAAAATCATACTTCCATCAGTGCTGCCAATATATGGGTTAACAGTTGTAAACGCTAAGCATGAATACTCACAGATATTCTATTACATAAAATCAATTCTGAACAGCAATAGCCATAAATAACGTATTTTTATCGTCATTCTTTAATGAATACAGTTCATAATCATGGAAAGTAATGAAACTTAAGATGAAAGGAAAAGAAAACTTAACAGAGAAGCACAAATTCACTGGAGATCTCGCCAAATGGAAATATTGCTGAAGCTAGGAGAGAAGAAACGGGAAAGGGTGGACTGAAAAGATTGTACGATCAGAACAAACGGAAAGGGAGGCATAGAGCTAATGACTCGCCAGAAGCAACAGTAAATTCATTGATATGCAACAGATTTATAAATGCAAGGAAAAATACGTTACAATATAGGCAGTGATTATTGTGGGTCAGGTTATTTATAAAATCAACGGAAGAAGCATTTACTTGGTGGAACTCCATCATAAATAAAATGAGAAAGATTACTTGGTATAAGTTCCACTTTATTAAAATAGATACGGCCGGGTTAGACTAATATCTAGTCATCACCTGATGATGACTAGATTTGGTCGAAACCGCTCCTACCTATTTTAATAAAGTAACCAAGTAATCTTTCTTATTTTATTTAGGTTATTTATATTTATGTAGCAAAACTCTTATGGAATTATTTAGCATGTTCAACGAATAAATCTTCATTAGCGTATATCTTTGCCACAAAACTTTTATATATTCATGACCAGTGCTTTTTTCAGAGCGATCTTGACCCACTTCTACATTTTAATTTTTTTAATTCTTTAAAACTTAAATAAACGGCTTCTATAAATATTAAACGTTTTGTCTTTTATTATCAACGTTGTTACTAAAAGTTCATCACAATTTTAATAGAGAGGGGGAAGAGGGTGCAGGAAGGGGTGGAAGGAGGAGGGGCGAGTACCGACACCTATATTTTTTGCAAAAAAGCACTGTCCATGACTATTATTACTTTATGAAACATTCGGTTATGAGGATTTTATATATTTTTTTACGTTTTAGTGCGCATAAAAGTTGGTGTCATTAACTTATATTTTATTTTAACGTAATAACTAATTTACGCATACTCATCAAATCCGATGAGCAATTACGCTAGTTTTATTATAATAATAAAGAAAAAAGAAGGCATTGTAAATAGAATATATCTGCATTGGTGGATTGTAAATCTACGAGAAAATGTATCCCACATTACACTGTTTCGCTTTACACCAGGAGTTTCAAATTCGAAGGACCATCAAACCTATGGATGTTATGAAACATTGTAAAAACCGAACTAATATATAGTTGGGAGAAAAAATATTCGTATTCGGACCGCACCTGAGAAGGCCGCATACGGCCCGTGGTACGCCAGTTTGAAAATCCTGCTTTTCACGGTATCTTCCAGAAACACATGGATAGAGAGAAATAGAGAGAGATAGAGAGAGACAGACATACAGACTGACAAACGACTTATTTAGGGCGAAATTGAGACTGTAATTTCGCTTCTTACCTTTAATCCTTTCGTAAGGTTTGATATTATATACAAATTAATTATAAAATTTTACATACACATTGATAACAAATTTGGTTAGTTGAACGTAAAGGATTACCATAGAATAATGTTAGTTTTGTTGAAAAATTAACTGTGTAATATTTCTGTTTAAGATAGAAAAAAGTCCCACAGCGGAAAAACATCTACGAAGAGGAGGGAGGTTTAAAAAAACACGAAAACTTCTTAAACAGATACAGAAGAAAAAACAGTAAAGAAATAAAGAATAAATGATTTGAATACTTACCAATAACAAAATAGCGTACATATAACATATAAAAATATATATATATATACAACATATACATACATACAGGAAATTTTAAAAGAATGTTCAAATTAAGAATATAGATTTAGAAGTCAAAGACAAAAGAGACAGAGAGAGAGACGATTAGAGAGGTGTCTGCCAGAGAGTAGATAGAAATTGTGTAGAGAAAGTGGGATGGAGGATGTGAAGAGATAAAGGAAATACGAGAAAGTGAAAGTAGAAAGGAAGATTAGAGAGAAATGGGATATAAAAAGGGGTGTAGTGGAAGATAGAGAAGGGATATGATAAATACATTATATATATATATATATAAATATATTAAGAGAGAGAGAGAGAGATAGTCACCACACACACACACACACACACACACACACACTCCTGCATCAGACAACCTTCGCCCCTTTCTCCTCCCTCCCTCCTTTCCCTCTCCCCACCCTCTCTCTGCCAAACGAACGAGTGGGGTCCCCTAGCACAACAATGGGGTCCCAGCAGAGTGTGGGTGAGCCCCGGAAGGCGACTGCGGATAAGCACAGACCCGTGTCCATTGTTGTACGCCGGGCTGATTTTTGTATGACTGCGTGAACTCTGTGTGTGTGTGTGTGTGTGTGTGAATGTATGTATATACATGTGTGTGTGTTGCGGACGGGGAGGGAGTAGGGGAGGAATAGGAAGAGGAGTGGGCATGAGAGGTTTTAGGTAGTCCGCGTTGATGTTTTTAATGAGGGAATGAATATATTGTCTTTCACCCATCCACATGCATTCACAAGAGAGCAAGAGAGACCCCCCCGGCCTTCCTCCCCCCACCCCAACCCGCCCCCCTCGCCGTCCCGCAGGCCCCCCCCAACCCCTCCTCCTCCTCCCCAACCAAAAACCCTCCTCGCCGTGCCATTCTGGTCCATTGTTTCGGCGGGCGGGGGCACGGAACTCTCTCTCTCTCTGTCTCTCTCTCTCTCTCTATTCGAAGTTTCGCGGTTGCCGTGAAGGAGGATGGGGAGTTGGTCTCCTGCCGACCTCCCTCGTCCCCTCCTTCCCTCCCTCCCCACCTCACCCTCCCTCCCTCCGTCACTCCCCCCCTCTCTCTCGGACTTCTCTTTTATCCGGCGTAAAGTGTAGCCGCGGTTTGTTATGTTTGTGCGAGCTGGATGAAGAGTTTTCTGTACGAAGAGAGAGAGAGAGAGGTGAAGGGATGCGGAAAGGTTAGAGGATGTAAGAAGAGCGATGGGAATAAAGGGAGCGGGGAAGAGATTAAAAGTAGGGACAATAATTAAAGAAGGGATGAGAGGAAACGTGATGAAAGATGAGTTTTTCACGAAGAATGTGGAGGATGATGGAGGTGGTAAAGTAAAAGGGATAGATAATGAATAAAATAAAAATATTATGACGAATTTTATCGACGGGATTTCCGAGCTCTAAAAAAAATCTAACACCGTTAAAAAATATCATCGATGCATTTTTGTTGCGTAGTTCTTGATCTCAGTTAAGCTTTTTTTCGTTTATTTATTAATTCATAAACTAAGCGTAGAAGTCATAGAAGTTGGAATGTGAGGAAATAGATAAAGAGGTACCTAGGAAGAGAAAACGTATATTACACTAGTAGACGGTGCTTCCGTTCTGCAAGCATTTCAGTCTTTCTGAATAAAGGGGTAAAGACAACCAGGGGTAGTCGCCGAGTGCTGAATGGGCTGCCTTGTGTAGCTTCCTCTCGGCGCTGCATTATTTCGCGTGTGTTGGGAGCGTGCGACGTTAGGATACGGGTCTAGCCCCCGTCGCATGTTCCTCAGCGAAAGTGCGAGTCTTTAGGATACGGGTATAGCCCTGTCGCAGGTTCCTCAGTTTGTTTTAATTTTGAGATTTTTTAACGGGAAAAAAATACAAATTTTTGACATTTTCGATTTTTTCGTCGATTTTTGCATCTATGCCTTCATACGCGCAAAATTTCAAGTCTCTAGCTCGTCTGGAAGTTCCTCATAATTTGTATCCTCGTATATCTTATATAAGAAGCGTCCGTATATTATAGAGATAAAAGAATTGGGTACGAGAATTAGAAGAGGAAATCTTCGTAAGGGGCAGATTGATTCTTACTTCAAAATAGAATTACAATAAATGAAAGGGTTTAGATGCTTCATTTTTATTTATGTTTATGCGTGCACAAATTCACCCAAAATTCCTCCTAATGCAGAGAACGAATGTTCGAGTTATAGGTAGAATCGAGGATAGGATATTGAAGGATAGAGAGAGAAAGGCAGTGCCATGGAAGGAGGAACGGAATTAGGAAAATGAAGAAAAACGATAAGGGAAGATAAGGTGAATCTAAAGTATATAAAAGACAGTGTCACTTTGTCAGTAATGCTATTTGAAGCTTAATATCTCGCAAACGACCGAACCGAATTTGATGAAATTTTCAGGATAGCATTATGATATAATATCAAAACGTTTTAATTTATGGAACTCGAGCTCAAATACCCGGGTTCGACTCCAGGGCATAATTTCCATTTCCAGTAAGATTACTTTTTCGACGCGCCAGTTTTCATTATTTTTAAGATTAAAATTTGAAAGAATTGAACTACAAACTTCGGATGTAAACCATTTTGAAGAAAACATTATAAAGGTTCCTATTCTGTTCATCCTTTTCCGCCTACATTTCGAAATCGCTCAATTTAAACGTTTAATTCACAGAGTTTGAGAAAATCTAGCCATTTTAACAGGATGTTGCCTTTCCTACCAATTCCATTGTTAGACCTCGATATCAGGTAATTTCAATCCTTATGGGTGTAAACGTGCTTTTATTGCTTTTAATGTGAGAGAGAGGGAGGGAGGGGACAAAGGGGGGGGGGGGTAGAGAGAGGGAAGGAGAGGGAGGTAGAGGGGAAGAGAGTGGGAGAGGGGGAATGAAGGAGAGGGAAATTACTTTCAATACAATTTATGTTTCTTATGCCAATTTGATCTCCATAAATACATAGCTTGAACGTTCGAATCTTTGCTCCCGTTGATATTTCAACGGGCATTACACTAGTATGGAATAATGAAAAGAATAGACATGGAAAGATGGTGATGGAGACATGGAAGAGGAAAAGTGGAGCATAGAGAAAAAAAGATAGTAAGGCAGTAGTTGGAGGGAGTTGGATATGGAGGGAAAACCTAAAGAGAATGAGTTCCGCGAAGAGAAAGAATGCTAGTGTAAGGGAGAGGATAAAGAGGGCTAGAAAGTGATCAGAAGTTAAGGGATCAGCGCTGCTCCTTTCTCGTCCTTTTCCTGCAAGAGAATACAGCGTGCGATCTTTTGACTACTGAGCAAAGCTAAGCAAAAAAAAACTTCTTCCTCTACACCCACACATTGTGAATTTATTTACTGGTAGGCGCACGAGTTATTATTTTTTTTAACGCCGCTGGTTACATTTTGAAATGGTTTTGCCGTTCGAATGGTAAATTTGTCTTCATTTAGATATCAAACTATGGAGACATTTGATTATTTAAATGAATTAATTATGGATTCTACTGTGTATTTTTTAAGAATTTTGATGCGTTATGGCAAGTTAGATTTTATACTTAGAAATATCGGAAAATTTTTTAAAAATTAAGTGCTTACTTAAATGGCGGCCAAAATTTTCGGCTCAAGGGCCACATGGCCAACTTTCGCGGGCCATTTGCAGTTGGAAATGCAGTTGAAAAATTATGAAAGTATAGGATTAATTAATAGGTCAATATTACCTGATTTGTTTTAAATTTATCTATTACGAGTATAGAGAAGTAAAGGCGAAGTACACAGCTTTTATAATATTCTATTTTCATTTAATGTTACTTTGTGCCTTTCATTTGCTAAACTCATGGCGGATAAAAACACTCGGCGGTCCTTAGGTTTATTTTATGATTAGTTTTGATGAATTCTTTATTTATACGAGACGCTGTTCTGGTAAGAAAAGGCGAAAATTCCCTTAAAAAAGAAATACCAATAATATTCACTTTTTGTTGGTGATTACTTGGTGAAAACTATCCAATTTACTTGACGTGATGGGAGAAATTTTACTGCGGTAGTGCAAAGTATGGTTTCATTATTATCTTTGAGGCTGAATCTTGAGAATCCGCCTAAATGTTAGTAATTACAGGTACTTTGTAACAAATCATCTATTGCAAACCGTAATAAAATATAATCAACTAATTTTCTGAAGTTTTCTCTAACTCCAGATTTAACGGCGTTAACAACGTAGTGTAAACAGCTAAGCATGGTGGAACAATCGTCAAGGAAAACATTTGAAGTCCATTTATACCAATTAATGAATTCGATATATTGCTAAGTCACGAATTTCTCCTATGAAAAATCTTCACACTGGCAATATATAAAGTAATCGTTATAAATTAAACGTGTTTTTAACAAAATATAGAGGATGAAATAAAATGACATTCAAAGAGACGAATCGGTGTCTTTTTCTGGATTGAAATTTGTTGATGAAAATCGCCAATTCACAGCTCAATCAAGGGTTTAAAAAATATCAATATCATCACAAATACTGTATAATACAAAAGTTACGAGATTGCAAGCGAATTGATGATTCACGGTGAAATGGCCATTTTAAGGAGAGACAATGGATTGGAAATGGTACCTATATTTCTATATTCGTAACCACCGTTATTATCGGACCGAGGAAAAAAAAGAAAAAAAATATAATTTCGAAACAGGTTTGCACGGTAAATCGCTTCGCTTTGGGAATTTGATAGCTGAAAAAAAAAGTTTCTTCGCTTTCAAGGGATTCGGGACGAATTTCGTTGGCGATCACAAGAGGAACACGAAACAGTGATTCGAAACGTTACTGTTTTCATATTTATGCGTTTGAAAGGAAACCCTTTTTGCGTTATTTACGCTCGGAAAAAGGATCGCCGAAATTGTTTCGCGATGAGATAGAAAGGGAAAAAGAGAGAGAGCGGCGAAATAGGTGCATTGAATTCCGGATATGCGATTTTTAACTGGAAAAAGCGATCCATTCACGCCGAACACAATGGAATAACGCGCTGAAAGGATTTTAACGACGGGCTTTCATGCGGATAGAAGCAGAAGTAGAGGCGGTGAATTCTAATATATTATTAGGTAATATAAGTGTTCACATACGTGTAAGTTTGTATACGTGTGAGCGTATATTTGAGAAAGAGGAAAGGTAAAACGAGATGTGGGTGGAAACTAGGTGATGTAGGAAGCCCAGTGGACACTTACCGTGAATAAAGAGACTCTTTGGGTGTTGGAGAACCTCACATGGTCAGTCGTATGGTGAAAACCTTTCTGGCATGATCCTTTTCAGCAATTGAGTGAAGGTCACACAATATATAAAGTATCTATTTATATAACGAGCTATGTCCGTGAATCTAACTGGTATAAGATTCAGGAGCATATGACTCTATAAATAAACAAAGAATGTTTAATTCCGCCAATCTGAGGGAGATTTTTTTATATGTTTTTAGAGGCGAGTGCCATGAAGGGAGAAGAGAGAGAACGGGAGGGATGGATAGTTGAAATTGTTTAAATTTCAACAGTGTTAATGCTTGCTCGTCATTTTTGACGGGAAATTACATTAGTAAATAAATAGACACTATACGCACCCGTTGTTTCAAAATTAACGCTAAACGTTAAATTTCAATTCAAGTAGAGTTTTTTGGCCAACTTTACATTCAGGTCGACCACAATACTTAATCGCTTTGAAATTCAGTGACAACACATTTTCGAACCCCTCCTACATTTTTAGGAACGAAAGTTGTCATGATAGTATTTTGTGCTATGTGGATCCTGTTTTTATTATCTATTCAAACTTTGCGCTGGCCTTATAATTTTAGGGACTACAAGAATTCATAATAAAATCTTCTTGCTCCTTGGTGTTTCATGCCTTGTAATTGGGTTTTATACAATTGATATTTCGCTATTCCTTTGTAGGTGCCAGTGTCTTTTGATGCTAAAGACTAATTAGTATAGATAATACAATTTGTTTTGTAGAAGTTTATCGACAGCCACTTTATCTGATTACTTAATATAAGTATACTGCTATTAAAAATGAATAACAGAAATTTGGGCCAAACAATATGTAACAAAAATGAAATTTGTAGAGTTAAACTGTGTGCGTTATTTTAGGAACATAAAAATATATAATATATGTAGAGTCAAATCTAAGAATGTCTGTGTTAATGCTCTTGTTCTTCTGTGGAAGTATGTGTGAGATACATTTTGAAAAGGATGGGTCACTTCAACTCATAAAGATATGAAATATTTTTGAGTGCTTCGATCAATTTTCCATGTCAATCGTTTTTATTTCTATGGAAGCACAGTAGAGGGCGCAAAAAAACGGGGACTGAAGGATTTGATTTACGGCACTCGAAATAGGTTAGTGAGCCTGTCGGTTTGGAAGGTTGAGGCAATATATGAAACGCTGGAGAGGTCAAAGGTGGCCATCGTTGAGTCAAGGGTTGAAACGAGGGCGTCTTGAGCTAGAAACTGTTGTTGTAGGTGTGTGCCTTGTCTGTGGAGAGACTAATAGCCTAACTTGACGTGGCAGCCTTCGTATTCAGTTGTGGAAAAGCCGTAAAAAAGAAATATTTCGCGGGAGTTATTTTGAGAGTGCATAACCATTATTTTATTTTTAAAATGAATTTTTCTTTTTATATAGGTGAAATGTATTATTTAGATTATTCTGAAACTCCTGTTATAAAACCGATTCTGACCTTTAAATTTGATTACTCTTGAGACCATAGGTTAAAAATTATTTCCTTTGTGTTAAAGTTGTAGTAATTTTTAAAGACAATCAAAAATATTTAGCTATTTGAGAAAATAATTGGGAGGTGATAATATTATTTTTCACCTCCAAAATATTTATTAGAATTACTCATTCGAGAGTGACTGTGTAGCCTTTTTAATGCATCCTTCAATGGAATTAGATTAAAAAGGTATATATGACACACTACTACATTTTGATACTTAGTTATTTCTTAAAATCTCCATTTATCATTACAAAACTATCCAAAACAATTAGAGAAAAAATAACTTTTTAGGGGAGCGAAAACGTTTTTCACAAAATAGAAAAACAGCTTTCCTCAAATTTGGGTTACCTCGGTTTAGCTAATATAAACCGGCTGGGAAAATATGCCATTTTTGCTGTTACCATTTTGGAAATTTTAAAATAAACCGATCGGTATCGTTTTCAAGCTGGCTAGTTTCTAGAGTCCAACCGAAAAGGACCTGTAACTTTGTATTCGCCAGCAATCAATTGAATCCACCTTCATCTGTAGATGAAAGTGCGCTCCCAGTTCACAGGGAAGCGGGGAAACATCGCCGTCCTCGGTGCGTCCGATTCCGTCAGGACGATTTTCCTAGCGGCCACACGAGAAATAGAAAACGATAAAGAAAAAAATACATGCAAACTTCTCCATGTGGGTCACACACAGTTCCGTTTGTCAGAGAAGGAGGTCCGAGGACGTAGAATCACGCGCAAACAAACGCGAACGGGAAAAACACCGGACCTCTTCCCATCCTATCCACTTCGAACGCTTTTCCTAGATCCCTACCTTTCCATACTCCCCTTTTGGTTACCCCCATGACCTCAGCCACCGCCAACCTCGCCTCCGCACCCTCTTCTACCGACACAGATCGATCGGGAACCGGTCAGAACCAACGCTTTGTCACTTCACGTATGTAAGAGGCACGTGTGTTTGTGTCTCTGCTCCTTCTCTTGGGAGATTCCACGGTGCGACCTAAGTTACGGCGGGATGGTTGAAGAGAGAACTCCCGCTCCTGCCCTTTATATAACGACCTATCCGTCCATCCCCCATTACCTAGTTTCCTTTCCAACACGCAATTCCTTCCTTTATATATATATATATATATGTATGTATGTATGTATGTATACACTCATATATATATACACACACAGAGTGCCTTTTTTTTGTAAAAAAGAGTTGCTGGTACTCCCACCGCCCATCCACCTCTTCCTGCACCCTCTCCCCCTTCTCTATTGAATTTGTGTTATACTTTTAATAACAAAGTTGATAATAAAAATCAAAATGTTTAACATTTATAGAATCCGTTCATTACTCTAAGTTTTAAAGAATTAAAAAAATGAAAATGCGTCGAAATTAGACGTGGGTCAGACGTCGCTCTGATAAAAAAGGTGCCGGTACGCAGTACCGGCGCGTATCGTCTCAAAAAAGCGCTGTATGTGTGTGTTTATACACACACACACACACACACACACACATATGTATGTGTGCGTGTGTGTGTGTGTGCTGTTATGTATGTGTGTGTATATATATATATATCAATGTGTGTGTATTATGTCCCAAGAGGATGTTGGTCCGGAGCTCAACAACTCTCCTTCGTTGATGCGCACCTTAAAAGCCGTGTGTCTGCTTCCTTCGGTTGAGTATGATTAATGGCTGTGACAACACTCTCCCGCCTCTCGCGAGCACCAACTCCCATTTCTCCGTCTCTCTCTCTCTGGGTTGAGTTTTTTTTTTTAGATCCATACTCCTCTCGTTCTTTCTCTTTATATATATATATATTTTGCCCAGTTCTCTCTCGGTGCGGGAATGCCCGATGGAGCGTGCTGAATAAAAAATAAATAAAAGCGAAGGACGATGAGGGACCTTAGTTGAATGAGTGCTTGAGGGGGAAAAGAGAAGGGGAGTCGTCGGCTTTTGTGTTTATGTGAGGTGCTTCGTTGGCCCACGGTTGAAAGAGAGAGAGGGAGACGGGATTTGGTGAACGGGATAGAGAGATTGAGGGGGAGGGTGTTGAGGAAAGGAGGCGTCACAGGTCGAATACCTTGCGGATGAATGGT
This sequence comes from Uropetala carovei, assembly GCA_036926305.1. NCBI lineage: Eukaryota > Metazoa > Arthropoda > Insecta > Odonata > Petaluridae > Uropetala > Uropetala carovei. The sequence goes on from JAXCHB010000212.1 coordinate 2,235,599, forward strand.
TCCAACGTATCGAAAGATATGGGGATAATGGATATATTTTTTTTTCGGTGTGCCCAGGGAAAGAGGCTGATGTTGAAATGAAGTGTGCGGTAAATACCTACGTGTCTAAGTAATGGATATGTATATGAACCGTTGGCGGGAAAGAATGTAATAATGTACGAGGTTGGGGTTCGGATGGATGCCGCTTGGGATGGATGGGTTCGATGGATCGAAATAATTTGTTAAAAATTATTCCCTAGGGCTGTCGGCTATCGATGTCGAGTGGATAGAAAACTCTTTGTTGGACGAAGTTCTTAATAATGTTTGCTGGGTTATTTAGAGAGTCACTTAACGTGTGAATTCTGAATTAAATGTGAATATTTATTGTATTTCAACCTATGAGTTTCATCAAGATAACGTAAAAGGAATATAAAATTAACCATTGTCGGAATTGACTCCCTTTATAGCATGTTTTGTTATAAGAAAATAAGGTATTAATGGCATCATGTTGTCTATCCTCGGTCTGTCCATCTATCTGTGAGCAACTGACTTTTTTTGTTTTAAGAGGTATTTGGAAAGTTTTGTTTTATTAGATAGCTCAGTCTATGAAATTTTCACTGATAGTATTTTCCAAGTAGTTCATAGATTTTCCACTAGGTGACTTCATATTAGAAAAATTATAAGCTTTCAATTGGTATTGTGGCCGAATTACTGAAGATTTCAGGGATCTACATTCCAGCGGTGCGGATTGTCCATTCCTCAAAAGGGGAGGCAAAATTTCAAGAAGACGTCGTTACTCCTCTTGATTTAACAAGGATATCTTACTTGTTAAAAAATAAGGTGTTAAACATACGTGAATTTCTGTTTTTTTTAAGCCTCCCATCCACAGTCACAGGATTGGTTATAAAAACCTTAGAAATTTCACGATTTTCATTATGAGTTTTAATTATTTTTCAGACGAATATTGGATAGGATAAAAAAACAGGCAATTACTAATAAGAATAGCATAGAATCGAATAATTATACTGACTATAAGAAAGAGGAAGGCGATTCGGACTGGACATTACCTGAGGGGGAGGGGGGGGGGGAAGAGAGAGGAAGAGCATGGTTAAGGACGTGATGCAATGAAAAATGGAAGGAAAAAGATAAAATTAAGAATATGTGGAGAACCAAGGTTTAACCAAGAATAATAACGGGTGTCTACTGACAAATTACGTATGACGATGATACGTCAGGGTCTTACATTATTCAGATCAGCGCCGTAACTCAATCTGAACGCGCCATTTCCAATCGCTTTGCAATGTTTTGTAAGGTTATAGAAGAGCAAAAAGCAACCACCTTTTCTCCCATCCACTCTTTCACTTACTTTATCCCTTACTTTCTCCTTTCCCCGGATACTTTTATCCTTCACGGATAATGACGGGTGAGGAGGACGAGAGGAAAAAAAAATCTGCAAACACCCTTTTCTCGACGGAGCAGAATAAAATCCGCACACCGAAAGCCTCCAGGAGGGTAATCTTTATTACCGCTAGACATCGGCTCTTCCCCATATTTCGGTACGAAACTCATCATCTTAAGGTAAGAGATTCATTTCGGCGAGAGATAGAGAGACGGACAAAGATGGAGGGAGGAGTTTTTATATTTTTTTTCAAACACTAATGAAGGTTTTTCCATCTCGCGGAATATCCCGATATTACTTTTGACCCATATATTTTTTTCGGGCGAACGTCATCTGCTTCTGCGCAAGGTTTCATTTCGATCGAAAACTCTCATATTTGAAATTAGAAAAATATATATATATTTCGTCATCATCGAGGAAATGTTTGTTTGTTCTAATCCGATTGGGTAAGAACGTGGACACGGGTCTTTATTCGATCTGATATCAGTCCTGAATTATCCACGTTTTAGCGTCTTTCGCGTGTTTGCAGGTTGGAGTAGCTCCAAACTCTTCAGCCCGCCTACGCTGATTTTACGTAGTGTAAATTTTCCATATGTAAATGGATGAGATAAATTTACGAGAATAACACTACCTAATATTTCAGTTATATTGTGAGCCATTGGAACGTTACCTTTCGCCATCAAAACCGATTCCAGTAAGAGATGAACATCTGTATCGTTCCGTAATAAAATCGATCTTCGTTTCTTACCGTCCAGTAACGTATGTGATTTTGATCAATGTTCATATGGTATTAGCCAATTTAAATTTTCTTATAATTTCACTACGCTCTACAGTTTCATAATTTATCCAGCACCTCTACGTTTTGCAAATTCGAAACTTTATCCTTTGCAATCGTATCGCGCACACTTCGTGAATATTCGATGATGCCTAATACGTAAATCTCTCATTTTGTACAACTCTGCAACACTCTTCCTCGGAAAGCAATAATCTCTTTGGTGGCGAATCGCGCTGGATATGGCGGAAAAATATTAAGTCTTGGAATCTCAGATTAAGATATTAACACCGGTTACGACGATTGCATACACATACAGAATGTTTCAATTGATTCTAGCTATCCAGAAGTTAATAGTGAAGCATTGATTACGGTTATTTTTTACCTGCCATTTCTTGCATCTTGTTAAAGTTGATTTGATATGGGAACCAGTTTTAAAGCATTAATCTCTTGATATTTACGTTAATTCAGCACAGGAGAAATTCTCATAATACATTTAGCCTTCAAAATAAAGGACTTCGCCGATTGCTGGTAATATCAATAATGCCAGAAAATCCGTGTTCAATAAGCTCTAAAATCGCCAACAGCAGCTCCTTTTACACATATTTGTTAAAACGCATTGTCTCTTTTTACAGAGCTTTGAGTATCTAATTTATCTTAAACCGATTTCTTTTTTTAAGCGAAGGAAGTCGCGATAATTTCCCGAAAGAATTCAATGCAACATTAAAGGATGCAGTTGACATATGTAAATGCGCTTCAAATATGATTTTATTTCAAGTATATATTTTAATCTTATAGGGACAGGGGCGGACCCAAGGGCGGGGTGGGGGGGGTGCGATGGGGTCGATCGCCCCCTCCTTGGATAACCTCATTGCACTCCACCGGGCGCTTTCTGAAATTCTTTCCGCGCAAAAATCCTCAATTATACGCTGCAGATTAGGTCTGTATAGCAAGGGAAATAAGGATTCTGATAGGAGTAGGGCTATTCAAAATATAGGGCTGTTGGCAGGGGCGGATTCGATAGGTGGAGGGGCGATCGCCACCTCCCCCCCCCCCCCCTTGAGAAGTTTCTGGATCCGCCCCTGTATAGGGAAAATATATGGAGTAGATAGTACGTGTTGGATTACCTGATAAATTTTTCTCGTGAAAGTCATGAACGTCAATATATGTATAGTAAATGTTTGCTGTATAAATATTTGAAATACCTATCCCTGCTACTTCCTTATGTAAAATTAATATTCTAGATTTCCAGGATATAGTAGATTGTTTTCGTTTTATCTTCTAAACTGTTATGTTATTCCGACGAAATACACGGCAGAATATCCTCTCAAAAAACATTGACTATTACATTCTAATTTATTATTTTTCTTTGCGATAATTAAAAATATCAACCTTATTCTTAACCCGTGACCGTAGAATGAAAACGAACATCAGTGCAAGCATAGGAAGGATTCAAATTCGTGCGAAACCGATTCCCAATGCCTTCTTTCCGAGAAAAGTAACCACACGTTTCATGATATCCGATATTTCAAGACCGTGATCAAAAAATAATTAAATAAAGCGAAATTCCGCAATATGGAAGGGAGAGTTCGCGATTCCCTTTCAGCTTTCGATGGAACGAGTTAAATCACCTTGGAGAAAGTTTCGGAAAGGAAAAGTGGCGTGAGGATTAACTCCTTTCTTCCGTCCGTCTCAGCACCAATCAACTCCAAGGAGTGACTTTATTTTTATACGGTTTCCCGCCCTCAACTTTTAATATCACCTTAACGATTTCTAGGGAATGGTCCAAAGTCCTCTAAAAAAAGAAAACACCGTGACTTATCAGTCTTACACCATTAGGGGATGGGGGAGCGGTGGTTATAATTAAAAGAGCCAGACGAAATAACGAGGAAAAAGAAAGAAAGTAGAGAGAGAGAGAGATGGAAAGTGAAACAGAGAGGACTAATGAAGTTTAAAGGAAATTTTTACACGAGAGACATGAAAGGATAAATGGTAGAAGTCTGAGATGAAGGTAAAGTGGAAACCTAGTAATATAAAAAGAGATGCGCAAAAGAGTTGGGGAATGAAAAAATAAAAACTACAAAGTGAGTGAAAAATTTCGAAGATAATTACGCGAGGTTATTTTTCCACAAAAAGTGTCTAAATAAATATTGGCTACGTCCTGCAAAATTTTTTCAACAAAAAACTGAAGAAGTAATTCTAGGGTGAAATACCTAGTCATATCTTTCTTCGTTGATTGTGAGAGATCCTCCTACTTATACATTCTGAGAATAATAATATCGGTAACGTTATCACCCATTATTTCTTCCTTCTCTCCTTAATTATAAATTCTTGTTTCTGCATGAGTTCCTCCTTTAGAGTTTTCCGCTTGCACTACTTTATATGCGCTCCTTAAAAATCCAAAAGGTCTTTTGCTTAAATTTCGTATAATCTTTGATCTGCCTGACTTTTTTGTCTCTTTTTTTTAGTCACTTTTTATCTCGCTTTGTATCCATTCATTCTGCGAGGCTCATTCCACCTTAAAATATAAGACCATGACCCTTTTTAAATTGCTCAGCCTTTTAATTATATCACAGTTAAACACACAGATGTGATAAAAATTACGCACATGTCAATGTGTGTGTATATACATACATACAAACACACACACACTCACACACACACACACACATATATATATATATATATATATTTAGGGCAACTAGGTGTTGAAGGAGACCCAGTGAACACTTACCGGAAGTAGAGCCGCTGGGGTGTTGGAGAGACACATTGTAGAGGTTAGAGCTTTCGGGATGATCCCTTCGTCAGCACAAGAGAGACACAACTCTTGTGCAGACGAAGTGATCATCCCGAAAGCTCTAACCTCTACAAATGTGTCTCTCCAACACCCCAGCTGCACTATTTCCGGTAAGTGTTCACTGGGTTTCCTTCAACACCTAGTTGCCCTAAATATCCTTACTTACCTTTCCTCTTCCGTAGTATTATATATATATATATATATATATATATATATAGGTACTTATATATATATGCATACGAGTATATGTATGTATATGTACAAAGATTAAATATGCATGTACAATATATTGAAATATGGGCACGCTGCTGGAGGTGGCATGAAAGAGAGTTTAAGTGTGTCGTTCGTTCGTCGGGGTTAAAGCCTCTTCATCTTGTAAGAAAGCTGAGAAAAAGAATTCAGCGATGAGCATCAAGAAGACGACGCAGAGGGGAGGCCAAAAGGAACCCATCATCCTTTGAAAAAATAAAACCGAGAAAAATGGGGTAATGCGAGAGGAAAAGTGTAAAAGATGAGGAGGGAGAGAAAGATGGAGGTATTAGGAGTGAGGTATAGAGGCTGAGAGAGAAAGAGAGAGGCTGAGAGAGAAAGAGAGTGAAGAAACGAGTTGAAGAAAAGGGAGGGAAAGATGTGGAAGAAATACGAGAGAGAGGGGGGGAGGGAAGTGGGAGGGAGAGGGATATAGGGAAAGAAGTATTGGGGTAAGGAGAGAGAGAGTGAAGGGGGGTAGATGAGAAGAGGAGGGATGGGAGGGGGAGAGGGATAAAAGGTGAGAGAGGGTGATGAGAGGGATAAAGAGGGATAATAAGGAGGGGGTGTAAGGATAGGAAGGGGAGTAGGAAAAAAAGGAGAGAGGGATGGATGGATGGGGAGAGAGGATGAAGGATGTGAAGTAGATAAATGTGGTAGAGTGGGTGTGAGAAACAAGTGAGAATTAGGCAATTAATTAATCATAACGCTTTGCGTATTGAAAAGATGGCACAATAACAACAAACAAAAAAAAACATAACCACATCACCCCAGAGTGCCCACCACAAGAAGGGGTTTAAAAAAAGAAATTTAAAAAATATTTAAAAAATGTAATAATAAAAAAAATTATTTAAAAAATTAATTAAAAAAAATGTTGATAAAGAAAAAAAAACTTTTGGTTAAATTATTCCTAACATTAGTTTTTAGTTGTAGTTAGTTCCCACCCTTAGAATTAGATCCAAACACAGCCAAAATGTATTTTTAGAATAAACCCATTGTACTTATATTACCGCCATGTTTTGTAAGTCATTGCCATCAAGGTCTGAGAGGGAGTTTTCACTCCCAGGGCGGCAGTCTATAACTGAAGCATAGGCCTGACATCACTGCTGACTGACTGACTGAGAGAGAGAGAGAGAGGGATAAGAGCGGGAAGGGAGATGAGGAAGAATTGGGAGGGAGGGTGGGAAAGATGGCGATAGGGAAATAGAGAAGGAAAGGTGTGAATACGAAGAAGTAATAGGTGCGTTGGAAAGAGAGTCGGGAGAGAAGGAAGGGAAAGAAGGTCACGAAAGGGAAAGAGGAGGAACGGAAAAAAATCGAAAGAAATGCTGAGAGTTGAAGAACCGCGCTTTTGCGGTAGTGAACACGCAGAGAGAGGTTTTTTGAAGTGGGAAGTTTTGGTGCGGGAGACGGTAAACGTGAAGATGGGGGGGGGGGTTAAGAGAGAGAAAGGGAGAGAGAAGGGGGGGGGGATAAATAGGGAAGGAGAGGAGGTGGAAGATGAGGGTACGGACCATTGGAGCAAAGGGAGCAGGGGAATTCAAAATGAGAAGGATAAGGGAATGTCTCGGTAACGGCGGGGAACAAGGGAGCAAGAATTTTTGAAAGGGGGAGGAAGATAATCGTCTTTATAAGGGCGACATCGAGGCTAGATAATCTCAACTTCCGTCTTAATTCTTTGACGTCCTACAAATTAGCATAAGAAGCGGAAGATCCTACGCTTTTTAATAGCTGCAGTTTGACCATTGCGCGATTCGGGGTGGGGAGGGGGGGGGTCAATTCCTTGAAAATGGGTCGCGTTGTCCAAAATCGCGTTTCAAAAATTTAATACCTCTATCGAAAAGATCACGTGTTGGTAGAGGTCATGCTCTTTCTTACGTCGCATACATACGACAAATTCAGATGGGGCCCCGTTCAGCACCGCTTACAATTAAATTTTATACATTTTGGGAATAATTTGTTTAACCGCGTACAATCAAAATCTCGTTTGCGCAAAGATAATTTCGAAAGGGTTTAATGTGGCTGGAACATGAGGGTAATTTTGTAGGGATACGGCAAAGAATTAGGTAAGCACGACCATGGGTGTCTGCAAGGAGGGGGGACAGCTTCCCCCCCCCCCCCCCCGGAAATGTGAAAAAAAGTGAATATTATATTAGATATTATTTTAAAACGTGAAAAAACTGGACATGCAAAAAACTTATCCCTTTGCGTACGGATGGCGATAATTCTCGCTATTCAAACATCACTATATTGTAACAAATATCTTATTTACTGATACCTACAGGGCCGTCTATAGGCGGTAAGCAGGTAAGGCACCGCCTTAGGGCAGCATCTACACTGAGTGAGGCAAATGAGTTGGTCTCGTATTCGCCCAAATTGCGTTAGTCATAACTCATTGTCTTTGAAAAAAGATAACATATTCCTATCCGTCTAATACGAAAAAATATGCCGAGGCTAAATTTTAGATGCAAACACGAAAGTCGGGATCAGTGCACGCCTCCAGTTTCTACCTACCCCAGCGACCGATAATAAAAGGCGGCACTTGGGTTTTCTTATTTCCACCGCATCGGGCTTCGTTACACTTCCCAGGGTCTCTTTCCCCACCCCTCTTACATCCTTCGCCTTCCTCTCCTATCCCTCTCTTTTGTTTCCCCTTGTGGTCGGTCACAAGGGCTTTAAATTCGACTGCCCCTGAGCTTGAGAAGAAAATAATGGTATGGGAGAGAAATTTTTGTTCCTAGCGGATACTTAGGAACATGAAAGGCAATTAAAAACTGTTTTTAATAGCGAAATTAAAGTGACCAGATTTCCAAGAGCTCCATGCTGTCATGTATGAGCTCGTATGCTCCTACAGCAAAGTGCTTTAAAAAACGTCATACGTAACGTAATGAAATTATGAATTGATTTTTTACTTTCTTATATATATATATAGTATATGTATAGAGATAGTATTGCAATGGTGAAAAAAATCCGACTTGGAGATTTGACGGATTTACATGTTTTAGGGGATTCGTCGGAACATTTCTGATGAGTTATTTTTGTCATATGTAGTAAGACATGGATCTCAAACATAATGCAGGATTGGCCCTGTTTCCTAATGAGCATTCACCCTCCTATTCGATCGAAATCTTTATAGTATTTGACCTTATCGTAAGGGTGTTGGGTGGAGCGTCGAATACAAAGGGAGAGAGATACTGGCGATCGCATAGCCTTTTGGAAGTCCCAGTCTTCCACTCCAACATCCGCTCTTTGACCCATTCGGTACACTTTTTCGAATTTGCACAGCAGTTTAGTTCCTCCTGAAAAATGCAAACAAATCTTGCAGAGCGAGAGGTAACCAAATCGTGGTCGGCGCAAGTTGTGTATCTGACAATGATAGAAGGATCGCACCTACTGAAAAATACCTATTGCCTCCCTCTTGAGAATTTTATGTTTCTACCCTCGTAGGTGAGTTTCTCTTGAGTTCTGTAAACATATTCAAGAAACAAACAAATGAAGTAAATTCCTACTCAAGAATGGGGGATACGTGGAATACTGGAAGCTGGGGAAACCCCTCTATGACAGCGCTGGCCAACCTTTCTGCAGTATGCTCAAAATCATCTCTAATATTATTCTAAAAAAAGCCTTATGTTGGCCATCCTTACGACTTGGGATATTTTCAGGATACGCAGAAGATTCATTTTTCATAACCTTTACGATTAGATGCAGTGAATACATATTTAGTTCTAATCATTTAAAGATTTTCTGTGGATTTGTTCGTATTATGTGATCGTACCGGAGGGTATACACATCTTCAAAGTTTTCCAAGGGACAGGCTAATCAATAAGGTTGAATATCACCGAGATGTAGATGGGAAGAGGAAAGTGAGGGGAAGAAAGATCGGGTGTAGGGAGATAGGCTATTTGTGTCAAAGTATTTATCAGGTCGGAGTGGATTTTAACCAGTGCTCGAAATGGAAAATGTTACGAAACGGAACGCTTGTATTGGTAGTGGAACGGAAATTCTTACGAAACGGAACGCTTGTTATAAGGGACGGTATTTCTAAATGTATGTCGAAAGAGAACGGTATCATCGGCGCGTGTGAGGAGCCAGAGCGGCGTTCCGGTGCGTACCGGCTCATTTCGAGCTCTGATTTTAACCTGCGTTAAGGGAAATAAATTAGTCATTTAAAATATACTTTAAGTTAATCTCAAGAGGATATTCAGTACAGTGATAATATAATTCATTGTGATTCAGTGGTGTGGATTTGTGGTCAATTGGGGGCCGGGTAAGTAAAATTTTTACGGGTTGGAAAAAATTGCGGCCGCCCTTGGATAAAAAGCATTTTTGTGTTTTACCCACCCCTGCAAAATTTTCCGCCGACGCCCATGAGCAGGACATATGAAATGTTCAGTAGCAGAGCAGAGGACTACATAAATATGGGTGTGTGAAAAACTTGTAAAACTGCTGAAATTCCGTTGAGTTATAGCTAGATAAAGGTCGGTAGAATACGTGCATGCATTTACACGTTCATATATTCAAATTAATCATCAATTTCTATAACCATCAAGCAATGAAAAAAGTTACAGAGGATAAATCAGAGCGGAGTATGCAGTTTAACCTATAAATTCCCTGCAGGAAGATTGATAATGGTATTTTATATTAACTAAATATCTCTTTACCTGCTAAACAAGGAGATTATTGCGAGTTCATGGGTAACTCAGGAAGAAGAAAAATCGGTACAATACACATTGTACAAACTTTCTCATATGCTTATGCGTCCTTTAGTTATCTTTGAAGAATATGAACTATGTAGAATTATTTTAAACATAACATTAAATAACTGTAGGAAATTTGATGAAAATCATATTAGACTTTTTTTTTAAAAACCCAATTGTTACTAAAGTTGCCCAAGAATAAACTAGCATTATATTCACTTTTTAATAAATAGGAACGATGTAGTATTATTGCAGACGTAAACTCAAGGAATTGTTGGAAACTTGATAAAAATAATTGCAGCCGTTTTTGAGAAAATAAAATTGTTGTTAAAATTGCGTAGATTAAACTGCTCTTAATTATTGTGCAATGTCAACCATTTTTTCATAGATTCTATTCTGTATGATAAAATGCCTAAGTACTCTACCGTGTATGCTGTAGAGCCGCGAACAGACGGACAGACAGAGAGACACCATGGCGAAAACCACTTTTTCGGACTCAAGTATACACCTAAAACGTATATATCCATCAAAATCTCGAGATCGAATTTTTTCGCTATTGATATACTTGCTCAATATACTTCGTGTGTGAGAACGTAATAAAGAAAGCGAATTAAATCTACAAACTTTTTTCTGATCGTTTCCCGCTAATATCTACATAAATTACAAATTTCATGTTCTCTCCTATTACCTACCTACCCCTTTGATGTCGGTGTGACGAATGGGTTTCACTACAGAATTAATATGTAGGGTAACTCATAAAAGTTTATAGTTTGTCCTTTTTAGGCGCGTTTCGCTTCCAGCGTGAGCGTCTATTATAGTCGGTCTGTCCGTCCGTCCGCATGTTCGTTCTCTGCTTCTACAGAACAAATTTTCATGAAATTTGACATTAAGAACTTACAATAAAATATAATAAGAAAATCGCAAAAATGAATCACGTACGCCAATCAGGGGTATCACTTTACTGAGGACAAAAAATTACATTTTCGTCATATCTCGTAAAATATTGCTCATATCAAAATATTTTTCAATTGAAAGTTGTAGAACTTGTAGAGTATTTTCTTTCCTATACATTTTTATCTTAGGAGTAGCCGTTATCGAGAAAATCAAACAAGAAAATCTTATATCGAGTTGAACTTACAATTAGAAAATTTCTTGCATGGTTACTTCATTGTTGCTAACATAAACAATCTCCCAAACAAAATTATTTATGATGAAGAAAAGAACTTTAAAACGCTATTTCCCTTACGTACAGGTATATAATTGCTTTGTAATACTCCATTTCACGAAACGCGCCCATTTGTGATACGTTGTACACTTTCCTAACTTGTTTACATCTCATTTCACCGTTGCATCCAAACTGCAATAAATGCTACAACGGGCAGACTAGTTTAATGTTAACTTACAAGTCATAACATCGAGTGATTTAGAGGCAAAAATTTCATCCTCAAACTTTTCACGAAAACTCTCCTAGTACCTACGTTATTTTCTTCCAACTTCCTCTCTTCCTGGTTATCTGGCTGCCCGTGTCGCCGCTTTTCAGGTTTTATTCATTTATCTTTCACCAGAAAGTTTTCAATTATCCTTTCTTTGACAGCTAAATTATCTGAAATTTATAAACATGTTTTAATTACCACGGAAATCCCCAACTTTTCTGCAAGAGATGTAGCTGTTGTGAAATTTAAAAAGTTTGCGATGGTGTTTTACGGAAATTTTTGTGACAGAAAACTCTTAATTTTCGTGAAAGCCTTTGGAATTCGATGTTAAAAAAACGACTAATCCTTCTCCGAGAGAGATATGTATATTTTTTAATACAGACTCCAAAAAGAATCTTTTTCTTCTGTCTCTGGAAATTAATTTTCGATGAGCTCGAAGAAACTTCTCTACACCCGTATTCTCTGAAAATTATAGCAAATTAAATAAAGTGAGTCTATAACTGTTGACGTAAAGGTATTGCACCAGCGTAGTAGTGGACAAATTATTAAAGCATTAACCTAGGGTGTTGAATATATTTATTCAGCACTGCCAAAATATATTAATTAATACCGAAAAAGGCTACAGTTCCGTATTGCCCCCCACTCGGTTTCTATGGACTTATTGATATAAATTAATTAATAATAACAATTGAGGGAACCACGTTTTATTTGTATATCGAGTTAATATCAGACCTGATTGGCCGGTCTCGACATTTACAAACACAACCACCGGAATACGGGGAGGGATACTTTGGTTCCGGGCGAGGCGAAGAGCGCGGTAGCCGAAAGCTCGCCAATATATACTTTCAAAGTTATATCCTCTTCACTAAAGTACTGAATATAATAATGATTGCTTACATAAATTTTCTTAATCTTCATATTATTGTTTCAATATAGGGTGGGGGGCAAGATGGAAGTGGCCCCATAGCAGTGGGGGGCAATACGAAAGTGGCTCCCCGAAAAATGTTATTGTAGCTGCAGTATGGTGTCATATAATAATAGCATAGGTGAATGAAGAATAAATTAAAATCCCAAAATTTTGGTCACGCATCATTTATTTGAAGTAGCTTGTGTGTTATTTTGCTAACAACAATAATCTGAAGTTACCGTTAAAGATATTAAAGAATTGTAGAGGTTTGTTTATCGGTTTTACAAAATTCAGAACTTTTAACTCGTGGTTCCTCTTTTTTACTTTTAACAAGTTAGGAAAGTGTACAACGTATCACAAATGGGCGCGTTTCGTGAAATGGAGTATTACAAAGCAATTATATACCTGTACGTACGGGAAATAGCGTTTTAAAGTTCTTTTCTTCATCATAAATAATCTTCCTATTTAATAATATTACATGTAAGGAAATTAAACGTTTGTTTGGGAGATTGTATATGTTAGCAACAATGAAGTAACCATGCAAGACATTTTCTAAGTTCAACTCTATATAAGATTTTCTTGTTTGATTTTCTCGATTTTTCTCAATGAATGAATTTAAGGCTAGTTTATTCTTGGGCAACTTGAACAAAAATGGGATTTTCTAAAAACCGGCTCATACGATTTTCATTTTCTAAAGATAACTAAACGACGCATTAATATATGAGAAAGTTCGTGCAATGTATTTTGTACCAATTTTTTATATATGCCTTCTGAGGGTGGAATCGTTGATTCCAAAATGCACATTTAGGCATTATTTTAGAAAGGAAATACTCGAATGTAGTTTTTGGCTTGTGTGTATTTGTGCGTGTGTTAACAAAAAAGTTCCCTGGGGTTGGAGTAACCCCCCCCCCCCCCCCCCTCCCCCCTAACCTTGGAGTTTGTGAAACTGCGGGTTTGGTCCCTGGCGTTGAGTAAATTCTCCTAAAACAATGTGAATGCGAATACCTTTCTTTTTAAATATTTTTATGATTATTGGAAGGGTTCTCCATTCGTAATCTTTATTGAACCGTAGGGCTTATAATTCACATTTTTTCTTTTTATAATTAGTTATATTACGGAGTTTATAAAGAAACATAAATTTCGTTTTTCTGGATTTACCGCAGCATAATAATTTTAAGTTCAGTTGGATAAGTTGCCGAAGAATAAACTAGCCTTATATTCATTTTTTGAGAAATTTGAAATATGTAGTGTTATTTCAGACGTAAACTCAAGTAACTGTAGGAAATTTGATAAAAGTCGTTGTAGCCATTAAAAAGAATCAACTTGGTGTTAAAATTGCTTAGAATAAACTAGCCTTATAATCATTTTTTTGAGAAATATGAACTATGTAGTATTATTGAAGACGTGAACTTAAGTAACTACGAAATTTGATCAAAATCGTTGTAACCGTTTTGGAGAAAATCAATTTGTTGTTAAAATACTTAGAATAAACTTTCCTTAATTATTCAGCAATGTAAACCATTTCTTCAAATCTTCTATTCTGTATGATAAAATGCCCAAGTGCGAGATTTCATTCATTTTTGCTCTACCGTTTAGGCTCTAGTGCCAGTAACAGCCAAACAGACGGATTGCGAAAACCACTTTTTCGGATTCAGCGACACCTAAAACGTATATTTACGTAAGAAACTGGAGGTCGAATTTTTTCGCGATAACAATACATTCTCAATATACTTCGCATATGAGAAAGTAAAAACATGCCAATTACATAAAAATTAAAATTACCACTAATATTATATGAAAATTTGATCGAATTTCCAATTTAAATACACAAAGTACGTTAAAGGCACCAACATATTCGATGTTACTTAAAAGACTTAATCAATCTTACTGAGAATAAGTGCAAGTGGCCACCAGTATTTTCAAAATATATTGCATTCTCCAACTCAAACTTCAAAAATCCCAACGCCTCCTACATAAGGTGGCCATATAATTAAGACAAAAAATTAAAACATTTTTTTTTAAATAGAACGTTTTTTTCTTTTAATTAATTTTTCACCAATCTTAGTAGTAAGTAAAAAAGAGGAACCACGAGTTAAAAGTTCTGAATTTTCTAAAACCGATAAAGAAACCTCTACAAAATTGCTGCAAGTCGGCCAATGATCTGAATTCCGATATGCCTTAGCCGTTCCTATACGATAATTCTCTGAATTTTGGCTAATTTAGATTAACTTGTTCGGCAGATATCTCCCATACTTTTTCGAGAACTGACCGTAGGCACAATTGGGATACTTTTTTCAAAAGAAAAACTATAAAAATACAACCCAACAGGACTTTTGCCTCGAATTTACGCTGCAAAAAGTCTTGTTCTTAAATACGTCACGTAGAAAATTCAATACCGGCCAATTTTAGTGGACGAGTTTTCTACAAGGCGTAAACTCTGTAAAAAATAAGAACGTGCTCTACGAAAATTTCGGCTTTGTAAAATAATGTTTTTTTTTTGGGAGAGAGAGAGGAGGAGGCGAGGAGAAGTGAACCTTCCCACGGCTTATTCGGCATTCCCTCGGCGCACCGAGACTCTCCGAGAGTACTTTACCCCTTGAGGTCGAGGAAGGGAAGGGAGAAATTGAGGAGATGGGGGAGAAAGGGAGGATGGAAGAGGACGAGGAGGGGGGGGGGGGGGTCAAACATGGTGGGAGTCCACGAAAAAGAGAGGAAAAAGAAAGTGAAGAATGAAAGGCGGCAGGGGAGATCAAGGAAGATGGAGCGTGAGGGAGCACTGCAGGGAATAAGGGAGCGGAGAGAAAGAGAGCGTCATGAAGGCGGGAAGGGAATATGATTTATGTTTAGGAGTAGGTGCATGTCGCCATCTGTCTCGATTGAGGTGAACTACATCCTTCCCTGGTTTTGAAAAATCTCGTCGATTGCCATCCCAGAAATTATGTGAAATGGAAGATATCAAATAAAAATGAATGTATACTGTGAATTTAAAATAATATCATATATTCTTATAAATTGTAAATAATACATCTTACGTTGATCAAATGGAAATTGTGTAGTGTAAATTGTACCGATATCCAAACATTCGTGTTAACTGAAAGCTCGTAGTAATAGTACCAGCTTAAGTAATGTTGTCTCAGTATATAAATTCGTTTTCATCACAAATTAACATAGACATACCTTTAACAAAATAATGTAAATTACTAACTGAATCAAGATGATATTGTTTACACAAACTTTCAAGGTAACTAACTACCTGACGTAATTACTTTTTTCTTGAGATTAAGCAATTCTGTTTAATTCAGGACTGCGTTCATAGAGGGCAGTTTGAAAGCACGAGTTATATACCTGTCTTTTTTAACGCACGCGAAGCAAGTTCGTTCGTTATTAGCGAGGGTATAAGTAAAATTATGATCTGGTAAATTTTTAAAAAGAAAATGATTATTAAAAATTGCAAAGGTATCCTAATGCCGATCACTAAAATGCGTAACATATCAATGTACATGGAACAAATAAAATTTTAATTTGCATGATCTGGAACATTTCTTTAGATGAAAGATATCATTACACTAACACCTCAACACGGAACATTAAAATGCATAACGTCGATGTAGATTTAATCGAACCAGAAACATTCGTCCAAATTGAATAGTTATAGTTGAAGGCGTACAAGAGTGATGCAATTTTCTCTCTCCGACGAAGGCATAGAGCGGCATGATTCGCTTTCGTCCAAACGAAATAAAAACGATACGACGCAAACAGACACGAAACAGGAGCAGCGGATAAAAAAAAGCTTAGCCTTTTTGAAGTTTCTCAAAAATAAAAATGAATAACGGGGAAACTTTTTATTTATTTCGGATTTGGCCGGAATTGAGTAATAACGCTCGGCGTGGGACGAGAGGCGGAATAAAGAGGGGAAGGTCAAAGAGACGAAAATAAAACGGGGAAGTGAAGGGGTTATATAAGGCATAAAAACGGATGGAATGGGATTGGGAAGGGATCTGAAGAGAATGGAGATGGGGTTGGACGTGAAAAGATGAGAAGAAAGAGAGTGAAAAAATAAGAAAGGGGGGAAAAGATATCGTGGATAGGAAGGAAGGAATGGCGGACGAAGAATCATTTCTTCTATTGAAGGGGAAAGGGCCGCGGATGGCGGTTGCTTTTTAAGAGTATCGGCAGGTCGGAGGGAGTTTGGGAGATGGATCGCAGAGTGTACCGGGTGTGGGATGACGCGTAGCGAGAGTCTTGAGAGGTGTGGGAGGAAACAAAAGAATACACCTGGAGAGATTCTTTGAGAAAATTTCTCGAGAACCCATCTTGGGTCACCTTTTTCAACATGCCCGAGTAATTTCTTTCGTTTCGAGTGAACGAGATTTCTTTTTGCGGCGGATCTTACCGGCTGTCCATTCGTTTATTTTAAAAGCTGTGTTTAAAACTTCTTAAGATATGATTTGCCATTTACGCTCTTAAAATTCGCATTCTGTGATAAATTCACCCCCACGCGGGGCATAGAATCAAAATTAAATGTTTGTTTTTTCGTTTTCTGTTCCAAGGAACTGTAAAGTTACTTACCTCGCGAACTTCAGTGATAAGGAAATAATGCTGCCACTCCGAAATTCAAGTATAATTTCGACGAACCTGTATAGTTTTACTTTAAAGAGAGCTTGGTCGGATGCATAAGCTAAACGCATCGAATTTACTTCAATAACCTTGTGAACGAGTTATTCTGTAATCTGCAGACAGTTTAACAGAATATCTTGATAAAATTTAGGCTAGAAAAATAAATAAAGCAAGCGAGAAACAGAGCCAAATTTTACTTGCTTGCAGTTCATTCCAAAAATAACTATCGGCCTCCTCAAATATTCATTCCGTGGCCAATATTACTTTGATTCGCCGATAAATATCTATACCTACGTTTAATTTTTTAAACTATAATTCCCTGTTCGATGAAGCGGAAGAGACTTCTATGATAATCTCCTACTGATAAAACATTCGCTGTACGCGTAACAAATTGTGGGAAAGTTCAACACGCCGTCAAAAGTAACGACTACGATAACAAACAAATAGTACACCGATCCCAGCTGTAATTGAGTTTAACTCTCTATTGATAACAACCAGAAGTAAATCAGTGATGGCGTTTATCTAAGGCCGCAATTTAGGGCAATATGTATGAAAATTAATCATTAAAAAAAGCGAGGATAATGTAAAACTACGGGAAATGAAATGGCATTGTGTGATTAAAAATAAATTCCAATGAAAAACCCGATTTCCATGATTTCACAGATTAAATAACGAGGAATAATTAAGTGGTCGTCGATTACGTTGACTTTCCGAACGAATTTATATACATCGGAATCAAATGTTTCTAGAAGATAAAAAAAATGTTAAACAGGTAACAATGCTGGGAGGTTAATAGCTTTCCGACAATTAGCGAATCCATAGAAACCCGTGCGATATATTCGGCATCTGATAACATCGCCTCTCTCCCACTCCCTGTTCTGTTTGGCCAAGAGCGTTTTGGGGGAGAGGAATCCCACGTGCGTTTCAATTTAAAATGCCATCGTCCGAGTAAATGGATTTGCGGCCACACGCAGATTCTCAATGGTTAGGTAAACCGCAATCAGTCGGATAGGGGCATCGATGAAATAGTAAACGCGCCGCCAGTTGTGAATCTAGATCCGTTGCACCCGCAGAATCATCTCCATGGTAACGCGAGTCCGCTAATTCCTTGGGAGTACCAAAGCATTCCGATCCCTAACCTATGCTATATCATCGATTGCTGTTTGACGCATGGGAAGTCGAAATGGATTGTTTTTGGATTCGTTTTCCGCTCTGGAGTATAAAAAAATCTGACGTGTCCGTCACACGACTTCCTACAAAAGGATTTCAATGAATATGAATGCAGTGGTACTTAAGTTTGCTCTTGTGAATAATTTTTAAACCGAATAGTTTTCGCAGTGGAAAATACTTTGAAAATTCATTGAGATAACAATAGGTTAAAATTTTTGTTGCTACGGATAACAAAGTTTTATTACCGTAGGCGGCGTTGACCTCACTATACACAACTCGTATGTGTTAATATAACAACCGGAAAAAAGCTGTCAATAAGCGATATTCAAGTTGCCTGCTGAATATAAATTCAAACGATTAATCGAAATATCTCTGAAACAATTATTTCTATAAATAAAGTCTCTTACAAAACTTTTATAAAGTTATACTTTCTAAAAATGTATTCTAGACAAATGTTAACATATCTGAAGTTCTAAATAAGATATTTGTAAAAAACGGAAACCGTCACATTCGGACGACTAGTTTCATTAAAAATTCTTATCAAACCTTGAATTGAAAAAAATCATAGCTATAAAAGTTTTTGATGAACTGATTATAATTTATCGAATAAGAGCGACCACAAATTTCACACAGATAATCGTGATAATAGTGAACGCGTACTTGGCTGACTTAAAGCGTGTATTTCCGTTGAAATATCGAATTCGATTTTTCTCACAAAAACGATACTTTCCTTCCTGTACTTGTGGTGAAAGTAAAAATTGATTTAATCAGACTAATTGCTCAGATTTCTCGATATTACTTGATGAATGAAAATTTGATAATAATGTTATCTCTGTGGTAATGCTCGGTAGGTGTAATAAATTTAGAAAAAGGTAACGGCGTTAAGGGATTTTAAAGATTCGCCATCAAAAGCACGCCATGAAATCACGTTTCGATAATATTTGGATTAAATGGGACGTAATCAGTGTAGAACGAACTTAATATAACTTTACCGATATAGATTTATTTTCAGCCAACTATTAATTTATGGACCCTGACCCCACAGGGGGGGCAGTCAAACGGCCGACATCCAATGGACAGACAGCTAAAGGTCCGACAGTCACAGGGCCGAACACCATATGGCCGACAACCAAGGGCCGGCTATATCACTTTACGGAAATAGACCAATTTTCAGCAGACTATTAATTTATTGACCCCGACCCAGTTCAGAGTATATCAGCTTTGGCTTAATTATATCTGCATATGTATATTATAGTTGGAAGGTTTGGATGTTTAGTATACTTTTATTATGTGTTTTCATGCGTACGCACATACGCAGTGTGTACATATACAAACTGAATACATTTATTATGAGTATGTGTTGTTCCTTATGACAAATTTTGGACGAAAATCATTTTAATACAAAAAAATCTCATTTCACTCAGAATGTAAAAATCGGTCAGAATTATCTCTCGCGTTTCATTCAATCCTCCACATATTTTAAATGATAATCAGGTAAACTAAAAATATAATCAATCAATTGGGGGGACCTTGTGACTTCAAACGACTCCAGCGCTAGAAGGCTTCTCAGTCTAAATCACAAAGCAAGGGGGGAGAGAAACCCGGTGCCGGCATTAGCCTACTCTTAACGAGAAACACCAAGGGGACCAACGGCTTTACGTCCCTTCCGAAGGACGGGGCGCTGATTTGCGTGTTCTCCACATAACCACGCAAATAGGGAGCCGGGCAACCCGGTTCGCACCGAGTTTGCTAAGCGTAGCAGGCCAGCGCCCGCACCACTACGCCACGGCTCCCCGTTTTTTCACTAAAAAAAAAATACTTGTGTGATATTTTCTTTTCTAATTATTTCCTTGCATTACACGCGCACGCGCACTATATATTAGGTGTGTGTGTGTAGACCTGAGTAAAATTTGACCCTCCAGGTTGAGATCTGTGTAACGGGCTATTATTCCATTCAACTAAGCAAACTTTAATGTACCCTAATGCAGTGGTTCTCTGGCAGATCTGCCATGCGACCCCCTCCGTGCGGATGTTCGGTCGCCGCGACACCCTGTGATTTTTTTGAGAAGTAATAAAAATATTTAAAATTTTTTTCATTTATACTTTTTTTATAAAGCGCTAAAAAGTATAAAATACATTTTCGGTTCAAGAAAATATATGGTTCTTAAGGAAAATTTACATTATATATGATCATGTATCATTTTAAAAAAGACGTGTGGCATATGTTCATTAAATTATTCACTACATTATAAATAGTCTGGAATATTCTTATTGTTGCACACAGATGACTACAGGAGAATTAGTTTGCTACGGTAGTTCAGTGGTGGATATCCGCTCGGCAAGTGGAAGGTTCGATTTCAGGTCATAGCAGATTTTTTCACTTGTTTCCTCATTTCCCAAAATGAAATTAGTTCATCAAAAATTCAGATGTCGCCATGAATTACAATAAAGGTGAGAAATGTGAGGATTAAGAAAATGAGCGAATCTAGTATAAGTCGCCGTATTAATTAAAATTTTATTATTAAATTATATTTTTCTTATATTAAATACAAATATATTAAAATTAAACATTGTTTTATTTTGAAGATTCCAACCCTTAATCAAACATAAAAGTTAGACTTATAGCCTATAAATTAAAATTGAAGGATTGATAGAACGAGGAAAAAATCAATGGCATAACGAAGAATGCTCGCGACCCTCCCATAATTGTCTCGCGACCCCCAATGTGGGTCGCGACCCTACGTTTGAGAACTGCTGCCCTAATGGATGCTGGAACATACAAGTAGCCTAATACGTGTAGTGAAAATGATTGTAAAGTAAGTAAATGTCCTTTTAACCAGAAAAATACTACGCGGTAACTTACTTTTAAATCGTCCGTAATTAGTTGTAAAACTGACAAATGTATTTAAAATTTTCTATTCGGAGTAAAACTTTTTTATTTTTCCGAAGATCCGTTTTCTCCGTTTTCACGAAATTAGTAGCCATATTTGCGGGTAAATGGTAACGTGATTTTCTTTATTCGCGGGTCGATTTTTTTTCTTAAGCAGAGGAGCGTGATTTATTGCACCCGAAGTGAGTGACACATTGGTAATCGTTCGTTCCTCTTCTTTCTCCCGACAGGGGACGCTTTTGAGCCACAACATGTCAGCGCGCGTGATACGAAGTAACCAGAGTCTCGTGCTACAGAAGGTGACAAGGGCCAGCGCGGGTCAGTACGCATGCGCGGCAGTTAACCCTGAAGGAGAAGGGGTCAGCAACGAGTTGGATTTCAGGGTAAAGTGTGAGTATCGAAAAATTTGTTTTGGTCAGATTGTGACAAAATATAACGTTTATTCGTTTTTTTTGACGTTATAAAGGATGCATACCTCGCACCTGTCGCTGCTGTTCTTTTTTTTTTGTTTAATTAATTTATCATCGTCACGACTCATCCAGATCAGTGTTGTAGCAAGAGTCCAATGGTCCCGTCTGCTGATGGGCGAACTGTACACATTTTATCGGAAAGAAATTTTTTATCGTTGAAAACATAGATGTTCATATGTATATTTCTCGTAGCACCATAATAATTAAACGGTAAAGAGCAATTCATTTATATGTTTTTATTAAGAAATTGTTATTTTAAATGAAACTACGGACGTGTCCCATTTTTGCTTAAAAATCAACCTATAAAATTAAACGCAGGAGGTAAAGCATTTATTAATTAAGGTTGTGGTCAAACATCCTTAAATGCGGAAATGTTATACCTAATACATTTTTTACTTGCTGTATTTATTTTGTATGAATTTCGCGAGGAAAAACATGGTGTGACAATTATGTCGGGTGCGACCAAACACGGGATTTTCTCTATTCATTTATTCAAAATACTTGGTACATTGCCTTGGAAAAGCTATACAGGATAGGGATAGCACAGTAACTACTCTTTGAACGTTTATTGGAGCTAAGATATTGTAATATTCATGTTTCATGCATTATATGGTCAGTTACAATTCCGAGATGAAAAATGTTACCATGGTCCTGTGTTTTTGTGGTACCCTATAACAAACATCTGCTGCATATCAGATAAACGCTGCTGCCAATTTTTAACATCCTATTATAAATAAAAAGCTTCATAACTGCTTTATAGGCCACATCCACATCAGACATTGTGAACTCTTGACCAGCACCCGTTTATTTTTCTTGGATTATCTTCCTTCTCGGAATTTCTCCTTTGCAAGTAAAATAAGGAATGGAAAAAGGGTTACCAACCGACCAGTATTTGACCGCTCTGGACGTTTTTATTATAACACACATTTAATAATAATAATATACTGATATGTAATATAACAATAAAGCAGCACTCTTATTACATATATTTTTAAATCTGTTCATTTATTTTAATCGGTTTCCGGAATTTATTGTATTTCCTACTTATATGGCAACCCTAGATGGGTGAACTATGCAGGACCAGTATGCGATAATTATGCAACTGCGAAGATTAAATGTGATATAAGACCAAAGAATTTTTAGATATCTTTCTATGTGTTTTCGTTAAGCCGATCGAAGAAATGGAAACTTCTAATACAGCTCGCCCTGTCTTTTTTCGAGCCATACGCTATGCTTATACGTTATTTTGACCTATAAAGTTGAGCGAGATATTTCAGCGTTACCTTATGTTTCATTCTAATTTGGAAAATAATGTATCCCCATTTTAAGGTGTGCTCGTGTGCATTGGACAACGTTCGTATCGATAGACACACTACTGGGCCAGATAGACACTTCAAATCGAGTATTCGTTGATTATAAAACAGTCAAATATAAGCTATACGTTGCATCCGTTAAAAGAGACCGGCTTATATATTCACAACGAATAGTTTTTGAAAATACGGCAATTGTAATTTTGAACCTTTTAGAGAATTTGAAAGTATTATTTATGTTCATTCCTCTAATTTATTACATGCCATTTATTACTTGTATCTGGAGAAATTATAATTTGGAAAATTAATACAATGCGAAATTATTTAGCGAAAGAAAAACAAACTCAAAAATTTTTCCGGAATAAAATACGGCGTTAATGTTTCACTGGCCGTCTTCCGCACGCACTCGGGGGAACACCGGAAACATTCAAAACAAAGGAACCGGCGTTCGGTAATTAATTTTTGATTTTGCGGCGCCATCCAGTAAATTTTTCGGAACTAAAGGCGATCGTAAATTCAACTCATCGTATTTGAATCAGCGTGAATTCTCACGCGTTTCTTTTTTTTCCTCTCTCTTCCGCTTTTTTTTCCTCCCGTTAATGGATCTCCATTGAAATTCGGAAAAGTTATGTAAACACCGGACTAATTAAAAACTGGTTACTGTTGCCGGAATTATCCGAGATCGAGATATTTTTTATCCGCTGGCGGCAGATGGCGACTCTTAATGAGTTCGGTAATGACTCTTCTGCTTGTAACGAAAAGCTTGTTTTGCGAATTTATTTTTAAAATATCGAAATTACCTCGCTGCGGGATATATTTTTTTGTCGGGAGCATTTGTTCGTCGTTTTTCGTAAATTTTTGAGGAATAATAGCGTTCTGTATCAAACTTGTTTTTCTACAGTTCTAATTTCTTCCAAAGGACGAGTCCTCAGAAACAGTCTTTAATTTTCTCAAAGAAATTTTTTTTATCATTTACAATTTTCTTGTGGATTTGTCATAAACTTTGACTTTTAAGCGGTTTAAATGTTGTTATAATATACTGAGGAATGTAAGGAGTAGGGAAGGGTTTGAGGTGCAATTCGCAGGAAAGACGGAAAACTGGAATTGAGATAAATATTATATTTCGCCAATTAATTTTCTGGTGGTAAATGAGCTAAATGTATAAATACACCGATTGTGTCATTAAGAAAAAGATGATTTTAATTGAAAATGTTTTGTTTTATTGACTAAAAAAACAAGTTTACAAAAGAGAAGTACAAAATTGTTTTTGTAAATATGTATTTTGTTTCTTTAGTTATGGGCGTGTTTTATCACAATTTATGCTCAGAAATGCTAGTACTAATTCTCTGACTCCCGCATTTTTCTGTCAATCAAAAAAGAATCTTGAGTAGAAGGCGCTCGCTAAAATTATATTCATTTTTAGACATTTGGATTTCCAAACCGGTTAGATTCATTCATTGACGTAAAAGTTAAAGCTGATAACCCTCCCTGAAGTACCTTGTATTTTATATTATAAATCATTTATCCTACAAATGTATGTCAGATGCAGTTAATTGTGATATGGGTAACAAGATAAATTGTAAATCTATGCAATTCCTTGATTTCAATTGAATGTACAATTTTGGTATCGAAGGTAGGGGCCTCAAAAATGCGACCCTTTTATTAATGTTTTTGTGATCATAATTTCACCTCACTAGTTAAGGGGTAACTAGCATCCATATATATATGTGTGTGTGTGTGTGTGTATAGGGCAACTAGATGTTGAAGGAATCCCAGTGAGCACTTACCGGAAGGAGAGCCGCTGGGGTGTCAGAGAAACACATTTTTAGACGTTGTTGGAACTTTCGGGATGGTCCCTAATGTCTCTCTTGTGCTGGCTAAGGGATCATCCCGAAAGCTCCAACAACGTCTACAAATGTGTCTCTCCGACGCACCAGCGGCTCTCCTTCCGGTGAATGCTCACTGGGATTCTTTCAACACCTAGTTGCCCTAAATATCCTTATTTACCTTTCCTATTTCGCAAGTGTGTGTGCGTGCGTGCCTGTGTATGATATTTTAAGTCGTGTACTTTTCAACAAAATACTCCGGCTCAATAACATGGCAAACGGTACCACATATATTTGGAAATTCTCTATTTGACCTAGGATAAATTTGATTTTACGAATACGTTACATGGTTTATCCAAATAGCTCATTTCGTCTCATTTAAGTCAAAATCCGCCTATGCAGGAAAACTTCTCACAATACATGTATCGGTAATTTTTTTAGAGTTTGGAAAAATATCCCCACGAGTGAGTTGAAACCGAGATAGAGAATTAAAATAATACAATATATCCTTATAACGTATCCTTTCTGTCCGTTTTCCCCGCAGTCGCTCCGGTATGCCGACACGAAAAAATTCTCGTGGTCGGCGCCTCGAGGAACGAGGAGGTGGACATATCGTGCGAGGTCGAGGCAGATCCTCCGGCAACGTCGTTTCGTTGGAAGTTCAACAATTCGGGAGAGACGTTGGACGTTGCCCCGGGGCGG
Source organism: Uropetala carovei (assembly GCA_036926305.1). Classification (NCBI taxonomy): domain Eukaryota; kingdom Metazoa; phylum Arthropoda; class Insecta; order Odonata; family Petaluridae; genus Uropetala; species Uropetala carovei. The sequence goes on from JAXCHB010000212.1 coordinate 2,260,817, forward strand.
TTCTCTAGCAACGGGTCCGCCAGCCTGCTGCGCTATTCCCCTGCGTCCGATCTCGATTACGGCACGCTTTCGTGCTGGGCGGAGAACTCGGTCGGGCACCAGGGGGCGCCTTGCGTGTATCAAGTGGTTGCGGCAGGTGAGTGTGTTTTGTCTATGCTACTCTGTCGGTATGATTTACGCTAAGCTATGAGTCGATATGAAATATGAGAAATGGAGTAACCTGAAATCTCGTGCTAATTTGCGCTTGTGATAAACAATAAATTCTAATCTTACTATAGTAGGTAATAAATGGATTAAATAGTTTAATATAAACAAAATTATTAATTCAAAATGTATTAGTTGAATTAATAACAATCTTTATATCTCAAACATATTGCTTTTTATATATTTTATGTAATTAGTTCGATTAGTTCTATATCCATATATATATATATATATATATATATATATATATAAGCTTAAAGAAAAGGAAAGGTAATAATAAAGGTGGCAACAAGGTGTTGGGGGAAGCCCAGTGTACACTTACCTAGATTGGAGGGCAGCTGGGGATGCTGAGGACACACGAAAAACACCAAAACACAAATATATATATATATATATACACACACACAAAGGTGGCAACAAGGTGTTGGAGGAAGCACGATTATCTGAATTAATTGGACTTGATAGAAAATTTTCTGGAATATTGTGTTATGTTATATAATACTTAAGTGCTACTTCAAAAAATTTTTTCATTGACTTGTTTTGGAGTTTTTTTTTCGTGCAAGAAACCGAAGGACGTCGCTGATTAAGCATATTCCGAAATGCATTGCTCACCGACGTAGTAATGACTGGCAGAGGGTATTTCGTTTCTGCCGTCCCAGCGGAATAGAGGCATGTGTTGACGCCTATGGCGTGCCCCGATACCGCGAAGAGACCAGCGGAACATGTTTTCCCATTTAGCCTCCGAACGTATTAATATGCATCGAATTTTGAGCAATTCCATCCCGATGATCGCAGCTCTCATTACTTTGAAATGTATATCGATGTAAGCGACTATATTCCGTATACCATAATATCCGCATTGTTCCAAATTTATGTCGTTTTTTTCATTTGTTTTTACATTATTGTAGCACAAGAATAGTTCTTTGTTTGTATAAGCATACTGGTAACAATTCCTAGAAATTTTATCCCAATGTCTAACGCCTAACGAATCATGCATTGCATTATAACATATTCAGTAGCCTATGGATGGGAAATTCAATTATAAATCCGAAGTTATTCTATTTCATTCTCTAAAAAAATATCAGTATTTAATTTGTTTGGGCTTTTTGAGCTGCATAGAGAAAAAATTGATTTTTTTACAATTCAAGCAAGTAAATATTTTAGGAGTCTTGGTGGTTGAGTGACTAGAGCTTTGACTTCAACGCAGCGGTCCTGGGTTCAAATCCGGCGGAGGTCGGAATTTTTAACCCGGGATCGTCTCTTACCCAATGCCATTCGAGTGGGAAGCTAAGCTGTTGGTCATCATTGTGCTCTTCCTAAAGCCGAACCCTTGTTTTCGTCTTTCCTTCAGTGTGTGTCTGGTGTGGAATGAGAAAAGGCCATAAAGTCCTAGAGGTTGATTACCCAAAAATATAAACAAACAGGCAATAATGAAATATTTTGAGGAAATGCATGGTTTTGAATTCTCATATTGATTTTTATTACATGTTCAGATATGCTGTTAATCCGCTTCACGAGAGACATATAAAAGCGAAACAAATTAAACGAAAAGTTATGAAAATTAAAAAATGTTTAAAGCTTGATTAGATCTAACGCCTGTTCTAAAACTCGGCATCCAGTAAATCATCAATTCGACCTTCTTTGATGGTTCATAGTAGTAAAGAGTGGTCATTCATTGTTAAGAAAGTGTTCTCTGTAGGTTAGACGCGCATCTGGTTTGCTCAAACGTTTTACCGCCACCGAAATATTTCCAACCAAAGAAAATGCGCTCGAGTTAGCGAGTGTCCCACAATGGCGTTCTTAAGAAGGACTTCTTCTATTAAAAAAAAAAGCCGCCTCGTTATATTAGTGGAATGTCCTACTGGGAGTAAATGCTGATAGGACGATGCGAGAATCGAGCTCGAGGCGTACTGCGCACGGTGCTTGAGGTTACGTCACGCGTGGAGGCCTCGACTTTGATCAGTGGACGAAGCACGCTATCCATTAGAAGGGAATCCTTGTTATGTGAACGATTTGCGCTCAAAAAGTGTTCGACTTCAAAAGGGTTACTTTTCAAGAGGTCAGAGGAATTTAGTTATTACACGTCTGTCTTTCTCAATACGCTGGGGTCGTGGGTTCGTATCTAGGGTTGTAAATGAAAATATATAAAAAAAACTCTTTGAAATTATGCTAATTTTTAAAAGCGCTCTGAAAAATATAAAATAAATTTTTGGGTTCAAGAAAATATCTGCATCGGAAAATTTTCACGGTATATGGTCAGCAATCTCTTTAAAAAAAGAGGTATGGCATACGCTGATTAACCAAGAATTTACGGTCTATTTATATGGCAGTGAATAGTTTAATCAACATATGCCATACCTCTTTTTTAAAGATTTTCACGATCATATACAGTGGAAAATTTCCTTAAGATCCAGATATTTTCTTGAATCCAAAAAAATTTGTTTCATATTTTTCAGTGTGCTTTTAAAAACGAGTATAAAAAATGTTTTTTCATATATTTTTATTTTATAATTTTAGTGAAATAAATTTATAATTATGACAATGGGATCAAATTATGATGTATTAATTCGCATAATACATTACTATTCAATACTGAGATTAATATTGTAGCTAATATTATTATAAAACTTCATAAGGAATTTTTTTTAATGGTAACATTTTGCCAGTCTATGATTTTATGCTGTGCTCGATGCAACCCCTTCAAAATGCTTTTCCCAGAACTGAATTAAGAAATTATATAGCCTTGAAATGATTAAAGTATATCTGAACTTTTAAAATGGCATATAAAACTATTAACACAATATAAAATTTAAACTGGAGGAGCTGTCTACCAGTAAATTATCAACTGAAATCAAGTTTTAATATAATTTACTTTTCACTCTCATGCACACCATAAAATCTATCAATTTGGCTACCAAAAGCACATTCATCTCATGTTAAAAAATTATGTATTAATTCTGCATGTGAATACTTATTAATTTATGCTCAACAATTCTTCTGACAATTCACTAAAAATATAAGTTGATAGGTCATTAATAAAACTCGTTAGAATTTATCACTGTGGAACTAAAGCAGACATAGGATGCAGTGTTCATATTTGTAATGAAATATTTCTACTAACAGGAAATTCTACGCCTGGCAAATTTAATGGTTCATCTGGTTTTATTCCAGGTTCCATGTTGTTCCAATAAGCTCTTGAAAGGCATTCTTTTGGAGTACTTTGGTAAACTCTTTTACATCAGTTGCATAACAAAAATTTCTCTGTCTCAATAAGCTCAAGTGGCAATACGTTATACAAGTGAACTCTATTATTTTCTCTTAAAACTGATAATAAGAAATAGCTACATTGGAATTGATAACACTCTTTCTTGCAAATGCAACAAATTTGATCGGTGAATTTGTGAATGTCTGCCGTAAAACTACTATATTCGTCGGTATTGTTAAGATGTCGAGATCGATTTAAACTTAACTGGTTTAGACGTTTAACTCGCTCACCTTCTTCTTCGTTAGCCAAACGTCTTGATTGATTTTCTCTCAACTTAACTAAACGTGCTTCTCGTTGTTCCTTTGTTTATTTATTAATACGAATTTCATCATTTACTTTCAACTTTTCCAATCGTTCAAGACGCTTGTTTTTTTTCGTAGTAATATCCTAATACGTCTCACGATTTTCAGTCGCTTCAGTCTATTTTTTTTTGCTCCGATATCTCCCTTTCTTTTCTTTTCGTGCAGTATTCATTTTGTCTCGATAATCTCACTTGCCTTTCTTCCTCCGTTTCATGGATAACTTTTCTTTTCACGTCTAGGGCTTCTATTGAGTCAATAACAATCACTAATACGGTATTATAATCAAACTAATATGCCGCAGTTTCTTTAAAATTTTATCGCATTCCCTCGCCGCTTGGTGAAAATAAAATGAAAATATGTATCGAGAACGTGAAAATTATTTAAATACTTTTAATCGTAGAACGTCATAATATTTTTATTATGTACAACTTCTGTTTCAAATTTATTAATATACATTTATATTTCGGATTTGAAAGCATGTATATTTCTGAGTGAAGTTAATACTATAAAAAACAGTGGTTTACGTCGTTTTTACGTTAGTTGCATTTGGTCACTGAGTAATTAGTGGAAACGGAATATAGAAATAAAACGAATAATCCATTAATGTCCAACGGTGACTATAGCAAAATTATTAAATTATTTTTTCTAAATAGTTTAAAAAATAAATTTTTAATTATGTTAGTATACACTTATTGATGTACTTCTTAACTATCTTTTTAAATTTTCAGTCCAGCGGAAGGTGGGAAATAAATTATCATTTTAATAATTAATATTGCGATTTCGGAAAGTTGGGCATTGATTAGTTTTTAAAAAATATTGAGTAACGTTCTACACATTTTGAGGTAAAAAACATTTTATAAAACGGCATTTTAAATTTGAGATACAAAGTTAGAAAAAGTTTTTATTTGCGTAATTTTGATACACTGTTTTTAATCAAATTGTGATTTACTTCCGCTAACTGTGATAGTGGTCTCATTTGATGTTTATGAACGTAACATTTAAAGATAATGACAAAAAAATTAATTCGCTATGTGTAAGCATACGCATTGTATCGGCGGCACATTTTAATTATTGGTTATTTTAATATTAGTGATTCCTTAGGAATAGACGATGGATTTTAGAGATAACCCCCTTGGAAGGGTTTTTCTGAAAGGTTTTCATGGTAACGGGAGAGAGTTGCGAGAGGCTTGAACGTAAGCCGTTTACGAGAAACATGGTTAAAAACAGACGTCCTGGTAAAATGCCCCCAGTAGTGCGCCGCTCAGTCCCGGCCTTTCTCTCTCTCTCCGCCCGCAGGCAAACCCTTCCCGGTGAGGAACTGCACGCTATTCAACCAAACCAGCACCTCCGTCGAGGTCAGCTGCATCCCAGGCTTCGACGGCGGCCTCCCCCAGAGGTTCCTCCTCGAGCTGTACTCCGAATCCGACGTCCCATTGCCTTTCGAGACGGAAGAAGGGGTTGTGCAGGCAGGAGGCGTTTCGGTTCACGGAGACGAGACCTTGGACTCATTCTACCCGATCCACGACCTCCTCCCCGGTTCCGACGCCGCCTCCTCCTCTTTCTCCACTTCCTCGGCGGCCGCTGCCGAGCACGGTTACCACCCTCAACCGCAGCCGAGGCAGCCGAAGCCGGACGGCAGGGGGAACCTGAAGACTAGGCCACTGATGAGCATGACATCGGAGAGGCCGATGTTTACTCTCGCGGATCTGGAGCCGGACGTGTCATTCCGCGTGGCGGTGTTCGCGGTGAATTCGAAGGGGAGGAGCAGTGCCGTGGTATTGGACGAGGTGACCTTCAGGGATCCTGAGAAGAGGACCGGTGAGTGATTTTTTCTTTTCCGTTGTCGTGGTTGTACCGCGATCGAAACTATAGTGCTCGGATTTTTTGCGCAGTCATGTATGAGATGCTGTCACCCTACTATTCGTTGAATTCTTCATAGTTTCTTTTGTCCTACAGCACTAGGTTTATCTCTTGTCAATTGAAGTTTGAGTTTGATGTTTGTTTGTATGTTCGATCGATATAACAGCTGAATGTACGGGTTTCTACGAATTCTCAGGCATAACTTTTTTCTGTATTCGACATGAAGTCGGTCACGTTACCATTGTCATTCGCTGAATGTGTCTTATGCCTATTATGGTCTTATAACACTAGGTTTATTTGTTTTCAAACGAGGATCTTGTCGTTGCTGATTTACATATTCGATCTGTTTTCGCAGCTGAATTTACGGGACTTTACGAATTCCAGGAATAAAACCTTTTTCTGCATTCTGTATGTTGTCACGTTACTGGCATCATTGGTTGAATATCTTCATATATCTCTTGTGTACTAGTAACGCTAAGTTTATATATTTTCTGCATATTCGATCCGTTTTAACAGTTATATTTTCGGGGTTTTACGAATTCGAAGGCTAAATCTGAGTTTTCGAGGCATGCGTATTCTGTGTCTGACAACTCGTGTCAAGCATTTCAACTTCATCGCTACCGTCATATTTCCAATACTTTAACCTGCATACGACATGTTGTCATTTTACTGCTATCATTAATTTAATATACCATATGTCTGTTGTGTACTTAAAATGCTAAGAGTATCACTCTTCACCTGAGGCCCTAGATTAAGGGTCGGCAACCTTTTTTCATAAGAAGAGCCGCTTTTTCAAATTATATATAACACGCAATATAATCATTGACGGATCCACGGGTGGGGGGTGATTCTCCCCTCTTTAACCTTCTCCTTCATTTACTTTTCGCTATTACCTCTGTAAAACAAACGTTTATTCTACGTAATGCGTACATAATTTTTAAGTTTTCTTCTATTTCTATTAAAACGTTTTGCGAAGCCAATTTGTTTTTTGGAGGCTTTTTCGTCAGTAGTTGCAGTTGGGAGTCGCACGCAAGTCCGTAAAGAGCTCTGGAGCCTCAGGTTGCGGACCTCTGTCCTGGGTGGATTTTTTACTCTATATTCGATCATTATTAACAGCTATAGTTACCATTTTTTATGCTTTCTCAGACTACGTGAAAGCTTTTAAGGTATGCGCATTCGTAACTTCACAACTCGCTGTCAAGAATTTCGGCTGTATCGCTTTCTTCGCGGAAAATTACTTATTTCTGCGTATCCTGTTCGATTTGTTGCGTCATCATTATGCCAACTTTAAATTGTTGAGTTCGTGCAATGGAGATGTTTTCACGTCGCGCCCGCGAAATTGAAAATTAAACCAACTATACCTCGGGCGTTTATACCCCCTGGCGTAGCGGCGTAAAAATATTTCTCCCCACCAGCTGGCCCTGGAAAAAAAGCGTTGAATTCCAGTTGGTCACCATCCTTGCGCCCCTCTCCACCGCCAGTAATTCGGATAACTCGCGTATCATGACGGAATTCTCCGGTTGTTAACGACTGTCTGGCTGCCACGTCCAAAGTAAACTTAATTAAGCACTCATCAAGCGGGCATATTTGGCGTTTTCTGCGTTAAATAGTCCGAATTAATGCGGATCCGACCCATTTTATGAAGTTGATGAAACCGTTTGCGGACGCAATATCCGAATCCGACGAGCATTACGACTCCAATTTACGCGTGTTAAAGACGTCGCTAAAAAAATTCTCGGTACGAATGGTATGCATACCTGCGGATTTTAAATAAATTATCTTGGAAGTCTCACGGAAATATTTATGCTCGCTATTTTACATATACATAAGCATGTGTATGGCTGATTTTATACAACTGGGTTAGTTATATTATCCCTTTATTAGGCGCGTGTGGAGTCTATATGAACCCGCTAGATATCTGGTAGACGGTTAGGCTATAAACACTTTTAATTTAATTTATTATTTTTGTTTGATAATAATTTTTGCTCTCATATGTCATTGTGACTTAATTCAATATAATTCATTAAATAGAATAGACAGTATATCGATGGTTAAAATAATCATGTAGACCTCAGGCATCTACTTGCAATAATTTTCGTTAGCAGTTAGGTAGACATTTAGAAAATCATAGGAAATTTCACAGGCAACTTCATAGAACTTTGTAGTTATTCTTAATAAATCGAATATTATGAAGACACTAGATTTAGGATACGGCATTAAAAAGTTGTATTAATGCTTCGATTTCTGGATTGTTCGACATTTAATCCAAATTTATGTTTTAAAAATAAAGCGTTTAAAAAATGAAATTCACAAATTATAGGTACAACAGTTGACCTCATCGGCGCCGGAAGTATTCGAAATACTAAAAGCAGTTCAAGTTGGTAATATCCCTCTTGACTCAAATTTTTTTCAATTTAATCCCAACATGACGAAATTACAGTCGTCAACCGCGGGGAACAAACGGTTCGTACATAAGTAACTCTCATAGTAAAGCGTAGAGGCTTATTCTCAGCCTTGACGAGCTCTAGAAACTAGGCTTTAACGATACAAGTGCATTCATAAATTGCGCGCAGGATTATCTCTCGGACTGAGAGGTCAAACGTTTACTGCTTCTCACTAACGGAGTCTTCTCTTCAACGGACGTTTTTGCTTATCTCTCCGTTAATTCTTCTGTACCTTCGAGTTGAAGTGCAGTTCCCTCCACTTGTGAGCTAATGAAGAACGAATAAAAACGAGCGTTTTCTGGAGAATTTGTAGTTTTTGTTGTTACGTCGTGCGGTTGGGAAATATATTGGGCACTGAGAAGGAAATTATCGGATGTATTTCGCTTATGCGACTAAAGTTAGCGTTCATTATTCGTTTGGTCAAACGTTTCAAATAGGAAAACGTGTTTATATTATGAATTTTCTTATTAGATGCGTTGTTTGGCCAAGGTACATTTATTTCATGATGCTTTTTTTTACGCAAAATGATAAACATTTTTAACAAAGTTACATTTCTATATACGATGCATACCCTCGATCCCTAATAATTTTAATTTCTACTAATTCAGAGTGGATAATTTTAACCTTTAGTATTTATTAACGATAACTTCATATTCTATCTACAATTCTATTATCCTAAGAATTAAGTTACTTTTATTTTCTCTTGAGAAAGTGTACTTTTTGGTTTTAATAATTTTTATGCGATTTAAAAACGTCGCCATGATTCTCTAACAAATTAATGAAAGGCATCTGATAAACCTTCTTAGAAATGTATGAACTTGATGCATTTCGATGACAATGGTCCTACTTTAACGAATAGAAAAAAAATACAAAATCGCCGAATGACACGAAATCCGCATTCCGTTATTCACCGTACAGCATTAAGGGAGGAAATCGTCGCTTTTTCAACATTTTCGTCGTTCACTTGTTTGGCGCAATTCCCGCGACGACATTTTAATTACGCGCCGCAAAAACGAATTACAACATAACGTGGTTGAGCGAACCGTGCTTTTCACAAACTTTGCTGGCGTATGCCGGTCGTGGTAACAGCATTATCCCGTTCGTTTTTAAAAATAACTAGGTCGAAATATTGGATAGCAGGACGCAAAATATGGGTCAGTTTGTCATTATTTTCGGAGGAATACCGCGCAGCCGTAATGCATATAACCCGCTAACGAAATGCTACGCATTGGTCAGCGCTTCCTTAATTGTTGGATTGGAGGCAAGAGGTCGTAGGGTCAGTGCCAGGTTTCGAATGGAATGACGTAAATATTCAGCTGCATGTTATTTCGCGTTTCCTGAATGGGTTTATTTTACTTATGCAAAATTAAGTATTATATGAGCTTAATGCGACCATCCTCGTGCAGCCCCGGTTTTACATGAGAGCAATTAAAGCTATCATATTTTTTGGGGCGTACTTGACAAAAATTAAAAGATGGGCGCCTTTTGGTCAGGTCACGATTGTCCGTCCTTGTGTCCGCATACTTCATGCGGATTTTCGTGGAATTTGGTATGAAGGATTTTAAGGCGAAGAAAATGATGCAAATGGTTCACATAATCAAATCACTATTGCCACTTTAATGGTGACATAAATGGAATTTACGTCAAGTCTAGAAAAATATTAGTCGTACCTTAAATGTTTTTATAACTAATCAAGTGGCATATTTCTTTTCCTTTTCATCTTGATCTAATTAATAACCCTTTTCAAGAAAATTCAAACATTAAAGTCGTCATTCACTATGAGCAGAACATTTATTGTATATTTTTAATTGTTTGATTGTTATCAATGGGAACATTATCCGTACCAATTGCATTAAACATTATATGCTATAAATAACTAAACGCGTTTAATTTCCTTTCGTTCCCACGCAGCATTTAGTAAGTGGAAGGATTGCCTACGACGAGGAAATGAATGCTGATAAGATAATATTCTTTACCTATACATGCAGCGTTTACAATAGAAAATAAATGTATACCTAATTCACAACGAAGGCATGAACGTGAACATAAAGATTAGATTACTATTGCTTGGTACAAGGTTGCTATAATTTAAATATTTTTGTATTGTTTCGTTCATTATAACTGACTAGCATAAGTCCCCGTTGATTTTCAACGGGTTTAATGAATCTAATTTTCCTCAATGCAACATGTAAAAATCGCAAGAATATAATTGTGCACTATTTTAACCATCGACTATTTCTATATTATAAGTCTGTTTTAATTAATTAACTAAAATCTCACAGAAATTCCTCGTGAATAAAATAGTACCTTTCTTTCTACTAAAATAGCCATTGTTATTAGTTTTAAATTGATTATAGCATTAGGATTTCAATTTAATTAAATAAGCGTAATTCCGGTAACAAAGAAATTTGTTCAATCTTCAATTGCCTCTGATAATACTTTAAATAGATTTTGGAATAAAATGTACCTTAATATCGTTTAGCGACCGCTCACCACTCTGAACTTCTCACTTTCCGAAACAACAATTTCAATAGTTTTAAATTGATTTTTGCTATGAAATATACTTGAGTCAATTCAGTACAACTTCCACTTTACATACTGTAACTTCCAAAGTAACTCCTTGTATAATAGGCAATGCTAGCCTAAAATTAATTCATTCTGTAAAGTGAATAAATAAAGTCCTTTCTTTAAACTATAATAGCCGCTGTTATTAGATTTAAATGGGTTATAAGCCTTAGAACTTACTCTGTGTTAAATAAGCACCAAAGTTCCTTTTATAAAAACAAATCAATTCATTAAAAGATCCATTGTTGTTTCTTCGAAAATTGCCTGTTAACAGTTTTAAATGTCCTTTTAATTTTAATTGAATTATAATTTATATTCGTTTCCAAACTTCGGCCATTGTTACGAAATTAATTCGAGGAATAACAATATAAATTCGTAAGCACCTATGGTTTACAAAGAATTTATTTTAAGAATGCTTTTTATTTCCAATTTTTCTAAAATAACACTGTTGATACTTAAATTTTTTATATTTACGTTAATATACTTATTTTCCACAAAACACGACAATCTCTCCCCTTCCTTCCCCCCTCTCTCTCTCGTATTGAAGCACTCAAGGCACGCTTATTCCCAGAAGGATGTATACAATAATAGTAATTTGAGGTATAACAATGGTAATGGTCGACATAGCAACATCACGTTAAAATGGCGAGATTTATTTCCACAAAATATGCAAATCAAACGTTTGACATGCAATATTTTGAACTGTGGGCGAAAAAAGACGAACAGAATAAGAAACTATATAACTTCTTATTCAAAATGGTTCAAATCCGAAGGTTGTCTGTTAATTTCTTCTAATTTTAATTTCCAAATGAATAAAAGTCGAAAAATCGCGTTTTACATGTTAAGTAATGGGAAATGGAAATGCCTCGCTTGGAGACGAACCAAGGAATATTTTCGCGATTTAAATCCGGCATTCTCTGAATAAGTGTTAATCAAGCATCCCTACCAAATTTCGAGTTTCTATCATTATTATTTCTCGAGTTATTACCGTTTGCATAGATTGACCAACCAACCAACATACGACGGCTTTTATTATATTAAATTATAATATAACTCGGTGAATCCTAAATTCAATATTTCCTTCATATCAATTCTGATATATCGTTTTACAGTGCTTAGACATTATACTAATCCATTAATATTTCTTTTTTTGCCTGATTTCATAAATCGTAATGATAATCTCCAGATTATGATGAGTGGAAACAAATAATTATACAATTCTGCCATCTTAGCATCTGTGCATTGCCGTGGAGGTAAACGATTTAACGGAATCTGAAGGATCTTCGCATTCAAATATGTCATCATACGTCATTGTAACAAACATATTGCGCGAAAATTGTGGATAGTTTGTTCCTAACGATTTTCACAAAATTTCGATTCACTCACAATTGCGGCATGGAATTCGATTAGGATTCGTCTAGTTATTGAACATGACACAGCAAACAATCGTAGATAAGCCACACATTAAGAGATTACTTTCGGAATGCTGATCAATGACATTATACAGCAAAGCTCGCTTGACTGCATATATGGTAACGAGGCGTCGTATCGTATTCCCGTAATTATTTAAGCAGTTACATTATTAGGTTGGCTATAGAATCCTTTAACCCATAGATGAGGAAAACTTGTGAGATATACGTTTCCTGCGATTTCTATAATAATACAAATCAAGTAGTTTCCATATCAATAGTCGAGAAATTCTTCCAGAAGGGGTTCGTTGAATTTTTTTACTCGCCGCCTTGTTTTTTAAGTATTGACAACGAGAAAAAAATAAAAAACATAAATGCCTTTCATTGCCTTCTTGAGTATAAAATCCCTGACGAATATTTGTCGAATCTGTCATAAACTCAAAAGAAAAAGACAATTTTTTAGATGCTTCTTTACGCGATTGTATCCTTGCGATCGATAAATTCGGAAACGCTGTGCCAACTGACGAGACTGTTTCGCGCAATAAACCGTAAAAACCACGTGGACCGTAGTTTACCACCTTTCTCAGCTTTTAAGGGCATATTTCCGCCATCTTAATTGAATGACAGGAAAGAGGTTCGAAGGAGAGCACTTTATACACACACGCACACATATACATACATACATACATACATATATATACCTGAGGAGACATTCGAAAATATATCTCCGACGACAGGAATGAGGCTCAGGCGCCCACTAAAAATAAATAGAAGCATAAAAATATCGGTATGGGCCGGGAGAAAAGGAATAAAAGTATATGAGGAGGAGGAGAGTGGGATGGGGAGAGGTTATGACCTTGTGGAGGGGGAAAGATCGTAGCTGAGAAAGAGAGGAGTCCCATATGTATATAATATCAGTCTTGTCACGGAACAGGAGTACCCGAAATCGATTTCCTGGCAGGTCTAACGTGGGGAAGAATTGGGATTGGGAAGGGGCGAAAAAAGGTTTTTTTTTGGGTATGGTTGTCGTGAAGAGGAAAGAGAGAAAGAGATAGAGAGAGGGAGAGGCGAAGAGGAAAAAGGTGGAATTTTGGAACACGAATGGAGGCGAGAGGGAAGAGGATTGTCGGAAAGTGAGAAAGAACGCAACCGTTGGACGCGAAAGTTCTCTCCTTTCAAATTTGCTCACATACAGACATACGGACATTAAATATAAATAAATATATATTTAATATAATTAATGTCCGTGTGTATAGATATATATATATATATATTCCTCCGGCATCACGAGAAGGGTATGTCCCGTATGAGAAGACGTCACTTCTTCTCGTAAAGAATTCCCCTTTTTTGTCATATGAAGCGGTCTTTTTTTTTCTTCACGCTTATACATATTTTATCGCGTGGCGCTTCTCTTTTGTTTTACGACGTTGTTTTATTTATTTTTTATTTTTTGCTCTCCTCCCCTTTCCCTGTCCAATAGACGCGGACATCCTGTTGTGTCGCTTTTCCGCATCCGACGTATTATTTATTTTTTTTATCAGTTATTCATATTCATTGTCGCGTGCGTTTTTTTTACACTCTTTATATCTGTCCTTTTTTATTTCTGTTTTCCGTTATTCCCGCCTATCGTGCGCATTATTGCCAATTTTTTGTTTTTTTCTTCGCGTATCGACGTTTTCTTTTGTTTCCTTTTTATTCTTCCGTCTTTCCGGTCGTTTTTTCGTACTCTGCGACTGCCGTCATTAACGTTTTTCATAGAAATCATTTTTCTTCATTTCGTTTCGTTTCCTCGTGTGCATAATTTATTTCGCAAATATTTTTCTCCGCCCTCGTTCGAGGGAATGTTTCCGAAGGTGTCTTTTGCGAAAATTCCGCAATCCATCATCCGTTGATGGAGAATCGTCAATCATGAATGGATTTTTTTAACACTATCGTGCTTTATAATGGTAATTCGATTGCGTTTGCCTGGATGAATTTCGTCGACTTTTTTAGCATCAAGTGTGGGACTCCTTTTGGTACTTTTCTTCCGTCCGCCAATACTTTTTTCATGGAAGTACTTAAATGCCATTTCTCTCCGTGGAATAATTTTTGTACTATTCGTGTAATTTTATTAATCCAAAAACGTTAATATAACACGACGAAAGTTTTCCCCTGATTTCCTTCCTCTTTTAACTTTCTCGACTTACACATCTCCACCCATGTTTTTTTTAATTTCGCATTTTAGTGGATTTTCCTAAATTGTTTATTAAAACATGCTTAATATTTCACCTACCATTAGTCTTTTATTACATTTTTAATCTGTATGTTCTCGTTTCTTTCAGTTCTACTTTCTAGTTCAAGTTTGTTAAACTTATTTATAATGCACAAAATATTTATTTGTTAAATATTAGAGGATATTTTGAAAACTATGGTTATTTCTTGAACTCGTAAATTATTAATTTTAAGAACTGAGGCGAACATGGCTACAAGTTGTATCATGTCGTGAACTGTGCAAATCGTACTCGATCTAAAAATAATTTAGGATTTCGCACATTTTTAGTAATGCACGACACCACGTGATCTCTAATGATAATCAATCCCACCTCTCATAAGGGGTTCGTACTTTAACGATTCTTATCGTATTAGATCGACAGCACATATTTTTGGGTTTGTGTTTGCTATAGTAGAGCTTGAATGTTTGAAAAAACAGTAGAATTTTCGGTTCTTTTTTTAAACGTCTTTCAATGTCCGCCAGCTTATTTGTCTTACCGTACGCGACGCTTGAACGAAATGAATTCCAAATCCGTGCGAGATGGTATTCCCTTCTGCGTGTTTCCTCCTTTCTCTTTAGATTCACCGAGTCTGCGTATGTACCACTTTTGCAAGACGGTATGTGCATATGGAACGAGTGACGTGTATTACGCGACTCGCATTCCGTATGAACCTAGGACATGAGAACGATCTACTTCAATACTGCGCGCGAAATTTTCTTAGCAGTGTTCTCATCGCAGAGGAATCTGAGACACTTTTGGTCAGTGAAAACAGCAAATCTTTCCCTTGATTCTGAGGTTATATTCGGCGTCTTTTGTTGGACTAGGTTTGGATACAAGAGTAAGTGTCCGTAAACAGTGACGATATTATTAATTCAGATGTTCTCGAGTGGAGTCAAAATGTACTCTTTTGCACCTAGGTATACTAGCATTTAGGCAACAATAAGAGCTCGATTATTTATGGGAACATTACAGGATATGCATAAAAGGCAATTTTATTTTCGTCACTGGTTTTGAATGTCACGATTAATGCAACACTTATTAATCAACTACAAAATATTATTTCCCTGTAGCAAAATCTGTTAGTAGTATGTATGTGTATATATATATATAGCGTTGAATTGCGACCTCTTAAAAATTGTTTATAATTCAAGTAAGTTTTTTTTAATACAGTTTTTGATTTTTTTCTCAAAGATATTTAAGACTGAATTCCATCCTGACTTTAATACTTTATTTTAGTATTGAAATGTTTGCCCTTAAAAGCTAATTCGAACTTGATTTCCACCTATATGGTGCCCAAGTATCTCTAGGTAACTTTAAGATGTAACTATAATTCACTGGCCACTCCTAATGCGTCCCACCGAAGGGTTCACTGCCACCAATATGGTCCATCAGGCAGAAAAGGTTGCCCACCAGTGCGATAGCAATCTTTCTCTCTCAGCCACAGTGCAATCGTCATCTTATTCGTTTGTCTGTTTGATAAAAAAATTGGCGACGGAAATTTTTCATTTTTTGTACCACTTGTCGACAAACGACGGTTGATCGAAACAACGATTATCGATGGCGACGGTTATAGAGGTCCTAATGTAATTATTTTCATTTTAAAAGTACATAATTTTGTTATGTATAATAACATTTTTACTTTCAGAAACATTCAGTTAAGTGGATTTTATATTCATTGTTTGCTTTTTAGTACATATAAAGGTTGGTATCCTTATTTTTCATTTTATTTTAACGTAATACTGAATTCACGCATACCCGTCACATTTGACGAGCAAATACGCCAGTTAGCGCATAAATTGCTTATCCTGCCTTTAGATAATCACTAAAGAGCATGAGACGGAGGTTTTCACTTATTTATTTACTTACGTAGTATAGAGAAAATGTTGTTTTCATGAAAAAAATCAAATTCGAGATTTCAACGGAAATACACGTTTGGAGGCCCTTTGAACACGTTTTGACCGTTTTATCAATGATGTCTGTGTGTGTTTGCGTGCGTGCGTGTGTCCGTATGTGTGTGAAATTTTGCGTGGGGTCTAACTCAAAAACTATTCATCAGATCAGCATGAAATTCTATATTTGTGATTTTATATATATTCTTAAGATTTGAAAAGATTTTAATAGCAATCGGTCAACCGGAGGTAGCGGTTTACTCCTTTAAATGTTTTTTGTTTTTCTTAAATATTTCGCTTAAAACTGATTTTTTGTTAACACACACACACACATATATATATATATATATATAAAGTTGTAGATATTATTTTTTTCTAAAACTCCTGTTTGAACTAAATTTTCATATGAGGAATATTTCAAGATATATTCAATTTTCTTCGAAATTGACGGTTAGTGGGCAGCCCGCATGCGTGGCAGTGACGACAATTGAATCGATGGTGCTGAAGCATGTCAGTTGAACTGTTCCTATCGCCGTATTTATTTCATTTTTAGTTGACGACTTACGTATGGAGAAAGTCATGTGTGGGACACATCGATTTATTTTTTAATTAGTTCAAAGTTGAATGGAATGAACATAATCCAACAGGTGCAACGAACATCTCACTATAATCCACCGCGGGCTGTCAAACAATATTTTTCCGAAATAATCCGACCAACTTATCGACCTTCTCCTCCAACGCTCGAAAAGCTTATTCTTTTCCCCCCCAAAGCGGTCGCTTTCGCCGAACGCGAGCGATTTTCTTTTTACGCGATTTTCGATGTTTCGCGACGTTGCCGCGGTATTTTACGCCGCCGAGATTCTTCTCTTTCTCTCAGCATCCGAACGCTCCTCCTCCATTTATCCCGTTTTTCCTTCGCTGCGGCATTCTCAATTGTCATATGCGAACGTCAACTTCTTTTCCCCCATTTCACTCCGACGTCACGTTTCCATTCTCGACCCGATGGCCATTTTCTGTCTCGATTATTTTGCGCTTCCTACGACTCTCCTATCTTCGCTTCTCTCTCCCTATCTCTCTCTCCCTCTCTCTCTTTTCGACCAATCGCGTTTCATTCTCTCTCTCTCTCTTTCTCTCCCTCCCATTCGGCCAGTTAGAATTCCCTTCCCGAACTTTCCATCCTATCACAACCTTCCTCCGTCTCCCGTAGCGTCTCTTATCTATCTAATAACATCTTTACCATTTCCCATTCCGTCTTTCTCTTATCTCCTTCCACTCTCCGCCATTCCTATACCTAAGTCCTCCTCCTCCTACCATTTCCTTTCTCCATCGACTCTTTATAGGCGTTTTTTTTATTTTTTTTAACTTCAGTCCTTTTCCTCCCCCAGATTCCTCGTTCGGTCCATCTCTTCCCCCAACCTCCCGCCAAACCTCGCCGTGCAGATCTATTCCTCGAGCCCATTCTCGCCTCCGTCTTCGGGGATATGATCTTCTTTTTCTCTCTCTTTATCTCCCCCTCCCTCCCCCTTCTCCCCCCTCCTCGTTCCCGCGGAAATGGAAACGAAAGATCGGGGAGAATGTTATTATTTTTTCCCCTCCTCAAGGTTCCGCGGGAAGTGGTTGCCAGGGAATCTTTTTTTTAATGATTCGATCTCATTATGTCGTATACGGGAGCCTCGGGGCGAATGGAAAACACGTTTTTAGAAGTTTTATTGTTTCATTACAATATTATTACGTGGCTTCGTCGGGATTTTGTTTTCAGAGGGGTCGCGCCTTGCCAAAGATTAACGGGAAGACGTTTCGGTAATTTCCTGTGCCTGTATGTATGCGGATTTCTGAACGTTCCCAGGAAGGTCGCTCAGTTTTTGGTGGTATAATTTTTGGAATGGATAAATCCACTGTATGTTGACTTTTTGTAGGGGCAAATAATTAATTTCCTTATGAGTAATTAGAAGTTGAGTTTCGATGTACCTGTAATGATCTTTCATCGGTATTACGGGATATTTGACAATTGAAATTGAATATTTAGACAATAATTTAAAAATATAAATGCATTTCCATACCTAATAAATTAAAGTGATAATTATATCACAGATATTCATCAATCAAAAATTGTTCCTAGTAAACATAGTGTATTAATGTAATGTCATTAATGTAAAATAATGCAAATATTTAGCTTTATTTCAACATTAAAATTATGTTTTATTATAACGGTAAACGAATTTCTCTTTAGTTGTTTACATTCACTTAAATAGAGCGGATTAAAGTATCCTTTAGTGAATATAACCATCACCATGGGCTTCCGAGAGGTTTTTAGCACTACCCAATCATTCCCACTCAAGGTCTTCCTAATTAATTTCTTATACAAAATATCAAAGAAATATGTTGGTTGTCAAATTTCATTTTACCGTGCATAACAGAACTTGCGGAGACTTGAATCGCTTATTCATAAGATAGCTTGAAATCAGAATTCCAGCGCGTCATACATGTGCTCCGAATTTTTTGAAGATGTTCAACCATTCCCTTTGTTTTTTTATTCCTTCGGAGGTGAAAATAGAGTCCACATTTATTTTGTTATAAATTTATTAACCTAGAAATTAACTTGCGTTAATCTCGTTTTATGAAAATCCACTTTGTTAACGCAGAAACTTATTATCATATTGGAGGTTCGTGTTTCATAATGCAGTATCGAAATTTAAATGGAAAAATATTGCCCATTTTGTTTTTCTAACACACACGGCTTTCTAAATTTTTTATAAGCATTTGTCATCATTTGATAATTAATGCGCCTAAAATTCCCCACCGTATTATAAAGGAAACAAAAGTGAAGTTATATATTAAGATGTGGACACAGATGCAACGCGCGACGATACGCACACAAAAAACGCCGGCTTAAAATTAGCCTTCCGCTCCCGTAGCAGAATAGGTTTTTTTCCTCCGACATCAAAGGATAATGGAGACGGAACTGCTTGATCACATAAAAGGAAACGCCGGCCATGGACTAGCAAAAAAAAATATATATAAATAGCGGGAAACATAATAACCCGGGAACAAAAAAAATGTCGATGAAAGACCTTAAGCCTGAAATCATCGGAAAAAATAACGATGTAACCCTTGCTTCGACTTTCCGCTCTTAACTCCCTCCCCCCCCCCCCCCTCCCCTCCCCCCCTTCCACCGCATTACGCCGTCGGCTCATCCTAATCCCCACCTCCCATATAATAAACTCGTCCTCCACATTCTTTCCTTCCAGGACAGAAACATTGCCCAGAGTATTCTTTATTGGAAGATAAAGAGTGCCGTGGTGGGGTGGGGATATAAAAATTTGGATTGATGTGGAAAGTGAGAGAGAGAATGAGTGAAGGGAAAGAGAGGGGGAGAGGGGGGGGGGGGTTTGGAGAAGGGAGGGGAAACGTGGAGGAGGGAGCGAAACAGATAGGATGGTAGGCGGGGGAGGGGGGGGGGGGAAGATGAGGTATACGTATATAGAGGGTGAAGGGGGTGGAAAAGACGGAGAATGTGGAAGACAGAGTGAGAATTGGAATAGGTGAGGTAATGAGAGGGAGAGAGGGGGGGGGGGCGCTAAAAGCGATGTGAAATAAATGAGGGGATGGGAGTGTGAGAGGAAGCTGGAGAGAGGGAGAGAGATTGGAAGGTGAGAGGGAGCTGGAAAGAGTGAGTGAAGGCGAATGAATGAAGGAGAGAAGAATGTGTGAGAGAGGTGAGAAGGAGAGAAAAGGGTGAGAGCAGCGTTGCCACTTAAGAAAACCGAAAAAAAAGGGAATGAATCCCGTAAACAAGCGTAGGAAAAAATTGACAGATTTTGAAGCATTTAAAAAAAATATAAGTGTTTAAAATGTAACTATGGTATTGTTATATATTATTATTGTTATTGTTATTATTTTAAAATATTATTTATTTTCAAACCGACAACTGACATCTACTGCAAAAAAAAAACGTTAAGGACGGTTGGCAATCCTATGTGACGGAGAATTAGAGGAAGAATGAAAATGAGAACGAGAGAGAAAGAGAGAATGGGAGACGGAATGAGTGTGTGAGAAAGAATGAATGAGGGAGAAAGTGAATAAGAATGGGAGACAGACAGACAAACGACTTCATTAAGGGCGAAACTGAGACTGTATAATCCCTTCTTACATTTAACCCTACGTTTACAGTTACAAAGGAGAATAAAGATGACAATAATGATAACATATGAATACATACACCTACACACAATTTCGCACAATATAATCTGAAATTAAACAAATAGCAGAACATACAAGCAAAATATCCAATTACAAATTCGGAGAATTTCTAAAAAAAATGACAAAGTATTTCTGGTAAAAACCTAGGGGAGAGAGAGAGGGAGAGAGAGAGAGAAAAAGGGGAGATGGAGGATGAAAGTGAATAGGAGAACAAGTGTTAGGTTGTGTGATATAGGGGATGGAGTGGGAGGGTGAATGGTAGGAATGCGGAGGTAGGGTGACATAGGAAGAGAGAGTACGGGGGTGTGGAAAAAAGAGAAGCGCGATAAATGGTGAGCGAGTAAGGGAAGGGCGAAGGAGAGAGGACTCAGCAGTGGGAGAAAAGTTTGGAAAGGGACTGAGGGAGAATTCTCCCACTCGCACCGCTTTTTTCGCCCGATTGATTGATTTTTTGTATCCGGTCTCTCGACCCCTATCCACTTCCCCGCTTTCTCGCGCACGATTTTTTTCATTTCTCCGCGATTGATGTAGGCAAAACAAAAGACGGGGATGAAAGAGAGAGAGAAGAGGACGAGACGGTCCAGGATATGTTGTTCCCTTCCGTCCCGAAACCTTTTTTTTTGAAGGCAAGCGGTCGAGAGGAAGTGAAAGTTGGAGAAAAGCGGGAAAGGGAAGGAGGGGTTGGGGGAGGGGGGGAAGGTTTGAAAGAGGGTAGGAGCACGATTTGTGGTTCTTTTTTGTTTTGATCCCGTTTGTCATTCTTTTGTTTGATCGTCAATTTTTTTTGTCGCTTCGTAGTTTCTCTCGACCTTTAAACGTTCGATATTTATTTGTCTGTGCTATTTAACCGGCAGAAGGAAATGAGAGAGAAAGAGGAGAGGAGAACAGGAGGAATAAAGGTAGAAAAAGGAGGTAAAAGATTTTTTTAAATAAGGAATGAAAGAGGGAAGATAATAGTTAGCTTCGGTACGATTTGCGAGGCTAAGCTTTAAAAAAAAATGGTTTGATTTACGGCATCTTATCTGTTTCTCTTTTCTTTTTTACTGCTTCGTAAAAAAAAGTGACTGATGACTGCTGAGGTTTGATAGTGTTTTTTTTCTGGCGAGTACGTTCCCCCACGAAGTGATTTAGCTGGTCTAAAAATATAAATTTTTTTCCATTAATTTCAAATCGATTCTAGTTTTGATCGGTGGATTGTTCCCTTTTGTTTTGGAAAGATTCGATAAAAAATGAATTATCTCTTTGCGGATTTTTACAATAAAACTCTTTCGGTCGGTATTTTGGATTCGTAGCGTTATCGTGCGTCTGCCAGAAATGGAAGACGAGGATGGCCCTTCAGCTTTACGTCCGAGTAATATGGCTTTGATATTTATTTGGCATGAATTTCAGTCCAATTCGTAATGACGTTTCGACCGCCGGGATATTCTTTGTTTTACTAGAGAATTATCGAGCTCGTATTGTGGCAGAAAATATATTCCAGTATTAGCATATCAAAGTTTGAAAAATTTTGTACTCCAATATCCTTAAAAAAAAAGGTTGTGAAAAAGATGATCGATTCTAAAAAAAATCGGTACAACATACACTGTACAAATATTCTCATATACTAATGCGTTGTTTAGTTTTCTTTTAAAAAATAAGAACTATGTAGAATCGTTATAAACATCAACTTAAATAACTATACGAAATTTGATGAAAATCGTATTAGCCGTTTTTTTAGAAAATCCGATTGTTGTTAAAGTTGCCCTAGAATAGACTAATCTTATATTCATTCATTGAGAAAAGTGAAATATGTCGTATTATTGCAGACGTATAATTAAGTAACGGTACGAAATTTGATAAAAATCGTTCTAGCCGTTTTTGAGAAAATCAAATTGTTGTTAAAAATGCGTAGAATAAACTTTCCTTAATTATTAAGCAATGTCAACCATTCCTTCAAAGACTCTGCTCAGTATGATTAAATGCCTAAGTACGAGATTTCATTCATTTTCGCTCTACCGTTTAGGCTTCATATCCAGTAACAGACAGACAGACACGGCATTGCGAAAACCACTATTTCGGACTCAGCTACACATAAAACGTATATTTCTGTCAAAATTTCGAGATCGAATTTTTTCGCGATTACGATACTTTCTCAATATACTTCTTATTAAAATACTTTCTCATATACAAAGTATAATGAGAAAGTAAAAAGGACCATCATTCGCTACTGAAATGCACACCTAGTTATTTATAATCTCGTTATGGCAATTGGAGAAACTTAAGTACCACTTCATTTTTCAATTCTCATTACTTCACCTCTTATTCTGGGATGTATATCTTCGTTTGTTGTCCACTGAAATGGAGATCGTCAAGTTACAGTAATTATAATAAATTTAAACCGGTAAAAATACTTTTAGTTACGCACCGTTTTTCGCCAGGTCTTCAAAATTAATTATTGAATACCCATCGAAAATATTCCTTTCCTTAACTTTTATATATTTTCGCAGGTTTGTGTGTACGCTTTCGTGTCTTATTTTTCTTAGGTAATTCTGTTATAGTTGCTTCCATAGTAATATATATCCCACCGAAATTACCTAAGAGTAAAAAACATATCCGTGTGAGATAATATTGTCAGATATTTATTAGTTACTAGCAGATTTTCTCATTGAATTTCAACGGATTTAGTGAAGCTACTACAGCTCAACATACAAACTCTTTAAATACCTATATAGTATATACATTTAAACTTACAATTAGCTTTTCTTAACAATTAAGCATATTTGCTTGTAACAATCCGTTTCCGAACGTATTGATTCAAATATAACGATAATAGTATTTCCTATCATATATATCACTTTCGCCAAATCCAGCTTCATTTCTTATGTAACTATGCCTGTGAAATGTTTATATTTATTTCTTGTAAGCAAGAAACCCGTGAAAAAGCAACGTACAGTTGTCCATGATTGAACAATGACTGGTAAATGTACACCAGATACGTGAGCCTATTTACGTTAATAAACATTATAATGTAGAATATAATTATTTTACTTACAAAAAAAGTAAGATTCCAGTATTCATTAGACGAAAGAAGGTTCAATTACGTTCGTCAATAAACGCTTCCTCAATAATAATCAGTATCTATTTACGTTGCTATCCATCAACATCGATCGTTTCGTTGCTTAAACAAAAGTGCGAATCGAATAACGCTAAACTTTCCTCTATTTGTATGCTTCATTGAAGCTAACTGAATCGGAGGTAACAATGACGGCCGCCTTGGCAACGCGCGGGAGGGGTACGAAAAATCCCCAAAATTTCAAATCAAATAGCCTATTTCTGAAAACTTCGACCGTGTAACATGTAAACTTCGCAGGAATAAGATAGTATAGAGTTTTATTCGTCGAATAAAGTAAAAACGAAAAAAATTGGTCCATAGTTACATATCTTTATGCTTGAAGGAAGAATAACTTGCAAGTCAAGAAATGGATTCATACGTGTTATCTTATGGAAAAAAATTAATTCCCAATATTGGCAGCGCTGATTAATCCCAGTTGACCAAACATTGACCATTCACTAAGTTAGGATGTAAGGAGGAATCGTACCAAATTTGGTTATTCTACCTTTTATCGTTTAGGAGGAGTTCCATGTACAAACAGACACACGCTTCAAAATATATTATAGATATAGATTATCTGTAAAAATTTTATCTTGAATAATATTAGCGATTTTAAGATACAGCGCGGAGAGAGAGTTTTAAATGTCGGAATATCTTAGTAATGGTAACGCATGTCGAATAAATCATTACGCAAAAGCAAAATCAAAATGTTTTCGATTAATTTTTCTTATCTGCCTCAAACACGTATAGGATCCTATTCAGAGAAATAAAATCATTATCCGTTTTTTTTACCGATACAAATTCCACATCAAATGTGCCTACCTAGATCCCGTTTGTATTATATTCTTTCGTTTTGTTTTATTTTTTAGAAATTCCAATACAAAAATCCCTTTGGTTTGGTGGGGCTGGACCTCCCATACCTAAGAGAATAAAAGCGGGAAATAAAATATATATTTAAAATGTATCAAATGCCTTTTGTGTGGGATTCTCTGAAAATTATTAGTTTTCGAAGACTGAACGCATCCGAATGATCTGCGACGGACGTGATGTAGTTTTTACTTTCTCATATACGAAGTATATTGAGAAAGTATTGTTATCGCGAAAAAATTCGACCTCGAGATTTTTACAGAAATATACGTTCTATGTGTACCCGAGTCCGAAAAAGTGATTTTCGCTATGCCGTCTGTCTGTTATTGGCTTTAGAGCCTAAACGGTAGAGCGAAAATGAATGAAATCTCTTACTTAGCATTTTATCACACAGAGTAGAAGCTGTGAAGAAACGGTTGACATTGCTCAATCATTAAGGAAAGTTTATTCTACGTATATTAACAACAAATTGATTTTCTTAAAAACGGCTGAAACGATTTTGATCAAATTTCGTATATTTACTTGAGTTTACGTCTTCAATAATACTACATATTTCATTTTTTCAGGGAATGTATATAAGGCTAGTTTATTCTTGGGTAACTTTAACAATCGGATTTTCTAAAAAACGGCTCATACGATTTTCATCAAATTTCGTATAGTTATTTAGGTTGATGTTTATGATGATTCTACATAGTTCATATTTTTAAAAAGAAAACTAAACGACGCATTAGTATATGAGAATATTTGTACAATGTATGTTGTACCGATTATTTTAGGATTACAAGAAGTTGATTTTGAATAAAAATTGCAATATATTTTTCAGGCCCAATAGCGATATAATTTAGAACAAAAATCTTACACGTAACGAAGGCCAATTGCTGAGAAAATATTCTTCAATAAAATATCTAGCCGTCCGCAAAATTAAAAAAATTAAATTCGATACATTTTGATATTAGGAGATTAGTACGGGATAGTTTCGCGAGCAAAAATATGCACGACGACGGCGAATAGAACCGTGCATTTTGGCACGGTGTCCCGTGCCAAACTTGGCAAATTCGCCGCTGGTTTTGGATCTGACGGATGTACATTAACCTGCGCCAAAATATATGGCCGGGAAAAACTGAAACGAAAATAGCTCAGCACCTCGTAACTCTTTACCTTGTCCCATTTCCACCGGGCGCGTATATTACATTCAATGCGGTGCTGTGCATTACACATATCATGCACGCTCTCTGTAGAATACAGCTCACTCGACCTTTTGTTTCGGGGTCGTCATGGAGTTAATATATCCGTAAACTTTACGCCTTTGTGAAAAACCAACCAAACGATATACGCGCTTGCATCCCGCCAACTCTGGCGTATGAACTAATTGTCTTACATCCGACGCGATGCGGTACACGGCAGAGGCAGGCTCTCGCGCAGTTGGGCAACTCCGGACCCGAAATCTCGCTGTCAAAAACCATCACGGGCCGATGGCCACTTTCAGAGAAGTACCCCGAGTTATGTGTCATCTCCATCCCTTTTATTTGCCCGAAAAAATCCCATACATGCGTGAGCTCCAACGCTTCCGCCACGAAAATGCGGTAATATTTTCTCGTCTGGGGGAACTGTTTTTGTTCGCTTCGCGATGCAACCGTTAGGTGGTGTATGATCGGGTGTCAGGGTGATGTTAAATTAAATTTTTCCTCACATCTTGAAGGTAAGGTTTTGATGGATGGATTTTCTTATTATTTTTCGCGTTAAAAGGCAAGCGTAAAGTTTAAGTAAATAAATAAACAGGTTTTACGGAGTGATACTCTTCAAAATTCTTAATTTCTCTCTAAAAATTTCATCGTTGTTTTACAGATCCTCCCATTGAATTATTATGGAAAGTCCGATGAATTAGTTTTAATGCTTTGGGACTCAGCCTTCTTCTACATTCCCTCATATTCCTGTTTTTTCGGTCCTTCCTACCGTACTATAGCTTTTTTATTATTTTTGTTAATTCGTTGATAATATCACTCATACTCCCTACCATTATTCTCCTCTTTTAATCCATCTTTATCTCCTCTCAGTCCTCCCCCTTTAATAAAATCAACGAAAAGCGTCATTATAACCGTGTTTTTACTTTCGCATATATACTATGTACGTGTTATATAGACAAAGTATTATAATCGCGAAAAAAAATCAACTTCGAGGTTTTGACGGGTGCCTCCGAGTCCGAAAAAGTTCTTTTTTTGCCGTGTCGTCTGGTTTTGCGCGGCTCTAGAGCGTAAAATATTCCACAAAATCGAATGATATTTCCTAATTACGCATTATATCACCTAGATTAGGAACTACGAAGATATTAACGATATAGCGCAAGAGTAGTTGCACTATATCGTTAAACTTGTTGATTTTCACCACAATTCGATTTATTTGGTTTTAAAAATTAGGTTGCGAAGCAAATTTATTATTTTTAATTTATTTGGTAATGTGGCAGGAATGATTACAGTTTTCTGAAACTCAGAAAACACTAGTCATTAAGCTACTTCGAAGAGTAAATTATCATCTTTAGGAATATTTTACACGTACTTCTTTGTATATTTTCGTGTTATTTTAACAATGACACATTTAAGTCAGGTTTGTGAAAATGATCAAGAATCCAGTTAAGAATATGTAGCCTTAAATTTAAAGTATTTTTATAAATAGAATAATATATATTTTTAAAGAGCGCGAAAGAAAGGAACTTTAAATTTCAAGTATTTTTAATATAAATGCAAATGAATATTGCACCTAATTGAAGGAAATGATAAAAAACGTTGCATTAATATTTAATATTTTATGAGCCATAGAAGTATTTTTACACCTTCGAATATTTTATCTAGCCTTAGTTAACGACATATATATAATTGTAAAATTATTAACAGCATTTTTATATATCTTTAGGGTAGAGTATAAAGTTGCAAGCTCCTCCGTAATTTAATTCCTTGTTCAATGTCGCATATTCTTCCCAATCCAACTTAATTACAAAATGAGATAAGGCTAGGAGAACCTTTAGAAGGCTATATCGCAATCTTAAGATGAAGGTTTTAAGGGCATTAAGGCTTAACGCCCGTGAGACGATATGCCATACAAATTGTATCCCATTCGTGAGAATAGAAGTGAATACTTCCTACCCTTCCGAAGCAGTTTCGTCACATCTTGAAATTGCTCCCTTCAGTTAAGGGGTAATCCTTTTCCGATGCTCCACTGCGGGGAATTTTTTTCTCAAACATATGGCGTGAGATTAGACTAATTGAAATAGTATCCTCATCATTCCTACGTTTTCTTTTGATATATTTATTCGGAATTTTCCGGCTTTAGAAAGACGTAATTTATTTTTGGTATCAGATTAAAATACTAAGGAAGAGCGGGAAGATTCATCTTGGAATGTTTATTTAGAAAACGCTGCGCAATCCAGTTCGTTAGAGTCAAAACCTTCCTAAAGAATAAATAGGTTAACATTTTACCTAATTTTTGCCGTAACGAATTAAGGCAAGCGCATATCCACGCATATTTATTGTATCAAAAATAGAATTTCGATTACATTTCTGAGCTAATTAACAGGGAGACGCCCAAAAAACAATAAAATAGAACAGTTTTGCAAAAATTTACGATTTCATATTTTATTCAGGCATAATTTCTAGTAATACACAGTTATGAAAAATCTATATCTACAGTTAATAATTGTGCCCTTTTTTTTTTTAAACGTTCTGACAGCATATGATAAATGTTGTAGCGTTACGCTCATAATTATGGTCGACACTCTTTAAGGTACGCTATTCAGGATTTTAATCATCGAAAACAGCCTTAGCGGCAGATGATTTACGAAGGAAAAAATCTACAATCTTCGTTGTTGACAAAGCGATTACGTTGCAAATTCATCAATCTCCAGTAGAGGTTAAGTAAATTTTTTTCGAATTTCCGTCGTTTTTACTGCGCAACTGATATCTCGAAGTGAAGTCCATCCGTCGCACACAGGAATGTGATAAAAATCCTTCGTTCCGCTCTCCCGAATTCTATCTCTTGAAACCCTCGAGTTGGAATTTAACCTACATCCCGTAAGAGGACGACAGTAGGGCGGCGAATCGCATCGTAAGGCTCCCTAAGGATCCGTAATCAACGCTTAATGAACTTTTCGGTTAGTTCAATGCCGCGCAGAGCGAATGGAGGGAGATAAATTCTTTCTGACCCGTTTCGTGTGTGCGTATGCGCACGCGCGAGTGTTTGTGTACGCCCGATTGTACGTATGTGTGCTCTCACAAGAAAAGAGTGGGTTAGATGGACGATAGTTCTTGCTGAAGCAGTTTGTGCGGTTGACAAGTGATCCGTAGTCGAATTGACGCAGTTGGCGACTAGCCGATTGGTTCGAAGTGGAGGAGGCGTAAGGCAGACCCGTGAAAGGAACCAAGAGGGAAGGCTAAAAGCAGTGCCGCCCGAGTTAGATTGCTTTCAGGTAATCAGGAGACCATTCCATCTTCAATCCCCATTCCATCTCTCTCTCTATATGGCTCTCTCCCACCCCTCTCTCCCACTTACTCTCTCCCACTTGCTCTCTCCCCTCCGTCTCCTTTCCCCTCCCTCTCTCTCCCTCTACTCCATCTTCCTCTTTTTCACCAATCGTCTTATCCTCTCTATCTCTCTCCGCCTTCACGCTCCCTCTCTTTCTACAACACACTTTTCCTCTTCCTCCCAGGCCCATTCGACCTTTCCTCTTCCCCCCAGGCCCATTCTACCTTTCCTCTTCCTCACTTTCTCTCTCCCCTTCTTCACCTTACCGTATTAATTTTATTGTCATTTGTAATTCATAACGTAGGGTTAAATGTCGGAAGGGACTATGTTGTTTCAATTTCGCCCTAAATAAAGTCGTTCGTCTGTCTGTCTGTCTCTCTCCTCTTCCCTCCCTCTTGAATCATCTCCCTAACCCTCTCTTCATTCTTCTCCACCTCTCTCCCTTCACCTCTCCTTCTTCTCTGCCTCCCTATCCCTTCTTTTCTATCTCTCCCTCCCTCCATCTACTTCGCTCCCCTCCCTCTTAACATATTTCCCTCAATATCCTCCCTCCCTCAACCTCTCTTCTCCCTCTTCTCGCTCTTTCTCTTATCCCATGCTTTCCCTCCACTCCTTTCGGCTAATCTCGACCTCCGCTCACTCTATTCACTCCGTCAAACTCTCTCTTCTCCCTGTCCCTCCTCATGGCTCTAATTCTCTGTCCCTCCCTTCTTTTCTCTCTCTCCCCCCTCATCTCTCTCTCTCTCTCCATCCATCTCTCTCTCTCTCCATCCATCTCTCTCTATCCCTCTCCCTCCCCCTTTTCTCCCTCTCCCTCCATCTCTCTCTCTATCCCTCTCCCTCCCCCTTTTCTCCCTCTCCCTCCATCTCTCTTCCTTCTCTCACTCCCCTCCACAGTGTATCCCACCCTATATAGCACCCGTAAACGCCCAAGTACCTTTTTCTATCGCTTCCAATTCATCCGTTTCTCTTCTCCTCCGACGTGGTCCCCACCCTCTTCCCTCCCTCAATCTCAGTCCTCCCTCTCAACTCTCTCTACGTCTATCTATCGCGCGGCAAGCTTTCGAGAACGCCGGAAAACTTTTTTAAAAAGTGGACCCGCGATGTTCACTTTTTCGTCGCGCCTTGTTTTCTCTCTTTCTCCTTTTTCTCAGGACATCGGTAGAGACCCAGATTACCTCTTCGGGGAAGGTGATAAATTTACTTCCGGTAATCTGGCTTCGTGCGTTTTCTTTTTTTTTTCTCTCTTCCTTTTCTCTACGTGCATGCAGGCGCCGTTGAGGGAGTTTTCGAGCCGGTGGGTGGGTGAGTGGGAATGCAGTTTCGTCGTATGTTTTTCCCCGGGGAAGGTCTTGTCGAACCACTTCCGGAGTTCTTAAAACGGATGGAGGGATTATTTTTTTCCTTTTTTTCCTCTTCCTCGGTCGACGCTCTTATTTATGGTCGCCTTCTGGACTCTTCCTTTAAGTCATTAATGCCGGGCTCGTTAGGATGTAATTTTGTCGGAAAAGGGATTCTGGAAAAGTGTCGGAAAAAATGTCATCCCGTCCCGTGATTGGAGGAGGAGGAGGCGGAGATTTGATCGTTGTGAAATTTGTAAGGAATTTTCTATGCCTTGGTTCTATTTGAGGACTGCCTGTGTTGCAGAATTTGAAGTTTTCACATCCCATGGTCTGCTTTGATTTTATGAATTTTTTAGCGCGATTCTTATGAGGAAATATCGGTATATAATAACATAACAGTCGACAAACTTTCTCATTTCCGTACTCTGTCAGTACATTCAATAATGTCTCCGGTTACTTATGTATATATGTGTGTGTATATATATATATATATATATATATATATATATATATATATATATCACCATCATAGGTAGTCTGTCCGTTGACAGGTCCGTGATTATTCTAGGTTAAATTTGGTTCTCCATATACTCATATTTTCCGCAGTTTTCTTCATGTCTTGATAGCTCTCTTTCCCTTTCAAGTCGTCTACTGGCTGAAACCTTTTCCTACCTATATATATATATATATAGAGAGAGAGAGTACATATGTTAGCATACATGTATTTATACTTATAGGTATGCTAGTAGCAACAATTCTGCTGCTGTTATATCGAGGAGAGATTGATAGTTAGCTGACCGTGAAATTAGTATTTTTTTCGGTGTAGGAGACAAAAACGACACTCAAACGTCAAATGACTCAATGATTTAATAGAAATAGAACATTAAATTATTTCTTCAACGGGTAAAACGTTTGAGCTAAATAATATCTCTTACTTTCAGAGTTCCAATATAAAAAATAAAGCATATAGTAAAGATAATTGATTCTATTTTAGAAATTACCCTGTATGAAATTATTTTATCATTTAGTTGGTGATATCATTCTTATACGTAATGATGATACTTGTATATAAATATAACTTAAATTGACTGGAAAATGTGTTGCGGAATTATCTTGGATACAATTTATTCCTACGTAAAATGTAATTTCTGTTATCGGTGCTATCACTTCATTATGGGAAAGGAAAACATTCTACGTGTATGGCCTCCACATAAATGTAGATTTGATAAAGAAGCTAGTATAAAAATAACAAAACTGCTCTTCCTCCGCTGCTGGAGCTCATGCATTCGCCCAAAGTAAGGAGAGAATCACATTGGCGTGCAAACCAACACAACGAAATGCACTAAGGTTTCAGATTGCGCAAATTCTCTCTCTACTCCTCTGAGTGCGGACCCTTGTAGCCTGTAACTCGCTCTCTATGCACGCTATACTTTGCGGACTAGCGTTGGTTAAGTAAATTTCTCGCTATAAACAGCAGGAGAAAGATTTTTTGACGGCAATAATTAAAAGATTCCCTGCTTAAATTCAACTTAGAGAGAAAATGAATCATTGTAAAATTTTAAGTATTGTCATTTTTGTTTTTTTTTTAATGGCCGAGTAAATTCCGTTTGGTATTTTATTTTGAGCGCATAACAAAAGTAATTATGGAACAACTCGAAATTTCTCTTTGATAAAGTTTGGATATTTGTCGCGAAGGGGTGAGCATAATTTCGACGAGCAACGAATTATTGTTTTTTCTTAATATTCCATAAGCCGTGGTCAGGGAAATGACCACTTATTCTGCCAAGTAAATCATAAAAATAATAGTTTTAATTCTAAACATAAACAAACCCACGCTTTAAATTTTGCTGGCCTAATGACTAAGCTAATAAAATCCCAATTTGGCATTTAAATGCATTCAGTTGCTTGCTATTATAGAAAGTTTATCGCCCATTATCTTTATATGAGATAGGAAATGTAATTAGGAACATTTTCTTTGTTAGTTTCTTATAAATTGTTTTGACGTGACTTCAGGAGATGCTCGTAATAGAGCAATTTCTGAAACAGCTTCATTAGTAGCGTTTGTGCTTAATGGAGCACTTGCATTCCCTTACATTTCCTGCCAACTATAACTGATTCTCGATTTGTTAGTCGAATCGCATATCAAAATAAGCGTTTGAAATACAGATCGGTTGTTAATTATCGATATTTTATTCTGAGCCGCATGAATCAGTGGTGCCCAACCTACGGCCGCGAAGGATTTTTGTGCGGCCATCGAAGCCATGATAAAAAGCAATCTGAAAAATTTAACACACATATTCGTGCGTTTTTATGAAAAATTAGATAATAAAGCTTTTAAGATTGAAATGTGAAACAGAATATACTTATTTATACTCGATTTTTTCTTGTATAGCACCGCAGAATATATAGGTAACTTCCGATTTAACCTCTAAACTGACCCTGCAGAAGAATTTGCAACTTCCAATGCGGCCCCTCGAAGGATTCGCAACCACTTATGTAGCCTGCTATGTACGATATAAAAGGCACCACTGCCATAAATAATGAGGCCTTCATATTCTCTTTTCAGTTCAATAAGATCTTATTCCGTTTTCATCCCATTAAAATTACTTTAAATTTTTTTCGATTCGCCTAAAAATATACCTATTAAAATTACCGCAGAAACAACTCGTGGTTCCGAAAATACAATCTTTCGCTCTTCGTCCTTCCGTAGGCTCCATACTTAGATTTCAGCAAAAAGGCTCCCTTGTTGCGAGGCTTAATTAAGGGCATTAAAAAATAACGGCGCATTCAAATGCGTCACAGGGAAGTTTTTTCCCATGCGATAAAAAAGATCCGACCGCAACTACAGCATATAATGCTCGAATGCTCCATTAAGACGATTCTAGAGAATTGGCACAAAACATCAAAATTTGGAATGGAATTAAAGCTATCTCTCTCTCTCTCTTACGAAAATTAAAGACTTACTTATATTTCTTCGAGCATCGCCGCTCTTGAGGAACAAATTTAGAAGCCATTTGTTAAGTTTTATTACCTGCGCAAAGTGTGGTGGATTTTGCATAATGTATCAATTATAAGTTGACCTATAGTCAAAATCCTAAGAATAAAAAATGGGTGTGTTTTAAAAATCTAAATGCTTATAACGAATCGTTCCGATAAACCATCGTTTGTTAAATAAAGCACAGTTTTGCTAGACGGTAAAGAAAATGTATGAAAAGTTTCGTATTATGAATAAATAAATTATATACAACGTTTCAAACATGGTAACTACTAGTCTTCAGTATTGCTTGTATTAATAATCTTTAGTATGTCAATTAAAATTAAGAAAGGATCTAATCTATTATACTGTCGTTTAAAATGTTTTTTTCTGAACATTGATTATATATATGAGTAAGGAGTTTATGGCAGCCTAGAATAATCGAGCTAAAGGTTTCACGTAAAAACAAATATACATTTTAAAATCCATATCTGGTAGTATATAAACACGAAAATTATAATTTTTGCATTAATAGTATTTATAGATATTTGTACAGCATTTTTATATGGCTTCTTAATTCTTTGTCGATATTTAAATCCATGACTCAACCATGACTAGTTTCGTTTATTTTGTGGTATGCCAACGAGAGAACCACCAAGGCTGTAAAAAATATACGCAATATTTTTATGAAACTGTATTTCGCGGCTTTGTAAAACGGAAATTACCTATGTCTTTCAAGCCTTCTTATTCCTCTCGTCTGAGAAAATTTTTCGTCGTAAGCCACCTGCACGGGGAATATTTCTATCCCATTACGTCCATTTCCAGCTAACGGAAACAAGAACAATAATCGTCGTCATTTATTTCACTCTTCCTCGGGGCGGCGTTTCTCGCTCCGCCATTTTTGGCAACCGCGGAGATCTTGTAACGCGGATGCCCAACGGTCGCAATGATCGTTTGGACAGAGCATGACGTAGCTACCTTAAAAAAATAAAGAAATTTCCCCATCTCTCTCGCCTTCCCTCCCTCCCTCCCTCCCTCCATCCGGAGGAGAGAGAAGCCTTAATCCGTTAAAAGAACTCGGCCCTTTCAAAAAAAAAAAAAAAACCCGTGGCCTTCCAAACCGTTTTCTCCCTGCCTCCTTTTGAGCCTTGCCCGAGAAAGCCTTCTCAAATAGAGGGCGGGAGAGAGGGAGGGAAAAACCTTCCCTTTTCTTCCTTCCTCGCTAGATGAGGAAGGCATTAGCCTCGCAGTCGTTAACGCGAAAAAGGGGTAAACGGCACTTGCCGAGACTCAAAAAGGTTCCATCGTTTTCTGGGAACCTTCGCTGGGTGTGTTAGTGAGAGGGGATGAGTGTTGGAGGGGAGGTAGGGGAGGGAAGGAAAGAAGGAACGGAGAAGGATGGGAATAGCGCCTATTTGGGATGAAGGAATGGCGTAACGCGAGGGAAGAGAACAGACTGGTAAAGGCGCTCTTTCTCCCACGCGAAATGGAAAGTGAGAGGTAGAGAGATGAGGACAGGGAGAGGGGGGGAGGAAATCTATAAGAAAAAGAGGTGAGGAGGGAAAAATGATGGTGGAGTGAGTCAATGAAAGGGGGATAAATATATAAGGGAAGGTTGGAGAGAGGGGGAAGAGACATGACTGGGAGGAGTGAGAGAGGATAAAGGGTTAAGGAGGAAGAGGGTGGGAGAAAGGGGGGTTGGAGAAAGAGGGCTTGGAGAAAGTGGGGTGGAGGAAGTGGTGGGGTAGAAAGGGGGTGGGAGGAAGTGGGATTAGATGAAGAGGGGGAGGGAAGGAGTGAAGGATAAAGGAGAGTGAGGGATACAGGAGTGGAAGAAAATGGGTGGACAAAAGTGATTGGAGAAAGTGAGCTAAGAAAAGAGGGATGGGAGAAAGTATGGTGGAGTGGGAGAGGAATTAAAGGGGGAGAGAGTAGGAGAGAGTGCAATGGAGTTAGGTAAAGGAGAGATTGCGTCAGGAAGAACAGAAATACTGCAGATGGCGAGGAAAGGGAATGCGATAAAAATGGAACTAACGTAAAAGGCCGAGAAAGAACGTAGGCAGAGGAGGAGGCAAGATGAAAGAGACGGAAATGGACGGGAGGATAGGATACAAATAGGAAAGAAAAAGTGTACGATGGGGGATAAAAGGGATGGAGAGAGACGTTGCAATGAAAGGATGGAGAAAGAGAGGGGAGGTGAAAGGGACAGGGGAGTCTTGGGTGTCGTTCCGAGGAGAAGTGATCTCAAGGGTGCAGTTTAGCTGATGCTTCAGAGATGGCTCCACTGTGGTTGGGTCAGCGGGACGGGAGCGTCCAGGATCTCGGGGAGATTTTCGCAGTTCTCTCTTCTTCATCCTTTTGCGCAGTTTTCGCCGAGTAGCAATGACCGAGGGTGTTTCCCCCCTTATTGTTTCATTTATATCCTCCTGCGTGGCGGTCTGGGTATCTGACGTGCGATCTTAGCGGTCGTTTTTTTTTTTTTAGGGGATGTCGGGAAGAGTTTTCGTCGACTCTTATCGCCGAAAGCGACAACTCGGAACACTTGAGATGGCAGGTGGTTCTTAACGTATCCTGAAAAATTACACCACGCGAAAGTTATCGGGCGTTCTTTGCGGCAAAAATTTGTTTCCTTAAATTGGTCGTGTATGTACTCAGCAATAGTATGCTTTTGGTCTCGTAAGCATTCTACCGATATTTTCTTTGCCGATAATCTTGCGCAGTGTCTCGCACCAAAACTTGAACAGTTAAATCATCCCCGAGACAATTGTATGGTATCAAGCCAGCGCACTAGTTAAAGTTTAACTAGAACGCTGGCTTGATGGCTTAACTGGTAAAAGTATCCGCCCGGTAATACCCGGGTCCGACACTCGGTCAATTGTAGCATTTCCTCCTCTCACTTTAATTTATATTGAAACTAAATCTAGTAGTCTCGAAACTTTATTATAAATGAACTATTGGAAATGCCCTTCAAAAATTACACATAGGCATGATTAAATCTTTCTCTATCCCGTTCTTTTCCCTCCCTTTGTCTCCACGTTAGCGAAAGACTATGCTCCGGTATCTTATGCCGCCGGTGGTGCATATATCTTGACAGGCCACACGGCATTACACTTTACACCAGGAGTTCTCAACCGGGGGTGAGGGCGGGGTGCGTGAAGCTTTTTGGACAATAATAATTTTTTCCTAAAAACAGCAAGAATTTTTTAAGCAATTTGTGCCTAAGGAGAAAGCATAATATTGTGTGGAAACACCGTGTCTGACCGCCTCACGAGTTGGCCGACTTGAAGTTGCCACTAGTGATTACTGTCATAATCCTGTGTCTAACTGTCAAAATATTATTGCTTTATGTTAACCTGGGAAGTGTTTTCAAGTCGATGAAAAAATGTGCCTAATTCAGAAAAAAATTCGTTTTCGGTTATTCTAATCTTGTGTTCGGTTGATCTCGGTCAAAAAACTAATAAAACAAAGATTACAAATATTTTTTGATAAAACCCTTAAAACATTAAAGAAACTTTTCTGAGGAAGGAGCGCGTGGGGATTTTAGAAGATCAGAAGGGGGCACCAGACGAATAAGGTTATGGACCACTGCTTTACACATTACCAAGCATATTATAATATAAGATTGTAGCATATTGAAGACCAAGACAGGGAAATTCACGTTTGGTATGACCACAAAACTACAAACGAACAGAATCTGTACATTAGGTACTTTATATGTATATATAATGTTTAATAAGACAGTTTTCTCCAAAATTCTTCCTTATATAGAAGTATTTATTTTTTAAGCTATAAACATTACTTTTGGAAAGATATTATAAAAAACCATTGATTTCGGACATACGAGACTTCGCAGATGCCGGAAGAAATTGCATTTACGGAGGCGCCAATCTCCTATTTATCTCGTTCACATCTTCGCCTGTTTGAGTAAATGTTTTCATTTTCACCTTAACCTATATTGTCGAGAGTTTCCGACGGGAAAATTATTACCTTCGGTTCCTCGGCAACACGAGTTTCGTATCGATCATGTTTCGTGTGTCTCACCCTATGCTCGGGTTGTTTTAAGCCCTGCAAGAAACCGATAGAACCTAATTTATTTATCATTCCAAATGTATTCATATACCGAAAGGTCCGATTGTTGAAAACGCATTACCTCTTATCCCATCCCGTTAGCCACTGTTGAGGGGAGTTTTGGAAATGTCGGTAAACGCTGGAGGAAGGTGTTATTTTACGCGGTTTCGAAATATGAATCGATTTTCCACCGAACGGTTTCCTTCGAATATAGAAACGATTGATGCGAATTTCGGGAGTGGTAGGAATATATCTCATTTGACTTGCGCTGACCAATCTACTGGAATAAGGTAGACTGTCAATAACAGTGGTTGTTAAGGTCCTTAAAAACGGCGCGAACTTCGAAACCGTGGATATAGATGCGTAAAATCTTGTGGAAAAAATGTGGTAGACGGAATAATTTTTTCCGTCTTTCTCGCACTTTTATCACGCCTTGTTTCATTTCCTTTGCGTTTTTGGGATCATGGTTTAATCACAGTACAGAAATACCGCTATTAACCAATCCTCTGGGAACGAAACTCCTTAATAATGAAAAACGAAAAATTAAAAAAAATCTTAATATACTTAATGCAAAGCCATTAAAAATAAAATTTTAATCTCGATGACACCACACAAATACGAAAGAAGTATGTATGGAGGAAATGTTGAGTATGGTGATATTTCAATAATTAAATTATCATTAATATCTATCACTGACTCGGTCAAATAATATAGAACCATAAAAAGTGCAATATTTTCAAAATAAAAGTATCGCTAAAGAAGATATGCAAGGTTTTAATTGGAAAATTTTTAAGTAGAAAACAAAATCGCAAAAAAACGTCGAATGATAAATTCGTTTAAACTGGTCAAATAATTTAGAGCGAAAAAAATGGGAAGAATATTTTCCTTTGCAGTGGATCACTAAAGCCAGTTTATTGTTTATAAATTTACTGTGCGCATTGAAATATCGTTTGTAAATGATTTTTGACTGTTAGTTAATAATGTTGAGAGTGTATTAATTTTTACTTTCTCCGTATTGTTTTCATGAAAAAAATCGATTTCGAGATTTCAACGGAAATACACGTTTTGAGATATGTAGAAAAATTGTGGCATCCTTATACGAAGTCGACTGGTCCCCTGGTTCGCAGGGACATTTTCTTCTACAGCCCATGAACTTAATATGTAATTGTGTATTGTGAACGTTTTCTCACGAAAGTAAATTTGACAGCAATACTTTAAACATATAATCATTTGTATTTAAACAGTATATATTGGTTCGATGAAATCAAGTAAACTAACTTAACAGTCACATTTGTATTAAATTAACGTTAATATAATTAATTGTGCAGATCATTATGGATAACATCCGGTGATTTTTCGTCGTATAATTTTTATCGTGTACTTTTTCTCACGGAAATTAATTTAAATCTATTTTTGTTTAAATATAGTCATTTTTATGTAATCGTTATAGATTCGGTGAATTGAAGCCAGCCATGTTAAGATAATTTTTGTAATATTAATATTACCGTGACTCCATTCTCTCCAAAATATATCGGAACTGTGCCGTGTCGAACACGGCTGTCGCCGAACTGTCCGGTGCCGGATAGTCCCGTTGCCGAATGGTCCCGTCGCCGAACCAGTCGTGCCGAATCTGTCATGCCGAACTGTCCCATTCCGAAAAGCATTTGCTCCATTGAATAAAAGAATAATATCCTTTCATCTTTTCAACCCCTCCAAGAAAAATATTTAAGGGTATTTAAGCGGAAGGTTTAACGGAAGTGAGGAGGAAGTAATATGATAATCCGTTTATTTTCATATCTCTCTTTCTCCTCTTTTTCATCCTCTCTCTCAAACGATCTCTCCTCCCATTCACCTCTCAATCACATAACATCAAATAGTGGGCACGCATCCTTTAAAAAAAAGAAAAGGAATCCGGTTCCTTTTTTCGACGAAAGCAAGTTCGCCGATTGTTTTCGCCAAACCGTGAAAATTTGACAAAAATGAAAACCTGTCAAAATAAGTACATAAGGCCAGCCCGCGCCCGAGGCGTCAATGTAATTAGGGCGTTTAAACGACTTTTATATATCAATCGTCATTCCAAATTTCTCTTTTACATTCCAAAGTGAATCGCATTAACGATGCGGCAACTTTGTATTTATTACAACAAAGCGTATAAGTGAAGATAAATATTAACGGTATGTTTGTGAAATTTTTATATGCAAAAGGGGGCGCTGTTTGTTGGATTGGCCGGGCGTCAAAATACGATACCTCGGGCTGACAATGTATATTCATTATTTTTTCGATATCGTTTATTCCTTTTTAAACAATGCTGCAAAAACTCTTTCTATATTGAATTAACCATGAGTTGGACAATAGCATATTTGTAGAAGTATTCCTCAGCCTAACCATGCAAAGCATGGTTGAGTGAACAACTTTGTTACAAAAATAAAGGCGCAATAATAATTATTAGTGTTAGTATATTTTCGATATTACTCTAATAAAAAATTAAGAGGCACTATTCTACATTTTTTAAAGCGGACGATGGTTGGCCATAGAAAATTATCTGGTGCTGAATATAGCAAAAGACAGGCTAACAACTTCAATAAATGAAAATTAAAATATCTATAGTTGATATTTTTCATAAATATAAGTAAGAATGGATTTGAATAAATAGATTTTTATTATTCCCTATCGTTTTCGACTAACATATAATAAAATTACTTATTGTTAGTAAAAAATTAAGGGGGCGCCATCCTATATCTCGCCTCAGGCGGAAAAAAGGCTGGGCATGGCTCTATACATACATACATAGGTACATACATACATACATACATTTTTTTTTTTAAAACTATCATCGGTGCATGGCTGTAGGCAGCAGTACTGTCAGTATGGTATAGAGCCGAAAACAAATTATGTAGGCTTAGTCTATATCCAATAGAGCTATAGGCGTGATCTGGACTATTTGAACCGCTACATTACTGCG
Organism: Uropetala carovei; assembly: GCA_036926305.1. Classification (NCBI taxonomy): domain Eukaryota; kingdom Metazoa; phylum Arthropoda; class Insecta; order Odonata; family Petaluridae; genus Uropetala; species Uropetala carovei. The sequence goes on from JAXCHB010000212.1 coordinate 2,301,024, forward strand.
ATGTGGAAAGCAAGAGGGAAAATACCACATTACAATTCCTTACATTAGTAATGATTATATGGTTGGACAATATGAGTTCTCTCGAAGTAAAATATTCCGTAGGTATAATAGTTCCCCCGTCGGATCTCCGGGCGGAGACTGCCTTGAGGAAAGAATTTGTCGAAGGTAACTTACGCATAGGTACTTGGAATGTAAAAACCATTAGGAAGGCAGGAAAGCTAGAGACCCTGAAAAAATAAGTGAGAAGGAATAGGATTGACATCATAGGACTGAGCGAAGCTAGATGGGAAGGAGAAGGACAGTTCGACTCGGAAGAATTCACCGTAGTTTACTCTGGAGTAAATAGTGGGGCAAGGGGAGTAGCCCTGGTACTTAGGAAAGATATGATGAAGAGCTTGACAAAAATAACAGCAACGAACGATAGGTTGATGGCAATAAAGCTAAAAGCAGTTCAAGTGGACATGTTGTTAGTCCAGGTATATATGCCAAAGTCCGCTAATGAAGAAGAAGTAATCGAGGAGATGTATGAACAAACTAATGAGACCTACGAAGAAGATGGAGGAGGAAAGGTAAACTGCATGATAATGGGAGACTGGAACAGCATAGTTGGAGGAAGACAAGAAGAAAATATTGTCGGTCAATATGGACTTGGGAAAAGAAATCGAGGAGGAGAAAAACTAATTAAAAAAGGTTTTTTAAAAAATAAGTTTTATATCAGGCACTAAAAAGGAAAAAATATTTTTTTATTTATTTATCGATGGTGAGTTCGGCTGGTAAGGAGGAACAAAATTTACAACAATTTCAGTGGAATAAATTCCTTCTTGCTCAACAATGTTGATTTACTAAACTTTCTTTAGAACTTTTGTAAAATTTATATGGCGCCTTACAGGATTTATTACCTTGCGCCATATAACATTTACAAAGTTATAAATAAAATTTAGTAAATAAACATTGTTGAGCAAGAAGGAATTTATTCCACTGAAATTGTTGTAAATTTTGTTCCTCCTTACCAGCCGAACTCACGATAGATAAATAAATAAAAACTTTTTTTTTTCCTTTTTAGTGCATAATGTAAAAGTTATTTAAAAAAAAACCTTTCTTTCATTAACAAATTTTTCTTTTTAGTCTCAAGCAATGAAATTTCACATTCTTTCGTGGTTTCTATAGGTAAGGGTGAAGTAAAAATAAAAGTTATTGATAACAACAAAATGGAAATAACAACACACCGAAACACGACAAATTGATCATAAATCCATAAAGTGCAAAACTCAAACAATCTTTGAAAGAATATTTTGTAAATAGTATTTCTGTATATTTTTTGAAAAATCTACCTAATTACAATATGATGTGAAATTTGGCAATTTTCCAAGTCCTTGTAAGTTCTTTTAAGACATTTTAAATTACAAATGTTATCTCTCACTAATTTTTGATGTAACAAAAAATGTTAACATTCATCATTCAAGCCCTCTAAACCAGTATGACGTAGCATAATTAAAAGTGTAAGTTAAAAGCTCTATAACAACCCGAAACAAACGAATGAAGACTACAGAGTAATTACAATAAGAGTGTCGGAATACTTAATTATACGTAAGAAATCGTTGATCTATCCCTTACTGGTTCTCAGTTATTAATTATATTATAATAGTTTACTTTGTAGATACGATGTAATAAACAAATATTTCTTCATTTTTGTAGTTCCAATCTGTGCGTGTACGTCGCCATCTGTCATCCATCCGAACAAGCTGTGATTTTTTGATTCGTTGCTCTATCCCTTACTGGTTCTCAGTTATTAATTATATTATAAAAAGTGTCAAACTACGAAATAGTTTACTTTGTAGAAATATACGATGTAATTAACAAACATTTATTCATTTTTCGTATTTCCAATCTGTGCGTGTACGTCGCCATCTATAATCCATCCGAACAAGCTCTGATTTTTTGATTATCTGCTAGATGTCAGGAAAAGAGGGGCAAAGACGAAACGCTAAAATTTACATATAACTGGCATTTTAATGAGATATATTAGTGATTTTGAGTTATTAAAATAAAAACCGTATTTATCCCAATCTCATTAGTTGCGTCGGTGGCGTCGCCGGATATATTTACACCGTTCCCGTGGGCTGCTACTAATCTTGCTAGGGTGATAAAAGCCTTCATGAAGGTGGCACAAACCACTGTTTGTGTGTGTGTGTGTGTGTGTGTGTATATATATATATATCGAGTGAGGTTAATATAAAAGTTATTAAAAACAGGAAGAAATATGCGTTAATAAAGACCTAGTAGTGACTAATACATGTAGTAACAGGAAATATAAAGCAAGATATCTGCAAGAAGTTGATAAAATGCTATGCATGGAGTATAGCTTTATATGGGGTAGAAATGTGGAAGCTAAGGAAAAATTATATTAAATACTTTGAAAGCTTCGAAATGGAGAAGAATGCTTCGAAATGTGGACATGGAGAAGAATGCTGAAGATAAAATGGACGGATAGGGCGAAAAACGAGGAAGTACTACGAAGAATAGGAGAGAAGCGAACGATTATACAGACTATCAGAAATAGAAATGCAAACTGGACTGGGCATTACCTGAGGAGAGGGTGCATGATTAAAGAAGTGCTAGAAGGAAAACTGGATGGAAAAAGAGAAAGAGGTAGGAAAATGTTTCAGCTGGTAGACGACTTGAAAAGGAAAGAGAGCTATCAAGACATGAAGAAGACTGCGGAAAATAGGACTATATGGAGAACCAAGTTTAACAATGATTAATCAAGGGCCTGCCTACGGGCAGGCTACCTATGATATATATATATATATATATATATATATATAACAAATTCTATTTCTACAATAGCTGAAGACATCCCTTCCGTTTCTCCCTGATTGCGTTTCCTATAGTACTCGCCTCTTTCCAACATACGTAGAGCGGATCCCGGGGCTTTATCGGAGTCCGAGCTTTAGCTTTAGCAACTCGATAAAATCAACCTCATCCTCTCCCTCTTTCTGCTGGTGGGAGGAGGAGAGGGGGGTTTCTAGAAAAAGTTCAACCCCTGGAAACATTGGGAAGATGATTTTCGTACGGAAAAAGTATACACCTCTTTAATTTATTAAGGGGAAGTAATTTTTCCAAACGGTTGTAATTTTAATGATTCCTGGAATAGTATTTTTCCCGTGGCGAGTACCGCGAAAGGTTTCTTGTAGGAGGGTTTTCATACTTAGTAAGGTGGAGGAAAAGGTAAGAAGAGGGATGGAGAGGGAGGGAGGGATGAGAGAGAGAGGCGTCTTATCGTTACTCCTTAACTGGCTCCGATAGCCCCTGATGGTCCTTTCGTTCAGAAGCCTCGCTCGCATCGGAGGTCTCCAATCAACCTATTGATCGGATGGGAAAAAACTTTTTCTGAGGAGTTCCCATGGACGGGTTTTGAGCACAACTGCGATTGCTATTGGCGGAATGAGGGTGGAATGTTGGAATGAAAGGAGCAGGGGGAGGGGATTTGGAGGGGGGGGAGAGGGGATTTGGGGTGGGGGGGGAGGGGGGATCTTTTTTTAGCTGAGTGAGTGGTGCAGGGAGAGCGAGGTGGTGGTGGGAGAGCGCAGTGGGAGGGAGAGAAAAGTGTGGGATGGAAAATGGAGACGATTGGCTCGATACCGGATGGAAGCCTTCCTCTTTACCCTAAGGATGAATTTAATTGGCAAGTTAGATTCTTGTTTCTCTCCAGGCCTTCTTTCCTTTGCGTCCTTTCACTCGACCTCCGTAGGAAGTTTTATTTAAAAAACTCTTTTGGGGTCATTTCTTTCGAAAGTTTATTCAAAGAAATGACTGAATGGCTTCTATACTTTTACGTCCACGTTAAATATTAAAGCGCACCTTTACATACAGATTCGTGTCTGCGTGTGTTTTGTTGTGCTTTACACTTACATCCACGCATATACGTATCTGATTAAATACAAGATTGACGGTATTAATAAGGGTCTCAGGGAATTAGAGGAAATTTACGTTCTATCGATTATATTAACAAATATACATTTTTCCTACCGAACTGAATAACCGGTTTTAACTGGAATTATAATTTTCAGTATAGTTTTTACACTTAATTTTGAAAATTTTTTTTAAATCTCCGTGTAAAAATCGATTTATCGCAGTTCTTATTTTTAGTATTTCATAATACAAAAAGGTAAATGTCTTGTTAAAATTGCTAACCCTTAATATTTAAGTTGTGAAAATGTGTTCATTATACAACCAGTTTTGTTTTGACCTTCTAACTTACTATCTTCCACCAGAAATTTACAATATATTAATATTAACAGTGTGTATAATATGTTGTTTATTCCGGTTTTGTTTTATTTTTGTCATTCCCCCGTAATACTTACATTAATAATTACATTACCACAGGAATATATTAGGAATCCTATGGAGGATGAGCGATTTTCTTGAAAAAATATCTATAACTTTTTTGTATTTTAATTTAAATTGATCGCTAAATGACTAATATTTTTTTAGTGAATGGGTAACAGTTATTGGTGGACTTTATTGACGGGCATTATAACCTGAACTCAACCGATTTTTAAAGAAGGCGGCAATCCCAGGCATTTAGCCACCCTAGTTAATTTAGTATTTCTCGTGTCAGAACAAATCCATTGCATTTATTTCACTTGTCCCATCCAAACATGGGAAGTGTGCTGTCGAACTGAATGGTGCTATTCTTTACGTTCATCTCGAAACAAATCAAAGTTTTAAGTTGGAAAATGGGCAAACTGATAGGAATTCTTTAACTTTATTTCACTTCTATATAAAAATTAAACAACATTTCGCCGATTTAATTTGAATAAACTTTATATTTTGTTTCCTCTTCTAATAACTCAATTTGTAAAGTGCATTTAAAAAGTTATTTTCGATTAGATCAAATAATGAAGTTGTTTCAAACGAAGTTTGCAGAAGCGTAAACCCTATGGTTTTATATAACAGAGAATTATCAACCACTTCTTATGGCTGTAAAAATTCAAGGAAAAGCATTTTTTAAGTAATTGTTCACGAAACATATGGATTGATTAAGGTAACGTTTCATAAAATCGATAACGGAAATCATCAGAGACATGAAAGTACAAATGGAGGAATAAGTTACCCGCGAGCTTAATTCACTCACGTGTTTTTACCTTTTAAGAAGAAAACGAAGTATCGAAACGTGAGTTTAAGCAAGTAAACGCACTCTAAATAAAGTTAGATAAGATTTTTCGAATGATAACAAAAATAACCTCGTCCCATCTTTTTCTCGCAGCTTCGGACGGCGACCTCTCCCTCTCACCCCTCCTTGGAGTGGCCCTCGGGGCCGCCCTCTCTCTCCTCTCCGTCTCGCTCATCATAGCCGTGAAGGTCAGGAGGGCGCAAAGAGAGAGCAGGAGACAGAGGAGGGCGAACGCCCCAGACGGCGGGACGGGCAACACCAACACCGCGAGGGAGGCCCCCGGAACGGGCGAGACGGTGACCGCCGCCGAGGCCAAGAGCCTCCTCTCCGCCACCCTGCACCAGACTTATTCGGAGGAGAGGGGCGATCAAGGCGTCGCCGGGAGCGGAGGGGGTCAGTTCGCCCACCGCCAGGAAAACGTCTCTTCCATCGGGCAGACGCATCTGCCAGACGCCGCGTCGACCCAGCACCGGCAGTTCCAGAACAGGAGGCCGCTGTCGGCCTCGGACGAGACGATGGGTCAGGACACGACGGTGCCGTACCCTCAGGGATACGCGACCCTGTCTACGATGGGCACGAGGGGCGGGATGGCAGTGGAGGAGAGCGAACCTGACGTGATCCCGGCAAATTTCGGTGAGCGGAGAATGGTTTAAAACGTCGAATGAAAATGAATTGGCCGACTTTAGTGTTGGTCAGTTAGACCGGAGGTTCTGAAACTGTGGGTCTCGACCAGCGACGTAACTACCCCCCCTAACAAGGGGGCGGCATGGTTTTAAAAACCATTTGGATGGGCGCATACGAGAAATAATAAAAACAATAAAAGCTTTACCATGGAAACAATGTTTTAACTTATGCTTATCGCATTACTCGTATAAATGAAAGGTATATTTGCATAAAGATCAAAAAAACAATAATTTGTATTTATATTTAATAATCAACTTTATTATATTTGGTAGCAAGACCAAGGGGAGTTTATGGAGGTGGGACAGGATCCCACAAATCCTTCTGCTAATTAGGTTTCTGGTCTCAACTACCCTGGGAGGTCGCTAAACTTTTCTTAAGAGGTTCTATAAGACGGAAATAATATTTTTATTAACAAAATTATGTTGCGATACGTTTACAATGTTTCATTTTTTGTGCAAGTGGAATTAATATAATATTTTGGAATGATAATAACGTAATACAGGTGTTACTTATTGGAAGATGGTGTGAAGGGGGTCACGTTAATGTCAAAATAGTTAATCCTTAAATATCAGCATTAAACGTAAGTACTCCCGTTTGGTGGAAACGATCCAATATATTTTAAACTCAAAAAAATTTATTAAGACATTCGTAATATTTTATAATATTATTAGAAATATTGAAAATATCCCAATATATAAAAATACAAACATTTCGTATCATTCAAACTATATATATTGAGCAATTTAAATGCAAAAAAATTGCAGGAAAAAATCGTAGGAAAAATTAGTCTGAGTTTAAGGTTATCTTGGGTTTGGTTGAAATGTACGGACTTGGGGATATTCTCGGCGCATTCCTGCCCTTTCAGGATAGATATTTTTCATTTTACGTGCTAGTTACTATAGTATCTAGCGCCTAGTGTCCAAGTTTGCTCTTACTCATCGTTTAATTTTCAGTGTCAGACCCGGGGACACATGTGATAGGCTTATAGAATTGTCAATCCCAGCTACTATTCGAATGAAGTTAGCTGCAATTCAAAATAAAAAGCTTTGGACATTTAAAGTTGAGTAAAATTGATCCGGGAGATTGATTCTACTCGAACGCAATTACTTGAGATTAAGAGTGTGTTCGCAGATGCGTAAAGTTTGGGAATCTCTGAATTAGATCCTCAGAAACGCGAAAGCATTTTATTCGGCCTGGGAAGCAATGAATGAGAACAATCCTTGAAATTTAATTTTTTTTCTTATTTGTTATTGAAAAAAGTTCCTTACACTTTATATGGTGAATTTCTAGGGCTAAAAACTTTTTCACTTTTCTCATGTGTAGCATAATTTCGTATCTATTCACCGAAGCGCTGGTAAATTTGAAAGCTGCCCACCTCCTCCAGCTTAGGTTCTTAACAGCTGGATTAGAAGACAGGTTATCAAATTATCGGTCGCTTCCTACGGGTAGGCCGCGAGCTTGCTGTTGGCGTCACAAGCTGCGTAAAAAGACGAATAATTTACAATGGGAGTGCTGATGAAGTAATTCAAGAAGTTCTTCGGAGATTGGAATATTTTGTGGAAATCAACATAATTGTTCTTGAGCATTAGTTGCATATAAACGTTTATTCCAGGAAGTTATTCCATAAACGGTAGGATTCGGTAACTCCTCCCGTTGGAAGCTAAATTTAGGAAAATATATTATCGGTATGTCTGTTAGTATGTCTTATGAATATATAATATAAATGGTGATGTCATGACACGAATTATTTGCGCAATCACGTAATTTATTTCATGCGTTGTATTAGAATAGGTTTTCCTCGAAATAATGTAATAAAATAAAATGAATATAAGTGTACTTTTCCCTCCTAATATCAGTTTGGATCTAGATTACATCTAAAATCTTCATATTGAATAATTAAAAGTTTTATGCGAAACTAGCTTGTAGTTTTTAGTAATTTCATTTGCTGTCATCGAGAAAAAAATATCTGTCTCTGCTCTGATGGCGAAAAAAAGTGTTTATAAGACGTTTAATGGGTTATTTCTATATTTTTCTGGCCCTTTATAGCCAGCCTAGTTTTTATAATAATCTCTATATGTCTCCCAAACTTGTCACCATTGAACATTAAATAGTGGCTTCGAAAGCCGGCTTAAGAGGTAAAAAATTTCCACTTCGGAAGTGCGCTTAAAAAAATCCAAAGGACACTTTTTTGAATGATGTGTATTAATTTTTATAAAGTGTTTCACTCCTTTTAAAGGATTAAATGTTATATTATGCATTTGCTTAAAGCAGATTACATATAGCGGTTTGCCGAAGGACTATATATTAATAACGTTGCGTATTATATTTAGTCACATATTCGCCAGTAGGTCAAACCCGGCGCGTAGGCCATTTCAATTTGAGCGCATTAAGGTCACAAAGAAGAACGCAAAATTTCAATCCTGCATAGTGATTATTGTTAACTCTTTATGAATATTAATAATTCAGTAAGAGGCGAAGACAAAATAAAATCCTATATTAAGTTTTAGGAGATTATAATATTTTTTTTAAAAAAAGATTAAAATGCGTCGTAGAGAGAACATTATGAATTAGAGCACTCATAATTTATATTTTTTTATAAAGATATTACAAAATTAATTCCGTTTTAACCCATATTTTACCTTTAAAGAATTATTTTTCCCTATCTATTTTTTGCTGAGACGTTCACAGCAGCACATTTAATGCTGGCTCGCAAAGTAGCCGAGTTTCCTTTTTTCATTCTGGCAGTTCAGGATGAATATGTCAATTTGAGTTTCTTCTGCGAAATTAGGCATTTCGTTAATGCATGTTATTTATTGTCCGGATTTCTGTAAATACTTATAAATGATCAAATTACTTTTATTTCATTAAGGAGAATGTTAGTGATGGTGGTAGGAACAAGGTCGACTTCCTAATTTTACAATAATGGTGATTACATATTATATTAATTATTTTCTATACTGGAATGGGCATTCATGAGTTTAGACCACAAATGCCTCTGAAAAATTAAAGTGACGTAGTTATGCGGCAGATCGAACAAGTATTTATTTCTTACAGTTTAATGAATCTTTTTTTAGCTAACTCCATATCTCCCTTTTAATTGAAATAAAATAGAGAGCTGTAGTTCTTTATTTCGTCTCTATTAATAATAGAGCTGTTACAAAATATTTAGCTATTACTAAAGCTAAGCATAATTTGCGATGATAATTTTAACGGAAATATAAAGATGGATAGCACCTTTATTTATCTTGCTTATAATTTTTGGATTAAATGCAAGACTTGTTCTCTGTATTTCATTAAAATGTTGCATGTTTGTATCTTTCACGCTCATATCGCAAAATTTCAAATTTATGAACTGAGCAGGCGTTTTCTCAGCATTATGAGCCGGTAATCCCTGCTATCCACTTTTTTAACTTGACAATTGCTAAGTGGAGCACGTTGAATGATAGATATTCATTTCGAAAAACAAAATCTCTCTATTTTGCCTTTTGATAAATGTGATGATTTCGGAAAATGGGAAAAATGAATGTCAATTTCACGAAAAGGGCAATTAATGCTATGGAACGGTGCACATGTAAAATGGAGATTCTGGTATCCTAATGGTGGCTTGGAGAAATTGTGTCGAGTTGTAACTCTGCTTTTCTTTAATTTTCACATTTTTAAAAAAGTCTTTTTCTGGTCGATAATAGTCATAACAATTCTGCTTAGCTTAAATTACTGTCTTTTATAATTCAGATCCTTACTCGCAAGGACGCCCGACCGTGCTCCTACGGAATGGTTCCGCCGTCTTCCGTGATGCCACCGTCGCCCAGGCAATGTCCACCTCGCCGCCGCACCAAATCCTGCCGGCAAGGTCCATGTTCGGGTCCCACGTGGACATGGGAGCGTACACTTTGCCGGGACCCCAGGCCCTAGTCCCGGGGCCCGTCTCGTGGTTGGCAAACTCGGCTTCTCCATCACCGGCCCCATCCAACACTCCTCCCTCATCTTCCTCGTCAGCATGCACGGCGACTATGCGACCGGCGACGGTGCCGCCATCTCTTATCGCGGATTCCACTGCAACGGTGAGTAGTGATGTTGTACTTATTTCATTATAGTACATATATAATTTTCTCTTGTTTTTTGTTTGTGATTCTGTTGCGAATAAATGTGTTTGGCTATTTGCACGTACTTTATAAAATCGTTTTTGAATCAATTTTTATTGTAGTCACAATATATGTCTACAAGTTTATGTGACGCATTTTAAAGTTTGTGCTACTTTCTTGCTCGTTTACTTGGTTAGATGGATATTTATCAAGGCTTGAATCTGATTTGCATGGCTACGCTTGTATCACTGTTTTTCTATGATATTACTTTTGGAATCGGAACATAGCATTCCTGAATTGCATTAACATATACTTTGGTTTAGAAAGGCATGGGATGTGTTACTCCTCACGTCTGAAATTATTAAGAATACGTTTATTTATTACGTATGTCTTTCAATATAAGGAAATATAGAGGTATTTATTATGAAGTCGAAGTCCAATTTAAGAAAATTAAATGCATGGCTTATGAGATGTAATACGAATATAAAATGTAAAGCCATCTTAGGGGAAGAACGAATTGAATGAGAGAGGAAGCATCTAAATTCATTGGTGAAAATAAATTCCGTCTTCATCGTAGAGAGGGGATGTAAAAGACTGTCGATACTATTATTTCATTTTAGATATATTATTGTATTGAAATATGCATTCCTCTAGTGCTGGGGTGCACAAGAAGCGGCCTTCGCATTCGCACCTTTAAGAAAACCCTTAGAAACCACGTGTTTTTCTAGCTATTTTTTCTGAAAGTTCAAAAATTTCCGGAGTATTTTCTATCACTGTCTGCCGCCGTCATTCTTCTTTCCTTGGCTTCCTTCGACGAAGCCAGTGATAGCACAAAAATCCGAGTAAGAAACCAAGAAATCTCCACGGCACTCCCACTCCACCTTCCGCCCTCACACCACGCTGCGCGCCAGCATGAGTGGAAACCGCTGTACGTCGGACGTCAACCCAATAAAAAAGGACGATTCGAGAGAGAGAGAGAGAGACGGAGAAAAAAATAATAAAAACGTCTGAGCGAGGGAGAATATCCTCCCTACTCCTTTTATCCTCGGGTCGGCATCCGAAAACTAAAATACATTTTTGTTTCTGCGTCGCGAAAGATATACGTCTGGTTCTAACGTGTGCGCACTCACGATAGAAGACACTGAAATATTGACGTATAATGCAACAGCAGAGAATTCTTTGTTGAACCTAGGTCAAGATCCTTCACATATATAAGTATATATATATATATATGCATATGCCCACACACAGGCGTGCCTATACATATATGTGTAGGGCAAGAAAAAGGTCGCTATACAGTTGAACACTATTTTCTCTTTATATTATAAAATAATAATGGTCATCATGATGCGTAACGCTCTAATTTTGTGAATAACTCGATTAGAAATAAACTATAAACGTTATGACTAAGAAAATTCGAAAAAGTCACGGGTACGACTCCAAAGGATGAATGTCGTTTCCCATAAGATAACACGTAAAAATCACCCTGTTAGTTTGAAGGCAGTCACTCTTTTACTCTTTAAAATATCTGAAAATTAAGCTATCGACACGAAATTTGCATTAAAACACGCCAAAATGAATGAGAATTCTTATTCTTACCGTCGAATACTCAATATCATTCGAATTCGCTCATATTTTTAATTTATACTCGAGTATTGGTAAATTTTTTAACATTTCAATAATAAGATTCCATGGTTACCGGTATCGTTGTCCTCGGTAATTTCCGTGCACATGCACATAAATAAATGCTTAAATATCGAAAATAATATTAAAACTTGCTCGAAATGGCCGAAGATATGAATTTAAGTCAAATAAATCGAACGCAGTATTCATGTTGTTTATATTTTCTTTCTTTAGATACTAAAATCCTATTTCTGGTTCTCTCTCTCTTTAACGCTCGATACCTCATCCATTTTTAATCTCCGGGAATTTCAGCCATCTAAGTTTAGTTTTTATCGAGTTATTCAACTAATTTTCTCAATTTGTTATTAAAAACCAAACATACATCCCTTATAAAATATATTCATTAAACTCATATTCAAAACATATTCTCGTTAAACTAATGTAAATCCAATAGGCACATGGTAGGAACGAAGAAACAGCAAGCAAAGGGGGAAGGGGGGGGGGGAGTTGGCGAGCACCAGCGAGTAGGGGGCTTGCCCCCTAGTTGGTACATGAAAATGTAACAACAAAATCAGCAGCATCTGTTAACCATAGACATTAAGTGAATAATCTGTTATCTTGTTCTTCGAGTTAAGTTTATCTGGAAATCTCACCTCTGGTATGTAACCGAGTTTTATTTGGGTGCCCCTCGTGGAGGATAATTGTTTAGAAGAAATTGTTAATAGCTATTACTATCTAGCCTTATTTCAGCGCATGGAAAATATCCTAATCGGAAGTGACTGTATTAGCTTGACTTGGTACTTCAGCGGTAGAATATCCGCCTGGAAAGTGGAAGACCCCGGCTCGATTCCTGGTCATTGCATAACTTTCTCCTCCATTTTATAGTCTGTTCAATATCTAAAGTCTCTTGGCCTTCATACAGAAAGTAGCCAATCACGAACGTTTCCCCTTCCATCGGCCCTCACAACTTTCGCGCGGGAGAACAGATACCCAATAACGAACAGCAACAGCAAGGAAGCGGCGGCAGAAATGGCAACGCAGACCTATGTGAATGCTTCTAAATCAAGAGTAACACTGAGTTCCCCCCACTAGCTTCTCAAACGAACCGTCTCCTATTGGCTACTGCTAAGTGGCGTACGTCCCGTTTTCGAGGCCAAGAGACTTTAGATAGTGAACAGACTAGGAATTTCTTAATGATGTAGGTTGAATACCACCTTAAATATTTGTTTCCAATAATCTTCCGGTCAATCTTGTGTTAGTACTAACTGTTAGTACTAGCTGCGTCTTCTTTGAATTTGCTATTTTTATCTAAATTATTAACCATTCTAACCGATTTTTATGTGACATACAAAGAGAAAAAATATCAACACCAGTTATATACCGGCATCGCTTCCTAAGAAACTAGTTACCCTGTGTACCGGGTGTCCCCGGCGATGAGCATTAAAAATGCATAAACTTTATATATTCTCGTTGAAATAAACGGATGAATTGGTAGCGCGAATTTTGGCATGAATCGAATAAATTAAATTTGGGTTCTTTCCAGAAGGGATATAATTTTGCTTTTTTGAGGTCACTAAAAATTTTAAGAAATGTCTGTAATAATCGGTATTAAAGTACATTCACGGGAAATTTGCTGTTTTGATGGTACGATTGGGCCGCATTACTGTGAAGATAGGCGATATATTTATAATGTTTTGGTTTGAAACATAATATTAGCTTAATAATCTTAAGCATATTGTCAACTAACGTCTTGTGTATCACAGTGTCTCAGGTTATCTTAAATATAGTTTACCAGCTGAATCGTCAACTCATAATACATGGAAGTTTGTTTATTTTACAAACATGAAGGAGCAACTACGGAGATGTTTCGGTATAGAAAATACTCCTCTTCCTTAAGGTGATATCTATTTCTCCCTATACCATACGACTGTCGAATTCAGCGAGGAAGAGAATCTCAGTTACTTTCCGAGAATCCAACTCGATCCTCCCGGTTCGCAGGCAGGTGTTCCTTTCTCGGAAGAGACCTTAAAGATATTCCCTTTCTCTTCGTTGAATTTTCATCTTCGGATTACCTACGATTGCCACAGAAATTCGACTTGGAGGCAAAATAATCATTTGGGGATTGCGAGGGCCGGAGAGATATCCGTAGGATCCTAGCAGTAGTAACTGCGCGTGTTTTTCTATTGCGATTTTTTTTTTTGTATTTTTCTTCCCGATTTCCGAAGGTCCGCTGCCGCAGATGCTCGGGAAAGTTAAGTATTTGAAAGGTCAAAGTCGGCGCGAAACACTGCGGGAAGGCAACGGGACGTGGAGGAGGTGGAATGGAAAGAGAGAAGAAAGGTCTTGAGATAAAAGGAGTCGATAAGTTTTCAGATGGCCACCGTGAGAAATCCAGCGAGGGAAAGAAACGGGAGAGCGATAGCAGATAGAGATCGCGTTCGAAGAAAATCGAAAAGGAGGCGAGTGCTTTAGCCATAAACAGGCAAGGGGAGGAGGAAGAAAAAGGAAACATAGGCACGATGAAATAAAAATCGGCACAACATTGTGCAAGCTTTCCCATATACTAATGCGTCGTTTAGTTATCTTTAGAAAAATACGAACTATGCAGAATCGTTATAAACATCAACTTAAATAACTATACGAAATTTGATGAAAATCGTACCAGCCGTTTTTTCGAAAATCCGATTGATGTTGAAGTTGCCCAAGAATAAACTGGCCTTATATTCATTCATTGAGTAAAATGAAATATGTAGTATTATTAAAGACGTATACTCAAGTAATTATAGGAAATTTTATCAAATCGTTCTAGCTGTTTTTGAGAAAATCAAATTATGTGAAGCATTTCTTCATAGCTTCTGCTCTGTATGATAAAATATCTAAGTACGAGATTTCATTCATTTTCTCTCTACCGTTTAGGCTCTAGAGCCAGTAACAGACAGACAGATGGCATTGCAAAAACCACTTTTTCGGACTCGGTGACACCTAAAACGTATATTTCCGTCAAAATCTCGAGGTCGAATTTTTTCGGAATTTTGACGGAAATATACATTTTAGGTGTAGCTGAGTCCGAAAAAGTGGTTTTCGCAATGCCATCTCTCTAAGTGTTACTGGCTCTAGAGCCTAAACGGCAGAACGAAGATGAATGAAATCTCATACAGATCAGAAGCTATGAATAAATGGTTGACATTGCTCAATAATTAAGGGAAGTTTATTCTGCGCATTTTAACAACAATCCCATTTTCTCAAAAACGGCTTTAACGATTTTGATCAAATTTCATACAGTTACTTGAGTTTACATATTCAAGAATACTACATAGTTCGTATTTCTCAAAAAATGAATGTAAGGGTAGTTTATTCTCGGCAACTTCAACAATAATTTTTCTCAAAAACGGCTAGAACGATTTTGATCAAATTTCATACAGTTACTTGTGATTAAGTCTGCAATCATACTACATATTTCATAAGGCTAGTTTATTAATGGGCAACTTTAAGAAAAACTGGATTTTCTAAAAACCGGCTGATATGTTTTTCATTTTCTAAAGATAACTACACTACGCATTATGATATGAGAACGTTTGTACAGTGTGTTGTACCGATTTTTAGGCGCGTTTCGCTTACAGCGTGAGCGCCTATTATCGTCGGTCGGTCCGTCCGTCCGTCCGTCCGTCCGCATGTTCGTTCTCGGCTTCTACTGAACGGATTTCTATGAAATTTGATATTAAGGACTTTCAATCAAATATAATAAGAAAATCGCAAAAATGAATCACGTATGCCAATCAGGGGTACCACTTTACTGGGGACAAAAAATTAAGTTTTCGTCATATCTCGTAAAATATTGCTCATATCAAAATATTTTTCAAATAAAAGTTGTAGAACTTGTAGAGTATTTTCTTTCCTATAAGTATATTTTTATCGTAGGAGTAGCCGTTATCGAGAAAATCAAACAAGAATGTCTTATATCGTGTTGAACTTGGAAAATTTCTTGCATGGATACTTCATTGTTGCTAACATAAACAGTCTCCCAAACAAACGTTTAATTTCCTTACGTGTGCATGTAATATTATTAAATAGGAAGAAAATGGATTATTTATGATGAAGAAAAGAACTTTAAAACGCTATTTCCCTTACGTACAGGTATATAATTGCTTTCTAATACTCCATTACACGAAACGCGCCCATTTGTGATACGTTGTACACTTTCCTTGTTTAACATGCGATCCGTTTAGCTTTTTATTCTCTTGCTGCGCATTTTCACATTCAACTCTAGTCGTTTACTTTTACATAGCCCTTCTTATATAAATAGAGCGCAAATGGGTACCAAAATAGGTTTTTTCACCAATTATATTCCTGGGATCCTTAAAAAAAAAAAACTTTCTATCCCCTTTCCCATGTTTATAAGAAGGCTATAAAATATTGAACTATTTGTACCCCCCTAAAGGCACATATCGGTTCCCACGACCTTCAAATTCCTTTTTCCTCTTGTTGTCCTTCAAAGATCCGAACCTGCGTCCTTTCCTGTGGGACATCTTTCCATTCCTCCAAACTCGTATTCCCCCAATCGTCCGCCTCCTCTAAAAAAAAAAAAAGAAAATCCCTCTCCCTCACTCCTCTTCTTCCTTTTCTTCCTCCTTTATCTTCCTCCGCCTACCCCTTAGCATCCCCTACTTCCAATACACCCCCTTTTTCCCTTTCGTAAATGTCGTTCTTGCCGTCTTTATCCGCCGGAAGAATAAAGTATTCACTTGGCTTGTCAGTCGCTTGCTCGCGGCGCCATTTTTGTGGGTCGATTTATCTTTAGAGATATTCCAGGTTTTGGGGGAAAGAAAGGAAATGGAGGATAGTGCAATAAAACTAGCCCGAAAATATTTTGGAGTTTTTATTGTGCCGGAGCAAAAAAAATCCCAACAAGGAGACCATGGCATTTGAGCGCCTTTGTACCCGCAGAATCATTGTGGGTTTGTTTAGGCGTATGATGAGAATTTAACCTTTTTAATGGACAGAAATTTATGTTCTTGGAAATTGTCGGCGAATTTTATGGCTCAATATTTTTAAAAACAAACAATTGCTTTAAATGCCATGCGGCAGAGATGAAAAAGCCGTGGCTTGCGAGCAGCATGCTGAATGTAACTTCCGATGTTTGACCGAGTCGAAGAGTCATGTCGCATCGGATGTGCGGGTCAAATTTTTCAAAACACAATTATCCGAGCACTTGTTTATTGCTTTATTTTAAAGAACCTTCGTGCAATGTTATGAAATAATGAATAAAGGTACTGACACTAAATTGGACGCCTTCGATCCAACTTATTTCATCTTCCGCTTGCATACTCTATGCTATTGTTATGATTATCACCGATCTTAGGGATAGACGGGGTAAATGTCCGGTTACCACCCCCGTATAAGAGCGGTATGAAATTTTCACGCCAGAACATTACTTTCTCCGCCCAATCTCGATAATGCTTAGTGAATCGCATAACGTATAATCTTTTCTTCGATTCGCCACTGATATACGCATTACTGATCGTTAATGAAATTTAGTTGTTCAAAACGCCCATCATTATTCGATACACATATTCAAATAGCGTAATAACTGAGAACCTATACTTATTATATTTTCTGGTCTCTCATACTATAAGATGTTTGCTCGTTATTCAAATTTTCGTTGGTTGAACCATAGTTAAAGCATACATTGTCAATTTAATATTTCGTTCCGATATGGAGAGTAGACCAAAGGAAACAAACTTATTTGCAGTGGCATAGCAAACTCTTATGGGGCTCCCGTGCAAAATTCGATTTTGTGGCCCCTATCATTAATTTTATCACCTATTTATTACCTATAGGATGTCAGCCTCATTTGGGGGTCATTGCACCGGTTTGCTAAAAGGTATTAGGTTCTTTCATGCTCTTTTTTTAGAAAATTTAAACTGACTTATTTTTATCAATCTAAACTATATAAAAGACAGTGTCACTTTGTCACTTTGTTTGTAATGCTTTTTGAAGCGTAATATCTCGCAAACGACTTAACCGAATTTGATCAGATTTTTATGATAGCATTATGATATAATAACAAAACGTTTTACTGTATCGAACTCGAGATCAAAAATACCCGGGTTCGACTGCGGAGGATAATTTCCATTTCCAATAAGATAACACGTAAAAATGAATTTTTCGCCGTGCAGGATTTATTACACGTATTTCGCTTTCTGAATGTTCGAACGACCGTAATTCTCCCGTTAAATTTTAACGGGAAATTCTACTAGCCTATTATATTCCACGCAGAATTGGTTGAAAATCTTTCGGTTATAATGTTTGTATAATTTCGTTATGCTATCGCAGAAATCCTTTGGTATAGAGAAGGGCGCATTTGAAAACTCTCCGTGCTAAATTACTGCAGCTCTCCTTTCCAATCTACGTCATCGTTTACTCCGTCTCTTTCGTATTCCTTGTCTTATATGTGTTTCTCTCGTTCACTCCCATTGTTTCCTTTCGTACGTTATTATTGCTGTATACGTTTCTTTCTCTGTCACTTCTCCTCCCTTTCTCTCCTTTTTATTCCTCCCATCTCCATTTCCTTTTTATATATATATTTTTTTTTACTCTCCCTTTTCCTTCCGTTTCTCTGCGTTAGGGTTTTCCTTTCCCTTATCGAATTCATTCCGCCCCGATGCAGTCGATTTTTAAAAATCTAATAACATTTCTTTATTGGTTTTTCATATCCTTTCTTCCAATTTTATTCAGTCCTCTTATCTTATCTCCGTTATGTTTACTTTATATTTTCATGCCAATTTGAGCCTAACAATGGGGACTTTATTGTGTTTTGTTTGTACGGCATGTCTCCATTGCCGGAAAGAGTATATATCTTGGCGTGATCTCGATCGAAAAATTCGTTTCTTCGTGTTTTCGTTCTATCACTTTATATATTTTCAGCTCATGGTCTTGTTTTAATGCTTTTTGAGGGTGAATATATGTACATACATATAGTTACATAGTTTGAATATTAGTTATTGTTGTAAGTAATACTTGACCCAGGACGTTAATTTGACGTTAATTAATTTGTCGCCAAAGAAGCGTTTCTTTGTATTATAATATATTAATCTTTGTTAAAAAAATCTTGCCTCTCCATTTTAAGAGGCAATATTTTTGCTGTAGAACGGAAATATTTAGCTAGTCTGTGTTAATAGCTTTACCCGCCATCTTCAAATCCCGTTCACATTTATTAATTAATTCGTCCTAAGTTCAAGTATCCTTTAATACTATTTTTATCTATTTCCATCGCTCCCTCGAATCGATCGTTTCCATTATTTAAAAAAGTTTTTGTGAAAATCTTTTATTTGGAAGGTACTTAGGTAATCACTTAATTTTTCTGTGTTGTTGTTGAATAAACGAGATATTTACCTTTAAACATTCATCGAAATTCATACTTTTAAAAGACCGTTGCGCCACCCTCCCTAAGGTTTCTACGTACACATCCTTTCGTTCTTTCCTCTCTTCCTCCTCTCTTATCTCTCTCTCTCCCTCTCTCTCTCTCTGTCCTTCCAACTCCAACGTCGCATTCCAATCTCGCCTCTTCTTCCCCCTCGCACGAAAGCCTTCTTCGATCTCAATCTACGTCTCGTGGGGGTCATCCTCCCTCTCCCTCCACCCCGCCCTCTCCTCTCCCTCCCTCTCGGGCTCTCCCTACCGGCAAGTGTTTGAAACTCGCAACCAGAGCTCGCGCGCCACCTCCTTTCCTCCTTTTCAAGTACCGTCTCCCCTTCTCATACCTCTTCCTCCACCTCTGCCCTCTTACCCTCCTGTAGCGATCTTTCCCTTTCTCCCTTCTTTCTCTCTTCCACTCTCTCTCTCTTTCTCCCTCTCTTCCTCCCTCTCTCTTCCATCAAGATCGAAGGAGAAAGAACTGGAGGACCATGGCGTCGGTTTGAATGACATTTCGTGAGTGGGGTTCGGGAAAAGTATTCTTCGGCAGAGAGAGAGAGAGGAACGCCTGGGAATGAGTGTGTGTGTGCGCGCGTAGTGTACATAAAGGAATGAGAGAGTTGGAGGAAGGTGAAGGAAAATAAGGTGGAGGTGCAAAATAAATGGGCGGCAGAAGGGAAAGGGAGAAATGTTACGTGGAGGCTTTGGGGGAGGGGTTTAAGGGGTTGGGGAGGGGAGGGGGGGGGAGGAACGGGGGAGAAAGGAGGGAATGGGTGCTGCTACTGGTTGTGCAAATACTTGCCCGGTGGACACGATTAAAAAATAATTTCGCGGGAGATGGTCCCGTCTGCATTGTTAGCGAAGGGGTGTTTCGGAGAGATAGTGGAAGGACCTCCTACGCCCCCTCGGAGCGACTGGTGGGGGGGGGGGCGGGAGGGGGGAGGGGGGCGGGAGGGGGGGAGGGGGGCGGGAGGGGGGGATGGTAGATGGGACGAGAGTTCTTGTTTTTAATTTTCTTGCCTCGACTCCTGGAAGGAAAAAAAAAAGAACGGAGGACAAAGAATGTCTCTGATAGGGATTTGTCAAATTTCGGAGTTTATGGAATTAAGTTCGCGGTTTATTGTTTCGTTATCGTTTGGATTAAATTATGAGGTCAGTTGAAAACGGTTTTTTTATGATTACCTGGGATGCGGTATGATTGGTAAAAAAAGCGATTTTTTTTGTAGTTTTGCTTTCGTCTTGCTTAATTCCGTTCAAAGACGGAAGATAGAAAAATAGTAAAAAATATCTCGCAAATATATTTGTATTTTTTAATGCTGTGCGGGCTTAATGCCGCGGTGAAAAGTTAAACAATATTCTATTCGTGTTTATTAAGCGCACGAAATTTTAATTGAGATTGGATAATTTTTACTTACACTTGCCAACTGTAGATTTGTATTTGTTTATATGTTTCCAATTCGACATTCATTGGTGGCAGATTTCGAGAATACCTGTATGCATTTAAATTAAGCTGTTTTTTGTTAATTATTTATCCTTCATTAAAATCTCACACAGTTTTGTAACTCTAACATAAATTCATATAAACATTAAACCTATTTTTTTGACAATTTTTTAAAGTACTTATTCAATCATCACATTTGCATGATGCAGATACATTAAGGATCTATTCCTCGGGAATTAGTTTGACATTTTAGCTATTTTAATTAATACAGTAAATTTTATCATTTTAATTGTTTTATCATGAACATAACGATATTTTTCTATTTGCAAAACATTGCTTCACCCGTAGGACTGAAAACTTCTGTAAAGTTTTAAATAAAGATGGAAGTTAGTGTTGCAAATGTAATCAAATCCCCGTCTGATGAAACATTTATATATTTATTACGCCCAAATTCTCGATGAGCATTTTATTATTTTTTATATGCTCAGTAGAGATTGGCGAATCTCTATGAATATATTGCAGTGAAAAGGAAATCTGTTTGAATTCACTGTCGACGCACGTTTGCCGAGCGACATGCAAAGAAGAAGAAAAATATTTCCATGGAGAAGTGTAGAATTTTACCTTCTGTTTGCGGAAATACTATGGATTTCATCAATTTTGTGAATACAAAACGAAAGCTGATCATAGAAGGTGAAATCGACCATATAAGTGCGAATTATAAATACAGAAATTTCAATGGGATAATGTATCTTAGCATATATTGTTGCTATGTTCTGCACAGAGTGAAAAAAATTAAACCTCATGCCTCGAAGACTTTGTAACCATTTCATGTAGACATCATTGTTGCATTTTTTGTATCTTTTCATCTTCAGATTGGGTCTCTTGCATTACAAGTATATTAGCATGCTCTTGATGTTTTTGCATGTTTGTATTACTTTCCTCAGGATTACCAGAATGAACAGTTTCATGAAAAAATACTTCTATTAATACTGGAGTATGTATTAATCGGACGCAACATATCAAGCTTTTATGCACGCTTTATTTCTAGAGGGTATATCAGCATGCATTTCGGTGATTAACTGTGGAATTTAGCCTAATGTTTTACGGATCAAGTTTTCTCCGTAGAATATTTATTTAATCAGCAAGGCTAAGGCTTATTATGCATGCGCATGCTCATTTAATGCCTGAAGCTGAAAACTTTATCATGCCAACCAATAAAGGATGAGCATGTAATCACTAAGTTTCTGAATCTTTTTCTCTTCGAAGACAAAAATGTGGCATTTTATCTCTTATATTCACATGGATTTACTCCGACTTATCTTCATGAAGAATTTTTCATAAAATTTTGAATTTGAAGCATTTCAGTAAACGCATCTGTTTGGCTGCATTTGCGCTGTGAACATTAACTAACGCCAAAGCATTTTGAAGAGGTGAGCAATATGGCTAAAAACTGATTTTTACTTTCTACATATACATAGTATAGAGAAAGTATTGTTTAATAATGTTATTACGTATTGCTGTTTAAAATACAAAAAAATTGAGAGATTGATACGATACTCAAGGGAAAACAAAAATATACACAAGAGTCTCGAAACTGAGTTTTGTCCATGTTGGAGAGTGCATATATTTTTTCTGGGTAAATTCATTATAATGCTGTGAGTGGCTACTTGATTGAAAAAAGTCCCGTTTCTAAAGCATTCTGTGGCGAGAAGACACGTGTCAACTCCTTTCTTTCCATCCAGATCGACCGGAAACACGTCATCAATGCCATCCCCGTGGACGCGGTGCCGACCAACCCCCAGCAGCCTCCGTTCGCCTGGGAGAGGCCACACGACCTGAACCTTCGAACCCGTTTGAATGGCGGCGGCGCCATCAAACCGGCCGCCGCCCCACTCGTCGCCCCGGGTCCTGCCCCGGGCCAGAAGACGGTGCTGCCACCTGGAGACGGAACAAACGCCACCTCTGACTTCGAACTTAACGGAGTCGTCATAAAGGAGAGACTTATGATGGCTCGCCGCCTGCCTGAGAGCTGCGTTTAAAAAAAAAGAAATAAAACAAAAGAGTAATGAATCGAGAGACAGAATGGCTGCGAAGTTTATTTTTTGCTCGGAAGAGCTATGAAACGTTGAGGAGGGTGATTTCGAAGAGGTTTGGGAAGATTTCACGGTTCAAATAAAATTGAACAAGAGTGTGAAAGAGAGAAAAACAATATGACCTTTACGGAGGACGACTGATAACGTACGGAAAAAAGCAATGAGTGATTATTCTTTTTCCGAACCTCTCCTAGAGGCGCGACTGAAGTAATTTTTTACGCAACTTGCTAAGGTTTTATGAGCGGAGGTGGTAAAGTATAAAAAAAAAATTAAAAGGAATTTGCAAAAAAAAGGATGGAATATTTTCGACGGATGGACGCTAAAATATGAAAAAAATTATGAATTGTTGTTTTTCCCCTTCTTTTCCTTTTTAGGTACGTTTTCATCCAGATGCTTTCTTAGACACGTGAAAAAATATTGAAAAAAATAATCCTCTCAAGAAATACTTATTAGATTAAAAGGAGACAACTTTGGTGGTCGTGTTTTTGCTGTTGTTATAAAGCCTTACCAAAAAATAAAGCTAGGAGGCTATTTGTATGACAAAATTCGAGAAATACTCCCCTCTCCAAAGAAAAAGGACTCAAAATGACTAAAAGACGTTCTGCGACGTTTTTTTGGTGCATCGAAAAACAAAACTGTGAGCTACGCCGTTTTAAGTATGTGATCTAGTTTCTGGTTGTAAAAAAAATGTTCCTCTTATTACGACAAGGAGAGCGACCTCAATATTTTAGTTCGAAGCAAAGGAAAAAGAATTAAAAAAAAAACTTCCCAGCTTTTTCAATCCCATGGTCGTGCTGAGTGGTAAGAAACCTAAAAAAAATACTTAATAACATGACGTAATTTCTTCCAGGAAAAATTTCATCTGCCCTTTTACCCCGAGAAAAAATCATGATGTGTTTTGTTTTATTTAAAAATTCGAATGCCGTGTAAATGTTTAAGAGAAATCTTTTAGACAAATTAGACAAGTGTACGTCTTTGCTGAAGAAAAAATTTCATGGCATAGTGTGAACGTGTAAATGTGTCCTCCGAGTGACTAATCGTGGTTTAACCGGTTAATCTTTTTACATCTTGCCAGTATAAATGTAAATGGAAAAATCGATTCCCAAGTGGCAAAAATTGGGATGTCGTTTCTAAAAATGAAAAAAGTGGTCTTTAAAAACCTCTCTTTATGTAGGGATCATGACGGGGAGATGCTTTTACTTCCCCCTCTCCCCCCCCCCCCCCCCCCCCAAACCGTGTTTCCTTCATATCGTAAATCCCTTAAAAAGCAAAAGTTAGGGTTTTTACATGAATCCTGTGTGGTAATGAGATATGCCATATCAAATCTAATCCCATATCAAAAAAAAGGAATACAATAGCTATTTAAATGTTAATAATTACCTAATGAAAATAAAAGATGACCATTTAAACGAATCGTTTGTGTCAGTATGCTGAGATCGTGAATCCTGTTGCCTTAAAAAAGGATTTAAAATAATACATGGCTATCGTGTATACTTTTAAAGTGCTGAAACCCCCAACCGTTGTACCATTGTTAAGCCAAGACAGCTGGAAGTTTGATGCATTATAAATGATGTCCGTATTGGTGTGAAAATAAAGTTGATGAATTTTCAGTGTATGTTTATTATCACTTGATGACCACCCAGGTTAACTGTTCTATACTATATTAGCTCTTGTCTCACATTATGTTTTTATCGTCGCTTAAGAAAACCCCTTCGATGATCATGTAGTGTTGAAAGCGACGAATACATTTCAACGTGACGAATTGTGTGTCACAAATTCCCATCAAAAGTAACTGTGCCTTATCAAATATAGGAAAGGAGAATTAAAAGCAAGGATGAGTAGTTAACTCTAGAAATATAGAATGTATTGAAAAACTTTTTTTTTCGATGGCAATGAAAAGGTTGGAAAATCCACACCGCGGCTTTCATGACTGGTGATATAATGAAATAGAAATTCGTTAAGAGCTGCTATATCTGAATCACCACTGAGTGGCTACTGCTCTGTAACCGAAATACACCTGTCATATTTCCAACTAATTTTGTAGTATTATATGATTGATTTACCTCGTTTGTCAATTAAGCATGGTGAGCTCTATAATTCTATTTTTTCCCTCTTTAGCACATTTGAAAACAAAGCGGTTAGCTACTGCTTTTGGAATGAAAATAATAATCTTTAATGAATACATACTAATTACAGTAATCGGTATGGATTACAATTTTTGTTCATTAGATATTTTTTAAATTTCAAACTACTACACAAGGATATTTCATTTGGCATAATGAGAAACTATTGATGTGTGACTGCATTCACACTGCTGTGGGACCGAGGTTCTAACATTTGTACTCGTCATCGTTATCTTTAATGAGGTAATCATTGCAGTTATTCTTGCGTGAGGTTCACAGCCAAATTTAAAAATAATTTACTTTTCAGATTAAATGCAATTAAATAGACGTAATTTTGCTGCAAAACTTAACGTAATCATAAAATTAAATACTGTTGATGGAATTCGTACCTTTTTGCCTGGCCCAAATTAAATTACGGCAGGGGATTGAAAATTAAACCATTTTAAATATTGCATTGTTATAATTAAAGCGATTCGTTAAAAAATTTTTAAATTATGAGACGTCCTACTTAAAAAATATTTTGTAACAACCCTCGTTTCAGTGCATCTCTTCACTCAATTGACTTTGATTTTGTTACACTGTGAAATTATAAACAAACTAGTGTATAGCCAGTCAAAAATGACGGGAGTAAAGATTCGGTCGTTCAAGGTATTTATGGAGATCAAATTGGAATCAGAAACATAAATTGTATTGAAAGTCATTTTTCCATCTCCTTCATTCCCCCTCTCCCACTCTCTTCCCCTCTCTCCTTTCCCTCTCTCTTCCTCAACCTTCCTCTCCTTCCCTCTCTCACCCTCCCTCTCCCCCCCTTTGACCCCTCCCTCCCTCACTCTCTCGTATTAACAACATTCAAGGCACGTTTATACCCATAAGAATTGTAATAACAATATGATATCGAGGTCTAACAGTAGAATAAGTAGGCAAGGTAACATCCCGTTAAAAATGGCAAGATTTCCTCAAACTGTGTTAATTAAACGTTTAAATGGAGCGATTTCGAACCGTAGGCGGAAAAAAGATGAAAAGATTATGAAACTTTATAATGTTTTCATCAAAATGGTTTATATTTGAAGATTGTAGGTCAATTATTTCTAATCTTAATTAATGGCGGGCCGCATCGGTTTTGCGAATTCTTCAGCAGGCCACATTGAAAGATGCCAATGCTTAGGCGGGTCAGTTAGAGTTTAAATCGAAAATTGCTTAGATTCTTATGCATCATACATAAGTGAAAAACAAGTACAAACAAGGATTGTAGGGCTAAATTTTCAAAACTAAAGGTTTTATTGTCAAAATTTTACCGAAAGTAATATAATATTGTTTTAAATTTCACAGATTGCTTTTTCACCAAAGCTTCGCGGGCCACGTTAAATGCTCTCGAGGGCCACATATGGCCCGCGCGCCATGGTTTGCACACCCCAGATTTAGATAGTGCGTCAACTTTACATCGTGATTTTTATTTCGCGTAAATAGCGTTAAAAATAATTTATTTCTATATTTAGGTGTTTACCGGATTATTAAGTGAAATAGAACAGAATAGTGCAATATTTAAATTAAAATAATACAACGCGCATTAATGAAAACGCTATCAACGGCCATCCTAGATCGATTTCCAATACAGATAGCGAAAACGAGGTTTTTAAGAAATTTACGGAGTTGGACGGTATGGTGGCAAATTTTATTTTCTTAGTTTATCGCATGGTTGCAAAGATAAAACTCAAAACGGTCCGCAAAAGATATCTTTTTCGCCGTCCCCACTTTTAAAGATAAGGTTTCAACGACCGTTTCCAATCGCAGCCAATTCAATCCTTTCAATGGCGTCGTTTATTCATTTTTTTTTCATTTCAAACTCCCGACACATATTGAACAAACAAGCTTGTTTATTTTATTTTTATTTTAGAAATTTTGAAGTGTACCTTTTAGTTTTTTTTATATTTTGCCTTTGAAATAGATCAGGGATTTCCAGATGCGGCACTACCCTTCTATATCTCCTAATCATCGCGTTCTGTGGCCGTGTGTGTGTGTGCGCGCGCGTATGCGTGCTTTTGTGAGCTCGGATGTCTCTGTGTGAAGACGGAGGGCAGGACATCAATCAATGGAGATTCAATAATGAAAGTGCGTCCTTCGCTATTTATCTGATCCCAACTCAAAAGAGTAACGGCCAATCCCCAATATCAGTTCTCTGTCTCTTTCCCACCCCTCTCTCTCTCTCTCGTCTTCCTTTCTACCGTCAACTGTTTCCAACCCGTCATTTTCCCATTCCCTTTCAGATCTCTCCCGTTTGTCGTTCCAGCCTTTACTTTCTCTCTTCATCTCGCCCCGTCGCATTCCGATTTTCCTCCCTCTCTCAACCTTCCTCTCCTCTATCTCTCGACTTCCGTTTCCTTTTGTGTTCTCCGACTCTCTCTCTCTCTTCTTTCCTCCATTCTCTTCTTTCCTCCATTCTCCCACACCCCTTTCTCTCTCTCTCTCTCTGTCTCTCCCACACACAATCTCTATTCTTCGATTCCTGCTTTCTCTCCTTTTCTGAATATCCTCTCCCAGAGGCGTACCTAGGCGATATGGCGCCTATGGCAACATTTTAGGAAACGCCTTGGTTATTTAGGATATAATTTTTTATGAGTTTTAATAAAGAATAACAGGGTTTTTATTATAAACAAATCAAAGTTTGAGTGTTGAAATAACGGTTATTTACTGGAAAAGTACATTTTTGCGGGAACGTTAGTCGCCTTTGGCAAGCGGCGCCTGGGGCAAATGCCACCTTCGTCATAGTCTAGTTACGGCACTGCCCTCTCCTGTAATAGCCATCGCTCACAAACTCTTATTATTCCATGTCTTTTTCTCTTCCCTTCTCATTTATTCCCCCGTTTTCCGCTTCTTTGCTATTTCCTCTAACGTATACTTCCAACACGTTCCCTTATTACGTCATTCGTCCAGGTTTTACATCCTCCTTTCTCTCTCTCTCTCTCTCTCTCTCTCTCTATCATTTTACCGTTTTGCTTTTCAATGCAGCAAGTGATCTCCTCAGTGGCGGATCTACACGTTCTGAGTCCCCTGGCGCTAATCTGCCGAGGGCTCTGGCGCTAAATTATTGGGGGCCCTGCGATCTATGCATATACTGAAAACTCATCTGAAAACTCATCTACATTATTTGAATCCACATTTCAAAAAATTAAGTATCGCAGTGCAGAAAATAAGATTTTATTTACGACTTTTAAAATGAGATATTTAATATTCTGATATTATTCATAAAAACATTTTTGGGGGGCCCATTATTCAAGAGGCCCCTGGCGCGACTCCCTTGAATCCGCCACTGGATCCCTTTGTAGTTTTCACCACACAAACAAATCATCGTATGTAAAAATGTCGATGCTTTATAACAATAGCATTTGTTGAAACGAATCAGCAATGTACAATAAATCACATAAATGAATTATGTAAGACTTTCCTGGTGACAAAATTGAAATTTCCGTCATATCCCGTAAAGTATTGGTCATATCATAATAGTTTTTAATGAAAACATGTAGAAAATATTAAGTATTTCTTTACCTATACATTTGTATCGTATGAGTAGCCGTTATCAAGAAAATCAAACGGATTTCTTAATACGAGTAAAGCCTAAGCTTTACTCGTATTAAGAAATCGTAATCGTAATGTGCACGTTGAGAAAATCGGCTTTCGAATGATAATTGAAATGAGAGTGTGAAAAAAGCGGATTGGAAGGAAGGGATGCAAAAACACTCAATGTATGTACGCTTATTGTCCCTACAATAAATTCTCTGAATAAAGTAGAACGTACGTATTTACGCACGGTTTAAATCGTGGCAACTGTGATATTCCGTTTTAGCCTGTACAGTTAGGTGTCAGCAGGGGTAAACCTTGATATGCTATGACATCAGAGGACACTACATATTTTTACTTTCTCCATACGTAGTAATGGGAAAGTATTGTGATCACGAGAAAAATCGACTTCGAGATTTCAACGGAAATACACGTTTTGAGGTCCCTATAACAATTTTAGAATATTTTCGGAATGATGTCTGTGTGCGCGCGTGTGTTTATGTGATTGTGGGCGCTCTAACTCAAAAAGTACTTACCATCTCCTTACCAAACTTCATATATAACACTTTAGCATGATCACAAAGAAGTGATTAGTTTTTGAACAATAACGGTTAAGCGGAATTCGAAGTTTATTCGAAACCCGATTCGGTTTTTGCGATATTTCTCCATTAAAACATCATTATTGTATATACAATTCTATACAATGATTATAGAGAATGTAGTTTCCTACAACTTTCATTTGAAACAATTTTCTATAGCAGTTATTTTTTAGGAATTACTTATAAATAATCGGTTTTTTCGGTTCCCGTCAAATGTCTCCTTAAAAACGTCGTTTTGGTAATCTTCGTGAGGTCCAAAGTTGTAGAGAATAATATTTCTTCCAGGTTTTGTTTGAAACAAACTTTCGTAGAACCTTCCATTTCGGAGCTATTCAACTTTTTCGTAATTTCCAGTATACAGCGCCACCACCATGTAGCGGTGAATTCTGTAAACATATTCAAAATATACGTAATTTACGGCATTAAGAACGACTGCATTCTTTTACGATACGAAATGATAATTTTGCCTCATATTGCTATTCATAATAATTTAAATATCTATACCCCATATATGGAGAAAGTCATGTGTTGGCCACATCAGATTTGTTTTAGATGACATCGAGCATTATGACTTTCCGAATTTGAATAGAAAATTATGCTGCGGTTTTTTAGTATATCTTTATTGACTAAACTGCCGTAATTGATTCGTAAAATTTCCCATGTCAATGAAACATTTACACCTGGCAATATAGTATATAATATAAAAAACAAATTTATTTTGATACTGTTAAACCGTTTGGCCTCTATGGCGTCAGAAAGATGGCAGACAGAAGGAATCACAAACACCATTTTTTAACACAGAAGCTTTGAAATTAATAATATATAAGTACATCACTGATCAATACTTAAAGTGAAGTTTTTTCATTATCCAAAGTTAAACTTTCTATTGAGTCTATTTATTTTCTTTCGGTTTTCATACAGGTGGATTATTCTTTGTTACCACAGTAGTCTTCCTTAACCATCACATGCGTTTTAAAGGGCCTGGACGCGCGCACTATTTATTCGTAATTTTACATGGTACGCGCTATGATTATAGCTAAAACTTATATTCTCCGCGCTGTTAGTTTCAAGTAAAGTGTAAAAATAGTCAGATCTTTGCGATTTATAAATTTGCAAAACGTGTACATATTATTACTGATTTTTGTGTGAATTTTAATATTATCAGAGTGAACTGAGGTAACAATATCGTATAAAGCGAATAAATACAGATAATATATCCCTATATTTTTTGTAGCCCTAATTAATCCCAATATGGAATATAATGGACGTGACGAGGGATTCGATATCTACCTCACACAAATGTGAAAGGGAGAAGAGATTTAATAAATTTTTAAAAAATATCGGGGGATCGGTTCAAATAATTAATTTTTGAAAGATCTTAATCCAGTTTATTTCGAAGCGGCGGGCTCATCGAGAATTAAAAGTTCGGGGTTTCCTTTTTTTTAATTTCAAAACTTTCCCTTTCATGAGGCCATTATCTCCTCGCGTCCTTTCGATCAAAATAATGGTCGAACCACTCCGCGGCAGTCCATTCATCCGTCTTTATCTCTTCCGCGCGATTCTTCTCAACCGCGATTCATCCTCGTTTTCCTCGACCCAATCATCCACGAAAATCCTATCTGCTTCCACCCTTTCCCTTTCTCCCTCACACTATCGCTCGTCTCCCCGCGACACAATGCAAGCCTTAGCGTTAAAAAATAATAATAATAATAAATAATTGCTACAACCCGTTTATTACGACCGTTCGCTCGACGTAATCCGTGAAAGGATCCCGATACATTTCCCACGAATAGTTTTTTCGGACAAAAAAAATAATACTTTTTTCCAGTAGCGCAAATATATTTTCGGTTAAAAATTGATTCTCGAAAGGAAAGTTTAAAATTAAAGAATGTCCTTTTGAATGCGCAACCTACCATGCACTACTGCAGTGTTTCTCAACCTTGAGTAGACCAGGGAGCACCTAGCAGAGGTATTCATTAACTTATGAGGAGCACTAGAATACACTTTTCAGCCAAACATTTGTTAGCTATCAGCTGGAATGTCCATCATAGTACAGCTCTCAGTACAAAACCGATCTAGGTAGAAATCAACGAACTAAAAAAATCGAAATGAAATTAAAGACGATCTCACGCATATTATATACTAGCGTAATTGCCCGTCAACATGACGGGATATCTTTAGTTAACCTTAAAATAGTTACCACCCTCTCCCCCTCTCTCTCTCTCCCTATATCTCGCCACCTCCCTTTCACACTCTCCTTCACTTCTATCCCTCCCTCCCTCCTTCCCTTCTCTCTCCCTCTCTCTCTCTCTTAAATGTAAGAAGGGACTATATAGTCTCAATTTTGCTCTCAATAAAGTCGTCTGTCTGTCTGTCTCCCTCCATCTCTCCCTTCCTCTCTCTCCCTCCCTCTCCCTCCCTCTCTCTCCCTCCCTCTCTCTCCCTCCCTCTCTCTCCCTCCCTCTCTCTCCCTCCCCCTCTCTCCCTCCCCCTCTATCCCTCCCTCCCTCTCCCTCCCTCCCTCCCTATCTCTCCCTCCCTCCCTATCTCTCCCTCCCTCCCTCCCTATCTCTCCTTCCCTCCCTATCTCTCCCTCCCTCCCTATCTCTCCCTCACTCCCTCCCCCCCTCCCTAACTCTCTCTCTCTATCTCTATCTCGTATTAAAAGAAAAGCACGCTTACACCCATAAGGACTGATATAACAATAGGATTATGAGTTCTAACAATATAATTAGTCACCATGGCAACATTCAGTTAAAATGGCAAGATTTCCATAAAATATGAAAATTAAACGTTTAATATGGGATATATCGAACTGTGGGTGAAAAACGATGAACAGAATAAGAAACTTTATTATTTTTTCTTCAAAAATCCGAAGGTCGTAGGTTAATTCCTTCTAATTTTAATTTCCAAATGAATAAAGGCCTGCACGTCCAAAAATCGCGTTTTACATGTTAAGTAATGGGAAATGGAAATGCCTCCATTGGAGTCGAACCAAGGATTCGCGATTTAAATTCGTCATCACCTGAACAAGTGTTAATCAAGCATCCCTGCCAAATTTCGAGTTTCTATCTTCATTACTTCTCGAGTTATTAGCGTTTAAGTTAGCGTTATAGACAGAGAAAAGTTAGCGTTATAGACAGAGAATTGCTTTTTATTATATACGATTGGTTATTTAGTTTTAAAAATAAATCTATACAGAATAATGAAGGATGGAACGCTTGCGGAGAACCTACTTAATGGTTAAGGAGCAACAGTCGTCCGCGGAGCACGGTTGAGAAACGTTGCACTAGTAATGTGGTGTTGTGGGAAGGATGAATTAAACTTAACCTAATGATCAATTCTTGAATGAAAAATACACGTTCTTAGAACGAAGACAAATCCATCGATTGAGAAAACTATACCGATGCTTAGGAAACAGTTCGGTTATATTAAAATATCGGCAAATTTTACATAATAATTTAATATAATAAAAGCCGTCGTCTGTTGGTTGGTTGGTCAATCTATGCAAACGCTAATAACTCGAGAAATAATAATGGTAGAAACTCGAAATTTGGTGGAGATGCTTGATTAACACTTTTTCAGGTGATGACTAATTCAAATCGCGAAAAATTCCTTGGTTCGTCTCCAAGAGAGACATTTCCATTTCCCATTACTTAATATGTAAAACGCGATTTTTCGACGTGCAGGATTTTATTCATTTGGAAATTAAAATTAGAAGAAATTAACAGAAGACCTTCGGATTTGAACCATTTTGAAGAAAAATTTATAAAGTTTCTTATTCTGTTCGTCTTTTTTCGCCCACAGTTCGAAATATTCCATGTTAAACGTTTAATTTGCATATTTTGTGGAAATCTCACCATTTTAACGTGATGTTGCTATGTCGACCATTATCATTGTTACACCTCAAATTACTATTACTATATACATCCTTCTGGGAATAAGCGTGCCTTGAATGCTTCAATACGAGAGAGAGGGAGAGAGAGAGAGAGGAAGGAAGGGGAGAGATTGGCGTGTTTTATGGAAAATAAGTATATTAACGTAAATATAAAAAATTTTAAGTATCAACAGTGTCATTTTAGAAAAATTGGAAATAAAAAGCATTCCTAAAATAAATCCTTTGTAAACCATACGTGCTTACGAATTTATATTGTTATTCCTCGAATTAATTTCGTAACAATGGCCGAAGTTTGGAAACGAATATAAATTATAATTCAATTCAAATTAAAAGGACATTTAAAACTGTTAACAGGCAATTTTCGAAGAAACAACATTGCATCTTTTATTGAATTGATTTGTTTTTATAAAAGGAATTTTGGTGCTTATTTAATACAGAGTATGTTCTAAGGCTTATAATCCATTTAAATCTAATAACAGCGTCTATTATAGTTTAAAGAAAGGACTTTATTTATTCACTTTACAGAATGAATTAATTTTAGGCTAGCAATGCCTATTATAAAAGGAGTTACTTTGGAAGTTACAGTATGTAAAGTGGAAGTTGTACTGAATTGACTCAAGTATATTTCAAAGCAAAAATCAATTTAAAACTATTGTAACGGTTTCTACGATAAACAATTACTTTATTTTTTGTTTATGTGGATCCCCAATACAACAATCCTTTCAGTCGTCAAGGGAACATTTTAAAATATTGAAATAAATTGATTTGTTTTTGTTCAGATAGTATTCAAGGAAATTATTCCGCTGATTTATTAATTAGTTAGTTTTTAATTTAAATATTTTAAAGAGTTTTATTTTAACTGTGTAATACATAACGACGGAGAACATTATTGTGGATTCGAGTAAGCTTTCTTTCTTCGTAAGTACAGAGTACAATTTTAAAACAATCATAATGTTAAGTGCACGAAATTTAATTATTTTCCCTACGTTATATATGTATACATATAATTATTTCCCGGTCTTTGCACACCGACATTTATATGCAGCATTGACGAGAATAAGGTGGGAGAAGAATAACAGAATTTTATAGCCGAAAATAAAAAACAAAGGCATTTACTAAACGACAACAGAATATTCACTAGAAATGTAATATATGACGAAATATTTCATATGTAAAAGTGTGCTAATAATTATTTTAAATGCAAATATTAATAATCAATCTATCTATAATTCTTCCGTTGATATTTCAACGGGCATTACGCTCGTTATATTATAGTGGCTGGCGATAATTGCAACTTGAGCTGCAGGACAAACTGAAATGATCTAGAAGCTTTTTTATTTATTTCAATAAACCTTGTAAAAATAATAATAAATTGGAATGAATAATTCCTCTTTAAAGTTTTTTTTATTTATTCGTTTTAAGATAGCCTTCTTTGTTCTGTTATAAAAATGTCTTTTATATTATTTTATTCGCGCCGAATTAAAAATTCTTCCGTGCTATTTCCATAGGGTCCACAGTTTTGCTTATTGTCGTCGTAAAAATAACATTATTTTCAAACGCCTTCCCCCATCATTTCAATTAGCCCCTCCTCTTTTGAAGATCAACGCGTTGCTTTTTTCCCCGTTTCACTTTCGCAACACCTGTCATGGTAAAAATGTCTTCCCTTTTTAAGCCTTTCACTCCACCTCCTGCCGTAAAAACCTCACACTGCTCGTCTTCCTCGGACGCTTTACCGTCGCGCCGAATCACGAGTAGGACCGAATGATGCCCCAAGCACACCTCCCGGTCAACGCGGACCCCCCACACCCTTATTCCCATATATATAGGGTTTGGACCGGGCCCATTCCGTTGTCACGCGATTACACATCAGGAAATAATTAATGGCGAAATGGAGGGAAGGGAAGAGAGAGAGGAGGGGGGGAGTAGGGAGGGTTTACGGTCGTTTGGAATCATCACGATGTCCGAGCAGTGCTGCCAACCTCTCCAATCCTCCAGTCGTTCTACTCTTTCTCTCCCCCCCCCCCCCCTCCCCTCCATTTTGCGCGAGCGATAAAACAGATGAACGCTGGCTTATAAACGCTATCCCTTTCCTATACCCCGCTTACGGACTTTACGTCCCCACGCTTTCATTCTCTATCTCTCTCTCTCCCTCTCTATCCCATCGTACCATCCTCTTTCTCTCACTCTCTCTATTAAACATCACTACATTCCTTTCCTACATTTTCGCCTTTCTCTCTTCTCTCTGTTCTACTTTCTCTATTTGCTTTATCCTTCCTTTCCGGTTTATGATTCTCTCTATTCCTGCATTTTATACAAGCTTTCTTTTTCCTCTAGTTGCAGTTCTCATGATCCATCCCGTGCCTCCTTTTATTTCCTCTTTTCAATCCGTACCATTACTTCTTTCCAAAATTCTCCATTTTCCTTCTCTTGTCTAGCTCTTTCTTTCATTTAGTAATTTCCTCGATTTCTCTTCGTTTCCGGTTCTTAATTTTCATACCTTTATTTTTCCTCTTTCATCGTGCCTCTCTCAAACTTCTCTCTCTCCCTCTCAGCCTCATCCTCAGCCTCCCCCTCAGCCTCCCCCTCAGCCTCCCCCTCAGCCTCCCCCTCAGCCTCCCCCTCAGCCTCCCCATCAGCCTCCCCATCAGCCTCCCCATCAGCCTCCCCATCAGCCTCCTCAATAACTTCCTCTTCCATCCGTCTCCTCCCCCTACGTCCTCTCTCTCAGCCTCATTCCCCTTTACCCCTCCCCCCCAGCAGCCTCCTCTCCCAACCTCAGGCTCATCTCTCTCTCCATCCTCTTTCAGCTCCATCCTCCATAAACTTCCTCTCCCTCATTCTTCCCTATATAGCCTCCTTCAACTTCGTCTCTCCTCGCCTATTCCCTCTGCACTCATACAACTTTCTCTCTCTCTGCATCCTTCTCCCCTCCTCTGATTAATCATTAATCCCATTCATGCAGATCTCTTTCACTTATGCTCGCCATTCCAGGACTCACCTCTTTTCTCCCATCCCCATCTACTCTCTCTAGGGATCGAGGGTTGTGCTAGACCGAGTAGTCATCTAACCCCACGAAGGAATCATAGGTCGGGCGTTGTGGTTAAGATCCTGAACTAAGGAGCAGTTTCCTCTCGGAGTAAAAGATAAATTGGAAATAGTTTCCTCGGGAAAACTTGGTGGAAGCATACTCAGGATTCTCTAATTTATATGTCTTCAATCTACGTTTTGACTTCCAGCCATCAAGTGAAGTTTTGAAGAAACAGTTGCTTTTTATCACGTGATCGCCAAAAAAAGTCATCATATCGTGCAAAGAGACTACTGTAAAATAAAAAGTTGAATACGGACGCTGAAAACTAAAGGGGTTAAGATTATATTTGTGGAAAATTCCTTTTTCTATTCCAATAAAAATGGCATTTTTCACGTAAATCAACTAGAATATAAAATCTTTAAATTTTCTTGGTGGCTCATTCGATACTTGATAAGATACTTTACGAGAGTGGCATGGCTATAGCTTTATTAAATTTAGTTTAGATGTTAATCTTTGACATATACAATAAATAAATGTTATTAATATATTTATTAACTAACATGTGATGATCAAACTAGATAAATAGCATTACCGTGATAAATAAACAATATTAAGTGGGCTTACGAAGGAACATAGGCTGGACGAAGATTGTTTACAAAATTGGAGAAAGCTGGGCATAAAAATTTATATATATTATAACATCGCAGTATCGTTTAGGACTCTAAGCTCTGTAACTGAGTGAACTTTACCTAAAATCTTTATGGACGTTTTGATAGTAAACCCACATTTTCTGAAAATCTACAAGAATAAACTAACCTTCAGTACTGCACTGTATCCTCCATCTCTTCAGAGCTTCTATTTTATATAATAATAAGCCTAAATATAAAATATCATTCAATGGCATAGAACCGTTTAGGCTCTAGGGTCTCACACAGAGAGCCAAAAAACGTTCGAAAAACCTATTTTTTGGGTTCAGAGGCCACTAAAAATTTATTTTCTTCAGTCTCTCTAAGCCAATTTTCTCCTGCTTGCCACACATTCTCTATATAATTCTCTATATAATTCGTACATATGAGAAAGTAAAAATGCATTTAGAAAACAGGGATTCTATTCTTACGCGCGCATAATTTTTGCGTCCCTAATTAAACTTTCAACCGTGGTTACATAATTTACGCCGAGACGTTTAGAAATTAGGCTACCTCACAAACTCGTCGAAGGGTGTTTTTTTTTTCTTTTAAATATAGTTATAGGTATCCATAACCACTCGATCTTTACGAGAGCATTAAAGCGAACAAAGCGCGATCTTATCTTCGCCCGCAGCGGATTAATGTTTATCGCGGCCAAAAACCCTTTCTCCCCCCCCCCCCCTCCCCACCCTTCCCTCGATAATGGTCCCATCCGTTATGAACAAGGTCACGGGTAGACTCCGGTCCAATTCGCTTTTTCTCTCCCCTCCCCCCCTCTCTCTCGTCCCGACCGATTATCTCTCATGGAGCATCTCGGAAAGTGCACACGCTGAGCTATGGATATATGCTGCTTCAATCTTTCCATTCTGGCGGTCTTATGGACCGACCCAGTGTCAAAAGTTTTGCACCCAATTGAAGAATCGATATCATTGGCGGAGGAAGTAGGGGGAGGGGGAGGGGGGGAGTAGAGAGAGAGAGAGAGAGAGAAGTAATGGGAAGTCGGCAGAGAGCCAATAAACGTGGGAAACGAGGACGCTTCCGAGGATTTTGTATTTCGTTTTGCGCAGAACGTGAAAGTTATGATGCACGCAGAATTCTGAGAAGTGATTGGGTTAAAAAAATCATTTCCTCGCGCTTATAAATTTTCGACCGTTTATCTCGGGTTCATAAAGAACTTCTATTTTTATTATTTCTTTCATTCTTGTGTCCCCTATGTATGCTTGAGTTCCTCAAAATTTGAAACTTTTTCTGCAAAGATTTTATGAAAATGATCTGCAGACTTATTTTTTTGATCGAGTTTTATAAACTAATAACATAGGCAACGTGAGGGTTATGTCCTAGGAAAAGCGGGAGTTGGACAAACTCAATAAGTTATGGAGAAATGGCGTGTTCATACAGGCTGCGAGCTTTCCTTGAATAAGATTTTAGTATAGAGAAAAAATGGGAATATGATAAAAATAGAGGGAAAAGAGAAAATAATGCATGTTTATGTATGTGATTGTGGGAAAAATTCGTAAATAAAGGAAGGTAATAGAGAGGACTGAGAATATGTGTAGAAATTTATCAAGAAAAAATATTGAAATAGACTGGAGATGTACAGAATCTGGTTTAACCTATGATCAAGTGATAATTTTCAAACAATAGCAATAACGATGTTTTTGAGAAATAATCGTTATTCGTTGGAAATTATGTATCCATTGTTGATAAAATTTGAATCAACTTCTGTATCTGTCATTAATTTCCTGCACTTAAACGTCTTAATTTAAATAACATACGTAATATTAAAATTTTAACGGTGGCGTTTTGTGCCCTTGTATTGAACGAATAGGAAATAGCACCTGAAATGTTATTATATATATTTAATGCATTTTTATGGCCTCCTGAAATGTATTTGAGAAGTTTCTGCCAACAAGAATATTTGTTGGAATTAATATTTTAATTTAGGTGAACATAGCTACCTATTAGGGAATTGCGTGACAATGCACTTTCAAATTGTATTTCAAATCGTCGTTCATAACAGTGTTATGCTATTGTAGGCATGGCAAACACATGACACGCGTGCCACATCTGCCATTCGAGAATATTTTGGTTGGAACGCGACAGAGAAAAAAATTGTTTATTGCCCCTTAAAATTCTCCATTTCTGCCACGATATACAAGAATACTATTTCTTTTGGGGTCACAATAACGTAGACGAAATAATTGACTAAGGCTGATTTATCGCGCAGCAACGTGACGCATTTTGCTCCATAATTATCGTTTGGCCACAAATTACATTGGAAAACAAATCTTTTTAGATGATAAATTGAATTTTAAGTAGCGAATCGTTTTCTTAACACTAAATCGGTTAATAAATGTTCATAAATAAGCCATATTAGTTTTTGATATATTCAAATTAATTAGAATAGGGAAGGCAATTTAGTAATTCTGGCACTCGAGCAAAAAATTATGTCATCCCCTACGCATGCTGAATACTTGTTTATTTTTTGCGAAGAACATGGACAGCAAAATATCGAAGCGGCACGTTTGAAAATTATTTATTCCGTTTTCAGCTTCCCTTACTTTCAGAAAGATTCGGGATACATTTCTTGTTCATTACCCACGTCCCACATCGACGATTCAAGACACGGAATTTCGAACGTCGGTAACGAGAGGATAGAAATTGAAAGTGATTGATTGATTGGTCATACTGGCTCAGTTCCCAATTAATGCCGGATCGCCGTAATCGGATCTGAACGGGACAGGTGGATGTGATTAATGGGGAGGCGTATCACTTTACGCATCTACTTTATAGAGAGATAACGGAGGTAATGCGGAATTTTTTAATGTTGGAACGTTGATCGGAAGGGTTTCTTATGAGGGGGGAGGGGAGGAGAGGGGATAGCGGACGAGGTTATCTTTTCCAGGAAGCGAATTGAAAGTCTTTCTTTTCCTCTCTGAACGCGTCAACTACTTGACCCGACGCTCATTTCATTCCGTCTGACAGTGGAGAATTTCACGCGGCTCCGGGTTTTCGTTTAACTCTCACAGTGTTAAATATCTAAAAGTGGGTAATAATTTCCCTTTTCGATATTCGACTAATTGGAGGGCTTCATATGACGTGTCATCGTTAACAGACTTTCAGAAGATTATTTCTCCTGTATTGATTGACTAATTTGAAAAAATTAAGAACGTGTTCGGTAACTATATTTAAACCGTAGATTAGAGTGAATAGGGAGATAAAAAAAAAAACAGCCGACGTAGTTTCGAGCCTTCGAAAATTACGTTGCATTTTTTCTGAATATCGATTTGTCAAAAGTTCGATTTACCGAAAGTTCGACGCATCAGAATTTGATATCGAAAGTTTTATATATCTAAATCTAACGTTCTCTTTAAAACCTCAATTTAGCGTACGTTGGAATATATTTTTATTCATTCTTCAAAATCCCATAATTACCCAACCTTCTTAATATTCATGTCATTACAATTTATTTCGAATGTCTAGTTATTTTGTAATAAATTTGTAAAATTAATGTCAATCGTGCTTCGGTCATTCTACTGGTGGAAATGTAGTGATAATATCACGAATATTTTGATTGCATGCGGTGCATTATTTTTCAGCCTCACTGCCTACGAAATTGATCGTATAATTTTACTTGGAATCTTCGACCGTTTCTTTTTTTTTTTTTTGGTCGGATAAAAGTCGGAATAGCACTATATCATCATCATATAATAGAGAATTCCATCAGTTAACACGATTCTCTTGCATCCTTTCCAAAAAAAAAAGACGACTCAGCCATCTGATGTCGGTTTCGGGTTAATTTTTTTCTCGGCCGCCTGATAAATTTCCGAAGAATATCCGGTGTGATACATTTATTTGACAGTGTAATCTCCACCTGCGATACAATCTCTCTTGTATTCGTCGTTGCGATATGGAGTTGAATTAGCGGCAGATGACGACGGATACGGACAGGATCGACGTTTTTAATCTCGTGATCATAACTTTGTCACTCCCTGGTCAAATTCCATTAGTTCTTCCAAGCGCTTCCATCCTTTTTATCTTTATCATAAAATTCCCTTTGCGAAGAAATTTATACCTTTCAATTCCATCCCTTTCTTTCAGCAAAATATATCAGTAATTTTTTAATGTCGCGAAAATCCGAATTTGGAATTGACGCAATGGATTAGGTATTTGCTGTAATAAAATTATCGGTGATGACCAAAATCTGAGAAATATATTACGAATTCAAGAATTTTCACTTAAATATACAAGTATTAAGTATCTCCAATGGCCATAAAAAATTATGAAAGACCATATAATTTTTAAGCAAAAATTCTTTTTTAGCGCTTTGTCTTAAAACAAAAACGTGCTAATGTGATCGCTCTGTCTGTCCGTGTTTGTAAACTATAAATGTTTTCTTTTTAGGCGCGTTTCGCTTACAGCGTGAGCGCCTATTATCGTCGGTCGGTCCGTCCGTCCGTCCGTCCGTCTGTCCGTCCGTCCGTCCGCATGTTCGTTCTCGGCTTCTACTGAACGGATTTCTATGAAATTTGATATTAAGGACTTTCAATCAAATATAATAAGAAAATCGCAAAAATGAATCACGTACGCCAATCAGGGGTACCACTTTACTAGAGACAAAAAATTAAATTTTCGTCATATCTCGTAAACTATTGTTCATATCAAAATATTTTTCAAATAAAAGTTGTAGAACTGGTAAAGTAGAGTATTTCCTTTTCTATATATTTTCATCGTAGGAGTAGCCGTTATCGATAAAATCAAACAAGAAAGTCTTATATGGAGTTGAACTTCGAAAATTTCTTGCATGGTTACTTCATTGTTGCTAACATAAACAATCTCCCAAACAAACGTTTAATTTCCTTACGTGTGCATGTAATACTATTAAATAGGAAGAAAATGGATTATTTATGATGAAGAAAAGGACTTTAAAACGCTATTTCCCTTACGTACAGGTATATAATTGCTTTCTAATACTCCATTGCATGAAACGCGCCCCATTTGTGATACGTTGTACGCTTTCCTAACTTGTTTAAAGAAAGGTTAAGAAAATAATTTTTGAACTAGATAGCTTTTAACAATCTTTGAATTTTACGAGTAGTTCATATATCTTGCATTTGTTGTATTATAATCTGAAATCGTGTTGCAGTTTAAATACTAATGCTAGAAGAATTGTGTATTCACGGATGAGAAGGTCTACATTCAAACGGTGCTGGTATTCCACTCCCCAAAGGGAGGGGCAAACCAGAACTCTGAAAACTCTGAAAAACGTGCTTCTACCTCTTGCTTTAAAAACGGTATCATATTTTTTTGAATCTACTTTCGGTGAGTCATTATTCAAGAGGATTGTGTTGTAGCCAAAGTTCACATCTAGTTTTTTCATTATATTTTTGTCTTTTGTAAGATACCCAAGATACGTGCTATATCTTATTTCATTTACTTAATTGGTGATCCTTGATTTTGTTTTCAGACTTTTAGGTGAACTTTAGTGAATATTTAACATTGATCGAAATAAAAAAAGTAAGCATACGATTTTTTACATTAGGAAATTTTCCTATAAAAACTATATAGGTATTAGCATAAATTCTTAAATGCAATTAGTAAATTTCTAATAAATTTTAATATATAGGTATTTTAACAGTTAGCAATGCGCATATATATATATATATATATATATAAAGGTAGCAACAAGGTGTTGGAGGAAGCCCAGTGGACACTTACCTAGAATGAAGAGCCGCTGGGGGTGCTGAGGACACACGAAAAACACAAAAGAACAAAAACTACACAAAAATGGAGCTTTCGGGCTGATGCCCTTCTTCAGCGACGGAGATATGTATGTATGTATGTATATATATCGCAATATGAAAATCGTTCAGGATTAAAGAGAATAATTTGTAACGAGAAGAAAAGTCTCCCAAGACCAGAAATCGAACGCGAGTCTTCCGCTTACCGGGCGCATACTCGCAGCAGACTAATTCTTCCATTTTAGGACGCCGATTTTATTCTTAGTTGAGGCTTAAAGAGGTTTTAGCACTAACAAATTTGTTCGCATTGATGAGGACTCGCGAATTTTATTATGTTATTCGATGAGACAAAATTTGACAATCCGGCTAATAGAGACTAAGAAAGTTCATACGACATTTTTGTAGTTTTGATGTATCCGTACGAGTTTCTACCATTTTGAATTAAACATTAACCGATTAATCTCTCCTCCTCGATTTTATCGATCGAATCTCGCTTCTACCTCATTTTACATGAATACCCGATTTTGTTGCTTTTATCGCGCTTCGCAAGCTTTTATATTGTTTTTCTTTCATTTTCGGCTAGGTGTTAATTACTTGTTTGATTGATCGGAGAGAAATTTCTGAAAGGATTGATTTATGACGTAGTATTTAACTAA
Organism: Uropetala carovei; assembly: GCA_036926305.1. Lineage (NCBI taxonomy): Eukaryota > Metazoa > Arthropoda > Insecta > Odonata > Petaluridae > Uropetala > Uropetala carovei. The sequence goes on from JAXCHB010000212.1 coordinate 2,343,822, forward strand.
TAATTAAATGAATAAGTCCTAAACTCGTTCGCGTGATAATACGATGGATAAAAGTAAGGTTTCTAGTATTCGAACTGCTTTCTCTGGAGAAGTACCAAAATGGGTTTTATAATGTTTTAATCTTGCGTTACTTTTGAGATAAATAGCATGACAAAATAAGTCTGTTACAGAGTGTGTATATAATAATCCAAACAATTAAATATTATCACAAGGAGCCATCACCTCACTTGTATATTCAGATCTTGTTGGAAATACATTTATTTATTATTTATTCTTAAGCTATAATATTAAGTCGCCATTGAGATTTTATTATTAATAATATGAATGATCTATAAATGTCTTCAGAAAAAGTTATATATTATCATATAAATAATTCTTTGAAAACGATTTTTTATTTTGTTATCCTTTAAAAGTGATCGATAAATCATTATAAAAGTGGGTTAATTCATTAAAGAAAGGTTTCAGATACCTGCAATGCGTATGGTGTGGAAATGGCAGTAGTTCCATCAGCGTTGTTTGATTCAAGGTGCCTGCTTAACGTATCCAATATGCGTTTAACCTCTAGTCGTAACTAATCTATCCCTAGATACCTGCAGCCAAGTGCCTTTCACACAACATCGATAACCTCCTGATGTATAAAACGACGCATACTTGAGCCCATAATCGGAGAAGATGTCACGATAGGAATTAGCATTCAGAATATAAAGATCCTTATTTTAATGGCGTGCTGTATATGTAAATTGCGTTTATGCCCTCACTTTTCAATCCGCCCGTCATGACGTCACTGCGTTCACTAAAATTTAAATATTGGCCTCTTAAGAGAGGTGAAATTTTTACGGATACGTGAACATACGGATAACGACGGCTTTTAATAAATGTGCGTCCTTTTTCTTTAACCGTGTCCGTTCATTTTGCAACAAAATATAAATTTCGGCGTATCTAGGTAGTAAAGGAGAGTCCACAGAACGTGAAGGGATTTATAAAATCGGAAAAAATCACTATAAAGCAATTCCATATATAAATGTCGAATTTGGCATCTTTGGATGCTTCCTGGAATTATCCCATTTATTTTGTTTGCATTATTTTACATTTACAATCTCAAATGTTTATTGCGATAAATATTTTGGAGTTCAGAACATTGATGTGTACCAAACATGGCCTTCAAATGAACTACTTAAACAGTAAAACTGCCCAATAAATTTAATCGAATATAAGTATCGTAGAACGAGGACTCTGGGTCCACATCGGTTAAAAATAAAAGTGTTTGTGACAAATGTCTCATATTATAGTAACTATTAATCATATTCCAAATATTATCGGATAGTTTTATTAATTATATCATATAATAAAAGTAGAGATTATCTTGGATTCAAATTTTGCAAAAGTAATGAAAAATGATTTTCTAACGAAATTGCATTTAATTTACGTGTATCTTATTCGTTGAGGTTTTTTTTTGTCTTTGATCTCACGCTATGAGGTAATAGTTGTTTATTTCTCACTCTTATTATTTCCTGCCAAAATAGGTATAAAAAATCACAAGCTAACACAAGCCTTAATAGGAGCTGCAAAAACAGCTTCGAATAATGGTTCTAGTGTATACGTGGAAATTTATTTTCTGAACCCGAGCATAAGGTGCGAAAATTTTTCCAAGAAGCGATAAATCACAATTAAAAGTTAGCCCGTTTATCGTTTTCATATTAGAAAGAAAGTGGGGATGTGCAGAACCTCAGGAGCAAAATAACGACCAATCGGCAACAAAGCGCTGCGCTGCCACGTCGCTCGCCCGTCATGAACTCATCCACTATTCGCGTTAAAGAGACGTAATACCCTATGTTCGCTCGGATCGCGACCCTGGATCGTCGTCCTTTTCGTTTTTTTTTTTATTCATTCCACCCTCTCCCTCCCCTTTCTTTCAATTTCGCCTTTCCGCTCGCTTTTTTATTCCCTCTTTCGAATTTCCTCCCCTTCGCCTACATTATGACAGCTGCGCTTCCAAAATGGAGAAGGCGACCCTCCTCTCTTTCTTTCTCTCTCACTCTCTCTCTCTCTCCTACCTCTCTCCCCCAGCAGTATTCTGTTGACCGTGATTAGTGACGGGCATATATCACGTACGCCTATGAGTGAAGCGGGATTTGATCTCGCGACCCCATTACGGACTGCGCATGCTCAGTGCGTGGAGTCTCTCTCTCTCCCTCTCTCTCTCTCTCTCTCTCCTCTTAACCTCCCCCTCAGCAATCCGCATCTCTCCCGGAGAGATAGGGAGTAGGAGGGAGAGAGTGAGAGAGAGAGAGTGATGGTATCCAGAGAGGTGAGATGTGTTCCAGGATGCGTGAGTGAAGTGGAGTGGGGTAGAGATGAGGGGGAAAGAGGGATTGGGAGGGAGGGAATAGGGGAAGGAGATGGGTTGATTCTAACATGATACGACCAATGTCACAGGGAGATGGATATATGCATTGGAGGTGAATTGCTATCGCGCGATTTTGTTTATGAATAGCGATGCTTTACGAGTTCGTTGGGAAATGGCGTCGGGGTCGCTGCGCGGGCGATAGGCGCATTAATGTTTGCCCCGTGACACGCAGTGTGTGTATTTTTTTTCTAATTCACCCCCTAGCTGATTACTTCTTATTGAATAGAGCGATGATAAATTTGTATCCGATGGCGATGGAATTTTCTCGAAATTTGGAGTAAATGTTTATATATATTTTGGGTAATTTTCTTCACTGTTATTTAATTCTGTTTCTCTAATATTCTAGCGAAGGACTTGACCTAATATCTCCGCATATTCAGAATTAAAAATTAATTGCTTCAAATAACATGCCGAAACTTAGCCTCCTCGCAATTTGACTCAAATTTATTTAGTCCCTCATAATACGTAGTTCCGAGTGAAACTGCAAAGAAAAATTCGTAAATAACAGGTAATGGCATAGTATTTCTAAAAGCGAGCGATATCATTTAATACATCGTTACCAAAATTTTAAATATCCCCCTAATCTAAATGAAATTAGTTCCAAAAATATCGCAAATTGCAGCTCTATATTAAACTTAAAGAAAACGATTGAGAAGACATTTATTACATTTTGAACAAACTTTTATGCGATCCGAATAGAACACAAGCCTGATTTCATTTAAAACATCGTTACCAACATCTTAAATATCTTCCTAATCTAAATGAAATTACTTCAAAAAATATCACAATATGCAGCTCTATATTAAAGTTAAAGAAAGCAATTGAGAAGACTTTTATTACATTTTGAACAAACTTTCATGCGATCCTCATAGAACACAAGCATTCTCCATTCTAGGTTTTTCGAAAAAAAAACTGTTTTCGTAATATTTAAAAAAATAAAATTTATCTCTTAAGGGCGAAAAAAATCATTGGTTTGACTCGTAAGATTTGATGTTATGACAGAAGTCTTTAGTTTTTTTTAGTCCGATTTTTATCCCGAGTTACCTGAACTTCAAAAGAAATAGTGCGCATACAATATCCGAGCTGGTAGGTTTTTCGATAAATTTTTTAATGAAAACCGTGGCTTGCTGCTTGCTTTTCTTTTTTCATAACATGCGCGCGTGTTCTCTAAACATCGCAAGTTTCTCTGAAGTCATCCTATTTCCTCCTGAGAACATCTCGAACCAATAAGAGATTGTTCTCCTTCGTTAAAGGGTTTCATCGTAATTTCCGAAATTTTCAATTTTCCGCTCTCCCGCAAAAACTTCTCTTTCCTTCCGTACAAGTACCTTAATCGCTCCGAAAAAAAGCGAAATAAAAGCTTTTGCGCGCTTCAGCGAGGATTTTTTTTTTAAACTTCCTACTCTAGTCTGCATATTCGGTGAGACAAGGTGATTATTTAAGACGCGAATTACCCCAGTTAAAAGGGGAATGCTGAAAGGTATTCTCCTCCTCTTAGTTGCCCCTCGGGGGCAATTTTTCTGTGAATAATGAATCAAAAGCGGAATCTTGCGATCGCGAATCAATGTTTTCCATGGGAAATATTAGATTTAGGCCTGTTTGATTTATATGGCAAAGTTTAATTAAGCTCGGGAAATCGGAGAAAATTCAAACCGTACGTTAGCACAAGTTTATAAAGTTTGTGCGTATGCGTTGAATGAGTTAAACGTTAATCTCAATCGTATACTTTGTTTGTGTTTCGTGGCCTAGAAATTTATCGTTCGGGTTTTGTTTTAAATAGAAAAATAGGAAAGCTCGCCATGTTTTCGAACTCTCGAGAATTAATATGTTGCGCTTTGATAAATAATATTTTTAATGTGGCTTATGTTACAAAAACCATTTCACAGACATGAATTTTCCTTATTCTGTCCTGGACTTCCGATTCAACTAGATAATTTGAATAAATTTTATTTTATTGAGAGGTTTTCACGTCAATTTGGACTAATTCGACTTTATTTAACACCGATAAATAAATGGCATTAGCCCCTATTATCAAGATATCATTCCTAATTATTACTGCAATTTAAAATTTACGTTGGGACCATAATCGCCGTAACGTCTCTATAAGGAAGAAAACTGCACTTCCAAAGACATAAAACCTAATTTTTGTGAAGCCTCGGCATTCTACTAAGAGAACAGTGGCGGATTTATGGGGAGGGGCGTACATGGCGCGCCAGTGGCCCCGTGAAGCCAGGGGCCCCGTGAAGTCAGGGGCCCCGTGAAGCAAGGAACCCCGTGGAGTAGGGGACCCACAAAAGTTTGTGTAATTTCAGTTTTAATATTACATTTACATGAATACCCTGCAAGCCGTCAGGAGCGTTTGGTAGGGGGTGTTTCAGCACCAAATGATCTAATGACTCTGTTTGCCTGTCCTATTGTGTCTGAGAAAAAAGATCTGTAGTATTTTTCGGTTCTAGCGATTGTTACAATAATGACATTGATTCCATATATTTTAAATGTGAATTAGATAGCTTTTAATTATTTGCGAAAGAAGGAGACAAATCATGGAGCATTACTGAAATGAATACATTGGTTTCCATTATGAAATCATCTTTTCCTAATGTAGAAATAATTTTAGGAATTTTATTAACAATGCCAATTTCAAATTCCTCGAGGGAAAGATCATTTTCGGCCCTAAAGCGTGTGAAAAATTATCAGAGTAACACAATGAGTGACAATCGTCTGAATTGTTTAACTTTACTTTGCACTGAGAATGTTTTTTTAAATAATATAGATCCGAGCGTAATAATATGTAGATATTTTTGCAAAAGATAAATCTAGGATATAAATTTATGAATTTCTAGTACCTTTCATATACATAATTATACCTGTTGTAATTATATGCTTCATTATTAACAGTTGCGCAGTGACAATATTGGATATTATTTTAAGAAATTTTTGGAAAAATGTTATTTTCTACAGGAAATGAAGTGGATCTTTTTCATTTGTATGCAGTATTTCAATTAAAGTAATGTAATAAATTTTGCAAAATATGGTTTTCTGTAAATGTTGTCAACTCTTTATAAACATTCCATCTTATTTGTTAGTGATTCTTTTTCCTTCTTACAGAGAAGATCTGTATTTCCATAGAAAAATCAAAAATGAATGAGGGTTTGTAGCAATAGGTTAAATGTGTGTAGGTTATATGAATACCATAATATTGAGGGGCCCGAGTTTTTTTAGCGTCACGGGCACCGGAAGGCCTAAATTCGTCTCTGTTAGAGACGGTTGCCCACCACTGGCCTCGGCTTTCTTTACCACTTAAAAAAATATAATTAGCCGTCGCTACTTTGAAACTTAAAAAAAGATCGGTACAACATACATTGTACAGACTTTCTCATATATTAATGCGTCGTTTAGTTATCTTTAGAAAATGAAAATCGTATCAACCGGTTTTTAGAAAATCCAATTTTTGTTAAAGTTGCCCATGAATAAACTAGCCTTATGTTCATTCATTGAGAAAAATGAAATATGTAGTATTATTTCAGACGTATACTTAGGTAACTGTACGGAATTCGATCAAAATCCTTATAGCCGTTGTTAATAAAATCACATTGTTGTTAAAGTTGCCTAGAATAAACTAGCCTTATATTAATTTATTTTAAAAATATGAATTATGTAGTATTATTGAAGACGTATACTCAAGTAAGTGTACGAAATTTGATCAAATCGCTATAGCCGTTTTTGAGAAAATCATATTGTTGTTAAAAATGCGTAGAATAAATTCCCTTAATTATTGAGCAATGTCAACCATTTACACATATACACTGCTCAGTATGATAAAATGCCTAAGTACGAGATTTCAATAATTTTTTTATACCGTTTCGGCTCTACAGCCAGCAACAGACAGACAGACGGCATTGCGAAAACCACTTTTTCGGATTGAGCGACATCTAAATCGTATATTTGCGTAAAAATCGCGAGGTCGAATTTTTTCGCGATAACAATAATTTCTCAGTATACTTCGTACATGAGAAAGTAAAAACACGAGTTTTTTTTATACGAGTGGCTAGGCATACACTGAAACATTCAGACAAAGAGTTTTGTTACTCGCGCAAGGTAGATGTGAAATTTTATAGCTTAATAATATGGTCACGCGAACGAAAAAGGCAATACAACATATGAATGAAAAGAAATTAGGTTTTCACGATTTCATCTTAGAAAACAATCGTTACTCATTCATTATGTTTCAGAGATATAGTACACACGTACGTAGCCTCAAACTCAAATGTTTAGGCTTAACGTTATGCCACGAAACTAAAATTTCTTTCAATAAATATTTGGCGTAACCTTATCGCGGGATTCCCACGTTACGTCTGTAAAAACAAATGGAGAGAGATTGTCATGGCATTTTCCGTTAAAGTTATAGGGACTTTGTATTCCCCGTATTTCGTATTACTCCTCTTCCATAAATATATTTTCAAAATGAATTCAAACCCATATTCTTCAAAAATGCTGTGAACGTATCTGAAAATTTACGTGGAACGCTTATTTATACATCTGTAAATGAAATAGAGAAAATTATTACTTATTTCCAGTACTCATAAATATGATATGAAGAACCATATTCTTGTTGAATCTATGAGTGAAACAATGATGCATAATACCTCTCAATAAAATTAAAAATATACCATTTACAACTTTTGATAGGTATTGGAGACATTTGAGTGAGGCATTTTAACCTATTGAATGTCAGCTATAAGACAAGCTCGATGTTTTTCTATTGATAGGAGCAATTTAATTTTAAAAACGGTTTAACTCTACACACTGCTGTCAATTCATTTGAATCATGATGGTGTTCCCTTTCAATTCCGTCGCTATTTTTTATTATTATTAAACTGAATATTTTCTAGAGTACAATTCCCTAAATAGGCTTTTCTCAATCGGTTAGTTTTGGCGGCCCTCCTGAAAAGTACTCCGTAGCTCTAAATCTGCCCCCAAGCTTTAGAACTATTTATTCTCCAGCAATATCTGTGAGCTTATAGTAAACTCCATTATAGTTTTCTTCCGTTCCCTGACTTATAGCTCACGGTTTCCTTTTCATTCCCTTGTTATTTCCTTTTCCGCCAAATCTCACGATTCAAAATTCTCTCTTTTCCTACTTTCCTTCTCTCTCACTCTCCTTACTCCCCCTCTTCTCACCCAACCACTTTCCCCTCCAAAAACACCCCTTCCCACCCACGCTCATCTCCATTTTAACTTGCACTCACTCTTCCATTCCGACCCAGTGAGTTACCGTCTTCATTAACCTGTAATATCTGTTCTAATTATTGCTGTGGCCGTAACAACCATCCTTTATCCAAGGCACCGTAATAAACGTCAAAGATCCCGACCTCCTTGGAAGGGCCGGAGGTGCGCTAAAAGGAGTTTAGGGAGAGAGAGGGGGGGGTGGAAGGTGTAGGGGGCGGTGGTGTGGAGGGTATTGTGGGGGGTGGAGAGGTTAGGAAAGGGAAGGAATGGAAAGATAGAGTTTAAAACAGGATGGGTGCGGAGCATCGGTGAGGCGTACTTTTTTCCTTATTACTTTCTCATATACGAAGTATATTGAAAAAATTAAACCTGGATATTTTTACGGAAATACACGTTTTAGGTGTCGCCGAGTCCGAAAAAGTGGTTTTCGCAATGCCGTCTCTCCGTCTGTCTGTTACTGGCTCTGAAGCCTAAACGGTAGAGTGAAAATGAATGAAATCTCGTACTTAGGCATTTTATCATGCTGAACAGAAGCTATGAAGAATATTTTGACATTGCACAATAATTAAGGGAAGTTTATTCTACGCATTTTTAACAACAATTTGATTTTCTCAAAAGCGGCTATAACGATTTTGATCAAATTTCTTACAGTTACTTGAGATTTTACGTCTTCAGTAATACTATATAGTTCATATTTTTCAAAAAAAATGAATATAAGGCTAGTTTATTCTAGGCATCATTAACAACAATGTGATTTTATTAACAACGGCTATAAGGATTTTGATCGAATTCCGTACAGTTACCTGAGTATACGTCTGAAATAATACTACGTATTTCATTTTTCTCAATGAATGAGCATAAGGCTAGTTTATTCATGGACAACTTTAACAAAAATTGGATTTTCTAAAAACCGGTTGATACGATTTTCATTTTCTAAAGATAACTAAACGACGCATTAGTATATGAGAAAGTTTGTACAATGTATGTTGTACCGATTTTTTTGTATAGGTGCATGGGTTTTGGCGTGGGAGATGGAGACTGCGAATTAACGTAACGTAGTTTCCTCAAACTAGTAATGCAGAAAATGGGTATCGAGATAATTTCGGCGGTTATTAAAGGATCGTATTTATGTTCATACGAGAGTGAGAGAGTGGGGGGGGGGGAGGACGGATGAAGGAGGTGGCAGGCAGTTTGTAATATTTCCCTCCACGTGTAAGGAAATTAAAGTTTCCAGTTTTATTTATTTATTTAAATTTTTCGCTCGAAATTCCGTCTCATTTCGGGGAGGCATTTCGAAAATTTAGAATCAATAAAAAATAATTAAGGATTACGAAATGTTTGGCGTTTTTTTCTCGGGTGCGTTTGTCCGAACGGTTCCGAGATCTGCGAGCGATTAAAGATATCATAAATCGATTAATTTTGGCGGATTTGACACTCGCGCAAATTAAAGTTCATTTATTTATCTCCATTGTTCCATCATCCTGGAATTTGCAAAAAAAAATGGTATAAATGATGTCATCAATTCTTTAGTATAGACGTCCTCAACTTTTCGTGTTTTTTTTTTTTCAAAATTGAAACTGCAAAATAATAGGTTTATTTTCAAATTTGCTGGAAAAATACTAAAACCATTTGCAATAATAAAGAGTGTAATTCGGGTATAATGTTGATTTTCAGTTGCGCACCGATAGGGCATGAAATATCTCCTCGTTAATTATATTTCAATGAAAATTCTTTGGGGATGCTGTTTACTCTTATTACAGTTGTTGACATAAAAACGCTCCATTAGGTCGTATAAAAATGCAAGTTTCGTTTAAATACGATATAAGCGGAAAGAGAAACACCTTTGTTAGACTTTCATTATATTCGCTAAATTTGGAAGGTGTCAAGGGAAAATTATGAAAATATCTGATAAATATAATATAATGATTTTTACGTCCATCTGTCTCTGTCATTCTCAACAATCTTTGTTCAGTAATGATGATTCAGAGACTGTGTGGCTTCACAAATCCACATAATTCTTGATATTTAATTTCTGGTATAACATTTTATCCATTTTGTTTTTCGCATATATGAGGTTATATATACCTATATTAATATCATTTACATACAGAATAAGTTTCTTCGGATTTTTTATTTATTTTTGCAGCAGTATGAGTTCCTTCCAGTTAAGAAGGAGAATGGTGAGACCAGGCGCATTCGCACATAAGATAATGTGTATTTTATCGATTTTTTATTTGATTTTTAAGTCCATCGCTTGTTAATTTATTTATATATTCTTCTCAGGAAGTCATATGCAGGAAGTTCATTGTGAAGTCTTGACGTGAATATTTTGGAGGGTTATAATACGTGAAAAACAATTTGTATACATTTAAATCCAATATCATGAAATGAAATTTTATTTTAAAGATACTCTCCAACCCCCCCCCCCCCCCCCCCTCCCCTCTTTGTTCTCCGTTTCTTCGTTCCTAACATGTACCTATTGGATTTAGATTAGTTTAAAAGGAATATGTTTTGAATATGAGTTTAATGAATATATTTTATAAAGAATGTATGTTTGGTTTTTAATAGCAGATTAAGAAAATTAGTTGAATAACTCGATAAAAACTAAACTTAGAGGGCTGAAATTCTCGGAGATTAAAAATGGCCGAGGTATAGAGCGTTAAAGAGAGAGAGAGAGAAAACCAGAAATAGGATTTTAGTAATATAGATACAAAAATTTCAATAATATGAATACTGCGTTCGATTTATTTGCATTAAAGTCATATCCTCGGTCATTTCGAGCAAGTTTTAATCTTTGCGGAAATTACCGAGTACAAGAACACCGGTAACCATAGAATCTTATTATTGAAATGTTAAAAAATATTACCAAAACTCGAGTACAGGTATCCCTCGCGATACGCTGTTTCGCGATAGGCCTTTTTCGGTTTTACTCTCAGTACACGTTATAACTCCACCTCTCGATTCGCTCGCTTGATTCGGACATATGCTCTTACAAATCCCGGGGAACGAAGAGCGTTTCCCTGCACACTGAAAAGGGCCTATACCCTAGCAACGAAAAGCAACTTTTTTCAGTATGTACGAACTAATAATAAACTTTAAAAAGACCGCTTAGAAATAATCAAAGCAAACAATCAAGAGGAATACCAGACAATCCTGCTCCCAGTCAAGACTTGGATTTCGACCGTGAATCATAATTGTCATTATTATAAATCATCTCATATTGAATAAAAACATTTATTTGTTAAATCTCTCAGTCTCTCTTTTTGGCTCATACGCAGTGTTGTTCTTCATTCACACACGTTGTCACCTTTTATATGGCTGCTTTTTATAACACACTGTTGTGTTTATTACTGTTGTGTTTATTATTATTATTTTGTATTAAATGCTAGACTATCCATGCTCGGGATATCCAAGAAATAGACTAAGTGGAAGATTGACGATCTGAAATGAATTTCATTTTTCCGTTCCGGCCCCCCACAGGCATTGCGAGATAAATTGTGTGCCTTAATTAATAGAAATTTTCCTAATAAGTAAAACTCAAGAGGAATAACCATGTAGAGAATTTTTAAGCATTTTATTTTTTTTAAAGTTGAAGGATTTTTGTTTTCCCTTAGCTGTAAGTGAAACGATTTCTATCGTATGTATAAATTTTCCGGAAATTTTGTAAATATATGTATGAAATCTGACGGTATGCTTGCATGAACGTTAATGTTAAATGAAGTAATAACTTTTCCCCATATACATTGTCTTAACTTGGTTGAATACGGCATGTAATGTGTTATTAATACTTAACAAAATCGCACGCTGTTTTGTCGGATATTTTGTCAAAATTTTCTTTAAAAACTGATGCGTAAATATTCTGTTTGACCAGTTTTAATTTATATGAATAATTGAGGTTTCATTGTAAACGCGTTTCTTTAATACCCTTGATATTTATCTTTCTAGGAACGCATTTCTTTTTCATAGCATTATTCTTATGTATAAATGTGTTTCGCAATACGCTGATTCGCGATACGCTCTTGGGAACGCATCTCGAGCGTACTACGAGGTATACCTGTATAAATTCAAAATATGAGCGAAAATATAAATAACATGAATACCGCGTTCGATTTATTTACATTAAATTCATATATTCGGTCATTTCGAGCAAGTTATAATCTTATTTTTGATCTTTAAGCCTTTATTTAAGTGCATATGCACGGAAATTACCGATGACAACAGTACCGGTAACCATGGAATCTTATTATTGAAATGTTAAAAATTTTACCAAAACTCGAGTATAAGTTCAAAATTTGAGAGAATACGAACGAGATTGAGTGTTTGACGGTGATAATAAGAATTCTCATTCATTTTGTCGTGTTTCAGCGTAAATTTCGTGTCGATAACTTAATTTTAAGAGTAAACGAATGAAATCCTTCAAACCTAAAGGGGGATTTTTACGTGTTCTCTTATGGGAAACGACATTCATCCTCTGGAGTCGAACCCTTGACCTTTCGAAATTTTTTAGTCATAACGTAAAGGTTCATCAACACTGAAATCCTGAGAATTTTCAGGCTTCTAAGTTTATTTCTAATCGAGTTATTCACAAAATTAGAGCGTTACGCATCATGATATTATAATATGGAGAGATATATAGATTTTGCGATTTTTAAATTAAGAATGACTTTTCATATGTAGTTTCGACATACACATTTTACTTAGTTTTCTGGAAAATATTAATAATTGGATAGAAACCTATAACGTAAAATCATACCTTCAACACAACTTAGTAGTGCGTTAACGATCAGAATCGCTCCGCTTCGACGGTCGTAAGACGACTAACGGAAATTACGCAAAGTTGCAATAAGACTACTTAGGTTACGAAATCCGGAGACAAGTTTAATGGCGACGAAACCAGATAAAACGGAGCCGACAGATTTGCACGAACCTCAGAAAAAAATGAGACGAGTGGAGCGGGTGGGCGTGAGATTCCCTTAAGTAGAGAAAGTCGAGAAAATCTTCGGAGCAAAATCTTAATGAAGGCTTCCTAAGGTTGATTTTATCGAGCAAAATGAAAAGAATAAGTGGAATCCTGAGAGATTCCAAGAAATTAAAGCGCTTCGGAGGCAGTTTGAAAGGAATCGGAGAAATGATACCCGGAAGAAACTCTCTTGATTGAGAGCTCTTTTGAGAGGTGAGGAGAACGGCGGAGAGGGATGAAGGAAGGTGACGACGAATATACTCGTCGCGTCACGCGGTAAGAGGCTGACGGGTTTGAAGGAGGGTGGGGGAGTGGAGACGATGGGTAAGGGGGGGAGTGTGGGGAGGGGAGTGGGGGGGATTTCCTGAGAGTGACAGTAGCCGCCTATAAGAGAGATAGCGACTGAAAGAGAGAGAGAGGGAGAGGTGAGAAAGAAGACGGAAGGAGACGAACTACGTCGACGGTGGAGGCATTATAGAAGAGTTGGAAGTCTTTTTATTGCTCGAGAAAGATGGAGAGATCTCACCTTGGAAGCTTAAAATGTCGGGGGGGGGGGGAATGGAGAGAGAAGAGAGAGAGTTAGGAAGGGAAGAAGAGGAAGTGATATTAAAGCGAGAGGAGAGGAAGTAAAGTAGAAGAGGAAACGGTAAGGAAAGAAGTTGTTGGGAGAGAATTTAGAAGGGAGCTGAGGTGGTGGGTATGGAAGGGAGAAGGGTAGAAAAATAATTATTCGTCTTTATTAACGCGAAGATTGAAATTAAGGAGTCTTCTTCTTTCATTATTCTCCTTTGTCACGCGCTGGATGCGATATGACGAAATTAACATACAACACAGTACATACACAGATGGAAATGAAAAGGGTAAGATACAGGCTCGCGCCGGGCATATTTTCCGCCCGGATGAAAGCAGTTTCTGCCTCCCCTTACGGATTTATAAAAGTACCCTGGTCCAGATTTTTTTCGGATTTATTTTAAAATTTTTATTTAACTTAAGAAATAAAGGTGCAAAACGCATTGCGCAAACTTTCTCGTATACGAATCGTCTCGATATGTTACGTAAATGTACTAAATTTTAAATGACGGTCAGTCGCATGAGTTTACAAATAAAGCGGATGGTAAAGGACACATTATTACATTGTATCTTGCATGAATTTCGACCTCGTGTTGACATCTTTCTTATTATCTGATTGTGAGTGAGCTCCAAGAAAAGGTACAATGTTGTCGCAGTGATTTTTACTTTCTCCATAAAAGTAGTATAGAGAAAGTATTGTTTTCATGAAAAAAATTGACTTCGAGATTTCAACGGAAGTACATTTTTAGGTACCCAAAACACGTTTAGACTATTTTCGGAATGATGTGTGTGTATGAGTGTATGTGATTGTGGGCGTTCTAACTCGAAAAGTACTTGTCATATCGTTACCAAATTTCATATATCACACTTTAGTATGATTATACAGGGCTCATTAGTTTTTGAAAAATTCCGGTTAATCGAAACTCGAGGTTTATTCGAAAACCGGTTCGGTTTTAGCAAAATATCTCCGTTAAAACATTGTTATTCTATATACAATTCTACACAAATGTTATAGACAATGTAATTTCCTACAACTTTTATTTGAAATAATTTTCCGTAGCAGTTTTTGTTTAGGAATTATTTATAAATAATCGGTTTTTTCGGTTTCCGTCAAATATTTCCTATAAAACGTCGTTATTTGTAATCTTTATAAGGACCAAAGTTGTAGAGAATAATATTTCATCCAACTTTTGTTTGAAAGAAATTTTCGTAGAACCGTCCATTTCGGAGATATTTTGCTTTTTCTAGTATACAGCGCCACCATCATGTAGCGGTAAATTCTGTAAACATTCAAAATATACCTAATTTACGTTAATAAGGACGACTGTATTCTTTTACGATACGAAATAATGTTTACCTTATAATGCTATTCATAATAATTTTTAATATCTATACCCTAAATATGGAGAGAGTCATGTTTTGGCCACATCAGTTTTTTTAGATTACTGGTCGCTAAGTTAGGCTCTCTTTGTATATTCGTAAAAGCACAAAATTAAGAGAGATTCTTGAATCCGCCCGTGAATGGCCGTACTACCTAATATATGCCGTCCGGGTGCGACGCACACCTTGCACCCATAGGCCGGCGCGGCCCTGGTAGGATATTTAACTGGGATGAGAGGTAGGGAGTGAAATGAATTGGAGGGAGATGCGGACGAAGACAAAGTAGAGGTTAAATGGAGAGAGGAGGAGGTGGAGAGATAGTGGCTGAGGTGGAATGCTATTCTATCTCCATCTGAGAGTCGAAATGGAGTTTCGCCGAGTAACCATAGGAGCAAGAGTGAAATGTTAGGAAGGACAGGAGAAGGTCGCGGTATACGAAAAGACGGGATGATTCGTTCCTTCAGGTGCAAAGTGAAAATTCCGAGCGGGAGCCTTCTTCCTTTTCTGCGTTGGCGGGAGGTGTAATGAATGCAGAAGAATCCTATTCTCTTGCATGACACTCCATCCGTGAAGTCTCGTAATTTTGGAGTTAAGTTTTTCGTCACCCCGTGGTTGAATTTTTGATTGAAAAATTTTTGGGGGTATTTCGCTTCGTTAATTTTTTTGCTTTCGCATTTTGCTTTGCGCTTTTTAAATTACTAATAAGATTATACTTCATCGATCGTTTATAATAACAAATTTAAAAATTAGATACATAAATTTGAATTTAAAGCACTTGATGATAAATTTTTTCCAAGATATTTAATAATTTCGGTGTTATTATCCATTGTTTGAATATTCAGAGCTATGAATTGAATCGTTAATATATTCTTAAATGAAATTAACAACATTTAATCAACAAATTGTCATGTTTAAAAGGTAATTTTTCTTTTCATACATTCTATGAAACGGACCTCTACAAAGTTAGGTATATACAAATAAATATTGTAAAAATATATACCCGTATCAAGACTTTCTTAGATTCTATAATTTGAGATAAGTAGTGACAGAATTTATATTTACCAGTAAAATTTGATCATAAAAAATGAATAATTAAGGAATATTAGCGTTACTTAGCTAGCCCGGGTAAAATAAACGTACACACTCCATTTTTACTTTCACCATATACGTAGTGTAGAGAAAGTACTGTTTTCATGAAAAAAACTACTTCGAGATTTCAACGGAAATACATGTTTTGCGGTCCCTAGAACACGATTAGAGTATTTTCGGAATGATGTCTGTGTGTATGAGTGTATGTGATTGTGGACGCTCTAACTCGAAAAGTACTCGCCATATCATTACCAACTTTCATATATAACACTTCGGTATGAGCACAAAGAGCTGATTAGTTTTTGGACAATACCGGTTAACCGAAAGTCGAGCTTTATTCGAAATCCGATTCGGTTTTTGCGATATTTCTCCGTTAAAACATCATTATTGTATATACAATCCGATACAAAGGTTATAGATAATTTAATTTCCTACATCCTTTATTTGAAACAATTTTCTATAGCAGTTATTGTTTAGGAATTATTTATAAATAATAGTTTTTTACTTTCTCCATACGTAGTAATGGGCAAGAACTGTGATCACGAAAAAAATCGACTTCGAGATTTCAACGGAAATACTTTAGGTCCCTAGAACACGTTTAGACTCTTTTCGGAATGATGTCTGTGTAGAGGGATGTATGTGATTGTGGGCGCTCTAACTCAAAAAGTACTTCCATATTGTTACCAAACTTCATATATGACACTTTAGCATGAGCATAAAGAACTTATTAGTTTTTGGACAAAACCGGTTAACCGGAAGTCGAGGTTTATTCGAAACCCGATTCGGTTTTTGCGATATTTCTCCAATAATACTTCATTATTGTATACATTGACCATTACAAAAAACGTAGAAAATATAATTTCCCACATCTTTTATTTCAAACAATTTTCCATAATAGTTATTTTTTAGGAATTACTTATAAATAATCGGTGTTTTCGGTTTCCGTCAAATATCTCCTTAAAAACGTCGTTATTGGTAATCTTCCTGAGGACCAAAGTTGTAGAGAATAATATTTCTTCCAAGTTTTGTTTGAAACAAATTTTCGTAGAACCATCCATTTCGGAGATATTTTGTTTATTGATAAATTTACAGTATACAGCGCCATCACCATGTAGCGATGAATTTTGTAAACATATTCAAGATATAATTTACGGCAATAAGGACGACTGTAGTCTTTTACGATACTAAATAATAATTTTGCCTTATAATGCTATTCATACTTTATTTATTATAATATATTATATTTATTTATTTAAATATCTATATTCCTAATATGGATAAAGTCATGTGTTGGCCACATCAGATTTTTTCGGTTTCCATCAAATATTTTCTTAAAAACGTCATTATTGGTAGTCTTTATGAGGACCAAAGTTGTATAGAATAATATTTCTTCCAAGTTTTGTTTGAAACAAATTTTCGTAGAACCCTCCATTTAGTAGATAATTAATTTATTCCTAAATTTTCATTATACAACGCTACCATCTTGCGGTGAATTTTTTAAACATATTAAAAATATAATTTACTGCATTAAAGACGACTGTATTCTTTTGCCATTCGAAATAATAATTTTGTCTTAAAATGCTATTTATAATAATTTAAATATCGATACCCCAAATATGGAGAAAGTCATGTGTTGGCCACATAAGATTTTTTCTTAAGAAGTTTCAATTGACTATTCCGAAAATAAACTCTGGAACTTTGAAACACGTGCACATAGTTTCCGTGATTGAAATTTATGAAAATTTTTATTTGTCGAAGATGTGATTTTTGCTTCATAATCGAATCATTTAGCTATTATGCTGATAGCTAATAATCATGTTCCGTTTATCATTTTATAATTTTCTTTATATTCACACTCGACTATAATGGTGCAATCGATGCGAAGGAAAAACTTTATATTTTTCATAAACTTTTGAAATCTGTTTAATTTTACTCTAGAGAGAATTTTCTTAATACAATTTTGAGTGATATCACCCACATATTTCATTTGAATGAACTTTTCCAGGAAATTAAAACCAATGCCGTAGTCAGCGTGAATGTCTCTCCTTGCCTAATCTCTATAACAAGAGAAAATCGTACGATGAAGTTAGAAATACGCCACTAAAACTTGCAACTTTAAATGATCACTCTGCTAAACATCCTTCTCAACAATAAACACGGACGATTAACCTGAGAGAAATGTGCATTTAATAACTTTGGAGGAAATGAAAGGTTTTCATTTTAATAACTCTTGGAGCGATGCGGTTACCAAGGTAACGCTTAAGGTTAATTAAAAGTAAGACACTAAAGAGCAATTTATGTCGCGAGCAAAAAGGGAAAGCGTCGAAAGGATGAAATTTTGTTAAATAGTTTGTCTTTTTACGCATAAACGCAATATATACATGTATATCTATGTATGTATGTATAAATACATACTTTAGCTTTATACAGACACACACACACACACACTTATACATACATATATACATACAGATATATATATATATATATATATATATATATATATATATATATATATATATAAAGCTGAACTTAGTATTAACGGTCTTTCTATATGTTTAAGACAGCATAGTAAAATGCAATAAATTAGCAAATTTAGATAAAAAGGTGCGGGGAGGGTGAGCAATAAAGCAGGGTGGGAGAAATACTTATGAAACACAAGCAATATAAGTATCTATCGACTAGAAACAATATATAGTTGAAGATTATGCAATAAATTATCAAATTTAGATAACGAATGTGGGGGAGGGGATAAAGGGGGAGGGTTGGCATAATTCTTATAAAACACTGGCAACATAAGTGTCTACTGTATTTGTCTATAGTCTATACCTATTTGTCTATATCTATTTATATTAACCGAAGTAAGAAAAGGAGAGAAAACAATGAAATCCGTGAAAATGAAATAATGAAAGACGAATACAAGAGAAACGGAAATCAGAAGAGTACAGTAAAAATGAAAATTAGCGTAGATTAGTAGCATATAATAATAAAATCAAAGTTTATTTTAGGGTTTCACTGAATTACACATGGAATATGTCGAAATACATTATATTTGTGATCTGAGTGGTTTATTTTTTTCTTCTCAGATATTAATTAAAATAACATTTCGAGCGAAACGGAGGTTGGTAAGCGTGGCAAGCATTGGGCGTAGACCCTTATTTCACTATAGTAATTAATTTTTAACATTCAAATGTGGTGGTTTTCTGATGCGCGGAATCATTTTGTCCTAGTTTCGGTTTGCGGTCATTTTGTCCTAGAATATTTTGTCCGAGAAAATTTTTTCCTACACCCTCATGAGGATATATACCACCTTAACCCCTAACTCCCTCTCCCCGCATTCGTTGTCTAAATTTGCTAATTTATAGTATAATTTTCAAATATATGTTATTTCCAGTCGATGGACACCTATATTGCTTATGTTTCATAAGGATTTCTCCTACTCTCCCCCTTTGCTCCCCCTCCCCCAACCATCACACACTAAATTTGCTAATTTATAGCATAATATTCAACTATATGTTGTTTCCAGTCGATAGACACCTATATTTCCTGTAATTCATGGGGATTTCTCATACCCTTCCCCTTACACCGCTCTCCCCATCTTCGTGCTCTAAATTTGCTAATTCATTACATTATCTTGAACTACACGTTATTTTCAGTCGATAGATGCCTATGTTGCTTGTGTTTATTAAGTATTCCTCCCACCCCCACCCCCCTTGCGCTCCCCGTCACTCCAACTTCGTCATCTAAATTTGCTAATTCATTACATAATCTTGAACTACACGTTATTTCCAGTTACCTATACTGCTTATGTTTCAATAGTAGTGCTTATTATTTAGTATTTATATTAAATACAACTTTGCCTTTATTATTATTCCGTTCTGTGACCAAAATGTAATTATCAGAAACAAGTTTCATGAATAATGAATTTTATTTTTATCAGGATAAATACAGCAAAATAAATGATTTTCGGAAAATTGAAATATTGGGGAAAATGACATTCGGGAAAACGATCATTCGGGAAAATTATATTCAGGAAAGTGATATTCGGGAAATTGAATGTGTGCGCTCCTTGAGGACATCTGTTGGGGATGATTGATACTAGCATAGCTAGCTTAGTCCCAACCTAAGGAAATAGTCCCGTTCTGAAACGGGAATTAGTCTGCTACGGTAATTCAGTAAAAGACCCGGGTTCGATTCTCGGTCATAGCAGATTTTTTAACCTGTTTCCGCATAATTTCAGTTTAAATTATCAAAAAAAATGAAGCTGCTCGTGAAATTAAACATATGGTCTTGACCGTCCATAAGACACTGCTTTTCTTATAAGCGTTTATTCCGTGCACTACCTTAATGGAACACTTAATAAACACCCCCAATAATTATAAAGTTCTTACTCACTTACCTATAACCAGTAATCACGACGATAGAGTCAAATTTTATATGTGACGAAATCGCGAGGAGGGCGGCCGAAAAAATAACCCAATCGACGCAGAGGATAGTTGATATACCAGATAAAGACGAGATACGTAAATTTGTTTTTCCAACTCTTAGTCGAGCGAATTGAAACACGAGGGAAAAAAAAGCGAACGAAATCAGAGAAGGCAAAGTAGACGAGGGTTTAAAAAAAACGCTCCTTAATAAAAAGGGAAAAGAGGAGAGGAGGGGGAAGTAAATCAGAGAGGGAAGGAGGAGGGAGAACGGATAAAAGGGAGATGGAGAGGGAGAGAAATCTTGAGAGAAAAATAAGTGTAAGAGAGAAAAAAAGAGAGGACCCTTAATGAAAGAGTTGGGGGCGCTTTTGGGGGGGGAGGGGAGGGGCATGGAAAGAGAGTAAGGGAGAGAGAGAGAGAAAGAGAGGAGACAGGTAAAATATTCATGGGATGGAAAGAAAATGCGGAGGAAGATAGTGAGAGAGAGAGAGAGAGGAATAAAGAGAAAGAAAATTGGAGTTAAGGGATGTCCCAAGATTCGAAATTAAGCAAGGAAAAAGTGCGCTCCAGGAACAGTTAGATAGCACCAAAAGGGGACCAGGAGCGATGTGAAATGAGAGGGGATTTCTTCTTTTTTTTTTTTTTTGAATGGGAGGTTAGGTGCAGTTACTTCGAATGAAGGGAAGGGAGGGATCCGAGCCAGCTGTGGGAGGGGGAGGAGGGGGGAAGGGGAGGGGGGGGGAGAAATGAGAGGTGAGCGGAGTAAGGAGTAGGGCTCCTAGTAAAGTCGGAGTAGGAAGGCAGGGGGGATAGAAAAGTGGGGGGGGAGAAAGGATAGGGTTAGGGAAATTGCAAGATGGAGGACTCGAGAGCGTGGTTTGGAATGCGAGTTGCTTCATAAGCGAAGCGGAGGCAGTGGAAATGTCACGTAGTTATGCAGGAGGAGGCTTGCGGGACACGGAGATATGGGGAAGGATAGGATCGGGAGATTGGGGATAGCGAAAGGGGAAAAGGGTTTTTAAGAGTTAAGGAAATGGAGAAAGGGAGAAAGAGAGGTAGAAAGAGAGTAGGAGAAATGATCGGACATAGGGAGAAGAAGAAGAAGGGAGTTATATATTTTTTATAGTGCAAGAGAAGGTGATTTTTGTATCGGACGTGAAGGGAAAGAAACGAGGGAGGAAGGAAAGAGTGTTATGCGCGGGATGTGTATTTGGGAAGCTACGTTTTAGGTTTACTTTAAGAGAGCGCGTGGGACGAGGAAGAAGGAATAGTCGGTAGTTGTTTTTTTTTAACTAATAAAACTCGGAGGAAAATAAGTAGGAAAAAAAGGGTAGTAGCGAATGAGAGAGAGAAAGGTAGTTTAGAAAAAAAATTTCCTTTCCAGGTGTCGAGAGAAGAGTCAAACCGCTTTTAACTAGTTTGCGGTAATTAACAACCCTGTCCTACCCATGCTTTCCTCCCTCCCAGCCAACTTCCAAAACCTCCCACGCCCGACTCCTTCCCCCCCACCCCCCCTTTAAAATTTTTTTTTCACACCCATATTTCCTCTCCGCTTGGCACCTTTTGGAATCCTCCTTTCTCAATATTTCCTCCGGTATAACTTACCTTTTTCCCTCTCCGCCAACTCTTCCACGCTCTCCCTCGATCCCTCTTCCCTTCTCTCTCTCTCTCTCTCACACCTCATCCCTCTCCCCCTTCCGTCTTCACTCGCTTCTCGTTCTTTATTTATGTTCGAGGCGAAGGGAATTCTCCCTCTGTCGACGAGATCAAGAAGTTCCTTATTTGACTGTCGCCGCGGAGAGAAGAAACTCGAGCGAGATTTCTGTATGGGACGCCGGGAGAAAGTGGAACAAAGGAGGAGGGGTGGAGAGAAAGGGACGCGGTCGGGGTTTTGTGTAGCTTCGAAGAAGAGCTGAGAGCGAAGGGAAGAAATAAGCGATAAACTCCGGCAAAAAGGAGACAATTTCTGAGACTTTAATAACGTTTTAATAATGACGATTTCGCTCTCTCTTTCTGGTGTATCTCTCTCTCCCTCTCTCACGCACACAAAACGTGTAAGAAACGCACGGAAGGACGAGAAGCAATAACGGAAACCGAGCGAAACTTTCTTGGATGGGAGCGGAGAGGAGGTTGAGAAATTCTTCTCTTGTCTTCTCTCAGTTTTTGGAAGGAAAGAGGGAGGAGGTGGGGATCGAGAGGGGCTATTTTTCAACGAGCATTAAGCAACGCCCTCCAAACGTCCTTGATGTTTCTGCTTAAGGGGGGATATACATATAGGAGGGTCCAAAATATCGATTTTGAGATTTTTATATTTTCTTAAAGTTTGATGTTTTAAGAATGTCCTCCAAAAATTTCATGTTAAAATTCGTGAAAGCAGCCGAGATACAGTGGTTTAAGCATAGTAAGTCCGAGCGCTGATGGGCGAGCCACGCCAGGACATTGGCCTCGGCCGAGTCTCAAGCAGTAAAATCGTCTCCTCTCGTTATCTCGAGTTTCGCTATTGGGTTCGAATGTTTGCAAAACACTCAGAAGATTCGGGTTTTGTATTCCGGTGTCCCAAGGATGGGTATATTGGAACCCAAGCGTATACTAAAAGAGAACGTTCGTCAGTCTCTTCAGTAACTTGTCATCCGTGCAGCTGTTTCTTTCGGAGCGCTATATCGGCCAAAGTTTGCGATAAAAATGAATCATAGTAAAACTTCTGAAAGTAAGTGTTCTAGAGAACTTCACAGATCAGGCGAATTTAGAAAAGATAGAAAAAGGAAGAAATCGCGTCCAGTGAATAGGTATGAAGCGGAAAAGGAGGAGGCGAGCACGAGTGCATCGGCCAAAAAATTAAAAACTAAAGAAGACATTGAAGTGCCTGAAGAGGAACACATTGGCTATAGAATTTTAAATTTTCTTACAGTTTTTGCTGCCATATCGGAATGTGTTAAGTGTAAAAAATGTGGTAATGATGTTAAGTTTAAAGCAGAAAGCACTCGAGGACTTGGATTTAAAGTGATGCTGATATGTAAATCGTGTTCTCCGGTTTTGATCCCTTCTTGCCCATATACCGGAACTGCGTACGAAATAAATAGGCGATTCTTTTTTGCTTTACGATTATTAGGCATCGGTTTGAACGGAGCAAGAAAGTTTTGCGGAATTATGGATTTGCCGGCCCCAGTCGTGCAAAGTTCGTACGATGCAGTAGTGAAAAATATTCGCTGCGCTTCAAAAGCCGTTTGTAATCTATTATTGAAAAAGGCCGCCAAAGAAGAAAAAGAAGAAACTTGTAAAGAAAATGAATGTGAAGAACCTGATGGACTTACGGTTTCTGGCGACGGTACATGGAAGAAACGGGGCTTTACTTCATTATTCGGTGTGTCATCGCTTATTGGACACTATACGGGTAAAGTTGTAGATATTTGCACAAAATCTTCGTTTTGTAAGTCTTGCGAGAGTTGGAGTAAAAAAGAAGGGACTGAAGAATTCGATGAATGGCAGGAAAAACATGAAAACGAGTGCCTAGCTAATCACACAGGATCGGCCGGAAAAATGGAGGTCGACGCGATAAAGGAAATGTTTTCCAGATCAGTGGAACTTTATGGAATAAAATATGCAAACTATATAGGGGACGGCGATTCAAAAACGTATACGGGCATATTAAATTCAAAACCATACGGTGATTCTGTAATCATAAATAAAAAAGAGTGCATAGGACATGTACAGAAACGAATGGGAAGGCGTCTTCGAGAAGTGAAAAAAAAGGAAGGCCTTGGCGGAAGAAATAAATTAACCGGCAGCTTAATTGACAAGTTAACCACATATTATGGTTTAGCTATTAGAAGGAATTGTGACTCCGCTAAACGTATGAAAAAGGCGATTTGGGCCACCTTCTACCACATGAGTTCCACGGACAAGCAGCCGCAACATCACTGTTGCCCGCAAGGTTCTGACTCGTGGTGTGCCAGGCAGCGGGCGAAAGCCGAAGGTAAATTGCACGATTTCATCCACCCAAAGCCACTTCACGACGATGTTGTAAAAGCTCTTGAGCCGATTTACAAAGATCTCAGTAACGACAATTTATTACAGCGATGCGTAGGTGGTTTTACACAGAACAATAACGAGAGCTTAAATAACTTAATTTGGAAAATAGCTCCAAAAACAATGCACAGCGGCGCTCACACTGTAGAACTAGCCGCTTACATTGCCGCTTGTGTTTTTAATGAAGGCACAAGATCATTATTACAAATTATGCAAGCAATGAACATATCTGTGGGAACGAAAGCGCACGAATACGCTGCATTAGAGGATGATCGTCGCTTGAGTAATGCCGAGCTACGCGCGCAAGGAGCGACAAAAGAGGCAAGATTACGTTGTCGAATGGAAAGAATCGCTGCAGAAGAGGCTGCAACGTCTTCTGAGGGTTTACTATATGGTCCCGGAGTCGATGATTGAGTGTAAGTTTAAAACAAATTACTTTATTATCGTCTGAACCTTACATAAAACTTTAAACGCGTTTTTCTCAAAACCGTGTTTTCAAAAACGGTACCCAAAATATCTCAAAAACTACTGAACTGATTCGCTTCAAATTTTTCATGGTTATTCTATATAGAAATATGCCGTTTTTGTCGTAGGAGATTTTTTTTTCGAGTCTTAGTTTTTTATAATAACACAAAAAAAGAACTGCATTTTTTGTGAAAAATCGCTGTTGACTTCAGACGTTCGCCGTTTTCTTAGAAATCAATATTTTTTAAATCTGCTACGACAAAAAGGGGATAATTTAATATAATTTAAGAATCAATTTGATTTTTTGCTTTCAGTTGAATCCTGTGGAAACTGCGTTGGGTACCGCAAAACACAAAATTTTTTACACGCCTTGCGCCGTCAGCCATATCGCCGCCATTTTTAAATATTTTTGCATAAACATTTTATCTGAGTTTCTCGAAGAGATATACTTTTGAACCAACAAAACCACAACTGAATAAAACTTATATTTTTTTCAAAAAAAAATCCCGAATGTGAGTTATTTTTAACGCTTCTAAATGTATAACCCCCCTTAAAGAGCTGTTCGAGCGAGAAACGCTATCGCTTTTCTTTTTCTTTTCGATCTCTTATCTCGCGGAAAGATTGGCTTATTTTTTTTGTATAAACGCTGCGCAATTAATGTCGCCATCCGGGTGGATTCGAATCGTTTTGCTTCGTTGAAGTTACCTTGACGCTGAGAGCGCGATTCGTACGTAGATGAAAAAAAGCAATATCGTTCGGCGATGAAAGATTGCTAGTTAAGTGCGCAAGTGGCGTAGCAATTGTTCGGGATCGATCTTGTTGATTTGCACCTCCGAAATGAAGATGAAATTTAAACATTACGGAAAATGTTTCTTTTCAAATATGATTATTAACTTATAGTATTTGTCGATAATGGACTATTTGGTTATCTAAAGATGAAATTTCGTCAGACTAATTTGAGTGCATTTCCTCATACAATTAGTCGCATGAAATATGGGTGTATTTGAATTCATTTAATAAAAAAGTTGTCATTATAACATGCTATTAAGGTATTCAGTATACTTTTGAAAAAAATGGGGTAATAATTCAAATTCAAATTTCATACGCCTACCATAAATCTCGTAAGGATTAACCGCGGCATAGTGACGCATGCGAGAGTTTTCACTTCAACACGAGTGAGATGGATGCTGAGGAACTTAAGAATTCCTGTGCAAATTTAATATCTACTCCTATATCTCCCTATTGTTTCACCAATGGCTGACACACGTAAATCTAACAGCTTTCCTCAAAATGTATAAGTGTATAGATAAATACTTCACTTATAATCTACACACATCGACGTCATATATTTTTAGTTCTATGATTCAGCTAACATAAATCAAAGGCCTCTTAAAATTACAATAAATCATGTTTTGGTGATTTGGCACACTCATATGACACTGTGATGGCAAGAAAATTTGATTTTTTTAATTTAATAATTTTAATTGCTCGTTGACGAATATTACCTGGGCACAAAAAGCAAAATTTCCAGTTCGTATCTTATAGAACTGGTAAATAGTTCAGGATTATATGTATAGTGATCTAGACGGCATATGATACAGACCCTAAAGCAATTATGAAGTAGGCTGGTTAGCAGATTATATTAAATGTTCAAAGAAAACCTTCAGATTATACACACACATACATATTGAGAAACATTTTGAACTTTTAGAAAACAACTATCATTCAGTTTTACAAACATTACTATCTCTTTTAAATAATTCACGATTGGCCTTTAAACTTAATGCACATTTCGTTTATTTTGAATATTTATTAGATAATTTTTTTTCTAGCCTTTCTGAATTTAAAATCAAGCAATACAAGGAAAAATTTGCCCAGGAAAAATGTCTTCCTCAAAATAACTTCTAAATTTTAACTAATGTTTTACGTGTACATATATCACAAACTTATCAATTCGTCTTTCTATATATATATATATATATATATAAAGACGAATATATATATATATATATATACACATACACTCACATACAAACATACATACATGCATACATGCATGCATGCATACATACATACATACATACATACATACATACATACATACATACATACATACATACATACATACATACATACATACATACATACATACATACATACATACATACATACATACATACATACATACATACATACATACATACATACATACATACATACATACATACATACATACATACATACATACATACATGCATGCATGCAAGCAAGCACGCACGCACACACACACACACACACATACATACATACATACATACAAGCATGCATGCATACACACACACATACACACATACACACACACCCACGCACACACACATACAGATATGTACGCTAAATAACAATCGCTACCCGTTTTTCAAAACTTTTTGCCTTGTCAGCCACTCCTAAGGCACGTTGCTCCTTTTCTCGTTCCTTTCTACTCTGAACTCCTTCCTCCTCACTCGTTTTCCTGTCTCTTCATACCGTTTGTCTCTTTTTCTCTGATATTTTTCGAAACCCTTTTGCAAGCCCTTTCTCACTATGGACATATCCTATTGCCTCTCAAGTCTCCTCTCCGAGATGCCACATTCCTCTTATTCGTCTTAATATTCACAATTTCACCACCTCTCGCGCTCATATCATCCAGCATTCCCGTCTTCTTCCCTGTCCCTTTTCATTTGCGTCCTCTCCGTCCCTCTTCCTGTTTCCCCTCCACTCCTTCGCCTGCCTCTTTTATCAGCATCTGTTCTTCCTCATCTTCACATCCTCCACTACATAAGGTGGCGAACCTCCGCCCAGCGGGCCGCAAGCAGCTCCCGAGAGCGTTTTGTGTAGCCCCGTGGATCAGTGATGAAAAAGGGATCCGTAGAATTTAACACACAAACATATTTTTAAATCCAAATAATGATAATAAAGCGTTTAATACTGAAATTTTTATCCTAAATACTCTAATTTAGAACTGATTTCCACCTATATGTTATATTATAATCTCTCGGTAGTGCCGTAACTAGGGTATGGCGTAGGTGGCACTAGACATAGGAGCCGCTTTTCAAAAAGCGCCAAACGTTCCCAAAAAAAGTTCCAAAAGTTAATTTTCCCAT
Organism: Uropetala carovei; assembly: GCA_036926305.1. Classification (NCBI taxonomy): domain Eukaryota; kingdom Metazoa; phylum Arthropoda; class Insecta; order Odonata; family Petaluridae; genus Uropetala; species Uropetala carovei. Next base: position 2,371,515 of record JAXCHB010000212.1, read on the forward strand.
AAATAAGCATTATTTTAATACTCAAACCTTAATTTATGTGCATTGAAGACGCTATCATTCGTTATTAAAGCGCAGAAACAATTATACTCTTCATAACCAAGGATTTGTTAAATTTTTGCCATAGGCGCCATATCGTCTAGCTACGTCTCTGTCTCTCAGTAACTTCAATTTGAACTAATCAGGTCCGCCAAAGCATCGGAAACTTCCAATGCGGCCCCCCGAAGGATTCGCCACCACTAATGCGGCCCGCAGTGTGGAAGGGTTTCCTCACCCTTGCTCTACTGTATTTTCTCTGATCTAATTTTTCAAGTCCGATTCCTCCTTACTCCTCCCTCTCCCTCCACGTTGGTTTTCTTTCTCATCCGGTCTCTTCTTTTCTCCTGTTTTTACTTTTTCATACGAAGTATCGAGAAAGTATTGTTTTCGCGTAAAAATTCGACCTCGAGATTTTTACGGAAATATACGTTTTAGGTGTCGCTGAATCCGAAAAGTCGTTTTCGCAATGCCGTCTGTCTGTCCGTCTGTATGTTACTGGCGCTGGAGCCTAGAAGGTAGAGCGAAAATGAATGTAATCTCGTACTTAGGCATTTTATCATACCAAGCAGAGTATACGTAAAATTGGATGACATTGATCAATAATTAAGAGTAGTTTATTCAGCGCATTTTTAACAACAATCCGATTTTCTCAAAAACAGCTTTAACGATTTTGACCAAATTTCGTACAGTTGCTTGAGTTTACGTCTTCAATAATACTATATAGTTCATATTTCTCAGAAAATGAATATAAGGTTAGTTTATTCTAGGCAACTTTAACAACAATTCGATTTTCTCAAAAACGGCTATAACGATTTTGATCAAATTTCGTACAGTTACTTGAGTATATATCTACAATAATACTACGTATTTCATTTTTCTCAATGAATGAATATAAGGCTAGTTTATTCTTGGGCAACTTGAACAAAAATTGGATTTTCTAAAAACGGGCTAATACGATTTTCACTTTCTAAATATAACTAAACGACGCATTAGTACCCATATATGAGAAAGTTTGTACAATGTATGTTGTAACGCTCATATGAAGTATCGAGAATGTAATGTTTTCGCGAAAAAATTCGAACTCGAGATTTTTACGGAAATACACGTTTTAGGTGTCGCTGAATCCGAAAAAGTGGTTTTCTCAATGCCGTCTGTCTGTGAAACGACGTATTATTATATGAGAAAGTTTGTACTATGAATGTTGCACCGATTTAAAAAGATCCTTTTCTTACTTCCTCTTACCTTCTACACCTTCTCTTCCCCTCATTTGCATTAGTATGCTTTTCTCTATCATAAAGCAAAATGATATCGAAAATTTCATTATTTTTGTGGATTCAACTATTCGAAAAATGTTTTCGTTTCATATTTATTGGCATACCTCTCTTAACTAAGGAGATGCTTTCCTGGCAGATATAACAGAGAGTTAATGAGGATTAGTTCCAATACTTCGTTATAGGTACTGTATAAGATGTGTATTACTTAAACATAGAATAATAAAAAGCATTTCATTTCAACAAATAGTGATCTTGAAAAAAACCTTGAGAATACTTACTGAAAATAGAACATTCCTGCACACTAGCACAGGCATTCTATTTCGTAAGTTAGGTACCATTTTACCCACGCATTCCCAAAAATTATATGTGGTCCATCACAAGCAGAGCCAGGCTTAAATTATGTTGAAAAGATATGTACTATTTCCTGCGATGGAAGCAAAGTCAATTTACCAGCAATTATACCTGTTTTCTACTCTTATGAAGCTTGACCTTGAAAATCCTAGTTGTATGCTTACTGCTGCAGCCAATGAAAGCTCGAGAGACTGTTGATGGAGAGGGGAGAAAGTCAGTGTGTCTCTCGCCATCATGCTGTTCACATCACTCCGAGCTCGACAGCGTTGCCAGATCTACCGCGTTTACGCCTTAGCGTTCGCATGCGACTTTCTTCAAGAGCAGATATCTGGCAAGAGCGTACTACTATCCCGCGCCTCTCGAAAACTTCAAATGGTGGTGGAAGGGGAAAATGCTCTGACTGGCTATTCGCTGAGCCAAGGTCAAGCTTCATAAGAGTAGAAAACGGGTATCAAGTATAAATAAGGAGGGCAGCCGAGCTGGGAGAGTATATTTTTGACCCTCCCCTAACTAAAGTACGTAGTAACCAATTTTACCTTCAAAACAGTAGCTGATTAAAAACGTAAAAATACGATGAAATATATTTTATAATTTAAAACGTTAAAGTGAAATATCCAAATTGCCAATCGCACCCCTGCGCGTGCTGCACCCTAGGAGGGTGCCTCGCTCGCGTAGTCCTTGTCCCGGCTGTGGAGGACAGATTTAATAGTCAGAGTCTTTGTTAACAAAGGTATACTTGTATATAATGACGTATGAATGCACCTGATTGGAGGAAATAGTTTCGAACTGCGGTGTTAAAAGTTAAAAGTACGTATTAATGATCTGCATGGGTATGTATAGTAGAAAGAATCTAAGAGAATAGAATTCTAGTGAGCTTAATATGAAAAATAAAAATAATTTGGATACATCACGTTTCGGAAAATTGTATTTTGTATAATATTTGAAATCGGCGAATGAAGGAAAATTAAGGGGAAAACTGAGGAGACGATGAACAGGTCTGTTATTGCCGTCCCAGTGATTTTAGCGCAACTTCAAGCGAGGAAAGCCATATAACATAGACACTAACGTCAAGACAACATCGAAAATAAAAGTCGGTACGACATACATTGTACAAACTTTCTCATATATGGGTATTAATGCGTCGTTTAGTAATCTTTAGAAAGTGAAAATCGTATTAGCCCGTTTTTAGAAAATCCAATTTTTGTTCAAGTTGCCCAAGAATAAACTAACCTTATATTCATTCATTGAGAAAAATGAAATACGTAGGGTTATTGTAGATGTATACTCAAGTAACTGTACGAAATTTGATCAAAATCGTTATCGACGTTTTTGAGAAAATCGAATTGTTGTTAAAGTTGCCTAGAATAAACTAGCCTTATATTCATTTTTTGAGAAATATGAACTATACAGTATTATTAAAGACGTAAACTCAAGTAACTGTACGAAATTTGGTCAAAATCGTTAAAGCCGTTTTTGAGAAAATCGGATTGTTTTTAAAAATGCGTAGAATAAACTACTCTTAATTTTAATCAATGTCAACCATTTCTATGTATACTCTGCTCAGTATGATAAAATGCGTAAGTACGAGATTTCATTCATTTACGATCTACCGTCTAGGCTCCACCGCCAGTAACAGACAGACAGACGGCATTGCGAAAACTTCATTTTCGGATTCAGCGACACCTAAAACATATGAATATCGATTAATGATGTTAAAGTCCTTTCATGAAGCTTACCTAACCCAACCCATCCCAAAGGAAGAATCCATTGTAAGCGAAACGAACCCAACAGTAACGTTAACAAGTGCTAAATTACTAAAGTTGGCAACGCTGAAAAGGCTAGATTTGCGTCAAACCTATGTAGAAAAAATAAGAGCAAACGAGTGATATAGACTAAAATAAAGGAATAGAAAACAACAAATATCTTGAATTGGTGTAAAACAAAACTATCATTGGAATATAGGAGATACTTAAGAAAAGGATTGAAAAAAATGTTGAGACCATAATGAAAAACGGTAGCCAAAAATTCTTACAAAATAACGCCTTTCAATATAAGTTAAACTTCTCTATAATGATCTCTTTTGCTGCCTCATCAACATTACTCTCATCTCAAGTTTTATTTCCACACTTTCTCCTACCAATTCTCCGCGTCTTTCTCCATCTCCATCTCCTGAAACATGTGCCAACTGCCCAATCCGACCCAACTGCCCCATCTTTCTCTCCATCCTCCACCCTCTCTCGTTCTCTGCCACACACCCTTCAAGATAGTAGCGACAAACCCTTTGGCGTTTGGTGTCCCTTCTCGGCCTCTTTTCTCTCCATCTCTATCCCTCTCTCTCCATCCTCTCTCTTTCTCTCTCTCACCTAAACTCTTGTTTCCTCCGCGCACACTTCATTTCCCTCGTCATGGCAACATCTAACTTTCTAACTTTGCCCACGCTCGATTTTTCCTACTTTCGCCTTTCTCTCGAGTCGTTCTCTTTAGAGTGCCCTTTTTCTTTGCCTCGCCTTCCTTTTTCTCGGTTCCTGTTAAATCCCTCCATTTTCCCTTTCCTTCGCTCCCCCGATTTCGCCCTTCCCGCCATTTTATCTCGGTCCGATTCCCACCTCCCCCCCCCCTTCCCCCAAAAACTCCCAATTGTGAACTCCGCTGCAAAGTAAAAGGGCGCCTCGTCCCCTAATCGTCTCCATGCATTTTCTCAATCTACCACTTCCTTGCGCTTTATTGCGACGCTTTCATTGCAGTCCTGACGCATCTCGTTTTCATAAATTCACCGCTCGTCTTTTTTTTTTCGCTCGCTCGCTTTATTGAGATGGCGCTGGCGTTCCTTAACCGTGGCGTTATTGGAAAACCTTACGTCTTACTCCACGTTGCTCTTCGTCTCCCTTCTTATCCCCGCCCCATACCTTTCACTATAATTATTGAACGCGCTCTAATTTAGATCTAATGAACAAAACTCGAGTTACAATGTCGACATGAAGAGAAGTCGGATTTGACCTACTATAAAGACCCTCGTATAGGACGTATAGGAGGTTTTTAGGCTCAAATTCTAGTCATATTTTATGCGCCTGCACATGTAACCTAAATGATTTTTGTCGCAAATATTTTATCATTTATTGCTGAAATTGACGAGTTAGTTATTCAATGCCTCTGTAATACGAGATATAATAAATTAAAATTTACGCACTTTGTCTAGTAATAACAGTGTTTATCGACTTTGGGTCCGCGAGTTGAGTAGGACGTCATGTTTATTTTTATCTATAACTCGTTTTATCCTGCAGAAAGCTCTGATTAGTAATTCAAAGTGAAAAATCAAGATAACGAATGAAAAATGTTTTCGTAGGAAGTGTGTCCGCAGAAAGATTGAGAAACACTTGTATAAGAAATAGACTAGATGGCAGTGAAGATGACGTACGATGGCGGCGTGGCAAAAAAAACACCACGACGACCGCAACAACAGAATCTAAAACTTCTTAAACAAATGATGATTTTGATGAGTAGGGCACCATCGAGATTGACCTGCACAGTGACCAGGAATTTAGTGCTTCGTATATGTACTGTTTTTTTTAAATCGCCTTTGTTTTCACATAATGTTTAAATAAATAACTTCTAATGTATTATACACACACACACACACATATATATATATATATATATATATATATATAAATACTACGGAAGAGGAAAGGTAAATGAGGATAATTAGGACAACTAGGTGTTGAAGGAAACCCAGTGAACACTTACCGGAAGGATAGCCGCTGGGGTGTTGGAGAGAGATGTTATTGGAGTTTTCGGGATGATCCCTTCGTCAGCACAAGAGAGACACCTAGTTGTCCTAATTTTATATATATATATATATATAAGAAATCTATAGAGCATAGTTTGCTATCTCTTGAATTTCGTTTCTCACAGAAGGAATCAATGGGAGAAAAAGTGAAATATTATAATATATCCGTGTATACGAGTGCCTCATTTAGTTCTTTACGGTGTTTAACCAGGCATTTGAAACCATTGCTAACTGGTTCTTTTTAAAGAGTCATTTCTGAATATAGCACTATTTCAATTTTATATCTCATGACCCATTTAATTTTCAATATTCTTTATTAAAATTGAATCTTTTGTTTATTAATGGTGCTATAATCTTGTCAAGGTTATTTGGCAATTGAAGTATGTCTTCTTGCGTAGCAGAACGATGATTAAAATAAAATATATCTAGTGATCGTTACTAATTTAATTTGGTACTTTTTCTTTTTTGATTTTACTTTGTCCCGTGCTCAAAATATTCTCTATCATTTGCTCTTTTACTTAACATAAAAAACTCGCCTGTGTGATCCTTCAATGGAGGCTCGTTTCTTTGTCTTCTACGTCATCAAGTACGGCCTTTGCTTTCCTCTGCTTTGTCAGGTGGTAAATCTTTTTTCCATTTGATAGCGCCAAAAATTTTGTCCCCAAACAATTCTCTTGGTCTAATCCCCAAAGCGAGGACACATAAGTGGCGCGCTTCAACCCGTTTGTGAAGATTTATTATTTTAAAAGATGAAGTTTGCGTCATGAGCAGAGAGGCATTCCTTCCCACGCAAAAAACGTCTTCTTCGTCCATAAAATGCAGCATTGTTAGATACTCGAAAAAATCTAAATACGAAGGAATGCTGCTTAATTTTTTACAATAAGATACAAAATCTCGGCAACGACTTTTAATGTAGCAATGCTTCGTCACAAATAAAATTTTATGAAATATAGCTTTTTCAGATTAATCTGTATATTAAAAAGGCAACGTATATTATTTTGAAATAGGAAAGGTTGCGTCAATCACTATCATTACAAAATATCTATAAGCCTATGTGGTACACATTTCTTAATTGGCAGCCGAGGATGCAGTAAAAATAATGCATCTTTTGCTTATATCAAATGATATTGTATTCATTGCCTAAATCATTTGAAATAGAGTAGCAGAAGAGAAAATTCTCCGTTAGGCGAACTACTTGAAGAATTTCGCCTTCCACAAGGTGTTCGCGATCCATCTCTCGGGAAGCACTGCTGTTCTGCACATACAGTGGAACTTCTATAATTCGGGCCTCAAGGGAAACAAAAAATATTCGACTTATGGAAAATTCAAGTTAGAGAAGAAAAATAACAAAACAGATTTTGTCCTCTACAGTGACTTCACTTCTAGTTATGGAAATTCCAGTTATAAACGTTCAACTTACAGAATTTCGGCTCTATATATTTATCATATTAGTTACTCCGTTGAAACTAATGCATGGCTCATCAGCTTTTTTCAACTTTCTTTCTTCTGGGTCGCCTTTTCCTATGCTACGCATAATCATAATTTCAGTATTGTTAAGGTAATTCGCTAAAATTGCAGTCGTAGTCTTTTTTCGCCATACATTTCAATTATTACTGTTCGAATAATACTGCAGACACGAAGTTTTAAATATTAAACTCAAAGTACGCATCCTATGTACGGACTGAATACAAGCGGTCGACCCTTGATTTCTCAAATTGAAGATTTAATGGAGAAGATACTTCTATTTCCTTGACACCCTTGCTTTCTCTTTATTTATTTTCCCTGAAAAAGAACTATTTTGGAGAGAATTACGAGTTTTCTTCAATCGTTTCATTTCACTGCCATTATGAAATAACATTAAATTTTTCCCAAGAAATGTCACGACTTGCATTTTCGTAGAAGATATAAATCAAGGCAGGAGAAAATAATTTTAAAGAAATTTTTATTTGGATACATATACTTACAATCATATTAAGTTCAAAAGGATAATTTTTTTTACTTATTCAAAATAGGAAATATAAAAAAAATCTTTAAACGCCAACTTGGAGATATTACGAAGGACCTAAGAGAATATAAATCTAACGCGCGTGTTAAGGAATAGAGCATCAGGATGGATTGTGAACGTTTTAAGGGGCTGTATTTTGCACAATACTTTAAAATCAGCTACTGAAAGAAGTTTGAGAGTTGAGGAAGGGAGAAACTGTCCCGGGGACAGCAGCGCCACTGCGGGGAAATAGATGTAACATAGGTACCAACAGCATAATAACATGACAAATATATTATTAATAGTATAATTTGAAAAAATACTTTATTGAAAAAAACCATATTGAGACGATTTAATTTTCTTTTGTTTACAAGGCGCATTACGTTATCGTAACTCTTTCGCCGCGGTGAGTTAATATAAAGCGATGAAAACACCTACCATTCTCTCGTTAGTATAAACGTTGTATCCTGCAACCCATGATGCCTCTCGTTTCATCTAATCCCGTCCACTTTTCCTTGATTCCTTTTTCCTTCTCTTCCCTTTTTTAGCCATCTCTTTCGCCTCCCTTTCTTCTCTCACTTCTTTCCATGGTCGATTTATTCCCCCCCCTATCCTCCCGACACCCATCAATTCTCTCTCTCTCTCTCCCCCTACAGCCGTTTCTCTCCTTCCACGGTCATTACCATTTCCTTCCTTTACCTTTTCGCGGAGACTGCCTCGTCTTTCAATCGCTAATTCCCTCTCGTTCTTCTCTTTCGAATGCTATTTCGGCAATTATCTCCTAACCATGTATCATTCGATCAAGCTGGTTCTCCTTTTTTTGTTATCGATTGGTGGATTTGCTTCTCTCTTGTATTTACTATCCGTCCCTCAAGGAGTTGCGATTTTCTTTTTAGCGCTTGTGTATTCGGTTTCGCTACGTCTTGTCTGTTCGGCCGGTGTGTATCGAATCTTGCAACTTGGAGGAGCAAAATATTGAGGTCTATACTATAAGGGCTGGACGTGGCCAAAATTTGGTCAATCTAGGATTAATTGGCGGAGAGTTGCCGAGCTCCTTTTTCCGGCCTCTTGTTTCATTTCCACACGCGTAAGAAAAGCATGATATCCGAGCGGAAAATTGTTAATTTGCATTTCGAAATTGGGTAAAATGCAAATAATCGTTGGAGATTTCAACATTTCTCTAGTTGAAAGACTGAAGTTTATATATTTAGGAAATCGAATTCAAATCCGCGTCGAATGAGAGTGAACAGTTGCTTTTAAACCAAAATCATAGGGAAAATTTTCGGGTTTTTAACAGTGGGAAATATCAACTTCCATGGCAACGAGTCGAGTGTTTTAAAGTGGGGAACATATTATTACATACCTAGCAATGAATAAATTATATTAAAGAATTTTTATAGGCTATATTGCGAGTCTGTCGATCTTAAACACCTTTGATGATGTCATAATCCTAAAATAAGAAAAAGTGCCTTATTCATTACTATTAATATTAAGTTATATCGCAGAAGTTCGAGTGAATGAAGGCAATAAATGTACCCACATAAAAAATGTTTTCAACGTTCTTAGAATCACTAAATCTGCAATCAGAATGAAATATCTAGACGAGGAATGCAAATCATAATGAAACATGCGGATTAATAGGAGGATATAGTAGATAAGATGAGGCTTGCCACAATTCTAAGCAACCAGAGGACCGCGTTTTCAATCAACTTTACTCCATTCCGTAGAAATTCCTTTCATTTGGACACGGTCTCCATTTATCCCTCTCTCTCTCTCACTCTGTACCCTATCCTTCCCTTCTTTCTTTATGTCGTCTTTATCATCAATTTCCCCCTTACCCTGCCTCCCCCTCCCCCTCTCTCTCTATTTCCTCCCTTCCCCTCTCCTCTTCCCTCTTCATCTCGTCTCTTACCTCTTCTTTTCTCTTCCCACCTCCCCTCTTCTCCTCCTCCTCCCCCCTTCCTCTCCTCTTCCCCCCTCACCTCTTTTTATTCCTTCTCAGAGAGTTTCTTTGGGGACGTTTCTGCGTAGGAATGGGTTTTTTAGCGATGGGTGGGGAGGGGATTTTAGGGGAAGCCTCGAAGTCTAATTAAAATCGCCAGGGGAGGAGGAATGCCGTCGTTCCTTCTTTTCCTTCCCATCTCTTCCGCGCCCTCCCCCCTCCCCCCCTACCCCCCTCCTCTCCCCCCATTCCCAACCCAACCACCTACTCAAAAGCGTATACTCCTCCTTCGAACACGTCGACTGCCTCTTACTCTCTCTCTCTCCACCCTGAAACTCCCATTTCCGTCTGCTTTTAAAAGCCTCTTTCTCCCCCTGCCCACGTTTCGGTTCCGAAAGAAGGGTTTTCGGTCCAGAGGAAGAAGGGAGTGAAGGGTTGCTGGGGGGGGGGGGGGGGGGGGGGGTTAGTATCGGAATTATTCCGAGGTGCGGCTGGCGGAGTTTGGTGCGAGGTGCGTCAGCGGAATGGCAGGTGTTGAAGTATTAGATGGTGAGGCTTCGAAGGGCTGGGATGTTTAGGAGGAGAGAGCTGGAAGGTGAGCGGAAAAGAGGGTTTGAATGTTTGCGTCGAATTTCGCGAGAGAGATTTAGAGGGAGAGGGAAGAGATGAGGGAGAGAGATGTAAAGAGAGGAAGGAGAGAGACAGTAAATGGAAGCAGAAGAGAGAGATAGCGATAGAGAGGAAAGGTATAAAGAGAGGGAGGAAGAAAAAGAGGGAAAATGGAAGAAATAGGAAAGGAAAGAGAGTTAGAGAGAAAGAGAGAGAGAGGAAGGACTGATTGATTGATATCTTTATTGGGGCGAGATTGAGACTTTATAGTCCCCTCTTCCACCTAATCCCTTGTCAGTAAATAATGCATTTTACAGACAGGTAGAACACAGATAATATGAGAGAAGAATGGAAAAGGTGTTTACAAGTGTGGGCGAATAAAAATTAGTTTCACAATGATATCGTGATTATATAAACCTACTTAAAAATTATGAAAACACAAAATATAATAGACAGTGCAAAATTAAAACGAAGCGCAAAAACGTCAATACAAATCAGAAATCTATAAGAATCGGGTTTAATAATAAATGATAATGACGAATTAAATAACTATTAATAAACGTGCATGTACATATGCATGTATAAATGTCTTTTCTCACAATAGTCATTTGTTATATAGTCTTTCCACACAATAAATAATAGCCGCAAAATCGTTTACTTTGTATGGATCATAAGAGAATTAAAGTAAATTATAAATGAAATACATGAACATAACCAAATGTGAAGGCATAAATGCAAGACATTACACAGAAATACATATTCGTACAATACAAAGAGAATAAGTTAAATTATAAATATGGCAACAGAGCATAAATATTATGATTTACATCATTTTATTTTAAAAAGTACTTGAGGTTAAACTGAATAAAATAATTAAATATGAAAGGACAGTTAGAATATTAGTAGGTAATGTCAGTGTTCTGTTTGTGGTGTCAGTAGTGATTTTCGAATTAGTCTTTTGAAAGTTGCAAGAGATGGCTCATTTTTCGTTGGTGATGGTAGCTCATTCCACTGTAAAGGTAAAGATAGGAGGGAGAAGTAAAGAGAAGGAGAGAGAGAGGGAGAGACGTAAAGAGGGCGCGAGAGAGGAGGAAAGGGTGAGAGAAAGAGACGTTATCGAGGTAAAACGAGAGAGAAGGGAGAATGAGAGAGGGGAGAGGAATAGGTAAAGAGAGTAGTGGGGAGAGGGAGGATGAGGAGAGAGCGAAGGAGAGAAGAAACAAGTTAGGAAAGCGTACAACGTATCGCAAATGGGCGCGTTTCGTGTGATGGAGTATTAGAAAGCAATTATATACATGTACGTAAGGGAAATAGCGTTTTAAAGTTCTTTTCTTCATCATAAATAATCCATTTTCTTCCTATTTATTAATATTACATGCACACGTAAGGAAATTAAATGTTTGTTTGTGTTTGTTTATGTTAGCAGCAATGAAGAAGTAACCATGCAAGAAATTTTCAAAGTTCAACTCGATTTAAGACGTTTTCGTTTGATTTTCTCGATAACGGCTACATCTATGATAAAAATATATAGGAAAGAAAATACCCTTCTTTACCAGGTCTACAACTTTTATTTGAAAAATATTTTTATATGAGCAATATTTTACGAGATATGACGAAAATTTAATTTTTTGTCTCCAGTAAAGTGGTACCCCTGATTGGAGTACGAAATTAATTTTTGCGATTTTCTTCTTATATTTGATTGTAAGTCCTTAATATCAAATTTCATGAAAATCCGTTGGGTAGAAGCCGAGAACGAACATGCGGACGGACGGACGGACCGACCGACTATAATAGGCGCTCACGATGTAAGCGAAACGTGCCTAAAAAAAGATAAGGTCGGAGAGAATCAGAAGAGAGGAAGATAGAGAATGGTAAAGGGTTAGGAAGGAAATGAGAACACGAAAAGAGGAGGAAAGGGACAAGAAAGTGAGTGTACGTGAAATGGTAGGAGACACGAGTGAATACGGAGGGTGGGAGGGAAAGGTAAGGGAGAAATTCAGCTTGGAAATATAGGAGAAGAGGAAGAATGAAGGAGAGTGGAAAAGATAATGGGAGAAATATGTGAAAGAGAGAATGAGATGAGACAGACAGACAAACGACTTTATTTTGGGCAAAATTCAGGCTACATAGCCCCTTCTTACATTTAACCCTACGTTATGAATTACAAATAACGATAAAAATAATAACATAAACATACAAACAGAAGACAAATATCTGAAACTAAAAAAATGAAAAAAGAATAATACAAAAAAAAACAATTACGAGATTGAATTACAAATTCGGAAATTTCTAAAAAGAGAACACTAATTATTTGTAGTAAAAACCTAGGAAGGACCTAACATGGCCGACCTAGTAAGAAACCACGCAGGAAAACACCCACGAAGGGAAGGGAAGGGGGGGGGGGGGGGGGGGGGAAACCTGTGAAAATCCTACATACATGAAAGAACAATTGTGGAATTACAAATAGTACGCACAATTTTGAGATATAAAAAATCACAATATATATTTTAAAGTGTTGAAAAATGAACAAGAAGCCTCATCAAATTGAGTGAGATTAAATGAAAACATGAATATTAAAAATAAGTAGAAATATGTACATAATAGTAATAAATCTACACATACATAAATATATACAAAAGGAAAAGAAATCTTATTTAGATTAAGTTATTTCATCTCAGCGGCGAGTTTCTGTAAGATTAACACAGAGAGAGAGAGAGGAAGATTGATTAATAGTCACCGGGCGATGGCAATTTGCGCGGCGAGAAACGTAAAGTATAAGATGCGATGGGTTATGAATTTTGGAATGAAAATCGATGGGTAATTTACTAGCCTTGGTTTTGCAATTTGTGGCTTCGTCGGACCTCGAAGGCGGTGGTGAATGTCTGTTTTGCTTCCCGTCCGCAAGAGTGGGAGGGAGGAAGGCAAAAAATGATTCGAAGAGTGACTTTAACAACTGATTTCGCGGCGGTGCGGTGAGAGGACCACAAGGGACTCGGGTGCCTGGTGCAATTTTCGAAAGGAACGTGATGAAGGTGGAAATTTCACCGCAGATGAAATATAGAGAAACATGCCTCTTTAACTGACTGCCTTTGATCTTGAAATGTTGAAAAGGTATTTTCGTTGGAAACCAGCTGGATTATTTCGGGTTTTATCTTCTTACTTTGCGTGTACCGAATTCCCCGAATGATTATGTGGCATTTCACTATTTGTTTAGACGAAAAATCATTTTTTACTGTTTCTTTTAAATGCTCATATTTTAGCACATTTTTTTAAAAGAAGAAAATGTGCTTATGTGATCGATCTTTCTGTCTGTCCGTCATGCTGTCTGTGGCCAATCAAGTTTTTTTTATTTTAAGAGTAATTTAAAAATTCATTTTTAAATGAGATTACTATTATTGATCTATGAATTATTCGCCTATTGAATGTTCCAACTAGTTTGCAAGTTTCCGCTAGGGGCTGTAAAATAAGAAAATTCAAAAGTTTGAAATGGTAGTGTAGCAAAATTACTCAAGCTGAAAGATTTAAGTTTTCACGCATGGGAAGTCCTAGTAAGGATATAAATTTCAGCGGTACGACTTTTCACCTTCCCATATTGGGCGAATCTAGAACCCTGAAAATTTTTAAAGAAACCGTTCTATCACCTCTGATTTTAGCAAGGGTTATTAGTTTGTTGAATGGACAATTGTGACTTCAAAGAGCAATCTTTCCTAGCTAAGCATTCTAATATCTAACACCTAAAAGACGCAAAATTTTTGCCTTTCCTATCTATCAGGGGATGAGATACTAATAATCTAAGTACATGAAACAACATTATGGTGATCCGGAAATCCTGCTACCTACATTTCACGGTGAAACACTGTTGCTTCAAATGACGCGTTCATAGTTTCCTTTTATTCGCTATTCTGTTTGCATAGCTTAATTACTGTTTGATAAAATGTCTATATTTTGCTAGATAAAAAGTCTGGCTCTTTAGACAAAAAATAATCTGTTTTTAGGATATAAAATTATTATTTGGAGATCAGTTGAAACGTGTAACATTCAAATTTCCATTACTACTAACTGCTTCTTCAGCCAAATAAGTAGAATCCATTTGTTGGTGCTCACAGTTTTGTCAATGAATTGCACGAATAATGCGAAAATGTTCTGCTCGTGAAGACAACTTAAACGCATTTAAGGAAACTTCTTCTTTACCAATATATACGTAATATTTCCCGTCTACTGTTTTGTTTTTAATTTTAGCCGAATTAGGCGAAATTTGCTAGGCATTCTCTCGTTAATTATATAGCAACGAAAGAATTTATTTCCTCGTCAAATTTCCAGTTACTCGTTAGAAAAAAGGAGAATTGTTTGAATGCAGAAAGTAATCCAAAAAAGGAAAAGAACAAATGTTTGGATTATTGAAGCTCCCTCTATAAATATGATATCGCTGGCATTCATCGCCTACAGTAAAAAGAATCCATTTCCCTCGGAAAATATTAGGTCTGGCAGGTCAAAATATAATTGATTGAAAAGGTCAACCGTATTATTTTAATGAAACTATCCTGTTTGAAAGAGCATTAAATTTAGCTGTGGGAAGCAATAATGTTATGTCTAAAGGTTTATGGGTTCGACTGGTATTTTTTGCAGTAACTTTACATGTTAGAATTTTGGTGGGTGTAATTAAATGCCAGTGTTTTTACTTTCTCCATACATAGTATAGGGAAAGTATTTTGATCACGACAAAAATCACTTCGAGATTTTAACGGAAATACACTTGTTGAGGTCTAGAACACGTTTAGACTATTTGCGGAATGACGTGTGTGTGTGTGTGTGTGCATGCGTGCGTGTGTGGGGAGAGGAGGGGATGGATGTATGTGATTTTGGGCGATCTAACTCAAAATGTACTTGTCATATTAATATCAAAATTCGTATATAACACTTTAGCATGAGCACAAAGAACTGATTAGTTTTTTGGACAATAACGGTTAAACGGAAGTCGAGGTTTATTCGAAACCCGATTCGATTTTTCCTATATTTCTCAGATAATACCTCATTATTGTATACATTGAGCACGACAAAAATGTATAAAATATAATTTCCTACATCTTTTATTTCAAACAATTTTCTATGGCAGTTATTGTTTAGGAATTATTTATAAATAATCGGTTTTTTCCGTCAAATATCTCCTTAAAAACGTCGTTATTGGAAATCTTCGTGAGGACCAAAGTTGTAGAAAATAATATTTCTTCCAAGTTTTGTTTGAAACAAATTTTCGTAGAACCATCCATTTCGGAGATATTTTGCTTATTCATAATTTTCCAGTATTCAGCGCCACCACCATGTAGCGGTGAATTCTGTAAACATATTCAAAATATAATTTACGGCAATAAGGACGACTGTATTCTTTTACGATAAGAAATAATATTTTTTTCTTATAATGTTATTCATAATAATTTAAATATCTATACCCCAAATATGGAGAAAGTCGTGTTGGCCGCATCAGATTTTTTGAGAACGTCATTCGTGGACTCGTGTAGGTTTTAAGGTTTTCTGTCTGCATCTGTACGCTATAATGCGTGTCGTAGCATAAGCACATGAGTAACCATTTTTGGGAACGTTCTATTTTTATACAAGAGTAACTGCCTGTTTAAAGTGACACATATACATAGATAAATTCTTACTTTATAATAAAGACACTTCCAGTCCTTAAATATAAGGACTATATAGACACAATTTTGTCCTAGATAAAGTCGTTTGTCTTTCTGAATGTCTTATCTACTCCCTCTCTTTCTCTCTTCGACAATATAGCTATTTCTGAGCGTGTTATATGCCATATAAAATCTTGCATAATGAAATAAACTACGAGCTGAAAGCGCATACACAAAGCAACCTTAAATAAAGTAAAATATTTCCCATATGAAAGCAACGGAGTTGAAAATTGTGATTGGTTAAGATTTCGTATTTTTAAGAACTAAAAAAGACGTTCTTCCGATTCTATACACTTATCTTGCATGGATTAGAATTTTCTCTTAATTTTCTCAAGCATAGAAAATTCAGTGGCGGATTGGGCCGCCGCGGCGTTGCTAAGGCGACCGTCATTGTTGCTTCCGATTCAATTAATACCAATTAAACCTTCAAATAGGTGAAATAAAGCGTTATTCGCTTCGCACTTTTGTTTAAGCATCGAAATTAACGATGCATAACAGCATAAATATTTACGGATAATTATTCTTTTGACTTCGTGAGTGGTGATGAATGATAACGCAGTGAGTGCGTGCAACCACTGAACTCTGTGATGCCTTGTTTTTCTGTACAACTTATATACAGTATTTTTACTTTTTATTGGACACAATTTTTATTGCAATGGACTTCACAGTTCAGTGTATAAGTTTTATAAATAAGTTTCCATTAAACTTTCCCCTGCTACGGCGGTAATGAAAATCAGATTTTTTTTCCATTCTTGAAAGGAGTCGCCATCGACCTTTAAAACCATCAGAAATGAGCTCCGCGTCTCCGAAAACCCCGTAGACCAAAATTTCAGGATGTTCGGGCATATCCGGAATTATGACCACGAAAACGGGTCCTCCGGACCACTGTGCGCCGGGACACCAGGCAAAGTCCCAGTGGTTGCTGCCTGAGTGGTTGCTGCCTCGGCCAGGAGCTGTTGCTTTTCCGTATTCTAAAGTAGTTTTTCTCAAACTCTGGGCCGCGGCCTCCTAGGGGGGCCGCAACATGATTTTAGTTGTTAGGTGGACCGATATTCGAGTATTTGCCCGGGGCCGATTTTTGCTCCCAATCCGACCATGATAGAAATGTTCAATATTTGAGCTCGTACCGTAATTAAAGTTAATTTTAAAATGAAATCGACTAATGTACGACTCTCATCGATCTATTTTTACGTGTTAACTTATAGAAAATTGAAATTATCCCCTGGAGTCGAATCCGGGTCGGATTTAGGTTTATTTCTTCATTGCCTTTTCGTTTTGAATCAGGCATTCCTGCCAAATTTCTGTCTTCTACCTAGTCATAAAATTTTTAATACACGTTAAAATTGCAGGACAGACTTACAGAGACAGCGCTTTATTAAGTTGTGATTTTTCCTCTCCGTGTGACTTGTATGTTTTTCCTGTCTCTTTTATGTTGTTTATAGTGCGCATTTTGAGAGCCTCTTCTGCGTGTTTTCCGTGCACATATATGTTATGTGGTTGCGTTTATTTTTGACGGGCAAGTACGTTACGCTCGCACGGCTCCTGTTTTTGCCTCAGTATTTAACGGGTATGTTTTGTATGTGCTTTTACGCATATGAAAGCGTTATTTCCTGCCCTATTGTTCGCTTTTTCGGGCAGCTCTTATCGACAAAAAACGAACGTTTTCAAACAGGCGCCGTGGCGGCTTTTGACGGCGAACGTCGGCTTGACCTGAGGAGAGTTGACTTTTTTTTTAAAACGTTTTTCTCCGTTCCCGTAAAATGCAACCGCAGGACTCCCACGGGAACCGGTTCTCTCTCTTGGGGGAAAATACCAGCCTTTACCTACAATGACAACCAAACGCCGTATTTCCTCCTCCTCCCCCCTCTTCACTCCCTCCCTCGGACAATCGAGAAAGCACGCCTCTCAACTGGGTCACTGGAGTGTTGTAGGGGAAAAGTCATCCTAAGGAAATTGTTGAAGGTGCTGTCCCGCGCGGGTCGACTTTTTTTCACAAAGCCACGGAAAAAAATATCGACATATTTTATCTTATTTTCGAAATATGACGTCTTGTTCACATCATCCTCGTCGCTTTTCCGGTAAGTTTAAAAAAATATTTTAAAAATTTAGTGCAGAACGAAAAAATGGACGCTTGAATCGCACGAGAGATAACGTGTTTCATTTTTTCCGAGTATAGCAGCTTAGGGCGAGCTTCAGGTTGTTGGAATTGTACGAAAGGAAAGAAGATGAGAACACGCGAGAGCGGATCGCGACTCTCCGTTGCGTCCGGGGATAGTACGGGTCACTCGTTTCCAGGTGGCTCTGCTAGTCGTTGCTTTGGTCAAAAAGCTATAATTATCCATTCTGCTCTTTTGTCCCACGTAGTACGACGACTCGCATAACAATTTAAACAGGAAGGTTTCGCGTTTTTTTCCTCTCTTTCGTTCTTTTGGCTTTTGTTAGTTATGTCATTAAATTTCGAGAGTTTTTCTCGAGGAGAAGTAATTAAATTGCGGGTGTCCCCTTCTTTTACCTCCGCTTGTTTAACAAGAATTCAATTACGCATTCCGTTGTTCTTTTGTTTTATTTTTTCGTCTTCTCCGTGAAAAAGTATCGCCGGGTTCCTGACCGCACTAGGAGAGGTGTATTATTTTAGACGCGGATGGGAATTTAATTGGAAATTTTTAGGGCGTTGCTACACAAAAGGAGCAATAATATAAGCGGAGGGTAATTTTTTTAAGGCTAAAAATTCTTCGTTATAAACGGATGAAACTTTTTCACAGAAAATAAATTGTTGCGCTTTTTGGATTTAATTTTTAATATTTCAAGGAAGCGACATTCTCGGTTGCCATAAAAAATATATTGCTCAAATAAGGAAATTGTCTAGCAGTTTTTTCCTCGCTTAATTAATTCGATAATCGTTACGTAACTCAAACCTTTGTTCAGTACTGGGAAAAATATTTGAGACAAAATCCTCAGCGCAACATTTTAGCTCATTTTAAAGCATTATGTAGTACAAGTACACAGATAACATACACTTGCTAAAGCAAGAGGTTGGAAGTACGTTTTACTTAAAAAAAATTCAGGGTTCTGTTTTGCGAATTGCATGTGCAAGCATCACTCTACCTAGTTTACCTCGGTATTACACTTTGTCAAAGATTTCTGCGAAAGAAGTCAATAATATCAACCCTTCGATGCGCCTACGAAAATAATGCTTGGCGTGTCTCGTCCAGTTTCTTGGCGCTCGAAACGAGCCAAATTGTTGGTGAGCACGTCCAGTCGCATTTCTTCCACGCGAGGCGCGTTACAAACTCGCAGCTTTCCTTGATTGGATATCTCCGCCTTTCCTTCTGACCTTGTAACGCTTCGGGGAACTCCGCTTGCTTCTCTGTATTTCTCTTGAATCCTTCCGGATTTCATCCTCGGCTCTTACCTGGAGTTTCCGTACTGAAAATCTTTCATTATCTCTGCGTCTCATTTGCAAACCGAAAAGATCAAGAGCCTCGTGAGTTTATTCCCAATGACGAATATGTCTCCATATTTATAATTCCCGTGTCCTAGGTACCAAAAATCTTTGTTTTTCAATTATTTTGAATGCATCATTTGTTGTTTCCTCCATCAATGTCCAACATCGTGCAGTAATAATGTTTTCAATTATTTTTTTCCGTAATTATTTACAACCGCGTAATAAAAAAATTTATAATCTAGTGCACAGTGCCTTTTGGACACCTTGTACATATATGGGGGATACAAAACAAAAACATATTTATATATTCGACTGCTTTAGCCGTTATTTTGTGGACTTACATATTTATGTTTTAAAGACATAATTTTTCAAAATAAATTTATTGTAATACTTCGCACAAATTCCACTACGAAAATAAAAATCTCTACCATAGCGACTCCACTAGTCGAAGCCAGGGTAGTAGTTTTTAGGCGAGTTTCGCCTCCAGCGTGAGCGCCTATTATCGTCGGTCTGTCCGTCCGCATGTTCGTTCTCGGCTTCTACATAACGGATTTTCATGAAATTTGATATTAAGGACTTGTAGTCAAAGTCAATAAGAAAGGCATGTAAATTTATCGCGTAAGACAATCAGGGGTACCACTTTACTAGTGACAAAAAATGAACTTTCCGTCATATCTCGTTAAGTATTACTCATATCAAAATAGTTTTCAAATAAAACTTGTAGAAATAGTAAAGGTAAGTATTTCTTTTCCTATATGTTTTTATCGTCGGAGTAGCCGTTATGAAGAGAATAAAACAAGAATGTCTTAAATCGAGTTGAACTCGAAAATGGATTATTTATGACGAATAAAACTTGAAAACGTTATTTCCCTTACGTACAAGTATATAATTTCTTTGAAATACTCCATTGTAAGAAACGCGCCCATTTCTGATACGCTGTACACTTTCCTAACTTGTTATTTTTATATCGGAATTTGTACGAAGTCTTTGAATAAATTTTTTTTTACAAATATTTTCTTTAAAATTTGAAATATATTTAATGTTTATCAGATGCAACTTATAAAATAGTTTGGTTCAATCATGAAAAATGTCATAATTACTTATTGATATTATCCTTTCCAAAATACTATAAAGCCATAAATGTGACTGTCTCATTTAGCACCTTTCGCAGTTATTGCTTAAGTAATTTTGCGAGAAGGAACGTGGCATGCAATTATTTATGAGCGCCATCTTAAGAAAAAAAACTTTCATAGCCCCGCGACGCTGTATATCATGTCCAACGGATTGCATCCGTAAGGACAGGCGACCTTATTATTTTACAACTCCGCGATGAAAAACAAATATAATTTTTAAAAACATATCCCTGGAAACGAAGTTCTCGTCCGTAGAGATTTATGCGTGATACGCAAGGATGGAGGGGAAAAAAATAAGAAGAACGATTCTTCGTCTAGGGGAAGCAATTGAGGCCGATGCATCACGTTGCTACCTAGGCTAGGAAGCGGACATGGGGACAGACATCAGAGCTGGCGCGTCAAACGCAATTTCTCTCCAGCAGAGACGTCGAGGGAAGTCCCTCCTCCGTGGCCCTTATCTCTCGGATTACCGCGGTTCCATCTTCCACCCCCTCCCCCTTCCAATCTCCTTGAACCCCTTCTCCCTTCGTTGGCTTTAACTTCCCATTCCCCCCCCCCTCCCCTCCTCTTCCTCTTCCAAAACCCCCACCAAACTCCGCTCCCTTTTGCTTTGCCTCTAAAAACCCGGCGAGGGATGTCACGCCTCTAGGTGGAATTTCTCCAAAGATTTAAGGCGATAAAGGTGCAGCTGTTTCGTTCTTAAGAGTAGGAAAAGGGTAATTCGGAATGATTTGTTGGCGTCTTCCCCGAGACGGGGAGAAGAAATTAAATATTAGCGGCGTATTTTTCCCCGATTCTCTTCGGACGTCTTTTGCAGTTCGCGTTGGGAGGAGTTTTATATATATACTATATTATTGAGAGAATAATTACACAGAAGATTACGTAAGTCGTTATTTTTCTCATAAAAATCACCTTAAATAAATATAATTGAATCTTGCATAAAAGGAACAAAAAACTGAAGAGTAAAAAGCATCGATATATGCCAAAAAGCAACAAAAAATGTAAGAATGAAAATTTGCATTCCTATCATGACTTCTTCTGGAGTTATTAGCAAAGTACTGATGTAGGCACTGATTATTCCTCAGTTTCCACGAGGTCAATGCATTGACCCATTGCGTTAGAGGCTTTTGTGGAATAACTCGGAAGTAACTAATTAATCGTGATTTCGGAAACTTTGGAAAAATAACTCGTTCATGGATTCATTAAAAAAATATCTACTTAATTATATTCGACATTTTCCGATGGTATTATCAGTGTAACCATTATTGTACCTATATTAAGTATCAGTCGTTTTCGTAAGTAATTAAACTGTATATAAATGATGCATTAAGCATTACAATGGAGATATGCAGTATTAAAAAAATTTAGAGCAATTTAAACGTATGAATTTCATTCACGAAAACTTCGTAAAATGTATGCACTATGGGTTTTCATTTTAACATAATTAACCTCGATTGGGTAAGCGTTAATTGGACAAATTAGAGCTAACGATGCATAACGCTGCTGTTTATTGGATGTTCATTAACCCATCGCCTTTCACCTTGATTGCTACGTAACCGTAAACACAGGCAACCTTTCGAAGGAAAGCAGGGGTGATTGATCATCAACGAAGTCGAGATAAATAGAAAAAAACATTATCTTCTGAAATTTGCGAGAATCAATCAGCTGCTCGAATTACGCGATGTTTTTTTGCATATAACTCTTTTCCCTTCACTATTCCTGCATTTTTCAAGATAAAGATTGAACAGTTATTTAAAATTTTGCTTAAAATATATTTAGCTCTATTGATTTAGTCGTGAAAGGTATCTTCAAAGGGTTCAACAGTTCAACGAAAATTGCTTTCTCTTTAGTCAAGTGAAAAAATAATTAATTTTTAAAAATCCTCTAAAAAGTCGTAAATTTACAGCCCCTTGGAGAATTTAAAAAATTGATTTAGTCATGAAAGGTATCTTCAAAGGGTTATAGAGTTTAACAAAAATTGCTTTCTCTTTAGTTAAGTGA
This sequence comes from Uropetala carovei, assembly GCA_036926305.1. Classification (NCBI taxonomy): domain Eukaryota; kingdom Metazoa; phylum Arthropoda; class Insecta; order Odonata; family Petaluridae; genus Uropetala; species Uropetala carovei. Next base: position 2,393,764 of record JAXCHB010000212.1, read on the forward strand.
AAAAATAATTACTTTTTAAAAATCCTCTAAAAACTAGTAAATTTACAGCCTTTTGGAGAATTAAAAAAACGTTTTTTTCACGTGACTATTTACTTGTCGCAGAGCGTGGAATTAATCTGTAAACATGGTTTCCACATGTGTACATTTGTGTTGATCAAGAAAATGAACTTTGGTCCTGAAATCGGATTAAATTAACAGGGATACCGTACGTTTTTTTAGACTTTAAGTTTCAATTTAGGTAATTCATTCTTTTCGCAATAACCTTCGCTTGGAGGAACTAGCGCTTGAATTGCGTGCTTAACTGCAACACGTGGCGCGGTTGAATCACCGGCATCACCGCCGCTCGCGTACTTCACGGTTACCTCAGCTTAATTAAAGCAGTCCCGCCAATAATCTCGAAACATATACCTTGTCGTCGTGTTTTGTTTTCCCATTACCGCAAGACATCTCGGGGAAGAGATTGAGCACCTCTCATATCAAAGATGTGAACGCCATTCGTGATTATTTGACCCATAATGAAATACAGATTTGATTTCCTGCATGCACAGCTGGATGGAGTAACAGACGAAATCAATCGAACAGTGGATGGGATTCTGGTGAAGCAGGAAATTATTTTGCTTTTCACTTTATCCATACGTAGTATGGGGAAAGTATTGTGATCACGAAAAAAATCGACTTCGAGATTTCAACGGAAATACACGTTTTGAGGTCTCTAGAAAACGTTTAGACTATTTTCGGAATGAAGTATGTGTGTGTCTGTGTGGATGTATATGATTGTGGACGCTCTAACTCAGGAAGTACTTGTCATGTTAATACCAAATTTCATATACATATAACACTTTAGCATGAGCACAAAGAACATTAGTTTTTGGACAATAACGGTTAACCGAAAGTCGAGGTTTATTCGAAACCCGATTCGGTTTTTGCGATATTTTTCCGATATTACATCATTATTGTATACATTGACTATTACACAAAATGTAGAAAATATAATTTCCTACATCTTTTGTTTCAAATAATTTTCCATAGCAATTATTGTTTAGGAATTGTTTATAAATAATCGGTGTTTTCGGTTTCCGTCAAATATCTCCTTAAAAATGTCATCGGAAATCTTCGTGAGGACCAAAGTTGTACAGAATAATATTTCTTCCAACTATTGTTTGAAACAAATTTTCGTAGAACCATCCATTTTGGAGATATTTTGCTTATTCTTAATACCAGTATACAGCGCCACCACCTTGTAGCGGTGAGTTCTGTAAACATTTAAAATATAATTTACGGCAATAAAGACGACTGTATTCTTTTACGATACGAAATAATAATTTTTCCTTATAATGCTCTTAATAATTTCAATATCTATACCCCAAATGTGGAGAAAGTCATGTGTTGGCCACATCAGATTTTTTAATCTTATAATGGGGTTGCCAATATCAGAGAAACAAGTTTGAAGGATTATATCACCTGATCATTTAATTCGATAATAATGGTCTGATTTTAATAGTTTTACACTAATTTTATTCAGCTCCGTTTGTTTACTAGCTGTTAGCTGAATGTGTCTTCATAGATCGGTAACAGAATGACAGCCACATAAATATTTAAAACAAGTTAGGAAAGTGTACAGCGTATCACAAATGGGGGCATTTCGTACAATGGAGTATTTCAAAGCAATGATATACTTGTACGTAAGGGAAATAGTGTTTTCAAGTTCTATTCTTCATAAATAATCAATTATCGTCCCATTTAAAAATATTGCATGCACACGTAATGAAATTAAACGTTTGATTTTGAGATTGTTTATGTTAGCAACAAAAAAGAAGTAACCATGTAAAAAATTTTCGAGTTCAACTCGATTTAAGACATTCTTGTTTTATTCTCTTCATAACGGCCACTCCGACGATAAAAATATATAGGAAAAGAAATAGTTGTCTTTACTATTTCTACAAGTTTTATTTGAAAACTATTTTGATATGAGTAATACTTGACGAGATATGACGGATAGTTCATTTTTCGTCACTAGTAAAGTGGTACCTCTGATTAGCTTACGCGATTAATTTACGTGCCTTTTTTATTGACTTTGAATACAAGTCTTTAATATCAAATTTCATGAAAATCCGTTATGTAGAAGCCGAGAACGAACAAGCGGACGGACAGACTGACGATAATAGGCGCTCACGCTGGAAGCGAAACGCGTCTAAAAAATGAACGGTGCGCATATTGAGCATTGTCTGTCAATAGTCTTCAATAGATATCAATAAAGTGTTAATATGTACGTATATTTGTGTTTTTTTTTACAATTTGGCAATTACAGCACGTAGAAACGAGGAATGTGTCATTTTAACCGGAAGAAAGAGTTAAGTGGTGCAGGCAGCTTTTTAAACTTATTTGATTGAGCTTTATAATTTTAACAATATTTTATTTTTTTCTTTTTCTCCATTTCAATAAAATAGGGATGAGTGCAGCTTATTTTTCATTTGAATGTTAAAACTATGTTAGAAACATGATGCGAATATGAGACTTATTTTTGTGCGTACCTCGAGTAAAACATTTGGAAATGAGTACATATACCATAAAGGGTGATAGATTTTCGAGAAGGAGACAGCAGCGCTACGTGTGTTTTCGATCAAGAACTTAGTTCATGTGTTAATTTCGTTCAAAAATGAATTCTCGAGATAAACATAAGGAGAAAATAAAATTGATAGACTATGCCTCCCCAAAATACCTAATAAGGTTTCGGAAAATCAGGTGCTATATTCAGCCGTCGTTTGCTGCTGTTTGAAATTAATAATCATTAATTACTGAGAGGACATCTTCACACATGAACAACTATTCTCTTATACATACCCTAAGTTAATCTAGTACCGATGAATCACCGAAATACTGTTGGCAGTCATATTTTATCAGGAATGCGAATTCGGTTTTCCAAGCCGTTTTTTGTAGTCTTTCGGTGCTAATTTTGAATGGTAATGGATTATTCGTCTCAGTATTATCTCTCCACAATTTTTTTTATTAGCTATTAAGGCAAGAAGTACGCTTATTTTACCAGTAACTTATAAAGGGTTAAGTAGTATCCCAACATAAATATTCTTTGATGGTAAGTTCGGCTTAATTTGGATAAAAAATCTCTCCACAAAAATTTTTTTTATTAGCTATTTAGGCAAGAAGTACACTTATTGTACCAGTAACTTATAAAAGGTTAAGTAGTATCCAAACATAAATATTCTTTGATGGTAAGTTCGGCTTAATTTGGATAGAAAATGAAGCAATTTAGTATTTAGCTATTTGTCATTCTCCATCGCTGGTTATTGTTTATTATAAAATTAAATTTCTCTCCCTGCAACTCATTTCAAATTCTGCGTACTGTAGCAAAGAATGACTTACACAGTAACAGTAATAGTTTTCAATTAAATTCAGTTTTTCAATTCGGAACGGTGCCGAAAAACTAATGAATTCGAATATTAGTTTTTTTTTAAATAATGAAGCCTCATTTCAGGTTTTCCCGAGACAAGACTGGAAGTTATTCTATTTCGCAGTTCTCTCAAAACTATTGAAAACTCTCAGGAAAAAATGAGACGCACTCTCTCTAATTCCGCTCACACAAATTGGTCCGCCTTTTCCGTAATCTTTGCGAGAAATACGGCGTTTTGTCTCTAAAGGGAAACCCTATTCCTTTCCCTCTCTCTCTCTAACTACACCTTTTTCCCCGCATCCCTCTCCTTCTTCATCCATTCACATCGTGTACTAACCAAAGCAGTCACCGCCGCATGGCCGCAGCAGTCTATTTTCTCTCCTCCCGCCGAAACCGACCAATCAGGGGGACCCTCCTACCTTTTTACTCTTCGCAATACAGCTCTCTCTCTCTCTCTCTACCCTCTCACAGCAACCCAACCTCTCTCCCTCTCGCTCCCACGCTAAAAACCCTTTGTCTCCGAGTAATACGGTTAGCGGAAAGCCGCCAAAACTCCCTATACACGAGCAAAGCCGCCTTAATGGCACATCGATTTTTTTTTCGCCCTCGCGTCGCATAACTCAATCAATGCCGCTCGCTCGGAAGTCGCCTCTCTCACTTTAAATCGGAATATTTCTAAGGTTTTTGCTATAAACTAATCTAGACGCTTCTCCGGAGATTAGGGTAACGTTGTTTTCCGACGGTCGTTGTGGAAGTGGATTATTCCGACTGTAAAATTTCAGCCTAGCCTCTTGAGCGAGTAGAGAATTTTCTCTATTGATGTGAGGAGGCGACGTGAAATCTCTGATAACTTGCGTCTGTGAAAATGTTTGTCACTTATAGGTCCTTCTTACTTAAAAATCCCAAGTGATTTTTATTTTATTTTTTAGCAAAGTTGAAAAATTGATGTAATTGTCTCCAATTAAACGGCATTGATTCATCACCATCTATTCACATTTGATGCAAAGGATAGATTTTGTGGAATATTCTGATACTATGAGGATATTAATATTAATTTTTTTGCACGTTAATTATTTAAAGCTGAATTTTATCACTTTAATTTTTTATATGTTATGCCGCTATAATATCTATCAAATGATGAGGAAAAAACCACATGCACATAACGTGAATAGGATGCAAAACTGAAGAATGTACGTTCGGACAATCTCACCTCGTGACGGATGATATGTAGCCCTTACTTGTCAATTGGTTTCTAGTCAACTTGAAAAGTTTTTCAAAATTTCAATTAAAGTCATAATGTTTTAATGTATGCACCACTTGTAGATGAGATACGTATTAACAATTATGCAATGTTCTTTCCTGTTTATTTTTTGTCTCGTGTAAAAAAGTACAATGCTATCTATTTAAGTCGCTATTATCCATTTTTCAATTTTCTCCGTGATAAATTTACTGTTTTCAGAATGAGCATGAAAATATTTATCGTCATTAAAAGCATGGTCTATATCTAAATATGTTTATAAATCTCTTGATTAATATGGAAAATTGCCAATAAAATACATTAAATCAACATTATAGTTTATATTTAGCTTGCTTATACTTTAATCATAAAAAATTATAAAGTTAAAAGTTCATTGTCATATAAATAGTTAAGCTGACTAAAACGTATTTAAATGCCTTTGATAAACCAAATAATATATAATATGACGGTTAACAAAGCATCGAACATTAAATAATTTATTCGTATTTCATAATTCATTAATAAGTCATTCAATCTAGAATTGACGTCATCTTCAATCAAAGTCTCGAAAGAAAATCGAGAATTTATATGCTTGTTGCGTAATGGCGGAAGGGTAATAAGCCGCTCATATTAAAACAAAAAAACAACCCTTTTGACGCTCGGCTGCCGCGACACCTCAGGGTGCCATTTATTTTGACGTCAAACACTTAGCTACCGAATCAAACGCAACCGCTAAATTCTCTCCGCATTCCCACTGCACTTAAAAATTCTTTGTCATTCCCTCTGTCCGACATAGCCAGGCAGGATCGATACGTGATTTTTTTCCTGTTCTGCGGCCCGAGCAGAAAACCACTGTGCTCTCTCATTCTCTCCCCCTTTCTCTCTCCTCTCTCCCTCTCTTTCTACCTAACCTTTTAACCCGGGACAATCTGGGAGGTCGAGACAAATGCATCCGAGTGGGTGAGGCGGTTGGAGAAACAAACCTAGGTTCTAACTCTCCGCTCCCAAATCCTCTCTCTCTCTCTCCTTCTGTGTTCCCTTTCCTCTCAGAGCCTCCTATACTATTTCCCCTCAGTTCTCTTTTTTTACCCTCTTTCTTCGCCGAGAATTCGTTTTTCCAACAACCACCTTCCAAAATCTCCTTCCCTCTCTTTTTATCTTCCTCTTTCTCCTTCCGTTTCCTTCCTGAAAATCTATCCCTCTCTGCAACCTCTTGGGGTGCCTATCTCCCCCTCCCCCTTCTACGCGTAAGGTGACAAACCATTTCTCCACTCACCGCCACCTCTCAAGGAGGAGATTTTTCAACGCCATTGTCCCGACGCCTTGCGATGCTTCATTGTCAATCCTTGGAGGAAGGAAAGCAGTGGTGTGGTGTTGGTTGAAGAAGGGAGGGCTAGGAGGGAGAGTGGGGGTTTATAAGAGTGTCGGCGTAGGTATGGGGAAGGAGAAGGCGATTTTAAGAGATGGGGTGAAAGAATGGTGCCAAGGGGTACTCTGTTTTTTTTCTTAGAGGAAATCGGAAGAGAGGTGAAATTGTGAACAAAACATTTCCTGCCTTTAGTGGGAAAGTAGGAGTGTGGAAGAATTCGACCTCTGGTCGGTCTCTCTCTTCTTTTTTCTTTCTTTCTTTCTTTCTTTCTCTCTCTCTCACACACTATCCGTAGGGGGGAAAAACAAGCCTTTATAATTCATCACTGCTGAGGAAGGTGGCGGGGAAGGATGTGTTCCATTAAAACGATTTCGAGCACGAGGAAGGAGTTTGTTAATTGTTTTTCCCCTTCCTCTAAACTGGTTCGGTTTTGCTCGCGATTAAGACACAATTACTCTCAGAGAGTGGGAGAGAGATTTTCGGTGGAGTGAAATCGTTTTTCGTGTTCGATTCATTCACTTTGTCTCGTAAAAAAGCGTTAAAAATATGAGAATAAACCAAAGATTTGGTGGTTTTTAAATATTTTAAAAGTATCATTATAGTATTCTACGCACAATTCATCTCGAGAGAATGCTTTCTTTGTTTACAATTGTTTCATTAGGCATTAGGAAGAAACATTTTTCTGATACGCCGAAAATATTGCAGTTTGATTGTGATTTTCCGCAAGTGACTCGTCAAAATAAGAATGAAATCCCTTATTAGCGAGTTATACTATAATAAACTCACAAGCGTAATTAATGCCCGTCAATATCTTATTGCTGTTTAATTTTAGTTTGCGATACCTTAATATATACCGCGTTCACACTCAAAATACTGTTTACTTAATTTCCAATAAATTTCTTATTGTCGTTTCCACAACGTATATCTTAATTGAAAACGTGAATTTTTTCTATTATTGTTCGTTAAGCCTGTTGTTTTAATTTAATGACACTCATATATCGCCCATAAAGCAGCAGGAAGCAGGTAGATTAATTTTTAGAAGAAATGAAATTTAACAGAATCATGAGTTTGTTTTTAATAAAAATTTTTTAAAGCGGAGAAATATCCTTCAATTTATTATATCTATTTAATTTGACTGAAATCGTGATTTATTCCGGCGTCATTTGTAATTTCAAATAAAATCTAGAATTTCAAACGCTGGAACGTCGCAGGAAAATCTTAACATTCTATCGGAAGAGAAGAGACGAACTTTTTATGTGTCAATCAGAACACAACTCCCCCGCATTGGATAAAACAGCGCGCGTGTTATTTAGTCCACCAGATCGAAAAATCGCAATTTCAAGAATTAAGAGCTGGGTGGTACATATTACGCAGTAAGCTATTTCTAAACTCCTGGGAAAATAATGGTGCGATGCTTCCTCGGAGGTCACACTTTCCTTTTCGAAAGAATCTCATCAAAACGATCCTATTCCAAAACCGCGAGGATTCTCAAAGGGCGATAACCCTCTTACCCCCTTCTCTTTCCTTTCACCCTCTCCCCTTTCACTATCTCCCCTTTCACCATCTCCCCTTTCATCCTCTCCCCTTTCACCTCCCCCCTATTTTTCCTTCCCCATTTTATGCGTCGAGGAATTTCACCGAATTCCAACTCGTAAGACTATTCACTGCTACCGAGTGGCGGAGGGGGACGCAAAAACATCCTTCTTCGAGTCGTTTTCTTTTTCAAGCCAAGGAGGAATTTCCCTATCCGCAGTAAACTCTTCGAGGAGAGGAAAACCATTACTGTCTTAGCCGCGGTAAAAGGGGGGGTGGGGTTTTCATTCTAAACGTTCTCTAGTTGCGATTGGGTCTTTTTTATTTTTTTTTAGGGTCGAATTTATCGAATGGTGTGTTTTTAAATATTCTGTCGAGATCGTGGTACGTGACGTAGTTAAGACCCTCGATTATGAGGTGAATCCTAATTGGAACCTGTAAGGCTACAATGTGGTTCTCGCAAGAGTCGCATCCAAAGTTTTTGCCCGCAATTAAAATTTTGCTTAGGCCAAGACTGATTCGATTCTAATCGTCTCCATATTTAGAATCGGAAATACGCGGGAATTTTCGTTTCGAATTTTTATTTGAAAAGTAAACTGCAGCGTTGTGCATCCTCGGAATTTGTGTCTGTGTGTGCTGTTTATCTGCGATGCATGTGTTTTCTGTCGCATTCTTATACATTTTGTGTAATGGTACCTATAAATACATAAAATAACAGTAAGAGAGTAAACTTAGAAGGAATCTTATTCCTGAAATCCTATGTCGAATAGAATATATGCAAATTCCATTCAAATGCAAAAATTCCGTTTTTATGCATGTTTAATCTGTGGATTTCCGCCGTTAATTGTAACTTTTCAGTTTTGAATTGAAGATCAATGAAAAAATCAATATTATCGATAAGGTATTAAATTTTATTCGTTGTTGTTAATTAATTCACCATAGCTAAATTATATGTTAAAATAAAAGTCCAAACGAAGGAATTTCTCTCATATGAATGTGTTGATATGTACATATGATGTAATATTAGACTTGATATATTAGATTAAAAGTAATTGATTATCAGCTGATAGAGAAACTAGCGAGGGAATAATTGTAAAGCAAAATAAATATGGAACTTTTACTCGCAAAACCATCCTAAATAAATAGTGTCATTAAAGATAACAAAAAATTTAAGCATTAACATTGTATTATATTCTGGTATATTTTAATATATACTCCAGCAGAAGCGAAATAAATTTTAATCCGATGCGCTACACAAGGTTTCACTTGCAAAAGCGGGGATCCTAGAGTGACATAAAATCTTCTCTAGTTATTGTCAAAGTTCTGCTGTAGAAAACAATTACCCCTCTTCAAATAATCTTAGATGCACTAATTTCTATCATGTTTATCTTAGCTATATGTGTGTGTGCGTGCGTGCGTGTGTATAACAAACCTATCTAAAAATTCACGAGAGAGTTGCAAGTTTGCAACACTACGCGGGGCACGAGTGCGTTTCCAATGTGTGGGGAGCGTGGAATGTTGGCTGATGTCAGATACAAGTGAAGAAAACAAAAGTTTTGCGATACATATTTTTAAACAAAGCAAACACATGTTGTCAGCTTACTGCTAACTATCACTAATCTCCAAGTGTTCGCTGGCAGCAATTTATATTATCTGAGCCAAATGATGAGACTAATACGCAGGATACAATGAGAATTTAAGTAGAGGTAGTCCCTTGGCGAAATAGCATCAATGATTCTCTCGTAGGTAGTTGAACACTCTACTTGGTTAAACATTTTTAATCCAATCTTCTCATTTGCATAAGCAATAGTTTCTCTCCCTGCGGCGGTCCTGAAATTTATATTGAAGTCACCAGCTATAATCAATGGGCTGTTGTTCAACGTAGCACTGTTGGCGAATGAATTTATGAACTCTTTGAAATGATTCACACGGCCTCTTAAACCTTCGCCTTCTACAAAATTTAAATAGCAGTTGGCAATGTTAACAGCTAACCGTCATTTACTATCTTTCACTGATGGTCGAGCGAGGAAATACGTCTGTATGTGATAGTCGATGGCTTGCGGTACAAATATATCGACGGTGTTGCGAAGAATGGAAAAGATTGTCGTAGCGGTTGTTGTTTCTCTATTAATATACGATGTTACACCTCCGGTTGCGTGTTCGTTATGGGTGAATAGTCTGTATCCCGGGATTTCCAATTCTGTTACTGCATATTTTCTTTTGACCTCCGACAGAAAGATCACGTCGCTCGATAGTGCGATACGATCCTGTGAGATATCGACAAAGTGAGCGTCGAGACCCTGAATATTGTGTACGAAGATCGTGTACGTTGCTACCGGATCACCGAGAATGCTATGGACGTACAACTCGGATGGTGCGCTGAGTCCGCTCTCTTTCTCCCGTGTGTATCTCAAATCTTTTCCGATGTCAGTCGAGTGTTTGAATCTCTTTGGTTTCCTATCGTTGACTAATAGATAGAGACCGTCGAGCGTACGGGCTCTTGACAATCCCACGTAAACCAACTGCCGTGTCATGAGATCTTCGTACTGTACGCACACTCGGTCAAACGATGCTCCCTGCGATTTGTGGGTCGTGATAGCAGACGCGTTGATCAGTGGAAACTGAAGGCGTGCTATATGCGCTTGCTCGTTGCCCTCGACGCGGTATCGGCCGCGAGGACATATGGGAACCACGGACGTATCGATGTTGTGCTGTTGAATGTAACCGGCGCTCCTAACACGCAACAATCGTCCGATGCGTGGATCATCGAATTGAACCCAGAGACGTTTGATGGTTCCGTCTTCACGCTTCTCAACGTGTTTCAGTATACACACCGCTCCGTTGACCAAACCGTCGGGTTGATCTATGTTCTTTGTTAACATGTACGCTGTGTTGATCTTGATGTAGATCGAGTGCGGTAATCCCTTGGTATCCGTGACAGACTTCTTTTGTAACGATTTCAACATTTTGTTTCGTATGCATTTTGTTGCTGTCTGGCGCGATGACGGCGGACTCTCGCAAGAGTCAACTCACGATTTCGCTCACGTCTTTGTATTTTGTTTTCACGGCGATCACGACTGTGATTATCTGAAGGAATTCCTCTCGCACGCGTGGCTGGAATGGTACTGACGCGTCAGTACCACCATCGCCGCCGCCGTCATGACGGCGGGGATTGCTGTGTAGGCGGGGGAAGGGAGGGCCGTGCCTGGCACCGACTGGTACTGCCGCGTAGCAGCGCGCGCAGGTGTTGAAACTCTTCGAAATCGAATAACTTCCAAAATATTCATTTTTCATATGTAACACCTATATACATTTTGATTCGCCTCACCGAGCCCGATCGATTGATATATCTCTCGACCATGTACACCGAATATGATATATTTTTGGGGTTTTTTGGGACACACCCAATATTTTTTTGGGTCCGCTATTGTTATCACCATACGTGCCCCGACATGAGCTATCAAACGATGTGCATACCGTATGTGTGCGATTCGTGGTTCTCGAATAATCTCGCGAAAACATAGCGTTACAAAATCGCACTTTTTTCAACTCGCTGTTTCACAATCAAAAATTATTTTGTTGATATTGAAATTTATACCCAATGAAACTACATTCTTTTAGCTATCGATCGACATGAATATCGTTTTGATCCGATAAACGAGCTCTGCGATATGAGCGATCTACGAAAAGTCGATTTGAATGACCTTGGAGCGAAAAGAATAGGCACTCACTCGTGCCTAAAAATTTGGTTTCTCCACGCTGCGGAATTCTAGAGACATAGCGCACACAGATGAACTGGCGGACAGAAAAACCGAATACATAAGAGATTTTACAGAAAAAATGCACTAAAATGAAGGCAGAAGCCGTTGCAATGTACAAGGCAAAAGGCGGACAGCGTAAAGTCATCCAAAAACGGGTCGAATGTTTCCCTACAATATGATACAACTCGTAATAAGGATACCCAATTTTCTCTTAAGCTAGGGTCAAGATTTTGTAGACCGTAAAATTCCTTTCTTCGTCTCGTGACTTGTGCACATCGTCCCTCGCGTGATTGTTTGCGTGAAAGAGGAAGCCAACGCATCAACCTTAAAGGGAATGTGTAGAATACCCATGCAATGAGCAAGCGCCCCTAGTTAGTCGCAGTTATTGCGTCCTGGCTAGCCTTGCATTGCTCGAGAAATCTGCCTCCTCTTTTCCAGAGCGTTTGAGGACGAGGCTTCCCCTAAGACAAACTCGGCGAATGTGGGTCAGCGAGGGACGACAGCAACATTGTTCGGAATTAAACGACCTCGAATGTTATGTTACGCCACCGTTTCATACAACGCCGAGTTGCGAAAGAGGGAGAAAAGAGAGGGGAAAGGGTATAGTGAATAGGAAAGGAGTAAGAGGGAAAGATCTAAATTTGAAGGAGAAACGGGGTAATACTGGCGTAGAGGTATGAAGAAAGAAGGGGAAGACGAAAGGAGATAGGGAAGGGGAAACTTAGAGGCATGGGAGATGGAGAACAAATGAAGTGAGATGTAACACTTATATGGTAATGAAGAGGTTGATCTGCGTAGGAAGAAATATAAGCTGACCATTGAAATTATTCACCATTGAATTCAACATTCAATGGAAGTGTAACAAATATTCCGGATTGGTTCCATTGATAAAATAGAAAAATTAAATATCTTGTTGTTAGGTGTATGAAATAGTCATAAGAAGGTAATAAAAACAGATTTTGCAAAAATTTATAATTCACTACGAATAGCAAGGTATTGTTGAGCTTCAAAAGAGTCTAAATTTCTTGAATATGTGGGTAGGTACGACTCGAAGATATAATCCCAGTAAATCATAATTTAGCACTAATTTTTTAGGAGTTATCTCTGGAGGTTCTTTGTCTTTTAAAACTTAACCGTATTTACTGTTTAGTTCACATTTTTTTCGGCGTCCACAGGGTTATAAACTATTTCTTCAGCAAAAAATTGGTTTATAATACTATAATTGAAAGAAAATCTTTTTTAGGGGCGAGAATACCTCTAACGAAGTTGGATTTTCAGTCAAATGAGTAATTTCTCGTTAAACTCTTGATTCCAGTTTATCAACGTATTTTAATCACATAACCCGGTTTTACTGGTATTTCGATTTCGCGTTTTATTTTGGGAATATTTTCGTGGCCTATTTGCAAAAATAATTCGTCAAAATCACCACCTGTATTAAGTCCATTTTAAATACAAGCTCATATTTGCCGAGGTGTATAATTTTTCTGCTTTTAATCAAATATAAATGATAACGACAAAAACTCAGGAACATTAAAAATCACGATGTTCCTTCAAGCTTTTTAACTGTAGCTAACTTTGTTGTAATCAATCCTTTCCCAAGTGTATTCTGACACAAATTAGATGCGTTATCAGATTAATAAATTATGCACATAGCATATAGATTTGAAACAATTAGGAGCTAAGTGTTGTACAACGGCGATGGAAATATCAAATCTATGATTCATACACGGTTCGGCTTTTAATTTTCGATACTCTAGTATTTCACACCATCTTTTATGTATAATTAGTAAGCATTCCCTCTTTTTTTATGTAATTTGGATTGTGCTATTCCCTTATTCGGCAGCAATTGAGTTGTCACGATAGCGAAATGTATTCGATTAAAAGAATTCGAAATTTCCTAGTTAAATTTTTAATTTCGGAAAATTTTGGTTGTTACTGTAGGTTTGGCCGTGATAAAATGAAACCACGACAAATTCTCCGTTGTTTTGTTCAAGTCTCTAATTCGAAGGATGATTTTAAGAAATTTTGAAATTCAAAGGAAAATTACATATTATATTGCGTTGCAATACTAACCTGCGTAAATTTTACGCATACCCTTGCTAAAATGTAGTTTAACCATCGGCCATATATGCTACCATTGTTTAGTTGCACTCAAGACGCCATAGGTGCCGGACCAGTTCATGCTCACTTTTCCCGCCACGGCGGCTTTTTCCAGAACCTTGTAAATTTTACGCATGGTTAGCAATAAAAGAATAATTTCGACCCTCCCAAAATATTTGAGCTCAATGATAGAAAGAGTTACAAATGATGAAAAAAAGTAATAGAGCAGAGAAACTTGCCAGAGCAAGCTCCTGCAAATTGCAATGAAGAAGCTGGGCCAGTCAAAGGACCAAGAAAATATTGTTTCTTCTGCCCTTATACAAAAAGAAGACATACTACCACTTATTGCCTCAAATGTCTAAAACCAATATGTGGAGAACATCAACATAAATTTTGCTGTCTTTGTGGTAATGTTTCAGAATAATTCAGCCATCCAGCTCCTGTTTTTATTTCTCTATTGATGCCAGTAATGTTTTATTGTTTTTAAAGTATTTTTATTTTTATTCATTCATTTGATATAATTTTATTTTGATGACTGAGTTTTGTAAACAACACTAGGTACAAGTAATTATTTTACATTAAAAAATGAAAATAATTGGTCAAAATGTAAGTCATAATACGCAATTTGCTGTTAATAAAGTAAGACTTAATTTTTTATGGGTAAAAAGTTCAATGTTTTTATTCCCCAATTAAAAAAAAGGAAAATATTTAAAAATAATATTTTATCTTGATTGTTTAAAAATACAAGTTTTTGTTCAATCATTTGCTGAGCTATTTATTTTTTCTTCTGAGTGAGTAAGTTTTACGCATGGTTAGTATTAACGTACTATCCGGGAGTCTTGCAGGGTTAAATGGAGAGGAAAATAAAAATGAATATTTTAAATTAAAAATTTCAATCAGATCTGTTTTGAAAAAACCTTCCTTTTATTCCTTGGAGCTAGCTATCGAGCTATAGCGGCACAGACATTCAAACATTTGAAGATAACCGTTATGAGATTAAATGGATAAAATTATATCAATAATATATTAAACTTATAAACGCTGATATTAGCTGTGAATCGCCGAGGAAACTTTGTACGCATGCTTACTCCTGGAATATCTAAGAAAAAAACTTGGAGAACGTTCGCTCGTAGTACATGCATGTAAAGAGCCGCAATTTTTTCGGAACTAGGGCTTCATACAAGTCTGAATATGCCACCGTTAAGGGATGTGACGTGTATAGAAGTAGGGATATATGAATTAGAAAAAAAATGAGGATCACGGAAGCAGGAAGAACGAACGCAGAACGAATTGGAAATGAAACATTCCTCGAGTGGCGGATTCCCTTCTGAATATTAGGTATTTTTCCGGAACGACGTAGTGGATTTCGGCCGCGAATTCGTTCGAATTAAAACACGCGGAAACGCCATAATCTTCCCATCATTTTTTTTTTTCTTATCGCGACGCCGCGCGAGTTTCTTCCGCACTCATGTTGCCTTGAAACGCTGACCTAATTACGGAGAAGGAAGATCGAGGCGCATTTGCATCGCTCTTTAATGTTGACAGTTGAAACATGTGCAGGAAACGCTAGTACCTGCTTATGAAATTCGCCCTTCCGCGCGACCCCTGACGCTTTTACGTCCTCGGGCGGAATTCTTTGGCGGTCGTGTTCGGAATGTTCTCGTGCGCTCTCTTTCTCTATGCTGTCGCGCTCAACTCGCTTCTATTAACCTCGAATGGGATTCAACAAGATCCATTGTATACATGTGATATATATAAATGCATGTCAGTTTGTAGATGGTATCATAAAATCGTCAATAACTCGGAGATCCTAATGGATCAAAGGGTGTGTGGTTTGGTAATTGAGGAGTTTTACGCAGCAGTTCACTTTTCCGAGATAAACTATGAAATAAATCGAAATTTGAACAGCTCTTCGTGGTCTTCAGAGTCGTTTTATAGGCTTTCCATTTGGCAGCAGTCTGATAATTGAAATTTCGCGGATATATGAATTATGTATAATAGTTAGTTTTTTGATAATAAATTTTAAATGTTATTTGTAATCACCCTGTTTATTGCCTATTTGTCCCATTTCGTAGTCTGAATGTAGCAGTGCAACGAAACCGTGTTTGTGTTCAGTGTAAAGTTAAAAAGGCGAAATTGTTATGAAATGTAGGTATATTCTCGTTAAATTTGTGCAGATTATATTGGTTATAAGTCGCTTACCGTCTGTATTTGTGAGGGTTTATGAGTGTGATATTATTATAGGTAATCGGTACGTAAATTTGTTAATCCAGAATACGCCGTTGCATTGTTTTATTCGTCGTTACCTCATAATTATTGTTCTATATGAGTCACTGTAATGTTTTTTTGCCGATTTACTTCATGCCATAGCATTTTATCCTTTAATGCCTTCATTGATACATAATTTACGGTAAATACGCGTATTCGTATCTTTTTACGTCACTACACATTAGATAAATTGCTGTATTTTGCACAAGCTGGAAAATGTTATACCAATATACCCTTGAATCTCCTCATAAAATACGTATGACATCTATTCTCCATCATTTTCAACGCCATTTTTTCTCAAAGAGGAATGTTTACGGTTAATTTTCGAATTATATACTTTATTATGTTCTTTCGAAAGCGAAGAATGGATATATATTAATTTATTTGAAGATCACAAAAGTAGGATTCGATTGCCATTATGACGAAACATGAAAAAGCGCGTTTTATTTATTGAGGTTTTATTTAGCATTGTAAACAAAAAATATTTTGAAATTTAGTAATACAATTATTTGTCATAAAGTAATTTATGCAATAATTAATTTAAAATGTAACCTTTACATCAATAAGCATTTGCTCAGAGTCAAAATGAATTTTTTAAGACACTCCATGCTGCCCACCTATTTTTTTTTTAAAAACATTTCTTCTGTAGCGTCATAGATGGCATTAAAGGTCACACAAATCGTAAAATATTCAAATTTCTGTCTATAACTATATATTTGCTCCCGGACCTTCCGCCCAACATTTTCTCCAAGAAAAACTTCGGAAGTGTAATAAATGGCATCATAGCTCACATAAAACTAGCAAATTTGTCTTATATCTCTTATCGTGTACTTGCTATTCTCACGTGATATAATATCAGAGTTGTTCAACATTAAACCTGTAAATACAATATTGAAGATATAATAACCGGGGAGTCGTGGCGTAGTGGTGCGGGCGCTGGCCTGCTACGCTTAGCGAACTCGGTGCGAACCGGGTTGTTATGTGGTGAACACGCAAATCAGCGCCCCGTCCTTCGGAAGGGACGTAAAGCCGTTGGTCCCCTTGGTGTTTCTCGTTAAGAGTAGGCTAATGCCGGCACCGGGTTTCACTCCTCCCTTGCTTTGTGATTTAGACTGAGAAGCCTTCTAGCGCTGGAGTCGTTTGAAGTCACAAGGTCCCCCCAATTGGTTGGTGGTTGGTTGAAGATATATGCCTTGTTCATTTAATTCATTCTGGCAATCCTGTATGCCCCTTAAAACAAATTTATTCGTTTTTCTTCCAATTTTATTATTTTCTTAATTCAGTGAAGGATAAACCTATTTCTGAAATATTATGTATAGCCAAGTTACCTTGTATTTACCTTAAGTCAGAAGTTTGAAAAAGAAGCTTCTCGTTAAGTTAAGCGCGGACTTTATGAAAAAAACCTCTCAGCAAATTTTTCTGGTAAATATTCCTGTAAAAAATATAATCTGTAAACTTATATAGGTTTTTGTGATACTAGTATTCATAATATTACGAAGTTCCCAAAGGGCTCCTTTTACTAACGCAGTCGGATATCTTGTCCAAAATAAATAACCTGGGGATGGGGAAACTATCTTTGAAGTTTCTGACGTGCTTTCGTGGTCAATTTGGAACCATAAATTTCCCAAAGTTTCTCTCTTTTGCCTGGAAGAGCGTTGGTTGAAACAATTTCTTACCCAATATCTTACTGTAAAATTATTGAGCTTTCCATTAATTGCATGCGTGGTCGTAGCTTGGAATCGTGCCGTAGAAAATTTTACACTTGATATATTGAGAAAAACGGTAAACGCCATTTTCTTATTACCAGCTAGGATACTCCAGCAAAACTATTTTCATTTTCATTTATCTATAAACAAAATGGTGGTTTAAAATATTAAAATGTTTATATTTCGGAAAAGGTACTTGGATTAAAAAGTCTGAGGAAAACAATATGCATCTTGATAGGAGTAATCCTAGAAAATATTTTCAGTTTAACTGTAAAAGGCGTAGCCAGTGAATTAAAAAAAAAATTCCTGTCGAATTCAAAAATTGTTATTATTGTTATGGAATTATTCCACAGCGTTACCGTGGGCTCTTTTTTATTTAGAACACCACATTTTTCTATGTGATAGTACGGTAACATCTTTCTATTCCCGTATTATAATAAAAATTATTATTAATAATAAAATAATCAGTATTAGTAATTTAATTATAAAATTAAAAAATGTATGGTTCGCAGATGCAGATTATATTATAAAAGTCCACCGAAATAATTTTTTTCGGCAAACCAAATGGAACAAACTGAAATCCGAGATCTGCCATACCGATTGTTTCGTATTTAGCGCCATTTTAAATTATCGAAAGACCACTAGAGGGAGCGTTGTTTTTCTCTTGCTACTGCCCTCTAGGGCTAGTTCGAAAAAACTACTTATCCTGTGTTATCGGCTCATGACCGGTGGAGGAGTTTTTTTTAGAAAGTGACACGAACGGAGGAAGCTCAACTAGCAGAAGGAGTTACAAAGGTAAGCAATACCAACTCTTGTGGCCTTTGTCGGGGCAGTATCTCATGTTTTTTGTGCATATCTTACAGTCCACCTATCAAGGTTGGAGTGAATTATTGCGATCCTCTCGTAATACGAGAACCGAACACCGATATTTAGTACAGTATATATTTCGATGTCTACATTTAAGGCCTTATAGAAGCGATTCCTTACTAACCTTATCCCAAAAAAAAAAGAACGAGTTTCCCGTTCCAGTTCAATTCTTTTTTCATCCGTCGCGTCAAAAACGACTCGCGCGGGGAACACGAAGCGAATATTGCACCGCGATGCTTGACGGGCCCCGATGAAATATCGTCCCGCTACGTTAAGCGGACATTTCTTTCGTAATCTGGACGCCGACCGTTAAAATTCAGAAGCGATAGATCAAGACCGCCACGTTTTAAATGTGTCCGTCATAACACTTCGCTTTTAGAAGAAAAAAAAAGACAGAAAAGTAACATCTGCCGCGCGCTCGTCTCGAGTCTTATTCCCGTCTCAGACGGAAGTACCTGATTCATCCATTACTTCCACAAACATCGCACGGGTAAAAGGGAAGTAGAAGAGGGGGGAGGGGGGTGGAAGTGAAGCAGGTTGAGGAAAAAATGAGAGAATCGCGTAGACGTTAGGATGAACGAATATAAAACGAATAAGACCCAACCAATCTTCTTAACATTTCTTTCAAGGATTGCACTCGCCTCGGTTAAAAATAAAAGAATAAGAAGGGTTTGGAGATAAAGTAGGTAGGAGTGAAAGGGAATGAGGAGAGAGAGATGGTAATGAATTATTCATCCCGGCGGTATTAAGTGATTAACAAAAAGAAAATGGAGGAAAATATTCCAGGGAAGACTCCGCAGTCATTTTTTTGTTTTATTTTTTAAGCGTACCTGCAGGATGCAGTCGGTGGGAGAGAGAGAGAGCACTTGTCTTGTTTGGTGGGGATGGTGTCTCTGTAAAGTGGAAAAAGTGTCGGAGAAGGGAGAAAAGAGGCGATGAGAGAGAGAGAGAGAAAGAGAATGAGGAATGGGAGGATGTGAGAAAGGGGAATGAGGGGTGAAAGTAAATTGGAAACGATTCCGAAGGGAAGAAGTGAGATAAGGAGGGAGAAATGAGGAGGAAGAGGGAGGATATCGGTGAGGGGAGATACAGGTAGGAAAGAAAGTTTGAGAAGGCGGCGCGAAAGATTGGAAAGGACGAGGGAGCGAGAGAGACGAGGTGAGAAAGAAAAGAGATAGTTAGATATATAGATAAATGTCTTTATTTTCAGGGCGAAATTGAGACCATAAGGTCCCCTCTTCCATTTAACCCTTCGTTATCGATCACAAGATAATAACATGAATAAGTGTATATATATATATATATATATATATATATAAACAGAACTAGAACAAAAGAAAAAGTTGCGTCAAATAAATGTAACGAAAACAGAACAATAAATATCAAATTACACATTAGACAAGTTTCTAAGAAAGATATAATATTTGTGGTAAAAACCCATGGCCAACTCAGAGAGAGGAAGAGAGGGGGGGGGGCGGAGAGGGGAGAGGGAGAGATAAATGTTTGGAGGTAAAATATAAAAAAAATTAGTCTGTATAAGATGAGTTAAAAGAAGATGAAACAGAGAAGGCCAGAGAAGGCGATAATAATAAACAGTGGATTGATAATTGTATAGGAATAAGGGCGAAAGGGGAAATTTAGTGCAATGAAGAAACAGTATGACAAATAGGAGGAGGTGAGGAAGAAATTAGGTTAACTGATGGAGAGGTATATAGAATATGATGAACGGGAGAAAGATAAAGTGGGAGATAGGAATGGTGGAATAGGCGGCTTAGGAGGAGAAGAAGCGAGATTACTGGGAGAGAGAGGGGGGGGGGGAAAGGAGCGTGGTAATAGAAAATGAAAGAGAAGGGAGAGAGAGAAAAGGGTGAGAAAGAATGGGTCGTGAAAAAGTTTGAGGAAGAACAGTACGGAAGGGCTTAGGGACGGAGCAATCGATAGATTGAGGGAGGGAAGATGGACGGGAGTAAAAATTGGAAGGGTGAAAATGCAGGAGGAAATTAAGAGGAATAGGCAATGGGGGATGGAGAGGGAGAGAGAAGAACTGAAGAAGGGTTGGAAGACGGGAAGAAATGAGGAAGAGCGAGGGATGGAGAGAGGGTGAGTCGGAGGAACGGGTCTCTCCATACGGCACAACTACACTTGAAATTGCAAAGTACGCCGTTAGCCGCTTACGATTCTTGGCGCTGTGGACCACTTGGCTGGCGGCGGTTTAATCCGTCTGAGAGCAGAGGAGGAAAGACGAATGGTCCCACGGGTGATGGGGAGGGGAAGAGGGAGGGGGAGGGAAGAGTGGAGGATGCCGGGAAGGGATGAGGTGAGAGGAGGAAGAACGAGCGTATAGGTGGGAGAGAGAGAGAGAGAGAGGACAAGGGAAGGAGGTTCTCACGGAAGGGAAAGTAACACGAGGTGGTTGCTGAGGGAAATAAGATAGGTAGAAAGGGTGCATATAAGACTCCATGGGAACTTCAGGAAGGCGGGTGTGTCTGGATGGTCGGAGGGCGGTAAAACAGGGAGGCAGAGGATAACGGGCTGAGGAAATTGGTGGCAGAGCCCATAGGGGGAGAATTGGAAAAAACAGAACGAGGGGAAAGAAGAATGAAAGGGAGGCAGACGACGGTCGGACGCTGTTGAGAGTGACGATTTTGGTAGTTTGGGGGACAAAGGAGGAGGGGAGGGGGCGGTAGGGGGAGGGGGAGGGAGGGGTAGGGTGGTAGGAAAGTCGGGAGGGAGGATTTTAAGCGTTACAGGTGGACGTAAGGGGATTGCAGGGATAGGGTTGGGGCGTATGAATAAAGATGATAGGTCTCTCTGGAAAGGGAAGAGAGAGAGAGACGCGCAAGAAAGGGAATTAAGGGAATAGGGAAGGATAGGGACTCTGAGGATGGTTGGATTTATGGTTAGGGATTGGGAATGGAATTGATGGGTGAATAGGGAAATTACGAGGTCAGGTGAAGGTGAAACACTTGAAGGACGCAATAACACGTCCGGCAGAAACATTGGGGTGCGGGATGTTGAGAAGCGGAAGGGGAGATTCGCAATTATGGAAAAAAGGTAAAAAATTGAAGGCACTTTAGAAATATTATTGTCATCGTGGTCAAACACTCGAATACTGAAACAAATGAATATAATCGATTATCTTTATTCACTTTTAAAAATATAGTTTAGAACAATACATATATGTAAATGTCAGGATGCCGGTTTTTTTTCCTCGTAAATAAATTCTCCCTTGCATAGAACCCCGTACTCAAAATTAATAATGAATATAAAAAGTGAAGCAGTTATATATATATATATATATATATATATATAAGGTAGCAACAAGGTGTTGGAGGAAGCCCAGTGGACACTTACCTAGAATGAAGAGCCGCTGGGGGTGCTGCCATCCACCCACCCTCATTTTCATTTACCAGCCCCTCCTCCAACATCACCTACCCCATCCCCTCCAGAAGTAATTGCACGACGAGGAACGTCATTTACCTCCTCACCTGCACACTTTGTCCTGCTTTTTATGTTGGCCTCACCAGCAACCCCCTCAACATTAGAATTAATGGCCACTGGAACAGCGTAAACACTAACCGTCCCCTTCCGGTGGCTTCTCACGCCAATTCACACCAGGCCACCTTCAATAATTGCTTCACTGTAAGGATCATCCGTGCCCTACCGGATGATACCCCCGCTCCCCTACTTCGACAGTGGGAGTTGGCCTACATCTTTCTCCTTAACTCTTTCTCCCCACCTGGTCTTAACCTCCGATAACCCTATTGGCCGTCCCTCCTACCCGTCTCCTCCTATCCCCGAACTTCTCTCATTACCCCTCCCCCCCTCCCCATATCCCCCCAGTGTGTCACTTCAAACAGTATATGTTTCTCCGTCGCTGAAGAAGGGCATCAGCCCGAAAGCTCCATTTTTGTGTAGTTTTTGTTCTTTTGTGTTTTTCGTGTGTCCTCAGCACCCCCAGCGGCTCTTCATTCTAGGTAAGTGTCCACTGGGCTTCCTCCAACACCTTGTTGCTACCTTTATTATTACCTTTCCTTTTCCTTAAGTATTTATATATATATATATATATATATATATATATATATATATATATATATATATATATATATATATAGGAATTCTATTCATTGTATAAAATGTGTGACTCTCTAAATCTAGGTATAGCCTCAGATGTCGACATTATTATCCATTTAGAATTGTGGAGAATTATTGGTGAGTAAAGGGAGGAAATAAATGGATAACGGGATTTGAATCGAAAGGGGTGATTCCGATTAATGAACTGGAAGAAAAAGAACCCATTGGAATTACGTGCGATTTAAGGGTCTAACCTTTTCTTTTTCTTGAACGGGTTCTTATTCATGAGATCTAATTCTCACTGATGCAGTTTGCTCACCTTATTTCAACCGAATCTCAAATCTCTACCTATTCACCACGTATCCAACCTAATTTTATTGAATTGTTACATGGGTGTCTAGCACATTTAGTCGTATATTATGAACATTTCATCACAATGACGCGCGTATTTAAATAAAAATTATACATCAACCTACTTATCCTTAACTCGTCATTTAAAAAAGTTCAAGTTGTTTTCCCTTGTTTTCCTGAACGTGCTGCGCCTTAGGTAGGTGCCTCACTAGCCTAGCCCTAGCCTAGTCCTTTGTCTGAAACTAAGGATCGAATTGGAAACATAACCATATGTTTCTGACATGATAAAGCTATGTTCAGAACTTTCTATCAGATAAAGGCATTATAATAAGCATTATCATCGTCTTAAGGTAGAAAATATGTATATGTAAATATTTTTGTTTCTTTAAACTATTCTGGGAAATTCCTGATGTTTGTTCACTTTTATTCTCTTTGTTAGTGTTTTACTGCAGTGGATTTTTACTTTCTCCATACGCAGTATAGGGTAAGTGTTGTGTCCACGAAAAAAATCGACTTCGAGATTTCAACAGAAATACACGTTTTGAGGTCCCTAGAACACGTTTAGACTATTTTCGGAATTATGTGTGTATGTGTGGGGATGGATGTATGGGATTGTGGGCGCTCTAACTCAAAAAGTACTTGTCATATTAAAACCGAATTTCATATATATCACTTTAGCACGAGCACAAAGAACTGGTTAGTTTTTGGACAATATCGGTTAAACGGAAATCGAGGTTTATTCGAAACCCGATTCGGTTTTTGCGATATTTCTCCGATAATACATCATTATTGTACACATTGACCATCACAAAAAAATGTAAAAAATTTCTTACAACTTTCATTTGAAACAATTTCCATAGCAGTTATTGTTTGGGAATTATTTATAAATAATCGGTTCTTTCGGTTTTCGTCAAATATCTCCTTACAAACGTCGTAATTGCTCATGTTCGTGAGGAACAAAGTTGTAGAGAAAAATATTTCTTCCAACTTTTGTTTGAAACAAAGTTTTGTAAAATCATCCATTTCGGAGATATTTTGCTTATTCGTTAATTTCCAATATACAGCGACACCACCATGTAGCGGTGAATTTTGTAAATATATTCAAAATATAATTTACGGCAATAATGGCGACTGTAGTCTTTTACGATACGAAATAATAATTTTACCTTATAATGCTATTCATAATAATTTAAATATCTATACCCCAAATACGGAGAAAGTCATGTGTTGGCCACATCAGATTTTTTTCTGTAGTGATCAAGCATTATTGATTTTTTCCAACAAACCTAAAACCTAATATATTTTCCCTAATGTCATTCATTAGCTTTCTTTGATGTACATAACTTAATATTGTATTATTTTGGCTAACGACTTATGTAAATAATATTTCAATTATATCATTAAAACTGTACAGTATGACGGATGGTCCAATGTCAGGAAGGCCTCCTCGGTCTCAATTCCGCCCGAATAAAGTCATTTGTATACAAACGCAGTATCCCGTTCGGCTTTGCTGACTCACCACTCATTATGTCAGTTTGATTAACTACCTTCCGGCGTCTTTATTCCTGTGTCTGCAATGCAGCAATTATTTTTATCCCAGTTCCACTGGGCCGTTACAATATCCGACGCATAATTAAAAGGGCGTTACTGAATTCGTTCAAGTGAGAAAAATAGCATTCAGCCCACAAAACAAATAAATTATCAATTGAAAATTATAAAGGTAGAGAAAGCAGGACAATTTGAAACGGAAAAATTCGGCGATATATTTGATCAATTGCGACGATTTATTGTGATGAATTGTTTCTGCATGTAATACAGAAACGTATTTACGTGCATATATATCATGCGATACACATTCCAAATTACTCGGCCTAAATTTAGGGAGGGTTATATAGATTATTTTTAATTTTATCGACCTGTTCTATAAAATCGTGTAACTATAAACTTAGCTCTGCTGCGTGTATAAGTTTTATCTTAATTGCAGTGTTAATAAGTGCTTTTAAAATCGTTTTTGCAGGAGCGTGGTAATTTTCATGAAAAAATTTATGTAGGGAAGTAGGAACCGTTAAGATAACTCCTATTTTTCTTTTGTTAAGTCCATTTTCAATAGTTGATTCCTACCTGGGTGTTTGAATAATTTGTGACAATTTTCTCCATTCCAGTTGCAGAGTGAATGCTACTCCTTATATTGGCGCGTGGGAACTTGGACTCTTTTGACTTTTTCTGAAAGCATCTTGTACGTCACGGTGAAGTGATATGTCTAAATTTTCGGTGCAGTGTTGTTGGCTGTGCTTGTCTCAAGAGGTGATGCTGCCGTCGAGGAAGAGGAAAGAGGACGAATCTCCGTATTCAAGGTAGGGAAGCATCGGAAACATTAAGGATTATCTTTTTTTCAGTATCTCTTGAATAATTTGTTATCCTCCATAGTAGAAGTGTCATGAACATAGACTTTGCTATTAGGAAAGTTGGTTAGGAATGTAGGTGATGCTGTCATCGAGGAAGAGGAAAGAGGACGAATCTCCGTATTCAAGGTAGGGAAGCATTGGAAACATTAAGGATTATCTTTTTTTCGGTATCTCTTGAATAATTTGTTATCCTCCATAGTAGAAGTGTCATGAACATAGACTTTGCTGTTAGGAAAGTTGGGTACGAATGTAGGTGAAATTAAATCTTAAATTTGTCTTTTCGAAATAACTCGACGCAAAAACAACTTCGACATTAGTACAAAAACATTGCTCTGTAGTAGGCGAAATGCGCTACAAGATGAAACACGTATACGATTAGCTAATTTTCATTTGAATGAGAACGCGGGTGCATTACCACGTGTATCAGCCTCATTGTAAATCTTCAGGTCAATACCTTTTTCGGTTATTGACCTTTGACGCGCTCCTTGCGCGCAATGCACGACGTGAAAAAATGTCGGAATCTTTCCTCTCGATCTGTGGTTTTTGCTTGTAATCCATTCTGATGCATAATTCGTGGATACGAGGTCAGTAAAATCTGACCTAGACCATTTTACTGATATTTTGTTATACATTATATTAGTTATTTATAATTTAGGCGAAAATTTATTTTGGTCTACGGTGACTAATTAGAACATTGCCTCTTTATAAATGTCGCAATGAAAACGATAAGCGCACGCGTTGTTATAGCTAAGATGTTTCCTTTGCCACAATTTATTAAAATGAAACACTACTGACTTTTTACCGTATATTTTAAAAGCTAATAGGGAAATTATTATTATTGGAATATATTTCATTTTTGAAATCATGCGCTCAGTGAATTTACGGAATTGTTGCCAAACCGTAAATAATACGTCGTCAACTACATGTTACCGGATATTGAGCACTACAAGATCTTGTAATAATGAGAAAAGGCAGTATTTTGAAACATTACGGAATATTACGAAGAATATTATAAATCCACACAATAGTATTAATGTAATCGAGAGATATAGGAAAATTGAAGATCGGTTTCTTCACTAAGTGAGCCTTAATGCGAAGTTAATTTGTATAGAATGTCGCAGCCAAATATATAAACAATATATGTCCTCCTTTGATACATATATTTAAAATTGACGGACTGTGCATTTTAATAACTTCATTCATGTGACATCAATAAGTCAATCTGAGATTCTACATATTTAACAAAAGTCAAATTTGAATAGTGTTCTGCAATATAATGAGTATCACTTGCGTAGGAAATGTAACGCATTACTGAATTTTATATATTCAATAAAATTTAATAATTTTACTAATTATTTGGCTATTACCTTCCTCCTCAGATAACTTTCGTTAATCACTATAAGGTTAAACTGAAACTCATAAAATGTTTCAAAATTCCATTTATTCGTATCTATTTACAGACAGACGTCGCTGTCGAAATATTTCGTTGGAAAAACCCAGAGCGTGATGTAATTGTTGAGCCTTTTGTGGTTGATGTCAGTTGTCGAAATCTTTGTTATTCGTTCTTTGCTTGCGATTTTAGCTACGCGAACATACCCGTGATGGCGCCTACTCCATTAGTGGTGTCCACCATGTCCAGATGAAATACCACCGAATCCCTGGTTCTCTCCGAATCCGTGAGAAGCGCCACCGTAGTTTTGCCCACTTCCGTAGCTTTGTCCACTTCCGTAGCTTTGCCCACTTCCGTAGCTTTCTCCACTTCCGTAGCTTTGTTCGCTACCAAAGCTGCCGCCTCCGTGTCCATGGTCTCCTCCGTGAACAATCACAGGTACTAGCTTTTTGATGATAACCGGATGCGGCACAGGGACTGCCACGGGCTTAGGAACAGCAACGGGATAAGGTTTAGCGACGTGAACGGGATAGGGTTGAGCGACGGGAACTTTGACGGGAACGTGGACGGGATAAGGGACTGGCTTCTTGACGATCACTGGGTATGGTTTCTCGACTGGGACTGGGTAAGGCTTTGGTACTTCAACTGGGTAAGGCTTTCTCACGGTATAAGGGACGGGATGAGGGACTGGGTATGGGACCTTCTTTTCAATGGTCACCGGGTACGGCTGCGGGACTGGGTATGGGACCTGTTTGGTTATAGTGATGGCCTTAGCGTGTCCCACGCTCACGCTGACGTCAGAACCACCGTATCCACCCCCGAAACCTCCGCCGAGTCCTTGACCTCCGCCGAGTCCGTGGCTTCCGCCGAGTCCTTGGCCTCCGCCGAATCCTTGGCCTCCGCCTAGTCCGTGACCTCCGCCGAGTCCGTGGCCTCCGCCGAGTCCTTGGCCTCCGCCGAATCCTTGGGCTCCGCCGAATCCTTGGCCTCCGCCTAGTCCGTGACCTCCGCCGAGTCCGTGGCCTCCGCCGAATCCTTGACTTCCGCCGAATCCTTGGCCTCCGCCGAATCCATGACCTCCGCCGAATCCTTGATCTCCGCCAAATCCGTGGCCTCCGCCAATTCCATGACCTCCTCCGTAGCCAAGGTCGAAGAGACCTCTCTTCTCCTGCTGCTTGCTGTCCTTCTTAACGTCAGTGCAAGACGATAGGGCCAGCAAGGCCAAGAGAAGGGCTGACGGCTGCAAATTTAAGGATGAAATTATAGTAACAAAAGTAGCCTTACTATTATCATGGCTACTATAGTGTATTTAGTTACATTTATGGCTAATCAGCCTTTTGGACTATTATAGCGACAATTCCTTCGAAACTTTACAAACGCGGATATGAGGAGGGAAACCCAATTCCAGCGTTATCCTACTCTTTACGAAGAGCACCAAGGGGGTCTATTTCCTAACGTTCTTTCTAAAGGACGGAGTGCTGACTTGCGAGGTCTCCTCAAACTGCACAAGTAGGTTGCGGTGCGATCCCAGGTCGAAATAACCGACATCCGCCGGATTTGAAGTCGGGGCCGCTGCGTAGAAGACTATTGCTCTAGCCACTCCTCCAGCGCTACCCGTTTTTACTATAGGATTACCTCGCGGTTACGATGGGGACCTTATGGTTACCGTGGTTTCTTAAAGGTTTTAAGACACTCTACTCACCAGTAGCTTCATAGTTGAAATGTTGGTGTTGTTGGCGGAGGAAGAGCTGAAGCCTGAGTGACTTACTCGATGCCTCTCCTAGCCTTATATACTCGCGAGTAATTTAATTTTATTCCATGATAATCACATTTTTCAAACTTTTCGTGCAGTACATCATGACCACTATTAAGTCGACCAAGGAAAGCGTAACGCTTCCTCCAAAGCTCTTCATAATTGAGGATGGCAATTACGATCTCGCGTGTTTCGGTAGATTGTTCCACCCTGCCGCCTTTGTTCATTCGGTGTATCAGAAGTACAAATATTAAAGGTGTCTTGAATCGGGAAATTCTTCTACGTTATATCGGTGTGGAAAAACCACCACACTGTATTTGCACTTTTTCGTATCACTTTTCACGCCATTCCCCTATTTCATTTGTGCTGCTAGAAGTTATTTTTTACAAAATATTTGCCTGATAGAAATTTACTCATTTTTCATTCAGTCTAGGCCATTTTTTTTCGTTGCCAAGGTGTGTGAATCTCACGGATGTCAATTAAAATACGAAATGATACGAATTAAAGAAATTTACTTCATAATCTCCCCTTAACGCTATTGCTAATTAGGTATTTCCTACAGCACTTATTAAAAATAAAAATATTAAAGCTCTGACCGTAGACTTCAACAATTATTATAAATGTTTTTGAGTCACATGAGGTACAAATGCAGACTTTCGTTACCTCAAAATACATTTCATTAATGATTGGAGTGCCATGGTGAGATTTGTTTTTTACTTTATCCAAATACGAGGTACATCTGTAGAAAAAGTATTGTTAACGTGTGTAAATTAGAGAGTTTGATGTATATTAACGTTTTATATGCATCTAAGACCGATTCCGTAGGTCTGTAACACTTTGTTACCGCTCGACTTAAGGTGTTAAACGAATCTGAAGGGTCCATTTCAATCTTGTATTTCTATAGTTTATTACCATGAATAGAAATCTTATTCAAACGGGCCACAGTGCGCGGCAATGAAATGTAGTTTATCGAATCTGAAAAACGCCCGTTAGCCCAAAAATAGTTTCAAGGATATCCGTTGGAATTCATCCAGCTATATAGAGGCTGTTGCGACAAAAAATATTTTATTATCCAAAAATCTCAAAATATAAAAATATATCCCCCAGAGGCATGGCAACGTATCGAGTTTTACGCACGGTTACCACCAAACTCTTCCTTACTCTACTAACATCACGTAAAAATTGGGTGATTGCCTAGAAGCAGCTACTACGTTTTTTTGGGACATGTTAGAGAAATTCATTTTCCGCTAGTAAATGAGTATTAATGCAAGCAGCGGTATTGTTAAATCGAACGCGAAGATCACACTTCAGTCGCTGCGCTTTCGTGATTGCCTTCAGGTAATTCATCGTTAATGTTCTCCTAAGCTTCTTAAGGACCACCTCATACGCACCACGCTCCAGAAATATGATTTCAAAAGGCCGAATACTACCGGACTGACATATTAAAGCCAGCTTACATATGGGATTCGATATAAATGTGCACAGCAACGAGATTTAACTGCTACTGCGCGCTTTTATGCTGTTTTCGTCACTTAGTATAGCTTACTAAAGCGGTTAAACTGCTGCATCAATACGTTGATTATTACCATCATTTCATTTTAATTATTTAAGATGAATAAATTCTGTAATACGAAATATAAAAAATATATCGTTAATAATTAATCATCGATTACCTATAATTCACGAGGAATAATTTTTGCATAGTATATTAATATATTAGGAAACTCAAAGCCAAAATTTGAAAAACTTATTGAAATGACTTCGTATTAATTTGTTTTTTATAATTTTGAATATGAGGTTTTGAAATGCATTTCCACAAAGCTACGACTATTGAAGTCGAATTAATTAATTAATATATTTATACATTTCAATGCTATTAGTTTGATAGATAATAATGACCTCTCTTGAGGCGCAAAAGTATTTTAGACAATTTTATCCTATCATCCCCGGCCTAAACTATTATACCAATTACGTAAAAGTCCATGTTATACTGAAAACCACTCTATTACAGGAATCCGTAGCTTCCTTAATTTCGGCAAGAATTATTATAAACTATTTGTTACCGATAGGCCAATGGTAACAGTCACTACAGAAAAAATTACAAGAATTGTAATTTTTAAAAGAATTACATTTAGTACGAAAATTTCATGGTTTGTCAAATTCGAAAAAATATTGTATAACGAGATTTTTCCCACAAAAACTTTTTAATTCTCTTGGGAAAGACCCGATGAAAAGTGAGAAATTTTAAAAAAATTGCCTCCAAAGTCGTGAATAACGAATATACAACTCGCTTCTGTTGGTTTTCTTCTCTATCTGGCTTCACATCCTTATTTTTTATGTTTAAAAGATTTTTTGTGTTATATATATTTTTTACGAGAATGTGAACAAACGAAGGAGGATGGAGTGGTAACGTCACACACACTATAACTGATATCTCATGAGCGACTCCTTCCTCGATAAAATGCCCCAAAAATGCACATTTTATGCGTCGTTTTTGGTTAGTTGGATTCATCAAGTCGGGAGCGTGCTGGTGATGTCGTTACACGAGAATCCCGCGCAGGTCAGCTTTTCTGATCGATGTCCGAACTCTCTTCGGGGTCGTTATTTTTTGTCGACGCGAACCTTACTAAACTTACTTTCGCTTCTTTTTTGTTTCCTCGTAAAACCTTCATGGCGTCGTGGCGGAGACATCCCTTGTCATGTTCTTTTTTTTATACTTTCGTCATATTTGTATAATGAGGGACTTCCACGGGAAGATTGAATCTGTGCTTTTTTCCAACCTGTATTTCTCATAAGGGGAAAATACTTTTTACTTTCTCATACGAATAATCGAGAAAGTATTTTTATCGCGAAAGAATTCGACCTCGAGATTTTTACTGATATATGCGTTTTAGATGTCGCTGAATCCGAAAAAGTGGTTTTTGCAATGCCGTCTGTCTGTTATTGGCTCTGGAGCCTAGACGGTAGAGCGAAAATGAATGAAATCTCGTACTGAGCAGAGTATACGTAGAAATGGTTGACATTGCTAAGTAAGAGTAGTTTATTCTACGCATTTTAACAACAATTCAATTTTCTCAAAAACGGCTGTAACGATTTTGATTAAATTTCGTACAGTTACTTGAATTTACGTCTTCAATAATACTGTGTAGTTCATATTTCTCAAAAATGAATATAAAGCTAGTTTATTCTAGACAACTTGAAAAATAATTCGATTTTCTCAAAAACGGCTGTAAAGATTTTAATCAAATTTCATACAGTTTCTTGAATATACATCTACAATAATACTACCTATTTCATTTTTCTCAATGAATGAATATAAGGCTAGTTTATTCTTGGGCAATTTTAGCAAAAATTGGATTTTCTAGCAGCAGGCTCATACGATTTTCATTTTATAAAGATAACTAAACGACGCATTATTATATGAGAAAGTTTGTACAATGTATGTTGTACCGATCTTTTATTATTCCTTCGGGTCAGCCATTCAGTTTTTTTTTAGTATTGTACTTTTTCTCTTTGTTTTTTTATGAATAGCAATTCACCGAGTATTACGTTTTGATATTTTTTCCTCTCTGAAAGTTTTTTTTTAATTCTGACAACTCCTTGAAAAGGTGTATTTTTCCAAAGAGTCGATAAAAAAATATTTTTCATCGTAAGGGATGGTGTTTGAGTAAAGGAGGCTCGTATTTTCACGACCACGCCGTGAAATTTATAACCCATATTCTTCTCGTGATTTAATTTAATGCGATGTTTTTAATTAGTTTGTTATGACATTTGTTTATATATGCCCTTACAAAAATTACTTGGGGTCGGGTTTTATCCAGGTAATATGTAGACGTCGACATACTTTTGAATATTAAACAATCAATTGTCTGTTCATAAGATAATTACATTTAGTATCAATTCGATAGATAAATTATTTAATTATAATACAATTAATGAACTAAAACTTTTTCAATTTTAGAAACTTCTTTATTTGTCGGCGTTTGAGTTCATTTCTCAAGCCTATTCTGTTAGTTAATTTATAATTGAAACGGATACTTATTGTAACAATGCAAGGTAACTATTTATTTTAAAATTTTATTTTAATACGAACACTATATGTTGAGGAAGAAGAAATGCAAATATCGTTCTAAGTATGAGCAAGGCGTTGGCGATTGCCAATTGGGCATTTACCGGGAAGTTGGAGAACAGTTGGGGGTTGAGATTATACAATAACGGAGTCACGATATTTGGGAAGGTTTTTCGGGTATCGAACCTATAACCAGGCACGGAGAGAAGACAGATTGTACGATCGGGACCCGGTCATAACTCGTTTAATCTCTCAGAGCTGATAGAGTCGATGCCAGGAAAATTAATTTGATTTAAGCAACCACTTGTTTCGCATCATTTATTTTTAGTCTCATTCCAGAAGAAAGTTGAATACGTTTTCATTTTAAAATAACCTTATACCAATGGCGGCCGACATAAGGCCTTCGAAAGGTTATTTTTTCTGCTGCACACGAAGGTATGACGAGAAAACCATCCGACAAATTTAGCACACGAATTCACATATTTTTTGTGATTTTTACTTCCTCCGTATACGTAGTATAGAGAAAGTATTGTATTCATGAAAAAAAATCGAATTCGAGATTTCAACGGAAATACACGTTTTGAGTTCCCTAGAACACGTTTTGACTATTTTTTCGATGATGTCTGTGTGTGTGTCTGTGTGATAGGAATTTTGTGGGCGCTCTAACTCATAAAGTATTTGTCATTCCAGTACCAAATTTATAATATACTAGCTGAAAGTACCCGGCGATGAACGGGTTATGCCAAAAGTCTTTGGCGAATAAAATTATGTATTATATGGTCATTATATGGTATATTATTATTTCTCCCTTTGCGCACCTCAAAGCGTGTATTTCCGTTGAAATCTCGATTTTGAATTTTATCATGAAAACTACGTATATTGGAGAAAGTAAAAACTAATTCTGAGATATCTCTGATACCTATGAATTGGGCCGGGAGGGTCCATGGAGGTCCGGAGAGAACGTTAGCGCACGTGAGAGTAATAGGATTTCAAGTTTAACAATGTAATCGGTTGGCAAGGCAACTTCACGTTAAAAACGCTAAATTTTGTCAAAATATGATATTGAAACGTTAAATTCCAAATATTTAGATTCGAAAGCGATAAAAGACGATAAGAATAAGAAACTGCATTTATTTTTCTTTAATAAGGTCCAAGTCCGAAAATCGTAGGTCAAATATGTGAATTTTAATAAGCAAAATAAAATAAGGTTGCAGGTCGAAATATTGATTTTTCCATGTTATCTTATGAGGAATGGAAATCATTCTCGGGAATCGAACCCCGGTCGATTTTGGAAATTTTTTTGTTTCGTAAATGGCTTCTACTATAGGAACCGAACATTCCTACCAAATGTCAGTCTTCTAGCTACTCGGAAAATTTGTCAAAAATAGCATTACAGAGTTTCCCACCGACGACGACGAAGTCAATTTTATATATGTATAAGATAATATCATAATATTGGCAAGAGTTGATTAGTTTTTTGACATTATAGGTCAAACGGAAGTGGATGTTAATTCTAGAAGTTTTTCCGTTTTTTTTCAAATATCTCCTTTAAAACTCTATTTTCATAAATTATACTTATTATTAAAGATGTAGATAATGTAATTTTCTGCAAGTTTAGTTTGAAATATTCTTTAATAAAGTCGATAGTTAAAGAGGTATTTTAATTTTTCTCCTAAATGTATGTTAAATGCGCCGCTAAGTGATACCCTTGTTTCGGTTGCTATGTTAAAAATTTCTAATTGTTGATAGAGTTGCGTACGCTGCCAAGAGTAATTTTAATTTCGCATCAATATGTTGTTATTCGTATTTTTTACTAATTCTTTTTTTAATAATAAAGACTACTGAAAACGTATAAAAAAATTTCACGAGTGTAATCGCTGATAATTATTCCTGAGGACGCTTATGTCGAGAGCAATCATATTCATTGCTATGGAGAAAGTCACGTGTTGGCTACATCAGATTTTTTTATAATAAAAGGTTTAATATCGAAATTTTTGCCACAAAAACCTCATTTAGGATATACAGTTACTTCCGACTTACATAAATCCGACTCGCATAAGAATTGGCAACTTCCAATGCAGCCTCGTAGTCTCGTACGAAGATTTGGACACCAATGACTTGGGCCAGTGGTGTCCAATCTCTTCCGCGTGAAGGGCCGCATCGGTGGTTGCGATTCCTTCGGCGGGCTGCGTTGGAAGTTACAAATTGTCCTTCATGTTTGACAGTAGGATAAATCATAAGTTACCTATATATCAGGGGTGTCCAACCCAAATTAATAGTGGGCCGGATTCAAGATTAATTCTGACTTCGCGGGCCAAGGTAGAAAAAAATAAAAGTTTTCCATCTTTTACCTAATATTTATCAAAGAAATTAAAGAAAATTAAATTACAAATAAAGTTGTTGCGCAATATAAATATTAATGGGACACTTGGCAATTTTTCTGTTTACATAAAAAGTCAATATCAGTTGAAATGTTCG
Organism: Uropetala carovei; assembly: GCA_036926305.1. NCBI lineage: Eukaryota > Metazoa > Arthropoda > Insecta > Odonata > Petaluridae > Uropetala > Uropetala carovei. The sequence goes on from JAXCHB010000212.1 coordinate 2,428,531, forward strand.
ATGTACCAATTCGTAATACACCAGGCAGATGTTCATCTGTTAAGCATGATCGGTTCTTGGTTTTAACATTTTTTATCCTGGAAATGAACTGTTCACAAGTATGTGTGCTGCCAAATAAAGACACTTGTTGAAGGGCCAGCTTTGTAAGGTTGGGATAATGTTCAAGTTTAACATATTTTTTATAAAACGTTAAAAGATCATTTTCAACGTAGGCCGTTTTCAGGGAACTATTACATTGCAGATCAGTTAGTTCTAATTGGAATTTTTCCTCAACATTTTCATCATCAATAGAAAAGGGATTACTAAACACTTTCATAAGTGGCTCATTGTTTCTAAAATCGGTAAATCTTTTATTCTTTAAATTTACTAGTGAGAGTGAATATTGTTCGATATTTATTGTTGTCTTTTCCCTCGTCGATAATGTATTTAAATGAACAAAATTCTTATTAACCAATTGATTTTGTAGCGGATTCAACTTTTTAACGATTGCTTGAATATTTTCAAATTGCTGATTAACAAGCTGGTCTTTCCCTTGAAGTTTCAAATTTAGGTCAGCAAGATATTTTGTCATGTGTACAAAAAATGCCAAATCATTTATCCACTCGGATTCTTTTAAATAACTAACATCCTTTCCCTTGCTTTTCATGAATGTTTTTATTTCTCCTAGAAGTGACCAGAATTGTTCTAATGTCGCCGCTCTGCTGAGCCAACGAACGTGACTATAATAAATTACATCATCGTGTTCTGATCCAACCTCAGAAAGAAAGTTTTTGAATTGTCTGTGGTTGAGGCTTTTTGATCTTATGAAATTTGCGATTTTAGCAACTTTTTCCATTATATGTTTCATTCCTAATATTTTTAACACAGTTACCCCTGGTGAATTGTACAATTATGTTTAATGATTTTGTGTTAAATTTCATTGCTCATTAAGCTCACAAAACCCTTTTGCTTTCCCGTCATCGCTGGGGCACCATCGGTTGTTAAACCATAGAGATTTTCATCTTTAAGTTTAATTTTATTAAGTTTTACTGACTTCATCCAAAATATCCTGTCCTGTTGTTGTACCTTTCATTGGACACAAGTCTAATACTTCTTCAACAATATCAAATGTGTTCGTTATTCCTCTCACAAATATTGCTAGTTGAGCGGTGTCAGATATATCGGTACACTCATCTAGTCCTAAACTGTAAAATTTACCCTCCTTCAATTTAGCAGTAAGCGTAATTTCTATGTTATTTGTCAATTCATCAACTCTCCTAGCAACTGTTTGGTGTGACAAACTCGTAATTTTCACGAATGTTTTTTTTTTCTGGACACGCGACTGTAGTGAATATATCTAGGCACTCTTTTACAAATTCTCCACCAGAAAACGGTTTTCCTCTTTTTGCAATTGCTTCGGCTATCTGAAAACTGATTTTGGTTGCAGCCTCAGAATTTTCTTTTGGTATTTTAAAGAACGACTGCTGTCCAACAATATTTCTTCTTAATGAATTCACTCGATCGATTCTAATTTGACCTTTCAATTTGCTATACTCTGTAGCGTGCTTTGCTAAATAATGTCGCTTGATATTATATTCCTTGCATACTGAAATTTTTTCTTGACATATAAGATATATGATGTTTGCATTTTGTTCAATCACAAAAAAATCTTCAGTCCAACTGTCCTTGAACACGCGACATTCTGCGTCAATTTTACATTTCTTTTCAGCAATCATCATTAAGGATTAATAGCTTCAGTGTATCGATTCTGTAATTATAATTATAATTAACCGGGATAAAGACATCAGCAACAATGGGTAGTATTATATTAATAAAACCATACCCACGCGACGTTTATGAAACTCCGACACTGTCAAACTGGCACTGCACGTCCATTGTCCTGTCATCCACATCACTAAGGTGCACTAAGGTCGATATATCGATATATATCGGTGATATATTTTTACTTCTTTATCAGACAAATATTAGTAGGTAGTTTGTTATTTTGAAATATATTTTTAAATTAATTTCAACAAAAATATTAATATAAATAAGAGATTTTTTCTAGCGGCTAGTGGACCGGATTGAACAGCTTCGCGGGCCGGATTTTGGCCCGCGGGCCGTATGCTGGACAGCCCTGCTATATATCCTTCGGCGCCATTCAAGTGAAAATCCAGTCGAAATGGAATTTTTATTGTATAAATTCCACCATTTAAAATTTTACTAACAAATTCATCAAAAAATATATGAAATATTGTGTTAAACTTTTGTATTGCTTTTCCATCATGTCTTCACGGGCCGCACCAAAACCTTTAGCGGGCCGGATGAGGTTCTCGGGCCGTAGGTTGTTCACCACTGCCTTATACTAAGGCGAGTAAATGTGTCAATTTTCTCAGACATATTTCCTAACTGAGTAATGATTATTATTGTTACAATTTAGAAGACCCAACGGCTAAGGATATCTTAGTAAAAGGATACTAGAAGCTTGCAAAAATATCGGAGTTCTTTCAAAGAAATAGTTTGATGGTTGCTCTGTTGCTTGAATAATTATATAATACTCAACAAAGAGTGTTTTGTCCGCGACTTGATTCGAAGGAAAGCATTTTTTCAATTAGTATTGAGGTAATCTTCTATTCTTGAAAGATCACAGATAGATATCACTATCGTCAAACTTAACGGTCTTAAAGAGAAAAACCCTGCGTTTCACTTAAAAAAAAATACTCGAAACAAGTTTACGAAACGTTTCCCTTATCGACATCTATAGAGGAGTAGGGAAAAATTGCTGCGATTTCTTTGTTCCTTCCCTATTTTCACCAGTTCCACCACCTCCCCCTACATCCCCAGTTGCTCAACGATTTCATCTGTTATCATTCCGTTCCTCTCTCTCTCTCTCTTCCTCTCTCTCTCTAAACTTTCCAAATTCCAATGTATACATTCCCCTCCGCGATTATCTTTTTATTTCTTTCCACGTTACCCCCGCGTTACTTCCGCCTTTACTTGCCAAGTTACCTTCCAATTCCCTTTACCAGTTACTTGTTGAGTTCAGAGATACCTTAACAGCTACTTCCCCAGTTACCTTCGAAGTTACTTACCCAATTACCTCCACAGATACATCTCCAGTTACCTCCCCAATTACGTCTCCCGTTACTTCCCTAGATACTTCCCCAGATATCATCGCAGTTATTTTCCTAGTTACCTTCGCAGTCACTTCATTAGTTACCTATCCAGTTACCTCCCAGATTACTCCTTAGCTTAATTCCTCAGTTACTTACCCAGTTACATCTGAAGTTACTTCCCCAGTTACTGTCGCAGTTACTTCCGCAGTTACCCCCATACTTTTCTTTCCAGATACCTTTCCAATTATATTCCTCTTTAATACTATACACTATTCCCCTTACCCTCTCCGTTCCTGTTCGCATCCCCGTTCCTCTTTAATCCTGCATTCTGTTCTTTTCTTCCATCAACATTTTTCTTTTGGTCTTTATCGCCACAATCTTATTTAAGAACCTATATTCCCGTATACTCCACAAATTTCCTTCTTTCACCTACTTTCCTTCGCTCGTCGAACTATCGTTTTATCTACTTCAATCATCTCCAACTTCATGTCTAGAACCTTTAAATCACTCTTTCCCTTCCTCGTCCCGAATCGATTTTACGTGTCATTTCGTTCGTCTGGTGGTGAAAAAATGAATAAACAAATCATCGGCGTGCAGGAATGTATAAAAAAACCTCCTATCGTAACGGAGGCATCACCCACGTAGTTAATAGCGCCGCCATCTGTGACTGCTTCTCATAAATTTCCTCGCTAGATTATTTTCTCATTTCTGCGGTTTGTTACGCTTTCATAGTTTCTCTCTAGACCATGGTTCCACGCATCGTTCAATCTATCGTTTCGGTCCGTTTTTTTTCCCCTCGTTATTCAATTATTTTCGACCGATTCTCATTTCTTCAGCTTTTTTCGTTCGTTTCGTACCGGAGTAGTATTTTCTCCGATTTTTTTCTCCCGTTTCCCGTCTCTGGGTTATTTTTTTAAGATTTTTATCTCGAAGGGGTTTACACAAGGAGTTCTCTGGTCAAAGGAAACATTCGGTCGCTTAGAGCAATAAGCCGTCTCCAAGAAAGGCCGTCCAAAATCCTCATGAGGACATGGACGGTGTTTCTTTTGTTTTTTTTTTGTTCGGCGGGTTCCGTCAACGATTCGTTTACCGTCGCGATGCGTTTATAAATTTTGATTTTTTTTCTTCCCGCGACCTCCATATTTTTCTGCCCGTTGGTTTCTTTTTTTATGCGGGTCAAGAAATTTGTCGATTTTTTTTTTGCAAGAGATGACGTTCTCGATCGTTCGCATAGTCCGCGGGATTTAGAAATTACATTTTTTCCGTCAGCTATAAATGTGAACTTCTTTCGACATATTTGCAGTAAGCTTATTTTTACATTCTCATATACGAAGTATTTTGAGAAAGTATTGTTATCGCGAAAAAATTCGACCTAGAGTTTTTATGGAAATATACGTCTTAGGTGTACCCGAGTCCGAAAAAGTGGTTTTTGCAATGCCGTCTGTCTGTTACTGGCTCTAGAGCCTAAACGGCATAGCGAAAATGAATGAAATCTCGACTTAGGCATGTTATCATACAGAATAGATGCTTTGAAGAAATGGTTGGCATTGCTCAATAATTAAGGGAAGTTTATTCTATGCATTTTAAACAAAAATTTGAGTTTCTCAAAAAAAAACAGCTCTAACGATCATATTTCGTACAGTTACTTGAGTTTACGTCTTCAATAATATTACATATTTCATTTTTCTCAAAGATTGAATATAAGGCTAGTTTATTCTTGGGCAACTTTAATAACAATTGGATTTCCAAAAAAGACGGCTCATACGTTTTTCATCAAATATCGTATAGTTATTTAAGTTGATATTTATAACGATTCTACGTAGTTCATATTTTTCAAAAGATAAATAAACGACGCATTAGTTTATGAGAAATCTTAAACAATGTATGTTGTACCGATTTTTTTAGATTACATTGGATAGGAAAGTAATTCACGATAAGGTTATTGTCGTTGAGAGATTTAATACGCGGAAGAAGAGATTTCGAAGGAAAATCGAGTTAGCGTTGTGAGAGCTCATCCCCTCTATTTACCCCAGTGCATACTAATCGGGTCAGTAGCGGATTTAAGGGGGGTCGTGCTTGGCGCGCACCAGGAGCCTCTTGAAGCAACGGGACCCCTAAAAAATGTTTTTATGAATAATCTCAGAATATTAAATATCATCTCGTTTTAAAAGTCGCGAAGGAAATTATATTTTTTTGTACTGCGATACTTACGTTTTTTGAAATGGGGAGTCAAATAAAGTGGTAGTCTTTAGGTGAGGTTTCAGTATGTATGTATATTGCAGGGTCCCCAGCAATTTAGATCCAGGGCCCCCAATCGGTTAGCGCCAGGGGTCTCATTATGTCTGAATCCGCCACTGAATCTGGGTGCCGCAGATGATTTTTGAGGTGTTGCGGTAAACGTTTTTACATCGCTAAATGGAGGATTTTTAAATGCTGATGGTTCATTAGGGCAATCGTTTTTTCTATGTAATATTTATGCAGGCTTCTCGCCAACAAACTAAATTCATGGATCGATAAGAGCAATATAATTCAAAAATAATTATCCGAATATCTCTTAAAACAAAGAAGTTGATTTTACGCGGACAGACAGAGTGATCATATTAGCACGTTGCTTTTCCCTTTAAAAAAAAGACAAAATTGGAAACGCGAATCATTTTGCGTTCGCTGTGTAGGAAGTATTTGTTAATAATTCCAGATTCAACCGAGGAAACACAATTAAATGAGAACTTCAAAGAGCGGTTACATGTCGGTCGTGTATCGCACGTACACATAACAAAAATCACATGTAGACACACTATCAAGGAAGGGGGGGCGGGGGAAGCAGGATTGAAGGCGGCAGGAAGAAAGGAAGGGGCGACGGAGGAAAAGAAAGAGATATGGGAAGGAGAAAGGAAAGAAGTACGGTAAGAATTATGGCGGGAAAGTAAGAGGTAGACACTAGGGATGAAGTGTATTTGTAAAGAAGAGGGCGTTAATAAAAAGAGATAAGGAAGAAGTTAAAAGAGGGATGAGGATTTGGAACGAGGTGGAAGAAGAGGAGAGGGAGAGAAGGACGGTGGTAAGGGGGGAAGAAGAGGAGATTTAAATGGAAGGGGAGGAGGTGGATAGGTTGGAAGCGAATTAATACCCACTTTCCGGCCCACATCGGTAAAATACATGAAGGGGTTGCTCGGAGACCCTCCCTTTAACGACGTCATTGCGTGATCCCTTTTTCGTCGGGACAATACAACGAGGTCAAACACGAAATAGAAATATTGCGGTGAGTGTATAAAAACCCTTTTTAGGAGGATGTCGGGAAGGGGTTGAATGCGTGTACATAGTATACACACGCGGCGCGCACTGGGGTAGAATTAAAAAAAAAACCTGGTCAAAACCTAAGTTAGCTAAGTAGTGCATTTAATTTGATTAAAATGTGCTTGTACGCGTAAACAATAAGTTAGGAAAGCGTACAACGTATCACAAATGGGGCGCGTTTCATGCAATGGAGTATTAGAAAGCAATTATATACCTGTACGTAAGGGAAATAGCGTTTTAAAGTCCTTTTCGTCATCATAAATAATCCATTTTCTTCCTATTTAATAGTATTACATGCACACGTAAGGAAATTAAACGTTTGTTTGGGAGATTGTTTATGTTAGCAACAATGAAGTAACCATGCAAGAAATTTTCGAAGTTCAACTCCATATAAGACATTCTTGTTTGATTTTCTCGATTACGGCTACTCCTACGATGAAAATATATAGAAAAGGAAATACTCTCCTTTACCAGTTCTACAACTTTTATTTGAAAAATATTTTGATATGAACAATAGTTTACGAGATATGACGAAAATTTAATTTTTTGTCTCTAGTAAAGTGGTACCCCTGATTGGCGTACGTGATTCATTTTTGCGATTTTCTTATTATATTTGATTGAAAGTCCTTAATATCAAATTTCATAAAAATCCGTTCTGTAGAAGCCGAGAACGAACATGCGGACGGACGGACGGACGGACCGACCGACGATAATAGGCGCTCACGCTGTAAGCGAAACGCGCCTAAAAATCGAATACACATGCAAAAACTTTAGGTTCTTAAAAAATTTAGGTCAAATTAAAACCAAAATTTTAAGTAACCGTAAATAATTATTTATTATAAAGTGCAAAGAGTAATTGAGTGCCTATAATACATAATTTAATATACATAAATCTCCTATATATTTATGAAAGTTTGTTTGTTTGTTTATTTGTGCATCTATACATTTCCACACCGTTAAAGCAAGAGCAATCAAACTTTCAACAGATACTTTCTTCACAGATAGGAAGACCGTAGGCTACTTTTTAATCCCAAATGTTTTATATTAATTGTACAGAAAGCAAAATAATTTTGTATGCTAATGGCAACGAGTGAATTCTCGGCGCCTACATTTGGCCGCTGATCGACCGCGCGCGACGATCGCTTTCCCTGCTACCAGACCGGACATGGAAGGTCCGGGCTTCCGGAGCGCGAAGCGATCAGTGACGCCGAGTCATCAATGCACGAGCAGGATCTTCCGAGCGTAGCAGCGAGCACGAACTTATTCTGTTGTCTTTCTCTTGTTATCGTTATTGTAATTTATTACTGGTTTTTACTAAATTGTTATAAAACCCAGAGTTTTTATTCGTTACGTTATTCACGCCCTTATAACTGGTGATCCCGAGGTGATCTGGTAAGACAGCGGGTTTTCTTTTTCGTCGCGTGCGAGAGAGAGAGAGAGAGTTACGGAATGTAAAATAAAACATTAATTTTTCATAGAACATTTTTTGTGTTTTCCCCGGGCAACGTCGGGTACTGTAGCTAGTTAATAATAACCAATAGAATCTTGTAATGACCCAAGATGGTGATGAAAATATGATGGTTCAGAGTTATTCTGATGAATAATTCGAGATACTAGAGTCACTACTAATGGTGTCATCCTGTGCATCTTCTGCAGAAGAATAATTAGCGCCTAAATCCGGAGGTAATATCAGTTCTAAAACTTCACTAGAAAGTGATTTAATTTTTTTCTTTGGAAGCGTCCTAAGACTTGAAATATGAGTGTCTGAAGATATAAGATGGAAATTAAATACATCTTCTAAATTCTTCTTTCGATAGCATTTTCTAGCATAGCCTTCTCTATATTTCTTCATGCCTTTGTTACAGGCTTCCTGCGCTTCCTCATTCAACTGCCCTATTGGCAGAATGGCTGACGAAATCACTTGTGGTCCATGTATTAAAATTTTTTGAACGCTTGTGGGCATTTCATTCATTTTCGTTCTACCGTTTAGGCTCCAGAGCCAGTAACAGACAGACAGACGGCATTGCGAAAACCACTTTTTCGGACTCGGCTACACCTAAAACGTACATTTCCGTAAAAATCTCGAGGTCGAATTTTTTCGCGATTACAATATTTTTCTCAATATACTTCGTATATGGGAAAGTAAAAAAGTAACAATAATGAAGGAAACTGATATAAAAATTATTGTATAAAAATTTGCGTACCTCCGGAGACTGGATCCATATTATGACAAAACTTCAGGATTAATTCTACACAAATATGTAATTAAATGTTTCACTCTACAAATTATGTGGAGATTTTTCACAACGCGTGATACTCTAATAACAGCCAACTTTGAACTATGAACGGGTATTTGGTCATGCCGGAGGTTGTGACTGATGACATTCTTATCCCAGTAATTACACTTAATGACTCATACATTGTTAATGTGATATCATTTACTTTGTATTTCGGGTTTTGGCCAGGTTTTTAAAGAAATATCCCACTGTGCGGCGGGGTCTTTGCGCGAGAGAATGGAAGAAGGCGAGAGTGAATTTTGGAACCCGCCTTTCAAAGGCTCTAGCAAGTTAACAACTTAACCAGCTTCGAGGGAAGCACGGCCCACGTGACGTCACGCCCGCTGAAAATATTTTTGGCGACGGGTATGTCTACCAGATAGGAAAAAATGTTTTCACAATTCCACATGAAACGTTTATTTATAAGTGCATTATGATAAATAGTATGAGACTAACTGCAATGATTGGATTTGAATTCCAACTGATTTTGAAAATTTTGAAGAATTGATTTTATTTCAGCTGAAAATATTACGTTTTATTATTTGTTGTATAATTGCCTATAATAATCCCCCGGTATCCGCGAACTCAGTACTCGCGGATTCACATATCCGCAAGTTGTTTTTTATATCCCGTTATCCGGTATCCGCGAGCAAGGTCTCCCATATCCGCTAAGCCCTCGAACACATTTTTATTTACGTTAAAAGTACGCGGATTCGTGAGCCTACGATATTTTTTTAATCCCCAGTAAAATACGCTTTTCATAATAATTTACTTAATTTAATACGATTTCTTTAATAAAAAATGTACTAAAATCGTGGTGATAATGATATGTACAAAATAAAATATTATCATTCCCAGACGGCAACTGACTGTTATTAACAGATGTAGTATTTGGTTGAATTGAATTAAGAGAGCGAGAGATATTTTGCCGTTCCGCATTTGTGACCAGTTTTGTCTTTCACAGTCTCATAGTCAGGCCTGAAAAATACTGTTGCGTTATTCTAATATGTAAAATTTTTTAAGCGATAGACGAGGTCTGCCTTTACGCTGTGACGAAATATTTTTTACTTTCTGATATACGAAGTATTTTGAGAAAGTATTGTTATGGCGAAAAAATTCGACCTCGAGATTTTTACGGAAATATACGTTTTAGGTGTACCTGAGTCCGAAAAAGTGGTTTTCGCAATGCCGTCTGTTTTTTACTGGAGCTAGAGCCTAAACGGTAGAGCTAAAATGAATGAAGTCTCGTACCTAGGCATTTTATCATACTGAGCAGAGTATATGAATAAATGGTTGACATTGCTAAAAAATTAAGGGAAGTTTATTCTACGCATTTTTAAAAACAATCCGATTTTCTCAAAAACGGCTCTAACATTTTGATCAAATTTCGTACAATTGCTTGAGTTTACGACTTCAATAATACTGTATAGTTCATATTTCTCAAAAAATGAATATAAGGCTACTTTATTGTAGACAACTTTAACAATAATTCGATTTTCTCAAAAACGGCTAAAGCGATTTTGATCAAATTTGGTACCGATACTTGAGTATACAGCTGCAATAATTCTACATATTTCATTTTTTTCAATGAATGAATATAAGGCTAAATTATTCTTGGGAAACTTGAACAAAAATCGGATTTTCTAAAAACAGGCTGATACGATTCTCATTTTATAAAGATAACTAAACGACGCATTAGTGTATGAGAAAGTTTATACAATGTATGTTGTACCGATTTTTACAATTGGAAGTGAGGAAAACTCCAAGTTGAACTTGAGTCAAACCGGAACGAATGTACGTAATGAAATATTCTTCGAACTCTTATAGTTGACATTATCTGTTATTACTACTAGAAATGAGCCTAAATAGCACAAAAAATTTGTTTTTATTACTTTATTACAGGAACCTATCCTTATAGTTAAAATGGTATCATAATGCCCAGTATCCGCGAATTCGGTATCCGCGACGTTTTTGCAGAAGGCATCTCTCGCGGATACGGGGGGAGTGTGTATATGAAGTGCGAAGTTCAGCTAACGGATTTTAGAAATAATATTTTGTCAGTTTTTGACACTCGTTTGAACTAAAAAAGATGATTTGACTGTAGCGATGGAATTGTATATAGGAGCAACAGAATAATATATATTTAACCCGTCAGCGTCGTCATGCGTACTGGGAACGTCGGACGGAAACTCCACATGCGGTCGTCATGCGTACTGGGAACGTCGCGGAGGTCGCTAGCTTTCTTTATTTTTTTGACACAGTAAATTTTCTTAGATATGGATAACCTTTATATATTTTAAAAGAGGAACCTTTGGCCTTCCTACTGGGCTTAATTCTGTAATTTTTACTCTCCTTCTTTTTACTTTTATTATACGTGAAGTTTTGTGATTAAATTTTCACGTAGATAGGAGAATTGGGGAATTTTGGCTTCTAAAAAAGCTCCTATTCAACGAAATCTTTGCACGAAAGCAACTGTGAGGTGTAAGAAGAGGATATAGGCCCCATTTGTCTGCTATCAGACATCTCCAAGCTCGGAATCAAGACCTTCGAGCTCTGTGATTTGACTGGCTACTTATGGTCATTTCTTGTATACACGGGGAAGGATACTGTGTTTCATTCGCCCCTTGTCTCAGCTAATGTAAACAAGACCATGGCAATAGTTTTGAATAGGTAGGCCAAAGGTTCCTCTTTTAAAATTATGAAGGTTACCCATATTTAAGAAAATTTACTGTGTCAAAAAAATAAAGAAAGCTAGCAATCTCCGCGGCGTACCCAGTACACAGGACGGCGCTGAGGGGTAAGAATCCTTATTTGAAGGTTTTTTTTCTGAAAAACTTACGGGGAAGAAGTTTAAATCCAAGATAAAACAGTAGATGTGAAGTACTCCTTAAACTTTGAATAAAGAAAAACTGAGTAAATGGCTTCCGTGATTGAGTGAAAGAATTCATAGGCGTATTTCACGCGAATAATAATAACTAAGACGGTGTGAAAAACATAGGTAAATATGCATAGTTTTACGTAAAACCTCAAAAAATTTCAGTCAAATTCCGTAAATATCTAATAAGTTACGAATTTTTATATGGTTTCGCGCAAAAACTGCGAATTTCCCTAAATCTCTTCCGACCTGCGTGACGTATTATAGTTAAATGTCCTCCGCGCTTGAGGGGTAATGACGCGTCAGTGCCGACCACCTGGAAAAAGTAGAAAAATATAAGTTTTTATACTTGACTGAAAGGTATCGATTTATTCATTTAAATAATTAAAGAATATACATCGGAAATGCATTGGTTATTATTTTAATTAATTTATAACATTTTTAGCTTAGCTTAAAATTATGGATGAACGCACGATGATTTCAGAAATTAATTACGCCTTGTAGAAATAAATTTATTCTCTCTAGTCTTACATCATGATTCATTTTTCTCTAATAATTCTGATTAACTAGCAAGAATTGGCAAACCCGAAATCTAGCATCACGGTAATCAACTACCGATACTTTCAAACATTGGCGATTGTTTTTATTAAGAAAGAATTTTTATTTAGCCTTTGGCTGAAGTGTTTTACGTATTGATTCATGCCTTCTCGACCGCATAAAGGCAGCATATAATATAGAACTAGTATTAGTAATATATTTTTTTCATAATAATGAGCAGTTTTTTACTGCCCCGTTATTACCACAGCCATCAAATAATAATCTGTTTTCAGAACATCGATTTTAAATTCCTTGGGATTGATTCTTCGAAAACGATGCAATTTGAAACTTTAACAAAATTTGAGATACATATAGCACATCAATAATGGAGTACTCAAGTGTGCAATTCATTTAATTCTTCCCGAATGTTCCTGTTGAATTTCAAGGAGCGCATTTCTTCTTAATATTCGTTTAATAAAAATAACCACATTAACTAAACAGTCAAGTCGAAATTCACGATTTGCTCTCTTTGAATTCATACTGTAATTTATATACATAATTAATATACATATGGCTACATACATAATTATCTTCTTTTTCTATCATTTCACAACTGGTGCAATTTATTTATCTACTTACCAAAACTTACTCTTCTCATCAACTTAACCAATTATGTTACGCAGGAAATGGCTGTGTGATGATAATTCATTTCTCGCATTCGCTTGTCAAGCTGGCTACGAGTTTTGTCTTGTGAAGATTTGTCTGCGTTACTCTATTATTGTTCATGCCAAACGAAAGCAAATGTCAGGAAAGTGTTATGTGAAATAGTTTTAAATTTCCTTCTTTCGAATAATTACGGATGTTTTGACACTGCTTAGTATTTCCGAAGAGCCTGCAGCTCTTACGGTGGAATTTTTCCTGCAAGTTAAAGAGTGAAATTTTGCCGGCGTTCTTCACTACCTTTGCCTTTGATTGCGATACTTGTAGGCATATTACTAACGAAATACAGTGCCGATAATGTGTATATAGTTCCGGAAAAGAGAGTAATTTGGTATCATCGCACTCAACTATTTAACCTTATCTCCCTAACACCACCATCCTACTTAAGACCTTGGGACAGTACCCACTCTCGCAACGTCCTTGCGTAACTCAATCTGTTAGCTTTAGGGTGTTTCGCCAATCATCTTCCACGGTTTCTCCTAGTATCTCATTCCCTTCGTCGCCTCCGTGCGCCACGTGCTTCGATCGCGGCGACCAGCTGACTGGATGAACCCTCCATCCCTCCCCATGTGCGGCACGTGAGAGGTATTCGCGTCCCTCTATTTATCTTCCCGTCTCCCTGACGCCGATCAAGGGAATCCGCTGCGGTCGGCTACCCAACGCATCTCGTTGGCCGCACGGTTTATACGGGGGCCCCTTTACCGTCGAGATAGGGTCATCTGCTGAGTTAGACGTCGCGATAGATCTTGAAGATGCGTCGAATCTGCGGGTGCTGTGATGGCGATGAAAATTTTGGGTGATGTTAGAGGTGTAATAAGTTTTTTTTTTTAACGGAAAAGAGGTGGTGGTGGGAAATTGCGCGTGGTTTGACTTCTTTAATAATAAGTACTAAGTTCCAAATCCGTATGTTATACATAATCATCGTAGGATTCTTGTTTCCTTGTCTACACACTTTTGCAGCCACTCTGTATACGCGAATAAGATAATTTTCGAGTAGGTACGAGTCTGAAATTTGTCAGGAATCACGCATTAAAAGGCAACGACGAAAAAAATCCCGAAAAAGAGCCAGGAGATAATTTATTTTTCCTCTAAGATAACACGTAAAACGCGATCTTTCGACGTCCAGGCTTACACTCTTTTGCAAATTAAAATTATTTTTTAAAATGTACAATCAATGTACAATTTTAAAGAAGAATATACATGGTTTCTAGCTGAAACAAAACGTACATTTCTAAAATTGGCGTGATCTTAGCGTATTGGAGAAATTGAGATTTTTAATTACAAGACCCCATAAACATTTAATTACCTAAGAAATATTTTGTTTCAAATAAAACATTTAGTCGATTAAGCACTAAGGAAGAATTCTATAAATGAGTAGCGGCCTTTAAAAAAAATCCCAAAATATTTATGGTTTACAGAAAATAATCACGAAAATTGCCGACAATAAAGCAAATTAATAACTATAAGAGAAGGATATTGTATAAATATGAAAGTTGCAATCATGCAAAATGTAAGAATCTTATCTTAAACAGAATATAAATAGGATTAAAAGAGCAAAATAAAAATAAATGACCAAAAATACTAGAGAGCTAGGTATGTGTTAAAACACACGACGGATCAAACAAACAAACAAAGAATTATTATTTTTATTTTTTAAATACAAGCAATCGCACTGGGGATACTTGTGATCTACATAAGAAAAACAAGGAATTGAACGCGGGATTACAACAACAGAACCGTACGATGGAATGGGTCATAGCCTGGAACATCGTCATTTTTCCTCCTTTCGCGCAAAAAAAGAAAACATCAATGCGGCGCGACTGAAGTGCGCAAAAATAAATCGCGTCTGTCTTGTTTTCTCTCTTCGCTGAACAAAGAGCTTTACTTCCTTTCGATTCCTAGCTTGCAGTCGGAGAGGTCTGGTGCACATGGGATCCTTGCGAGCGGCACACGCCGTCCGTGAAACGACGTTCCAGATAATTTACCACGCATCGCGGCGGATTCATTATTCATAGGAGCGGTTAAAATCACTTCGTACTCTCTTGTGAGGGAAGGAGGAAGGGGGAGGTGGAGAGAGGGGGGGGGGGGTGGGGGAGGGATTCGAAACGTATTCCCTCTTCCACTTTAATCGGATTTAAGCATTTCTGTTCCTCGCACGTAAAGGGAATAGGCGCTCCGGACGTTGCGCACGGGTTTTACTCATTAATGCGCCTACAGATCGAACAGATTCGCGTGCGTCTAAGCGAAGCCGTTAAAAATGCAGTGGTGTGTGTTTTTCTCCTTTTTTGTGTGGGAATAGTAACGATCTTTTAAACAATTCCGACACTCACAAAAGGACGGTGTTCGATAATGGATGACCTAATTTAACCCTAGATAGGTGTTCTGGGATCTAAATAACTCGAGGCATGTTGCGTTTTCTTTGTATTCTAATAGCTGCGGGGCAGATGATGTCGAGGTCGCGTGTATTATCAGTAGTTCTACAGAGGACGTCTGTAATAGATGCCTTACAATTTACTCCGTGTTTATTATTGAACAGTTTTCTCGCGAATGCTATCATTTTCAAATGATTTTGGTGGATTTATACGATCGGAATTTATTTTTAGCTTTATTTGGGTTATACGACGCCTCACATACGTTTATTTTTCTATTTCTGTCGAATTCGCGGTAATATAAGCTCTTTTTGGCAGAATTTTGATGCATTCTGCCATTATTTTTATATTATTTTTATGTTATAATTAAAATAAAAACATTCCCCTGCAGACCAACCTATCTTGAAAATTCTGCATCTTTAATAATATTTAATACATTAATTATGTGAATACATTTTAGACCTACATATATAATTTCACTTTTTAAAAAAAAATTAACTAACAAATCTCACAGCAATGCATTTTACCTTTAAAATGTTAAGCAGCATATGACGTAAACTTTTCTTAAAAAACAATTGGCATTAAATAACAACGCCAAATTATGCATTTTCACTTTTGCTTAATAGAATACTAATTTATTTCCATTCGTTGCTGTGAATATGGTCAACAATACAAAATCCATAATGGTCCCGTATAGATAGCTGCTGGACGACTTGAAAGGGAAAGAGAGTTATCAAGACATGAAGGAGACTGCGGAAAATAGGAGTATATGGAGAACCACGTTCAACCGTGAATAATCACCGAACTATCTACGGACAGACTACCCATGATGATGATGAGATAGTTCGCTAGGAGTTTTCTTATAACCTCTTAAAAGGCAAACGGATAGACAGACGGACACAATTTTTCCATATATATTTCGAACGCAGAAATTTTAGTGTATGTAGCTTACGTATTTTTTGAATTATTTTGTACATGGTCATACAGCAGACACAGACAAACGGATAAACCGAATACATAAGCTCTTTTTACTTTCTCCATACGTAGTAATGGGAAAGTATTGTGATCACGAAAAAAATCGACTTCGAGATTTCAACGGAAATACACGTTTTGAGGTCCCTAGAACACGTTTAGACTATGTCTGTGTGTGTGCGTGTGTATGTGATTGTGGGCGCTCTAACGCAAAAAGTACTTCTCATATCGTTACCAAATTTCATATATAACACTTTAGCATGAGCACAAAGAACTGATTAGTTTTTGGACAATAACGGTTAATCGGAAGTCGAGGTTTATTCGAAACCCGATTCGGTTTTTGCGATATTTCTCCGTTAAAACATCATTATTGTATATACAATCTTATGCAAATGTTATAGAGAATGTAATTTCTTACAACATTTACTTGAAAGAATTTTCTATAGCAGTTATTGTTTAGGAATTATTTATAAATAATCGGTTTTTTCGGTTTTCGTCAAATATCTCCTTCAAAACGTCGTAATTGCTCATCTTCGTGAGGAACAAAGTTGTAGAGAATAATATTTCTTCCAACTTTTGTTTGAAACAAAGTTTTGTAAAACCATCCATTTCGGAGATATTTTGCTTTTTCTTAATTTCCAGTATAGAGCGCCGCCACCATGAAGCGGTGAATTCTCCTAACATATTCAAAGTAAACCTAATTTACGGCAATAAGGACGACTGTATTCTTTTAAGAATACGAAATAATAATTTTGCCTTAAAATGCTATTCATAATAATTTAAATAACTATACCCCAATTATGGAGAAAGTCATGTGTTGGCCACATCAAATTTTTTATTTAAATAATGCGCTAAAAAGGGCTTAAAATATTGGACTTCGCTCTTAATATTAAACTTAATAAATTAGAGACTTAGAAAGTTTGATTCACTAAAATGTACATTTGATATTCTGAAAGATTTTGTGCATAGCTGTGTTTGGTTTTATTAGGCTTCTATGTATAATCCCCCCCATTACCCCTCCATTTGAGATACGCGACATTTCCTTGCTAAATGACCCACGAGAACGTAATCGGCGTCTCCTCTGATACAACACACGATAAAATTTATTTGAGGAAATAGGGAAGACCATAGACCTACGTACTTTAAGCCAACTCAGTTACAGGATTACGTTTGAGGTGTCCGAATGTGGAATTCTTTTGTTAACATTCCTACTTATTTTTAATAGCTTTTAAAGAGATAAGAAAGAGGGAATGCAGAGAACTTGTTGACTGGTGCGAATTCATATCTAGCCTGCGTCTTAAATGAAGATATCAGTTTAAAGTTATATTCGAAGACGCTTTCTGGAAATTGGAATAACATATTGAATATAAGTCAATGAATGAATATTATTGCGTCCATAAACCCATCCCCTATCCTCTGAATGTTAATTTAATGGGAAACGTTTAATGTTTGATGCAGAAATAACACAAAAACTGCCAAGAAAGAGTGGTTTATGCATGTCCAACAAGAAAATTCTTTCTAGATAATCAGCCGCGGTAAATTCTATTATTTACGTAATGTTAAAAATTGAAAATAAAAACAAGTACTTAGTTAAAAGGAAACTGCTGAGAAATATTTCTTGATTCCCGATTTACAATTCCATTTCCGTTACATTTCATTGGCGAACAAAAGATTAAACGACAAGAATTTCGAAAAGATTTCAACTACTGTAATCGAAAGGTAATAATGTAGTTAAACTGGAGCACAAAAAAATCGTTTAAAAAAGTTTCTTTTTTTTCGCGTTATAAAATCTTTGGACCGGCTGGGGTAAGTTTTATGGAACCATCCACGAAATGACCTCAAGGTGCTGGGGGTAATACGTTTGCGACAACTTTTAACTCGAACGCCGTCGTTCCAACTTCGCCTGCTTCCCATATCCATTCCGACCCCGGATCAAGAACTTCGCACACGGCCACACATTCACTCTGCAACGCTCTATTTGTCTCCATAATAAGGTTCGGACGTGATGTGGAAGTAGTATTTATAAAAGTGCGGAATTTTCAGGACGGATGTGGATTATTACTACCGTTAGTGGAAGGATGTTCGCAGAAACTTCGTGGAACATTTTTTGAATGAAATATTGTTCAGACGAATTTCGCGTTTTCATTAAATTGTATGCTGAAAGTTGCCACCAGCATATGTGGATAAGTGAAGTCTTTAAAAGCGAATTATCCGATTAAGACTATTTATCGGATTAAAATGTATTCCTGCCTTTTTACGGCTTACAAATTCACTCGTAGATTTTTTTCGTTTGTCATTTGTCAACTGAATGTTTTTTATTGATTACGTCCCGTGATGGTCAAATCCTATTTTTATTTTATTTTTAAATGTTTTAAATTTTAATTTCAATCGTTGTTATTCTCTTTGATAAAACTGTCGTCGTCACGTCTGAATTTCTGTGTAGAGGATGGTAATTTGTTCAAAAATAGTTTATCTATTCGTGATGCTAAATTTTAAGTTATCTTTTCATGATTCACTTTGATTTGACATCAAAGAACAAAATGCGCACTTCTATATATCAAATCGATTTTATAGACTGAAAAATTTTTATGGAGGTGAATACAGCCCATGTCTCTTTTGCCATCAATGTTTACGCGTACATGCGCGCAATTTAATATAGCACGTAACACGCTGTGCAACGAAAACATTTTCCCATATATATATATATACGTGTATATACTTCGAAAAGTATTTTATCGGTTTGTGCGGATGATTTGTGCGCAGTTAAACTCGACTGAGAAAACTGGGTCAGGTGAAACTTTGGCTTGCGGTAGCGAAAAATATTGCGTTCCGAATTTACTACTCAAAGCAGTACGCCGGGGATGCGAAAAAGTGCCAAAATTGTGTCCATACATACATACTATCAGAGAAATAACCCAAAATTTCTTTATTAAAATTTGAATGAAAGCGTAGTTTCTCAATTTCGCGCAGCCTTAACTCATAAACTCCATCGAACTTAAGCTTTTTTTAAATCAATTTTTTTGTTTCATTTATAAATATGTGATCGTCTGTATCCATTCATAGCTGCGTATTGATTGAATTTCATGAAATCCAACGGTGGCGTTTACTCCTTTATTCATGTCAGTCGCAAAGTTGCAAACTGTTAAATGTATCCCATTTTGACAGACTGTTTAGTATTCTCTGAAATTTTGTAAAATAGTTGAATATTTTCGTTGATTTCGCATTCCTAATATTGTTATTCCATCTTGAATTACGACAAATCCATGATGAAGAGCGGAATTATTAAGTGCCGTGATAAATTTATATTCGATCGCGCAATAGTTAATTTGCTTCTTCTATATAACAACTACAGTATGTGTCCGACAACAATGACAGGGCATGAATTTAAGCACTCTCGAATTATACCTTAATGCCGGGGTGCCCATTACGTCTCCCATGGGCGACCGGCAGCCCTTTAGGAGGGCCTGTGTAGCCCATGCATCCATCCAGGCATTAAGCTTATATGCCTGAGTAAGGAGTTCTATGTTCTATTCTCTAATATGAACTTAATTAAATCAAAAACCAGAAGTGCTCTCACTAATCAGGGGCGGCCAGAGGAATGTTGGCGCCCTGGGCGAGATAGCATTCCGGCGCCCCTTCAGTAAATGCTTGTTGAGATATTTTCGAAGTACATGTTAACTTATTCATCGCAATGTAAAAATTATTGATGATGAAAAAATATAATGGTTAATATAAATATTATAGCCTGCTTCGCGATATAAATTTATATCCAATATTTATCTACTTGCAAGTAATGCATAGATATATGATCGGCATAGCGCCCCCAAGACTGTGGCGCCCCGGGCAGCCGCCCTGCTCGCCCGTACCTCGGGCCGGCCCCGTCACTAACGAACATCTCGGAGACTGTTTAATTCTCCCTGTTTCTATTTACGTGCCCAATTACCATTCACTAGCTGAAGATACGCAGTGTAATCGTGCCCATAATCGCGCAGATCAAGATTAAATTAAATTAAATTAATCAGTTGTATAATGTTGTTTGATGTATAATGCATTTTGCGGTAAATTTGTAGTATAATTCATTTTTAAATCCCTTTTTATATTATATTGAAAAAAATAAGTAGCCCGCAAGACAATTACCAGGATGAAAGTAGCCCATGATAAGAAAAAGTTTGAACACCCCTGCCTTAATGTATTCTTTAGTACGTATATTAGACTTGAGACAACAATTAAAGCTCGAGTTTTTAAAACTGCATGGTTGCCAAGGCAGCAAACGGTTAAAAGGCGATTTCCCCCCCCCCCCCCTAAATTTATGACTTAACGATAAATTTGAGCGATTTCGAATCGACGATAAGGATAAGAAACTTTATACATTCCGCTTTAAAACGGTTTCGGTCCGAAGATCGATGGTCAGTTTTTTCAATTTTAATTTTAAAAAGAATGAAATCTAGCACGCCGAAAATTCGCTTTTTACGTGTTATAAAGTATACCCCTGAGTCATTGACCTTTAATGTGTGATTGGAGCACTCCTGTCAGTTTTCAACCTTCTACCTTGCCGGGATGTATGTTAAAAACAGGTCGAAAAAAACATTTCGCAGGGTGACAGAATAAGCGTTTTTACTTTCTCCATATAGGTACATAGTATAAAGTATTGTTTTCGTGAAAAAAATCGAATTCGAGATTTCAACGGAAATACACGTTTGAGGTTCCTTGATCACGTTTTGACTGTTTCCTCGATGATGTCTGTGTGTGTGTGCGTATGTGTGTCTGTATGTGTGGGACAAATTTTGCGTGCACTCTAACTCAAAAACTACTCATCTGATCAGCATGAAATTCTATATTTTTGATTTGATATATATTCTTAAGATTTTGATAACAATCGGTCAACCGAAAGTGGCGGTTTACTTTTGTAAAATTTTGTTTTTCTTAAATATTTCGCTTAAAACTGAATTTTTGTTAATATACATACATACATGCATACATACATACATACGCACACACACACACATACATATATATATATATATATATATACATATACATACATACATATATATATATATATATACACATAAGCATATACATATATATATGTATATATACATATATATACATATATATATATATATATATATATACACATAAGCATATACATATATATATGTATATATACATACACACACATATATATATATATATATATACATGTGTGTGTGTGTAAGTAGATATTATTTTTTTCTACAGCTCCCGTTTGAACTAAATTTTCATATGAGGAATATTTCAAGAGATATTCAATTTTCTGCGAAATTGACGGTTAGTTAGCAGCTCGCGCGCGTGGTAGTGACATCAGTTCAATCGCTAACGCTGAAGCGCGTAAGTTGAACTGTTCCTATCGCCGTATTTATTTGATTTTAGTTGGCAACTTACGTATGTAGAATACCACGTGTTGGAAATATCAATTTATTATATAGAGGTAGTCGAGAGGCGTCGCGCCATTACTGTCACGTTTGATTAACTGTCGAGACGATTTCATAAGGAGTTTTTCGCACGTTACCATTCGCTTCGCAAATAATCCCTGCTTGTATACTGCAAGGCGAGCTAATTATTATCCGAAAGCCATCTTCATTTCCCAACAAATCTATCTCTTCCCCCCGGCCGGGTTAGACTGGTAGGCGCACTGCCTACCAGTCTAACCCGGTCTTCTAGCCCAAAGGTCGCGGGTTCGAATCCCTCTTCGGGCATGGATGTTGTGATGTATGTTGATTTTCTGTAAAAGAATTTGACGGTGCAAAATGACCGTAGCTGTTGACGCACCTAAAAACCTAATTACTACTACTATCTCTTCCCTTATTTTTATTTCTCTCTCTATTTTCCTCTCATTCTTTCTATTTCGATCACAGCATTCTGGTTATCTCTATTTCGATTGAATAGGGAGCGTATTTGACCTTTGAAATGTTTTGTGTCGAGAAAAACAAAAAGTAAGGAAAGTGTACAGCGGATCACAAATGGGCGCGTTTCGTGCAATGGAGTACTATTAGAAAGAAATTATATACTGTACGTAAGGGAAATAAAGATTTAGAGTTCTTTTATTCCTCATGAATAATCAATTTTTTCCTATTTAAGATATTGTATGCTCACGTAAGGAAATTAAACGTTTGCTTGTTAGATTGTTTATGTTAGCAACATTGATGAAGTAACCATGCGAGAAAATTTCTAAATTCAACTCGAATTAAGATATTCTTATTCGGTTTTATTGATAACGGCTACTCCTACATAAAAATGTATAGGAAAATAAATAGTCTAATTTACCAGTTCTACAAGTTTTAATTGAAAAATATTTTGATATGAGCAATATGTTATGAGGTATGATGGAAATTTCATTTTTGTCACCATTAAAGTGGTACCCTTCATTGGCTTACGTGAATCATTTTTTCGATTTTCTTATTATCTATGATAGTAAGTCCTTAATATCAAATTTCATGAAAATCCATTCCGTAGAAGCCTAGGACGAACATGCGGACGGACGGACAGACAGATGGACGGACAGACGGACGATAATAGGCGCTCACGCCGGAACCGAAACGCGCCTGAAAAGAATTCTTCTATTTCCCACCCTCAACGGCAGTAATACCCGGAGTTCACTTTATTTTTACTTTCTCATACGAAGTATCTAGAAAGTATTGTTTTCGCGAAAAAATTCGACCTCGAGATTTTTACGGAAATACACGTTTTAGGTGTCGCTGAAACCGTAAAAGTGGTTTTCGCAATGCCGTCTGTGTGTCTATTACTGGCTCTGGAGCCTAGACGGTAGAACGAAAATGAATGAAATCTCGTACTTAGGCATTTTATCATACTGAGCAGAGTATACATAGAAATGGTTGATATTGATCAATAATTAAGAGTAGTTTGTTCTGCGCATTTTTAACAACAATCCGATTTTCTCGAAAACGGCTACAACGATTTTGATCAAAGTTCGTACAGTTACTTGAGTTTACGTCTTCAATAATACTGTATAGTTCATATTTCTCAAAAAATGAATATAAGGCTAGTTTATTCTAGGTAACTTTAACAATAATTCGATTTTCTCAAAAACGGCTATAAGGATTTCGATCAAATTTCGTACAGTTACTTGAGTATACATCTACAATAATACGACGTTTTATTTTTCTCAATGAATGAATATAAGGCTAGTTTATTCTTGTGAAACTTTAACAAAAATTGGATTTTCTAAAAAAGAGCTCATACGATTTTAATTTTCTAAAGATAACTAAACTACGCGTTATTATATGAAAAAGGTTTGTACAGTGTATGTTGTACTGATTTTTTTAAATCCATCGCTGAAATCAGGGAAAGAGGAAAATAAATTGGAAAAGTTGCCTAGTTTTTATTCAACTCTGTTTTTCTAATTTCAATCGCGCGGAAGTTCGTTTTAAAAAAATCCCATTTATTCCAATGGAATTCCGTTTCTAACCCATCCCTCTTCTACTCTTTCTATCTTATTCATCGCGCGGGAAAATAATTGTTTATTTTTACCACTCTTCGTAAAACAAAATTTTTCGCTATGCTCATTCGTTCCAGGTTTTCCATTCGCCAATTTGTCGCGCGTCTCTTTAAAATATCCGCGTTTTTATCATTGGGTGCGTGTTTGGTCTTTTTACGAGAGGTGAAAGATTTTTGGAGGATGGTCTAAATTTTCGCTTTTTCTCGAGGCAATTCAATTAGTTTAATTACGCCCAGTGTTTTTTGTTCGGGTTTTTTCGCGTCGAAATTCGTTTTCCGAACTTCTTTTATTCATCGAATCCCGATCGTTCGTTCGTTTCCGCCTATTTCGAAACGGCTAATTTCATTTTTCCGCCCGTTTATACTTTTGCGTAGCAAAATGAAAAGTTTTTTCCGGTCTTAACCGTCGTTTTAATTCGCTTTCTCGAATTTTCATCCGTTTTATCCATCATTTATTACATTTTGACGGCGTACTTAACCTTTCACTTACCGTTTGCAAAGTGTTTATATTAATAAAGGAGTTTGGAAAGGTTTTTATTACTCTTTCCATGATGTTTTGTCTACTAGACCGCTAAATTAGAGTGTTTTATCAAGTTATCCACTCGATGTCTTTATTTTGTCAGTCAGAATTTACTATTCATATTTATTTCGTAGTTTTCAGAGTAATATTTTCCTATTAATACTCATCACTATCTTGGAACGACAGTACTCTATACTCTTAAGTACTCTTTAAGTATATACACATATACTATATATATATATATCGTATATAGTTTTATGTGTGCTGTTGTTCGAGCCGAGACAAGGAGTTTTACGCCCCAGGCAAGGTTTGAATGTTACGCCTCCCTCCTAATGAAAGTGTACAGCACAAAATTTTACATCTCAAAAATAATTTATTTAAAGTTTTTATATAACATAATATATATCAAATATATTTTATTATATGAAACGTTACATTTATAAATTCAAATTGTCCTTTTTACGCCCTTATGTGTGCTGCACACTAGACAGGTGCCTCGTTCGCCTAGCGATTGTCTCAGCTCTGGTTGTTACGTTTCTATAGATAAAAATCCGTACAAATAATCTTTGTATTTCCTTAAGAAATTTCGCGATAGAAGAAACAGAAAGGGTCAGTGATGTCATATGATTGTTACGTTAACCAGTCGGAAATAAATCAAATGCAAAGTGCCTCTGAAAACTTCCATTTTTAGGCGCGTTTCGTTTCCAGCGTGAGCGCCTATTATCTTCGGTCTGTTCGTCTGCCCGTCCGTCCTCATGTTCGTTCTCGGCTTCTACACAACGGACTTTCATGAAATTTGATATTAAGCACTTACAATTAAAGGTAATAAGAAAATCGCAAAAATTAATCACGTACGCCAATCAGGGGTACCATTTTACTGGTGACAAAAAATGAAATTTTCGTGATCTCGTAAAGTATTAGCCATATCAAAATATCTTTAAAATAAAAGTTGTAGAACTTATAAAGAGGAGTATTTCCTTTCCTATATATTTTTATCGTAGGAGTAGCCGTTATCGAGAAAACAAGAATGTCCTTCATTCGAGCTGTTGCTAACATAAACAATCTCACAAACGAACGTTTAATTTCATGACGTGTATGTGTAATATTATTAAATATGAAGAAAATGGATTATTTATGAAGAAGAAAAAATTTTAGAAAGCTTATGTACAAGTATATAATTTCTTTCTAATACTCCATCACACGAAACGCGCCCATTTGTGATACGTTGTACACTTTCCTAACTTGTTTACCTTATATTAATATTATCACGGTATTATCACCATTACTCACATTCTCCAATCATCTCATTCCGTTCTTCTTTTCGGATCTTTTTCATGGAAGCCTCCTTTGTCTCAGTTTTTCCTTCCTCTCCCATTTCTCTGCAATTCTTCCCTTTATCTTGCGTTTTCCCGTATTTCTTTCAGCGCCTACCCCTTGTTTTAGCTCATGCTTATTTTCTTTCTCTTTCTACCTCAGTTTCCCCCTCTCCTTTGTTCACTCGTCCAACTCATCCATTTTTCCGTCCCACTCGCTTTTCCATCACCCGTTGAACTCTTTGTTTCGCATTCCCTTCTGCAACACACTCATTCCTTTTTCCTCTCTCATCTCCCTCTTCTAATATTTGCCTCTTTCTCTTCCCTCTATATCCCTCGATATTACTTCGTTTATCTCTCTGCCTTTCTAATTTCTCTTCCTTTTTCGCCTTCCCGTGCCCTACTCGCTCCCGCCTTTTGCTTCTCTCCTTTTCACTAATTCTCTCTCACGCCTCTCTTGGTAATTATTCATGCAACTAAAACTTAGCAAAAGTTTTCACTCCTTGAAAAAAAAACAAAAGTCTCGAGCGGTATTCACTTTCCCGCGGTTGTTTTCTTTTTCGCGCTAGAAATGGAGAGCTTTCCTCAAAATTCGGCTCGTTCCAGTCGAATTTGACTAATTAAAACGTGTGATTAGGTATTGTTAAAGTTTCCGTGCGTCGTATCACGTTCGCCTTAAACGCGTGCATAATTCCTATTTCGATGAAGTGTTCGCCATTTACGTATTAGGAACAGACCGTCAATATTTAAGGGAAAGTTTGTAAACCCCGAGCCTTCCCCGAAAATCGAGGCAATTATCGGTCTAGCATTCCTCTCTTCTTCTCTCGTCACGCATTGTTTCTGAAATTATCTTCTTCCGTCTCGCAGTCTCCGTTCAAGCTATTCTCCTCTCGACGCCCTTTCATTTGGTTAGTCTCCATCTCCCCTCCCTCTCCCTCTCTCTCTCTCATACATTTCCTCTGCCTCCGCTCTTCGGTTCATCTCATTTCACCTTCCATGAACATTTCGACCTTCTCCCTCGCTGTCTCCATCACCTCATCCTCTCTCTCCGGCGCTTTCTCCAACCCCTCTTTCACTCGCATTTGTTCAACATTCCGGAGGTTCTTTTTTTTTACGCCAAAAAAAAGGCCGAGCTCGCCTCTTTTATTTTAATTTTTTTTACTGCGTTTTGTTTTTTTTTCCTTCAGCGGGTCCGTTTTTTTTTCCTTTTATTTTGTCCCTCCATTCTTCCTCGCCATCCTTTTCATCACCGCATCAGCTCTGTAATATGGGTTAATCACGGCTAAGTGCTCTCACCATTGGCACAAAGGATATGCACAGAGAATGAGAGAGAGAGAGAGGTAGAGAGAGATAAGAGAGGAAAGAGGTTAATATGGAGGGAGAATTAAGGAGTTGGGGAGAAGGAGAGAGAGGGAGAGAGAGAGAGGGTGTGTGTGAGAGAGGGAGTGAAAGAGAGAGAGAAAGGCAGTGAGAGGAGGATGATATAGATGGAGGGAGAGATATTGAGGGATGGAATGAGAGAGGGAGTGACAGGGAGAGAGAGAGAGAGAGGAAGATAGAGTGGAAAGGAGTGACAGAGAGAGATATATAGGGGAGGGGGGGGGAGAGATTGAGGGTGATAGGGGGTAGGAAACGTATAGCGGAGAGAAGGAGAGATAGACAGACGAACGACTTTATTAGGGCGAAATTGAGACTATACAGTCCCTTCTTACATTTAACCCTGCGTCTACAATTACAATTGAGAATAAAATAGTAATAAGAATTTAACAGGAAAGAACCCGAAAATAAAATAAATGGAAAAACGTACAAGCAAAATACCAAATTACAAATTCAGAAAATTTCTGAAAAAGACGGATTAAGGAGTGGGAAAAGACGGAGGATAGAGGGAGGGAGACAGGAAGAGAGATTGAGAGAGGGATATAGAGTAAGGAATGTAGAGAGAGGGACTGAAAGAATAAGGAGGGTGAATGAGGGGAGGATGAGGGAGGTGTTAAAGGGTGAAGGATATAATGTAGAGTGGTAGTCGTATTTATATAGCTCTGATGACGAAAACGAAGGATGCGGCCGAGGTATTTTTTTTCAAGGAGGACGGAGGTGAACCCAAAAATGGAGGCCAAGTCCCTCCATTCTTCACTTCATACCTCGCGTTAATAGCGACATTATTTTTGTTGTTTCATCTTCCATCTCTTCCCCGCTAGGTTTCGTGGGAAATCATAAAAGGTTATTCCTCTAAGCCGTCATTCTCAAAAAAAAAAGTTGGTAGCGAAAGAGATGGGGAAAAAAAGGAATTGATGCTTTTCGGTTCATCTGCGAGAGAGAGAGAGAAGCTTCTTGATTCGGCCGCCAGGAGGAATCGGGGTCAAGGTGCGCTGGAGATGGGTACGGTAAAAGGGGGGAAAACACACACATGCATGCAATCTGATGTTCTTGTGTGTATTCTCTCATAATAAAAAGGGTCGACGTCTTGCCAAGGTGTGTGGTTTTCGAGCGTAATGAGGGACTGGGGAAGAAACGGTCTTTTATATTTTTATTTTATTTTTTCGAAACTCTTTTGTGGTCGCGCCGCCCTGGAAATCCTTGACGTAACAGGGGATTTTTCTTTTCTTCTGTTTTTTTAGCGTGTGTGTTTGCAAGAGCCCGGCTTGTAGAGCGGTGATAAAGGAAAATGAAAGATGCAAGGCGGTGCTGATGGAGTGCTTGTATGTGCGCGTCTGTGGGACATAATTCCAGAGAAATCTCGAGACGGAATGAAACGACTTTGATTTTAAGTTGGTTTTCCTTTGTTTCTTATCTCTTTCGATTCGTAAGACGGATCCCTGACATTGCGGTCATGAAAAAATTTTCAAATTCGATTTTAGCTAGGTGAAGACGTTTTCGATACCGAAAGCTGAAAGATGTATTTAAAAAAAAATATTTTCTCATTCTTAAATTTTTATATGGTATTCATCTAGGCTACAACAATACCAAATGAAAGACAGCGATTGTCTTGTGATAAATACAAAGGTCGCCCAAAGTTTTATATAATACCTTGACGATAAGGCAAAGTCTACAATTAAAATTTATCTTGTAAATTACATTTAATTCTAAAGCATCGGTTAAAATCCTGGAGATCGCAAAAACCAAACAATCAATGCAGAATAATTTCAGTATTTATTTTTTAAAGTTTTTTGAAGACGTTTTGTAGCATTTTACTAATATTATTAAGTTCTTACAAAACATGCAGTACGAATCGGACAGCTTTACAATGTATCCAATGTAAAACTGCACTTACCTTTCCAATTAATGGATATGAATATACATTTCACATATTTTGGATAACAAAGTTAATATTTGTGCAGATATGATAAATATAATATTTTTAAATTAAAGATTCATGTTTCGGCGGATAGATAGAGATAAGGGGACCTCCATAAAGTCAATTACCTTAAATAGGATGTCGTGTTTGAGAAAATTTGAAAAAGTATTTCTTTCCAGCAGCTATATGATGGTAGTTTTATGAGACAGAGATTATCGGTTTGATATTCCTCCTCAATCGATCTAGATAATCCTCTTTTCAATATAAAATTACGCAGCGGAATGAATCTGAAATGATACACACGCCTTTAGAAATTTCATCGTTGTTTTAATGTTAAAAAAAAATTCTTTCGCTAAAAGCCCTGACCGCTATTTCCACATTTCCTTGTCGCGAAAAATTAAATCGGATATTATGAAAGCGATCGAACATGCATAGCGCGAGCGTGCCTCGATTTTCGTAACGCAATCTCGCCTCTCTTTTATACGGGAGGAAGGGCATGCTTTTATTTTTTTTTTTACTTTATCCTCCCCCGCCTCGTGTCACGTGACCGAAATGATGAATGGCTTTCGAAGGGACCTCAAGGGAGGGTGTCGCGGAACAAGAAGGTCAACCGGAGGGTTTAGGAGGGATGGAAAGGGGAGGGGGGGAAAGGGGAAGGGAAAAAAAGGGACGACCTTAGGAGGTTATTGAGGGGAGGATGTTCGACCTTCCTTCATTTCCAATACAGTGTAACGTGTGCGACGAGGAGCAGACGCTGGTTGGCCCGTCACTCAATCCATCGACGTATGGCGGACGTGCCTCTCCCGAAACTTCTCCGCTTCTCTGTTTTCTCCCTCAATTCGCCCCAACAGGAGGGAATTTAAGGACGATAGCGGTGCGGAAACGCTCCGACCGAGAGAGGGGAGGAGGCGATCGGAGCGAAGGGAAAACGTTCTTCTCTTTCGGTGGGATTTTTTTTTCTCCGGACAATAGCTTTTTGATCTTTCATACTCGGATGAGGAAAAAAAAGCGATCGGTTCTTTTGGCTGTCAAAACCTTTCGCGAAAATGGGTTGATAAGATGGTTTTTTTTAGGACGGACGGACGATTTCGTGGGAATTATTTTTTTCCTTTCGTCGATTATGATTGTTTTAGAAGGAGAAACAACTGCAAGGTTACTATGTCATTGAGTCGTAATTAATTGTCCATATCATAGTGTAACTGATGTATTGAACATTTTATGTCATGAAATAATATCGAAATCGCGAACAAGGAGTGAAAAATCGCAAACGATAATGATTAACCACTAGTTGTAACACACCCATGGCGGTTAAACTTGATAGTTTTGTAGGAATTATCCGCAATGTTAGTAGTGTATATGAATGTGATGAAAATGACCTCAATTGGGCAAATATTAAATTTCGTTTGAATTCATATTTAATTCTAGACCAATGCTTCCCTCGCATGCCAATGTCACACGTTGCAGGGTATATTAGCATTCACGTAGCGCATCTGCGATTTTATCGACAATGTTTAAATTGCGCATGGAATTCCGTTAATCTGTCTCATATATCAACAACCGAAAGGAAAACTTTGATAGATGTATTACATTTTTTCTGTGTACGAATAATTTACGAATTGTAATTCTATATCCATCCATCCATTGGCAGGTTTAGATTTAAATATTCGACGAGCATATATAAACTAAAGTTATTTATTCGATCGATCAACAAAAGGAATACCTTCCGTTTATTATTTATTTCAATGTCATTTTGGGAATGTTATTATCAAACGCAAGGGTAATATTGATTCGTATATGAGTGAAAGTCAAACTATTTGTTTTTCATTATACATACACGTTAACGTCAAATTACATGAGCACATACAAATATATACCTAAGGTTGCTGATTTTCGCGAAGTAATTCGTTTCTATAAAACCAAGTAAATGATAATTTTTATTATGGGATTAATTGCAAGTCTATTATAGGCAACATTATCACAAAAATCTCATTTTCTCCTAAAATACCGCAGAAATCAAACCTCAGAATAATGAAAAATTTAAGGATTTCGCTTAATATTCAGCTCTAGGTTGTATATCCTCTAGATATATTTTAATTACTCATTAATGTTCTAATTTTCGGCAAGTGTAATATTTACGATTCCAAAATCAAATAACTACATATAGGCTAAACCTTTCACGTGACGCGAGAATTGTAATGGAACAAGAAACAACTTTTTGTTCATGAATGGAGTATCTCCATAAATCATATAGTTCCAATTACCATTATGAATCCCGATCGCTTTTCCATTACCTGACTCATGAACGCTGCGAATTGATATGAACCCCTCTTTCTGTATCGAAATTTCGTATGCTTACAGGAAATTGACCTCTCATGCTAATATATATATATATATATATATATATATATATATATACCTATATTTAAAATTTAATTTAATTTCATGCTAACATTGATAACGAAACTTCAAAATACTGAATGAATACTGAAGTTTAATTTCGGTTGTTTATTTCCTTCTACATAATGGAGTTGTGAACCTGTTATTCTTTTGCGTTGGGAGCCGTAATTTGCTTTAATGTGTGCTGGTGTGTATTATTGAAAGGCGTTCATATCTCCTCCCTATTTCATTTTCCGACTGAAATTAGCTCGATTTTGCCCAATCATCCCCAAGTAATTGAATCATGGAAATCAAAAACCCTTTAAGTCTAGAAAACCAAAAAACACCATAAGTCCATAGACTTATGTTGGTTTTGATTTCCACAACATTTTTCTAGCCTTCTACAGCCACAGTTATCCATGGACTTATATGATGGGGATGATCGATAATTTTATAAAATTGAGGCAGTCTTTTTTGTCCTAAAATCATTCGAAACCCTCGCCGCGAGTATCTATTGTGCTTCAAAATCTGACCTTAGTCCCCTCTTTCCAGGTATATTTCTGTTTCGGAACGTGACAGAGCGGAACGTGACAGAGGGAGTGGCAAAGGGACAGAATAAGGCTTTTATATATTACCGATGGTTTCGACACATGCAACATGTACTCTACATGGCAGTTTCACTGTTTCCTCATTTTCACCAAAATATGGACTTACGTTGTTTTTGATTTCCATGGTTCAATTAGCGGAAACGGATAAACATTATGAAAGGTTAAGGTTAATTTATAAAAAAAACACATTTTTGCGGATGCTCTTTTGAGATTAAAAAAATAAACGGCAATTCCAACCGCATGCTTAGGATTTCGCGGAACCGAATCGGGGAAAATCTCAAGTAGTGAGGCGTTATTTATCGTTAAACACCGAGGTCATAACGCTTTTAAAAAACCATCTCGTCATCTCCGTCCCGTATTAACCTTTGGGCGAATCTACACGCTAACCCCTCTGTGTGTACGGGAGCGATAAATATTTGTTTTCAGAGATAGAGGTTGAGAGAGAGAGAGAGGGAGAGGGTATATGAAGGAGAGATATGGCGAGTGGAGGAGTGTGGGAAAAGGGATAAGGGAAAGAGGGATGGGGGGGGGGGGAGAGGTGTTAGGGAAGGTAAAACCCTTACTCCCTTAGAAGGTTAGAGCGCCGTGTAAAACAAACTTCGAGCAAATCGCGTTAGGCAGAAACCGACGCCACTTGATACCGAAATGCTATTTTACGAACATTATTTTCCCCTTTCGCCTTGCTATCCTTTTCTTCCTCCGCCCACCCAATCTACTTCCCCTCCCCTTCCTTCCTTCCTTCCTCGCCGTCTCCCTTGCTGGGCTTATCCTCTAAATCTTCTCTTCTCTCGTCTCATCCAAACGAGGTAGGTAGGAAAGGCAGCAAAGCATGGAAGGAGAAGAGAGAGTTGGTATAGGATGAAAAAGAAAGAGAGATGGAGAGAGAGGGAGAGAGGGGGGGAGAGAAAAAGAAGAGGAAATGCCGGCGTGATATAGGCCTAATACTTAGGGAGAAGAAATTTCGCTTCTGCCGCAAAATACGCTTCGTGGAACCCTCCCTGATGTATATTTTATATTCCTCTCCCGCGATGTTCCGTGAGTAGGCAGCCGTAGTAAGGCATCCCAGGCCATATTCCCCGGAAGAGAGAGAAAAAAAGATGGGAAGGGGAAGAAGTTAGGAGGTTCTCTTTTTTTCTTTTTGGGCAAGAGAGACGGAGGAGGTTGAGTCGGTGGGTGGGAGGGGGCAGAGAGAGGTAATGCTGAGGAAAGAGTGATGGCAAAAAGAGGAAGGGGGAAATAAGATGAAGCCGTGTCATACGTAGTTTCCTGCTCCACTTTCCAATAAAGATGCGTGGATTACGTAAATCTATCTGACCCGCTTTGCTCTGCAAAAAAAAATAGTTGAAAATCGTCGAGTTTTGTTTTTATGTATAATGTCGTTATCGGATCAAGCTTGATGCTAATGTAGGACTGTTTTTTTTTCCTCGGGGTACTCGCTATTTTTTAAATTAAATTTCCACTGATCATTTAGCGAGAAAAAGAAACCTTCGAAGTTCATTTAAAAAGGTATTAAGCTTGGTGTGCTCGTTAGAAAAAGTGGGAGGAAATTGGACTGTGATTTCGGTATTTGATTTATTTGGCCTCTTTCGGTTATGGTAGAAGATTGTTGAAATAACTAAGAGGGTACTTTTTTCAGGAGCCGAAATTGAAAAATTGCGAAATATTCTATACAACTTCACTTTATAACCAGTAAGAGGATTAATTGTTTCAGCCAGTGGGATTTTTTCGTTACTTTAAATAGCCCTCTATAAATTTTGTATTAACTTTCGCATAATATCGGCTACCAAGTAAATTCAATTAAGCTATAGGAAGAAATATGACGGTACACCATTTATGACAAATCGCCTTACACGAGACGGAAATGCGAACGCACGGGAAAATATGTATTAATGATTGGAAATGGTGAGATAATAAGCTACAGGATTGAGTTAAAAAGAAAAAAATAAGTGCTACACGAGAGAACGGAATGCTTATACAACTGACAGGAAAAATGGATGAATTGGTTTGAGCTTATATTGGTAAATTATTGCATTCTTAATTAGGCGATTGTATCAAAACTGGGAAATTAGAATGGAAAAAGGTTTTGTTGATTAGAATATTAGAGAAATAAGTAGGAAAAACGTAATTCATAGAAGATCGTACTTGTAGTTACGATGATGGTAAGATAGTTATACACATGTCTTCATACTTAGGTAAAGTAAATGGGGACCGAAGGCCCCCTTTTTGCCGGTAATTTACATATTCTTTACTCTAAAACCGTTAAATTTAAGTTACCCAATGACTTGAATATGCTTCTGGTTCAGTTAAACACTTTATGGGCACAGGAGCTACTAGTGTACTATATTACTGCTACTAAGTTACTTTATAAAAGTTTTCTTCAAAGTTTTCTCTCAAAGCGAATGTTTGCGGGCTAGCTTCATGTAAATTCTATGACAATTCAGGTTCGTCTGTGAAATTTACACCACAATGAAAAACTACGCAAAAAAAAAACAACCACTCCTCTCTGTGTGCGATAGCTACGATGTAGTTTATCAGATATTTAACTCGAATTTATACTCACCCTAGGGCAAGGGTGCCATAGAGAGGGTCCGAGGGCGACTGATCGCCCCGGAGAATGGTTAGAGTCGCCCTTGGATGGAAGCGAACCACTTATATAGAAAATCTTAATCCCAAAAAAAATCGATATTAATGTCCATGCGAAAAAAGATATTCCTTTAATTGAAGGAAAATGTGACTTAACTAGCTACAAACCAAATTATTATTGCTACCTGATTAAATTCAACATAAAAGAATCCAATTATTTCAATCGATCGAATTTGTTGTTTTTATTTCATAGATGTTGATAGTCGGTTGTTCGTTGTATTTGATAAAGCTCTCGCTAAGTGTTACTTCTGTGTTTTAAATTTATTTACTGTGTTCTAAATATATTTACCTTTTATAGTCATCGTAATTCTAAGCAAAATTAGATTACGTGGTAGATTTCGGAGAAGCGGCCCACCGATCCATATTAAAAATGGAGGTAGCCCAAAAATAAAACGGAAAAATCCTCATACCCTGTATAAGAAAGGGTTTGCGAAACAATATTTATGGTATATAAGTAAAGCATTTTTTAACCGTAAAAAGGATGAATATAATACATACACGCTGCAGGTTGTTGGTAAAAATGCTGCAAATCCTATGGCTAAAGGAAACAAGCACTCAAAATAATGCAACTCGGTCGAAAGCCACACAGTATTCTTTTAGCAACACTAAAAACTATATATCGATGTTTCAGAAGCTAAGCTGTAATCTTCAGTGGTCTAGTTTTATTCTTAGTATACTATCGTGAGTGCCTCCGTGTTTCCTTTTGACATGCGAAGTTGTTACCAGCAACATGCAGAACGTTTTATTAAAGGAAAATAACGTTTTTATTTTATAATTCTCTGTCCGTCCGTCTGACCACCCGCCTGTGGGCAATCAACTTTATTTGTTTCAAGAGATATTTTAGAAATTCTTCTTGGATTAGATAGCTATCATTAGTCATAACCTTCCATCGACTGGATTTTTCCGGTAGTTAATACATTTTCCCCTAGATGGCTTCAAATTTGGAATATTCTCAACTTTGAAATGGTATTGTAGTACCGAAGGTAGAGAGTGAAGTTTTCAGGGATGAGAATCTCTAGTGAGGATATAAATTCCGACGTTATGGGTTTTCTTCTCCCCAAAGAGGGAAACACAACAGAATTCTGAAAATTTTCAATAATACTTGCTTCCACCTCTTACTCGAGCAAGGGGATCTTAAATGTTGCATATTAAAATCTCTATCCTTTTGAGAATATTTCAGATAGCATTTTTTATTATGCACGCTTCCCCAAGGATGATACCTGGATCCTCTCTCGCTTTACCACGAATACCAGTATTCTCCACCTTATTTACGGCGAAGGAGTGTCTTGTTTATCTACCAACCCCTGTCACGGTGAATCATCACCTCGATGCTTTCTGAAGCGATAATTCTCATTATTCCAGAGAAGTCTCAAAATGACGGACCTTGTGCATCACCGTTCATCTCCCGCTTAATCCGAATAAATTTAATTTGGTAAGGGTTTGCGGATGAAATAAAAGGCGGCAGAAAGAAAACATCCTTTCGAGAAACCGTCTCGGGACCCATATTAGGATCAGAGAAATGGAAAAGGGAAATGGAGGAGGCGGCTTTAGGTTGAGGCGCAAAGGGCGTCAGATGGTCGAAATTTGGAAAAGGAGGAAAGTGAGGAGAGTAAGAGATCGTTAAAAGGTGAGTTAGTGAGGTCTCGGGATAGGCGGAGGAGGAGGCGGGCGGGGGAGGCTTGCGTTGCGTGGGAGGGGCACTAAAAGGCTCAACTCTGGAAGAAGAGCTTTCGCCGAAGATGGAGAAAGAGTGGGTTGAAAATTGCTAGCGAGTTAAAGGATTGATTAAAATGGATGGGGAAGAGATATGAACTAAGATTTAAGAGAAGGGAAACTTGCAACTACCTCCTACGCGAATAATGCGCGTGTCACAAAATAGTAACTAAGATAATAAACATGTCGTAAGAAGCGAGTCGCTGATAGGTGCGCGGAAAGGTGGAATAAATTAAAGGATTCACTTTGTATTTGTGAAATGATGTAGAAAAACATAGTAAAACTCGTGGTGTTTTCAATGTATTAAACCCTGAATTTTTCTATGCGTGTTGAATCTATTTGACCACTTTTTATTATGCTGCTTTATTATCTTTACATTTTTATTTTTCCGACGAAAATTGGATGATAATCTTCGGAAAATTTTTCTCATATTGCCATGGTAATCCAAACTCAATAGTCGTTTAATTAAAAAATATATATATCACATAGGCAGAACAACGAATAAAAATCATTCACTCATACAAAGATCTAATTTTACTGAAAGTTATGCTTTTACCCGTTTTTTTCTAAACTATCAAAGTAACACAAAAATCACTTCTTACCGGTAAATTATTTTAATATCGCGTGTATTTTATTCGGTAGACTGCTGTCATTAACCCATATGTTGCTTATCAATCAATGATGCAGCGACAATGCATTAAAATTTTATTTAAACAGTACATGGATGGCTTAATTAGCTCTTTGCCGAATTAAATGCTTTGAATAAAAAATCTTTTTAGTCTTCCGAGAGTCTAATTTTTCCGAAAAATTCTTCTGCTTGGAATGAAAGAGATATATCTTAAAGGAAAACATTTGAACAATATTCAGAAATGTTATTTTTCTGAGGAAAAGGAATTGACGGCATCAATTTCGGTTCGTTGTTATCAGAAAGGTAGTTTCACCGATTCTCAATAGAAGGACATCGCTATCCTCATCTGAGCGGCAACTGTGAAAATATGGCCAACTTTAATTTCCGGGAATTAATAAGGGAATGCTTCGTGGAATTGGGTTTCAAAACGCGGCTTGATTTTCGGTTAAAAGCTTTCTTGCACAAAATATTTCATGAGGAACGCAATGCCATCAAAGACGGTATCAAAATCATGATTCGACGTCACCGAGATTCCTTTCCATTAAATTTAGTCTTCAAAGCATTAATCATGACGCATAAGTCTTCCTTAAAGGTTTTAAAAGTTAAGGAATAATCAATAGATTTTTGATGACAATTTTGTAAATATTTAATTAAAGTAAATTTGCTGTATTTTGCGTATGTCATTTACTAAATTTAGGACTTTAAATAAACAATTAGCCAATTAAAAGAGTGGAGTATGGATTAACTATTTAACGGAAATTTAAGATGTAATAAAATCATTGTTAAACGACATTTTAATAATGTTTGCGTAAAATAATAACAGGATTTTCAGCATTCAAGCGATAAAACCACCCAAATGCAACATGGGAGATAACATTACACCCACCTCAAGATTAAGCTATCCTATCGACTTTCAATTGAAAAAAGTTTACAAGCAAAACTTTATTAAGAATATTACAGCGTTTTATTTCACTCTTCCTTGATTTCGATACATAAATCTTCGGAAAATTCTCACAAATTATGAGTTTTTTTTGAAAAGGACGTTACATCTGAAAAAAGCAACGCAATGAATTTTCGGCCACCATCATACTTCACTTACCCAGAAATTTTGTTTTTCAATATCCGAAATTCGAGGAACAATTTCGCATTAATCTCGTAAAAAAGTTTTAGCGGAATCATTTCTCCGTGGAGAACGATTTAATTTCTCGGAAAGTGTGATTTAATCCGATCGCTTCGACACGGGTTCGGGCGATCCAAAGCGACTCGCGTTTTGTTTCCAGTTTGAAAAAAGAAAACGGTCCCTTTAATCGCATCATCCGCAGAAAAAAAAGAGGAGCGGAGGTGGTATTTTTTTAGAAAATAATCAAATCCGACCTCTCGGGGTAGTGAAATAAAACGTTGCATTCTTAGGAATACCCTTCTATCTCTCTCTCTCTGTCTAGGCGGATCATCCTCAATTACTTTGGCCCACATAAGCGGTACGTTGGAAAAAAATATGAAAAAAAACGAGAATGATGCGAAAAACTGGTTAACCTATCACGCCTACGGTTTTTCGCTCTACCGTCCCATGACGCTTTTTTATTTAGGAAAAAAGAAATGAGAGCGGAGGAGGAAGGAGACAGACAGACAGACAAACGACTTTATTGAGGGCGAAAATGAGACTATATAGTCCCTTTCTAGGGAAGGAGGAAGAGAGGGAAACAAGGAATGAGAGGGGAGGAGGAAGAGAGGGATGGAAGAAAGTGAAGGAGGGAGAGAGGGAAAGAAGATAGGGAAGGAGGAAGATATATAGGAAGAAAGGAAGAGTAGAGAGAGAGGAGAGAAAATCTCTCATTTTCTTTCTTTCTGTCTCTCAGTTCCGACCTTTTTTAAAATAAAGATCCTCGATAAAATAAATGGTAGGTTTTAGCCTAATCAAGAAGTTTCTCAAAATAATATGAGTGTTATTAGGTTGGAACGGTTTGCGTGAAGGATAAAAACACTGTTAAAGGATTTTAACAGGGCCTTCGTCTACAGCAGTGGTTTCCAAACTGTGGAACGCGTCGCCCTGGAGCGGAGGGGGGGCGCCCTGGGCAGGTCAGGGGTGGTCAAAAAGACTTCACGTTGCATTTACTGCCGGTTTAACTGTCATACTCTTGAGATATACGATATTCAGTCGCCTAATTCTAACTCTCAAGTGGCTAAGGCGTATTATTTGCGTCCATATTTTTCTTAAGGTGGATATATTAATTACAATTTTATATCCAATTGGTATTTTTTGTGAATTTTGATTGAACATGACATAAAAGGGGGCGCTAGGCGATATTTCTTAGTTGAAGGGGGGCGCGGCTTTGTAAATTTTGGAAACCACTGGTCTACAGAATTGCTCCAAAGAAAGAATTTCTTCTATTTATCCAAGGGGCGGGGAACCTTTTCCACATGGAAGGCCGCTTAAGTGCTTGCGAATCCTTGGCGGGCCTCATTTGAAGTTGCCAATGCTTTGGATTAGAGTTTAGATCGAGGTTACAGACCCGTTACACCCGGCTTCGCTCAGGAAAGAGTTTTCTTTTAAGTAGCAAACGATTTATATTGCTTTATACTTTAAAAGTATTGAAAGACTATGTTTAGGCATGAATCCAGTTGTACCCTTTATCTTGGCGTTAGCTATTCTTCCTCTAAGGCGCACCAGGGCGTGGATTTTTCTTGCATTAATCTTTAGGTCGCTATCTCTCTTTGAAGAGGACAACATTTAAGAAATTTAGCTTTGTTGCCGCCTGGAAAATGGTCATCTAAACCGATAAATTTTGCGCTCAAAGGAAAATTTCGAGCGATTTAGCATGTAATACGACAAAGCATGAAGATAATTAAAATTTTCAGTCTTTCTTGCGTAAAATAAGCCTTTTCCTGTGAT
Source organism: Uropetala carovei (assembly GCA_036926305.1). Taxonomy (NCBI): domain Eukaryota; kingdom Metazoa; phylum Arthropoda; class Insecta; order Odonata; family Petaluridae; genus Uropetala; species Uropetala carovei. Next base: position 2,468,152 of record JAXCHB010000212.1, read on the forward strand.
CGTAAGTTAATATTTAGGTATATTTATATCCACATCAGTGAAGGGCTGCATGGAATTTTGGGGTTTCTCCACACCACTTCCCATGAATTCTTGTGAAAATAATATTTTGTTGACCCCATAGGTTTAAGAGACCCCACTGTCTACAAACCTAGACCAAGTTCTTCCTTTGGTCCATGAAACTTTTGAATTCTATAGTTTCAACGGTATAAAAACGTATAAAGAACATACACACCTAAACTCTAAAATATTTATAAGATCGATTCTAAATTGGGTATTTTTGAATAACAAAAATGCCTATTTGTGTTAAATTTTGCGGTTCTCTTTTTCATCACTGCTTTCGCGGGCCATACAAAACCCTCTCGGAGGCCGAATGCGGCCCGCGGGCCCGATATTCTCCACTCCTGATTAAACTCGTGTAGGGCGATATTATATACATCATAGGTTAGTGATAATTTTGATCACTCGATTACTGCAACAAGAAAAAATACAGTTATAGAAAATTCACGAATAGTTCCACAGAAGTAGGAGAGAAGGTAAAGGTTAAAAACATTTTTTGAGGGAAACTGTATTTTTTAAATTACGTATCTCAATAATTGCATGGTTATAGTGTGTGTTATTTTATATTGCAGAAAAAATGATTTTATAAATTTATCTCGAAAACGAAGTCTGATATTTTTTTCAATACTTATACAGGCAAAACTATGTATACAATAAAATGAACGATTGTCTGTTTTCATATGATTGAGATAATCGTTGGAAAATTACTGTACATACATTCAACTTGGACAACTTTTACCAAACAAATCTGTTGCATCAGTGGAGTTACGCTCTATTTATCCGAGTAACTAAATACGTTTAAAATAATCTAATTATCGTAATTTTAATGGAGTATGATCTTTTCTAGTTTCGGATTGTCTCGCACGATAACTGCTTTGGGATAAACAATGGACATCTTGTATTTCTCAAGGAAAAGTATCACTGGGGATTTGGCATTGTTTTATTCTGGATTAAATAGGAACTAATTTATCATTCTGCACAACTAACTTTGATAGCGCACATTAATTTTCATTAACTTAACATTTTTAAGAATAATGACGGAAGCAAAAAAGTTGGTTCATTTTACCCTAATATATAAAAATATCTTCTGGAGTTTCGTCTTCCAAATTTGTTGAATTTCGCTTCAGAATTATATGGAATTAAATCTGATACTCTTTAAAGAAATCGCGAAACGGCCGTTGTGAAATTAGCCTTCTGAAATTGTATTGTGAACTTCGCATAACATTTTATTTCACTGCGACGACTGGCGTTTAGTTCCAATCCTCTTTCTTATTGAAATTTTAATTGCAGAAGTAATGTAATTTTAGTGAAATCGCCATAATTTTTATTTGCAGGTTTCGTGTAATTTGACTATTATAATCATATTTAGATAATTTAATAAGAAAATATTTACGTAAAATAATATGATTTCAGGTGAAAACTTTAACTCATCAGAAAGGTTTTAGCTATTCTTCTGATGTCCTGACGATTAAAAGATATAAATTTGCGCCAAAAGTTTAAAATATTTGCTTAATATAAGCTGGTGCTTTTAAAAAGTATATTAACCTGCAGAAAAAATATTGAAATTTATTTTCCTGAAAATTAAAATTTCATTGTCAGCGATGAAATCTATTATTCTTTTTACAGGATAGGCGAAAATTTCAGTAGAAACCGCGCACTTGTCGGATAGGAATATCCGAAATAAAATTAAGCAAGCAAAGGGGGCGATTAAAACATTTCACGTGCCCAATCTTTCCTCGACGATTCAAACAGTTTGTCTGCGTGATCTATGGGCAAGCACGCGTAAAATATTATGAGAAAAGGTCATATATTAATTACAAAGAACCTTTTCGATATTCATGCGTTTCCGACGAAAATGGTTCTTGAAATAATGGCGCGAGTTGGAAAGAATTATGACCTATCGGATGGAGTAGGAAGGTGGGCAGGTGGAGGGAGAGTGAAAGGGAGGGAGGGAGGAAGGAAGGGAGAAAGAAGTTGGGTGGAGGAGATGGAGCTCCAAGATTGGGTTAGGAAAGGAACGCAAAGGTTAGCGTGGGAACTTTGTAGAATGGGGGGAATGGGGCGCCTTGATGAACGACTTCGCCTCTCTTAGGCTCCAGGGGTCGCTCGAAAGACAACGTAAGAAAGAGGAAGGAACAAGAGACTATCTCAGAGCGTCGTCCTCACTTTCTTACTTATTTCTCCCTCCCCTCTTGGGCATCTATCGGCTCACGTGCTGCCCTCTTGGATCTAGTCACTTTTTTCCGTTCTTATTTTTTCGGCTGCTGTCGATTTTTTTATTCTTTGGCGGAAACTCTCTCGCCATTATAACCAAACGTCCTGCCCGCAAGATGCTTATTTTTTTCTTCTCTCTCGCGTCTCCTTTTATTTTTTTTGTTGTTTTGCTGGTTTTGTATCCTCGTAGCGACGCCCTGTGTTCTAATTTAAGAAGTCGATGGAACCGTTGTTTACGTCTCCGCAGTGTACTAGACTCTCGTCTCTTTTTTCCGGAGATACTGATGTTGTTTTGTTTTCTTCGTCTGCTCGACAAAAATGTAGGGGTTAAAAATCTTTCAAAGTGGAACATGAGAGCTTCAAAATAAACATGGAATTAAAACTTTTAATGGTGTTATTCTATGCTATACTATATAAAGGTTTCTTCTTATTTCGTGGAATAAATTGTCGGTGGGATAAAAATCACTATACTCCGCAGAGACGCTTTTACATTTTTTTATTCGATATCCCAACTCTAAAGTGTAATGATATTTTTATTAACTTTTTTATTTCGTTTACCATATGAATTGTATTTGTTATGAGTAGTTGTTTTTTCATTTTCCGTTGATTTTGCTCAACGATTTTTGGACTTATTTGTTTATCCAAAATGCCCCATATCTTGTAAAACGATTGCCTATATTTGTTAAAAAGTTTAGCCGAGTTTTTCAGAAAAAAAATATTAAGAAATTTTGAAGTAAAAATCAAAATGTTTGTTATCGATCTCATCAATCGAAATACAAACATATTAGCAGACAAAGAGGGGGGCGGAAATAATGAATGTAATTCGATGATAACAACTGATGGATCCACGGAGAAATTTATTTCGAATTGTTCAAATTAAATACTCAATTGAAAGACATGTTCTCCAAACGATTGAAAAATGTTATAGTTGAAGACACTCGATTTTCAGAGAGTCCAGCGTTAGTGTCCTTTCTTAGTTAGACACAAAAGCTTTAATTTCAGTCGTTTCAGCGTTTGGATTTAGTTTTCATTTTCATGGCTAATAATTTTGTCATGGTAGGGAAAATATGCCTGACGTTTGATAACTTCTGCGAAAATTAAAACTGTTGCAAGAATTTTATTTTTATATGGTTACCCTACTATAAACACTCACGAATGAAGCAATTTTTCTTATACAGGTCATTATTAATGCCTTCCATAGGCTGCAGAGTGATATTGTCTTTTTTATCCTTGCATACCAACTTAAGATGAGATAAGAAACACCTGAGTTTCGAGGCATCAGGTGAGCAAGGCCGTACACTTTCTCTAGTTAAGGAAGACGTTGAAGTTTATGTCCCCGGAAGTTGGACATTTATCGCTCTGCGATTAGATCTAGCCGAAATTATAGTGGAAGGAATCGTTATTTTCTGTTAGACGCAAGATTTATCTATCTCAGGTCCTGTAATTCTAATATTTATTACTGTTATTTATTGCTATATGTGAATCTGATCATAGTATTAGTTTAGTTTTTATCTCTAGGGCCGTGCATTTTTAATTTAAAATACGAAGAATTGTAGAAGTAGTGTTTTTATGAAACTTTATCACTTATGGAGCTCTAAAAAAACTGTTAGAATGTGTTCCTGGCAAGATTTTGAAAGTTTCCTCGAAAAAATTATTCAACATTCGGGAATGTATTTTTTCCAGCCTTTCGTGTGTTGTTTGGGTTGCCTAAGTTCAAGGATGCGGGAACCAATAGCTACGTTGCGTCCTTTTTAGTTGCGTTTCTTAAAAGAAAAGACTTTGTTCCAAATTGTTTGTCCGCCTTTCTTGCTAGTCGAAAGTCTGTCCGTCATTTTGAACTTATGTGGAAATAGCATTGCTGCTAAACGTATATCTACGGCATTTGGTATTTGGGAAAAATGCCAAAGTAGGAGACGAAAGTTATATACTTGGATCGAATAATTCAGTTAGTGCTGCCATCTCACTGGTAATGTATAATCAACATTTACATCATTCATTTAAAATAATAATTTTTATTTGGATACCTTACGTACAAACAAAATAGATATGCCCCATGGTATTTAATTGTGATAATATTCGTTACTTTTGAGAAACTGGCCATAAATTACTTTCTATTGCAAATCCGTACCGTAATAGAGCTTTCATACATCCAAAAATGATATATTTATTTCCCATTATGATAGAGCTTAATTAAAATTTTCATAAGGAAATATTATTCAGCGAGGAAAAGGCGCATCCGAGATATTTATCTGAATCAGGACTCCCGCAAAAATGGAAACTAAATCGATGTATCCGTCCTTTCATCTTCCGAGAAAAATGCGTCTCGTAGCTTCGATTCGTTTATTGACTCTTATTTTGCAGTTTGAAGTATCGCTTTAAAAACATTGTCGTATATTCCTGAAATAATTTACTATCCGCTAGGTAAAAAATGATTTAATAATCAATGAAGTTATATTTTTAGGCAATCTGCGGTGGATCGTTACGAGCTTGAACACTTAATTTTTTAAGGTATACAAGCATTATATAAAAAAGTAATATACTATTGTCAAATCAAGAGTTATAAGCAAGTTTCTTAAACGTTTTCATGGCTATTTATTCTTTACGTAGGAGGCAGCCTGCACCGCTCTAAAGTAGAGCCTCACTTTGCTTTCCTATACGTAAAAAACTTCACTCCTATAGCTTCGGCAGTTTGATTACAATACCATTTCTAATTTTTGAAAGCCATTCAGCGAATATCCATAAATTACCGGTAAAATATAAGCAGTGCAAAATCCATAAGTTAATAAAAGCTATTTCAAATGTAATTTTCCAAATATGTCCTAAAACTTAAAAGGTTGATTTCCCGCGTACATCTGAGCAAAGAGAATGTTTACGTTAGCACGTTTGGAGAATCCAATACATGGAAAATTGATAAATTGGAAGTGCAAAAAGAGTTTTCTAAATAATTCTCAAAACAATAAAGTTGATCGCCCATATATAGAGCTATCGCATTAGCCCGTTATTTTTTCTTTTATGAAAACGTGTTATAAACCAGGAGAATTCATAGAAGAAATCGTAATAGTAAAAATCCTGTGTAGCGCTTTTTAGCGTCCGAAGGACCCCTAGAGTGGAGATTTATGGATTTCGCAGGAGGACTACTTCCCGAGTAATCTCACTAACCCAGGTAAATTGAACGCGCACCGTCTACCCTCCTCCGCGTGCAATTAAATCCAAAACATACTAGTAATCTCCTCTCTGTGCCGGAGGCAACACGGCCTTTTAACCCCGCAATCCCTTCAATCGACTGAGCAAATACGTCAAGGAATCTACCTTTTTAACATGGAAAGGAGCGAACGCGTTCTCTCGATTTGTATCACATCGGACGGAAAAAGGCGGTCTTCCTTTTTTTGAGGAATTGGAGGGCGGAGCTTTTCTAGCGGTAGGAAATATTCAATTCCCTATGTCACTAGGATTGTCGTGCTGGTGATCGTAATTGGAGGGAATAGATAACCGTCCTTGATTCTACAACAAGGTCGATAGGAAGAACACAGAGAGAGAGAGAGAGAGACGTAGGGGGAGCTTTCTATATAGGATAAAGAGGTCGGTTAGGCAGATAGGCCATATAGCAGAGAGGCGACCTTCTCGGTTTTGCGTCGAATTCAACGGCCACTCATTGCAGCGCGGAACAACCGTAAGAGGTCGTAAACTCGAGAGTAATTGCGGCGGTTGCCAATATGGGGCGCTTTCCCACTCCCGCCAAAAGGAAGCGCCCTCTTTGGACCGGCGATTAAATCGGAGATGCGACCGTGCAAGGAAAGGACAAAAGAGAGACGGTGGCACCATTTTACGCCGTCGCGAAGCGCAGTGAAAGGATATTAAGGGCCTTTAATGGTCGAGGAAGGGGTTATAAATTTTATTTTTTTTCTCTCTCTCCTCAAAGTCGTCAATTTTGGACCATAACTGTCCTGCATAAATTAAATATAACTGAAGGATTTTTTTTTTGCTGCGCCGGAATAATGTTGGCAAGGCCTGCGAGATCGCTAAATATTCGATAAGGTGGAGAGTGAAAATATGTCGTTGCAACATCTTTTGGCAAATAAGCTTCATTCTTGAAGGTTGAAGTTAAAATTCCTACATATGAAAATTATACCGACGTGTTTGTTATAAAGGAAAAATAAGGTTTTCTCTTCATGAAGTTCGATCAGACTTCATTTCCGATGCTCAAAATTTTAACGACAAACTTGGCATTCAAAGTACATACCTCTCATATAGGACAGTCACGGGCCACTAGAACTTGTCCTTAAGTCAGAGATCCAGTAACAGAAAAAAGGACATACGTACATATTTATGAAATGTTACTCCCAATTTACGTATATTAAAACGCAGTTTTATTTTTTCATAAAAATTTAATTTAATAGATTTAATAATTTCATAAAAATTTAATTTAATTCCATTATTTAATTAATTCAATTAATTTCGATGGAAGCGTACAAAAACTGACCTGCAAGCCACCATCAGTTGTGTGTGGCTGGGGGTTGAATGCTTATTTTTTGAACGGGAAATTATTATAGAAAAACTTATTTACTTTAAAAATGTGATTTGTTCTCACGCAACAAAATTTACAATATTTTAAGCATGTTTATCTTTGTTTGAGAAAAATCAGAAATTTTAGTTTTCTTGTTTCTGTTTATAACAAACTCTTTCTCAAAATTCAATTGCACATCCAATAGACTATATCAGAGGTCACCAATTGGCGGATCGCGGTCCGGATCCGGACCACCGACGATTTTTCACGGACCGCGTGTGATCTGAGCCTAAGTCAATTATTTTGCGCATAAAGTAATTATTTTAGTTTTGCATATTTGTACGTTCCCATAATTTGACGTATGCCATTTAAAAAATTGATCATACTTTATATTGAATGAACCTTTCTTTGCGTTACCGATGCCATTAAACTTCTGAAATATACGTCATTTTATTTTATAATACAATTAATTAATTAAAATAATCGCTACAAATACAAGCATATTTCGGTAAAGCTTTACCAAATATTTTCACAATAACCCACTTTTTCCTCAATTCAGCATCGGCACTTATATCCTCGGTTCAACATATATATATATATATATATATATATATATATACATACACACACACACACATATATATATATGTATATATATGAATCAACATTTTCCAAAATTAACTTTATAACAAACAAGTTTCGGCCTCGGATAACCGTTCTTCGAAATTTGCTACAAATATACAAAATTTGACTTCAAATTTTGGGAAAATTACTGTCGGAAAGAAGTGTAATTTTTCTCATTAAAGTATACATTTGCAATACAATTATAAATATTATCTCTAACTGTACTGTAATAAGTAATAAAAGGAGAAAAATATGTTATAATATTTATTTGACGATTTATTAATATTATGTCAGTAAGGGATCCGGAACGCGATGAGTTATATTTTTTTCTAATACGGGCCGAGAAGAAAACTAGTTGGTGACCCTTGGACTATATAATGCTTCTGTGTTGCTTTCTCAAAAGCAGAATGCTTTTAATTATTCAATATTATTCAAAGTCTCACTTTTTCATTGTGATTTTCGGTCCACAGTTTCATAATGCCCTCCCTTTGTTTTAAAATGTCAGCAATTTTTAGTCTTACATTAAAATGAATTGCTAATTTTCGAACCCCACTTTTTTCAATATCTTCATGTTCCAAAACTTGCACTTTTTCACTTTGAGTGAGACTTTTCCCTTTAGGCATCGCAAACGGTGGACACACAAAATAAGGCCGTAGTTCATTACTCAAAAGTTTGATAAAACTGCTGGATTTTAGTAAAGGTTGCACTGCTAGCGGCTTAGTATGAATCATCGACAGAACATTAATGCTTACACTTCTCCTCCTGCACTCTAGGGAGCCAATCTTTACAATCGTTTGCGATTAGCAGTTCCAAGAACAAGCAAACCCTGGTCGTCCTTACTTCTTTTATAGAATACCTATTGCTATTATCTCCCAGCAATGGCATTCCCAGCGGTTCACAAACACTTTTGTTACGGACAATGTACATATACTAGTATAAGTACCCTTCAAAAATGACGGGGATGATCGATTACTCTAAAATAAAATTGAGGTAGTCTTCTTTGACATGAAATCATACCTCCTGCTGAGAGGGTTGCCTTCGATCCGAGCGAAGGTTCGAAACCCTCGCCGCGAGAATCTGTTGTCCTTCAAAAGCTGATCTTAGTCCCCTTTGCCAGGTATATTTCTGTTTCAGAGCGTGATAGAGGGAGTGACAAAAGGACAAAGGGGCAGAATAAGGCTTTTATATATTACCGACGCATTAAAACGTTTTGTTATTATATCATAATGCTATCCTGAAAATTTCATCAAATACGGTTCAGTCGTTTGCGAGATATTAAGCTTCAAAAAGCATTACATGAAAAAGGGACAAAAGGACAAAGTGACACTGTCTTTTATATATGTTTTATGATGTAGCATATTTTGAGGTTTGGGAAGTGGAAAGTTGTCCGATGGTGGATGAAATTCTTTAAAACCTGTATACGTGTCCGTAAGTAGGAATGTCCGTAAGTGAGAGGGTTCGAAATTATTATTCCCTATAGTTACTACAGGGAATTTAAAACTGTCCGTGTGACAGAGGTGTCCGGATACCAGAGGTGTCCACAAGGAGAGGCTTCACTGTATCAGTATTCGAATTTTTTCAAGTGATGTGAAATAGAAAAAATATATAGAATTCGTATATTCGGTCTTAAGACATTGCATTGGATGAATTCATTATTTCAATCCATAAATTTTCCGTTAAAATAAGATTAATTCGATTTGATTTACTACATAATGTCATCAACCTGCTTTACTCAGATATTTGAAATCGAGTTATGTTGTGCATCTCCTTCTTTTCGTAATTTATTAATAGACGAAAATATATTATCATTCCGATTTAATATATTATACTAGCATTTTTTTAATTGGAAATTTTCAAATTTTTTCCATCGGTTTTGTCCAAAAATATAACCGAGCCAAATTTCAAATCTCTAGTTCATTTAGAAGTTCCTTTTAATTTTTATCCTCGTAGGGGGCAATAATGGGGAAGTGCAACCCAAAAAAACTGAAATTTTAAAACTTTTGTTGGTTTTTTCATAGTTTGTAAGAAAATACCTATAATCGTGCAAAATTTCAAGCACTTAGCTCATATAGAATGCCTTATAAGTATACCTTCGTATGTGGCATAAATAGGGAAAAACAGTCCCTAATTATTGGAATTTTTACAATTTTGGATTTTTTTCTTCGGTTTTGAACAGAAACCTAAAATCTTACCATATTGAATGTCTCTCTTTAATGTAAAAGTGCCTTATAATTTTATTCCAGTATAGGGTAAAACAGCCCCTAAAATTTAGGTAGTAATTTAATACTAATGGCATTATGATGTAGCCCTCTCCCTCTAAAAGCCTACCCATATAAAATCATTGAGATTGTTGTCATAGCAGTCGATTATTATGAACCAGAAAAATTCCCTCTTTTTTCCGATAAAAGCTAAAAATTCACGATAATTCTACATGGATTTGAATTCAGTCTCAAAAAATAAGAAAGTACAATTTCTAGGTTTTTTTGATAGTTCAAGTCGGGAGTTCGAATCTTGAAAGAAAATACTTTTAAAACGCAAATATATAAACCTCTACATCGATTTACTTGATAATCAATGCTATTCATATGTCATCTGGGGTTGATAGGTGAAAATAGGGAAATTTTCACGTTACCTTTGAGGCCCCTATTTTTTTCATGATTTCCGCACGCCTCCTTGAACGCAGAGAGGAGAGTGGTTTCTGATAACCAGCTTAGTTGGGCCCCTAAGCAGCTGCGCTGTAGTTTTCAATTACCCCTGCGTTTTGGTATAGTGACCCACATCGACCTTACGTACTCCTGCGTTTTGGAGGAAGCAGATCTTCTTTTTTTGGGGGGAAGGGAGAGGGGCTTGTGACCTCAAACGACTCCAGCGCTAGAAGGCTTTTCAGTCTAAATCCCAAAGCAAGGGAGGACAGAAACCCGGAGCCGGCATTAACAAGAAACACCAAGAGGACCAACGGCTTTACGTCCCTTCCGAAGGACGTAGCGCTGATTTGCGTGTTCTCCTCTTAAGCACGCAAATGGGGGGCCGGGCAACCCGTTTCGCACTGGGTTTGCTCCGCCTAGCACATGGATCTCAAACTCACATCGGTGCGCGGGCCTCAAAATGGCATATCTCTGACGCCGCGGGCCGCATTCCAAGCAACCGCCTTTCATAGTCCTCGCATGTTTTCTAGTTTCAATACTATCCTCCTGTCCTTCCACCGACCCTCATAAAACTGCTACTGTGTATTACACAGTCTAACAAGTGACATTTCCCCCACCATTCAGTCCGTCGGAGAATCGGTTTTTTTTTATATTTGCCCACAGACCCTCTGCAATGTTACAATTTCGAGGGAGGCACTCCACACGGCAGACCACAAGATTGAACGTAAAACCTAAAACAGCGTATGACTTTGTTATCCTTACAAAATATAATTAAAATACAATCTGTATTAAATAAATAGATATACGTGACAAGGATAATATAATAAATATACTCACGTTCGTTCGTAGCGCTCTCACCACTACGCCACGGCTTCCCCTCATATTCTCCTATCGCGCCCAGTAGCGGTCCGGCAGATCGTCTAATCATCGTGTAGATGAGTTTTGTCAGTCTATACGTATATATAGACTAAAAGAAGTGCCCGTTAAATTTCAACGGATTTAGTGAATCTAAAACTTCGACCGTGTACCATGTAAACATCGCAAGAATAAGATAGTACACAAATTTAAACGTCGAATAAAGCAAAAATGAAGAAAACTGCTCCGCATTTACCTATTTACATGAATGAAAGAAGAAAATCTTGCATTGGAAAAATCAAAAATTACGTGTACACTTATGGGAAAATACGTAATTATTGAATTAAGCTCTCCTTCCCCCAAATTATTTATCGTGTTATAGCCTATGTATGTTATCCGCAGGATAAAATTATATACCTATACGAAGTTTCGTGAAGATATCTTCAAAACGAAAACTGTAAGTTAAACCAGCAAGAACACAATAATCTACAGAATCTTGATTAATACACACCAAACTTAGTATGGTGAATTTTCTAGAAGTAGCATGGTTTTATCAAAATTCTCACCAGGCTCGTCACATTTTTTGGTACTTACGTATTAACGTGGAGCCAAACTTAATACGTAAGTACCGATTGGTTTCTACCAAGATATCTGTAGTCTACAGAGAAGTTATGTCTCACTTGACTGTTGCGCCGCAAATGGGAAGGATATTGGCGAGCCTTCGGCTCGCTTGTTTTTATTTTAGTTGTCGTCTCCGGGCGCTACCGCGCCCTTCGCCTCGCTGGAACCAAACTATCCCTCCCCGTTGTCCGGCGATCGGGTTTGTAAATGTCGCGGCAGGCCGATCAGTCGAGACGCTTTTGATACCATTTTAGAAGAAATTGCTAAATATTGGCCTCCAGAAATTAAAATGTGATTGTTTTTTCAATTTTTATACATAACAAATCATTTAAATATTAATTGGTTTCTTTTAATGTTCTTAATAATTAACACATAGTTTAAATGGTATTTGTTCCGTATTTATATTTTTAAGTTGGGCTCCCCGTTAATACATAAGTACCAGTTTTTACTTCCTCATATACGAAGTATATTGAGAAAGTACTGTATTTGCGAAAAAATTCGACCTCGAGATTTTGACTGAAATATACGTTTTAAGCGTACCCGAGTCCGAAAAAGTGGTTTTCGCAATACCGTCTGTCTGTCTGTTATTAGCTCTAGGGCCTAAGCGGTATAGCGAGAATGAATTAAATCTCGTACTTATTATATATTATATCATACAGAGTAGACGTTATGAATAAATGGTTGACATGCCTAATAATAATGAAGGGAAGGTTATACTACGTATTTTTAACACAATTTGATTTTCTCAAAAACGGCTACAACAATTTTGATCAAATTTCGTACAGTTACTTGAGTATACTTCTGCAATAATATTACATACTTAATATTTCTCAAAACATTAATATAAGGCTAGTTTATTCTTGGGCAACTTGAACAAAAATAGGGTTTTCTTAAAACCGACTCATTCGATTTTCATTTTCTAAAGATAACTAAAGTACGCGTTAGTATATGAGAAAGTTTGTACAATGTATGTTGTACCGATTTCTTTAAATTTACGTCTATTAATTTAACAGAACTTTATGTGCCATATGCTGCTGAGTTTAACGTCCCTAGTTCCCTTATGCCCTTTGGTGCTTACGGTGCCCACCGAATGTACAAAAATTTGGTATTTTTTTAGTTATTCCTTTCGATCTGAAGGGCAAAGAGGCATTATTTTTTCTCCAAAGAATCAGGGCTTGAGTCCAGGCGCAATTTTTTGACGCGTGAAGCAGTATTGGGGAATTCTCCAATTTTCATCTCTGAATACACGTTTTTCAATTGGTACCTCAGCTCATATAAGACCCGGAGGAAAATGCTTTTTTCCTTGAGCTTACAAACAAATATTAATTTCTATGTACATAATGGCATGCTTGACACATCCTTGAATTTCCGAATCTCCGAAACCAAAAGTTGTGATTATTTCCTCTCGTGGGCATTTTTGTGAAATATGTTGTACTGTCTCCCGATAAATTTTCTAATAGGTGCTTCACAGATCATGCAAGAGTTTGTATTACATGAAGTACTATATTACATTTCAACTAGTTTACTAGTTTAAAAATTAATTACGAAAATCACTGATCGCTGCTTGGTGTAAGTGGAACTAATGCATTTACATTACAAATTACATTTTAGTTTAACAACTCACCGTATCACATTTTATTTATTCTTAAATTACTACTTTACCTGTTAGATAAAAATGCATAAAATTTCTCTCGCATGCTCGAACGCATCATTAGGGTCATTCGTAACGCATGAATTTTAATTTTAAAAATGCTATCTTGACAAAATCGGCTTAATGAGAAAGCAAGTTGTTTAAATGTCCGTAATACACACAAACACATGAATATATAAAGTTAGCTCTTTTCCAACGTGAATTTCCACAACACGGATTAGATTACGCGCCGTTAAATGAATGTTACACATATTTACCCATCAAATTTATTTCTATGCAGTCCGGAATTTTACGCCACACATTACGCATATAGGAGACGCGATAATGTTGGTAGCCCATATAAATGTGCTATTTTTCCCCTAGACATATAATTCCTATACATGTAATTATTATGGATAATTTAATAACATATTAATTAGTAAACAGATATAATCTCAGAGTACTCAGAAAGTACCTGTGGAGTAGATTATTATATTTTCCATAATAATTGCACGCATTACACTGGAACCAAGTACACGGAGGCTTTTAGAAACTTGTATAATCCGCGGGTAAAAGTACCCTAGTAATAAAAAATATTGTTGTTCGAAATATTATAGTAAAACCCTAATCATCCTAAGGATTTCCCTCTAACGGCCACGGTTTCGAAGTGAAATACTGTCCGGATGCAGAAATATATTACCATTATGTTACCCTTCTGACACCTTGCGGCAATTCAGGTCTGTGCCGAACGAGCAGAAATATTTCCAATCTCTTCGCGAGTATAATTTGGTACTCCTCTCCGGGTTGACATTTTTCAATTACCTGAACTCTTCAGAGAGAGAGAGAGAGTAGTTGATACCGAGAAAAGATAAGTGTTTTCTTATCCAAAACTAGGCATTTCCATATCTGACGGACGGTAAACCTCCATCTTCCCCAGCCATGTAATCATCTTCCAATTTAAGACCTGGGTGAGCCATCTTATTTATCTTCCTCAAAAGACTTCCTTTTTTTCTCCTCTCCGCCCCTTTTTTCGCGTCTTCTCTTTATCTTCGCCTCCCTTTTTCTTTCCGCTTTTGAAATTTTTTAATCCCCTGCCTACTTCCATAACGCTGTCATCCATCCCGTTCTTACTTCCAACGTCCCTCCCTTCATATATATTTTTACGTCTCCTTTTTATCATTTTCAAATAAAAAAAGAGATGAACCCCTTTGATTACGTCCTTGTAAGGCAGTCTTTTGTTTTTCATTCCTTTCCTCATGATTCCCTACTTACATAACCTGCCTCCTACGCTTCACTCCTCTCGGCTATTCTTTCTCTTTCTCCTTCCCGTTCCACCTCCTCCCTCCCCCTTCTCCTCCCCTCCCCACCCGTCTCCCTTCCACCCTCCTCGTAAACTTCCCCTCCACCTGCCCTTCGACGCCATTTTTACGTCTCCTCCTGGCAAGGAATTCCTTATAAAAACCAATTAAAAAGCGTTCATTAAATTGATTTATTCAATTCTATCTGGATGAGCGGTTGCTTTTTTTTAGGGGGAATTGAGGGACAAGGGTGGAAGGCGGAAAAGAAAGTGAGAAAAAAAGAATCTCTGATTAGTAATAGGAAACGAAAGAGAGAAATTGGTTTAGGTGGGGAAGGCTTAAAAAAAAGGAAGATAATCACCTTTATTCTCGGCTCTATAAACAGATTCTTGGCGAGTTCGTTTTTTTTTAATAGACTCCGACGGACATATCGGTGTTGACCTCCATCGACCCGTTATTAAAAAAAATTAAATCGCGAGTTTTCTGGGAGTAAATTATGGTGTTATTCCAGTACCGCGAGGTTGAGCTCATTAATCTAAATCAGAGGAATTAATTAAAAGGGAACGGGGAAAAATGAGGGCCTTTAGGATGGATTTTCTGCTGAATTTTTAATTATTTTCGCGGATCTATCGCTCCTCTTTTTATTAATTGCGAGCGAAAAACGCTTCGACCCTATTTAATCGCCGGGCTCAATTTTGAAGTAATACCTCGAACAATGTCGGGTTAAGAGTCATTAATGAAATAATGGTTTTGACGCGCATTTAAACCGTGGATTAATCGTAAAACAGGAGTCTCCCAGAATTATTAAGCTAAGCGAATGGCTCGTTGGGAATGGATTATCTCCCAGAGTCTAAAATCGAAGGTTGATTTAACGTAAAGTGTACTCTGTCATTTTTAACGCTCAAACGGAGACTATTTTGTTTTAGTTTCGTAAATTTTAGAGAAACGAGTTAAAATCTACCGCCAAATTTCCATTCGTTTCGGAACTGTAAGTTAAAAAAATATGTACCTATGTTAACAAGTACATTTATCAATAAAAGTGACCTGTTGCTTTAGTCTATTGGCGCTCAAAGTTTTTAGCAAGAAGACCACATGACCATTTTCTGCAATTATCGCGGGCCACATGCCCCATTTCCGCCCTCTTCGTGGGCTACACCTATGCGAAAAGAGTTGAAAAATAACTTTAAGGAATTAAAGGGATTAGTTGTGGATTTAGTATTATCTGCATGTTTTAGATATATTTGCATATAGGCAAAATGTATTGTTTATTACATAGATTTATAGTTTCATATTTTCGTTTTATTACGTCGTGTCCTTTAGTTGTTAAATTCGTGGCAGGCTGGTTCTAAACCGTAGTTAAGGCATCACGTTTTTTTAATCCATTAATTCGAGTCCAGTAGGATTATTCTACATCCAATCGATCAAGCAATTGTTAACGAATTTAAATCGCATTAATATATAAAACTTTTTTTAAAATTTCCGCTCCCATACGATGAAGACAGCCTATGCAATTAATCCAAACAAATGGTCACCGATCGGGAGGAGTTTTCTTTTTTCATTCGACGAGTTTCGAACAATTAAGATTTTCCCCTCCTCGTCCATTAAAGAGTAACCTTCCGTACGATAAATCATTCGATTTTGTAATTACCAGAAGAAAAAAAATGAAACAACTCTATCCAAAACCGTTTTAATTTTTTTTTTCTCGCGAGGCTTTCTGGGTAAAATTTCCATCCATTCAATAACTAGCAGGAGAAAAATAAATAAATAAATGAAGCGACGGGAACGCTCTTAAAAGATTCCCCTCTCCCCTTCAAAAGAAGAAGCATAAAATACGGACGCCTAATCCTCAAGGGAGGACCCGACTCGGGGAAATTAGCCCGGAAATGCATTTTTTTCGAACCTTATTTACGTTCCATTTTAATTTCTTTGTCGAAAAAACACGCTTTTTATCCCGTGGACTAAAGGGGGGTGAGGATATGAGATGGGGTGGGTGGGGGGGGGGGGGGGGGGAAGGATAATCCGATTCGTTTGAGAACGAAGGGGGTTTAGTTCCATTTTCCCCCGCTGCTGGCTTTTTGGCGCAATATTCCCCAAAACCGAGAGAGCGTTCAGTATTTCAACGTCTTATAAACTCTCCCTTCTTCGTATCTTCCGTCCTCCTACGACGCGCTTAAAGGGTTAAATGCCGCCCTATCCGCGCCCTCTTTTCCTTCCTATCTATTCTCCCCATTCTACTACTCTTTTCCTCGCCCTAATCCCTCCGAATTTCCAAAAAAAAACCACGATGAGAACTCGCCACTCATTCCCTCGGAAGGCTTGTTATAAAGGAAGAAAAATAATATTAAGTAAGATCCCTCTCCTCATTCCATACGCTAAGAATCCTCTTCAGTTTACGAACGCAATAATGCTCTAAGTTATCGTCGCCGCCGTTTTTTTTTACGGGAGACTAGTTTCTGCACGGTAAACGCTGCCCGCCGCCTATTCCGTTTTTCGTATGTTTCAATAAAAGAATTTTCTCGGGGTTTTATTTTTCAATGGTCAGACCAAAGTTTTATGCATGCCTTTATCTTTCATATTCCGTCCTATTTCATTTCTTCATCTATTCTTTCGATTCGATCATCGTTCCATTATCCTATCCCCCAGCTTTTCGACGCGATCCTTATTATGCAACATTCCTTGGTTTTACTGACAAATTTTCCATAGACAACTCTTTATATTCATTCTCTAGAACCTTCTCATGATCATCTTTTCTCCTTTCTCTCTCTCTTCTTCTCGCTCACTCTGTCTTTCGCTCTTTATCTATCTCTCTCACGCTCTATTGTTCTTATTGTATGATATAACAGGAAATTTAAAACTGTGGTAGTGATAGGCATACCTAGTATGTTTTTAGTTAACCTAAAGTAGGTTTAGCGAGTTTTTCCTCACATGTTTTCTCGCATGTGGATATTTTTACCAGAAAATAACGCATCATTGTCACAATGTTTTTCCCATCTAAATAAACTGAATACCTATCCTTCTTTATGTTACACCTACTATGTTAAATTGTGAACAGGAGTTGATTTTTTTACTTCGTCTTTTCCATATGTTTTCTTCTTTTATTAGTGTTGGTTTTTTTAACGTTATTAAATTATATTTCGCTACTATTTATGTTATTTTATTCTGCTACAAATGGCAAATTGTATTTAGGCGTAAGAGGAGGCTTTCAAATGTCAACCTCGCCCATATAAAGACATATATTTATATGTATCCTTCTTATCTCCCTCTCTCGGAATATTATTTCTTGTATATCTACTGTTTTAGATCCCCATTTTCATATATGTATACTACCTGGAGTTTTCGCAGGTTTTTACGCCCTCCCCCTCTATGGGTACCGCGTGGGTTTCGCAATGGAGGGATCTCTTATGTCCGAGGTTTTCCCCGCAGAATTAAATCTTTTTCGTTTGTATTTTATTATTTTCATTGTGTTTCGTACACAGTTCACAAATGTAATTTTCCATGTAATTGATGAAAGGTAAAATATAAGAGTGGGCCTTATGGTCTAAATTTCACCTGAATAGAGACGATTACCTCTCACTCTCACTCCACTCATCCTCTCTCACGACCCTTTTTCCATTTTTACTTTCTCAGATACGAAGAATATTGAGAAAGTATTGTAAACGTGAAAAAATTCGACCTAGAGATTTTGACGGAAATATACCTGTTAGGTGTAGCTGAGTCTGTAAAAGTGGTTTTCGCATTGCCGTCTGTCTGCCTGTTATTGGCCTGGTCTGTTATTGGGCCTAAACTGTAGAGCGAAAATGAATGAAATGTCGTACTTAGGCATTTTATTATAGAGAGTATATGAATAAATGGTTGGCATTGCTCAATAATTAAGGGAAGTTTATTCCACGCATTTTTAACAACAATTTGATTTTCTCAAAACCGGCAATAACGATTTTGATCAAATTTCCTACAGTTACTTGAGTTTACGCCTTCAATAATACTGTACAGTTCATATTTCTCAAAAAATTAATATAAGGCTAGTTTATTCTAGGCAACTTTAACAACAATTCGATTTTCTCAAAAACGGCTATAACGATTTTGATAAAATTTCGAACCGTTACTTGCGTATACATCTGCAATAATACTACATAGTTCATATTTCTCAAAAAATTAATATAAGGCTCGTTTATTCTTGGGCAACTTGAACTAAAATTGGATTTTATAAAAACCGGCTGATACGATTTTCATTTTCTGAAGATAACTAAACGACGCATTAGTATATGAGAAAATCTGTACAATGTACATATGTTGTACCGATTTTTTACATTAATTTTGTCACTTTTCTATCCTTACTCTCCTTCCTTCCTCTTTCGCTCTTATAGGTACAACATCTTTCGTCCACATATGACTTTACCCACATTTTCTCCTCCCCTCTCCTTCATACCTTTCATCGCTTCCTCGAATTCCCGTAACGCTTAATACATTTCATACTCTAGCCACTTTAATTTATCCTTTAACCCTCTGAGTTTGGTTAGCCGGTTGGGTCGCTGGCTTATCTCCGTAGGAAGGAGATGGTAGGATTTGGGGAAGGTTGGATGAAACGGAACATGGCGGAATTGGTTGCGAATATGGAAATAAGGCAAGGGAGCGGAAAAAATAACACTCGAAGAAATGAGGTAGGCAGGAAGGGAGGAGGAGACGATGGAAGAAAATTAAGATTCTTCTAAAAAAATGCTGGTGTTTTTTTATTATGAATAGGGTTTACTTTGTGTTTAATTTAGCTAGAGCTTTAACTCATGATATGATTGCTGAAGTTTACGTTACAAATGTTTTGGATTGTTTAAACCTTTCAAAATATTTGTAATACCCAAGCGTTTAAGTAAAAATATCAGAGCAAATACGTTATATTATTTTTGGAAATAAACAATGCGACTAAGACGTTTTGAGTAAAAGTGTCATCATTTAAAATTTAGTTGCTGAAATATTTCATTTGTAAAATTTTAACTACATTAAATCCCTAGCGACTGTGTATTTTTTGTGCGATTTGAATATAACAAATGAAATTAAAAATCAATACGTCTCGAAATGTTTGATTTGATAATTGAAACTTAAATGCGTCAAATTTTTATAAAAACAGAAATTTTGTTCTTCTATTAATTATGATGAAATGTGAATGTTTATAGTTAGCATATCGTTTGCCTATTATTGATAAAATGCCCACTAAAAATTTAAAAACATTTTCTTTTTGACATTGAACCAAATCGGCATTATTTTATCAATTTTTATCTTATTGAGGCCAGAATTGTGATCTCTCCTTAACGAGAAAAATTGCACCAAGTTGTAACATATTTACAACAACGCCGGAGTTATTCAGTAGCGGATTACAGTGGATATGAAAATGGTAATAGGTTCCGCGAAAAATATTGTTCAAATATATATCAATTCAAAGGATTATCAGTCTCGTCATATGGCTAATATAAAAAATCATTTTATGGCTTCCGGAAAAATCCGATTTGAAATTATATATTGTTTAAAGAGCATCCATTTTTATGCGTCTTTTATGGCACATATTAATAAATTGACAGTTATATATAATGGTATGATAATTGATATTATTAATTTCTATTGCTTACTTCTAAAATCGTATAGCTTTAATTGTTACGTAAACTACACAGTGTCTTGTAAACTTATTTTTTTAACAGTCCATTTCCTTCAAAATATGTGATGAATTCATATTTGGCCTTGCAAACACCCATAAAAGATTTCTCAGAAATATATAGAATCGACAAAATGTTATGATTGATTAGAATCTCTATATATAGTGGTTTTTAGATATGATTTCGATAAGCGCAAAAAAATAAACTCTTTGACGCTGGCGCATCGCATAATCTGGCAATACTGCATAACGTTTCGGGAGAAGTGCAATGCTATTTTGTTTTGTTTATATTGTTCGCCGAGCACAATGCTCGTTCAATGGATTCAATATGCTAGCAGAAACTCAATCATTCTTTCTTCCTTTCTTTGGCGTGGATAAGGGAAAAAAATGAAGAAACGCACCCAGGAAGCTGCTCTTCTGCCTAGAATAAAAAATTCGGCGAAGAAAGAGAAAAAAGAATAACTCCACGTAAACAAACAAATCTAGAAATAAAGGAAATGTAGACAACGAAAATAAACCATGGTGGAATAAACAGTTTTATGCCCGTCTGCTTTTGGTGGTCGTGGCTGTTCTTTCGCCTTCTTCTGCGTATGGCTCTGCTACCCCATCGTATCGTTATATGGGGGGGGGGAGGATGAGGTGGGGGTGGTAGTTGGAGAGAACGGTACCGGCTAAGGAGACTAGGATGTTAAAAAAAATAGGAGCTCGTTTTATTTTCTAAAAAGGGTATGACAGTCGAGGACAATTTACTTTTCCTTTAGGATGGGAACCTTGCAATGCGGGAGTCTATGGTAGACAAGCAGATGGAGGAAAAAGGTTCTTTATTTTCTTACAGGGTGCGAGAGGGTATGAGGGGGATAAAGGAAGGGTATTAAGTAAAGGAGGAGGAAGGTGAATTTCCATATTGTGTGCGTACATCAGGATAAAGTATTTTTCCTCCCTCGTACTCTTCCAACGATCTTCTTTCTCTGAGGATTTTCTAAAAAAAAAATGTTATTTTTTAATGAGTTCTTTGCTCTATAGGAGACACATTTCGAGAGAGCTTTAAAAAAGGATGAATTTACCTATAATATTCGATTGTGACGGCACGAAAGGTTTTTTTTATTAGTGAGTTACAAGCTTTTTATCGTTTCAAACGATGGCGATAAATCTGCTTGAATTTTTCCCCAAGGAAAAAATCTGTTTTTTTTTATTGGGAGCCATGAAAAGTTCTCGGCGAACGTCGACTATATTCGTATGGAAACATTGACCAAAGACAAACAAATGTTCAAAAAAAAGAAGATCGAGTGCCTTTACGAAAACTGCGCTTTGAAAATATGGTGTATTTTTGTGCTTGGTAGCACACTTCGTGACTGGAGGATATTTGTGTCAGTTTAAACGTATATTTTTACGTAAGATTTTATTTTCTAATTCAGTGAAATTGCAGTACTAACATAGGAAAGATACTTTTTATGCTTTAGGTATGGGTTTACTAAATTTGAGGGGCAGTTTTTTCTAGTTTGTTAACAAATAAAACGGAATTAAATACACATATTTCTAGGAAATAACATTTTACTCGCTGTATCAATAAAATAAAAATTAAGGTGATTTAAATATTATTTGATGGAATGAATGACCCGAGGATCCCTCATGCGACAGGCATAAGCTGGAATGGTGGGAAATGTGGAAACAGGTTTAAAAACATTGCTATGGCCGGGAATCGAACCAGGATATTCCACAAGATCCGGGTTCGATTCCGGGTCATAGCAGATTTTTTCATGTTTCCACATTTATTATTATTTAAATGTGTTTATGTCTTGCCTGTAAAAAATAAATTTTTGTGATTTTGTTTTTATAACATCATTATTATTATTAGCATTATTAGCAAGTCATAAATTTCAATTGTATTTTATAATTTTTTGAAAATTTAGCTCAGTCTTTGGCGAGGTACACTCCTGTCAGTATAAGTTTAATTAAAATTTATCTCGTCCACATCAACTATTTTGTTTGATAAATACAGCAGCGTTTTATCGGAATATATTCGAATGTTTTTTATAATTATTTAGCGCGATTCAGCTGAAACTTCTCAAATTTTAGCGTCAAGTTATATGATCTTCTAAAATCCATTTAGCCGTTAATTTATCACCTGCGCTAGCAGACAGTTCTGAATTTTCCCGATAGGGGGATTTCTCTGACCCACTTATTACGACTCCGGTAGTTAGCAAAGTTTAATCCGATAATATGCGGCAAGCGATCTTGTTAGTCTTGAATAACCAAAGGTGACGTTGAATAGGAGTTTATGCAGTTTATACGAAAAAAACTCAAAAATGAAAAGGGAGCTTCTCTATGCGTTTTTGCTGGATTTATCGTTTACCTTAGCGCAATATCCTCACAAAAAACATCCCAAACATTAGTGGTGAAGTTTGGAGCCTTAGGCAATGCCGAAACACAACGCAAACCGAAGCCCTCATTATTATAAAGAAGTTAATTAAACGTCCAAAGGCATAAATATATCCCGTTTGTTACCAAACATACATAAATTTGAACAAAAAACCATGTATTTGTAAATCGTTAACCTCCTTCGCTTTCTTTTAGCTCATACCAAATGAGCGAAATGTAAATATTTCATAACGACGTGAGTAATCCCTAGGTTCCAGAGTATGCGTATCTTTGAATCACGATTATTATTTCTCAATGTTGTCATTGAGATTTCTTCCATTGGTGTAACCTAGTCTTTCTTTATAATTACGTAAGGTCTTCAAGTAATATGTAGTGTGCCATATTTTTCCTTTTATAAGAAACGGGTTGGGTGAGTTTTAAAAAATTATTTTAATACGGTTAATTTTCTTTGTTGTCGCTTCCGTAAAAATGCTTCCATACAGTTTTCGACAAACATTTTGAAAAATGGTTGCCTGGTATCATTTACAACGACTTGGAAGATATTACCATATTTCAACGATTCAGCAACAAATCAGATTGTGACTGTTGTAATATGCTCTTCTGCTAGTTAATTCTCTGATATTGACAACTACGTTTTTAAACCACTCCTGCAAAATATGCATCTTTCAACGATTGTTTCAGAAAATCAAATCTGCTCTGACCAAAATTTGTTTACTGGAACATGGGCTAAATTTCTGATTTCTTTATTACACTTCGCGCGATTATTCTCCTGATATTTGGCGATACGTCATCATATAGCACAGATACATTACCGCTGTTTGCAGCTAAATTAATGATCACACGCTTAAGTGTATTAACCGGCCTATATGCTTAACGGAGACGTATTCTTCTAATTCACGAAATAAAAATGTATCAAATTTTAAGAGGAAACACATTCATGCAGAACGGATGCAATAATATAACATCAAAACTAGAGCTATGAAAGTGGTTGTTATTGGATATTTATGATTGATAGTTAATATTTTTTGCAGTTCCTTTCCTTTCAAGCGATGATCAAGTAGGTTGTGATACGATTTATTCAATTAAAGCTTTTTTAAATTTTAATAGAAGGAACAATTTCATATCGTTATCTTGGCGGAGATGTGTTTTAAGGTTATCGTTGCCTTTTGATTTTGTATTCAAACACTTGTAAGCTTCTCCATTCTTTTAATGTAGGCTTTCGGTTGGCAATGGGAATGCAATTTTATAATAGTGTTAAGTAGAGAAGTGCTTCGTACTTAGTAACATCGGCAAGCATCGATTTCCTTTCTCTCTATGGTGTCATACAGATGTTACTGTATTATTATTTAATAAATTGACAGCTTTTAATTTCCCCTTTGATCTAATATATTTAGACGGTCGTTTCTAAGAGTGTTTAAAGGTGTTTTCATCTACATTAAACAGCTCAAAATTCTGAATAATCATTTCAGCGAATTACGTTTATCATAAACTGTGCTATAACTATACCTAGAAATAAGCTGCCCTAGTTTAATTTTCCATTTCCGGAATCAAACTAACCGCCGGAACCTTCATCGAAAAGCTTTCTGGCGCTTCTTCTCGAATAGAAGCGAATCCATGCGCGGACTAAGCTGTCGAAACTGCCACTTTGGAGAGGATATTTTAAAGGTTTCGTTAGCGAATATTGCACGCTCGGAGTCACGCTCCGGCAAGATATCCTCGTTCCGGACACGCATGCGTACACGGTCGTCCACCGTGACATTCCAGCCGTCGTATTCCGCCCCTCCGCCCAGGTTCGACCTTTGGGACAGGTCTTAAGTAAATTTACAGTTTACGGTCCGGCTGGATACAGGATTGAGCTGAATCTACCTCTTCGTCCGAGTTTGATTGAGCTATTGCCAGCCGTCGTGACGTAGTTGAGTCTTCTGCCTCATTACATTCCGTCTTTTGCATGAAGCGAAATGTAAGCCGTAATTTTGGAGAATTTACGTAAAGTCGTATGCATGCGCTTAGGTGGATACTGTTATTATAAGCTGGTGTGTCTTTGGACTATTTTAGCAGTTTCCGAAGGAGATATATTCCATCGACATTACAATGCGATCTACTGCACTGGTTTTTGTTTTCTCTTTCGTAATAATTTTTGTTTTTATTATCATCTATTTTTCCTGCATATGCATCAATTTATGTTTAAATGTATCGGGGAAAACCGGTATTATGTAAAAAAATATTTATTTATTTAGGAAATCAATATGCGTAACATTAGCAATTTTTTTTTTAAATTTCTATCGTTCTAGTCCTAATTCTGTCTAAATTTTGATACTATTATGGAAACGGAATGTACATATAAGCTAAAGGTATCTCTCATAGTTTTTTGGCTATTGGAGAAATTATATAGCGCTAAATACAGAAAACGCTGATAGAATTTTTCTTGCAAACGTTTAGTTAAAAATACATAACAGAAGAATTTTGTAGTAGGACACGGAGTCGGTACACGATTGCGATGCTTGTTATCGTTTAAATCAATGGGGAGTGGGGGAGCAATCTTTTCTCCGTGGTGGACCAAATTGCAAGTTGTCGATGCTTCGGCGGGCCAAATTAGTCTCTTAAATACGACGTAAACTAGAGATTGTGATGTATCATATACTTGAAAATCAATTTCACATTAGGGTATTAGATTAAACAGTATAATATCAATCGTTTCATTGTAGTAATTTGAATGTATATGATATGATAGTAATCGTAGCCTCGCGGGCGCCATAAAAAAAATATCGAGGGCCGTAGATTGCTCACCACTGGCATATCGTTTACTCTGAAAAAATACTCGCGACCAAACATAAAGGTGCTAGTTTTATTTTCGCAAGTATAAAATATGTGATCTCATTGGAGGTTATCGTGAAAAATCTATTGATGGTGTGCGTAAATCCGTGCGTACAAACATAACGGTCTAATTGCTTCGATTTGGACGCGCGGGGTCGTTCGAATGATACGAACGCTTATGATTCACGTTAGCGTAATTATTGACGTAAATAGAGCCGCTCCAATGACCGCCGAGGGACCGAAATTTCATTTTCCGCCTCGGTTTTTAATCGTAACCGACTCCATAAATTGGACCATTTGAGAGAGAGAGAGGGAGAGAGAGAATGAAAAAATACACAAAAGAATACGTTTTTCCCCAGTTTTCGAATCGAATCGATCCCGTCTCCCATTCCTCCCTCTCCCCCCCCCCCTCCCCTCCAAAAAGCCAAAAGCAAATATGACGGAATAAAAAGGAACCGCCGACGTTTATCTACGCAATCAATGGTCCGAAAAAACTGAGCGCTAGGTGGAGGGCGTAGACTGCTATTACGAGCCTGTCTGGAAAATCGTTAACGAAGAGAATAAAAATGTTTTTCTTTCCCCCCCCCTCTCTCCCCCCCCCTCCCCTCCCCCCGAAACTTTCATCTCTGGCATTTTCGATGAGATGGCGGACTGCCGTTCTCCTCTCCTCCCTTACTTTCCCACACGAGCTTGATTGGTCATTTGGCCGGAATCAATCAATGCCTCAATTTACTCAGGTGTGACATTGAAAGAGCTTTAATGAGGCGGATATAGGAGTGGTAGTGATGTAACCGATTGTTTCAACGAGAGTCGTGTTTTAAAAAGGGGGTGGGGGAGAGAGGGAAATTGGGAGAAGGGTTCTTTTATTTTCAGGTCGCTCTGCAATGACAAGCTTCGCGTTAAAGCCAGGAACAAAACGTTATGATTGATTTCGGTCGTGTGGCCTCTCTCGGACAGAGGGCGTTAGTGATTGGAATCGACACTGATATTTCCGCTGCTTCCAATGGTTAGGAGCTGTTCAACATTAGCGATTTTCCGTGATTATCTTTTTCTCTCTCTTTTTTGACGCGCTTAAGAGGACGTAGAGGTAGGCATATGCGATGCGTGGAAGTATAAAAAACTGCTATGCTTATGATGCATGGCTGCACCAATTCATAAGAACGTATAAATTTTCTCTTTATTTCTTAATATTAGGTATCCGTGGAAGAACCTTTATGTTATTTAAATGAAAATCAAATGAACAAAATGTATGGAAAATAAAGTAATATGTGAGCAGCTTAACTCACAATCAGTCAATTATTTTCCTACGTAATGTTGGTTCTACGACGAGTTGTCTTGCGACGAATTGACGCGCGACGAATTGACTGCGACGAGTTGACGGTATACCCGTAATGTTACAGTGTCTGTGCATTTCTTTTCTATAGTTTATGGCGTAAAAATTGTGCACTTAAGAGTGTAATTTTATCTTCGATTCTTAATTCTGCGTAGCATTCTAAATCCAATGTTTAACACGCCTTCTAATTCTATTTTTAAGAATAATGCAAATACTTTTAATTCCTATTCGATCATGTAACGAGACATATATGAAATGCTGAATGCGAAAGTCATAGGAAACCCGAATTTGCTATATCTATTTATTTATTTTTATTACTACCTTAAAGAGGAATTACTTATTAGGAGGTAGTAGACATGAGGTAATTCTAAGAAAACACCAATTAACCCCTTTAACCCAAAAACTTATCACCACACTAACAACGTATGTTTCCACTATTATATCAGAGCGAAAAGCGGGGTGTGAGCAAACCACGTCCCACCAAGCTATCACAAAAAGGAACCGTGAAATTTCATGCTGATGATTTTGTTGCTTGTTGATTGAAATGATGATCGGTAAAACCTCAACATATTATTTTCGATCTTCACAAATAAGATCGTTCCCTTCCTATGTGAAACTTTAAAGCACCCTTTCGAAATTCTCGTAATTGCTTACACGGTCCTTCTCGCAAAACGTCCTTCACCCATGACATAAAACATGGTTTCCCAACCTGAGATACGCAGTTGTTTGTTAAGGGTGCCTCAAAACACTTGGACGAATGAATAAATCCACGCTTTAGAAAGGTCGATGCTTCGTTGGTGCAATTCTCCTTCCTCTAATAAATTGACGATGATATACTGCCATCGAATGAACGCCTATAAAGTTCGCGTTTCAGGCGTGTAAAAATATGTAAACATTATTTTTTTTCAAGGTGTGGGTGCCGCAAAATTCTGTTTGCCTTACGAAGGTCGCCGCACGTGCAGAAAGGTTGGTAAACGCAGGCCTAAAGAGGCCATAGCCTAACTGTGTCACTAGGCAAAGGTTAAAGGAGCAAAAAACGTATCAAAGTGTGAAATTGGAAAATAGAAAAGAAGGCAATTTAGAAGGTTGGAAAATATAATAAAGAAGTATTAAAGAAGGAAAGTGGGCGAAAGAAACGTCCGATACTGTCGCATCTCGCAAAGGAAATTGGTAGTAGATGTGGAATGGAGAGAGGAAGTATGGATAGCCCTATGATGCATGTCGGTTATCGTTGTGTGCATAGCAGCACATGGCCGGGTTCGCATGCAAACTCTCGAATTGTTTGCTTTAGGTCAGGCCATTATATAGTCTTCGACTGACACCCCTCCCTCGTTTCCCCTTATGCACCCCTCTGGATATAGAAACCTCCGATTGCACACACCCCAACTGAAGAGAGAGAGGGAGGGAAATGGAGAGAGGGCTCTCTCTCTCTCTTTTTCCCTCCCTCCCCAACCGCCTCCCACGCTGTACAAAATCCTATCCGCGGGCGCGAACAAAAGGAGTCCTTGATTCTTGCTTTACATCCTTTCTCTCCCGCCCCATTTGACCCAGACCCCCTCCCGTTATTCGACTCCCACCCCCTATATGTGTGCAGAAAAGAGGTGCCGCCCAGTTCTACGCCAAATAAATGCATACCGGTGCACCTAAAGCTGACGGTTTCGGATCGGTTCGTACGGCTTCGTTTTTGGTTTATGGTTTTGTTCGGCGGTTTCATGTGTGTGGATTATGCTCCTCTTCCTCTCGTGTCATCCCCTAGTCTCATCCCCCCCACCCGTCCTTGCATTCGCCATGTTTGGCAAGTTGACCAATAAGAGATAGAATATGCCCCCATTTGACAGCGCTCCATGGCGTAAATATAAGGGGTTTGGAAATCCGGATTTAGAGGAGGAACGAGATACGGTTATGTCGAATAGTTGTCCTGTGGAAGGGTTTGTTTTGGAGATTGACTTCGGGGGAGGGTTTCTTTTTTATTTCGTTCCCCTTTCAGATATTCATTTGCTTTATTTCTATTTAGGGGTCACGTATACGAGGCAAGAAATGTTTTGAACGTGCTCGAAATAAGTTGTGGTTTTTTAAGTGTAAGTTAATTAGTTTAATGCGTTGGATTTCTTTTGTGAAACGGATTAAAACACTAATAGTACTATCTAGCAGCGTTCTTGAATATAATTACAGAAAAATATTTATTTAAGCTCTTCGCAAAATCAACCAACTTATGTATAAATATGTAGCCTATAATATGAATGTAGTGGATGTAAAGTTGCGTCAGTCTGATAAAGGCAGAAATGGTGACTAATTTATTACACATTTTATTCGAGTTTGTTTTGAATAAGTCTCAAATTAGTTTGTGTAACATATGCGCGAATGCGTTTATTTACTTTCTAAGTGTAGAGTCACATTAGAGTCATAAAACACGTTTTTGTCCGATTCAGTTTGGATTTGCTTAACATGTGTATCGCTGAATGCGTTAATAAATGGGATTACTTTAAAACTTAATTAAGCAAATTAATATACACAGTGACGTGTGATTGACTCTATAAATGTCGGAACGCATATTTCAATATATAGAATATTTTATCTTAAATCCATTGCTATAAATTTATGCTCTATTGTTTTTTTCCTATCTATCTGTAAGCAATAACTATACGATTTATTATATGCATTATATGAATGTATATGCATTAATTTCATTATGTTAGCTTATTTTTATCAAAGTATGCCATACATACTGTATCAATCGGGCTGCAAATGGTACAATTTTTTTTACAAAAAGTCCGCCAGGAGCGTAACCCCAACCTTGACCGTTACGGTTATTTTAAAAAAGATTTCGCTGTACGTCGTTAAGTTATACGTCGCATTTTTCAGGAGCGAATCTCAGACGCATAGCGGAGCCTTACTCTACTTAGGCGCAGCGTTCCACGGCCTGCTCCAAGGTCCCTTATATTGAGAATGATTCATGCGATGAATAAATTGCTTCCCCATAAAAAGAACTTCCTATCAATGTATCCGGTAAGAAGAAGAGTGATTGAATATCCCTTGTCCGGATCCATCCTAAAGGTCGCACGGACGATTGCCCACCGCCCTTCACCCATCTTCTTACGCCCTTCATGCGACACCCTCGGGATTATTTCCTCCGGTGATTTTTATAACTAGCCCTTCAATCTTATTCTAGTTCTTTTCCGTCTCATTAGCCTTACATTTCATTTTTTCTACTCCGAAAGATATCCCTTTTCCCCCATGCGTGAAATTCTCTCGGGAGACTAAGAAAAAACTTCAGCCTTTTTGAGTTTTTTCTTGATTTAGAATGTTTTTATGCGCCTATCTTCGTTTCTTCTTCATTTTAAAAAAAAATCTTCTCTTTGCTGATAATATTAAAAGTTTAAAGAATTTTGTTATGGGAGCATTTTCTTCGGTGAATGCATAAAATTTTGATTTGCCGAGAAATCCAATTTGTGCTGTATGATATTCGGAGAATTATATCATATTGCAGTTTCGCATTTCCAAGTTGAAACGAGAAATCTACCATTTCATTCCCTACATAAATATGTTATTATGACATGACCGCGAACGTACAATGCACATCGAATGATATATGCAATTGAGAAATGTATCCATGCTATGAATTCGTGAATTTTCCTATAATAAGAAAAATAAAATGGGCTGAATGTGACATCAAATTTTATAATGTATTATCGAGATAGTTATTATAACAGGTAATCCACAGTTAATGCAACCCCAGTGTTCGATTATCGCTAAATATTTTGGCTCTAGAATGATACATTGGGGAATCCTGGCCTTTCTAGATTCCGTAACGATCCGACCGGAGCTCGGAGTCGATAACCGGAGACGGAAGCCCTGATTGATGGAGTGATTTGACTCTACACTGGCGAGAGGGGGAACAAGTCTCCGTCACGGAATTTCATTGCAGATTGAAAGCTCTGTGTTCAGCAAAACGGCAATGTTGCGGAAAAAACTACGAAAACTTAATAAATAATTGATCCCATTAGATCTATCGAGAAAAATATTAATAATAAAATAAGATTTTAAAATAATTTCTCACCAAAAAATTTTAATTAGCTTTCGGAAAGTAGATATCAGAGGAAACGAGTTTTGCTTATGTATTGAGTTCGACAGGCTAGGATTATTCCACATAACACGTTCATAAAATATTATAAACTCAACGTTAATATTGTTTACTTAGCAATATTTATGGAGACATCGTTCTAGGTCAGAAATTGCCATTGTAATGGTCTCCGGATCAATAAGTTCCCCACCAACCTATCAAACAATATATATCCAACTAGTTTAATCATTACGGTCTAAATTACTGGAATATTGCTGAAAAGGGTAACTGACATTTTACATCATAAATCGTATTTAAGCAAGTGATTGAACAGCGTTTAGCTAACATTTTTTATTATCTGAAATACAAGCAAATATTTTACAGTCTGTTTTCATTAAATAAACATGTAAGATAAAGCAAAAGAAAAAAGCAGGCTTTCTTGAAAATTTTCAGGGTACTGGTGGCTTTGGGGATTTGGTGAGCGGGCAACTCCCACCGTTTGAATATTGTTCCTCGATAGACCTTTCTATTCGCGAAATCTTCACTCCTCTAGCTTCAGCAGTTTGGCTACAATATCATATCAAAGTTTTGCATTTCCGACTTTGACGCCACCTAGCGGAGAATATATTAACTACTTGGAGAATCCAGTCGTCGAAAAAATCAAAGATTTATAAGTGCTATTTAAAAAGAAATAATTTTACAAATGTCTCTCAAAACAATAAATTTGACTGTACTCAGGTGGACAGAGCGATAACATTACGTAGTTATTTCCTTCTCTTTTGCTTATTGTTAGACATTTTCGCAGTACAGAAGATGACTACGAGATGGATGAAAAAAGTATCCCTTGCGTTCGCAAACTTTAACCAATTCCATCCATCCTGACCGAAAAATCACGGTCGCTCCAAAATGACGAATGCGCCCGAGATTTTCCGTAGGTTATATTGCTCACGTCCATGTTCCTATTCCAACCGAGCGACGAGTAGTAAATATTCGCGCTAGGAGCTCAGATGCACCTGACGAAAACTATCGTTACGCGTTCAAATAATTTACGATCCTCCTCGAATGGTCCGTCTGTTCGAAGATAACCTCAAAAAGGCGATTTCCTTCACGATTCACGCTTCAACGCCGACGTGGAAAATGCCTCATCTCGAATTTATCCGGTATTCGCTCCAGGAACTACGCGTGTTCGGCGGCAAAGATTATAAAAGGAGAACAACGAGCAGGGAGACTAACGCGGCGAAGCGCCTTCCGTTCCTGGAAGGGAAACACGCCACGAACAGCGCATATAAGTAAAGCCTCGAAGACACGTAAACGAAAACATTGCGAAAGTTGAGAACATCCCGAGAATTTAGGCGTTTCAACTTTGGCGAAAACTCACTTAATGGTTTTGTCTAGATTCAGTATTTGTTTCCAAGTACATACAGGAAATCGGTGTAAAATAATACGTTTAATAGAACATAAATAATGTTTCGTTTACCTTTTCCCTTATACGTTTGGATATTATACAGGTTTCTGGCATGTTTACTTAAAGGAAAAAACGTACATTAGAAACAACTAAATTAAACTTTTTAATTTTAAGAGATATTGAGAAAACTATTTTTGAATTAGATAAACCTTATCAATCTATGAATTTTGCACCGTTCGTATTTCCGAAAGAGTTGATAGAATTTTCCCCAGGTGACTTCAAATTTGGAATATTCAACACAATAAAATTATATTGTAGTCAAACTAGATTGGTGAAGTTCACGACTGCTAAAGTTATTTTGAGTCGATTTTCTGATGAAGTTAGTTTGTCTGAGAAGCGTGAAAGTATTTTATTTTTTACTCCTTCTATCCGAGAGCGATGTAGATGAGTTTCTGAGAAAGATCTAAGAAAATGACAGGGACCTTGGAGGCGAGTGCCGACCGTGTTTTAATCGTTGAATCCCGAGCCCCTCAGGGCAGTCATGCTCGCCTAACAGCGCCTGTTTATTCGTGTAAGTGCACTGCTACGATGTGGAAATAAAAATCGTATCCACGTAACAATTTCGAACTTACATATTACCTTTAAATCAATGGTATTATAATACGCAACACCGGTTAAGATGACCCCCAAAGATATCCAGCGCCCCCAAATTATCTTCATCGTCCCCCTAAGAGGAGCTCTCACCCACGTTGAGAAGCACCATAAATGAGTAATAAGTTATTTGTGATTCCGTAATTATTGACGGGCAATTACATTAATTAATTCATATTCACTGTAGGAATTAGGAGTTACCTTATTTTCATATACAGAGTGTTATTAGAAGAGCGTAAGAACCGCATGAATACGCCAACATAACTGGTAATATGCTTTTAATATACGGCTTATTTTTTGTTCTTTTTTATTAATTCATAATGTTAGCTACAAAATTAAAACGCTTGCAATATATTACTTAATGTTGCTCCTAAACGTATAAACCAAAGGTGAAGTTGAATAACTTTTATTGCCTGAGAAATCGGTATAAATAAATTTTTAACGAAAGAATTAAATTTGTCATTTTACTTTGATTAATCAATAGCTATGTCTTCATCATTCGCAATAAATAATGTATTTTGTATTCGAATTTTGCGGGAAAATTTTTCAACACGGATGTAAGAGTCAATAAGATAGCGTCACGAAGCAAAACAAATTCAACAATTCCGAAATAATGACAGAAATCAATTAAACTAAAAGTTATAAACATAACGCTTTTATTTGAATTATTAAATTTTGATTTTTATCCAAGCAACGAAAGTTTTATTCGACTCTTTTGTTTATTCGTTTAAGAACACACTGTAATAATGAAAGAGTATTTAAATTTTCATTTTTAAACCCGCTTTAATTATTTTTGCCGCGATATTAGGAAGGAGTTTTTCATATCTGGAAACTATTTCATCTGTCGTCCGCGCGTAATGAAACAGCGTAGACCTAATGCTTTTCTGAGCGCATTTTTAAGAGCCGCGGAGAAATCATTGCCGCAGAGTCCTTCATTACTTTTTCCCAAAACTTTCCCGCCGCGGATTTTTTCCCGCCGTTTCACCATCATTTCTTTAAGAGTTGTCCACCTAACTTTTCCACATGATCCCGCGGATTTTTTTCTTCTCTCATTTCTGCGTTCGATGCTTGGCATTATTGCGTTTTTTTATTCTTTCGGAGCAAACTTTTAGAAAAAT
This sequence comes from Uropetala carovei, assembly GCA_036926305.1. NCBI lineage: Eukaryota > Metazoa > Arthropoda > Insecta > Odonata > Petaluridae > Uropetala > Uropetala carovei. Next base: position 2,501,998 of record JAXCHB010000212.1, read on the forward strand.
ATCTTATCCGTCTTTTTTGTTATACATTTTTACTTTCTCATACGAAGTATCGAGAAAGTATTGTTTCCGCGAAAAAATTCGACCTCGAGATTTTTACGGAAATACACGTTTTAGGTGTCGCTGAATCCGAAAAAGTGGTTTTCGCAATGCCGTCTGTCTGTCTGTTACTGGCGCTGGAGCGTAGACGGTCCAACGAAAATGAATGAAATCTCGAACTTAGGCATTTTATCATACTAAGCAGAGTATACATAGAAATGGTTGACATTGATCAATAATTAAGAGTAGTTTATTCTACCCATTTTTAACAACAGTCCGATTTTCTCGGAAACGGCTCGAACGATTTTGATCAAATTTCGCACAATCACTTGAGTTTACGTCTTCAATAATACCATATAGTTCATATTTCTCAAAAAATGAATATAAGGCTAGTTTATTCTAGGCAACTTTAACTGTAATTCGATTTTCTCAGAAACGGCTATAACGATTTTGATCAAATTTCATACAGTTACTTAAGTTTACATCCTCAATAATACTGTATAGTTCATATTTCTCAAAAAATGAATATAAGGTTAGTTTATTCTAGGCAACTTTAACAATAATTCCAATTCTCAGAAACGGCTCGAACGATTTTGATCAAATTTCGTACAGTTACTTGAGTATACATCTTCAATAATACTACGTATTTCATTTTTCCCAACGAATGAATATAAGGCTAGTTTATTCTTGGGCAGCTTTAGCAAAAATTGGATTTTCCAAAAACCGGCTCATACGATTTTCATTTTCTAAAGATAACTAAACGACGCATTAGTACGTATATGAGAAAGTTTGTACAACGTACGTTGTACCGATTTTTTAAAGTCATCTCGTCGCGTTTGGATTTGCATCGGATTTGTTTCGCCTTTCATTCTTTCGCGATATATATACTAGTTTGTTTCTGTCTTTCGAATAGCAGAAACTTTGGATAACATGATTTCTGAGGATCTCGCGTCATACTCGTTGCGGTGTGTCAGCAGCGGCTGTTTTCGGAAAAAAAATTCATGATACCCTTTTTACCACGAAAGATAAACTTTATTGGCTGCAAGATAATCTTTTTTAATATTTTCCATTAGTTTCTATTAGCATAAATCGGATTATTTCTTTAAATGCAGATTGAAATAGAAATGTATATGAAACGTTTACGGCCAGATGCTGTAAAATAAATTAAACATATATTCCTGAATATGATAAACTAACTGAGCTAACGACATCTACCGTAAGGTTTTCCATGATTATCGATATCATTACCCAAAGAGACGAACGAACCAAAACTATTACAGTGTCAAAGAATTGGTGTGACGTTCTCTACAGTGCACATCCTGCAGTTTACGTGACTGTAAATTCTAGTAATTTTCATCAACAAATTCTAAGAGAGCAAAATGAGAGGTAAATCCTTGCATATATATCTATATATTTTTTTCGGTGAAATTCATTGCTCAAATCGTTGCTTCTACGTCTCTTAATGTAAGCGTTTATTTATGTATGGTTAGAAATTTTCTCATTTCGGAAATCATTTCCCGTAAAGGGAAAGACTTGGTAAATAAATAAATATAACTGAATGACCCGAATATAACCATTTAGAGTATGAATTAGCTTTGCTAAAACCAAAATAAATCACTCAACTTATTTTTAAAAAAGTTTTTCGTGTTATGAGAAATGATAATAATATTTTTCCGTTGCCAGGCAACAATATACTAACCAAACAAAATAAAGAGAACTGTTTTATTTGCTGCGAAAGGGTGAAAAAGTATCGTAACCTATCGACGAATATGCATTTGAGAGATTGAATCGTTTTATTTTATTTTTTCCTTCCGAAAAGAAGGACAAAGTCCCGCGATTTAATTCTTACTCCAATCGCTGCCAAGTTGAAAAAAGAAAACGACCCAATTTGTTTTTCTTTTTGTTCTTCTGCGGCTTCCTCGAATATAAAAATAAAGCAGATACCAAGTTTAAAGAAGAACCACAAAGAGAGAGAGAAAGAGAGAGGCGATTGAGAGAGTAAAAAAAGAGAAGATTGATCGAGACTCCTTTTCAAGGAAAATGGAGTTTCCGGATGCCGATTGTTTGTTTTGTTTTCGGAGTGTGTTTGCCTTTTTTTTCGTCTTTTTTCTTCCTTTGTGACCGATGACGAAGCTCATTATTTGCCATGATTAATCCCTCCTTGCCGCTATTGATTGACGATTGAGTTGATATCGTTTCCGTCTTCCTTTTTTTATCATTTTTTTATTTCTCTTCCGCGTAATAAAAATAGCCGCTGCTCTTTGGAATTGTAGTTGAAAAGAACGAAGCAAAAGAAGCGTCCATATTAAAAATTTTCGGTATGTCGAGAAATATTTGCGAAAAAAACCACGTTGAATTTAAGGATTCACTATTTTAATTTTTTAATTTATTTTCTGTTTATTTTTATGGAGAATCAGCCTCTTGGACTGTTATTTTATTTTGTTATATACTTCAATTTTTTAATTGAACATATATTGGAGCCGAAACTAATAATGCTGATTATTTTTTAATAGCTTGTTTAAGAAATCTGTTTGGCGAAATGGCGAAAAAAATCTTACCTAATATAAAGTTTTACTAAACGTAAGAGTATTTGTGTCACGCGTACCGTAAAATCGTCAGGAAAGCTATATCCTACCGACGCACGTATTTTTTTCGAATAAATTACTTCATATTCAAAAACGAATTCGGTTAGAATTAATGACGTTAATTCGAAAACGAGGAGAAATTCCTATCCGTTTTGTGATTGACACAAACAAATGAAAGTGTTTGATTTCAGCTTAACATTTTAAGATATATCTGAACTGGTCGTAATTAATTAATTTTCGCTCATAAAGTGATAAAGAAGATCAGGGATTAGAATATTCTATCTGAATATGAGGGGAAATAATTAAGCTTTCACATACTCTAAAAAACAGACATCCGATGGATTGAAACTTGACCTCATATATCTTCACGGAGAAATTGAGTGCTAAAACGATCGATACGACTAAAAACGACCAATATCACAGGAAAAAGGAAATATACGTATGCAAAATAGTTTAACCATCACTGTAAGTCCGTGAGGTTATACAAAATGGGTCATCCATAAATTGCGTCAAGCAAAAATTTTAATTCTTTATCCCCATCCGTAACATACCGTCAAAAGAATTCAAATCCTACCTCCTTAATATTATGCCATAAACGCTTTTTAATCCTCCACCCATACTTCCATATGAATAAATACAAGATTTAGTTTTTACTCACAAAAAATTAAGATTTTTATTTTATTTCAGAGCGTATTACCACATTGCACGTCAATTATAGTTGGCATTTTATTTTTAATAACTTTTATTTTACTTCAATAAGATAACACAAATCAAAATATTTTATTAGAAAAATATGAAAGGCGTACATTGGAAAAAATAATTTTTTCACCTTTCGTTTGCATCACATAGCCCTATTTTTCCAAAGTAAAATAGACTAAAAATATTCCAAAGTTCAATTTTTAAAAATTATATATTTGTGATACGGTATTTTATCATCGAACCAAGACGTCACATTATTAAAAAAACTATCCTTCCTATAGAGTGTGACATAATTAACACACACACCCACACACGTGTGTGTGTGGGGGGTGTTAGTTATATATATATAAAGGTGGCAACAAGGCGTTGGAGGGAGCCCAGTGGACACTAACCTAAATTGGAGATCCACTGGGTGTGCTGAAGATATGAAAAACACAAAAACAACAAAAATTTGGAGCTTTCGGGCTGACGCCCTTCTTCAGCGACGGAAAGACATGTACTGTTTGAAGTGACCCATTTACCTACTCACCTGAACCCTTTGTCCTGCTTTTTATGTTGATCCTACCAGTAACCCCTTCAACATCAGAATTAACGGTCACCGGAACTGCGTAAATCTCAAACGTCCCCTTCCGGTAGCCTCTCACACTAATTCACACATGGTAACTTTTAATAATTGCTTTACTGTAAGCATTATCCGTGTCCTACCGGACGACACCCTCGCCCCCCTACTTCGACAGTGGGAATTAGCCCACATCTTATTTCTTGATTCTTTCTCCCCCCCCCCCCCCCTCCCTCCCGGTCTCAACCTCCGCTAACCTTATTGGCCATCTCCCCTCCTCGCTTCCTATCCCCGAATTCCTCTCATAACCCACCTCTCCCATATCCCCTCAGTGTGTCACATCAAACAGTACATTTCTCTCCGTCACTGAAGAAGGTTCTCAGCCAGAAAGCTTTAAATTCGTGTTGTTTTTGTGATTTTCGTGTAACTTCAGCACCCTCAGCGGATCTCCAATTTAGGTAAGTGTCCACTGGGCTCCCTCCAACATCCTGTTGACATCTTTATTATTACCTGTCCTTTTCTTTAAGCACACGCACACACACACACATATATATATATATTTATTTATTTCTTTATATAATTATTGATTTATTTATATATAACCATAGCAATAGAAACCAATCTGTCGCTTTTCTGTAAAAAAAAATAAGAAACTTCCTCTTAACACTCCAACCGTGTCGCCTTACCTCCTTCCAAATCTGGAGCGGCTCCTTCTACTATACCTCCACCTACCTTTTTACACACACACACATCCAGTCGGGAGAACTAGCGCCGCCGATGCAGCCCCACCCAACAATCCAAAAACGACCGTATTCCTCGGATCCGTTCAATTTCTCCCCGTCTCTCTGCATTCCGGACACGTCCGAACTCAATCCACGTCCTGGACGGTCACTGGGCAACCCTTTCAGGGTATAGTCGTCTACAGCCTATGCCGATCCTCCTCCAAGGTTTTCAATCACCTCTTCCTCGGAGAGTAGGATGGGAGGAGGAGGGGGGGGGGGGGGGGGGGGGAGATGGAGTAATAGCTTGGAATACGCGAATACCTATAATGCACAAGTGTGTATTCTTGTGTGTGTGTGTGAGTGCGTGCGCGTGAGTGCGTGTGTCTATATATATCATTATATACTTTTTCGGACAAGCACATTTACACGCAGTACATTCATGTAGGTTTAGGCCGAGAAAAGACAGCAGGATTTTGGAGAAAAGGTTTCCATAAATATTTCACGATAAATGCAGAAGATTTATTCTTCTACCGATAATAAATAAATGAGAATTATTTATTTGCTATAACCTTCTGGTTTATTCCGAATGTAATCAATTTTTGTATTTTAATTATACTGCGCATATTAATAAATATATTCTATTATTTTGCGCGATATTTGTTTTACTACTCATGGGGATAATTCATTGCTTGCTATAACTTTGATATTTACAATGATTTTCAATTTTAACCACTGACTCAATCCTGTGGAATAATAAACTGACTCGGAAGAAGTATGTGTATTGTAATATATCTATATGATTCGATTTCGACTGAAACTCTTTACTCGTTTATTTCATATCAGTAAAAAAATTAATTTACATATTGTGTTTATAAGGTTTATATGACACTAAAATTAAATGCGCAAAAGCATAATTCGTAAGCCGTTAAATATAATGGTGAATATTATTCATAGGTGACTATGATAAGAGTTATTACAGCCAGTTCATTTCATTCTACACGCTGAATTGAGATAATTAATGGTATATAAGCAGAAGATTAGAAAACGGTTCAATGCTATTAAACGTTTATGGTAATGAAGAGGTCCTTTTAAGTGCTTTGGTACGATAGCTACCAAAAGTTATAATTGTTTAGGGGTGTATGATATACTTAATCATAGAAATTTTTTTACTTCGTAGGAAATTACATTAACAAGTGTGAAAAAAATTAACCCTCCACATAAGAGGCGTGCAACCTTTTTACGCGGTGTGTCGCATTCATACATGTGAGTGCTTTAGCGGGCGGGATTAGAAATCACAAGTAGCTTGGCGGGCCGGATAAGAGTTTACATAAGAACTTACTAAAGAGATTTTAATTATTATGAAAATAAAGTTTTAACCATTTTTACCGTAAAAACTTCTTCAATTGTCTGTAATAAGTATCGCAAACCATATATTCAACAAAGATTCGTGGGCCGCTTAAAATGCTCTACTGGGCCGGATGCGGCCGTAGGTTGCACGCCCCTGCTCTACATGCAATCAAGTCGCACAAAATGATGAAAATTTGCACTTAAATTTATTATATTCATTTTATCATAGGAAAACACCTTTAATTGATTTAAATTAATATTGGAAGATGCAATGTTTCTACTATGAGATTCAGAATCTGTCGATTATTTTCACAGCGCTTTGGCTCGGATAAGTTCGAAATTATTTTTCTATCTCATTACGATTAACAAAGTCGCCGCAATATATTATATATATATATATATATATATATATATATATATATACACACGCGAAAATGAGAAAAGTTTCAGAATCAGACTGCCCTAAGAAAACGAAAACAGTTTATTGAGAATTTCACCGTAACTACGAGTGATTCTTTAGCAAAACTTAACTTGCAACGATCAACGCGCTTAAGAACTCCTCCCAACTGTTCCAAGAGTCCTTATGTCACGCACTTCAAAGATACCGCGTGAGAAATAAACAAATGCAACCCGAAATTCGCGCCCGCGCTATATTCGAAAAAAATTCCTACCGGGTCGTTTATATCTCATTATTCACGGCAACACAACCTTGTGGAATTCTCCATATCCGAACAATAAAAAGTATTTTTTTTAATCATACCCCATTCGATACGGTAATAATAATTTCGACGTATAACGAGAATAGAAAAATCGAGAATTCTCTTTATATTTCTTCGACGGTGGGCGAGGAGGAGGTGGGTTAAGAGGGAGATGAGAGATATTACGGGCCACGAAGACGTCATGGAGGGGTGCCGTAAAAATATTTTCATAAATAAAAACGACAGTAGCGCGATGGAGAGGACTGGGGAAAAATATTCACGGCACGCCATTAATCCAACGGCCGTATACTGATACACTCGTCAAAAATGCCGGTCAGGCCTGCAAAACCGTAGGAGTCGGTATTGAGAAGGGGTGAAGATTCGAAATAGAGTTATAGGGAGCAGAGGAGGAGAGAGAACGTAAACTGGAGTCCCTACGGGAGAGGCATAACTGATGGATGGACGAGATGTGTGGATTTGATGATGACGTAGATCAAAAATGAAATAAATATCGCAGAGAGCGCAATGATCGTGTGTGTGTGATGCCGAGGCGCGTATAACGTCCCGCCCCATACATAGAGCGAATATCTGATGAGGGCGGTAGCATAGACGGAGCGAGGTGGCGCTCAACATGCAAACCAGGAAATGTGCAACGCTCAGTGATGCGGCGCTATGAGAGGAGTATTTTCCGTCTAAATAGTTCGCCACATTGGCGATATTTCAGTTTTTTCCCCTCCGTCGTTGAGAGATAGAGATGAATAACGAGCGGGGAGGACCTGAACGATTATACGCTCCGTGTAAAACCGATGCATCGCTACATGTTGCGAATAATATATCCGCTAACGATTGGCATTGATCGTTTTTATATAAAAGGTAATATTTTTTTCGTTTCTGACGATTAATCCGTTATGATACGGATTTCCTTTTCATTGAAATGCACACACACACACATATATACACATACACACACACATGTGTGTGTGTACATACATATATATATATATATATATATATATATATATATATATTATGACACGAGGCAATTTTCAGATTATCTAAATGGATTTACAAATTTTTAAAATTTAAACCTTCACGAGTTCTCTGTAGCCATGAGTTTATGATAATATGATATATGTCCCATCTATTACGGATAATTAATTAGAAATAATCCTTCATATAAATGAATGCCGTTCTGTTTCGTTTGTTTCACCCTTAGAGAACATTTAACGAAAACAAAGATTATAACTCATTAGATGAAATATAGATACTATTAATTGTCTCATATAATGTGATATGATGGGCTGTAAAATCATATCATTACAAATAACAAATGTAAACCACATTATTAACGTTATAATATCATTTTATCGTCCCAAGGAATTGGAATTTAATATAACTGTTGACTTTTACTTAATTTAATGAAAAATAATATATTAATCTTACTATTAAATATTAATTCAATGATAATTTCATTAATTATTATCGAACATGAGAGGCATAAGCCAAAAGAAAACCTTTTCTGGTTTAACCTTGTTTTTTTTAAACGACTAATTGAAATGGAAACCTTTTCGATAGCGGGGAAAACCCTTTAAACAATTCCATCCTCAAAACATTAATCACTTTTCTAAGCATACACCATTCCAACCCCTTTATCGCGGAAAACATTTTCGTCGCTCAATTTCTTTCTCATCCCTCATTATAAATCCCGAAACTCCTGATAGATGTCCTCCCAGTTCCCGCTCTCTTCCTTCTCCTCCTCATACTTCACCGCCACCACGCAAACTCTTCGCGTGATCACCGCATAGAATCACAAAGCCAAGACCACGCCCATATCCTACTCCCGTTCCACTTATCTCAAAACTCCTCGGATGTGTTTTGTTTTTTTTCGAAAAGTCCTTCCTCATCCCTATTTTTTTTCTCTCTCTCTCTCTTTCTATCTCTTCCCTCTCATTCCCAAGACCCATCTTTACGTATACACCGGCCGTAAATAAATCTCGAGAACATCCCCCACCTCTCTTCTTCTTCTCTCCCCCGTCCCCCCTCCTGCCTCTCCCTCTACCAGCCCATATATATAGTCTACCGTATCCAAAAACCCGCCCACATTCGTGTACCGCACGAAAAAAACCACGGAGTTCGTCTCAACAGGCCAAAATGCCTGGGATCGGTACACGCTGTGCAAATGCGGTGGGGAAGTTGATTCATGCACAGTCCCCTAGCTCTATGCCTCCCTCCCTCACTTCCACCCCCCCTAATTCCATCCTTCTCCAACCCTTCTCTTAGGAATCCTATGCAAATTCAAGCCTCTCAAGATTTCGCGCTATACATACCTTCATCCTTACCCCCACCTCCTCTGTCTCTCCCTCCTCCCTCCTCTCCCCTCTCTCTCTCTCTTGTAACTTTTTTCCTTCTCCACTCGCAACTCCTCCCTCTCCCTCCCTCCCTTCCACCTATATCACCACCAACCACTTCAAAATATTTTCCCTTTTACCTTCGCCCCTCCCCCTCCTTCCGAAGGAGAACCACTGCAAATGCTCTATATCTCTCTTCCTCTCTCTCTCTCTTCCTCTCCCTCTCTCTCTCTCTCCTTCCCTCTGATCTCCTCGGGAGGTTTGTTCCCAAAGACAAAAGCATAAGGCGGGAATGAGTCGCGTTGTGCGTAAGGGGAAATTATTCTTGCAGGCCGCACTGGCGTAATTATTGCTTCGCAGAAACGAGCGTACTACGTAGGCTGAAAAAAGGAGCTCCCGCAACGAGGCTTAGATAAGGTTCTTGGGAAAATGTAATGGTTATTTATCCTGAAAATGAATGCGGCGCGTATTCGTATGAGGTAAGTGGTGCAATCTTTTTTTCATCTCGGTAGCGATTCTAAGTAATGGGGTGTAGCGCACATGTCTTCCAAATTAATGAGGAGTTTACTTTTCAAAATGTTAATTGGTGCATCGTGAAAGTGGATAGATGACGACCTCGTCATATCAAATGAGCATAGACTGCATAATAATTTATGATCTTTGTCTGTGACGATCACTAAATAAAAATTATAATATTTAAATAAACACGTAAGGTACCTTTGCTAAAGCAAGAGGTGGAAGCAAGATTTCTTTAAAATTTTCATGTTTCTGGTTTACCTCTCCCTTTAGTGAGGGGATAACCCGTACCGTTGTAGTGTATATTCTCACTATACCTTCCCATCCTTGAAATTGTCACCCCTCTAGCTTCAGTAGTTTGATTAGAATACCATTTCAAAGTTTTGAATTTCCTGACTGTGAAGCCACCTAGCGGAGAACCCTTGAACTACCGAGAAAAATCCAGTCGGTGAAAAATTCATAAATTGATAAGAGCTTTTCAATCCAGAAATAATATCCCAAATATCTTTTAAAGCAAAAAAAAAGTGGATTGTCCTCAGACGTACGGGCAAACAGAGTGATCATATTAGAACACTTTATCTTTTAAAAGAACGTGCTATTAATGTGGCTTTGAATTCAGCGGCTGCGGCACGAAATTTAATTTTAGGAGAGTAACAAAAGAAGTTGCTTACAACAAAACTAACTTTCTAATATAGGAAACAATATTATAAATTAAAACTATTCATTTATCTCACGCTTGTACCGATTCGCCATCATCCTTAAATTTAATGTTATAACGACCGATTAAATAATGTGCAAATTTACAGTTCAAAGTACAACACTTCATTTATTATTAAAAGACCGACGATTATGTATTATCAACGGAATGAAGTTGCCTCTGAGGATGGGCACAGTGCGTCGATTAATCATCGATATTATCAATTCAAGAAAGAAATATCGAGCTCTTCTTAATGGCTGACATAAAAAAGACAAATTATGTCTATCCATCAACCATAAAAAGTTTGATTATAACAGATGAGCGTTTCGGCTACAATTCAGCCGCCATAATTGCTTATCCATCGATAACAGATTTTCTTTTTTTTAATTATCCGTCAGTACCCACCACTGATGACGGCAACTTTGTAATGTGCAATCGGTTTTGCAACATTTTTATGGTTACTGAGAAGACATAAGTAACTGAATCACCACCACTAAATTCGTATCATTGCTATGTTTTAGCCATATATGTATATTATATATAAAGAAGAGTGTTTGTCTGTCAGTATGTTCTCTATGCATTCAGATATCGCGAGAATCATTATACCTATATTCTGTATGGAGTCCACTGTCATCCAGGGGAATGTTTCCATCAAATCCCAACGTCTCTAGCCCGATACCAGGACCTTTTCTTTTTCCATTAGAACTGCTGAAAATTTTTGGCGCTCACGATGGCCACCGAATTCACCAAAATTTTGTAGTGTTTGGTTTTTCTTTCCAAACTGAACGACGGCAAGACATTAATTTTTCTCTGATGTACCAGGGTTCGAGTTCAGGTGCAATTTTCCTTTCGTTTATTCTGACATTCTGATAACTCAATTTAATTTCCGAAAATCACACCTTAATTATTTGAAGTTAAACTAATAACCCTGTATTGGTTATAAAGCGAAACCATGAAGATAGGCGTTCTTTTAGAGAACACCTACTAAGGTTCAAAGCGAAACGAGGCTCTATTAGTCGATCAATAACGGCATTCAAAATAATGCCTATGAGATTATTAAGTAAACTTATAGTAAAATCTTGAAGTTAAGTTTTCAAGTTCAGTTTTATATAAAACTAACTTTTAGCTTGAATTTACATTAAGGAAACTTACTCCACGTAATGATTCATTGGAACTTTACACAAGTTAGAGAATAAAAGCATAGCAAAATTGCGTAAGGCGTTTTTTTTTTCAAAAAACCTATAGTAAATAAATAACATTGTATCCTGCCAAAACCAGCAAGAGATTCAATATTTCAAAGTAAACTGTAGTGGAATCATACCCCGGGTACTTGTATTTTGAAATACGCTAGCCATTACACCAATGTTTTATCCGTTGATACTTCTAGGATGAATTCCACATAAGTTATTAGCCAAGTTTTGAAGTAGAAACCGATAACTCCCCAGTTGCTGATCCTAGGTCTAACATATTTTTTACCATATCTAGGTCATGTATAGACTAAACTACCCCTACATATTTGATTTCACCAGGTTGTTATATACTATAGATAATGACTATGCAGACGGAAGGACAGGCAGACTGTATACATAAGGGATTTTTATGTAAAAAAAACCTAATAAAACATTTCCGTTCGCATCACCAACGGAAACACCCCATCCCACGAAACAAGGCTTATTTATTATCAAATACCTTCTCCTCGGAAACATTCTCCGCATCCTCGTTTCGAAACCAACGAACCAACACCCCCCCTCCCCCTCCCCCCATACACACCTCCTCTCTTCCCAATTCCCCCAACCTCTGCCATACCTTCCAATATTATTTCAGCTTTGCCTCCATGCATCGATTCCGTGTTCGAAAGAGTTAGGAGGGTTTCTAGAGGCATATCTAAAGGCATAAAAACTGCCTATTTCCCTCGGAGGTAACACTTCCGCGAAAGTTTGTCGTAAGTTCCGTGCCCTCGCTACCCCTTCCCCTTCAAAGTTCTCGTGGTTTTTCTTCGAGGCGATCGGTTGAGCGAGGGGTAGATGGAGAAAGGGGAAAAAGGAAAAAAAGCGAAACTCCGCGGAATTACTTTGGTCGGTAGACGTTCAATAACATCTCTGCGTTTAGGATATTTTCTCTTTCCCGGACCCTGAGACTTATATTTATCTAACTATTCTCTCCCTAAAATACCTTATTCTGTTAGAGGACGATGAAAGGTATAAATTGGTGTTAATATGCTTGAACAGAGGGAGAAAAAGAGGTGCATAGGTTGATGTAGACAATGTTATATTAGCGTTATAAGCATTATACGTACACTATACATAATGGATGAATCCGTGAGATGCAGATATCCAGTGTTACACGTTTCACAACAATTTGCATAAATCAACCAATACAGTGAAATTAATACTATACTGTATACTGTAGGCGAAATTTTCAATAAGCTTAGACAGATAGTGTACTACTAACTACTTCACGGATCGTGCACAAATATCGGTAATGTACGTACTTTCACGAGTAATAAATTGTTTAATTTTCTTCCGTTTTCGGAGCGAGTAGATATAAAGAAAATATTCCGTCGAAATTTGCGACAAGGAAATCTCCTCGGCGACCCAAAAACGCCTCTATTAATCTCTGGAATCTCTGAGTAAATACAGCGCTGGATTGAAGTTGTTGAAGTCTTCAGACCGTAAAGGAAAGAAGAAAAAAAACAAACTTGCGAAGACTGATACTTCCTGGAAAACAACCAAGCATCGACGCGTGTTCGCTTGCGTGTTCCTAATCTCTCTTTCCGCTCCTCCTTTTGTTGTCGTAAGGAGGAATAGAAAAATCGCCAAAGTTTGAAGTTTAATCGCATCCAACTCTCCGAGTCCGGCTTCAACTCCACCTCTTGAAGAATATTTCTCTCCCTGGTTTCGCTTCTTCCTTTTTTTTTTAAATAATCTACTCCCTTCACTCTGAGAAAACATCTTTTTTGCACGGTTTCTTTCGAAACACGCTTCAAACTTTTGCGGGCGTAGAAGTTTTCGGCGGTTAAGCAGGGAGCGGCTTTGTGTTTGTGTTTGTTTGTGTGTGTGTGTGTATCCATGCACACACGTGAATGGAACGTTATTTTTTTTTGGAGAAATAAATAAAAAAGAAAAATATAGTATCTCGGCGTTCTGGAAAGATTGAGGAACACACACACACACGATAGGTGTTATTTAAAGAAATTTATAGCCCAACTCAAATTTCCCAATTTCACGACACAAAATGAAAGGGGCCTTCCCTATAATCGGGGGAACTCCCAGAGACCGCCTCCGAACAATCTCACAAACTCCGAGATTTTTTTTCGTTATTCCTACGTTTCTCTCGTTAAGAAAAATCTATAGTAATGATGACGAGGGTCTGGTGGTGGTAGTGATGGTTTTTTCGAAGTGTGAGAGTTCCGAAGCTTTTATCTCGGAAGAGATAGAGGAATCATTATGAAGGGAGTGTATCTCGTTCTCCCTCTCTCTCTCTCTCTCTCTCTTTCTGTCCCTAGGATGAGATATTGCATCGGTCGCGGAAAAGTAATCGAAGCGATCGCTTAGGTCTTTTGTGTGACGTCACGAAAGGCCGGAGACGTCATCGGTGAACTTTAAGGGGTGAGATGTTTTATCGTGCTGATATATTTAGGTTCGGTGGTTTTTGAGGCGGCATGAAATCTCGAAGCGGTTTCGAAATTCGCTCCGAGTTCCTCTTTCGAATTTTATTTTATTTTCGCCGATGGCTTGAGATTTGAACCGGCTCTATTTTGATCCCTCGTGCTTTCAGAAACCCAGGTCTTTGCTATAAATACTAAGTTAAAACGAAGTAGGCGTATTGAAATTTTTAGGCAAAAATATTCTAAATCCCATTAATATTTTCGATAGTTAAGATTTCAGAATTTAATTCCAATGTTGTCTTATATAAATTATACGTTCCACTGTAAATATCGTTTTAAAAAATTATGAATACATTCCTGCTTAATATAAATACTATTGAGACTGTTGCCGTGAATTAAATTTTGAATCCAAGCTTGTAAAGTGTTAAATGTGATTTATAATAATAATGCAAGTACTGCCGAAATTTCTAAAATGGATTTTTGGCGATACATTTTAACACTTTATTAATATACCGATTTTGATATGCATGTTCCCAAATCCAATTAAATTTTTAAAATACTTCTTCCAAACGCTATTTTTATACATTAGGTTATATCTTCCGACTACACATGATGGCTAAAAGAGGTTGTTTCAAATCAGAATGTAATTTTTCTAACCGTCTCAATTTATAAATGAAATAAGTATGGTTAATATAGCCAACATATCGAGGAAAAATATGGTAGGATTTTATTAATGAATAGCAGTTAAAATATATCCTTCCTTTTGCCTAGCTAATATTTTCGATTCCTAAAGTTAAGAGGCTGAATAAATATTTTACGCCGCCGCTTCTCTTAAATTGACCCCGCACCGTTCCAACGTGGAAACTAGGCCGGTCAAGAGTAAATCATTCAACCTAGCACGATTCGCCAAAACAATAGGGTATCGTGTTAAAGGGGAGGCGACATATAGCAATAATCCAATTAAATTTTCGGGAATAATATATGGAAACCGCCACGTATACCGCCTTCCCGATTTTGCCCCCCCCCCTCTCTCTCTCCCTCTCCCTCAACACTCGGTTCCATTTATGGGGCAGAATAAACAACGGCGCCCAACCCACCCCCCTCCCTCCCTCTCCTGAACACAGTGTGGCTGAAAAGCAGGTCATCAGTTCTTAGCCCTACCACTTCCTCCTTGGTCCAATAGGCTTTCATCCCATTTCCCTTACCTTTCCTTCGAGTCCTTGTTTAATCAGTCAAATTACCTCTGACCCTCGGAGCCTGGTCCCCTAAATCCCCAGGGTTCTTGCACGCTCCGTACCCCTTTTCTCAGGCAGGCTGCTACGAATGGGAGTTGGAGGGGAGGGGTGGGGTGAGGAGGGGGCGTCCTTGACTCGCGATACCTTCCCCCACAAACCAAATTACAAGCCTTTGGTTTCACGGCACCACAAATATTTGACCTTAGATACGGGTTTCCAGAATTAAGGAGGCAAGGATAAGGGAGGGGGCAGGAAGGAAGGTCTGAGGACTAAGGCAAATATATGCTAGGTGACAAGACCAGGAATAATTCAAGAGATGGAGGAGGGGCATTATAAATATCCCGCGAGGAAATTTGCGGGATTATTTATAGCGGGGCATCGAGAAGTTTTTTTTTTTCTTCAGATTTTCGTGGATTAACGTTTCGTATAATCGATGATGAATGAAACGGTGTTTATGTTTTTGGGTGACGACATTTTTCGTTTACGGTCTTACTTGGTAAAAGGGCTCGCTCGACCATTTTCATCGTGCTTATTTATTTTTTATCTTATATAAATTCGGTAAATCTGTCGATTTAGTTTTTAATCACGCTCGCCATGGTGAAATTTGTCCTATAATATAAAAAGCTAGGTTTGTCACTCTGTGTCTCTGTACGTAACGCTTTTGGCATGCTTATATCTCTGGAACTAATTGATGGATTTTCAAGTTCTATACCATTTTTGATTCGTCAAACTTTCAAAATTTAGATCCGCAATAAAATTTTAGGCAATAGGTTCATCTTGAGCTGCTACAATAGCTGAAGGGGGGACATGTTTTGTATGGATATTTATGTCTCCTGTGCAGAGGTTTGTACCGATTGAGCTGAAATTTTAGCATAAGCTTTTCTCACAAGATATCGCCGTACCTGAAAATTTGCGCTTGATCGGTGAAGAGGATCAGGTGGCTGCCATACAAAGAGTTCGTTCTGAACAGTGATTTTTGAAGCATTTTCCCAATAACTCGATGAAAAGTGAATGGATCAAGCACAAATTTGGTATTATTCAATGATGAGAGAACCTTTACCAGAAATGTCGTACTGAGAGAATTATTACAGGGATAAAGCCGTTTCTGTGATATCATTTTTGTGCGATAAAAATAAAAAAAATGCTAGATGCTAGAAACTTTTTTTGTCGAAATTTTCATCGTCGATATTATTGACGGGTATTACGCTAGTATGTCATAAAGCTGGTCGAGAATATTTCTTTGGTGATGATTCAAGTCACTAAAATAACGAAGCCGAAGAGAAATACATATATCTATAAATGCATTATTTTTATTTTATTATTTTCTCATTAATTTTAATCGAATTTAAAAAATAATTTTGCTGAGTATTTCAGATAGGGTTACAGCGAAGCTCCGGAATTATATATATATATATATATGTTGTATCATTCAAAAGTTTGTAGATAGTAGAGAATAAATATAGTCATGCACGCTTTTATGGAAATATGAAAGAAGTGGAAATTGTATTAAAACATATTCATCAAATCAAGTCGGTTTTCAGAGAATATGTTCTTCGAAAGTCGCATTAAATAAGAAACGATTCCTTTCCTTAAAATTTTCTTAAAATTAAAAAAGTATAATATTTATATTTACGTGTTTTCTGTGAATTGGCGATCTGCGTCCACCTAAACGTGGCAGTTATAATACGGTTCCATTGAATAACTTCTATATTTGATAAATCAGAAAACAATTTAGACATGGTAATTCGATGTGTTTTCCGTTTTTGTAAAAATTAAAAACTCTTTAGTTGTCAAGTTAGTTTCTAACGCTTTTAAAATGCCTGATTTTCTCATGGACCAGAATCCGCACATACACACTTATTATACTCCTTTCGTTCGGTGACAACAGATCCCTATTTCGCAGCAAGCTTCCCTTATTAAGCACCACGATTATGTATTTGGCTTTACTGAGAGATCTCATCTTGTATTTATGATATCCGTGTTGAAATGTGTATATCGTAACGATTTGACAAAACAGTAAAGCGTTATAGAGTGATGTTCATACACAAACAAAAACACATTATTTTATTTATTATGATTTTAGTGTCTTCGTATTTGAAAAATTGTGTTTAGCAGTTTTAGTAATTCTATTTAATATTTTATAATTTATACACATTTTTATTTTTTGTCCAATACTTTCTTTCATTCCTGAAGTTGCCATCATCGGCCTTTTCACGAAGCAATATATTTTTTAGATGTTGTTATGTTTATAGATACTGATGTCCACACATATCATGCGTACTCACCCTTGGTTTTTTTCTAACATGTGTGCATTGATTTGTTTCTCATCCTATAGCTGCCCACCTTTAAATCAGATTTTGAACAACATTGACTCAGCGAAACATAACAAAGTATCCGGCGATCCGAGAGTCAAGGAAACTGCAAGAGGAATTATTTCGTGGAAAGAGGTCCGAATTTAGATCTTAAACCCATTTGAGGGAAATGTTGGCTCCGGGACTTAAAATCCTCTTTTGACTTTGGCTGCGCGCTCAACTCAAAAGGTTTAAGAGGCAGCTTGGGGGGGGGGGGGGGGGAAGGGGGAGAGGGATATTGTAGGGAGTCGTGCTAAGGACTGGTCAAGCAGCGTGGAAGTGTGTGTGTGTGTGTAGAGGCTGGCCGCAATATTCAGATTCCCTCTACCTTGGGGAGAGAGACTTAGGCAAAATAAACCTCCCCCCCTCTCTTTTTCTCGTCTTCTGGTACTAACTCATGCTTTTTGCAGGGCGGAGGAACTTAAAAGGGACAAGGAATCACATTAACAAATCATTTTAAGAGTAAATTCGTTTCTATACTTTCCGGAGCCGTGTAACAAAAAAATGGCCCTCGTTAGCGGGAGTTATTCTCTTGAGAATTGTAGGTAGGTAGGGCCGTTGGAAACGTAGTAGTGGTGGATTTGAAAATTTCAAGAGAAATTCAGCTAAAGGATGCCGGTAAGATAACAGGTTCTTTTTTACTCGGCTTTACGAAATGGATTTCGGGCACATCGCGGCAGTTTTTCATACACAAAGGTAGTTTTAAAATTAATGTTAAAAAACGTTTTTAAAAGACATCGATATTTCAAGCTTATTTCAAAAGCTTTTTTTTTGTTCGAGTCGTGTGCATTCATGTTGAGGTTTTTTACAATTTGTCCTAGGCTAGCCGCAAGAAAAGAATCGAGGTAACATTTTTTTAAAGCATGCACGTGACGCTACTAAAATTCAGTCTCTAAAGCACGTCTCGGAAGGATAGTTCGAGTTCTCTTAAGTGCACGCGAAGTGTTTTTTTTTTCGACCTGCTACCGCAAATTACGTTTTCTTATTTCGAGAGTTTTTCTTTAATTTAACACGGGCCATATCTGGCCTTTTATGTTCTAAATATACTGCAGATTCTATTCATAAGATACCGAACGTGAAACAGACTATAGAGTAACGCATGTGAGGCCTTTTCTTCTAAAAGCTTCTGGTAAATTGCGTATGTGAAGCAGATCTAGCCCTAGGCGAACCGTAGGGAGATCGGATGAAATTTTTAACTCCGAGTATGAATTCGGGTTCTTTGCAGTTCGTGGTTCGAGTGGATGAATAATCGTAATTATCACTATAGTGTATTTCCATTTTTTATATTTTCCAATATACACTCGATTAATTTATGAATATGTTGGAAAATCATTAACTCCTTGTAAATTTTAAAATTTTGCTCAAAAATTCAGTATTACAATTGATATTTTTCTGCAAAAAATGATGAAATCAATATTTACATCCTTATTTCAAACATTATGGCATTCTCAGGGCAGTAATGCAAAAATTCCTGAGAAATTTTAAATTCGAACATTAAAATATCAAAATAGAGACAACACGTGAAGCAGTGCCCGTGTGCGTCATAAGAACAAATCAGGCCAAGGGCTAATCATAGCAGAAATTATTATACTGAAATATTATTTTGAATAATCGTTTCATTTGAAGGAGTTGATTGATTATTTTCGCTTAAATTTACTGCCAAGTCACAGTTTGACAGTGTGCTGAATGTTTTCGTCGTAAGGAAAAACTCACCATGTTTTTTTTAGGCTTTTCTGTAAATATTTAAAATAAATCGAAGGGAACGCTTTAAAATCATCGTAGGACGATAATGACAAAAATTTTTCGATCGGTATTATTGAGAATAAAACTAAAATAATAAATCAAACTCATCGCATCGAGCTAATTGATGAGAGTTATTCAGTTGAAACCACAATTTTTCGTGTGCGGATTTTTGTTTTGAAATTAGCTGGAGTGATTTTTTTTTATTGAATCCATTCAAATCTTTCTTTTTCAGCCGGAAGTAGCGGTTTACCCTTCATATTTTCGTTTTTCTTAAATATTTCCCCTAAAACTGAATTTTTGTTAATTATTTCAAGAGATAATTTTCTTTTAAATCGACGGTTAGTGAACAGTTCGCGCGAGTGGTAGTGACGGCAAAGGTGAATTTACAAAACAATTGAATCGCTAGCGCTGAAGCATTTAAGTTGAACTGTTCCTATCGCCGTATTTATTTGATTTTATTTGACAACTTACGTATGGAGAAAGTCATGTGTTGGACACATCAATTTATTTAATTTTATTTATTTGGCAATCGATAGCTCGGACTAAACTTGGATGGAAAATAAAATAAGCTCAATTCTTTTAAGCTTCAATTTTTACGACACGTGAATCTTTATTTTTAGTCAAGTGCCTTTTCTGCGTCGACGCCGTCTTCAATCGGACGAATGTAATATATGCATATTTTTGGGCAAATCAATTTTTTATTGCATTTAAGAGACATTTATAGAATTTTTCCTAACAAATTTTATCCTTTTCCTATTGCCCGCACTCACAACAGTCCCAATAATCTGGGATAACCGGGTTTTTTAATCTACAGAGGATATTTTTGGTGGATATAATAGGGTGTTTGAAAGGTATACGTGGACTTGTCTTGCGTGTGATGCATGTAGTTATTATGGACCATTTTATAACGTAATTCACAGTGAATTTTTGAAAGTATTGTCGTAGTTTGATTGCATATTATTCCACGCTGTTTTAAACGTAGTTGCTGCAAAGGATTCATCTCCATCTGTGACCAACTATTTCACGCACGGATATAACTCCACCTCTCCGAACATCAGTTACTCTTCTTCACCTCAATTCAGTCCGACACGTGCATTCCCCACTTTTATCTCTATTTATCTCTATCCTACCTTCTCTCTCTATCTCTCTCCCGTCACCTCTCTCTCTCTCTCTCAGCCCAAAAATGGCCCTCAGTTCATGAATCTCCAGAGAGATTTCAAATTTCCTTTTATTACCCACGCCGCGGAATTTAGAAAACCTTTCTTTGTTTCCTTTAAAACAGCTTTCTCTCTCTCTCTCACTCTTTTGGAACGCGTGACTTTAAAAGGTAGACTAAGGGGGAAGTTGGTTTCCTAGGATCTCTGCTATATAGAAGCAGATGGAAATAGGTTTGAGAGAAGGAAAAATAATTGGTGCCGATTTGAAGGTGCTCCTTGGTAGAAGCAGCAGAAGAGTATATATATATAGTTATGTATATGTATGTGAGAGAAAGGGAGATGGAGGGGAGAAAGGATGGGAAGGTGAGTGGTTGAAGACAATTAGGAACGTAACTTGGATGAAAATGTAAGAAAGCGTGTGAGGCAAAAAATGCGATGACTGCGACAGAAGAGATGAGACTTAACCAACTATTGTAAAAAAAATAGTAGAAAATTGACAAATAAATTACTTTTATAATCCTAGATGGAAAGGAATTTTTTTAGGGTTTTTGACAATGTGTTATATCAACTTCCATGGCAGCCAGCCCACTTTTTTTACTTTCTACATATACGTAGTATAAAGAAAATAGTTTTCGTGAAAAAAATTGAGAAAGTCATGTATTGACCACATCAGATTTTTTTATCATTAGGAACAGCTAACAATTTTCTTTATTTATTGTTTTCTTTTAAATGAAGATAACAGAAAATGTTTTTAAATTATTCTCGAGTGCAATCGCTGATAAATATTTCTGAGAACTCTTACGTCGAGAGCAATCATGTTCATTGCTCTGTATGGAGAAAGTTATTTGTTAGCCACATCAGATTTTTTAAATGAGGAACATTATTGCATAGGATTTATATGTTTTAAAGGAGATTTAAACACTATTTAATGAGGCCATCCATCTTAACAATAGATGCGATCATATGATATCGTCCTAATCCTAAAACCAAAAAATCTGATGTGGCCAACACATGACTTTCTCCATATTTGGGGTATAGATATTTAAATTATTATGAATAATATTACTAGGCAAAGTTATTATTTCGTATCGTAAAAGAAGACACGTCCTTGTTGCCGTAAATTACGTATATTTTGAATGTTTACAGAATTCACCGCTACATGGTGTTGGCGCTGTATACAGGTATTAAGATAAAGCGAAATATATCCGAAATGGATAGTTCTACGAAAATTAGTTTCAAACAAAACTCGGAAGAAATATTATTCTCTACAACTTTGGTCCTTACGAAGATTACCAATAACGATGCTTTTAAGGAGATATTTAACGGAAACCGAAAAACCGGTTATTTATAAATAACTCCTAAACAATAACTCCTATAGAAAATTGTTTCAAATGAAAACTGTAGAAAATTACATTCTCTATAACCTTTGTATAGAATTGTATATACAATAATGATGTTTTAACGGAGAAATATCGCAAAAACCGAATCGGGTTTCGAATAAACCTCGACTTCCGGTTATCCGTTATTGTCTAAAAACTAATAAGTTCTTTGTACTCATGTTAAAGTGTTATATATGAAGTTTGGTAACGATATGGCACGTACTTTTTGAGTTAGAGCGCCCACACTAACATACACACACACACGTACACACACACAGACATCATTCCGAAAATAGTCTAAACGTGTTCTAGGGACCTCAAAACATGTATTTCCGTTGAAATCTCGAAGTCGATTTTTTTCATGAATACAATACTTTCCCATTACTACGTATGGAGAAAGTAAAAAACGCCTTTTGTAATTTTCTCTGCAATTATTCTTCCTTCACGTTTTCTGATAACAAATAGCTTATGTAATCGATTTGTCCCCGTCCATCTGCTCGGACGGTGTCACCTGAAATGATGAAACTTTGATAAGCCAAATTTTCGAAATATAACGTAATATGTGCGATATATTTTTAAAATATTGTTCAGCTGCTGGGGAGTATCTTTTTCCAAATCTTTTGTTTCATTTCTACTTCCCTTCCCTCGTATGAAAGACGTGTAGGGAATTATAAATTTGAATTTTGAAATTTTAGTTAAAATTAGGATTGAAGTTCGGGACATAACTATTCCTGTAACTGAAATATTGAGGTTTGTTTTTTTAAATACAAAATTGAAACACATTCGAATGAGACAGAACAATTGTTTTTAATTAAAAGAAGAGAGAAAATTTTCCGATGTTTTGATAATTGGAAATAAAACTACCATGACAAAGAGTCCACTACTTTTAAACTAGAAAAATATTATTACTTGACATCGATATAATGTTTTTAAATGGAAGTTCAAAACGTATTATTACATAACATTAATACAATAGTCTACGAGGCCGTCAATCTCAACCAAATATGCAATCTTATGATGACGTCATAATACTAAAACAAGGTATAAGGCGCCTTATCTAATTTGATTTTCAAATCATCCCTCACCTATTATTTATGTTACATGAACGAATAGTACAATTGGTCCATTATTGTTTATGTTTTCAAGGTAATCTATAATTATTTGTTTATAGATTATTTAAGGTTAGCTATACGCGTAATGACTTATTGTTAGATACCAAAGTTGGGATAAGTGTAACAATGACTCATTTAATCTTTAATATTCATTTAGCATTTCTCAGAACGTTTGCTATTGATATCCAATTTCTTTTCACATTCTCATTGATTGGTTCAATTCCGTGAATTTTCTCAATTATGTATTTCCGTCATTCCTGAAATTTTCTAATTATAAATGCCTCTTCAATGGAAATTCAATTTCTTTTGGCTTCTCTTTTTAGTTATCAACCTCTCCAAACGGAAATTGCGTAGTTTTTTTAAACACGGACCTTTGGATATTTTATATGTTTTATCCTAAATGTATATACGTATTACGTTCCACGCTACTAACATATGGAAATGTTGTGCTTTAAAACAATTCGATTTAGTTATTTACATGGTTGTCTGAAGCTTTTATTAGACATATTATAAATATTTCAGAAATATTGGTTATAACAGTGTTACAGGGGAGAAAATGAGGAAAAAATGAGGAGAAAGTGAAGAAATAGGAAAAATATACAGCGAAAGAAATGAAAATTAAATGATAAAATAGGGTCGTAGATGTTATGATAATGAGGGCAGAGCTGAGTAAGAAATTGAATTTCTCCAAAGGTTTTTAGCAAGACGCAAACTAAAAGAGAAAGAGAGAGAGAGACAGACAGGCAAACGACTTTATTGAGGGCGAAATTGAGAGAGAGAACGCAGAAATAAAAAATAAATAAAGGGAGAATATTAGAGGAAGAAGAAAATGTTCGAACACAGGGCGATTCAAAAGTAACGTAGCAATTTTAATTTCAGTTAGCTAACTTTATAATCAGGTTCAGCAACAAATTCATTTTAGATTCTACGTATGCATGTAGCAAACATTTGACGAACGAAATATGACCTGATCTTGTTTTATTATAAAAGAATCCAGTTTTTTTTCAGACATTTTGCCTGTTCATGTAACTCTGGAATACGCTATGCTTTTGAAATTTAAAAAAAACCTCTTCTTGCAGCTCATGAGAGTTCTCTGCCTTATAATTCTAAGTTAAATTAATCATAATAAATAATAATAATTGATTCGTAAAAGTATATTTAAAACGTATATATCGGATGACCTAAGTAATATCATAATGAGAAAATCAATAAAGGAACATCAATCTAAAGTAAAAAGATCATCAATAATCTTCATTTATATAATATTATAAAGTTCGTTTTCATAAAACAGTTACTACTTACTTTTCGTCACAGATGGCCTTTTAAGAAACTTCCTGATCAGATATAAGATTAAGATGTGGCGGGAATAATTGATTTAAATATTAAGAGGAAATGGCAAAATAAATTCCTCAAAAAAACCTGCGGCCAACCCTAGGCAACAATGTCCATTTGCCAACAAGTAATACGTAAAAAATCGATTTCCTGATTCGAAGACTTTAATTTGAAATTTGAAATGGTATTTTAGCCAAACTACTGAAGCTATAGAAGTGAAGTTTTCACACATGGGAAGGTCTGGTGAGGATCGACATTCTATCTGTGCGGGTTGTCCCTTCCCAAAAGATGGAGACTAAGCAGAACCTAGAAATTTTATAAATCGTGCTTTCATCCCTTACTTCAGCAAGCTTATCTTAATTGCTATGAATTAAAATGCAATTATTTCTCAAGGAGTGCATTTGAACCTATTGATTTGAAACTTTGGCCACTGATATCGTTTAACTGAGTCTAACACTGGTGGCACCTGTCTCAGAAACTGTCTTTTGTAGCGGTATGTTCGACTTGAGAGCTCACAAGACACGTTTGATCTACAAAAGGATAAGATAGTACTGAAACTTTACGAAATCGGTTGTAGAAATCCGTTTATAAACCTTAGTGACCATTATATTCCGAGTTTATTTATGTATTGTATTTTATTAATATTGTTTCAGTCCATTCAGTGTATGACGGCTCTTCGCATTATTTTAGAACACACACGTGTGTGGGTGTGTGTAGTTGGCGTTCATATACGTATTTACTTTTCCTCTTACATGGTTATACATAGCATATGGTTATACATACAAAGATTGAAAGCAGTCCTCAAGATACAATGTGGTACACTGCATGAGTATGGGGGTGGAAGTAGAGAGGAAATGAATATATATATATATATATATATAGAGAGAGAGAGAGAGAGAGAGAGAGGGAGAGAGGGAGGGAGGGAGGGAGGGAGGGAGGGGGAGAGAGAGAGAGAGACGAAATTCAATTAACAAAACCGCGAATATTAGCGCAGAAAATATTTAAAAAAGATAAGAATGGCGTGAAAAGGCCCTTGGAAGAAAAAGAAGAAGAAACGCAAAAATAAAAGAACTGTGAGAGAACGGAGAGTGGAAAAGTAGAGATGATGGAGGGCGTAATAAAAAAAACGGCCATGGAGAGGTAGAAACGAGGGCATGGTGTTTCAAATCGCTAATTCAATGAGAGAGAGTCTTGGTGCTCCCTTTTCTCACCAGCTCCACGAGAGCGATATCGATTTCAAAACCGGCTTATTCTCTCTTCCTTTTCTCTAGAACCTCTTTTCCTACCCCAAACCACCTCCTCCCTTCCACCTTTCTCCCATCCTCTCCCATCTCTTTTCCCTTTCTTCTCACCTCTTAAATCCACTTCTCGCCCTATCTCTCCCTCCCTCCCCCTTCCACCCTCTCCCACTCTTTCTCTTCCTCAATTCCGAGCCAATCTTCAAACCAACGAACAAACATTTTCCTTTCAATTAGCAAAATGTGGTCGGGTTGACAGTTAGGGGGGGAGTGGAGAAGGTGGAAGGGAGGAAGCGTGAGAGAGAGGAAAGGAGGAGGTAAGAGTTTGGTGAAGGAGAAAGAGGTGGTGAGGGAGAGAGGTGGAAGGGGGGTGGGGGGGGGGGTTGGAGGGAGGGTGAGAACGGGGTGGTAGTGTGAGTGAGGCAAAACTTCTTCTCAGGCGGTCTGGAGGATATCTCTTTCGCATCCGTGGAAACTTGCTCGTTGCCGGCTTATTGGGAAGGATGGGAGACGGTAGGAGGGAGAAAATGGAGGAAAACGTACAGGTAAGGGGAGAGAGAGAGAGATTGCCCGGGAAAAAAAGACGAAAGAAAGAGAAATTGGAGAGGGAAAGAGTAGGAAGGCAGAGACAGAAAAGGACCCTGAGACTGGAAATGAGGGGAGAAAAAATCTGCAAATAAAAGGGTGAGGGAGAGAGGAATAGAGGGAGAAATAATCGGGATGGCTGTTGTGAAAGGCGAGGCGGTAGCTGACGAAGTGGGAACGAGAGGGGCAGGGAATAAGACGGCGGAAGCGAGGCTGGAACGAAGAGGGAAATCGTTAGGCGATGCAAGATAGAAGAGAATATCGTCGTGAAGGAGATACGTAAAGGAAGATGAACGAGATACAGAGAAATAAGTTTATAAGCACAGAAAATGGAATAAATCTTAAAAGGGACGCTGGAAAGAAAAAAATATAGAAAATCAGACGGAATTTACACAAAAGAAGTCTTTTTGGGAGTGAATCTAAGGATAAAGAGGAAGCAATAAAGGGAGAAAATAGAGAGAGAGATATGAAGAGAGAGAGATGAAGAGAGATAGAGAGAGAGAGAGATATGAAGAGAGATAGAGTGGGTTATGAGAGTGAGAAAATAGAGAAGGGAGAAGAGAGGAAGAGGAAAAGGAATGAGGAAACGGAGGGATATAGAGAAAGGGAGTCAGAGAGGAGAAGATGAACGGGTGGATAAAGAAGTGGTAAGAGAAAGAGAAAAGACGATAGTTACAGAGAAATGAGTTTATAAGCAAATAAAAAAATGGAATAGCGTAGAATAGGGAGACTGTACATAAAAAAGGAAGATAGAGAAAATCGGATATAAAATTCACGAAAAAGAGAAAATTTATTGCGAGAGTCGAAGGAGAAAGACGAAGAGATGGAGGGAGATGAGAGAGTTAAAGATAGGTAGAGAGATAGAGACAGACAGACAGACAAACGACTTTATTTAGGGCGAAAAAGGAGACTGTGAAGTCCCTTCTTACATTTAAAGGGAGTGAGATAGGAAAGGTAGGAAAGAGGGGGGATGGGAGGAGAAGAGAAAGAGGAAGGGGAAAAGGAAAGAGGAAATGGAGAGAGGAAGAGGGGAGACAAAGAGAGGCAGGTAAAGGGCAATGAGGGATAAATGTAAAAGAGCTAGAGATAAATTGGGATATCGGAGAAGGATAGGGGGAGAGAGAGAGAGAGATGGAGAAGACGAACAGGTGGATAAAAGAAGTGGGGAAAAAGGTATGGAACGAGGGGAAACGATAGTTTTTTTTGAGGAACGAGAGTAGCACGACAGAATGAAAAAGAAAACATAAAGTTTGAAACGTGCAAGTTAAGCAGCAGATGAGAAAAAAATAAGAAAAAATCGGTACGGCATACATTGTACAAATTTTCTCATACACTAATGCGTCGTTTAGTTATCTATTGAAAAATATGAACTATGTAGAATCGTTATAAACATCAACTTATATAATTATGCGAAATTTGATGAAAATCGTATGAGCCGTTTTTTTCTAAAATCCAATTCTTTTTAAAGTTGACCAAGGATAAACTAGCCTTACATTCATTTTTTGAGAAATATGAATTATGTAGTATTATTGATGACGTAAGCTCAAGTAACTACGAAATTTGACTAAATCGTTAGAGCCGTTTTTGAGAAAATAAAATTGTTGTTAAAAATGCGTAGAATAAACTGCCCTTGATTATTGAGCAATGCCCACCATTTCTCCGTAGCTTCTATTCTGTATGATAAAATGACTTAGTACGAGATTTCATTCGTTTTCGCGCCACCGTTTAGGTTCTAGAGCCAATAACAGACAGACAGACGACATTTAGAAAACCACTTTTTCGGACTCAGGTACACCTAAAATGTATATTTCCGTCAAAATCTCAAGGTCGAATTTTTCGCGATTACTATACATTCTCAATATACTTCGTACATGAGAAAGTAAAAAACGATATGAGACATACGGAGAAAATGTCAGGCCAGTGAAAAATGGGAAAGCGAGGGTTTTGGGGCGAAAAAACGTATAAAAATAAAATGAGAAGATATGAGATAGTGAACAGAGATAGTAAAAGAAGAGACGGCGAGGTATAGGGGGAGAGCGAGTGAGAGACAGACAGACAGACAAACGACATTATTATAGGGCGAAATTGAGACTATATAGCCCCTTCCTACATATAACCCTGAAAGAGAAAGGAGAGAGAAAAGGAAAGAGGCGGAAGAGTCGGCGATGAAAGAGCGAAAACTAGAAAGGTTTAATTGTTAGCTTCTCCTCCCGCCTATAGATGGAGCGGTTAGATTTTCGGAGATTTCCCTCCAAAAAAAAAACGCTCTTAAAAGCTTCGTATCCGAATTCGAGAGACTTAAAAGATATGGCCGCTGCTACGATCCGAGACACCATCTTCCATTGATACCCTGTTAAGTTGGTTCTCTATCTCACCGTTCGAGTTAGTGGAGTGGAGGAAGGAAGGGTGGGAGTGGAGAAGGGGGAGGGAGAGAGAGAGAGAGAATAGGAGTTGGGAAGTGGGATTGGGAAAGGGGGTGGAATCTGAGAGGCAGACGTGGTTCTGTGGAGGTAAGGTTCCGAATTCCATTGTCACACTCCGCCTCGAGAAAGTAGTAGGCTTTGATGAACGGTTCCCGGAGTCTTCGAAATGCGTCCATTCTGCCCTCTGATGGGAATTAGGAGAACTGTTTGGCGTGGCGAGAGGAGTAGTGAGAGGAGAAAGAGAGAGAGAGAGTGAGAGTGAGAGAGAAGTGAGGAGGCATTAACAATGGTCGGTCACGGGTCCCTTGTCCTTTTAGTAAGGGGAAAGTTACTCTTGGTTTGGTTTATTTTTTTTTTTTATCGGGCAATTTCGGCTCCTTTTATTGCCTCGTTGAATCTCCTTTTACCTTTAAAAATAAAAGTTTTTTTTATTTAAAGAGAAGTTTTAAGTACAAAAGTCTTTCTTATTGCCTCGACACCCACGAATTTATTCTTTCTCGGTTTAACCTAATTTTAAAAAATGAAAGGTTTTCGAAAAAAATCGACAACTTGACGTCAGCAGGCTTATCGATTTATTTTCTAACTCTCGACACTGCGCGCGAAATCGCTTTTCTTAAAATACGAGCGATGAATTTCAAAGAGACAAAAAAATATAACCGGTTTTTTTTGGCATCACTCGACCACGTCGTCCGTTTTAATTCGAAATTAAAATTAGTAATATATATTTTTTTAAAAACAGAATGAGT
This sequence comes from Uropetala carovei, assembly GCA_036926305.1. Taxonomy (NCBI): domain Eukaryota; kingdom Metazoa; phylum Arthropoda; class Insecta; order Odonata; family Petaluridae; genus Uropetala; species Uropetala carovei. The sequence goes on from JAXCHB010000212.1 coordinate 2,531,113, forward strand.
CGGAATTGACCGAGAGACGTCGGAATCGGATTTTACGGAATAAAAAAAGTTGAAATTGGGTCGATAGGTACGTAAATGCACGAGTATCCGACCGAACGATGACGGCAAGAATTTTATAATTGCCGCTGGAATGCCACTCGCGCGAAATGGATTTTGGAGAGGTATTTTTGTTTTTTTTTCTATTAAGACCGCAAATCAAGGTCGTGTATTTTACTCGCACACGCGTCTGGGTATTTACATACGTTTTCATCGAATTTCCAATTACATTTTTTTCAGAGGTAATTTTCATTTATTGCGCTTGACCGGGCTGGTTAATTAGGCGACTGTTTTAGGCGCGTTTCGTTTCCAGCGTGAGCGTCTATTGTAATCGGTCTGTCCGTCCGTCCGCATGTTCGTTCTCGGCTTCTACTTAATGTATTTTTATGAAATTTGATATTAAGGACTTACTATCAAAGATAATAAGAAAATCGCAAAAATGGATCACGTAAGTTACTCAGGTGTACCACTTCACTGGTGACAAAAAATGAACTTTCCGTCATATATCGTAAAGTATTAGTCATATCAAAATATTTTTCAAATAAAAGTTGTAGGGCCAGTAAAGTAGAGTATTTATTTTCCTGTACGTTTTTATCATCGGAGTGGCCGTTATCAAGAAAATCAAACAAGAATATCTTCATTCGAGTTGAACTTCGAAAATTTCATGCATGGTTACTTCTTCATTGACGCTAACATAAACAATCTCACAAACAAACGATTAATTTTCCATACGTGTGCGTGCAATATTTTTAAATAGGAAAAAATGGTTTATTTATGATGAAGAAAAGAATTTAAAAACGCTGTTTCCCTTACGTACAGGTATATCATTTCTTTCTAATACGCCATTGCACGAAACGTGCCCATTTTTGATAAGATGTACACTTTCCTAACTTATTTTATTGCAGTCGAAACTTGTCTCCGTTGATAATAATCAACGTTTTCGTTTCTTATATATTCGGCTCCTAAATGTATATAAACGCAAAAATATAATTGCGTACGTATGTATAACATATGAATGAATGAGAATACGAATCGATAAATTTTGTTAAAGTTCATCTTTGCATTTTTGAACCGATGTATTTTAATACGCATTTTCCTAATTTTAAATATCTTAGATGCAATTTCTGAGTCATTTTTTATACGTACGAGTACCCACCTTCATATTTCGAGTATTTATTTATTCATTTCTCTCAGTTACTAAAAATTTATTTTCAAACTCTAGCCAAAATATGCAAAAATTAATTTTTCATGAAATACTATAAAAAATTATAATGCAGCAGTTTGAGATACACAATACAAAAATACAGTAATTGAGTCAAATTTAATCCGCAGAAACGCAAGAAATGTCAATCTACGACACATTAGTTATTTAGGTTAACACAATGCTTTCCCATAACTAAATCCGATGTGGTATGAATAATTCTATGAAAATTGCAACACTACGGTCGCCCTCAGCGACAAGAAATTTTTCTGTCACATAGAGAAACTATTACTTTAATAGAAGCGGTAAAAATTTTAATTTTATCGATTGCTATTGCTATTTTATACGACTTTTTATGTCCGCAACACTGTGTTTAACCCTCGAGTGGGCGCGTGTGTGACAGTTACGTCTTTGGGCGCGTGGGTGACACCTGTCCCCCAACACTTTATTTCCATTTTTAGACTTATTTCTCACTTTCATTCAAGAGTTATTGATTTTTTCGGGATATTTGGGGTCCTGCATTAAAACAAGCAATAGTTTTAAGCAAAACTTTAATCAAAATTTTAATCAAAAATAAAAATTCAAAATCTGAGATTAGTTCAACTCGACTTACATTAATTCCAAACTATTTACACAAACTTCTCTTAAATGATCATTGCATGTCCATTTATGGCATATGATACACAACTTTCGCGTTGTTTTGTCTCTACTTCGACCACATTCGTAACATCGACCTCTTGATCCTTGTCGTTTTGGTGGTGTAACGGTTGATCTTTCTTCTACTCTTCTACTCTTGCACGCTGCCGAAGTTGTCCTGGTATTTGAGGGATTGTACTTCTCCGCATTATTTGTGATTTTATACATTCCCAAGCAATCTCTTCCAAGAATTCTCTCTTCAAAACTTTTTTCTGGCTATTATTAGATTTATACATACATAAAGCATTTATGGCCGATATATTCTAAAAATTCGTCGTATCCTCTGTAAAAGTAAAATAACTGATTGCCAAAAATGCCTTCATATGAACTAAAAAGAGTATTAAGAATTTACAAAAAATTAAATGAAATTAATATGAAAAAGATCACCAAAAAGGAGTTGCGCGGCGTACCAAAATCAGCAACAGGACAAGGCGCGTGGGTGACAGATGTCCCCCAGCAAAACTTATCTGTTGCTCACGTCGAATCTTAGGAAGTCACAAAGAAACTGATTCATGCATAGTAAAGAGGGGTCTCTCAAGGCCAGCTACTGAGATCTGCACGTGCGTCACTCCTCCACTGTCATAGACACACGAGGTTGAAAATCAGTGGGGGACAACTGTCACCCACGCGCCCACTCGAGGGTTAAGTCATTAAATAAGTGAAATTAACGAAATTTTCTGAAAATTTATCGATAGAATCCGCCCCAGAAAAAATCGATAAATTTAAATTTAATAAATACCAACCTCGTCACAGTTACAAACTCTTACCGGTCGATTAAATAAAATTTATAATGCAGATAAGGGTTTTAAACACATCGAACATGCAATACACGTCTCGTTCCAAAAAATATTCTAATTGGAAATAAGTCTAGCAAAAATGCGAATAATACTAGGGATGAGAAAATGGAGGAAAAATTCGAACTTAAAACGTTATTCTGAGAATAAACCCTATGCCTCTTAAATCTGTCTTCTCAAAATATACTCGACAAACTCTCTTCTCCATCCATTGGAAATAAGTCGAGCAAAAATGCGAATAATACTAGAGATGAGAAAATGGAGAAAAAATTCGAGCTTAAAACGTTATTCCGAGAATAAACTCGATGCCTCTTAAATCTTTCTTCTCAAAATATACTCGACAAACGCCCTTCTCTATCCGTTTCGCGGAAAAAAGTTGATCTAAGAAGCAGTTCGGTACGGATGGGCCCCGATGCCCCATGAAATTTGGGGGGGGGGGGGGGAGGGGGGGGGGGGGCAACCGGATGGAGTTGAGGTATATACATTGCCCCTTGAGATTAGGTATTCCGTTTTCTTCTCTACCAAAATTTCTGTGCTACCAACCTTTTTTCAGATCGGCGAAAGTGGGATGTCTTTTCTTTCTCCATACACGCCGACGATAAATTCTGTTCTCATGAAGAGACACCGAGACTCAATGAATAAACGCATTACCGATAAACAAATGTATTTCTCGTTGTTCTGCAATGAAAAAAAATACATTCAACGGCCGTTTCCTTGCAGTAAAAAGTATTCTGAAGGGTAGAGGGGCCCCGCGGATCATTAAGACAAGACCTGTTCACATGATAATATAGGAAATGAAATTAACTAAAAATTTTCCCAAAGCATCTTCCCTCTCGTATCCGTTCCGTACCTGTCTTTTCATCTTTCTCCGTCTTTCCCACTCTCTCTTTTTCCTTCCCTCTCTTCCTGTGCCGTTTCAGACAGATTAATGGTTAGAAGGAAAGAAAAAGGAGGAGGCACAGGGTTTCAAGAGGAGAAAGGATTTGGGACGACCGAAATCAAAGTTCGAAAAAGGAAACTCGAGTATTATTGCGGAAAACTCGGTACCAGTTATCCTATTCCTGCCCTTATCGAAGGCTCGAGAGAGAGAGAGAGAAAATTTTCCGTTTCTCTCGGTGGCTTTAATGGCTCCCAAGAAGATGGGGCCCTTTTGAAGTTGGGGGCCCCGATGCGACGCATCGGCTGCAAACCCTAGAAGGCCGGCCCTGTGATTATAGTATTATTTTTTCTAGATCCAGAGGCTTTCAGTTATTTCAAGTCACGAGTAATTATTATTCGTATAATACATTATATTATTTATTAATAAATCTTAAATATAATTCCTTTTAAAGTAGCTCTTTAAGCAATGCCAACTTGTGTTACCTGACGGAAGGTGCAGACGTCTTTGAAAAATATACGTGATAAACTTTGTACTTTATGGGATAGTTTTCCAGAGTGTAAAGTGGGTTTTACTGACATATTGCGGGTGTATTTTCATCCCGAAACCCGTCTCAGCATAAATTAACCCTATGCCTGAGCATATATGATTCAAAGACGATTGGAGTGAAACGTACCTAAAGCAATTTCATTCGATCTTTAATACCCTGAAGCCATAAGACGTTCAAGGAAGCGTATCCGAGCAACTTCTCCCCGTTAACGCATCCTGTTCCTGCTTTAATCTTGCTCCAATGCTAAAATTTTGGTTAGTTTGACAAATTGTACGAATCGAATCACGGAATTAACGAGATCGTTCTTTATTTTCCAGCACCTCCAATTGTCTTTCGTTTGGCGTTTACATTTGTGTTGCTAGGAGGATATTTATCTTATTATGCCCGTGTTTTCACCCCGCGATTAAGACTTTATTTCATTATTATTATTAAGTCGGTAGCGCAAGGAGAATTTTAAAAATTTTATCCGCTTGCGAAGAATGATAATGCGTTCCTCACGTAACTCATAGCTTATCAGGAGTCGCGAGGGAGATGTGAAACGAATTAATAAAAAATACATTCCTTTATAAGATCATGCTTGAAATGTAAAAACGTTTTGGCCGTTGAAGTTTATTTATTAGCCGCCGAATTGTGAAAATAAATTCAGTTATTTGCGAAACATTCCCGTGTTCATAGGGGTAATGAATACACTCGCTGTCACGCAAATTGTATTACTTTGATTTTATCATACCATATTTTATAAATGGGAAAAAACGGCCAAATATTTTCGTTGCTATGAAGAAAAAATTAATTGTTTTTAAATAAAATGCAACTCTGAGGAGTTCCATTTCTTGAAGTGGAAGAAAGGAAAAATAACTTTGTAAAAAATACACCACTTGATTGAGTAGAATTAAGACCCCAGCTTCCATGATTAAACGTCATATTAAGATAATTAAAAAGGGTTGGAGACTAGGGCGAGATGGATGTTTCAAAATTAAGAAGAACTCCTTAACGGTACAAAGCAGAATATTTAGAGACAATACAACCGGTTAAAAGTTAAAAAGGGTAACGGAAGAAAAAAAAAGGGAAACGCTCATTCACTCCCGCGAGAACTAATCCTGTCAGAAGAACACTCACTCCCACACGAACTCAAGTAACAAACGGGAATCTCTTAAATATTCAGTGGGACCATAGATAGGTATTTCGAGAGCAATGCTCTTATCATCAGCAGCTGATGTGGAGAATTCGAAATACGTATCTAGTGGCCCGCTGAATATTTAAGAGATTCCCGTTTGTTACTCGAGTTCGTGTGGGAGTGAATGTTCTTCTGACAGGATTAGTTCTTGTGGGAGTGAATGGGCGTATGAACGATTGACATCAGGTCACTAGAGAAGGAGTTGTCCCCGTAAACCTTTAAGTGTAACATCTTTTTTTGTTTCACCTTTTTCTTTCTTTACACTTTTGAACCTTTATCGGTTGTATTGTCTCTAAATATTATGCTTTGTACGGTTAAGGAGTTCTTCTTAATTTTGAGACGCCGTGTTAAGATATCAATTAATTAATTAATTTAAATTAATTTAGCCACGAAAGAATTCTATACATTATACAAAGTCTTTGTTGGAAATATTATACATATTAATTCATTTTCCCTAATCTTTCGTAAATTAAAAATATAGTCTGCGATTTTTCATCAACATGTTTTAAAAATTTCCAGAACTATATAAAATGTAACTCGCAGCGATAATATAGCGAATTCACTAACGGTTCCTAAACGTCATGTCTAGTAGATAGCAAAATAAATTCTGGCGCTGATGACTCATATCTGAAATTACGATTCCTCGTCCCACCTGTGAATTTCAGAAGCAATAATATTAAATATTATATGGACTCATCCATGTGCTGCAGCATTTGTGTTCACCGACTTGAGTCGTAATCCAAGATGGAGATGGGAGTTAACCTTCAAACTCTCGGCTTACATAAAACCTTCAGTTCCACTGCTAACTCTATCAGGATACAAATTCATTACCCTTTATAACGAGGCCTCGTCATTGCTCATCGTTCCAGACTCTAATTTCGCTTTCCCTTTCACTGTCTATAGCTCACTTCTTGGCTCTCCCCCTCTCATTCCGTTCCGCCCCCTCACCCAACTGCCTCATTCCCTGTTTCTCTCTCTCTCTCCCTCTCTCTCTCTCTCTCTCTTCAGATCACTCTCATGGCCTCCAAATTTTCCACCCCTATCAACTCCCTCCTATCATTTCCGTTTCTTTTTATTTGCACTCTTCGTACCTTTTTTCTTTCCTTTCCATTTGTCCTCTCCCTCTCTCCTTTATCCTTGTTCATCATTCGTTCGTTCCATTCCCCTTCCCAAGCTGTTTCATTTCCTTGTTCTGTCTTCTTGAATCTCCGTCCATTATCAAACTTCTCCCTATCTCTCTCTCTGTTCTCCGAATACGCCTCTTTCTCTCTTCGCATTTTCCTTTTATGTTCCTCGATTAGGTACGTCTTAGGTCTACGTGTTATCACGGATTCACAGGACTCGGGGGTTGGTAGGGGGTTATGCCATGCAACACAACACTGATAATTTTCGGTTGCAGTTTCGACTTTCCAATTGTAATTCTCTTTCGCTATAACCAAAGATGAGCCTTGATACGGCTCTGTCCTAATATAGCTCTCACGAATTTTATCATTGCGATCTCGTCTTGCGGTATACTGGGTTCTTCAATCGCTTCTTCGACCTCCTGACTTATGCCTTATGGCCTATAACTCCTTATAAAGTTTATCTCATATATTTTGTGCCTCCTAATGTAAGTAAATGTTTCAATCAATAGCGATATTACCGTAAGCTAGAGGTAGGCAGTGCCCATCGAAGCAAACGATTAAGTTGGCGCGTTTCCATTTTAAGTAATATTTCATGTTTAATGTTTGAATATAGTAAAAATATTGTTTAGATATACAATTTTAGAAACATTAGAATAGAAATGTATTGTATATTTGAATAAAAAGCAAGTTTGAATGCCTAAAGGCTAAATATTTGTGAATCCGCTACTGGTTTTAATTATTCCGAGTGCTTCGATCATCTGGTGATATCCAACTCAAATTCAACGATATCTTACTTTCATCCATCCCAACTCCTTTCTGTTTTAAGCGGTTTATTAAATCCGCGTTATCGTTTGATCTGTCAGTCCGTCACATTCCCGTGTCCGGTGAACTACTACAATGGCCAAATTTTCAGGATATTTTCGGTTTGTGTCAGTAAGAATTCTATCTATTTTCGGATCCGTCCGTTTGTCTTTAAAACCATTTATTAACTATCTAAACCAGTAGTGCCCAACCTTTTCCACGTGGGGGGCCGCGTAAGTGGTTGTGAATCCTCGACTTCTGCGGGACGGATCATGTTTTAAATCGGGAGTTATCTATACATTCTGATATGTCATTTAAGAGAAAATGAAGTCTAAATCCGATTTTTACGGTAAACATTCCAGTATTTAAAGTTTTATCAAAATTTTCATAAAAATCTATGATTTCGTGTGTTAAATTTTTCGGATTACTTTTTTTTCAACATGGCCTCGCGGGCCGCACAAAAACCCTTCGGGGGCCGCATCCGGCTCGCGGGCCTTAGGTTAGGGACCACTGATCTAAACGATTCCATTGCTACGGTAATTTGTTGTCTCTTTACTTTGCTACTAAACTAAAAGCGAAACTTTTAAAACGCTCTGTTTACTTATGAAAAGGGGTAATGGTAATGAGGTACGTTTTCAATTAAATTTTGATTGATTTTGTGCTACACGTTTTGTTTTTAATGCCAGGTTTCCAGTGAAAATATATTTTAACATTATAATAACGCGGTTTTATCGCTAAATCCGAAGTATGTTGAATGACGCATACACGTTAATTTTATTGTAAAGATTCATAAGTACCTTCCTTTCTATTCCCATCTTCCTCCTTGTTATTCTTCCCTTCTTCAATCCATTCCGCGACCGAGGAACCATCGTCCCCTTTTCTTCCCATCATACACGCAAACTCGCTCTCAAAATCGCAATTTCCCCATCTTTCCCTCTCGTTTGCATAAGGTTCTCTCATTACTATTTGGCTTTATTTTTCCCCTTTGTGTTTTCGCGACCGACGTGTTCTCATATCTCTCTCTCGAGCGCACATCCACTTTCACTTGTTTTATTTACTTGCCTCTCTCATTGATCCTCTCCTTTCTCCTTTTTAATCGAAATCACTTCTTAATCAAACGCCTGAATTTCCTTTTATATGCGCCTTTGGAGTCACTCGGACGATATCAATTAAAGCCAATATCCGTCGGAATGCTGATTCGTACGAAATCATTTGGTTCCGCGTATACATTGGCGTTTTTATTTTATTCTCGTACCGTAAGGTTCAATTTAGTCTCTTTAATATCGGCTATATTCATACGGAGATTTTAATAGCGTTGACTATTGGGTTTTTTTCCATTTTTGCCGAGAGGATTGAGTGAATACCTTTTGGATAAAATATTTCTGCCTCAATTAACGTAACTTCTGCTGTATTATAAATATTTTGTTGAAGTCATTCGCTTTTAAATGCGAATGTAAATTTTTTCCTGTAGAGATTTACTCGCGAATTGCAAAAATAATCTATATTTATTGTACCTTAGCTACCATTTATTGATTATTTTCCCATAATATCCTATTAGCTTCCTTAAAAATGTCAAACATGAGATAAAATGGTGTTCAATTTAATTGGGTAAAGGGCTTCCACTCCGAGACAAATGATGAAGATAATTAATGATTTCATCAATTTAAAAGTACATTATTTAATGAAGCGTGATTCGTCGACTTGGGTATCTTTTTTATTATCAATCCAATTTATTTTTCACTGCAACGACTGTATTCCATAGGTTATTATTAATTGGATCAAACGTTATTAGTACACAGAACCAGTACATTTTATAACTGCGAAATGAGATTACGTTTAATTTCCGGCACAATATTAATTTCTAACCATTCACCCAGAATCATCACACTCGGGGCAGGGTGCAATAGGTCCAACACGCATAGCCAATAATGAATGGTATCGGAATATAAAAGTTATGAATTAAAAACTCTACCGCAATGCGGGTTAATTAAGGCGTCTCCTCGACCGTAACTGATCAGCAATCCCCTTCGTAACCACATAATGCGATCGACTTAACTGTTGCCAAAAACCCCCTTACCTGTAACTAATGCTAACACGATTTTCCTACTCTCCCCATCAAAAAGACGGTTACGGGATACTACATGGAGCCGAGACATTAAATCGCCCAAAAAAGAAACACGCCTTTCCTTCACAGTGTCGCTTAAGCGGCGTTGGAGAAAGATTAAAAAAAAAACGCGTATTCATTTCGTACGTAAATATTGTTGCTACGGATAGCGTTCCACGGCTGTTTTGATCTCATTATTTTAATTCTCATTCCTCATTCCGCCTCTCTCTCCTTCCCTCCCTCTGCTTCTCGCTTCCTTTGCTCACATCAACCACTTTATCTTCTTCCCTATCCATCTCCTTCCACCTCCAACACTCCCCATCCCTAAAACCCTCCTATTCCACCCACTTTGCTTTTCCCAATGCTTAATGTCCTATACTTCTTAGCACCACACTCTCTCTCCCCTCTCTCTCTCCCCTCTCTCTCTCTCCCCTCCTCTCTCGTCTTATCCTCTCTCTCTCTCTCTTTCACTCAGGGGAAACTTCTTCATTAAACAATCGTCTCAACGCAGCCTCCCAAATGCAACCCTACCGGTCCTTCCTCCTACATTCTCTCCTCGCCACCCTTCCTTTCACTTTTCACTGCCTCTCCCCCCCTCTCTCTCTCTCTGTAGTTCCTTTTAATTGAACCCTCCACTCTCCATCTCTCTCTCTCTCTCTCTCTTTCTCTCTCTCTCACACTACTTTCCGAATATAATTGCGTTAGGTCGAGGAATGGAGGTGGGTGAAGAGATGAGATGTGAGGTGGTTAAGGGAAGGGCTGAAATAAGAGAGAGAGAGAGTATTGAAGGAAGTGTGTTTTCAATGGGAATAAAACCTTAGAGGTAGTTCAGTGTCTCCGGATGAAGAATTAAGAGAATCCTTTAAAGAGTGTCGGAAAATGGCGGGAATAACGCTTAATCTAAATAGAACAACTTATGGAGATAAAAGGTAGGGAAATAGGGGGAATGAGAGAGGGAGAGGAAGAAGAGGGAAGAAATTGAGAAATTAGGGAGAGTGAAGGAGGAAGAGGGAGGGTCGTTAATGGCAGATATAGTGCAAAGGGTAAATGTTGAGGTTTAATATCGAAAGTGTGTAGTAGGCCAATTTTTTATAATTTGTTATGGTAAAAATTTATGTGTTACTCCAAACATTTCATCAATAGGCACACAAGTGTTATGAAATGAAAGCAATCGATAAGAATTTGTGGTATATCTAGTTTTTTTTAAATGTAGGCGGCAATACGATCCTCTATTCCAAATCCAGATAGCGAATTTCACAGTAGTTGTGCCATATATTTTTCACTGAACTAAGCGACTACTCGTCTAATTCATTCATTGAACATAGCTTCATAATAAGCTGAGTACTAGCCATAAGATGAGCACGAAATTTTAAATTATTTTAAAATGAATCTATATAGCCAGTTGCTATACTCACAGGAAATAGTCGTGAGAAAATTGGAATGGATAAATATTGGTTTAATCAGCGAGATCATCACTTGGCTCTAATTAAAAGGCCAATAGAAGAATAAATTCAACAGAATGCATGAATGAGAAGGTTTGGAATCGAACAATTATGCTAATTGTGGAAATTAACTAAAAATTTGCTGCTGATGATAGTATGAGCAATTTTTAATTTTTCGTATTCAAGGTAGACATACAGGGAAATCGCAATAAAGTCCAATCCCGAAGTTTTTATGAATACCCGCGTTTTATTTTATTTGCGAATCCTAAAAAGTTGTTTTCGCGATTTAATTTATCTCTCGTCTGTGCACGTCACTATTGGAAGCGTTCAGAAGCATTATGATACATTAAACTCTCCATTTACAATGTGTTAAGGGATCGAACCTATTCAAGTAATCGGATATTCCCTTTGATTGATACACCTATCTACATCTACCGTAACACACAAAAATAAAAAATTAATATAAATATTAAGGAAGTAAATGAAACAAAGATATGTTTAATTTATTGTTATTATATATAGTAATAATACATTTCATGTACTACTGTACTACGTATGAAAATCTTTATCAGGTATAAGCCAAGTAAATACCGTAAATATGACTATACGCAACTAAGCAAAACAAACTTTCAAGTTAGATTATTAAAATTTCGGTTTCCCAAAATTCCGGATACTCGGAACACCGGTTATTCGAACTCCAGTTATAAATACTGTTAGTCCATAGTTTTCTGTAGAGCGAATTTTACGATGGTCATACAATAATGTTACCCGTAACATTTTAGCATTGAACAGAGGTAATAACCTTTTATCCTACCCTTCCTGCACTTTGAACGAAATTCGTCCTGTTTGTTGATATGTTGCATAACATATACAATAAAATCTACAGCTAGTAATCTCATGCAGACCCAATGTTGCATTTCGCGCATCATAGAACCTATTCTGCGTTTGAAAAAGAAGAATAAAACGTGACACAAACTTGCACGTTAAAAACTAAATATTACGGAAATGCTGGACACCTACGTCAGAAAACTTTTTCGCGGGATCACGAAATTCGGTCAACTGTCTATGGACTCAGATTATGAATGCAAATGCAACCTGTGTTGAAACAGAACTTTAATTGGAACTGAGAATCTGTAAATGGTATTGCGTTCCTGGTATTGTTGAGTTGTTGAGTATTAAGTTTTCCGGGCAATGCGATTCTCCGCTATCAAAAATCGAATTCGCTTCCTCCCTCTTTTCTAGGTATCGATGCGTAAATCTGATTGGATTGCGCAAAACTAAATGAAGAAAAGATACTTTTTAATCAACCGCAAATCATTTTAATTGGCGCGTGGTGTCTTTTGAAAACAATCTTCTCAGCAAATGTCAGGTGAGAATAATTTGAGAGAGAAAATTCATGAGATTGAAATAGTTTAAATTAATATTTCGAATTTTATTAATGTATTTTTTATTTAACTTTAATATATTTATATTACTTCAGTACACATATGTAATACATTGAGAATTAACATGGACATGCAGGGGATGAATGATTCAACGGCTGTTATTTACTGAAGTTAGTTCAGATAATCGTCAAAAGAGGTCAGCGGAAAAACTTAGCAAGAATAATGCTAATGAGCATCGCTATTTCCGCCCGAAAAAATTCTCTGCGGCAAATCCGATGTATTTTCATAATCTTTCCGAATTTCTTGGTGTTCAACCTAATTTATTTCCGTTTATTAACGAATGTAGGAAATCAATCCTTAAGGGTAATGTTCGCCATAATTGATGCGTTATGATGAAATATCAATTCTAAAAAAGAACAATGCAAGACGTACTTATATTGAAATTTCAGTCATTAATTAATGTGTATATGCTATTAATTTCAGCTATTTTGCAAACATTCTGTTTAAAGTTAAACCACAGTTGGAATTTCACTTGTAGCAAACTTTTAACGGTATAAATTTTTGTTCTGTTTTTTTACACAAAGGAAAAAAACACTCTTAGCAATAACGTTACATGCTATAATAGTAAAAACGTTGTGCACCAATTTCTTGAGATCAACACAATGATTGTTTTTAAATTTACTTTTTATCGATCAGCAAACTACTGAATTCTTTTGACGCACTCAGCCGTTTCATCAAAGAAAGACATTTTTGTAGAGATTTCTTGCATTGGAAATTCGGCCGGTTCCATCATGTTGTATATCTTCAACGGTTTTAAGCATTAACCATTTAGTGGACGACGGACAGTCAGTAATTCTAATCCGCTTGCGTATGTAATCACCTGCTGTTTCAATTTCTTTTTGCAACTCAATGGTTGTATTAGAACGGGGGTGCACAAACTTTTCACTCCCGCCGGCCGCATTTGATAGTTTATACTTATTCGAAAGCCGCACTTAATTAAAAGCTGAATAACGTGAATTAAACAAGAATTAAATATTAGATCACAAGTTAAAGAATCTTTGCTTATCAATAATCAAAGACGAAATTTTCACAATGCGGTGCGAGTTTAAAAAGGTGTACAACGCTTTTGAAAGAAGCAGTAAAGGGGGAAAACTATTCAGGAGTATGTACGAATTTGCTAAAAGCAGTACGTTTGGTTAGCCTTAGCATTTTGCACTCTCTTATATTTTCGCTTTATGATTTACCAAATTAATCTTATCTAAACATTGTTCAATATTAACCTTACGTTACAAAATCTCCGCGGGCATCAACGAAGGGCCGCATCTTGTGCACCCATGTATTAAATATGTTTCAATAAGATTACCTTCCTATTCTTCCTTTCACACTCCCCTTGCGATAGCGATACGATATTTCGCTTTATATTATGCCGCCGGTGATGTTTTATCGGTAGAAATGTACCCGTCTTAGGTTGCAGGTGATGCATATGCAGTGACAGACAATTATCATTTACGAATGTACAGAAGAACTCACATATTCAAAATTGTGCAACAGCTCGATATTGATGTTAAAATATTCAATTATAAATATTTATTTTCGTGACTATTTTTCCTACGCTTCAATAAAAATTAAATCCATAACCAGAACGAGACAAACACGGCTGCGCGCTTGCTCGCATCGGAATTCCCTAAAGGGAAAGTTACGTTTGGGAAGGAGGAGATGATTTTAGCATCTTCCTTCTCCAGAGGGATGTTCCCTAGTCTGATACCTCTCGTAAGGCAGTATTTTCGGTGACGGATACAACCTGACGTGAACAAACCTCTCGGAAATTTGGCAGCCCACCTCTTTTTCCTCCCTCTCTCCAACCATCCAAACCGCCTCATTTTGACCCCGTTCTCAAACTGAGGAGCGACGGGTGCCTGAGGGAGCTGTTTCTAGTCGCGTTGTGGGGCGGAAGGGGGGGACGTCAAACCTGTCTTCAAACTTCTGGCGGTGGACGGAACCTCATCCTAAGGGCGGAAGAAAAAAAAACGGATCCTTGCACGTGACGTAGGAAGGAATAATTTTGAGGTGTGGCTCGAAGGAAACGTTCTTATCTTCATGGGAGGATTGAAATGTCTTTTTATTTTCTCCTTCGCGGTATCAAACACGAGGATGACAGAAAAAAAAAACTTAGGGACTTCATTTTTCTTTCGATTGTTATTACGTGGACGATCGATTTATTTTCAGATTTGAAAGAGTTATCCGTCTATTCTAAACTAGTAAGGTTTGTAATTTTTTAATGCTCGCATTCAGTCTGGATTTTATGAATGCTTCCTAATGACTCAAATGCTTGGTTTTGTATCATAAAGCTTGGAAGATCCGTAAATGGTGTTGTGAACGATGTACAAGCGGATAAAAATCCATTATATTATGAAATAAAGGTTCTGGGGCACCGGTCGACTAAGTGTTACGCAGTTACAGAGTATCTGAAAAACGTTTGTTTAGTGAAAAAGATTAATTTTTCATTATAATCCCGAAAATTTTCGCGCATACAAAGTAAAGCGCGTCGTAGCGGTTTAGAATGCTACTTTGAACCTGATATTTCAGTTGTCCTTCTTGTCGAAGTCTCAATATGGAAAAAAATCCTTTCAAATACCAACGTACCTCGTAACTGATCACACTATTCGGGAGATCTGCGCCCAATAATCTCCACGCATTATCTCATCTTTGGAGAAACTTCGAGAGTAGGTAATGTAATAATCAATTAGTTTATTCACTTTCACATAAGTAGTTAACTTCTGGGGTAACTGAATTTTATCCTCTCCATATATTATTCCGATGCCTTACGTTGTAAAACTGTACAATAACATTATTAAAATATTCGAATATGCGCAGAAACATGCTACTAGATTTCAGGCTTAACTGAATCGGGTTTAGTTTTAACTTGATGAAATGTTAAATCGAAGCAATACGTTATGAAATTGGAGAAATAGAGACCTAAAATTCATTTATCTCCCTCCTCCGATTGATTTTTGAATGATCGCAAATATAATTATCAGCATACGCAAAAAATTACGATTCCACAAGGTGCATTGAAACTTTTAGTCACATTTTCCGTGATATTGGATAATCATATTAAATACTATGAATGAAATACCGTCTCATCAAGTCTAAGAAAATTACGAAGGATTCCTTGATTGGGAAATAGCTTTTCCTCATTTAACGCTGAAAAATGCGTCAACATTATTTTAATTTATCCATCTGCCTCTTAATCTGATGCCCCTTACGTCGCAGAAATATCTTTGTACGGAGTTTAATATATATTTATGCCATTCATAATTATTTGAATACATTTCTAAAATGCAGTAAAAATGTAATCGCTAGAGAATACTAATAATAGTCGAGCACGTCTCATTTCTGGGAAAAAAATTTAAAATAAGGACTCGTAACGAGAATTGAAAAGTAAGTACATATCTTGTGCATAACCGATGGTTTTTTATAATGTTGCGAAATACTTTTGTAGAGTAAGGGTTGAGTGATTTTCTATATAGTTCTGCGGTGGTACTATTTTCAAAGTGAATGAAATTGCATATTTTTCACTAATCCTTCCTACTGTTGAATGCTGCTGCGCAGTCTGGTACTCTTTTGAGGCTCTTACTTGGGACGTCGAAATAGAGCAGGTCTATTTGTCAGGAGCGAGTACAGATACGATACCAGCTTGACAGACTTTTAGAGTGACTTGAAATGACAGACCATGAAATACAAGCGGAAACAATTCGAAAAGTTTAACAGCTCCAAACTCATTGAGGCCGTGCTTGGCATAGATGTACTCACTAGTGCTAATTAACGTAGTACCAGATCAGAACGTACCAGAAAATACGTCGAAATAATCTGTAGAACTAAAGTACCCTGCATATCGTTTCTCCTACACGTGATTAGAAGCTTTAATTAGTGTGCACGTTTGGTGCGATGATACTCCCTGCCAAACGCCATTTGTGGCTTGTAGGGTGTTAACGTAAACGTAAATGAAGAGCCTACATCAATTCGGAAACCGCCGTTTTAATCCATTTAATGCGGCATTAAGGCATTAAAAGTGTGAAAACTGGAGGAATCATGGAAACATCATCTCCCCAGTCATTTTAAAAAAGGCAATGTTAAAACGTTAGCGTTGAAGAGAGCGTAATAGTACTTCCAAATTGCCTCCTTCATCGGTGAGAAAAACAAGGATTAAAATCCTCTCGCATCGGAGTGAATGCGTGTCGTTACCTACATGCCGGGAATGCGTCCGAGATGTTATAGCGATACCCCTTTCATCCGGTTTATTAGCGCTATCTGCCATCTTCTCCATCTGTCGACATTACTCTACGCCTCGTTTAATCCAATTTCTCTCGTCTTATCCCCCATTCCGCCCTGGCTCCTTACCTTTTCACAACTTTTTCCTCCCTCATTTGTCCACGCTCTTCCCCTCCTCCAAGCTCCTCTTTCGTTCTTTCTTTCCATAACTTTTGGTCCTGTATTTTTCCGTCTCTCATTCTCTTTGTAAGCCCTCTTTTGTCTCCTCTAACAAATTATCATTACCCTCTCTCTCAACATTTCACTCTTTGCTGGCCTTGGTAGAGGGGCGGTTAGCATACGTCTATCTCCCAATGTTAGGGTCGCAGGTTCGAATCCTGCCGAGGGCATGGTCGTGTGTGTTCGTCCATGTTATTGTTGTTACATTATTCAGTATTCTGTGCTGTCTCTGAATACTTGCCAATAAATAAATAAAATAAAATAAACTTTCCCCCTCTATCCAACCTTTTCCTTCTCTTCCCCCCCTCCCCCCCTCTATATTTATCCTAACCTGTCCTCTCTTCCTATCCCATCTCCCTTTCTACTCTCCCTATCTCCTCTCCCTCTTTCTATTTCCTCTTTCCCTCGCCTCCTCCCTTCCTCTCTCCCTCCCCTTCCTCTTCCCTTCCCCTCTTCTCTACCCCTCCTCCTCCCCTCTTTTTCTCTCGTCCTCTCTCCCCCCTTCTCCATTCTCTTTCCTCCCTCCACCCTTTACTCACTCTCACGCGCACTTTCTCCTCCATTTATTCCCTCCTATGTTATCTCTTTTATTCCCTTTTATATCGTCGTCGCTTCTTTTCCTCTCCCTCTTATTCCCCTCCTATTTCACTCCCACCTTCACCCCTCTCTTCCCTTTTCTCCCAAATTTCTCCTTATCATCTCTCCTCCTCAATTTTCTCCTGTTCACCTTTCTCTTCCTCTCTCTCTCTCACACACATGCTATACTTTCTCATTCGATCTCTCAAACCTCACGCCATCATCTCTCCCTCTCTCTCTCTCTTCCATAATACATTTTCTTTCCTTATCTCTCTCTCCCCCATTTAACCCTTTTCTTTCCTTCTCTCTCCCATTTGACCCTTTTCTTTCCTTCTCTCTCTCTCCCATTTATCACTTTTATGTCCTTCTCTCTTTCTCTCCCATTTATCTCTTTGCTTTCCTTCTCTATCTCTTTCCCATTTCTCCCTTTTCTTTCCTTCTCTCCCTCTCTCTCTCTCTCTCTCTCTCTCTCTCTTGCCTCAGTCACCGTCCATCTCCCTCCTTCCTCATCTCCTCGCATCCAATCTCCTTACTAGATCCAGTCACTTCCTCCTCCTCCTTCCCGATATCTTCATCATCTTGCCAAGTTTCTAGCCTGGAGGAGTTTTTGGATGTAGGTTGGAAAATCATGTGATTCCCCATGGGGACCAAGTGTCAATGTTTGGTCTGGATGAAAGTTGAGAACCTCCGGCGTTCCCTTGCCCAATATCGCACGGTCCCGCCGCTTCAGCCACATCTTCCTTCTCTCCCTCGCCTAACCCGTCTCTTCTCCCTCCGAAAACCCCCCTTCCGTCTTTCGCTCCAAAACCTCATACCGTCGTCTTCCCACCTGCACTTCTGTCCGAAGGCCTTTTTCCCTTTTTCAAACTCACGTCCCTTTTATATCTTTCTCTCCCTAATATGCGGAATAAAGTACCGAGTTTTCCCGCTCGAGTTGTTGAGGAGCCACTTTCGGCGTTACAGCGAAGCGTATAGAGATTCCATCGGGTCCATTGGGTGGCGAATTTGATGGAAAGGAATGATTTTTATATTGTTCGCTTCCGTAAGGAAAGCTCGTCGGAGAATTGGGTTGGAGGATTATCTTCAGCCATTCTATTATTATTTTCCGTGGAGATGTATTTGTTGCCTATTTTGATGGAGACAAGTCTACGTCAGCTTGCGAAACCCAGGCTAACTTATTTTTTTAAATTCAGCTGGTTTTTATCAAATTACATCTTTTTATTATTTTAAAGCCTGTGTTAAATACATGTCATGAAAACTATTTTCTGAAAACAGCAAAGGCGATCCCAGTTGATGCTGCTGAAAAGAATTTTTATTACTATCGCCTGCATGAAAGCCTTTATTTCCAGTTGTATCACGATTCACCAGACAACAAATTTATAGTTTAAAGTAAATTACCAAAGATATTGCTTTTTAGGATGAGTCAGGACTACTTAAAGCAAATGAATGCGTTTTCTATATGGGAGGACAACATTTTACTTATTATAAGCGCGGACATTCGAAACGCAATAGAATCAGTTGAAATAAGGACGATCTTAGTAAAAACAATTGCTCATGTTATCCATAAAAGTCGAAAAATATATTAAATATAATTCTCGGAGTAGAAACATGTATTTTAATTTTTTCTTAAATTAGAATTCTCGTGAAATATGCCTAACAAAAATTATATCAAATGTATAACTTAACTACAGATCTTAAATCTGTTAGCCGTAACGGTTACCTTTTGAATTGACATGATTGCGTACGTGTTTAAATTGTACGGGACATATGTTCGATAGCTTACAATAACCACCCATTAAATACCTAACCGGAAATTTATTGCGAGATGCACGAAAACAGCATAAAAAACTGCGTCTATTACATCCCATTTGAGTCGCACGTCTTTCCTCCCATTCAAGGAAACTGCGCGACAATGTCACTGCAGACGCGCTTTTGCAGGGAGCAGGTTTTCATTTTTTTTTTCACTTTAGTGAGCACTAGACAAAAGAGTGTGTGTTTGTGTTTTTCCCGCGAGACAATCTGTCTCCACTCCAAAGGAACACATTTCCCCACGGGGTCGGCATATCCCAACTCGATTCTCTTTTACTGCAAAAGAGAGAGAGAGAGAGATATCCAATTTGGTTTTTTCAATGAAAATTCTTTCACGGGCGAAATGATCGCCTATTCCTAAGGTTCACCTCTCCGCTTCAATAACGTCGTCGCAATCTGGTTTTATTTTTCCGAATGGGATTTTTATCAACCGTTTTGATAAGTTTTATGTGCGGTCTCGAAGCGATAGATGGAGGC
The DNA here is from genome assembly GCA_036926305.1 of Uropetala carovei. NCBI lineage: Eukaryota > Metazoa > Arthropoda > Insecta > Odonata > Petaluridae > Uropetala > Uropetala carovei. The sequence continues at coordinate 2,550,650 of JAXCHB010000212.1, forward strand.
GTTCTCGAGAAGAAAAATATGACTTAGCGATAACGTTGCAATTGCAATTTTGAAAAGTACGCACGGCATCCTATTGAGATAGAATTGTTTTTACGGGGACCCTGGATGAAATTACATGGCGATTGACGTTAGTTATGGTTATCTCGTTTGAAGGCATGAAAACCTCTGATAGAGGTTCGAATCAATAATTTAACCATTTAGGTGAAAAAATTTTACTAAGTTCGAAGGCGTCCGCGTGATTTTTAGTGGCCATTATTGTGTGTTTCCGATCATCGTTTCTATGGGACCTAAAAACTAATGAAGGTATAAGAACGTCCGTGGGGAGTAAATGCACCGCGGTGTAGAGTTTTATTTGCAAAGAGCAATGGCGAAGCAAAGAATTTACTTCGGTGATGGCAAACTATTTAAAGAATCGTTTTTTCATGAGGAGGTCATCTTCTTATTTGCAGTTGATAATTTCCAGTAGAAACTCATACATACGGCTATATTCTTTTAAATCAGAGGTCACTTACTAAATACACTAATTTTCAAGTTAAATTTGAAATTAATGCGAGTCGCAACTCAAATAATTTTGGGGTTTGGAAACATTAAAAATATGTATGTGATTGCTTCAGTCACAGAAAATATTCACAACTTTCAGACTTCGTGATCGACGAGTCTAACATTTAAAGGAATTTAGGGATTAGTTTTATACCGACGAAAATTGGGTTTGTATTTCTCTCGGTATGCTTAGGAACACACTTTTAGTATGCTTCTAGCCTAACATACACTTTTAACTCCCATGAGACAGTTTAGGCATCTGTGCCGAATCTCACTCGTGATTTTCCATTCTGATTCCTCTGATATATAATTACAATATTATATTTCATTGCTCATAATTTTGGGTGAGAAAAACATCATTCCAATTTCCACCAAATGGTTGAATAAATCGAGCGCGCATTTCGGCTACAAGGCAGCCTTCATCGGTGGCGGTTCTCCTACAGCATGTTCTAAAACATTCATTTAAATATTGGATTCTAAGATAATTCTTTTGATCGAATAAGTGCGTTGGTGGTTCGCACTGAAACATTTATTATATCCTCTACCATCCATCATTTTAATACGGTTCAATTTAAACCTAAATCTAAGTTTGTGAATATCATGTCAACAGCACATTTAAAGTAATTGGGTCAGGATCAGTCTTTTTGAAAAAAATGAACAAATTGAGATTGCAAGTGTAAACCACTTCCATCAGTTTTATCGGGAAAACTTCGCACAGAAGTTAAAACACATCCGTTTCATAAATTTTGAGTGAATCAAACAAAAGCTTTTGTATCACAAAAGTTTGTGCGGTTATGGTTTCGCTAAAAATACTAAATCATTCGAAAAATTACCCATTTCTCTCATTAAAATTCTTCGTTTTGATGCGTCTTATAGACGCAATCATCAGAAATTCATCTCTTTTTCAGTAAACTAATTATGCTTAGTCCTCGGCGAAAATAAAGCAAGCGTTTCTTTTCCTAATCCGTGTATGTTATAAAGTATGCGAGCGGTGCTATGTTCAAGACATTCTTCTAATGCGCGTTACTTATACGGAACAAAGTTTTGTTATAACTTCTAAGTTCTGCCTTTGGTCATTCTCCACGATTCCTACGTTCCCTATCTAATACCTTCTATCTAAATCTTTTATCTTTCCCTCTTGCCTTTATATGTATAATAATAGCTCCACCTTCATAATAAAGTATTCTCTCCACCATTTTCACTGACGTGACCAACATCCTTTCTTGGAAATAGACATAATAAAATTTCTGCCTTGCCTTTCTTTGCCTTTCTCTCTGTTTCGAATATTTATTAAGGGGCCAACGTCTTTTGTTTTCAAGTTACTCCCTCAATGATTCAGTTTCTATATCTTTGTTTCTCGTGTGTCCTTTACATCGGAGTGCCATAAATTTCCTCCCATTCTTCTCCAGCTGCATATTCTAACGAATATCTGTTTTTCTGTTAAGCGCTTGTCACTCGTTCGTCCCTTGTTTAAACAGCGTATCACTTGTGTGTATCTCGTCGTCGATGTATCGCCTTAGGTGATATTTAAGATGATTTTTATGTCAGCAACTGCAATTTCCATGCAATTATGAATTATTGTTCATTAAAGGAAAACAATTAAGCGAGAACAAACCATATATTTTCTCCAAGATAATCACTTCCTATATTGACTGATTATACCGTACACTTGTATTTGATAAACTTGATAATTTTTCTTTAAATTTTAGCATTCACTTTAATAAATAAATATGGGATTAATTTTGCTTATTTTTATTATTATATACGCTTATATGAAATTCACTAGATATTTATTTCCTTATTTATTTACTTAGACCATTGTGGTCAACTTTCCACTTATAATTCGGTTCCTGTTTAAGATAGAGTTTTGTGGCTTTCGGAAAGTTGTTAAGAAGGATGTCATCTTTCGTTTGAACAATTGATCAAAGCGCCATCTCCATGGTCTAAACATTAAAAAATTAAATTTGATAAAAAATATTTCGCAAGAGGATATGGGCGCCATGTATATAGGTAACCTATCATACACAGGAGTCCGTGCCTTTGGTATAATCGCAAGGGTAGCAGTGACTCCACTTGTTTTCTCAAAGATGGCTCTAATAGCATACATAATTAGGACGATTATCAATTAATAAATTAGATCAGAGTTTTAATTTAATTATGGGATTTTGTAAATAACTGAATAAAAATGAAAAAATTGCATATACAAGTTATATGGACAAAGTAAAAGATAAAGAGTTAAGAAAATGCTCATATAATTTTTATATGCAATTTTTTACATTTTTACTCAATTCCTTACAAAATCCCATAATTAAATAAATGTCAGCTTTTATAAGCAATGAATCAGAATTGATATCTTCAAAGTAAAATATAGAAATTTATATATACGCACGTTACGGTTTTTAAACCAATTATAGAGATTATTTCGGAAATTCATTTTAATCTTAAGTTGTTTTGTATTTTTTCACCTGTTTTTATTCGCTTCCCCTCCACAATTCGGTAAATATTATCAAATGAAATTTATTTCAGCATAAATAAAGCTAAAGTGTATGTAAAACAATCCACTTCTTAATATAACGACCAGGTTTCGACGCCACTACGTCATCTTCAGGTTACTTGATGATGACGTAGTAGCCGGAACCTAGCCTTGTTATTGATTAATAAAGTTGAATTGTTACATAGTACTCTGTGTTATTTGTTCTGAATTAATGGAATTCCACAAAGTTAATGCATCCGTATCGGATGAAAATTTATTTTTTCGACGGAGTTGATCAATTGTTTCTTTCAATTTTACGTTAATACGTTTATAGATAAGTTATCGCAGCATAAAGAGTATCTAGTGTCTTTGGAGTGCAATAATGTCGCATTCGGGTAACGAATCTGTTATTTTGTTTCCATAATTTTATTTTAACTGATATGTTTTCTTACAGTCTCTTCTCATTTTTTTTCAATCACGACCCACCTCCGAAATAGAAAATCGAGCAATTCGAAAAATAACGTGGAAATGAAACGCGTAATGTTACCTCAGATCCATGTTTGAATTCGTATATTACCTCAGGGCGTGATAATTCCTGCGTCTACAGGATCGACGAAGCGCACGAAATAAATTTAAAAAAGCAAGCAGGGCCGAATCTCTAAAACCCAAGTTTATTAATCAATTTTCTCGGAATGTGCACTCGGAATAAGATCCGACCCGAGCTTGTTTGCGCTTTAGGAGGTTATTATTATTAAGTAAAACGCTTCAATTAGGAGCAGGTCCTGGTGGCAGCGGGTCTACATCATTATACATTAAATGAAGCACATCATAATACAATAACATTACATTAAAGTGCTAACTTAATGGAAGCACGTTTTTACACAAAAGAGATTGAGATTGAATAATAAGGTTAACATTTTAAATGGAATACATTGCAATTTCCCGTGCAACTCTTAAATTACAATTTCCCTAAAAGGTATAGCTTATTAAAAAAAATAATTAGTGTTAAAAGTATTAAATAAAGCCGTCCTGATGGCGACGTCGTCATGACACGAATATGTTTGTAACATTTTGAGAGGGGAGCGCACATATTCCCTGCCTGGTATTTGTTCACAGGGACGGGAGGGAAACCCTCAGAAGGCCTACCGTAGGCAAGAGTTACAATACAGTTACTACATATACTACTATTTACAAATTTTAACATTTCATACATTTAAAAAAAATTTCAGATAATTCCACATAGCACATGCCGCTGCTCATTTGTCGTCCGAGTAAAATTCCATTACTCTACGCGGTCAATAGGCTCCCTCCTCCTTCCAACCCCCCCCCCCCCCCCAATTCGTCTCCTCCTCCTCCGGAACTCACATTCACGGGCAAATGAACAACTTCTCTCTCTCTCCCTCCCCTCCCTCCCTCTATGACGGTGTATTTTCACTCTTATCCGTTCTCCTTCCTTCCCCCATCCTACTCCCTTTTCTCCCTCCCCTTACCGCTTCCCTTTTACGCCCTTTCTCTTTTGGGATCCTTGATTTCTGCTCTGGATGGGAGGGAGCAGATGGAGAGAGGGAAAGGGTCCATTGGGTGGAAGTAGGTAGGGGGGTGGATCGGGGGGGGGGGGGGGGGGGCGAGGGGGGAGAGGATTCAGGGTGGGATGAAGAAAGGTTTTTCAGAGATGGGGTGGCCATGGGTTGACTGAGCCGATGCTATGATAAGGAACCAGCTTTTTGGCGGTCCCTGGGTTTTCATCGAAGAGGAAGCAGATGGTTCTGAAGGACCCATCTCGACCGCTACGTTTAATTTCCGTGCTCTCTCTCTCGCTAGACTAGCAGCTAACCTTTACCCGTCTCGGCTTCTTCCCTCCGCATTCTCTTCCTACCCTTCTTCCTCGCTTTTCCTTCCTCTCTCTCTTCCTCGCAACCCCCCCCCCCCAAAAACTCTCGACTTTTACCTTTTTAACCGTCTGTTTTCCATTTCACCCCCTCTCACCCTCTCGTCATCTTTATATCTCATTATCCACATCACCCTTTATGAGATTCACTCTTCCCTTTATTCTCGTCCTTTGCCTTCCTTGTCTCCTCTTTCTCTCTCTCTCTCTATCTCTCATCACCTCTCATTTCCTCTCTTTTAGCCTTCTTTCTTTTGAGCTTTTTTTTTGTGGGCGTTTGCTTAGAACTTCCTCGTCCTCTCCCCCCCATCTTCCCTTTTCCCCACCATTTCCGTCTCCAAGCAATCTGATTCTATTACCTAATCTTTCTCTTTCATCTTATCTTTCCTCTCCCTACTCTCCCCCCCACTCTCTCTTCTTTTCTACTTTCTTATTTCTTGCCTTCCTCTCCTCTTCGCTTTCCTCTTCTTTCTTTCCTCCTACCTATCGTAGCTATACAACGTCCCTCAAGGTTCACAATAATTTCCTTGCATTGTGTATCTTTGTACTCGATAAACATTAAGGAATTATTAAAAAGACAGCATGAAATTAAAGGCAATATAATTTTTTCCCGGTATATACATCTACGGTCGAACAGAGTTGAAGCTGAAAGATGATAGAGCTTAAGCTCTTTTCAATGCGAAAGTGTTACGAATATTACTTTTCCTTTGTCATACTTGTGAAATTTTCATGTTTAAGTATAGTCTGTACTATCAGATAAAGATTCATTTGAAGAAAAGAATTTTTCATGGCATTTTCGGAATGTTTTTGGGCGCCTTTTGTATATGCCATCTTTGCCACACCCAATCTAGAGCATTGTGACCTAAAATCTCCTTTCGGTAATAATTGTACGAGTTTATTGTCGGAACATGTTTTGGGCGTTTTTTCGATATATTATCTGTCTTTAGCTTATTTTTCTGTGATCACATTGCACCGTTTTGCAAATAAAGCTATCGATCGGAACTGTAGTCATTCCTTATCTACAGTAATTTTCCTTCTCCAAAACAATTTATATTCTGTTACTGTTATAAACTATCTTAATCACGTCTAAGTGATTATTCTTTTATTGAAGTTTCTTCAGAAATCTCTGAAATAGGAAGCATTATCAATTACCTTCGGTTTAAAACATTACTTTTTAAATAAGTTTTGTTTTAACCATATCCTCTTACTCACTTATTACAAACTGCATATTCTTATTTGACAATATTATTATTGCAAAATTTTATGAAGTAAATAAATATGCGTTTAAATCAATAGTTACCTTACTTTTTATTCGTTTGGATTACCACTCAACTGCTTCCTAGATGGCATCGATGTAGTAAATGAAGTTATCTCTATCCTCGCAATTTTCTTCATTTAAAATAAGAAAATTGAATATAAACTTTTTTCCTATTATTAGGATCTTCAAAATACCTATATGTATATGTTTTTCTTATAGTAAATTCTTATATAACCTTGGCCGATGAATACTTTATCTTTCTCTGAGAAACCTGTTCCATCGAAATTCTAAAGATTTCGAAATAATTTCACTGAAACTGAATGGCCTGTTCAACTAAAACCACGAAGTTTAAAGTTTATATTTAAAAAAAACAAAACCCACCATCAAAAATTTAGGTTAGTTCGATAAATCTTACAAACTTCATGTGGAAAATATTAATACCTGTTGTCCAAGTCGCATGATCACATTCCTAATTACCTCTAAAGGTAACTAACAGTTTTTCACAAGAACACCATATATCGCACTTATTATTTCATTGATCTCCCTCATTATCTCGTTTCAAATTTGGATTTGAATTCATTGACGAACACCATATTCACATTCGCTCTGCGCAATTAAAACATTCAACTTATTTTTTATTGTCCCTTCCTCTTAATTACGCACGATTACACGAAGCCTTTCATTATTTATAAACTTTTCCCCATTCCGTCTCTTTTCTCTCTCTCTCCCTCCCTCCCTTTTTAATTTTATTTTTCGTCCATTTTTTTGTACGGATAACCGCTAATCTCTTCATCCTGCCACCTCCGCACCGCCGTCTTCTATTTTTTTTCACCTTCCACTGTTTCCTCTCTCTTGGCTCTCACATCCTCTTGCATACCTTTTTTTCCTTTCTCCCCTTCCAACGGCTCATCCATCCCGAAACTCTATAATCCAACCCCTTATACTTTAGAACACACCCGTCGTGCTCTTCCCTCGCCTCTCCTGTAATTCTCGGCGATACCACCCGCATCCCTATTGTGTGTGAGAAGGATGTATATACACACACACACTCCTGGCAAACCTCCTTCCTTCCTCCTCTCCCCCCCTCTCCCCCCGCCTGCCACTTTTCGCCAGCCCTCGACCATTTGCCAGCTAACCGCATGAGAGAGGTTAATATGAGACAAGAGGGTTATCTCTGGACGACCCAATCCTCTATCTCTCTTTCCCCCTCTCTCCCTCCCTCCCTCTCTTTCTCCCCCTCTCTCCTTCCCTTCCTTTTCCTATCTCGGCTTCTCCCCCCATCTCTCTCTCTCTCTTTTCCTCTCATCCTTATATTCATATCTTCCCTTTAGTCTTTTTGTCCTGTTTTGTCTCTCACGGATTTCCAACTTCACTTCGTTATAAGTTATGTTGCACACATTCTTGCATCCTCGCACATCTTTCATTTGGCGTATTAGACAATTGTCGTGAGACGCACACGGTATCAGAAAAAGAAGCGTAGGAGAATGAGGTCAAGGCCACGATAAAGGTGAAGGGGATATTATTATATTTTAATTATAATCACCCGTACAAGTTACTGGAAGTCAGCCTTGGATATGTGCCGGGATAGAGTGTCGGTATCATAATGCGTTTTTCCATTACGGTACTCAGTCTCGAATTCGTGCACGCTCAACTTCTGTATCCATCGGGCGACATTTATTTCTAGGTTTTTAAAACACGAAAGCCGTTTTAAAAGGGCGATGTCTGTTCTGCGCATAAACTTCTGCACGTTTAGGTCTTTTTGATAATGATCGAGCGAATTTACGACTACTAATTGTTCGCGCCAACTTAATAAATCAGTTAGTTTTGACGACATGTTGTGAACTAGCACATCACTTTTTCAAGTGTATTTTGTACGTGCGGCAGCACAGCTTTAATACCGACGTTCTAAGCATCTGAGAAAATGTTGTTAACATTAAGAATACATATTAATTATACTGTTATAATTGCTTTAAATTTTACAAACTCTGATTAGGGTTATCTCTTATTTTTTAACTCAACAAGACACTTTTTTAAAGGTAAATATGTGCATAGGTTTACAGCTCAAGTTTAGTAACATCAATTTCAATCTGTATAAAATACAATACTAAAAATATCCTTCACTGGCTCCATTGTTAATAAAATTGAGAACTTAAAATTTCATGGAATAGAAGCTGGGATCTCTCCAGGTATTTTTTTAATTTTTTTCTGCGCCCCAACCTACGATCGCCTATGGGTGAAGAATATTTCAGAATTTATTTCTAATGTGGAATGTGTAAAAATAACATCCCGGCTTCTGATGTTACAAACAAACACGCGGATAGGATGTCGTTTTATCAGCCATTTTCGATCCATTGACGGATGAAGGCCTCCCCATGACACTATCGGTTTCCCCTATCAGCTGTCTCAATCCTACACGTTTTTCGCTAGGAACTTCACAAGCCCCCTGTCCCATCAGTCTTTCGGCCTTATATTCGGTCTCTTGATGTTCCTCGGAATATATTTACTGATGTTACATCCCAAACACTGATAATTCGTTCTTGCAGCATGACCGGCTCACTTCCGCTTTAACGCCGTTGCTCTCCAAATTACGTGTCAATCTCCCGTCTTGCTTCTTCCCAGGACGTTTATTTTGCGGTATCTTCGAGTGTTCCATAGGATACATCTCTTCGTGCATCTCTGCGTTGTTTACAGGCGCTGGATTATTCTGGCATTCATGACCCATGCTTCACACCCATAGGTCAGAACACACATCTCATACAACATCCTCCTTAGGAAAACTGGGATATTTGATTTGGAGATGTTTGCATTACGTCCGAATTGACTCCTGACCGTCTTCACTAACCTACTCCAAAAAGTGATAAATCCGTAATGAGGAGTTGACGCGAGTAAATGCAACTTTGCAACATCCTCGAGTCGTGTTCTCTTGATGTACATAAATGCGGAAATATTAATTTTTCGTGTAAATTTATTTTGTTTATATTTTGATGTTGTACATTCTATAGTGTAATTTAATGGTAGATATTAACACACGCACACACACACACACACACATATATATATATATATATCCGCTAGCCTTATAGGTCATTCCTCCTCCCCGCCGATCCTCAAACTCCTCGCATCACCCTCTTATATCCCTGCCCAGTGTGTCACTTAAACAGTACTTCTCTATCCGTTGCTGGCGAAGGGCTTCGGCCCGAAAGGCTTTAAAATTTGTGTTGTTTATCGTGTGTTTCTGTTTTTCGTCTGTCTTCAGCAACCTCAGCGGCTCTCCAGTTTTGGTAAGTGTCCACTGGGCTTCCTCTAACACCTTGTTACCACCCACCTTTATAATTACCTTTACTTTTCCTTAAGCATATATATAAGGTGTGTGTATATATATATATATATATATATATATAATTTATTCATAGTTTATCTCTCTCTATCTTCTATTCTTTTTTCTCCTTCAACATCCTTCACACTGTGTTATATGAAAAAAGGGTTAAATAAAGGAATTTAGCCGGAATGAAGACTTTTTTCTGTCTGTCTGTCTGTCTGTCTGTCAGAAACATAAGCATCTCGTTCTCCCTCTCTCTCTCCATTCTATTTTCCATACTCCTCATTTTTATTTACTCTCCTCTCTCGTGTGTGTATATCTCGCATGAGTCTCTTCTCCGAGACCGACCCACTGTCATTATATTTTCTCTACTCTCAATACCCAACGGATTTAAGAATTTTTTATTCACAAGCGAGACTCTGCTAAAATGATTCTTCCATTCCTGAGGCTATTCTGAACGTACATATCTGAACTTCTGCTATTTTTTTAATATTTCGAAAGGTCAAAAATGTACGAGAATGAGAATATCGCGTGTATTGCGATAAGTGGTCGGGTCGTGCAGAAAAAACGAAGTATTTTCTCGATTTAATAAGGAGAAGGGAAAAGGGGATTACACAGAGCTTTTAAAGGCGTTTTTTTATAATATTATATGGTAGCGTTGCATGTGAGCAGGCTCTATGTGCATGTGCACAGTTCAAATCTTCACAAAAGGACTTTTTAAAATATTCATCGTGGTTTATGTTCTACAGGATACCACAAAGTTGGAAAAAATCGATTATTGCGGCGTAATTACTTCTTCCGTACTTCTCATCGGAAGGCTAGATGATTCTAGGGCGTGAAGTGATTTGTTATTCCTAATGGACTACTTAAAAACTTTAGTTTACCATTTTCAATTCTTTCGTCATCCCGATACTGGATGTTTTTTATTGACATTTCCTATCGTTCTATGCATCACAACGTTTCTGTTTCTCCTTGACAGTTCCTATCACCTCATTATGTACTTTCAACGTAGTATTAAGGTGTACTTAATTGGCTAAATAGACATATTTGGAAATTATTAAGGCAAGAGTTATCTATTTAAAAGTCATTGGCTGCCGATGAAGCGTTGTTTACCCAACAATTGAACGCCGATTTAATTGTTAGCCGTTGCGGACGAGCTTCAAAGGTCATCTCTTGGCGGGTTTTCATGGCATTTAACGAGATACGAGTAAAAGGCTCTTATGAAATGTAGAAGTTGTAATTTACCGATACGGCCCAAAGTCATGTTTGAAGGATGAATTTTAATCAGGATCTATAAATTAAAAAATTAATCGAAATCCGTCTGTTGCGATATTCTTCCAACAATTAACGCTATCTATTTCGAATCTGCAGATCGTATTTTCACAAATTGTCTATTTATTCCAAAATGGCAGTAGCAATTTTTATTAAAACTTATTTAGTTATAGAGCTAGGAGTCATAAAAAATACTGATTTAGGTTGTAAGGAATGGTTTATCACTACTTCGGTGCGAACGAAATTTCTATCTAGTTTCTCAACGTTTTTCTGCATATTGTGATTCTCTTCGGAGCCGTTTTCAACATAACTTATCAAACTGACAGAAGTTCTCGGTTAAACTTGAATTAAACATCTTATGGTCGACATTTCAAAAACTTATCACAATTTTTCGTAATTTATTTTGTAAAATTTCATCCGGACAGCACATTTTATTCTGTTTAAACCGAAAATTAATATAATTCTAATTTAGTAACATCTTGCGCGGTTTTACGTTATATAGTTTTTATTCCTAAATAAATTTGGATTATTTTTACTGCCGCGTGTATAAAATGTATACAGGCTCATGTAAGACGAAATGCTGGTGTAAAATATTCCTATTTTATGTATATTATATCTGGACGGTGAAACTAAATTATACCCGAGCAGGAATAAACACAATTTGCCGTTATTCGGAACAATAAGATAGTATTATCTAATTTACAGTTTAGCGTTAACGTCACACGGTAACGCGAATTCCAAAAGATAGAGGACGACGACACAGAACAGCAATTATTCCTCCGACCTTCTTCAGTAAAAACAAATTCGAGCAAACGTGAGGCGAGCGAAACAAGCGCCGTGCGGAAACCTTAGACAGTGACGTGAGACCGAACCTAGAAATTTAATGTTCGCATTTTTTCCCCCCTTATCGTAAACCGCAGTCACGTCTGCCCTCTTGCGTTACTTAAAAAGAGCTATAAGGACTGAATCAGGAGTGGAAGGGAAAGACAGAGGACGAAGGAGAGCGAAAAAGAGAAGCGGTAAATAGCGAGGGATGTAGAGGACGTGATACGGGGGAGATGGAAAGGAAGGAAGAGGGATAATGGGAAGGAGAAGGTGGGGAGAAAGAGGAGTTAAAGAAAGCAGGATAGGATAAAGTACGATTGCATGGGAAGTGAAGTGGGTGAGCTGAAAAGAGAGGTGGGATAGGGGAGGGGGGAAGGAAGGGGAGAGGGGGAAGAGAGATGGGAAGGAAGGAGAATGGGAAGATAGAGAGGAGGGAGATGGGGGGAGTGAAGAATAAAGTGAGGAGGAGGAAGAAGGAGAGCGAGGGGAAAGAGGTAGGGAGGGAGGGAGATAGAGGAACAGAAGTGGGGGTGATGGATGGAGGAAGAAGACGAGAGAGGAAAAGAGGGAGAGCGAGAGGTAGTAGAAGGGGAAAGGTTAGGCTTTGTGAAGAGTGTGGTGGGCAGTAGAAATGGATAAGGGAAAGAGGCGAGGGCGTTGAAATTAGGTGTAGAGTTGAAGAGTGAATAGCGAGAGGAGACAAATAGTGAAACTCAAAGGTAAAGAGAACGCGAGGGAGAAAGAAAGTTAGAATTGGGAGGAGGATAGCATGAGATAAGGCATCTAACCTCCTTGCATCCCACGCGCCCTCCTTCCCCCCCCCTTCTCCTTCACCCCACCTTCCCTTCCCTTTTGTTCCTCGTTCTGCTCCTTATCAAATCTCAACTCGCCTATTCCAATGTACCGTTTATCACCGCCTTAGCTGTTTGCGGGGTTGAAAGCAGGTGGGGGGAGGAATAGGAGGCGAGGAGGCGTAAGAAGTGGCGGTGGAGTGAGGTAGTCTTCCCTCCCCCTCCCCCCTCCTCTTCCGTCCCTCCTCCCCTCCCCCTACTCCCAAAACTCCTCATCCCACCCCTTCCTTGTTATCTATCCGAGCCCGTCTTAAAGAGGGCGCCTATGGGGTTACGCCCAGAAGATAAAAGTGGGCGGAGAGAGAGTAGAAAGGGAGAAAGAGATATGAGAAGGGGGTGTGGCGAGAGCCATCTTTAGCCTACTGTTGACAACGCTTCTTCTCTTAGCTGGATTGTTCCGCTGTCTATATTATTTCTCTCTCTCTACAGAGTAGGAATTCTAGTCCTCTCTCTCTCTCTCTCTCTGTCTCGGCATGGAAGATTATGAGCGAAAGTTGAGAAATCCGAGCAATGAGCCGTAATTACTGGGAGTTCCCATAGTAAATATAACTTCTCGAGAATTTAATTCGTTTTCGGTAAAAGGGAAACAAGAGGAAGTTTCGTCGCACTTCAAAGAGTAGAAGAGACGGTCCAATTGAAGGGATTCGGGGAACCGGTAGCGATATTAGCATGTCTAAACCGGGACGGAACTCGAATTTGTTGTATCCCGGCTGAAATTCCTCTTCCCACGCGCATCAAAAACCGTCTCCGCGCCGTAGACGTGGCGAAGAACTTGGCGTCGAGTCTATGAAAGTTTGAGAGTTGATGTTCTTATTAAATTTCTCGGAAATTTGTGGGCGCAAGGTTTCATACACGTGCTATAATTATAGTAGGTTCAGTAATAAAAAAAACGCAGAATTAAAAAATTATTTAATTACTAATGTACTGCTGTAGTGCTACAATATTGCCTATCTATCTACTATAATATATTTTGAAGGGTGTGTTTGTGTGTTTGTTCATGAAACTCCTCCTAAACGATAAAAGATAGAATAACCAAATTTGGTACGATTCTTCCTTACATCCTAACTTATTGTTAGTAAATGGTCAAGGTTTGGTCAACCGCGATTAATCAGTGCTGCCAATATAGGGGATTAACATTTTTCCATAAGATAACAGGTATGAATCCATTTCTTGACTTGCAAGGTTTTCTTCTTTCAAGCATTAAAATACGTAAATATCGACCGATTGTTTTCGCTTTTGCTTTATTCGACGAATAAAACTCTATACTATCTTATTACTGCGAAGTTTACATGTTACACGGTCGAAGTTTTCAGAAATACACTATTTGTTTCGAAATTTTGTGGATTTTTCGTACTCTTTCCTGGCGTTGCCAAGGCGGCCGTCATTGTTACCTCCGATTCAATTAGCTTCAATGAAGCTTACAAATAGACGAAAGTTTAAGGTTATTCGATTCGCACTTTTGTTTAAGCAACGAAACGATCGATGGGTATGGATAGCAATGTAAATTGATACTGGTTATTATTCAGGAAGCATTTATAACGATTGATGAAAGAAATTGAACCTTCTTTCGTCTATAGAATACTGGAAACTTACATTTTCTGTAAGTAAAATCATTATATTTTACATTATAATGTTTATTAAGGTAAATAAGCTCACGTATCTGGTGTACATTTACCGGAGTCAGTGTTCAATCATGGACAACTGTACGTTGCTTTTTCACGGTTTCTTGCTTACAAAACATAAAAGTAAATATTTCAGCGAGGCATAATTACACAAGAAATGAAGCTGGATTTGGCGAAAGTAATATGATAGGAAATAAAATTATCGTTATATTTTAATGCAATAGGCTCGGAAACGTATTGTTACAAGCAAATATGATTAATTGTTAAGAAAAGCTAATTGTAACTTAAAAAGTATCTACTCTATATTTTAAAGAGTTTGTATGTTGTGCTGTAGTAGCTTCACTAAATCCGTTGAAATTTAGCGAGAAATTCTGTTAGTTTAATATAAAATATTACCGCGAATATGATGCTCCACAAATTTACGGCCTCTTTAGTCGATGTTGCAATATAATCATATTTATGAATTAGCGGAATAATAACATTTTACTCCTTATAATATAATCTTATATTAAAATTACATTCCAGATTAAATAGTTTGAACTTTTCGGAAGAAACTATTAAAGGCTTTTCGAAAGTATGAAAATAAGTATTTTACTGATTCTTTTGTCGGTAAATGTGACATTTGGTTATTGATTTTATCAGTACATGTTTAAACAACTACGCTGTTCCACTTACTTGCTAGCCAAAATTCAATTAACGCAATAAAAACATAAAATTACTCTTTACGTTCACAATTTGTTTAAATTTCTACTGGAAACGACGTCAAGTATTTTTTTTTCTATTTATACAATTAAACCTTCAATTTAAATAGATTTTTCATTCGTCGATTAGAAAAAAAGAAGCTCAAATTATAAGGAATTGATTTCATTGCGTGCAGTATGAAACGTTTTCTCCAGCATCGTTTATTTTACCGAAACCAGATGTTTCGAAATATCAATAAATTTTTAAGTCTAAATAAATATGCCATCATACTAGTAGTAAAAAACTAACGAACGATGACCAAACAGTTGCCTTTGGAATTGAGGACTTGAAATTTTAATTCCTACGTCAGATTTCGTCGACAAAGAATGGACGAAGCGGGCGATTTTAAAAATACGGTCGATATTATTTTTCAACGTTTGACCTAGTAAGCTAAATATTAATCGGGGAACTGATCATGCTGTAACGAAAGGTCAAGTCTGACAGAAGTCGATTTTTGACGGATTTCGTATCTCTCGACCCGACACGGGTAGTAAACCAACATAAGGTCGCAATCATCTGCCGCTGTTGTCTTATTCATATTCCGACCCTTCTCAAACGTTTTCATTTTCCCCTTTTAAATCATCTCTTCAACCGATAGAAAGGGAACAAAAAAAAGACGTCCTTTAGAGGTGTACCACAGAAAAGTTCCCTATATTTTTTTTAATAGCGTGACACGCTGGAAAAATAACGTTCGCTTTTTTTTCACGTACGTAGAGCTACGTGTGATAGAAAAGAAGTGGATTGCCACCAGGAGGACGAGGATGTTCCACTTAAACAAACTTTTGAAGCGATCCCTTAGAAATCCGTCGATGTAACATGCTTTTTTTTGTGTGTTATAGACGTACGTTTGCGAGCTTCCCGTACTCTTTATAGACTATCTCTCTCTTCCTATTACGCTATGTATCTAATCGCCCCACACTATTACCTTTATACGTGGCCTTCTACGTCCTACCCTATTCCCCTTTCACGCCACCCACGACCTCCCACTCACCCTTCCACGCGACCTCGTACTCCTGCACGAACCCGTCACTCGTAACCCATTCTCTTTGAAGTCTTGTGGACGATGCGCTCTGTGTCTATAGGGTTAAGCGATGGCGACGCCATATTTACACGTCATAATCGGCGTTGCATTTCATGTACTCGGAATCGAAAACGTTTATTCCTTGTACCAGAGCGGATAAAGATAGGAAGGACCCCTATGAAACTGAAGCGTGTCGTTATTGCCCAGGGGGTTGAGTGCGGGGGAGGTCGCGAACGAGACCTCGTTTAAACAGTCGTTCATATTTTGTTATTTTCCCATGACGACAAATGTTTGACGTTTGGGAATTGGAAAGTAATGCAAATATGAGTCGGAACGCGATATTTGTCGTTCGGTTCTGGTACTGACCGAGGATAAGTTCTTCTTTTAACTATGGGAATCATTCTTCGAAAGTTGGAAATGGTATATGTTGTTTCTTGCCTGGTTAACATAGGTTTATGATAAAACGTCTTAATTCATGCTTCTTTCGGGAAGATAATAATGAAAATCCATCGGTCACAGCCAGCAGTAAATTCTGTTTTGAATCTTTATGAATAACTAATATTCCGTTACAAGTGCGAAGTCGTATAAAAGCATAATTTACGAAGCGCAACCGCGAAAATCCCGCGATTTTGGTTTTTCGTACGAAAGTCGTTCGATGAATCATTAAGTACTACCAACTAACTCATCAGAATTGCACGCCAAGATATTCGACCTATGGCAAAAACATAAACGCATTCCAAGCTCGCTTTGAGGAATTGTTTTCATTGATGTTCCCGGAAATATGCTGTTGCCTTTTGAAATTCGCAACGGAGGAAAATTTCTCAGATGCGTTTCAATTGCAACCGCTCTCTGTTATCTCGAATAAGCTCATAAAATCCGACAAATGATTGTTCCGTCGGCTCGAAACTGCAGAGGGCTGTTAAAGCGGTTAAAACTGCATTTTCGCGACCAATGCTCGCATGCATTAACATAAACAAAAGGCGGGAAGCGATAATCTCTTTGCCCACACACCACTCAACACGTCTTCCTTCTGCTTAACCAACATTTAGCAGACCGGAATAAATCGTCGCGAGGTCGTAAAGGCTTAAGTATAGTATATAGCTCGCATCACGCGTGTCTTCCAAAATCCTCCGCAAATGGTAAACCACTTAACACATCTCTCCACGGCTCATTATTTTCCTAATTTAACTCCTTAACGCTCACAGATGCACGTATAAACGTTTTTCTCTCATGGTTATCGACGAACTTGGTTCTTGTTTTATACCGAATGAATTTTTTTTAAGCGGCGTTCAAATAAGTTACTTTTACCAGCCCTGGGAATGTGCGTATATATATAGACGTTTACGGTGCATAAACACGTAACTGCAAACATTCGCACGCAAACACTCGATTCTCGTGAATTTTATAAGATAACGTTTTAATATGGGTTATTTTTCGCACTCCGGCGAAGTTTTTCAAAAATATATATTTTTTATTTCTTTTCCAATTACTTCTAAAATGAAGGGAAAGCTTTAAAAAAAATTAAAACTTAGTTATATATCGGAAGAAATTCAAAGTCGCGTTTGCAACACATTGGAGATTACTTGAATTAACCGAAATTCCTTTCGTTTTTTAGCCTCTACCGTCTTTTTACGACGTATTACAAATTGTAGCGCAATGCACCTACAACGTAGAAATTTTTATGAAAGCGTTTGTGGTTTCCGTATATTATACGACCCAATAGTCTTCAGTTTCTTTTGAACATATACCGTCTCGAATTTTTTTTACCCAGTTGTTTCTTCATCCATTTTCCACACCCAGTCATGGTGTCAACTTTGATGCGGTTAATCCCTCAAGAAATAAAGCAAAAAAAAAACGAAACTCGGGGTGTACGTCCCTTGTAAACTAGGTTAACCAGATTGCTAGAGATATCATCTATCTCTCGCTCTGCAACTATGGTTAAAGGCATCATTTTTGAGCTCATCCCCGCGATAAACCGGCTGAGAGTCTTTTGAAGCGGGTATCTCGCTACCCCGTTGTTTATTAAAAAGAGCTCTTTAATACGACCAGAAATCACGTGAGCGTGAGGGAAAGTGAAGTACCGACGGGAGAATTACACGCCGGATAAGGGATATTCATACGCTGCGCTTTGGTGGCAGCCCGTGTAACTACTCCAGCGTGTTCACCTTCCGCATAACGTACGGCTTCAAATGCTGTTTGTGGAAGCATATGTTTTGTTTAACGGCTTTGCGGCGCACGTTTCGTCTTTTTTTTTGGAGGGAGGTAAAAAGAAGAAGTAATATTTGCTCACTGTCGGGCGAGTTTTCTCTCGTGGAAGAAAAAATAAAACTTGGTAGCTTGTCCTAGGATGGCTCTCTTTTATTTTAAAGGGCAATATTGCCGGCGAGACAAAAAATTAAGTTTAAAAACTAACACCGAAATCGAGGATTGGTAGCGTTAAAACTGAATATTCGCCGTGGTAGGTTTCATGGGAATTTACTCTCCGAGTGATCGACCTATTCCTTTTGCTCTGAAGGCTTTGCTTTTGATCCTAAAGATCCTTCCGAGAATTTCCTGTAAAATTCATAAAATCCTGTGTGTGTGTGTTTTCGTTTTAATGGACTTTTGCGTTTAGGAGGATTTAATAGGCGTTGCAGATTTTAAAAACGCTATATAATATACTATAAATTAGCTCTTAGCCGAATGACAAACGTATACTTTTTTCTATGAATGCAATCGTAAATTTCATAAGTTTTAATATTTCTTCCTTTTTGCGAAATGTGATCTAATTAAAAATGTTTAAATTGATATACCTAAATATTATTATTTGTGGTTTCTTAATGAAAATATTACATTTTACTTGAAGTTATTCTTAGTTTACACTTAATAAACAACGCAAATTTCTCTATGGACAGGAATCACTTAAGTGAGGAAATCTGTTCGGAATAAATAATTGAAAACATAAAAAACATATTTTAACTACATAACCCCAAAGTGGTTTTATACTGCCTATGTCCTGTATTTTCAAAGGGTAATAATTTATAAGGAAGTCATGGATGCAGTTTGCAGAAATTGCTGAAATCTTTCTTGAGAACAATTCTTTTATAATCATGTAATATTTCCGATATCAATTTTTCTACTGAATCGACTTATATGCAGCCATTCACCCAAATAACGCAACAGAGTAATTCAATATGTGCAACCGTTGCAGAAAAAATATCGAGTTCATCTTATGACTGAAACAAAAATATTTTTAAAAAACGCACTCCAATAGCCGTTCAAAATCTACTACTTGTACATCGCCACTGATGACGGCTGCTTTGGGGCTTAAATGCGCAACTCGTTTTTTCAAAATTACTCATGACTGTCGGAGAAAATTAATCAGTTTTCGGCGACGATTAAACTTCGCGCACGGCGTCATAGTTTGCAAATTGATGAAGATACTTAACGTGTATTTTAACCCGAATTTGTTTTCAAAAAGCGTAATTGACGTCTTCCATCGCTGGAATTATCAAGTAAGTCGGCTTAACGGTCAATAGAAAAGGAGGAAGGGCACGCGATTGTTTTTAAGCCATCTATCACTCCGCGAATCGCAACTGTGACCCACTTTTCGTGAATCAGCACGCACGAACGCCTTTTCCGTCGTTATGCTTAATCTTATTTTTATTTATTTTTTGGAATTGAAGAGCGCCATTTTTCAGGTTTTTAAGGCACCTCCATTGTTAACGAAGTTACCGAGAGGAATAAAAGAAAATCGGATTTTTTTCGCCGAAAATCTTGACCCTTTGACCTCCATTGCCAATACTATCTCAGACTAGCATCCATTCTCCATTTTTTCTTCGTCTATAATTCCTACTCATCAGTTTATCCGTTTCCATCCACATAACCTTAATTATTTCCTCCCCCTTCCCCTCCATCGCATATCCACCTCTCACGATGATCTTATCTCAACCCCGATCCTTCCTCCCCATTCCGTCTTTCCTTATCTTCTTACCTGTTATCATTTCCCACCATTGCTCCCATTTGACTCCGTGCGTTAATATAATCTTTCCTGCCAACTCATTCTCTTTCCTTACCCCTCCCTCTTCTTCTCCAGTCCAATTTCCACATCTCCATTTTTCTTCTCTTCACTCCTCCTCCTTTGGTACATTTTACTCTTTCCCTCGTCTCTTCCTTTCACTTCTTTATCGTTCAGTATTTCTCACCCTAATCCTGGCGTCAATACAGTATGATCTTGAAGGGGTGAGAGTCGTAACTGCATCCGTTCAATTTCTACAACATCTGCCGTTGATTTATTTATTTTGTTCTTATTGAAACATTTTATTAACTTATCACTATATATATATAAGGTAGCAACAAGGTGTTGGAGGAAGCCCAGTGGACACTTACCTAGATTGAAGAGCCGCTGGGGATGCTGAGGTCACACGAAAAACACAAAAGAACAAAAACGACACAAAAATGGAACTTTCGGGCTGACGCCCTTCTTCAGCGACGGAGAAACATATACTCATGTTTCTCCGTCGCTGAAGAACGGCGTCAGCCCGAAAGCTCCATTTTTGTGTCGTTTTTGTTCTTTTGTGTTTTTCGTGTGTCCTCAGCACCCCCAGCGGCTCTTCAATCTAGGTAAGTGTCCACTGGGCTTCCTCCAACACCTTGTTCCTACCTTATTATTACCTTTCCTTTTCCTTAAGCATTTATATATATATATATATATATATATATATATAGAACGGTATAAAATTATAAGGCACTTCAAGATGGGCTAGAAACTTGGTACATAGGTAGGTCTAGTGACAGAACAGACAGAAAAAATGGAAAATTACCCCAATGTTTATTTTCTTGACCGTTAAAAATTGTAAACATTCAAACAAACATTTCATGGTTTGGGTACTTGTAAATGTGGTACAGTGCTGAAATTTTATCTTCCAGTAGAATTTTCCAAATAAAAAAAACGGGATTATAGAATTTTTTTATTTATTAGACCTTTAAAAATTCATAAATATTTTTTTTAAATTGACTAATATTTATGTTCTTTTGGACGAGCTAGGAAGAAGCTGAAAATTTTTAAACAGGTAGGGAATAATGTGCCAGAGGAAATTAATCTTGAAAATTACAATAAAATGTAGTATTGTGGTTGTTAAAATTTATAAATTTTAAACAATTAAATATATATATATATATATATATATATATATATATATATATATATATAAATGCAATTCTAGAGGTGCTACATCGGTGAAATTTTGCAAAATTGTGAAGTATTCGCAACAAATGATAAAAAACTATACAATTCTTGTAATTATAAATATTAGGGGTTGTATTTACCCCAATATTGTCCAAAAAGAAAAACACGTAAATCGGTTCAGAGGTGCAAATTTTTGCGTCGAAAAATTATTTGTCTGCTCTTTCTCTTTATATTAAAGTGAGATAAAATTCTCGCAGAATGCAAGCTCACACACACATACACACAAAGAGAAGCTTCTGGAATGGGATATAGGAGGAGGAGGATATAATTATGAGGTACTTCAACATAAGCTACAAACCGGAAATTTAGCATGTAGGTAGGTCTTGTGGCAAAACGACGAAAAAAAAATACAAAAATGTTAATTTTTTGGCCGTTAAAATATCCTAAAATTTATAATTCATTTAGGTATTTCTAAATGTGCTACAAAGCTGAATTTTTTTCTTACGAATTAATTAGCTAAATAATCAAAACGGCATCATAGAAATTTAAATACTATGTTTATTTATTTAGCTGTTAAATATTCTTAAATGTTAAACACGTATACTGATGTTTATGTAGGTACTTTCGTTCGAGCTAGGGAGGCGAAGGTTTTCATAAAGTTACAACTTGGTGTTGAAACGGCAATTAACGTTGAAAATTTCAATGAAGTTTATTATTGTGGACGTTAGAAATTCATAAAATTTAAACAATTAAATCAATATAAATGCATTTATGGAGGTGCTACATCATTAAAATTTGGCAGAAATTTTTGTCATTTGTAACACCGGAGAAAATATAAAATTAATAAAATTTCAAATTTTAGCAGCTGTTTTGCCCCATTATTGTCCTATTCGAGGATAAAACTTATGACGCACTTCTAAATGAGGTAAAGACTTCAAATTTGTAGGTTATAATTAACATTTTTAGGGATTGTTTTTACCCCAATGTTAAAAGTAGGCTGAAGTTCTTGCACCGTCTACTAATATATATATATATATATATATATATATATATATATATAACTATAACTATTCATCTCAAGAAGGTCGTTTAGCTTGAAAACGGCTAAATATATTTTCAACATTGTTTCAGATTTAAAGAGGAAGACGCGCAATGAAGCTTTCGGGTTTCATCACAAGATCGTTATTTGAATAACATGAGAACGGGTGCATCGTGTATTTGATTTGCACTTTAAAATTGCTTTTATAAAAAAATCGAACGACCTTGGGACCAAAACTCCAAGAATGCCTTAAGGAATGAAAATTCATTTTCCCGCCGTCCACTTTCGAATATGCGCCGAAACGATGCATGAATTTGTTTTGAACACGAAAATTTTAGATTTTTGTGTGTCAAAGCTTTCGTCGTTCAGGGAAAGCTTTTTGTTGATTATTTAGCAGTCGTCATACGGAAAATGCATATGGAGAAAGTATTGTGATCACGAAAAAAATCGACTTCGAGATTTCAACGGAAATACACGTTTTGAGGTCCCTAGAACACGCTTAGACTATTTTCGGAATGATGTCTGTGTGTGTGCGTGTGTGTGTATGTATGTGATTGTGGACGCTCTAACTCAAAAAGTACGTGCCATGTCGTTACCAAACTTCATATATAACACTTTAACATGAGCATAAAGAACTGATTAGTTTTTGGACAATAACGGTTAACCGGAAGTCGAGGTTTATTCGAAACCCGATTTGGTTTTTGCGATATTTCTCCGTTAAAACATCATTATTGTATATACAATTCTATACAAAGGTTATAGAGAATGTAATTTCCTACAACTTTTATTTGAAACAATTTTCCGTAGTAGTTATTGTTTAGGAATTATTTATAAATCGGTATTTTCGGTTTTCATCGAATATGTTCGTTAAAACGGTTATTTACAATCTTCGTAAGAAACAATGCTATAGAAAATAACATTCCTTCCAACTTTTGTTTGAAACAATTTTTCGTAGAACCATCCATTCCGGAGATATTTAACTTATTCTTAATTTCCAGTATACAGCGCCACCATCATGTAACGGTGCATTCTACAAACGTATTCAAAATGTACCTAATTTACGGCAATAAGGAGGACTGTATTCTTTTACGATACGAAATAATAATTTTACCTTATAATGCTATTCATAATAATTTAAATATCTATACCCCAAATATGGAGAAAGTCATGTGTTGGCCACATCAGATTTTTTTCCCATCCTACCATACTCTTATGCTTCGAAGACTTTCTCCCTCCCTAAATCCCTCCATATGCAATACTCTTCCATTTCCTCCCTCTTATTTTTCCTCCTTCACCTTCCCCCCTGCATCTCCTTCATTCCCATCCCTTAACCCGCCATCCTCGCATATTTCTTCCGCACGCGTGACTCCCTAATCACGGCGCGGTGCGACGGAGGATGCGACTCCTTTGTTTTTATTTCCACGACAACTACTTCGGAGGAGGACGAGAAGAGGCGTCGTCTGACGCCGCATCGACGCACATCCCGCGCAAATGCCACGGCGTCGAAGTATCCTCGCAGCGAAAAAAAGCATCAGAAGATCCCGCACGCATCGCGTCCCTCGCCCAAGCCCTCGAGCTGGGCAAACAGAGCGTTACAAGCGGGTCAGCCGGCCGTACCGCGCGCCAATCCGAACCGGTTCGATTCCGCACCCGTGGCGGTGGCATTCGGCTCGTTAAGCAGAACAAAACCGCATCGGGTGGGACGCGAGCGCCTCTCCTGGAGGGGTCCCCTGGAAAACCCTATATGTCCCCGGCGTCGTTGATTGCCTCGTGTCCCGGGGCTGCCGCGGCGAGGAGCCACCGTCGCCTAAGTGAGTTTATTACCTCCGTGACGCCGCAGAGAGGTTGATTGTTGCCGATTAATCACGCTTCGTTCGCTTCGTTTTCTTTTTTCTTTTGGTTTGTTTATTCGAATCTCGATTCGGAGGTGTTTTCTTTGGGCGCAGACGAGGAGGTGAATATCTAATTTCTTCGGAGATCCTTTTCGGTTTTCCTTTTTTATTTCGACCGAGGCAGCGCGAACGGCTGCGGATTGTGGTTTTGGATTTCATTACCTTGATTTGAGTGAGGTTTCTTGCCTTGCGAGGAAGAGGGGACGTCAAGATGTACCTTCTCTTTATGCAAACGCTGTGCAAGCAGGCACGCCATTTCTTGATGCGAGTTGACTCACGAGCACGCAATCCCCACCGAGGGCGAAGTACTATTCGAATAAATCTGCTTTTGAAAATTATTTCCGGTGAATGAAAAGGACATTTTCTCATCATATAATCATATAATATTAAAACTGCAACAAAATATTACCAGTAATAAATTACTTCAGCACTAGTAATGTAACTTCTTTATAGAGTGCATTGAATCTCGCAGAAATAGTGAGCAATGTTTATAAGATGTTCTACAATTGAATACGTTTATTGGAAACCGTAAGAGAAGCAGTGAAACTATATATGACGCAATTTCCCCATGACTCATTGTACATGTGCCTACTAACCTTAGGGGACGTGAGGATTCACCTCATAAGCGTAGGCTTTGGCAAACTCAAGTTGACCGTTGAATTATGCACTTGCAAGCTGCAAATGATAAAACTGAATATATAACTATTTGTGATATAAATACCAGTAAATTAACTATTGCATTTATTTATCCCATACAAAATATTACACTGAGGGAAGATTGTGTGTGTATTTTGTAATTTTCCTAAACGACGTGGAAACAGAGATTTTATTTAAAAATATTTCTTTTAACGTAACATACATCTATACTATTTTCCAAATTAAATGTATGCCTTTTATCTTTTTTCTGATAATATTTAATGTGCGAATTCCTTGCTATTTAGGTATGTCCCCATCCCGTGTAATTTAATCTCCTCTTGTCTTTCGCATAAACCATGTTACGTGACTCCCTCGACTGTCTTGCCGAAATCAAGATTTGCTAGCTAGAAGAGAATATTTTTCCGCAATGCCACTCGTGTGCATTCATGTTTTGAATTTCGCTGTTTTGGGTTGAACAGCAGTGTAAATTGTATTAACCATTTAAATGCTCGAACGCATATAAAAAGTGAAAAAATTGGGACCTAATCCCATTAAATTCTATTAACTTAAATCTGCAGAAAACGCAAATTATCCAGATTCCGCGTTGCCAAGATCACAAATACCGCGCTTTGTCCGGTTTTACTGTATTGTAATAACGAATAAAATTCCGTATTCTGTCAGTCGTGCAAAAAGAATTGGGAAAAATTTGAGAATGGAAATTTTGTGAGAAGTACCCAGTAAGGCATGTGCGCTTCAGTAACCTGTTGAAATATCATACTCGGACAAATCTAAAAGACACAAAAACGAATTTCAGAAGTTGTTGTTTAAATGTTATCTTGATTTTTTTAGAACGACCTTTTCCACGTTGCAGTTTATCGATGATTCCGTGATCCACGAGAGGGATACAGGCTTTGTATTGGGTTCCGCAATTTATCGCACATGAGGGAAAACTGCTAACGTCGGCGAAAATAAATTTCCCATAGGAGTGAATGAACGTATCCTGTGGGATAGAATAAGCTCTCCATTTTTGTGTATCCTAGATACGCTACCTGATCGTGCGAACGAACGAACATCATGTTCTCTTCATCACGCTGAAGCTTTGGCTAGAAATATATGCTTCGTTGGAGGTCAAAGGGGAACAGGTCACGTTTTTTTCAGTATTGGGTTGTGTTGTCTCTAGCTGAGAAAATTCACTTATTTCGGCTGCTATAAAGAGCGTAAGTCAGTCGCATTCACTACATAAGATATTGACATGTTACAAAGGCTTTACGTATGTGTCTCATAGTTCCGATTTTCGTGATTTCTATGAATTTATGAATACTCTTCTAAAAATGTTTATGGATTATGCTTTTTTATTACCGCCCACCAAAGATCATATTGTCGTAAATCACATAACCAATGGTATCCGAAAAAGTTTCGGTTATCACTTAAGATAAATATATCGAAGTTTTGTTAAAAATGGGCCCTGCATCACCATAATGTTAAAGTTAAATGTACATATTTAAATCTTATATTCAGATGATATTCCGTTCGTGAGGCATTTAAAATATTTTCAACCAAAATTATAACTAATTTTTAGCTCATAATTCATAATTGTGAAACATCACATGAGTTATCCATGATAAATGGGAATTTTATTGAGTTTTACTGCCAAAATAATGTTTACTAAGATGTCCATTGCAGCTGTACTTACTGTACTTGTAGTTATAATTTGCCAAATAGTGGCAGTGAAAGATAAGCGACCAAAAAACTGTATAAATCATTTAGGGTAGAAGACTTGAGAGAATGAAACAGGAAACAGGTCCAGCGATAAAAAATTTGCAAAACTTTGATTAAAAAAATTGCAAAACTTTGACAAAAAATAAAGAAATTCGTCATCATACATAAGTATGCCTGTTCCTATACAACATACGTACCATTTTTTAAATCATAAAATGACAATTTCTAGTGTTACTTTTTAAAAAATTATCAACTCTTTCAAAATAGTCGCCAAAGTTGGAGCACTGAAAATCTTTCCGAAAGTGTACTTTTTTTTCCTGGAGCACAATTTTTCGATGTTGTAAAACTGCGCTGAGACTTTATTGTAACGGAATTCCTTGGCGTACGCAATCTCCAGTCTCTCCGAGAAATTGTAACTTATTTTTATAATTTATATAATTTCTTTTGCCGAAAACCATGAAAAATAGCCATACCTCATGATATTAATCAGACAGAAACTTGAAAATTGTTGTGGTCAAATCTTGATGATTCGAATAAAAATATTCACCCTATGGTTTAAATTTCGTCACATTTTCTGCTCCGAGCTCGTATTAGAATCCAGTAGGCAACACGATTCTTCTTGAGGTTCTTGAGTATCATGTTGCTCTTTAAGGGCTTAATGGTGTCTCCTCAAACTATACTTCCTTCTGTCTTAAGTGCATGTTTATTGCCTTCTTAGCGCAATCCCCTAGTAGGCAGTGAAGACAACGGACTGACGCGTTGTCTACCGATTAGGTTCTCCTGCCAGTCCATTTCTAGGTTAGAATAGCGAGCGAGAGGGCACGTAGAAAATTTAAGACGAATGTTGCATTGGTGCAACTGATGCAATGCCTACTCCAGTATAGAATCAGTGAGTTCCATCTTGGAGGATCCTTTTCCCCTTGATCGAAGCTGATAAAGGTCACGTGGCCGACGAGTATGCTTACTTTCTCCAAACTTAGCATCCGCGAAAAAATCTAAATCGAGATTTCAACGGAAATGCACGTTTTGAGGTCCCCTGAGTACAATTTGACTACTTTCTCGACTAGTGTATAGCCCGTCAAAAATGATGGGTGTAAATATTAGATCGTTCAAGCTATTTATGGAGATCAAATTGGCATCAGAAACATAAATTTTATTGAAAGTCATTTCCCTCTCCCTCTACCTCCCTCTCCTTCCGTCTCTCAACCTCCCTCTCCCCTCTCTCTCTGGTATTAAAAGCATTCAAAGCACGTTTATATCCATTAGGATTGAAATAACAATATTATATAGAGGTCTAACAATGGAATTGGTAGGCAAGGCAACATCCTCTTAAAATGGCTATATTTCCTCAAACTGTGCAAATTAAACGTTTAAATTGAGCGATTTCGAACTGAAGGCGGAAAAAGCGAACGGAATAAGAACCTTTATAATGTTTTCTTCAAAATGGTTTACATTCGAAGTACGTAGGTCAATTCTTTCTAATTTTAATCTAAAAAAGAATAAAAGGCTGCGCGTCGAAAAGTTCATTTTTACGTGTAATTAAGTGCTATCTTATTGGAAATGGAAATTATCCCCTGGAGTCGAACCCGGGTATTTGATCTCGAGTTCGATCAATTAAAACGTTTTGTTATTATATCATAATGCTATCCTGAAAATTTCATCAAATTCGGTTAAGTCGTTTGCGACTTCAAAGAGCGTTACTGACAGAGTGACTCAAGCAAATTTTCATGGTACGATGATGTCTGTGTGTCTGTGCATAATAGAAATTTGTGGGCGCTCTAACTCAAGAACTAATAACCAGATCCGTACAAAACCGTATATGTACCTAAGATTTTTTATTACTGATTCAAGGTCTGAAAATGTTTAGGCTGAAACTGGTCAACCATAAGTGGAGGTTTATTCTTGTCATTTTTACGATTTTTCCAAATACATCTCTTTTAGAACTTAATTTGTTGGGTTTGTTTGAAACATTTTTCATAAAACGATTTATTGAAGAGATATTTTTGATACCTACTTAAATTTTAAATAGGACCTTGAGTGTTAGCTATGGCTGTAATTGGTGGCAATCCTAGGACATAAAGCAGGTGGCCGCGAATAAACGGCGAAAGGTTGGTTGTGTTTGGAGCGTTACTTTCGTAGGAATTCGCAAATTACCTTTGCTGGAGAGACAGGAGGACAGACACTCGATTTTTTAAATAATATTATGATACTAATATTACGGCAGCATACAGTATTTGAAGATGTTTTCGGAGAGTCCTTTTAACTCTCAAGAACAAAAAATTAAAAAAAACTCATTAATTTCCTCACTACTTTTAGGAACTGAACTTGATTACATCTGAGATTTCTTTGGGAAACAAAATGGAGCGGGAAAAGAAATCATCTCCCTAGAAGGTTTACATCCCGAAACATTTATAAATGGAGCGAGCACTTTGTCAACGAATCTCGCAGGAGGAGGCCGGATCCTCCTCCAACAAAGCTAAAGATAGAAAGAGAGATACGAAATATAAAAGTAGAAAGTACCGCGTACATAGCGCAGAAAACGCGCGCGCGCGCCCGCGATTTGTAACTTTTTAATCGTAAATACGTCGTTTTAGGTCCCGGATCGCCATTTTCGCCGCTCCGTGCATGTTATTTTCTCCCGCAGAGCAATAAAGAACGCACTAATCATCCATTAATTCCGCTCGGAGCGTCATCGCGTAATTTCTTTTTTTTTACGCCCGCCATTATATCTCGCTTTTCTCGAAAAGTTTACGATCGTCGCCATTTTTATTTCGCGGAGCGCGTCGTTCTTTTTTTTTCATCTCTCTTTTTGGGCGAGTTGGGGGTGTTGCGAAAAAAATGAAAGGAAAGAGCGTTCGGAAGCGACTCTCGCGAATTGCGACCTCCCGCGATAAAAAAAATATATGGGGAGGTGATAATGAGACAAAAATGTAGGCGTACGAGAGAGGAAAAAATGAGTGACGATAATGGCTGCATCCGCTGCGATCAAATGGAACGGATGACTGAAGCGAAAACATTAATGTATGGATGCAAGGTTTTTTTTTGCTGTAACGGGGAAAGGAGAGATTTTCTGGAGGAAGGAAGTGTCTACAGAAAGAAAGAAAATGTCCTCGGACCTAAACCTTCTCCGGGAAATGTACTGCGGCTCATAACTGTAGTATGAGTTTAACAAGACAATTAAAAGACCGTTAAGATGCAATCTTCCGGCAAGTGCTAAAAACTCGTAATTAACGGCATTTTAATATTCGCATTTGTCCAGTGTCCGTAAAATCCAAAATTTCTATCGCAAACGCACAGTGTCAGAAAGTTCGGATAAAATATTTTCTTCTAATTTAAGAAATTATATTTAAATTATTTTGCATCCGTTGAAAGTGAAGTCCTTAAATCGAATTCTTGACCATACCAAAAGACTTCAGTGCAACTGCGACATACTTTTAACTGGATTACGCGTTATAGTTGTCATCTATTTAGTTGTAAAAAAAATCATAGCTCTGCTTTTGATTGCACTTACTCAGTCTATATAATATTTGGACAGCAATCCATATCGTGATGATATATTTGTGAATTTTAAATCTATAAAGCCCAAACGAAATGAAATACAGTTAAGTAGGTATATGATGTAAATCACCGTATCACAACCTCTCTGATAAACTACAATAAATTATCTGTGGCCCAGATAAACTACAAGAAATTTTCTGCGGTCAACTCATACATCACAAAGAGTGTGTGCGTGTGTGTGTACACACATACACAGGGTCATCCATTTATCATGCAACCCATCACATAACTGTGCGTGGTGAATTAAATATGGCAACAGCGCTCTAAATGACACATGCTCCGATGGCCTTGAGTCACCTCCAACCACTGTCAACTGGATCAGTCTTACTGTCAGTCGTACAAGGTGTTCTGTTTAGCGCAGACTCTCGTACCGCGAGAAATGGGTTTTGCCCGAGAAGAGCAAGTGTTTATTTCAGAGAGTTATTTTTCAGTGAAATCATATAGGCAGTGCCAGGAGGCCTTCAGAAGAAAGTTCCCAAACACACCAGTGCAAAATAAGAGGTGTACCAGGATATCATTCAGCAATTCCTTGAAGAGGAAGAAAGATGCTGCTGATTGCAGCAGGACTGAGTCACAGCCCACATTTCCCGTGCATCAATGGCGCAATTCCACCAATTCTTTGATGATCACATTGTTTCGAGGGGCTTGTAGCCCCTGATTTATCACCGGCAGATTTTTTTCTTGTGGGGTTTCTTGAAAGGCGTTTACCAACCCAACCCACATAAGATTGATGAATTAAAGAGAAACATTGAAGCCTGTATTCATTCAATCGACCAAGCAATCCTGCTCCGTGTTGCACAAAACACATTAAAGCGAGCAAGTGCTATATAAATACTACGGAAGAGGAAAGGTATGTTAGGATATTTAGGGCAACTAGGTGTTGAAGGAAACCCAGTGAACACTTACCGGAAGTAGAGCCGCTGAGGTGTTGGAGAGAGACACATTTGTGGAGGTTAGAGCTTTCGAGATGATCCCTTCGTGTGTGTGTGTGTGTGTGTGCGCGTGCGTGCGTGCGTGCGTGCGTGCGTGCGCGTGCGCGTGCGTGTGCGTGTGTGTGTGCGTGTGCGCGCGCGCGCAGGAGAAATTTTTTTATTATTGAATAAAAGTAGTAAGATATAAAAAGACAAAGAAATTTATTTATTTCGTTTACCATTTACAAAATATAATGTTTTCTCGATATGTTTGTGCCAGTTTTAATATGGTTAATTATTATTAATTTCTTTTTCAAAATTTTTGCGACTCATCTCAAATCCTTTGAGAAATGCTGACTTAAATAACATTAAAATTGCAAACAGGTAGAAATTTACGCTAGTACCTAACTTACCCCAGGAAAATTGTGAAAAGTCAGATTGAACACTATCCATTGGTTTTCTTAAGTAGGTACCTACGGTTTTTATATCTAGAACCTCTGATATGATTTTAGACGTAGGTACTAAAAAATTTATTTTCGCAAAAGTAACTAACTTATTTCATATAGCATTATATGAAACACCCTTTGGTATGGGAAAATAATTCCAAAATTTCCTGTAGTAATAGAACGTTCAAAGATACTACATTATTTTAACTTATTATTATAACTGGTAAAAATGAAATGAATTGAATATTGGATCTCCAGAGTTGAGAGATTTTTCATTTGTTGTTGCTTGGTTGGTGAATTTGACGAAGATTTTCATTGACAAATTTTTTTAAAGACTTCGCAGTATTTCCCCAGTAATCTTTGTGACTACTTATATGTTATTCGCGAAATATTGGACATACTGCGTGCGTTTTGGAATTTCTTGCACCAAAATTAGATGACCTAGTTTCCTCATAAAAAGACAGGCAAGCTCTAGTGCAGAAAAGTAACGTTTTGTTATTAATTGCCAAGCAAAAGCTATTCAATAAATGTCTTGTTTCGATAAGAATTACAAGAAATACATTAAAAACCTTAAATATTCTAATTTTCTTTGCTCTGAAAACTCACCCAGCTATGAATTAAGAGATGTAAAATTAAATACTTAAAGTATAAGACACTTTAAACTATTTACTAATATTCTTTCGTAACTAATATAGATAAGAAACACATATTTTATAGTTTTCCGAATCACCGCAAGATTCAGTATATCAATAAGGTTTGCAGTTTGTTACTCCGACGTTGAAAAAACCAATATACGTGTTATGCAGATTTTTGAAGTACGTTCAAGATATAAAAAATTAAAACTCAAAAGCTGAATAACTTACAAAATAACTTTGAAGACGTAACTGAAAAAATTGCGACATTCCTAACAGAAAGGGAGAAATAACAAGTTAGGAAAGTGTACATCGTATCACAAATGGGCGCGTTTCGTGCGATGGAGTATTAGAAAGAAATTATATACCTGTACATAAGGGAAATAGCGTTTTAAAATTCTTTCACTTCATCATAAATAATCCATTTTCTTCCTATTTAAAAGTATTGCATGCACACGTAAGGAAATTAAATGTTTGTTTGTGAGTTTGTTTATGTTAGCAACAATGAAGTAACCATGCAAGAAATTTTCAAAGTTCAACTCGATTTAAGACGTTTTCGTTTGATTTTCTCGATAACGGCTACATCTATGATAAAAATATATAGGAAAGGAAATACTCTTCTTTATCAGGTCTACAACTTTTATTTGAAAAATATTTTTATATGAGCAATACTTAACGAGATATGACGAAAATTTAATTTTTTATCACGTCAAGTGGTGCCCCTGGTTGGCGTACGAAATTAATTTTTGCGATTTTCTTCTTATATTTGATTGTAAGTCCTTAATATCAAATTTCATGAAAATCCTTTTGTAGAAGCCGAGAACGAACATGCGGACGGACGGACCGACAGACGATAATATGCGCTCACGCTTTAAGCGAAACGCACCTTAAAAAAGGTTTATATACAAGGAAATGTTATGAAGGTGAAATGTTTCGATAATTCGAAGGAATGGACAATCAGGATAATGATTTGCGATGAGTGTGATTGCGCGAGCAGTAGCGCAGTAAATGACACTGAAAAGAATATCGCGATTTAACACTTTCTATTTCTCCATTTCTTAGACCCAAAATTAATTATAAGGTTCATCGTTTATATTCCTTTAATATTTTTCATTCTACTTGCCTTAAGCCCGTTGGACACGGTCGCATAATAGCTAGCATAAATGCTAGGAATAATGCTATTCAGGAAATGTGGTCGTGTCAAAAGAAAATGCCATGGCATTTTGACGTCTTCGCATATTCCTTCTCATTTTTGATCGCATGGAAGGCAGATAGAACAGGTCCGATTTTTGCTAATATTTTTCTTCGCATCACCAATCAGAAGCGACCTCCAATTCCAACATGGCGTATCGTCTGCTTCTCGATTTCTTCGTTTCAGTTAAAAATATTATGTAAAATAATTTAAAGTTTATTCTTGGGCAACTTAAGAAAAATTGGATTTTATAAAAACAGGCTCATACGATTTTCAATTTCTAAAGATAACTAAACGACGCATTAGTACTTATATGAGAAAGTTTGTACAATGTATGTTGTACAGATTTTTTCACAAGTGGCACATGTCAATTTTAAAAAATCGGTACAACATACATTGTACAAACTTTCTCATATCATATGGGTACTAATGCGTCGTTTAGTTATCCTTAGAAAATGAAAATCGTATTAGCCTGTTTTTAGGAAATACAATTTTTCTTAACGTTGGCGTAGAATAAAATAGCCTTATACTCATTCATTGAGAAAAATGAAATAAGTAGTATTATTGTAGATGTATACTGAAGTAACTTTACGAAATTTGATCAAAAACGTTTGAGCCGTTTTTGAGAAAATCGAATTGTTGTTAAAGTTGCCTAGAATAAACTAGCCTTATATTTATTTTTTGATAATTATGAACTATACAGTATTATTGAAGACGTAAACTCATGTAACTGTACGAAATTTGATCAAAATCGTTGGAGCCGTTTTTGAGAAAATCGGATTGTTGTTAAAGTTGCCTAGAATAAACTAGCCTTATATTTATTTTTGATAATTATGAACTATACAGTATTATTGAAGACGTAAACTCATGTAACTGTACGAAATTTGATCAAAATCGTTAGAGCCGTTTTTGAGAAAATCGGATTGATGTTAAAAAAGCGTAGAATAAACTACCCTTAATTATTGATCCTATGTTAACCATTTCTACATATACTCTGCTCAGTATAATAAAATGCTTAAGTGCGAGATTTCATTCATTTTTGCTATGCCGTCTAGGCTCCAGCGCCAGTAACAGACAGACAGACGGCATTGCGAAAACCACTTTTTCGGATTCAGCGACACCTAAAACGTATACGTATTTCCGTAAAAATCTCGAGGTCGATTTTTTTAGCGATAACAATACTTTCTCGATATTTCGTATGAGAAAGTAAAAGACACATACTTTAAAATGTGTCCGTAAAAAAATTGATTGTCCGTAATTTTTACTTTCTCATACGAAGTATCGAGAAAATATTGTTTTCGCGAAAAAATTCTACCTCGAGATTTTTACGGAAATACACGTTTTAGATGTCGGTGAATCCAAAAAAGTGTTTTTCGCAATGCCGTCTGTCTGTCTGTCCGTCTGTCTTTCTGTCTGTTACTGGCGCTGGAGCCTATACGGTAGAGCGAAAATGAATGAAATATCGTACTTAGGCATTTTATCATACTGAGCAGAGTATACGTGCAAATGGTTGACATTGATCAATAATTACGAGTAGTTTATTCTACGCATTTTTAACAACAATCCGATTTTCTGAATAACGGCTCTAACGATTTTGATCAAATTTCGTACAGTTACTTAAGTTTACATCTTCAGTAACACTGTATAGTTCATACTTCTCAAAAAATGAATATAAGGCTAGTTTATTCTAGGCAACTTTAACAATAATTCGATTGCTAGAATATAACCTATGACTTCATGGTAGACTGCGAGCAGCTAAAAATTTAAAATGGGCTAGGCAAAGGAAATCCTGAAAGTACGAGTCGAATGGTATTTACCACTAATGCGCCTGGATCTTATGCCGCCGGTGATGCTCTTAATATTACACATGGCACATGACCAAGTAAATTGTATATGGAGGTTGATAAACGTTATTAAAAACATAACGCACGAAAAATTTTCAATGTAAGCCACATTTTTACTTCACGGCAAGATGTACGTCCAGGACGTTGAAAAAGTAACGATAAGAGGGGAATAGGACAGGGATAAAGAGATATCGCAACGAGTGAATTCATAAAAAATATATGAAAAGAGATAGGAAGAGAGAAAGAGAGAGAGAGAGAGAGAGAGGATGTGCGTTGGGTTTCTAGTCGTGGGACACGTCCACGGATCTCGGCGTGAGCAGTGAGGTGTGAAGTAATTCAAAGGGTCATAACTTCCCCTCCCCCCCTTTTCGGACTTTGGTAGAGAGATAGGGAAGGATATAAATATAAAAAGTCGCTGACTCGCCATCGGAGACGGGTCAAATGTTCCGGGCAGTTATGCGAGGAGGTGCGGAGATGGAAGAGAAAGATAAAAGAGTAACGTAGAAGGGGAATAAGGACGTAGGTTGCGAGATTGGCGGAAGGAGGAAGTCCAGAGTTAGCCTAGAGAAACGGAGTTTTAACTACGCTCGGTTAACCTTTTTAGATTTTGATTTTAACGGGATTTTCGGCCGAAGACGAAAGTTTTGAAAGCTCATTTTAAACTTTTTTTTATCTAGAGTACCGCCTCTCCCTCAGGCGGCGTCCTCACTCGGACGATTTGCCCCTAAGCGTTGCCTTAATATGTCCGATTCGAGAGAGAGGAGAATTTCCCTGCAAGCGATGGCAATTATGAAAATATTTTGATAATAATAGAGAAAACTCCTTATGTTTGCGAAACGCGTATGGCTAGTCTGCTCGCGAGGCTTCAACATAATTTAGGGCAGTGGTTCTCAACCTTTTTTTGCCTGCGTCATCCTATGTTCAGTTAATTCAGTAATGCGTCACCCCGTTTAGAGTTCCATTACCTTCAAGTCACCTTTGAAGATAAATTGTGCTTTCCCTACCATATAAATATAAAATTCTGGCATTCAAATATGCACGAGTGTTCATTCTCGTGGTTTTATTTATGTTTATAAGCCTGAATTTATCAAATATTCGCGTCACCAATCAAAAAACGTCGCGTCGCCCTGGTTGACATGTCAACCCGGTTGAGAACCACTGCTTTAGGGGATAGACTTTTAACGGAAACGTTAAAGATTTTTTAATCTATTGAAATTCGCGCCATATTATCTAAATGTTTAAGTTTCAACATAAAAACGTTCTTTCTCACTGTTCAATTTTTCAACTTTGTTACGTAGTTAACATTTTCGGATTTTTTTGATCAATTGAAATTCACGTCATTTCATCGAAATGTATACTTTTAAATGTATGAATGCTCTTTTTCGACGTTAACTTTTTCGTATGTGTTATGAAGTTATCATTTTATAAGATACGATTAATTACAGCAAAATTTCCGTAAAATTCTTTTATAATTTCTTTAGGAAAATCAGAGCACAAATTGAATGGAATACAATTTTTAAAATTTGTGATAATATTTCAAAATACACATTTAATTTATTTTGCAGGTTAAAACCCAATAATATGTCACCATAGAAATATATCGTTACATATATAGGATTACTATTAAAATCAAAATATTTTCGTTAACGTTATTATTTGTGTATACAATAGCCAAACTGCAGAAACAAATGAAAACTTAGGTGATATGAAAATCGCTGCTTCTCTCTTTTTCGTGTTTTGTTAATAGCTTATTTTCTCGATCCGTTCCGCTTGTAACCGAATAAACTACGCACACAGCGGAATCTTATTACATTAACACATAAATCTATCGAAGAACTAGGCCACGAGCAAAAATTTTCATCTGACGCCGAGGACGCTGAACTTGGTTTACCTCGCAGAAGGTGTATGACACTTTAACTTTAAAAAAAATCCCGAAAAAGACGTTTTCATAAACTTTTCTCGAAAGAAGTACCGAACCGGGGACGTCAAGGAAAAGGAATATAAGGTCGAGCATCGGTCTTTTTTGTATCTTTCTCCCCAACAAAGTGTCAAGAATGGTCCACGAGGAAATAAGCGGAGGTAGAATGAATGCGAGGAGGCGCTGCCGGCAAGCGGTCACTCGACGAACTACGAGGAGCCAAAGGATTTAACCTCAATGGAAACAAATGACGTGTCCTGGGAAGTTATGTAAGCCTATAGAGCAAAAGGAAGCGAAATACGAGGGGAAGAATAGGAGGGAGGAAGAGAGTGAGAGAGAGATGGCTAAACAGGAGTGAGTCTCGGTAATGTTGAACGCAAGATTGAGTCTGAGGGAAAACTTAAAGACTTTCGAGAGGGTTAAACTTTTTTGCTTTGATAATCTGCTGCTGAAAACATCAGGCCGATATCCGATTTTAAAAGAGAAAGCAATACACACGATTTCCCATTTTTAATTCCTTTTTTTGTCCGCTGCAGACATTATTCTCTAAAGGTACTCACAAATTTTAATTTTTCACCGATAAAACTGACGTAAACGCTAAGGCGTCTCAAGAAACGTTCATAATTTAAGTAACAAATATCCACTCATTCTTCTCATTAATTTCCTGTTTTGTTCTAATCATCGAATTAGGCAGTAAATTTTATCAGGGTAAGGAAAGAAAGGAGATTAGCTTTAATCAACGACTATAATTGAAGCAATTTTTTAAAAATCGCTAAATAAAATAAATTTAAATTCAATATTTTTCTTGTTTAGACGATATCCACAGTTATTGGAATGTGAGTGATTGCTCAAATAAAAAGTAATTCTCTCCAATAAATAGGGTAAATAGAGTAATTTTTTCTCAAAATAACTTGAGCTTATGAAAAATTGGCACACCTTATACTCTACATTTGATTTAGTTGAAGTTTTCGTTTTTCACGGATAAAATTTTATCTTACTTAAAATTCTTTCTTTTTTAGTAAATATAGAAATAAAATATTTTAAAGACTTGTTACCATACTTTTAATGTACTGAAAGTTGATAAATTTTAGTATCAATTCAGTTAAAACTTTCACTACATTATCGTGAATTTAAAAATGTCGTATGTCGAAGCTATAAGAGGATAAAGAGCCCTTTTATAGTAAGCGAAGCTTTTTAAAAATGAAACTGAGAAGAAATTCTTACTACTACTACTACCGCCATGCGTCACCCTAAAATTCCTCTTAGGTTTCAATTTAATTGAAATTACAGCTGATTACAAGTTCGATCTGGCATTAAGTCTAATCCATGAGCTCGCTCATCAGGAATTTTGTCCCATATTCAAATTACTTGGACTTAGTCGGACGAACTGAACCAAAGTAGCTGAGGCTCCGTGGTGAGTTGGGATCATCAGTTTCGAAGCCGCGGTTTCTTGTCCACGATACGTTGAAGTCTCTGAATAAGAGAAGATGAAGTATCTTCGCCTTGACCCACAAACGTCAAGTGTGAACCCTAAGCGAAAAGTGTACATGTATAAAAATGCTAACTTTGAGGATTTCAAAGAGAAATTCAAGGATTACGGCGATTTCAGCAAATCGACACGCACAAAAAACGTTGAGGAAACTTGGAAAGCATTTCTATCAGAAATTAGAATGGGTATTAATAGGTATATACCAAGTAAATTTATTAGCGATAATGGGGAACCAACGTGGTATAATCGGCAGGTTAGATGTGCCCTCAGACACCAAAGAAAGCTTCACTCCAAATTTAAACGCATCAATAACTGTAAGTCACAGGTGGAAGTAATTTCAATTTCACTTAAGTACAGAGATTGTCGGACTAAGACCAAAAAGATTATGCGCAAAGCACTAAAGTACTTCAAGAAAAAGACTCTTAGTGAACATCTAAGTGAAAATCCCAAATGCTTTTGGTCATATGTTAGAGAAGTTCAAGGTCGACGCCCAACTGTAGCCCCGTTAATAAACGACCAAGAAGAGGTAGTTAGCGATAGCACAGATAAAGGAAATTTGTTAAACTTATTTTTTCAGAGCGTATTTACTACCGAAGACGTGAGAGCGAAGGTCGTGGCGCCCGAATCAGGCAAGGAAAAAATGAACGATACAGTCATATTACCGAAAGGGATAGCTCAACAGCTTAAAAATATCAAGTCAAATAAATCTCCGGGTCCAGAAGATATACCAGCTAGAGTATTCAAAGAGTTAGCACTGGAAATAGCACCTTATCTCGAAATGGTTTTCAGTAAGTCACTTAGTCATGCCGTTGTACCTAAGGAATGGAAATTAGCCTTTATAACGCCGTTACACAAAGGTGGGAAAAAAGAAGACAGAGAAAATTACAGGCCAATTTCGCTTACCTCCCTATCTTAAAAGGTTCTTGAGCACATTGTCGTTAGCTCCGTGATGGACTTCTTAGTTAGTCAGAATTTGCTAAGTAAATATCAGCATGGCTTAAGGAAGACAAGATCTTGTGAAACACAGCTCGTCCTGTTCGTTCACGTTATACTAAGATCAGGAGACTGTAAGACTCAGTTAGATGCGGTTTTCCTCGACTTCAAGAAGGGTTTCGATAAAGTTTCTCAGAGTAAGTTAGTGAAGAAATTAAATGACTGCGGAATTAATCGAAAGATAATCGAGTGGATCAGGGACTTTCTTAATGAGCGTGAACAAATAGTAGTTATAGTTGGATTTAAATCAGATTCAGTCAGCGTAGCCTCAGGTGTTCCACAGGGAAGAGTAATCGTCCCCCTACTATTCCTTTTATATATAAACGACTTAGATAAAGTTATTAAAAGTAAAATCAAGTTATTCGCGGATGATACAGTAGATCAACAGTCCTAATGATCAATTATTACTTTCTGACGACTTATATGCAATTATCGAGAGGTGTAAAGAGTGGCAGTTAAAATTGAACTTAGGAAAGTATTCCTTTATGAGATTCTGGGAAACAAAAACATTGACACGACGAATTACACTCTTGAAGGTGTCCAGCTAAAACTAGCCGATTCCGTCAAATACTTAGGCGTTACCTTAACAAGAAACATCTCATGGGATATGCACATACGAAATATATGCGGGAAGGCTAAACAGAAACTAGGATTCATCAAACGCATAGTAGGTAAAAGTGAGGAAAAGTCAGAGACATTTTACTTCTCGTTAGTAAGACCGCTATTAGAGTACGCGTCGTGCATATGGGATCCGCACGAGAAAGGATCAATCTCAGAGTTAGAAAGAGTGCAGCGAAAAGCCGCTAGATTCTTCAAAAATTGTTACGATAGAAACTAAAGTGTTACAGGCTTGATACACGACTTAGGATGGGAATCACTAACTGAGCGCCGATCACGCTCTAGGTAAAAACTTCTTGAAAGATTTAGAACGCATATATTCTCCAGTGATGTCGAAGAAATAATAAGAGCGCCAACTTATATTGGTAGAATGGACCATCCTCGTAAAATAAGAGAGATAGCCTGTAGGACTGAGAGGTACAAAGGCTCGTTTTTCCCTAGAACGATAGCTGAGCAGAACAGAAGTTACGAAAAGAAATCAGCCGACGTAGAGTGATACTATTCATTATTATGCGCTTTCCCTTGGTGCTATTGCACCCCCTGCCACACACCATTGCGGTGGCTTGCAGAGTGAACTGTATATATATATATATATACACACACACATGAAGCTAAGTCATTCTTCAACTTATCATCAATAGAGGCAGCTGAATAAAAAAACGCAGAAATGGCGCTGATATTATGGCTCAGAGGGCGAGGTCGAAATCGTGTGGATGATTTTTATGTTTCAGTATTAAGGCCTGTATATATTTGAAAAAAAATTAATTATTTCAATTTAATTATAATTTGAAGCTCGTGATTTGTTTCTCGTTTATACATACATACATATATATATATATATATATATATATATATATATATACACACTTTATTGCCTTATACTAATATATATATATATATATATATATATTAGTATAAGGCAATAAAGTGTCATTAAGTTTAGAAATTAGGTAGTTTATTTTTTCTTGAAAAATGGGAATAATACGTGATTGGGTAATTGCGCGGATTCTTACGATAAATTCTTTACAATATTAAATTTGAAACGTTGTTTAAATTTTTGTACGTTGAGCCGTAGTTAGATAGGACCTCAAATGAAAACCTAAGTTTTGGGGTGTAATCCAATTATGTTATTGTTATATTATTTAATTAATTTTTTCTGTTATGAAATATTTAGGGATTAATTACCAACTTTATCCTCCTATATCTTGAGGAAAAGCATTCGCCATGAAATGGGCTGAAAATTTTAAATTATTAAATATTTTTTAAAATTAAACCTTTCTTATACACATATTTCCAATTGCGCGATTCCGCTTTACACCATTTCCTTTTAGCTCGGCCTTCTTTTATGGAACTACTTCGAATGATGCGCTCGACAGTTTCACTTTAGAATGTTTTTGAAACAGTTTCAGAGCATTTTAAACGCATAAAATGTTTGTCAGCTCCAAAGGTTATAAGAAAAGACAAAGGAAGTGTTTTCAAATACAGTGCAACTAAATGCACAGTTTGCAACTTGAGCTCTCAGATGTAACCTCTCGTATTCCTGCCCACTCCGTACGGTTTTGCTTTATACGGCGTTTTCCAGAAATAGGTGCGCGGTGCTAAGCAAGAGATGAACGTATTCCTAAGCTGTACGAAAACCAAAAACCGAAGAGGTACAGTTTTTGTTTTGGATCCTCCATTACATATTTCATCACATGCATCTATCAAAACCGCTTTGAGTCTAAAATAGGCCAATCCAACCACGTCTAAAATACTACTCTCTTATGTTAGATTAAATCCATGTTTTTTTAATGTACGTAAGCGAACCTAGATTTTATAGCATTCAAATTGCTGATCAATTTTGACGAACAAATGTGATTCACTTGGACGAAATATGTTCCTTCACTCACCTAATCAGCTGAAAAAATTTAAATGTTATATTTCACATGACGATTCTAAATAATTAAATTTTTTTCTGTAATAACATTCTTGTTTAGTATCATTTTGTTTTTGTGCAATGTGAATAGGTCGAGCTGAAATAAATGCAATGTATGTTGCCCCCGGCTTGAAATTTTATAGTTGAAGTTGCCCGCAGATCACTGGTCTAAAGTGCCATTTACCGAAGTGCTTTTTGCGGGGTCACAAACGCCTAAAGAATGACAACAACTTCGATTGTGACGCGGAAAAGGCCTATCATTGGCATAGCCAACACCGTTAAAAATTAATAACGATCTCTCTGAACGGGGAGTGTAGAGACGGTGGCGAGGTAGCGTGGTTTGATAAAGGAAGAAGGTTTTATGAAGGATGCTGAAAGGATAAAGGGCGCGCCATGTTTGTTTTTGCGTGTGAATGGTCGCATGTGTTTGTGCGCGCGCGAGGCGTAGGCGGGAAGGGGGGGGGGGGGGGGGGGGGCGAAAATATTAAGGGAATGGCGGGGCGGGATAGGAGTTTTGGGAGCGTAAATGTGATGGACGATGGATTGAGTATAGAGGATGAATAAGTGAATGAACGGAGGGATGGCTTGCAGAGGAGTTAAACCAACTCCCTCCCTTTTATCCCTCCCAATCTCCCCTCCCTTCCTCTGCACCTCCCTTCTCTCTCCACCCTATCTCTCTCTCTCTCTCTATCCCTCTCTCCTTGCTACCCTTCCTTTTTCTCCTTTCCTCCCTCCCTAGTTTTTCCTCACAAACAAACAAATCCATATCTCTTTTCATCGCCTAAAATTGCTAATTAATTTGTAACACTCCTTTTTCCTTTATTATGACATATATCGTTTGTGATTTTTCTTTGGTAATTTGTAATTTACGACGAGTTAGATTGAAGAATAGACTGACTAGTCCCAATCTCGCCTAAATAAAAATGTATGTCTATATTATCTCTTTCTTCAACATTCATCTCTCCCTTCATACTTATGTCTTTTTCAATCCCTCTTTCACCATTACTCCACTTTTCTTCCCTCCCTCTCTAACATTTATCTCTCATTTATTACCTTATTACCTCTGTCCTTCGTTTCTTTTTCCTGCATCTCTCTCCCCTCCTCTCCGTTCATCCCTCTCTCTCTCTCTCATTTCTTCCATTTCCCTCCCTTCTTCCCTCTCTCCCTCCCTCCCTTCATCTCTCTTCCTACTTCTCTCTCTTTTTTACTTCCTCTCTCTCCACTTCATTCCTCCCTCCCTCTTCTTCCGACCTCTCTCCCTCCCTCTCTCACTTCCACCTCCCTCCTCCTTCCCATCTCTTTCTTCCTCCCTTCTCAATCCCCCTCTCTCTCTCTCTGTGTGTAGCTGGAAAATGCGTTCCCATAAAACCGATGAAAGGGGCAATGGGGTGGGGTAGAGTTGGTAAGGTGGGGAGGGAGACAGATTTAGTTGGAGTGGGAAGGGGTAAGAGGGGAAGAATATAGGGGAAGGGGTATGAGGTGGCCGTATTCGGGGGATCCGTCCATCATTCACGATGCATGGTCTTGACCACAGTTGGCGGAGCCAATGCACCCGGCTGGGCA
This sequence comes from Uropetala carovei, assembly GCA_036926305.1. Taxonomy (NCBI): domain Eukaryota; kingdom Metazoa; phylum Arthropoda; class Insecta; order Odonata; family Petaluridae; genus Uropetala; species Uropetala carovei. Next base: position 2,593,989 of record JAXCHB010000212.1, read on the forward strand.
CTGTGCGACGCGTTGCTCTATTCCACCCTTACCCATGTATTCATCCCGGTTTTAATGATCTACGACACGGTAGATCATGAGTTCGCTCCGCTCTCGACGTAGGCCGGACAAATGCTCGCGAGTTAACGACGCAGGCGACCGACTAGGAAATGATCATATTCGCGAGTGGACGAAATGTTTTTAACATGTTTTATCCGGAACAAACCCGGTACTTTGAGAGTTTTTCGGTTTTCTTGTTTCCATTTTAGTGGCAACTTTAGGGATTTATCCCTTAAAAATTAATATCTGCAGTCAAAGAAATATATAAACGGCTTTTTACATGTGTCGAAAATTTTTGAGCAGTCATTTCAAAATATTTTGATTATTCAATCAGAAAAAACCGTCAGCGTCCTTCTCATTTGGTATGAAATTTGTTTTATTTTTTATTTCTGAATCAATCAGCGAGAAATCTAGTTTTCTTTGCCAGGTTATTTTGTAAATAATAAATATAAAGGACGGAATTTCATCCTTGGTGTCTATTCGAAATTCCATCACAGTTTTCTTAATTTTCCATAATTTACCTGCTTGAGTGGAAAATCATTAAATGCATGAACTGGTGTAATACTTTTAGCTAATTTAATCATAAACATTTTGCTCTTAAATGTATTATAACAAGTACTACTAAAACAAAAGAGACAAGGACATACACGGATAAAAATTAAGAAAAATGATTCCGTAAACATTGTCGTACTAACTTAGGACTTGCCTGGCCCCCACGCATGTCTGCTTTCTCGTGTCCTCAGGGGCATTTCTTGCATTTAGATTAGTACACCAACCCAACCATAAAGCTGTTTTCATTTGGAAATTAACCATCATGACTTTCCTTTTTATTTTTCATTTTGTTACAGGACCTCATATTTTCCCTTAAACACTTCGTTAACTTGGAAAATCCGCTTATTTTATTGTGATTGGTAAATATATCAGCGGTACTGCGCGTCATAAATATACTTGTCTTCTTTGTTTTAGTTCCTAGTTCATAGCTCCACTCTAAACCAATTTAAAATAAAAATGTGTTAAATTCAAACCTAGACAGAAGTCTTGTAATTTTGTTAAACAGATAGTTTAATTTTTGGCTTTTAGAGGCAGAGAGCGATTGTTGAATATTTCACAGTGTCCTTTGCTTCCACTGAATGTCACCAATGTGCTCATTCCACAAGGATTTCCCCATTTTTAACCGATCTGTTGTATAATTGCGTTGTCCTCAAATGGCCGTTTCTATCAGACATGATTATGGTGTAAAGTTGATACTATTTACGACATCACTCTTAAATCAGAATTATTTTCGACGGCATATATTTTCTTCTGCTTTAATAAATTGGATTTTGCGGAAGCAAGGAGATAAACTCTTATAATTGGCACTGCATAGATGGAAGAGGATTAATTTCATCCGAAGCGCCCGCCATCTTGTTAAACGCAAAAGCTTTGCAGTGAAATATTCGTAGCTTCAGCCTCAACCAATTAACTGCCTCATAACAATGTGCATAACGCCATAATAGACATCGCCGACGCGCAACAAATTTCGGTGGGCAAATCTCATTCCGATTTAAATTACCTGTGTCCTAGGTGTTTACTCGGATCGTCTCAAAAATTTAATTTCCCGATTAATTCCTTCGAGTTGATAAAGGGAATTAAACCACTCTCGCGCCTAATTAGTTGGAATATATAGGAAGTCTGGTGCGCATCGATAATTTCTAGCATAAAATCGAATCTGGTTGTAACCAAATATAAGGTGGACGAGATCCTTAAATCGATATTTATTTGAAAAAGGTGTCTTTCTTGGCAAATTTTGGCTCGTTTCACGGAATCGAAATTAAAACCACCAAATGACAAGAATTCTGTCATACGAAACAAAAAATATATTGTTCGTGCATATTTTTTCACTATTGTTTTCGACTAAAAAATCCGTTAATGACAGGGAATAATTGTCCCTAAACCCGGAGTGTATGAGATTGCGTGTTTGATACCTGGCGTGGAGTATATTGCCCTAAACCAGCGTGTACTATGTGAGTACTTTCCTTTTTATACATTTTTATTGTGATTATATTTCTCCATTTATTATCGTTTGATAAAAAAGTTAACCTTTCATTTTAAAAGGACAACAAAAACTTAATGGAATTTTTGTTTTTAAAACGGTAACCACTTTTAGTCTCATTTCGCATTAATGAGGCAGTCCATACTAGTTCCGCTCTATAATTAATAAAAATCAACGCAGAAATCTGATATCTAATGAGATATTTTTTCAAAAATTATAATTACCAAATTATCTCTTTAATTACGAAATTTCATTATTGTATTGATTGAATTAATGTTTTTAATTAAATTAATTAATATAAAATTCAAACTAATATAAAATTATATTATAATATATAATATAAATTTATATTATTTAGTTCGATACATTATTTTCGTTATGCGTCGTTAATTACTGCACTGTTATTTCGGTCTAAATAACTGTCGTAATTACTAAACAATCAATTACGTTTTTGAGCTCATAGCCTTCAGTTATTATGAAGAGATTTCCATGCATTTGACAGTAATTATCATTGCTAATGTCCCAGGTAATCAATCTTTATTTCTTGGCGAAAACTTATAAACTGAAAAGCAAACATTCGCTAAATGGCAATAAATCAAATGTATTAACATTTCAAAAGTATCTGCACGGGATTGTTTGCAAGTTTTCGGAGAAAAGAAAAGGATGATGGCGTTTTTCTCCTCCGTCTAAGAAAATATGCTTAAACAGTTAATTCATTAAGCCTTTAGAGACGAGTTTTTCTCGGAAGAATAGAACTGAAAAAACCGAGGGTTTTTAAAGACCTTCGGGCAAGAGCTGATTCATTTTTCAGCGTAAGGTCATTGCTCCGAAGTCCTCGACTTAATTATAAATGTCTCTCTTTTTCTGTAGAATGAGATAGGAAAAAACATCATAATCGCTTTCATAATGCCGATGCAAAGAAAAACAAGCTCGCATCATAATAGGCTATTTTTACTTCTTCGCAAAAACTACTTTGAGTATCCTAACACCGGTGGTATCTCTTTCACATAATATTTCTTTTTGTCTCCATAACGCCCGAGATAGCCAATAATGAAGAAACAGCAGCTTAAAAAGTCTTGAACCATTCTTTAATCTTAAGATCCTAGAGAAGAGATAACCGGATCAAAATATATAGGGGAAAGAAAATGGCGAAATGCAGGCTGAAAGAGAGAGAGAGAAGGAGGGGGGGGGGGGCAAAAAATGATTTAATTCCACGGCATTAAGAGCACTCCGCAGCATATTGTGGTTTCTGAACGCTCCGCTGCGAGGCGCTGCAGTATCTCGTGCTTTTATTTTTTTGTATCATGCGAGAGAGAGATAGAGAATACGAGGATCATTTGCAATATCAGTGAGCGGGAGTTCATGTATCTCCAGTCCTCGAAGAGAAGGGAAAAGAGATGTTTTGTCTCTCTCGGCGCCACTCATTTCAAGAGAGGCTGAA